>OW386548.1:35511302-36923802 GCA_936435175.1 Glyphotaelius pellucidus
ATTCGGGGACATGCATCAAGAAATGTTGCGTTGGGCGTTTGGAATTCGTCTGTATAATATTTTACAAATATCGTACCTACTCGTAGATATTCCGGCTTTTTTTGGATTTACTCCGCATAGGAGGCTCTGAGGGAAATAATTTCCATCCTTGAAGATGCTCTGTGAAGGGTCATTTGAGGAGAGGATGTAGCAAGGAGGAAACACAGCAGCTCTGGATTGTCTTCTTGACGTCTTCTTGTAACTTCTTTGAAGGGTTTTGTGAAAGCGTTGTAAATTATCACTATTTAAAAAATCTTCTACTTTATTAACATAGTCCGTTTTGTTTAAAATTACTTTGCTGTTACCTTTATTAGCTTTGGTTTGAGTAAGATCATTTTCTTTTATGGTTTTTTTATTCTATTTAAGGTTTTTTTTGGTACTTTTATTGTTATTATTCTAATTATTTTTATTTTTAAGGTTTTTTTGGATGATTTCAGAAATTTATGTTAAATGGTTTCTGGGCCTTTGAGGAAGGGTTGATCTGTGTCAGCAGCAAGTATTTCGGCGTTATGAAGATGCTGGCAAATCAAACTGAGTGACTTTGCAGAGCTGCCCGGATTCATGGAGAAAGGTTTGTCCGGGTCTTGGTGGCGAATCGGTCGTCTGCCCATCAACTGAGTGGCAGGCCCTTTCGGGAGAGACTGGTTGAGGAAGACCTTTTGATCTCTCCAGCAGGATTCTCTCTTGCACCGCAGTTGGAGGATTAGATTCATACATCCGTTATACTCCTGGATACACTGACCCCCAGATTCCCACACCCCCCTCTTTCCATTTTCCTTCCTAGAATTTCCTCGCTTTCCTTTTTAAAATGAATTATTTTCGTCTTGTAAATGTTTCTCTTCACTGATGTAATTTTTTTTCAGGCTATCTTTCTTATCTACCTTTTCTGTAAACCCCGGATTTTCATCTCTTCGATGAAATTAAATGTTTATACTTTCTTCGAACAAACGGTGTTAGATTTTGAATTTCTTGATATATTTTTTCTATGTAATCGACTTATCTTTCATTCCTCTGTAAACAGATATACTACACATTAGTCGCAGCAATATGTATTAGGGCTGTAACCTTAGGGCGTTCAAAAAGAAGGAGAAGGTGAGATATGTAAGTGCAAATGTTAGAGGGAGCTCGTTAATATTAAAAACGCTAATAATTGGGCGAAAGTTTTGAAAATGTTTCATAAAACACGAGCAAAAAATCTTTCTACAAATGTCTAAAGATAAACTGTGAATTTTTTCATACTTATAACAAAATCAAATGTGTTTTTAATAATTTTCGGAGCACACTTAGCGACTTTTTTTTTCTAGGGAATCTCACATATTTACCGTTTCGGCTTTACAAATGTATTTTATTTTTTTAATATTACATTTGTTACATTGATGACGTATTGCCCATCTCACAGGTTTGAAACGCCTGTGTTGAGATGGCAATTTAAACAGTGGCTGTTATCCAGCTTTTTTGTTTACATAATAGAATAATTAAAAATAATAATTAATAATAACAGCAAAAATTAAATCTGTTTTTTTTTTGCAATGTCAAGTACGAATATGTTATGAAATACTCCTTATGGATATATTTATTGAAGGTAATCAATGATTTTACTTTTAAATAAATTTGTGGTTTACGTTTTTCTAATATCCGGAGGTAGAGAATTGAATAGCTTATAGCATTATATTTAAAACTTCTTTGATCATAAGAGGTTTGACAAACTGGGATGTTAAAAGATTTTACATGATTGACTCTCTTAAGGCTCTAGTGCTCATTCGTTCTTCAAACATATGTGAATTTTTAAATTGATGGGTCAGGATATTTTTTATACAATTTTTTTTAAGTTGGGAACATTTAGTTTCTTAAAAATAAAATCAGTGCTCGTCCTCAACCGGACTTTAAGAATTACATTCAGAATTAGTTTTTGAATCTTTTCTAAAGGCTCCAGGCAAGTATTTGTGGCACTTCCCCAGCTAATGATACCATATTCAAGTGATGATTGTATAAGAGCACAGTAAACTTGTTTAAGTTGTTTTCTGTTTAATATATCCCTAACATTTTTAAAGAAATAAATGAGTTTCCTCATTTTTGTTGTTAGGTTTGCAACACGTACATTCCATTTAAGAAGATCATCTATTTGAATACCAAGATACGTAATACTAACAACTCTACTTAGAGAAGGACATGTACACGGGGTTAATGGGGGGTTACAGCTGTGCAGTTTGAGGCTTTGTTGCGAAGGTAAGAGCTTATTTGATATACGAAATGTTAAAAATTTGGTGTTGTCTGTATTCAGGGTTAATATATGAGCATCAAGCCAATTTTTAACAATACGAAAGCCATTTTCTACCAAACAGTTATTATCTTCAAAAATAACATAAATTTTTTTAGAAACTTTAAAACTTAAAAGTGTTGAGAAATATGTTTTAAAACAGTAGAAATTTTGAAGGCGGGGTCGACCAATTAATTTACTTATCACTCCATAGGTATTAACTTATTATTCCCCCATAACAATTTTTGCGGGCATTATTTCAACCATTGATGATGTCCCTCAACCAGTCTCTCTCGATCCGGCCCGCCACGCAGCAGGTTGGCAAACACATTCGTCGTCAATACCTAGCCAAATCTCACCCCATGAACCCTGGCACCGTAGCGAACCACTTGTGGTGGCCTATGGCAGAGGTTTTGGTTAACCAATAAATGGTTCCCGGGGCGGCGGTACCCATACCCGCCTCCCTAATGTTTGATTAAAAATCCAAAATAGCGTGACAATGAAAATAAATGCTTCCTTGAAAGCGACATCAAACTACACTTTTGTTTTCAGCATTTAAATATGTAATTAATTTGAAAAGTAGGTCCCTAGCTATAGTTTTTAAGCTGCGGCGAACAATAGTTTCATGGCCATCTGACCTTTAAGCCCTGCGTGTGGCCAAGACCTACAATGTAAGATAAAAGTGTAAAAATACCAACCCGAGTTGTGGTCGTGACGTCAAACGAACAAGAAAATAGAATCAAATGAACGTGGGAAACTTATATTGGACTGGACCAAGCGGTTCCATGGCAAAACACAGAACATTGAAGAAAAGTTCACAAAAGTGAACTAAAAAATAAGCAATACGAAATCATCATTTTAGATTGATCTTTACTAAGAATTGGTTTATACTAACACTACCAAAAATACGCATTTAATAATTTAAAGTTTTTGCTATCGTTTGGCTTGAGTAGAATTAAAAAAATATTGTTAGTTATTTTATAAAAATATAAGCGAAAAATGTTAAAAAAAGGTATTTTTCATTAGAAATGTATTTAAAAATATATGTTTTTACTTGTTATTTGCTCTGCACAGGAAAATAGGAAAATATTTTTTTTTCAGGGCCCATGCCATCTTAGGGGTCGCTATGTGGAGGGGCTTTTTAGGAAAGGAAGGAGAAGAAGTTCTGGGAAGGATACAAGGTATGGCTAACTTTGACTACATGGCAAACTTTGACTAGGTGGCTAATTTTAACTTGATTAGGCGAACTTTGACTAGATGGATAACTTTAGCATAGATAACTTTGCACTAGATGGATAATTTTGACTAGATGGCTAACCTTTACTAGGTGGCTAACTTTTACTATTTTTTCAATATTATGGTACCTACCTTAAGAAAGTTTGAAAAAAAGTTGTCATGAGATTGAGTGATGTTTCTTTGGACAAATTGTAAAAATCCTTTAAAAAAAAATTAATAAAATACATGGATTACGTAAGTTCTTAAATATTTAAGAAGGTACCTACTTACAAATTTTATGATTTCAGAGGAAATTTTGTGTTTTTATTTATTAAATAAGAGAAAATTAGAACCATAATTTTTGACGCGAGATCTACTGTTCATACAACTACTAGTTATTAATACCGTCAAAATTATACATCGCTTGGTAGGTCATCTTCTATGTGAGTCATTTTTTTCGGACGATTCCAGCTTTCTTGGATTTTTAATACTCACCAATAAGACATCTGAGGAATTGCCAACGAGAGCAGATGGGAACAACCGTTCACAGTTCACGGTCCACAGTTGATGACGGCAGCATGAGAACGGGTCGATTATCTTAATCGTTACTATGTAAAACAGTACGCAATGTTCCCTCGTGGAACGAGCCACTGACTTTACTGGCTTTCGACGACTACAAATGAGAACAGAAGTGTCACAAAATTTACAACTAATTAATCGTATATGTAAGACAACTTACGTGTACCAATCAAGACAACATACGTGGACAACATCAATAGTAAATTACCCATAGTATCTGCATGTAAATGCAAGACAACATACATGTACCAATAGTATGTAAATGTATGACAACGTACATGTACCAATAGTACATATACACATGTACCAATAGTATGTAAATATATGACAACGTACATGTACCAATAGTACATATACATACAAGTACCAATAATATCTACATGTAAATGTAAGACAGTATACATGTACCAATAGTATCTACACGTAAATATAAGACATAATAAATGTACCAATAGTATCTACATGTAAATGTAAGACAACATACATGTACCAATAGTCTCTACGTTTAAATGTAAGACAACATGCATGTACCAATAGTACATATACACAAGTACCAATAATATCTATATGTAAATTTAAGACAACATACATGTACCAATAGTACACATACGCAAGTACCTATAGTATCTACATGTAAATGTAAGGCAACATGCATGTACCAATAGTACATATACACAAGTACTAATAGTATCTACACATGAACCAATAGTACATACACATGTAAGACAACTAGCATGACAACATAATGAGATAATAAAACTCCTAGAGAATATATTTGTTTAGTGGCTTGAACTGTCAAACATTGATTCAATGGATAATAGAAACAAAAGGACATGGAAGCAGTGGCGTAGCGAGGGTGTCAACCGCCCGGGGCGGAGGAAAATTTTGCCGCCCCCCCCCTATATAGATATTTCGAATTTTGCCGCCCCCCTATATAGGTATTTCGAATTTTGCCGCCCCCCTTTATATCGTTGTATTCTGAACATAAAACTGGTTTTAACCCCCCTTCCTAAGTAAATTAGGACGATATCGGCAACACATTTTATGCGCGCGATTTCATAATAATGGTTCCATCTCCCTTGTTTCTATTAGCTATTTTTGATTCTCATTCCATGTCTCTCAGTTTGTGAGGATTTCTCGAACAGATAAAGACAATTATGTTGATCCCGGTCTCATTGAATACGGTACCTACTGAGTTAATTGTTTTTTTAGAATCTCTCTCGATGCGTGTGAAAATTCCCACATTTGTTGGAATAAAAAGGAATTTGATAGTTTTATTGTTAAAGAGGCCATTGTGTAAAATTGAACAGCCATGTGTGAAATGACTCTAATAACAACTTCCCTTATACTACCTGTTATAATAAACCATGTTACGTTAAATGTATCATACTGATACTGAGAATGAATTAAGAGACGATTGCCTAGAAATTTGAATAATAGGTATTTTACCAAATTGTTGCTGTCATTGTTGCCGTCACCCCCCCAAAACTGAACGAAAGGGACAACTGCTCAGGCTGATAATATTTAAATTTAATACAAAAACTCGATTTTTAACCTCAAAATGAGTTTTTCTCGTCTTCTTTGGAGGAGAAAAACCCATTTTTCTCCTGCAAAACTGGAGCGATTTTTAAGGTTTTTTATTAAGTATCTATATTAGAACAAAATATTTTATGCCTGTAAGTTTTACTTTTTTAAGAGTACATTGCCTATTTGGACACTGAACGTATGTTGATGGCGTTCAAAGCAGCCAATTTAAACGATTTTCGCAGAGTCCTAACTCCTTTAATCCGCCGTATCCCGAATTTCTACCGATTTCTCTTAAACATTTTAAACTTTCTACCGATCTCCCTTAAACATTTGAAGTTTGTAAGCTCTTAAAAAAATATGTGTTATTTTTCAACCCAAACGTTCCACGCCCAAACGCACATTATATGAAATTCCCTCGATAGAAAAAAATCGCAAAATATGCTCCGAAAATTATTAAAAACAAGTCTATTTCTATTTTTTTACAAGTTATATTTGTGAAAAAATTCACAATGTTTCTTTAAATGATACATAAGACGCCTTCCACGAGATATTCGCTCTATTTTAAACGAGTCATGTTTTATTAAGCATTTTCACAATTTTCGCTTAAATTATATCATTTAAAATATTAGCGCGCTCTGTCCAACATTCGTAATTACATATCTCTCCATCTTCTTCTTTTTGAGCTGGGAAGCGCCGCCTTAAGACCCTTTTCATACAAAAGTTAAATTTGAATTTGCGGCCAAAATACTTGACTGAATTGAATAATTATTATTTTAATCACAAGTTTTAATATACATTTAGAACAGATATATGTTAATTTATATATTTGTGTGTTTAAATAATAAATTAAAGGTCATTAAAGAAATAAATTTTTCACGTTTTTTTGACTTTGACGTTTTTTGTGATTTAATGGTAATTATCAAAAAGATAAACTATCCCTACCAACTATTTTTTTAAAGAAAGACAAACATTCCCGAATAACCTCACAATATTTTAAAATCTCCTACTACCACCACAGTAAGAGGAAAACGTTGCTTGCATCGTGGTGGAGGACTTAGCCAGCCGAGGAATCGAACAAGCGACGCCTGAGTGGGACTCAAACGCGATGCCAACTCAGCCACTGACCGGTCACTAAACTATGAAAATATAATCTAATATAAAATAAAACATCTCAATAAAAGCGTTTTGTGTCGAAAAGCGTTTTTTAAATCCGAAAAATGTGTGTTCTTACGAAAATCGGTCAATTGTAATTTAAATTTTAAGCCACCAAAATGCTTATTTAATAATTAATTATTTTTAATTTATATTTCACTAGCTTTTACCCGCGGCTTTGCTGGCATGGTATTAGGTGGAAATACCACTGATTCATTCATTCATTCACTCGCTCACTCACTCACTCACTCACTCACTCACTCACTCACTCACTCACTCACTCACTCACTCACTCACTCACTCACTCACTCACTCACTCACTCACTCACTCACTCACTCACTCACTCACTCACTCACTCACTCACTCACTCACTCACTCACTCACTTACTCACTCACTCGCATATAGAAACCATCGCGGACATTCACATATCAAATCCCCAAAGTTTCATCGCCATCGGATGAACGTTTAGCAATGCATAGTTTCATGATGCCAGAACTCACTATTGAATATAGAAATCATTGCGGGCACGCGCACATCGAATCCCCAAAGTTTCATCGCAATCACATGAATGGTTTAGCAACGCATAGGCATCTCACATACAAACCCAAAAACAAGCATATTTCGATTTTTATATTTATATTTCATTATGTTTATACGACAGGTAAGGCATTTTTTTAACATGATTATTATCTCACAAGTAACAGCCAAAGTTGCATCGAAAACTGTGAAAAATATGTTTTTTTAATAACCAATATTTTATAATTTGAAACACAAATAAATAAAGTAAAACATATCCGTACTCGATATTTGCTACACCTTTCGATAAAAAAATAATTACTTCTTCAATCTTTTCAGATTCAGATTTGTGGCGTCATTTTTAATTAAATGAAAACAAATAACTTTGAAAAATATCACTATTTAAAATAGAATAAATAAATAATTTATTAAATAATTAAATTCACTAAATGAAAACAAATAACTTCGTAAAACACGACTAAAAAGCAATTTGTTTTCATTTAATTTAAATAAAAAAATAATTCTTCAGTTTGGTCAAGCATTTTGACCTCAAATTCAAATTTAATGTTTGTGAGCAATACTCCTCGCAGTCATTCCTCTTAATTGATATAACCATTGTGGAATTGTATGGCGATTTCAATCATCCAGTGATATCATTAAAAATATTTTTCTCGGAAAAAGATAGGCACGTTCGTGACATCTAGCGGAAATTCAAGGAAGCGTGAAAATGAAGGAAATTGAAAACGAAAGGTATTTCCGCAAAACCGATAGAAGTGTGATGTGGAAAGTCCGTGTACCCAAAGTAAGTTCAATTTTACCTCACTTCTGATGAAATTTGTTTAAAATTTGCGAGGCGGGTAAGCGGTCCGCTGCCCTGGGTACCATTAATTGGACAACCAACACTAAAAAAAAACAAACATCGACCATGTTCAATCAGTGCAAAATTCATTGGTTAAGTTATTAGCTGAAAAAAATATAAACAAAGAAAGGCAAAATATTCCATACTTTTATCAGAGTCTCAAATTCTTTCAGTGAGAGCAATTCTGTGGTACAAAATTATATTTCAGCACATAAATAACCCCTTATATATAAACAGGCTGAACACAACCATAATACTCGCTTTAACTTTAATGAAGGACTGATTGTACCTAAGCATACAAATAAATATGGACAAAGAACGTTAAATTACATGATTTCCAGTTGTTTGAATATGTTACCTGCTAAAATTAAAAACTGTGCCCAAAACAAACAATTGATGAATTTACTGAAGACTTGGCTTACTGAAAGAATTAATTTGTATTAGCTTCTAACATATTATTCTAAAGACTTTAAAATTGTTATTTATCCATACTAATATTATAAATGCGAAACTGCTCGAGTTTGTTTATGACCTTTTCAGGCATTAACCAATAAAAAGACTTTAAAAATTCATTCACCAATAGAAAGCTAAATTATATGCGCAGACTATATGTTGTATATGGTGGTAAGCTCTAGCGTTATGAAATTATAAATATTAATATATTATATTGGTTATACGTTTTCTGTCGCTAGCAAAAGCGAGTTAATTGCAAATGTCAGAAAAAAATCATTACCATGGAAACGATGTTGTTATATTTGTGGGCTCTAAGCTGGTAGGTACTCAGCCCCCTGGTCAGCTACTGCCCCAGAAAATTCAAATATTAGAATATGTTTTGTTTTTTTGGACAAGCTGGAATAAATGTCAGATAAAAGTTCCTGCATTAAAAATATAATTCGTAACGATTATAAAGACTGAATAATAAATAGTGTAATTTTGGTTATGTTTTTAGGTTTTCACGGCCAAAAAGTATTTTTGTTATTGTTTTTGGGGTGTTATGCCGTGTTTCGCTACCTCCTTCTTTAGCCAACGTTTCGGACAGCGTTACAGTGTCCATCATCAGGGCAGATGAGTAAAAGTTTTACTCATCTGCCCTGATGATGGACACTGTAACGCTGTCCGAAACGTTGGCTAAAGAAGGAGGTAGCGAAACACGGGGCATAACACCCCAAAAACAATAACAAAAAAAGTGTAATTTTGTATTATATTAACAAACTTCCAAATATTTAATTAAAAATAAACATCCGAAATGTTTGTAAGCGCATAAATTCCGAACGAATGAACAAAATTGGATAATTCTTTTTTTTTTTGTGAAATTTAGGTGGCAGGCTAGATGTTTGAAAACTGTAAGGGAATGAATGTATGGAATGCGGGAGGGGGTGGGGTGGGGAGGAGAGGGGATAATTGATAAGTTCAACCGCTACAGTAATTTCTCGTAATACCATGCGAGCGAAGCCGCGGGGAAAAGCTAGTGTTTTCATGTGTTCATTTCTCTATATTTCTGTAAAAAATTTAATGTTTATTTTATAAAATTGTAAAAATGTAACTATTAACTCACTTTAATAAGATTTTTAAATGTAAAGAACCCGTTAGACAAACTGCTAAAAAGCAGTCTATCGGGACTTTTTGTCTTATATTTGTAATGTGTGTAAAATAAATAAAAATAAATTTTAAAAAGTAAAAACACCAACCAAAAGGAGAGTGGAATTGTTTTGTTACGAAGAAACACAACATTTGTTTGATTTCACAATAATTTGCTTTTTGCAGCCAATTTGTGCAGGGATATTGATGTCATGAGTTACAATAAAAACACAAACGTAAGAAAAACAATTGATTTTTTTAATGCAAACGCAACAAATACCTAAAATAGATGTTTGTGTGTTTTTGTTTTGTATTTTTTTTCAGAAAAGATGATACTAAACCAATCAATACGACATGTATTGTATAGTGTGAATTTGGTTAAGAGGAACGTATGCGCGGCCCATTTTGGCCAGTTTCATACATATCTTAAATTTGGATTTGAGATCAAAATACCCAACCAAACTGAAAAATTATTTTTGTAATCAAAAGGTATATCAAATATCTAGTACGGATATGAGCTACTTTATTTATTTTTTCTTTAAATTATAAGATATAGGCCATTAAAATAGTGTTTCATGATTTTAGAGTTAACTTGGGCAATTATTTGCGAGTAAATGAAAAACAATAAAAAATAATTTTGCTATATTTATCATAGAAATATAAAAAAAAATAAAAATTAAGAAAAAAATTTATTTTGATAGGTGTAAATTTAAAATACAAATTACCCATTTACTGCAGAACAAAAATTTGTCGTTTATACATTAAAATTACTACCCGAAAAAATGCATTTGTAACAATGTTTTATTTGGTTTGGTTGGGAATTTTGAAAAAAAAATTAGGATTTGTATGAAACTGGCCAAAATGGGTCGCGCATACGTTCCTCTTAAGTCATCGTGATCTTAAAGAACTAAAAGATATACAGAAAAGTGGTAGTGAAATATAGTCCAGTACTCATAAAATACAATTTCTCTGTAGAGGACTATAGAGACTCTACAGTTTAAAAAAAAAACTAATAAACCAAAACATGTCCGTTGGTAAATATTTCTTTCGTCTAAGATTCTGGTGGGTATGATTCTGATGAGGTGATGTTTAATATAGTAATGGTTTAATGTAGCCTTTTACGGTATTATGTATTATTTGCCTAAGCAACGAACAAACTAATATTTACATAGGTAGATTTTACGGTTCCATGACAACTCGACAACATTTCAACACCCCTTTGAAAGGTTATTAAAAGTGATGAAAAACATATAATTGTAAAAAATAGCCCAAAAACTAATGCAACTTGTTATAAAGATTTTTCAAAGGAGTGATGAAGTTGAATATTTCGGTTGTCCGGCCAACGATTTCACAGATAACATTCTCAGCATCAATAGAACCACGATTTTTTTTTTTACTTTTGTGTTATTAAATACTAGTCATTTTGTTTTATTCCTTCTTCTTGAGTCATGTTTTGGATAGCCTTGCGGTATCTTGCTAGGGCAGTTTCAGGACCTCTTGATACCTACGTTGGTACCATGACCTCTACCATATCAGGACCTCTTGGTACCATGTTGTATTATTTCTCCTTGAGTCATGTTTTGAACAGCCTTGCAGCGTCTTCCATCAGGGCAGATTCAGTACATTTTAAGGGTCTAGCCATGGTACTAGCCATATTCTAATTATTTCTTCCTATTGAGTCACGTTTTAGACAGCATTGCAGCGTTTTCCATCAGGGCAGATACGGAACACTTTGTACGTCTTCTAAACTTTGGCCCTGAAAAGAGGAAACTTAAACCCCAAAAGTATTTATTTTACGACTATTTGAGTATTCAAACATGTTCCGCTTACTGCTATTTTTTATTCAACGTTTCGGACAGCATTGCATGATCCTGCATCTGACCTGACTATGGACACAGCCGAACTTTTGAAGAAGGAAAACACCAAAATTTTAAAGGAAGAAGTAGTTCTACACGACCCAATATCCTAAAATCAAACAAGAAAAAACAGGCTTAAACCAACAGGTACAAATAAAGGCCAAGGTTGCGCCATACCAACATTTTTTGGGTTTTAATTCCAAGAATAAAAATGAATAAACACAGCGTAATATACAGGAGTCACTCCATCAAAGTCAACAAATTTCGGCTTTAGCACTGACCGAATTGTAAATATTAAACACGTAATATCAATTTCTCATGTTTCGTCACGTTCCTTGTTAGAAATTTCGACAACAAACAGTAGGAAATGTGACGGGGCATGCTAACATCAACTACTGATCATGTACACATTTCTCGTTAACTCGGCACGGCGAGTTTATGGATATTACGGGCTTACTTAGTTACTAATTTGTAGACCGTTTCTTAGTCAATGAGCGTGGAATGATATTGGTAGAAGATTCAACAAATGTCTAGAAAGAAGATAGCCAATATTCAAATACCTCCCTGGTCGGAATCATTAGATGCTCTTATAATTATCGTGATGATTCACGGTTACGGAACCGTGACGACAAAAAAGGCAATAAACATACGTTCCTTATCGTTATAATGCTGCAGTTCTTTCTTACACATTAAGAAAGGTGGGGCACATAAAATACGTGTGACTGTTTCCTCCAAAGTACTATCTTTTCCTTTGAAGGAAACTGATATATCTTATTACTCAGCTCAATAGCTCAGGCAGAAAGACGCAATTTTTTTCGTTTCGTTTCGTTTTCTTTATATGTTTGAGGGAGATGTATGATAATGATTGTATTTTTCCTTTGGGGGGATGCAGACATGCGTTCACCGTTTGGCTCATTTTCGGCCGTTGTTATTTAGTTAGTAAGAATAAGCTGAAGCATTATACTTTCGTTATTTGTTTTTGAGGTGTTATGCCGTATTGCGCTACCTCTTTCTTTAGCATTTATCCTTGTAACTATATTCCATACTTTCAAAATTATCGTCACGGCTAGTAGTATTGTAGGGATTTACAGAGACCTCATGGTGCCGTGTGTGAGAGAGATGCAACAAAGTGATGACTTTTATCTTTGGAGGATACAGAGCTACGTACGTTGAGTATCTCATCTTTTGAAAGAGCTGCAGCATTATTGTGATAAGGAACATAGGTTTATTGCCTTTTTTATGCCGTTACGGTACCTTGCAGTTTTTATGCTCTTCAAGATCGATCAAAAAGTCATCATACGAGAACCTCTTTCTGTGCAGAGTATAGTTTTTTCGGTAAAAAAGCGTTCATGTGGCGTTCTCATACAAGTATTTCGTATACGTACTGTTATTTACTTTTTAATATCTAAACGACTCATCGGTAATCACCACAGTTTACCGATTACACGCGAACCCCCTACACGCGATGACATGGCGTGCCACGTGCCATCTTTCCTTGCACAGCCATCCCAAACCCAATCGTACTATAAGGTCAATTAGAAGAGAACTGTTTTGAAATTTGTAAGAAATACTTATATTATAATCTCGTCTTTAATGTTAGTGTTACCGAAAAGAGGGCAGCTTTTATTAAATAAATACTCATGCCAAACGTTCAGAAGAGCCGTTTGAAGTTTAGAGATATTTAGAGAATTTCGAGAAGAGACGGGGAAGGGATGAGGAAGGGCTGGGAAGATGAAGGGGAAAAGCTGATGGGAAGGGGACACGGAAGGGGAAGGCGAGGCGGAAGGGAAACGGGACGAATGGGAAAGGACACACAGGGAGAAACAATTTCTTTATTAAGTGGCATTGCAACGCATGCCGGAAACTGGCTAGTACTTTATTCTATGTAGTACATAGTTAGAATGCCGGATACACGCGTTCCAAAAAGAATTATGACTGGACGCCCAGGTGGAAGGAGAAAAGTGGGAAGACCCAGACTGAGGTGAGAATACAAGGTAAGGAGGGATGCAGCACAGCTTCTCCAGGTAACAAACTGGAAGTCAGCCGCTGAGGACAGGAGGAGTTGGAGGCGAATGTTGCAGGAGGCCAAAGCTCGATATGGGCTGTAGCGTCATCGTAGAGAGGGAGAGAGTACATAGTTGGTACAAACCGTTCTTAAAATGATTTTAAATCGGTAACTCAGTCGTCTAAGGTTAATTCAATGGTTAATAGCTCGTACAGGAAATTACTGAAAACAGTTTTGTTATCCTGGAGATTCCAGGCACAAAAAAATGTGAAATTTATTTATTTATTATTGTTTGAAACATTTACAGAGTGTTAACAATTATTAAAATAATAGAATTGCCGTTGAGAGTTACATATGTATTCACACTACAATGTAGAAATGTTCACAGCATGAGTAATGAATGTTTAGTTGTTACTAGACGGAAATGCTTCTAGTGATAACAGAAATAATGATAATCAAAATGAAATATACAACATAGTGGTGTCAAATATAAAACATAACCTGCAGAGAAAGAGAAAAAAGAAAGAATGAAAGGGTATGACAATAAAGCAGTTACATAACTGTTCTCCACGAAGTGTCATGGCGTTTGATAATATGTTTTTTGAAATATGTGAGATTGTTTGCGTAGATATCTATATGGTCACATTCAATGGTATTATATAGACGACACATTCGAGACAGTGGATTGAAGTATGCAATATTGTTATTAAATAATTCAAGATGGAATATTTTATGACTCCTTAAATTACGTCTTTTAGGAACTTTAATATGAATATTGCTCAGACAATGAGTGGTTTGTAGCATATGTCAGTAAATTGTCATCTTTTTTTGAAATTTGCATATTATATTTGTGAGGCATACGGTATGCCTCACAAATATAATGTTGTAATTGTACCTAGGTATGCCGCATACCTAGGTACAATTACAACAGATTTTATTCTTCGTAGTCAAGATATTACGTAGCGTTGTTGATAGCAAAGAAGGCATCAGAGCTGTGAGTTTTAAAAAAATTGCGTTAAAATAGTAAGTTTTTGTTTCTTAATCAATTTATAGGGACCAGCTAGAGCAAGGGTGGCCAACTTGATTAGACCCAAGATCTACTATTTACTGACGAAACCCTGTGCGATCTACCAATTACATACTTCTTAAAATTTTAAATGAAACAGTATAGTTCAGTATGCAAATATGTAGTATTTTTTTTATTTAATTAAGAGGGAAAACATAAAAATGCGATCCATTTGAAATTTATCTGCAATTTTTTTAGCCTTTCATAAATATAATTATGATCAATGGAATTATTAAATGTATAATTGATGAATTCCACCAACTTCTCAATTTTCTTGAAATCACTAGAGCGATTTTCGAAGTCTGATGCCACCGCCTTAATTTCTGCTGTGTACTTGCCAGGAATGAAATTGTAGGTAATATTTTTTTTTACAAATGATCCTTGATGTTTACAAATTGTTGAATTTTATTCTTATCGATGTTGATTATCATAGATGCTGTTTGACTTTGGAAAGCTGTAATAGAATTTCTGTTAATTTTTTATTCTTGCCTTGTAATTCCAGATTTAATGTACTCAGTTTTCTGGTAAAATGAATCAAAAATGCTAAATCACATTTCCAGTCTAAATCACGCAGTTGCTGATAATCATCACCCCTTTCTTGAAAAGAAATTTTGTTATTTCGTCCAAATAGATCTCGAAATCTTTGCAAAAATTTGCTTCGACCAACCACCTTACGTCAGTGTGCAATGCCAAATCTGGTTCCTTCTCATCTAATTGCTGTTTAGAGAGCCGCCTTTGGAGAGATTTTTCTTTTATGGAATTTACAATTTTGAAAGAAATATCCATCAAATGTTTTGGGTTTAGTCTCTTACTAGCCAGTACTTGTTGATGAAATGTGCAGTGGTATCTAATGAAGTCTGGAAAGTCTTCTAATTTGTTACAAAAAGCAATAAAATTCCTGTCATTGCAGAAGCCCCATCAGTTGTCATTGATATGAGCTACCACCAGTCCAATTTTTAATTTTTTTAATAAATAATGACCTTCCAACTTAAATAACTGCATATTTATTTGGGTTTTTAAAGTTAGTTTTAATAGTTAAAATAAATGTTAAAGTTTTAATTTTCAAGATCCCCGAAAACCATTGTAGAGTGTGAATCGTGTGACGTCATCACTTTCCAAAAGTTTTATTTATTTTCAACAGGCGTTATCATTTTGTATGGAAGAATCAATGGAGGCGTCAGAGGTCGAGGCGTTTTTTATTCAAGATTAACTGCTTTTAATATAGAAAAACATCAGGTAAAATGTCAACATCTCATCGCTACAGTTATTGTATTGTACCAAATGCAATAATACATCTGTGACCGCACCTGATTATTAGTGTTCCACGATCTGCATTATTAATATTGTGTGTAGGTAACTGAAAAGATACAGCGCCGAATCAGCTGTTCGATGACCACCATTTTCGAGTTCTGAGTTCGGAGCTGAAGAACAGTAATAAGGACGGGTTGTTTCAAAAAATTTGATGGATTCATCAAATATTTTAAGTTAATTTTCACGTTCTGCGTAATTTCTATTCAAGTTCTGTGATGATTTCAGTTTTGTGAATCAACTGGTCTATAATGATGTAATAATAGAACTTGAATAGAACTTACGCAGAACGTGAAAATTAACTTCAAATATTTGATGAATCCATCAAATTTTTTTAAACAACCCGTCAGTGTTCTCAGAATTATGGAGGGCAGTGACGTAAGCACTAACAATTCAATAACACCAACTAGACAGTGTGTTTTAATGACACGATTAAAAATGGAATTTTTAATCATTTTTTTGAAACTCTACGTTTAATTACAATTAATTGACTAATTTAATTAACTTTATATTACAACACATAAATACTTGTCACACATAAACATAAATAAACACGTAAACACCTCAGCACAGGTTCTCCTAGTGAGGTGTTCACGAAACATACAACAATACCTATCCACAGTTTCACCTTCACAAACCTACCTTACACCCAACATAATAAAATTATAAAGGTAAATACTGTAATGTATAGAAATAAATAAAATAAATAAATAAAATAAATTTTATTTTATAAAACTTATATATTCAGAATCAGCATTTATTGGTCTACATGATCATATTTTTTTAAAGCCATTATATTTTTCACTGAAGTTCCTTATTATTATTATTATTATTATTATTATTGAAATAGCAATTGAATGGAGATTGAAGGATGATTGCATGAATTATTGGATAGTGGCAGTCACGGGAACGCTTTCGTGATGCCATCCATTGCGAGCACAGCTCATGAGAAACGAATATTTATTTATTCACTTGCGTGCGTGTCTGGTGCCCGTTGTGTTCGTGGTCTCGTGGTCTCGTGCTCTCGTGCTGTCCTGTTCTGCACTCTTTGGGAGTAATGAGCTAGCTGCGTGCGACACGCGATCCTACACTTACCCCGAGGGAAGGAAACCATACAAATTGTACATACGTTTCGTCATTCCTGATGCCAGGAGCAGCATGTGGCGTGAGAGACCATCGCATGCTCTGGCTCCGGCACCAGCACCAGCACATATCCACTAAATGGATTGCCGGGAAATTAAAATTACTCCACAAAAATGCTTGCAATTTTTAAATCCCCATCTGGGCCCACGCTTTTGGATGCCAGTTAAAAGTATTACAAATATTTCAAAATGAAGTTATCCGGTTAGCCCTGGGATCCCTAAAATGGAGGAGGGTTTCCGAAGAGATAGTTCCCACGGAGCGATTTTTTTTACGCGCGTGAAATTTGCTGCAGAAGTTGGTTGTGTAATTATAATAAAAATAGTAATTTCGGTTGTGTGTTTGTGTGTCTGTGTGTCTGTTCCTACACCTCTTTTACCTTTTCCTCCCCTTCCTTTCCCTAAAACACCCACAACATAGCATCTCCAAAGATTACTAAGGCCTGAGGGTTTTTTTTTTCTAAGGGACTTCTGTGTTGAGCTAATATTTAAAACGCGCGGTAGAAGTGAAACCTTCAGGAAACTAAAATACACAAAAGTGGGGAGGTTACGAAGCACCGCACAAAGAGAATACCGATTATTCTATCTCTTTCTCTCACAGGCTAAATCCTACAGATGTATGTGTTTGTTTCTTTTTAGTGTAGCTTTTTCGATTCATCGAGTTTCAAATCACAACGGTGGTAAAGAAGTTTTCACTTCAAAAATAAACACATTTACTAGCTGACCCGGCCACGCGTTTCTATGACGCGAAATTGAAACACAACGCCATCTATTGGATGGTTACCCAACCTAGATAACCAAGTGTTGTGTCTATAAAATCACTCACACCGCCGTCTCTTAGAAACATATGGAACTTACAAATAATTACAAAGCATTGTCCTACAACAAACATTCAATTCGCAATAATAAATTTTGAAGTCAATAATCGAGATAAAAACTATCCTATCTTTCAAGTTGTACCAAATTACATACAGTAAGCCAAATTTCATCAAAATTGGTTAAATCGTTTCGGAGTTTATCTCGAACAAACATCGTGACGCGAGATTTTTATATAGAAATATGTATATATGTACACATATATTTTTTTTTATATGAATACTGCACAATAGTCCCAACTGCTCCCGTCTGGGGCCAGTGAGACTATGGCATCCCCAATTGTGAGGCTGAAGATAGTGGGGAGTGGAAGGAGATGGGGAAGAGGAAGGTGGGAAGTGATTGGCTATTCAGATCTGGTTAAACATGGCTAAAGCTTTCAAGCAATGTTTCAATTCTGAATGGTGGTCTTACACCAGGGCGATACTGATAGTATCTCCCACTCTGGAACGTACCGCAAATATACTATATATTATTTTAAATTAATAAATTGTGAAATAACACAAATTAATCAAATAAAATTTATTTGCCACGCCGTGATTCGATCCCGCGACCTTCGGAATGCGAGTCAAGAGCCTTACCGCTGTACTACGCCGGCCGTCAAAGAAGATATAAAAAGTTGAAACCAATCCTCTGGAAGGGATTCGAAAAGAATTAATGAAGCTATTACATTGACAGCCTCCGAAGGCTTTCATAACGAAACATAATTTTCTAAAAATAAAAATGTGTTATAATTGTCAATTTTGAAAGGGCGTAGTTGGCCCAGTACTGTATCAATTTAATAATATATATTTTTTTAAATTAAAAGACCCATTTGCAGTTGCACAATAATAACAAGTTCTCTTGAAAATTATGCACCTGCCAAATTGTTCAACAGTGATTAAGACATGAATCATTCATAACAATTTGTGTCCTAGCATGACATGTTGCGGTGTCACCTGCTCAGGCTGTTGGCAGTTATGTGTTGCCCCCGGGTTGAAGCCTGGACGTTACTTTCCTTTTCGAAACAAAGGATAATCGATTTAAATTGTAAACAAATGATTCAGCTGTAGATTAGCATGGCCGCCTTTAAATTGTCTACATTGACTCGATTAAGGTTTTAATCAATTTTATCGGTTATTAGTCGACTTTCGCCAGCGCACCCGCTATCGGCAAAAGCATCGATTAAAATTTGCATAGTTTTCGAAATATCCATGTTACAGTGGCGGTCTGTGAATTTTCAGTGAGCTAGAGTGCTAAGATTGAAAAATGCGGTGTTTTTAATGTTGTACCTAGCTGAAAATTTTTTTTTTTTTTTTCAAAATTTCAACTTTTTGTATGAAGATCTTTCATGAGTGTGCATGAGGCGCATCCCCAAACTGAAAGAATTCTGAAAATCAACAACAACAGCAATAACGTCGTATTTTAGCTCACTGAATACTCACGGACCGCCACTGCCATCTGTGTATACCTATATTATACAGGGTGTTAAGGGACATACTTTACTTACTTTTACCAGTGATTCCTGATATTATTTGAAATAAAAAATATGAATGAAATTTTGGTCTCCGGTGACTTTCTCGACGACGGTTTTTTTTCAATTTTGGTCACTTAACCGAATAACCACCCAACCTCTTACCCCGCCCCCAATAGAGAACTCCAGTCCATTTTTTTTATGAATAATGACATTCTAACTTAAATAACTGCATATTTATTTTTATAATTAGTTTTAATAGTTAAGATAAATGTCAAAGTTTTAATTTTTCAAGATCCCCCGAAAACCACCGTAACGTCATCTAGCCCTGTGACGTCATCTGGCCAAAAGTTTTAGTTATTTTCAACAGATGTTGTCTTTTTGTATGGAAGAAGTGATGAAACTATTCAATAAGTAAAACGTTATTTAGGTGTAATTATTTATTTATTATATTATATTTATTATATTATTATATTTTTCAATATTATTACGGGAGATTGGTATAAAAATTGTTTGAAATTATTATTTTTTTAGCTTTACGAATCAAAATCAATATTAAGGAAACCAAAGCATGAATTTCGTAGGGAACTGGAATCAACTGTTCGACCGCCGCCATTTTGAATTTCAGCATTGGAGCGTTTTATGGAAGCGGTGACGTCACGCCTCACAAATTCAATAATACCAACTTGACAGGGTGTTTTAATGAACTGTTTTAAAATGGACTTTTTAACATTTTTTTAAAAACTCTATTATTATTTAATAAAACTAATATTATTTAATAAAACTTATATATTCAGAATCAGCGTTTATTGGTCGCAATAAACGCTGATTCTGAATGAAAATATTTTTTTAAAGCCATAATATTTTTCACTGGAGTTCCTTATTGTCAGACACCTATTATTTTTTTATGTTTTTGTAGAAAAAACAAAAGTATTTTTTTTACTTTATTATTATCATCCGTATTCTGACCGGAAAGATTCGTGAAAATGCAAATCCAAGAGTACTTACGCCTGCCAGCCGATGTTCCTCATGCTAGCTGTTAACGCCATCTTTTGGCATTATTAGCTACTTGCTTTAATTCGGCTCTATTACGATGGTAACTTAGTCACAAACTTCACGTTCACGAATAGTTTTCATATGGTGCGGCGTCAGAGTTGTGCTCGGAGTGGGATTCTTAAATTTCAACCGTGCAGCCGCTAGGGTATTAATACTGTCAAAAGTATTAGTAAATAATATGAATTTCGGAAACATTTTACCGTTGAAGTCAGTATATTAAATGGCCGTGAATCTTAACCGCTATTTCTGTACCTAATTAATAATATTATTTATAAATGATTCATGTTATTTTCGCTTCCATTTACGGTCATCAGTAAGTAGGTTTTGCAAGCTCAGTGTGCTGAACAAGATGTAGTAACTCACTTCACTTATTTATGTATGTAGATACTCAAAGAAGGGGTTACCAACTTCTTCTGGCTGTTAAACTAAAGATACACGAATAGTTATATTTCCAAAGTAATAATTTAATAAGATAGAAAAATACAAAGCATTTTAAGATACTTTGCTCGTCATACTGAGGACTCCAACCTGGAGTTATTGGCACTGGTTACTGGTAAACTGTTTAACAGAAGAAGTACAGGAACGTCACCAATGCCCTGGTTCAAGTATGCCAAGTATCACTGGTCGTCGGTATGTCGCAGCAGAACTGCGAGGAGTGGAGGAGCCATGTCCATTACGAAAATTGTAGTAGGGGTCCCAATCATCAGCATTGAGGTACCGGCTTCAAAAGAATAGAAAAATGTTTAAATATCTACGATATCGCAAATGAGATTAATAACAGTGTGACGTCATATAAAGCTAATTTCAATGGCTGACATTTAAAATTGGTCTGTTTTTATTTTATTAGTTTCAATAAATTCACACCCGAAAATTATTATGGAAATATTTTTTGACGTGATAACGTCTTATAAATCGATGATCGCTGCACTCACGAAAAAGCATGACTCATTGTCACGTTACGTTCCGCCTGAACCGAGCGTTCATGCGAGAGCGCGGAACAAGCGTTCGGCCTAAGCGTTCGGCTTGTGACGCATCTATCTCTCTTCCATCGTTATTATAAGACGTTATCACGTAAAATTATCGTCCGTAAACCGATTTTACTGACAACCAATTTTTTTTTTTTTTACATTTTGATGCTGAGTGGGGGTCATCTGAGATGCTGTGTGGAGGGTCTTTTTGATGAGAGGAAGGAATGAACATTGGTATTGAAGAGACCCATGTTGTAGGAAGGAGGAAACACAGTGGCCGACAATTCGTTCTAGAGCCGAACACAAGAACGAATCGAAGAAGCGACCCGTTCTCATGTGACAAACCGTGTACATATGTTGAGCACGCGTTTGGCGTGTTTCCCGACTATGTACCGGTGCCGAATGAATACATGAAGCTAGCTCTTCGAAGCATCTTCCAATGTAATACCGGTAGAACAAGGATAGCATTCCCACCCGACGCATGCGCTCTAAAGATTGCAATCCGTCTGTTAATATGGGTGAATCTATCAAAGGGACCGCCCGTTTCTGCACAGAGTTGAGGGTATTTTTCAGGTACTTTGGAGCTCCAGACCAGTGGTGGCTGCCAAATTCAACCATGGGGCGCACTTGTGATTTGTACAGGGTTAGCTGTTGTGTACTATTAAAGTATTTGCGGGCCCTGTAAAGTACGCCCAGTTTTTGGTAAGCTAACTTTACTCTGGCTTCGATGGAGCCCCATATCTGAGCTGGTCACTTAGGGTTACGTCAAGGATATCAATGGAGGGCCTGTTGGGAAGATTGCTTCCGTTAAAGAGACTAGATTTTCATTATTTCAAACACTGGCATTTAACATAATCCCAACCTAGCTCTTTCCAGTCCATTCATCATTTTCTTCGGCCTTTCAAAATTTATACTGACATAGTTTCACGGTATTTGCGGTAATCACAAAATTTACGAACGGATTGAAGAACTCTGGTCTTTACTTAAGCTTGTTTTTATAAATTCTGAATTGGCGGTACGTATATGTATAATGTATATGTATACTCTGCATGTTGTAAATTGACATTGTCGGAGTAACGTGATGTTGCAGTATTGGCGGAGTATCACGGATCTTGGTGTTGTAGTATTGGCGGAGTATTGCGGATCTTGGTGTTGTAGTATTGGCGGAGTGTCGTGGTGTTGGAATATTGGCGTATAGTATCGCAGTGTTTGTTTGTTTGTATAGCCTGCACGAGTGCGGCGTATCTCGTGATCGCGGTGTCGCGGTGTCGTGGTGTGTTGTTGATGTCGTGGTTCCAAGGACGACCGGTTACAAGAAATAAGCAACGAGTTACAGCCTACAAGCTGAAGACCGGTGGATTCAGTAATTGGCACTCCTCGCTTCGGCACTCGCAGATTTATTTCTTCGTGGCTTCGTTCATTTCACCCACATATTTCAACAATATTTAGTGGATTTCATTGTCTTACAGAGTTTGATTACATATTGTCAGGTTTTCTGCTTGGGCCGTGGAAGACGTAAACTGTCTGTGTGAAAGAAGAGTTTGGAGAAAAAAGTCTAAAGGTCTGATTGCACCTGTGATCGCCAAACGAAGATAGGAGATGGCACTATTAAAGAAAGAGAAGAAACGGTGTAAGTCTGAAGCTGGGATCCCATCAACTGTGGGATCATCCCATCAGTGAGAAAAAGCTTTCTATGGAAAAGAAACCCAAATTTGAATCGACTTCAACATTCATTCTATGAATAGAGTGTAGATTCTCCTAGAATAGTATCATATTAATATGGAAACCAGCATAAGTCATCACTTTTTAAAAATCTGGATGAATTTCTATGGTGCCTAGAATCTTTCTTAAAATGCTTATTTGAAGATTTGCTTCACTCACTACAACTACAATGTCAAAAACTGGGAGTTTTGAGTTAAGTCATTTGAAAGAAAAATGTCACATTTCTAATTAATTTGCGGGTATGGGTACCGCCGCCCCAGGAACCATTTATTGGAAAATCAACACCTCTGCCATAGGTCACCCCCAAGTGATTCGTTACGTTTGGTGATTTGGCAGGGGTGCCCGGGTTAATGGGGTGAGATTTGTAAAGGTCCTGATGGCCGATGGGTCTGCCCTTCATCTGCGTAGCGGGCCGGATCGAGAAAAACTGATTGAGGAGGTCTCCAGCCAGAATCCCTCGACCCATCGCCATGCACCGCAGTTGAAGGGATAGATTCATACGTTCGTCGCTCCTGGACACAATGACCCTCAGATTCCTATCCATCCCTCATACCTATCATAGCATCCCCAAAGATGACATAGGCCCGATAGGGATTATTTTCCTCAGCTCCTCCTGTGTGGAGCTAATGTAATAGCATGGATAACAATGCACTAACAATGAGCAAACTTATGTCTTTAAGACGAACTTTTTTGAATTCTAAAACCAGATTATATTTTAGTTCATTCTTTAAAATTGTGATGCACATAACATTATTACGAAACTATTGATTCACGTTTATAAATATACCATGCACAGAGAAGATGCAACACTTAAGTCCATTATCGCAACAGTTCAACTTGATTCATTTTTTAATGTATTTGGTCTTTACGACAGTGTGTAGAAGGTTGCGAGTGTGTGAATTCTGGAATATATACCGCACATTGTATACATATACACGTTATGTTGTGTTGACGCCACATTTGAATCAGCTCGGGTCATTCCGTCATAACAATTTCTTGGCATTTAACCCTTTCAGCACTGCACTTATGTTTCTACACGTATATAAATATATATTATATATACATGGATAACAGTCAAAGATATTGGAATATAAGGAGATGGGCTATCGGCAGTTTTTACTGGGTGGGACTGTGCTTTCTGGTGTCACCGATATTTTTAACCAATACTATTGCACACGTTCAAAAAATCAACTAAATGAACGAATTCTTTCCGTATTCAAACTACTCGTATATTGTTAACGTAAAAATCAACTAAATTCCATATTCAAACTATTCCCATTAGGTAGTAGTTCCGGTGACAGTCGGGCGGACATCATAGCATATCTCCTTATATATATATTTCAATTTCTTTGGTAACAGTAAGTACCCGAAGGATTTTAATCGGCGATTCCTGAGTATATTTGGAGTAAAAATTTGTTAAAACCCGCCTCCCAAATTGTTAGAATAAATTGATTAAATTAATATGAAGGTAACATAAAAAATATACAACTTTGTGCAGTTCACCCGCGGTAGAAGTGAAACCTTCAGAAAACTAAATTACACAAGAGTGGGGAGACTACGAAGCACCGTACAAAGAGGAGACCTGTTATAATATCACATTCTCATTAATTTGTTTCTTTTTAGTGTCGTTTCATCGAGTTTCAAATCACAACGGTGCTAAAGAAGTTTCCACTTCAAAATTAGCAAGAAAGCAAGATAGCCGAAACGGGTTTCGCCACTACATTAGCTGTATCTTTTGCACTAGGTAATAAGGATTTCAACCAATGGCGGCTCGTGACTTTTGGGTGTGCTAAAAAATGGGATTATGGGCGTTGTAACGTCCGTTACACACAACCAATTTTTGACGTGATAACGTCTTATAAATCGATGAACGCCGGCTGCACTCATGAAACAGCATGACTCATTGTCACGTTCCGCCTGAGCCGAGCGTGCAAGCGGGAGCGCGGAATAAGCGTTCTACCTAAGCGTTCGTCTTGTGACGCATCTATCTTTCTTCCACTCCACCGTTATTATATGACGTTATCACTTAAAATTATCGTCCGTAAACCGACTTTACAGCCAACCAATTTTTAGTGAAAGCTTCTTTAGCACCGTTGTGATTTGAAACTGGAAATGACACTATAAAAGGAACATACAATATATCACATAGGATTTAGCCTGCGAGAGAATGAGGGACACGATATCGAATAGAAAGTATCGATACTGTACTCATGAGTAGTATCGGAAAAAAAGTATCGTACTCGTAAAAGTATTGAAACAAAAGAATCGATATTTCAAGTATCGAGTACATTTCATATGGGGCTTGATTTACAGCTCTGACCTTCAAATTCAAGAATTTGAAAAATTCTGATCCTGGGGGGGGGGGGGGTTGATACGTAGTTAGATAAGATACGTAATTATTAAATTTTTAAAGGTAACGATACTTGCCAAAAAGTACTCATTAAGTAAAAGTATCGAATACAAGTATCGAGTACAAAAGTATCGGGATCGAAAGAAAAGTACTCGACACCACAAAGTATCGATACTTTTTTCGTGTCCCTAAGAATGAGAGAGAATGAAACCTTACCTACGCACAGTACATACGAAGCGTCGCGCTGGCCGCATTGACCGCTTTGATTTTGAGCTCACTTTTCAAGGCTCCTATTGGTCCAGATTGTGTGGGTGAAGTTTCGCTTCTACCGCGTATGAACTGTATTCGATTTTTTTTAAATTTCGGTTTTTTGTATGAAGAATTTCAGGAAATCCGTGTGCGGTGCACCCCAAAACTGAACAAAAAAAAAACAATTTTCGAAAAAAAACGCTTTCGGCTACAACAACATCAAGAATGCCATCAATAAAGCCGCCACCAATTGCAACCTATAGACGTCGGACAGAGAACGTTTGAATACAACATACCGAAGATATTTGAAAATATGGTGAAAAATTGGTTATTGGAAAAAGAATATTTATTTTGATACTTATGATAAAATTTATGAAAAAATGCTTAAACTGTAGATAAAGGATGTAAATTATAACTATAAATATATTTGTAAGTATTTATAAGCACCTGCTGTCAAGCCAATTGCAATTGGCTTAGCGGGACTTGTTTGTTGATCTATAAAATAAATAAATTAATTAAAAAAAAAAAAAAGGGTATTTTACAAGCAATATCGCAGCAGTCGTACGTGGCAATTTGTTTCAATAAAATCAAGATATATTAATTTTTCTTCATGTTTCTAAGGAAGAACACTGCTATTGAAAGGGTTAAGTGTGTGATAGTGATAAGCCGCTTAGATGTGTGCAGTAAACTTGATCATTCCAGTTATTCGTGATACAATTTGCAAAGCGTCTCTGCCTGTTTATCAGGCGGTTATCGGACATTACGTATTCAAAAGAGCGCTGTATTTAGAATTTAGACATTGCGGCACCTCGTCTTCAATGTAAACAACATTATCGCGATTCTGCACGATTCATCCTTGATCATTTAAAAAAACACAAATAACTGGGTGTTATTTGTCTTCTAAACTATGTAAATGTTCTAATAAATTCAGGAGAATCTTAGTTAGAAATACTGGGGAGAGCAGGATAGAACACCTCTTTTGAAGTTTCTTAGTTATAATATTGTAATGTTGTAACAGGACAATTAAATAATTTCCGTACTTTTTACACAGTAAACACAATTAGTCTTTATTTGGAGTCGACGGCCGGCGTAGTCCAGCGTTAAGGCTCTTGACTCGCATTCCGAAGGTCGTGGAATCGAATTCCGGCGTGGCAAATAAATTTTATTTGATTAATTTGTGTTATTTCACAATTTATTCAATAAAAATAATATTTAGTGTATTTGCGGCAAGTTCCAGAGTGGAAGATACTCTCAGTATCGCCCTGGTGTAAGATCATCATTCAGAATTGAAACGTTGCTTGAAATGGCTTTAGCCATGTTTGGTGACCAGATCTGAATAGCCAGGTACTTCCCACCTTCCTCTTACCTATCTCCTTCCCCTCCCCACTACCTTCAGCCTCACAACATACTATAATTGGGGATGCCATAGTCTCACTGGCTCCAGACAGGAGCAGTTGGGTCCCTTGTGCGGTATTCATATAAAAAAGTACAATCAATTTTCAAGTATCACACAGTTCAATAATGGTAATAAAACAGTGAAAAATTATAACAATTATTTTATGGGTACCTATTTTAACAATAAATA
This sequence comes from Glyphotaelius pellucidus, assembly GCA_936435175.1. Taxonomy (NCBI): domain Eukaryota; kingdom Metazoa; phylum Arthropoda; class Insecta; order Trichoptera; family Limnephilidae; genus Glyphotaelius; species Glyphotaelius pellucidus. The sequence goes on from OW386548.1 coordinate 35,538,657, forward strand.
ACCCAAAGGAAACTTAATTGTTCCCTCATTCGCTCGTTAAACCTTTTAACAGAGTGTATTCACTCTGGGTTAGCTGAAAGTATTTCATTTCTGACGGAGATTTTTCCTTGAAGATGCGCGGGTAGGACCGGGAGGCAACTTTTTCGAGATTCCACTTGATCTTATATTGGTCATCCCATCTGTGTGTGGAGCGGTGGGGTGAAAATTCTAACCAATAGCATCCCTCTTATCTCTTTCCTTCCTAGAACTTCCTTTCTTTTTTTATTTTTTTTAATCGTTTATTCCAGATCTCGGGGAGGGTGGTGCAATCCCACGAGCTCCATATTATACATATATAATATAACAAGTAAAAATAAAAATATTGCAAGAAGAAAAGAGAAAAAAAAATACACTGTAAAAGAAAATAATAATACAAAAATGAAATAAGAGAATTTGAAAAAGTAAACTTTTTGTTTTAAATCTAGGTCATCATGAGGTGGCTCCATCGTTTGTAGATGGGACCCTGCCAGAAGTGGAATGCTGCCATCACAAGACTGTTTTCTCTTTGTTTAACTTTAATTTACTTAGGGCCGGTTTTATAAACGAAGTACCAAATTTCAGTTACGTAACGAACCGTTTTTCGTTAACGGATCGCCATCCGTTCGTTATTTTATTTTGCGTACTATAAACAAATGTGCGTTACTAGCGGTCATCGGTTACATTTGGTCCTAAAGTTTTATTACTAGGGTCACTCTCTATAGAACAATGCACACCGTCGACTTGAAGATTCCTGTAAAATCGCCAGCTGCTTGCAGCATTGATCCCAGAGCGTAGAAACGTAACTGCTGGGTTCTGGGCTGGCCCAACTGACTGATTTCGATATGTCGCGTTCGCTGGCATTAACTGAGCTCCACTTGTGTTTAAAATCTGAGCTACGGTCCTCTTTGACAAACAAAAACCTGAAATTGAAGAACCTGACCTTGAAATCGAAGTCTGCAAAATAATTGAATAGTCCAATCTATGCGTAAAAACACACGGTTTTCTGTGTCTTGCAGCTTCGTCTTCACTGCTACTGGATGAACTATTTTCGAGAAATGTCAATCAGTTATCTTAACTTCCACTGCTCGATGAGGAATCCATTGCATAAACGCAAATTATACAATATTATCTTTTAAAAATAGTATAGTAATAATAATATAATAGTAACAAGGATCCAAATAACCGAGCGCCGAGAACAACTTCCTACTTACAACTGTCAAAACACACCAGCAAACGGATCGTTATCCATTTAACTGACCAAAATCGGTCCGTAAAGCGTTAACCGCTATTTAACCGACCGGTAGCCTGGCGAATGTTTATAAAACGGCGAAATCAGGCGGTAGACCAAATATTTGTTAAAAATGGTATCAAGCGTAACGAACGGATGGTTATAAAACCGGCCCTTAAAAGACTATCCACACAGCACCCAAAGATGGCACAGGCCCTGCGGGAAATTATGGTCCCAAGGGCCTCCTGTATGAAACTAACATAAAAAAATTTCAATTCCAGGCTTTTACACAGCTATTTCGGTAAAGGAACTCCAGCGAAAAATATTACGAATTTAAAAAAAATAAAGTATGTTGATTCCATATATCGGACAGTTTGATTGTGACATCTTCAATGTGGAGAGATTGACAACTATTGTCACGCCATCTGATTAAAAACTCTCGACCTCTAAACACTTCAAGTCGTGTTCGTTTAATCGAAGCAAAAAATAAGAAATAATTTTCTGAAAACATTTTGAAAAGTTGGATGGCAAAATGATTCAGATTGATATTCTTCTCAAGTTGGTTCCTCATTGCTGAAGATCATGACCCCTACTCCAATTTCCTTGATGGACAAGGCTCTTCCACTAATCGAGGTCCTGCGCTGCGTGGAGAGCCAAGGAGACTAGTACTAGACGCCAGTGATATTTGGTAACTCTACCTCATTGACAACCTTCTTCTGCTTTTTTGCCTCCCATTTTGCCAGTGACTGAGTGTCTTCAAATTGTCTCCAATTTCGCGAGCAACGTCTTCAAAGTATATTATGTTATTTTATTTATTTTTAGTTTTATGAGTAAAACCTCAAATTGCAATATTAAATTAAACGAAGACTTTTAGTGAAACTCAATCGAAAATCTGGAAACAGGAAAATCAGAAAAAGATTTTGGCACCTCTGGGACTCGAACCCAGGATCTTTCGCTTTCCGGGCAAAATAAAATATTCATCCTAGACTTGCAGAAAAGTCAATAGATGTCGCATATTAAATAAAACGGATAAAGATTTATCCAGACACTATCTAGATTGCATTTAGTTCGGGTTTGAATCTTGCAATCATACATAAAGATAGAGGCCAATAATGCGTTAAGAAAAGAAAGATAATGTGGTTGGTTCTTAGTCGAAGTACGATACAGTTAAAATGACCGAATTGGATATGGACACCTTGGCGCAGAGGTTAGCGAGTTTGCCCGGAAAGCGAAAGGTCCTGAGTTCGAATATCTTTTTTTGATTTTTCTGTTTTCCAGTTTTTCGATTGATATTGTCTTCGTGTCTTCTAATCTCTCCAGCATGGATATATTTGCGCGACTGGCTTTCCATGGAATCCTGAGCATTTTTTTCCAGTATCACATTTCGAGGGCGTTTATCCGTTTTCTTTTGCTGTCCATGTTTCCACACCATACAGAAGTATGGGGAAAATCAACGCCCGAACGAGTCTCATGTTGGTGGTCTTCGTTATGCCTTTGTCACTCCGTATCATTTGCATTTTACTCATAGAAAGAACTTATCTTACGACCAAGAACTTACTTACTATTCAAGTTCAATTACCACTCTGCCATAGAGGTTGTGTTTCTTGAATAATTAGATACATGCATTTGTTCTACTATTTCGTTTAAACTCCCACAGACAAATTCAGCATTCAATTATAAACAAACAGTATGAAAATAATAGCACCAAGAAATTCTCTCATAACCTCACACTCGAAACTTTAACCATGACCTTCCCGCGCTGGCTGAATGCTCATATACATGTTCACATACATATACCACATGAATATTCTCTTTATTTATATAAGATATATACAGATTGGTGTCTGTTGGCTCTCACGCGGTACGAGCAAACGAATCCGTGGATATATTCATCATACACCCATGGAAAAAAGGAAGAAGACGAATGGCGGGAAGTAAAACAAAAAGAACAATGCAGACATTTTGAATAAAGAACAATGGGTGTTTACGTCGCGCCGGCACCAGAACGGAACAGCCTGAGAAAGAAAAAACAAACCGACCAAGAACCAATCCTAACAAAAAATATGTACATTTTGTACATGTTTGAAAAAGTACGATTTCGGTTGTAGAAAAATATTTTATTACAATCCAACGTTAGTCCGTAAACAATTAATATCCTTAAACTAAACAACTGAAATACTTAAACTAAACAACTGATATACTTAAACTAAACAACTGATAAACTTAAACTAAACCACTGATACACTTAAACTAAACAACTGATAAACTTAAACTAATCAACTGATATACTTAAAAACAACTGATATACTTAAACTAAACAACTGATAAACTTAAACTAATCAACTGATATACTTAAACTAAACAACTGATATACTTAAACTAAACAACTGATATACTTAAACTAAAAAAACAAACAATTCACCATTGTCCAGAATTTATATACTGGTCAACTCAAGACAAGACCTTAATTTTTTTGGAATAAACCATTTTCATCTAACGTATCGTCACTAAAGCCTCAATTACATAGAGCGAGTTTACAAGCTACTAGCCGGTAAGTTTAAAAGCGAAAAATGACACACAAAACTGTCTACTCGCTCAGTAGCGACAGTAGCAGCTAAAATAACGACTCTCACGCGCACCAATCCGGTCGACATTTTGTAAAAAACTTGAGCTCGCTGCTAGCGCCGTGTGGCGCTAGCAGCGAGCTCAAGTTAGCCCGAACTAATTCTGACAGTCGAAATCAGCCATCAGCCCAGTGGGTCGCCTTTTTTAGGCAAACACTAGCGAGTAGCGAGTAAAGTTGACCACCTTTCAACTTTTTCCGTAGATTGTCCAAAATCTGCTAGTTAGCATGTCACGATGACACTGAGCGAGTTTACTAACAGATAGTGAATTTCCCAGATAGTAGTAGCTTGTAAACTCGCTCATCGAGGCTTAAACAAGTGAAGAAATAATGTAATAAGCTTCAAGCGGGGTTTTTTTACATTTTATTTTGAAGAGTTTTCTTTCACATTTACATTTGTTACTTAATTTTTATTTATCTGCTACCGATTTCGACACATCCATTCACAAGCAATGTGTCATTCATAGCAAACTTAAAACTAACTAAACGTTATGCAAGTACAGAAATGTTTAGATTTTATTAGGTGGGGGTAGTGGGAGTGGTGATTTTGGAGGAGTTGGGGGGATAACGATGGGAGGAGTCAACGTTTTTTACATTAGTTCCACACAGGAGGTCCTGAGAAAAAAAACCTCAGGAACTATGTCATCTTTGGGGATGCTGTGTGGAGGGTCTTTTTATGGAAAGGAAGGAAGTGAAAGAAAAAGCTATGAAGGATAGGTAGGAATCTGAGGGTCAACTTGTCCAGGAATTACGAATCCGTCCCTCCCACTGCGGTGCAAAGCGATGGGTTGAGAGGTCAAAAATCTCCATCAATCAGTCTCTCCCGATCCGGACCGTCACTTAGTAGCTGGGCAAACGCATCCGCCGCCAAGACCTAGACAAACCTCACCCCACGAACTAGGGGACCGCTGCTAACTAACCAAACGTAGCAAACCACTGGACTTGACTTGTTTATGCTCAAATGTTTCTATTTGTCTTTGCTTAATCCATATGCCATAATTTACACTCTTCTTTGGACGTAAGTCATTTAATAAATAAATAAATATAATAATAATGAAGACCACGATAAAACTATGCATTTAAAATAACGACAAACAAGGCTAGGCCTACCATTGCAGCAAGTTACGTAAGGCGGCCTGTAAAATGTGGCCTGTAATCTGTGGCCTGTAGTCTGAGGCCTCTAGTCTGGGGCCTTTAGTCTGTGGCCTGTTACGTAGTAGTCATGGACCCCCGAGGTCAGGGCCGCCCGGCACAACAAGACAGGACCTACTTCTATAAAAGGCAACTCTCTGACTCAATGACTCTTTGTGTTCTTATTGAGCCCATGAGTCACGCTCTACTGTGCTAAGGTAAGACGCAGTAAGTACGCTTAAAAAAATATAAATTAATAATAATAAGTGATAAATTAATTTCAGCCGAACAGAGCGGTGCCATATAAATGTGTACATCTAAAATATACAAGATAAAATAAAAATTTAAATATAATAATAAGCATATTTAGTACTTGTATACTACGGAGGCTTTAAGTGGATTCTCCGTGTTTAGAGTAGGGGGGCGCCCTGCCACTGGGCCACGGCCTGGACGAGAGTGTTTCTCGATCTTCGGTAGCTCTGACTCGTCCCGGCTATTCTGTGGCGCATCCATGGCACATCAAAGCTGCGAACCCATGTACCCTTCCTTCTGCGAACATCTGCGAGGCACTGCATCGCCAAGGTAGGCCGAACAGCGCCCTACATGCGTGGTTGCATTGTACTCGGAGTGTGTTCATGACGCCTTGTGTGTATCCCATAGTTCACCGGTGTAAAAGCTCATGCAGTAGATCTGGAATATTAAAATGTTTTTTTTTTAAACTGTATTTGGGCCATCTTTTGTGAAAGTTCATTTATTTTAAGAGACAAACATTTTCATGTTACGAATAATCTGACAATATTTCTTGAATTCCTACTTACTATTATTACGAGCTGAAAATGTTGCTTGTGCAATGGCGGTGAACTCAGCTAGCAGAGGATCAAACCCGCGTTGCCCTGAGTGGGAACCAGACGCATTTGACCACTGATGTACTTACCATCTATTATTATCACATAATATATTATTACTACATATATATAGATATATTATGTAATTAATTATTGTAAAGAATTTGTTTGTAATACAATCATCTTTTTATGACTGATAAAAAATAAAAAAATAAAAATAAATATACTACTGCCGACTTCCGATTTCCTTTCCATTCCCGTTTTTTTTTTTTTTTTTTCCTTTATTTTCCCAAATTTTACATTTGATGTATACAATATTGTGACATAATAAGAACAATGGGAACCCACTAAGGCGCAGCCTGTGCGTGGGTAATATAGTTTAATGTATTTTATAATTGTTCCTAGAAGAAACAAACAATGGGCATATAAAGCAAAAACATGATTAAAATTTGTTTAAATAGCTGTGCACAAAATGAGCATACAAACAGTGCAACAGTAAGTTTAATCCAGGACTTACTATTTCTGAAAAGATGACTAACGATGAGACAAGCCTTCGAACCCCTTTGGGCAGAACTTTTAATAAGGTTCTATGCCAACTCAGAATCAAGTCAACTCAACAACTTTCCGAAAAGTCATTAAAAGCTATCAAAAAAAATAAAAAAATAGCCCGTAAACTATTTATCCATTTTTATCACTTTTAAAGACTCTTCAAATGAGGTATTAGGTTGATTTCATTCTGAGTTGCCCGGTCATCAGAAGAAGTCAGGGACGCCCGAGGAAGACATGAGCGAGATAAATGAATCAGATACTTGAGTCGGGCCATGTCAAGAGTTAGAATAATAGAAGAGACATGTATGAATGTGAATGAGGCAAAGGGTGTGTTCATGAGGCAAGACCGAGTTGTTCGGCGGTCCGTCCTACCCCTTCGGGTAACGACATGATAGTTAGTTAGTTATTAAGTAAGTAATGATGCAGTGTTATTATTGACCGTTGATCCGAATCAGGCAAATTGAGTAAAAATGTTAAAAAATATTTTTTTTATTTATTTATTTTTGAATTTCACGCCCGGTTGGGCTTTTACATGTATTTTTTTAACAAAGAACACCTAAATGTGCATAACAAAATCAAAAAACAAAAATAACAAAATCCAAATCAAAATCAAAATCATAACCAAATCTGAAACAAAAACAAGGTAAAAAACGAATTGAAATTAAAAAAAAATGTTCCACCATGCAAGATGGAAAAACTTTAGGCTGGGAAAAGTACAATACATGTGAAGCAGAGCTATGTAGTTGGTTTAATCAAATTTGTTGTTCTTCTTTCTGATATTAATTCTACAATGACTTGTTTATATTTAGTGAATGATGTGTTAAATATGTCAACGACATCTTTATAGTCATCACCCAAATTTTGTATACGGCGAACAGGCGTACACAATTGTGATTCTGTTTTGGAGTTGTAACAATAGAACGGTAGAAATTGCCTCGATGTTGATTTGCGAGGTATATAGAAAGAAATCAAGTATAATAATTCAGGGCTGTCAATTATTGAATTTATGATTTTGTATAAACATGTTAGGTCATATACATATCATCTACGTTCGGATAATTTTAATAAATTAAGTTAAAATAGTAGATAATCATATTTGATACATTCCCTTGTAATACCCATTCTGATATTAATAAATCTTAAGAATTTGTTTTGAATTCTTTCTATTGTGAGTGAATGACTAGCATAACTAGGTCCCAAATTTTAAAATCATTTAATAAAATTGTACTTGTTTTGTTTTACCTCAGGTCCATTTTACAACTGGTGCATAATAAGGCCAACATGGGCAACATGGCTTCACCCACTACAACTAAATACATAACACAATATGCCCACGGCAATATGTATTGACTACCAGAACGTAATGAACATGCAATGCCTGGCTGTGTTGCTGTGTTCTGTTGAAACTAATTACTAATGGATACCACACAACTCGTTTACATAACTCGTTAAGAGATGTTATCACACACGACTTTTTTTCAGTGGGAATTAGTAATTAGCTAATTAGCATCACACTGTGTGAGGTGTGACTGTAGTACGAATGTCTTAGAAAAATTTTAAAAATAATTTCGCACATCCCGTAGAAAAGCGTCGTTAGTCAAAATTGTCTGTTTTTTTTAAGGTTTGTCAACAGTGATTCATATCAAAGCATTTACAAATACAATTACATTGAACATGGTTGAATAAGGAACTCCAGTCCAATTTTTTTATTTTTTTAAAATGAATAACGATCTTCTAACTTAAATAACTGCATATTTATTTTTATTTTTATAGTTAGTTTTAATAGTTAAAATAAATGTCAAAGTTTTAATTTTTCAAGATCCCCCGAAAACCACCGAATCTAGTGTGACGTCATCATGACCAACCGAAGTATAAATTTTGTTGGCAACTGGAATCAGCTGATCGTCGCCGGCCATTTTGAATTTCAGCATTGGAGCGTTTTATGGTGTTTTAATGAACTGTTTTAAAATGGACTTTTTAATATTTTTTTTGAAACTCTGCGTTAAATATTATTTAATACAACTTATATATTCAGAATCAGCGTTTATTGGTCTATGTGAACATATTTTTTTAAAGCCATAATATTTTTCACTGGGGTTCCTTGTCCAAAAGATCATTTTAGTTTTTGCTCAATCTCCACTTTAAAATTAAAAATAAACTAAATGTAATAAAAAGTGCGTATTGAGTGTGTCCCTAATAGGGAAATATTTACCGAGTACTGTTAGCAATAATAAAACGCTAATTAAATATTTAGAATGAAATATATTGTCTCCACGGTAAATGACAATAATTATAACACAATAATCGCGCCATTTTCCCAGCCGTTGGCTGTCCGTTCTGTTGGTAGCTCTGCGCCCTGCGCCCGGTCCTGCCAACCAGCGGGAGTTAGTAGTTCCCTCCTTTACCGACCGCAGTAGCTGGAGTAGTTTCCCTGTTGGCCGCCAGAGGCGCTAGCAGTACCTCTGGCGGATGAGCGAACCAAACGTGTGAGGCGGCAATATTTAAATTGGACTTGGACTTGGATACTATTTAATGACAGAGTTCCTAAACAATGAGTTTACTGACTCTAGCATATTTAAAGGATTTTCTATGAAACTTTACTTGGAAGGGTTTTTTTTTGTTTGTGTTGAGAATTGAAACTTAAAACTATACTGCGACTTGATGCAGGAATTATTTTTTAAATATGTACTTAATTGCCTACTCCTTGCGGAGGATTATTTTAGGTCTTTTGAATTTGGTAATTTCATTCTCGCTATATTGAGCGAGAGAGTTAATGGTCGGATTTTCATGTCCGGCTAGGCCAGCGTAGAATTTTTCCGATTGGGAAACAATTAGCTCCTTTATCAGAGGAATGTTTGTGTCTTTATGGAGAGTGTTAACCCTGATCCACTTCGGCGCATTCAATGCTAATCGAATGGCTTTGTTTTGCAGGGTTTGTAATTTATTTATGTGAGTGTCAGCTGCATGGCCCCAAATGGGAGCAGCGTATGTAAAGCCCGACCTAATGGTCGTCTTGTAGATGAGTAGTTTATTGTCTGGTGATAATTTACTATTTCTACCTAGCATAGGGTAGAGGTCTGCAATTGACTTATTAGCTGATTTTACTTTTTCATTAATGTGTTTAGCCCACGTTAATTTGGAATCTAGGGTTACTCCAATATTTAAATACGCTGCTAACAGTAAATTATACCCAACAAGATACCATCGCAATACTGTAAGCGTAGAAAATTACGTGCATATTGTACACTTACACAAACACACTTACATACATGCACACACACATACTCATACATACATTTATAAAATTTTATTTTTATCCCTGAATACTTAAGTGATTGTGATTATCTATGCCACAGGAAAACCTATCACTCTATCTTCGCGAGATGTCGCTGTGTCTCTTTTCGACGGGAGCGCTTGTTTCATTAATCATCATTTGTTTTCGCTCTCCTGTAAGAGTTACTTTTTTGACTTACGACTTTCCACGGGATATGCGATATGTAATTTTGTTACTAAGGTGCCTATTTAAAGGTTTGTATTTATTAATTTGTGCTAGGGTTTTACAGATTAAAATGTGTGTATTTATTTATTTATACTGGGTTTTTACAGATCTAAATGTTTTCAACTATTCATTTATGCTGGGTTTTTACAGATTTATACGTTTGTATTTATTTATTTATACCGGCTTCTTACAGATTCAAATGTTTGTATTTATTTATTTATACTGGGTTTTTACAGATCTAAATGTTTTCAACTATTCATTTATGCTGGGTTTTTACAGATTTATACGTTTGTATTTATTTATTTATACCGGCTTCTTACAGATTCAAATGTTTGTATTTATTTATTTAGACTGGGTTTTTACAGATCTAAAAAAAAAATATTAATTTATTCCGGGTTTAAAATCTCATTTAAATGACCAATGATAAAAAGAGTGGTAAGATTAATACACAATAAAATCAGCTCAAAAATAGTTATTACATATTTTGAGCAATTGCGTAATATGTTTTTAAAACATATTACGCAATATAAATTATCGACGAATATGTCTACTTCACCACATCAGTACAGACTAGAGACTTTACGGTTGAAATTTAAGAATCCGGCTAAGAATACAACTCTGATGCCGCGCCTTACGCAAAACTGTTTTCGTGCGTGGAGTTTATATAAAAATGTACTGTGGTAATATAACCGAATTAAAGCAATGCCAAAAGATGGCGCAACTTACATTAGCAGCTAACGTGATTAACATCGCCAGGCGTAAATACTACGGATTTGTACTTCCGTGTATCTCTCCAGAAATGGAGAGATGACGATATTATGATTATTATTGTAACTGTTGTGAATAATAATACCACGCGGCTATATATTACATATGACGTCATATTTTTTTTTCATTAACTCCACACAGGAGGCCCTGAGGAAAATAATTTCCCTCAGGGCCTATGTCATCTTTGAAGATGCTGTGTGGAGGGTGTTTTTGAGAAGAGAAAGGAGTGGACATGGGTCTTGAAGAGACCCATGTTGTAGGAGGGAGGAAACGCAGAGGCCAGCAAATCGTTCGACAGCCGAGCTGTTGAACTCAAGAACGAGTCGTAGAAACGACCCGTTCTCATGTGACTAATGTCAACCGTGTACAAATGTTGGGTGCGTGTTTCCCGAGTATGCACCGGTGCAGAGGGGATCAATGACGCTAGTTCCTCGGAGCATCTACCATTGTAATACCGGTAGAACAAGGATAGCATTCCCACCTGACGCCTGTGCTCTAAAGATTGCAATCCGTTTGTTAAGTTAGGATAATCTATCAAACGAACTGCACAGAGTCGAGGGTTGTTTTCAGGTATTTTGGGGCTCCAGACCAGAGGTGGCTGCCAAATTCAACCGTGGGACGCACTTACTTTGTCATACTTAATTTGCGCGGTTACTTTGTCCCGGTGATTAGATGACACTGGACCCCAGTGGATCCGAGAAACGGGCTATTCAATTTTGCCTACTCTTTTCTTAAACATTGGACAAATGGAGACGTACCGCTTAACATCTTGCACAGGTATTATTTGTTTTTAACTATTGTTAATGTGAAATGCGCAATATTTACAGTTCTTTTATATTATTACCACAAACGTCATTAAATTACTCCTGCATCCGTTGTTTATTTGCGTGCCTATAATGAAGGCTTGAATTACAAGCCCGTTATCATTATATCGTGTGGGTATTTCTGTCGTCTGTTTCCCGAGTAATAATTGCCGGATTCAATTGCATCAGCCATTAATGGTTATTCTGTAATTTGAGACATCTTTTGGCTGTGAGTAATTCGTTATTAGAGAGCCTGCACGTGTAAAATTGACTTGCAATTGCATTTTCTTTTATTTGCGAACTTTGTTTAAATTTTAGATTTCGACATATACTTTTACAATAATTTGTTCGCTAGTGCTAATAAGGACCGTTGTCGTGCACGCCACTCGACAATACTAGAGCAGGGGCGGGGAACCTTTTGGATTACATTCATAAATAAAATTTACAAGCTTTTGATAAATAACTAGAAACACGAACGATTTTTTTTTTAAAAGAAGATACGAACTAGCGACGCCACGTACGATCTCCTTGGAACTAGTATAAAGGAAGTTTTTGTGTCTTTTTTTGCTTTTGTGGTCCAAAATGCATCTTTCATAATTAATACTTGAAAGCTTGACGACACCTGAATCTTCATCTGTGTACGTATTATATCGCTAGCCCAACAATCGATTTTCAATCTGGCTCAGAAACTGGCCAACTAGCGCCACTAGCGGATCGCAGTCGTGAGGCGGACATCATAAGTACCCTTTACACACAGAGTTCGGAGCGGGACGTGCCCCGCGCCACTTCAGGCCGCCGCGCAGAAAAGTAAAGACCGAAAGTAAGATAACGGTTTACAGCGCAGTTCACTGTGAGACTTTTCTGCGCGGCGGCCTGAAGTGGCGCGGGCACTTCCCGCTCCGAACTCTGTGTGTAAAGGGTACTATAGACTGGCGAGGGTGCGGCGATGGAGCCACTGGCCACTGGCCTACCGCCGAGAGGACAAGTTCGTGACTGGGGACGCGAATGTTGAGAGTAATCACCAAAGCAAGGCTGCCCAACCTTTTTAACAGTTGGGCAAATTGACGATTTGAAAATCACTGGCGGGCCACTCACTACGGACGCAGTGATGTAGCGTGGGTGTCTTAGATACTTCAACCACAGATTTTCAAGAGCGAGGGGGAGGGGGGAGGGGGGTGGGGGGGTACGTGGAAGTCCTATTTTTTTTTAGTACGAACGCTTTTTATAATCACATGTGATGCGTATTCTTCCAATCAAAATTATGTTTATAAATTCTACAACAAATTTATAATTGCTCTCAGAAATCGAGAATGGTATCCATGTAATAGGATTTTGCATCTCGAATTTTAACACTGTGTTTGGAACACAAGGCAGGTTTTAAATTTAAGATTGATTCTGCGTAAGGGTCCCCAAATAAGAGTTACACACGGAATAGTAAATTTTTCAGAATTTTGCTGCATTTGGTATGCAACTGAAATCCTCAAATATAAAGCTTCACTCGGAACACGATGTATCTGCAACTTGTTATTTAATTTATTGTTATATCCCAAATACAAAACTGATTTAAATTAAATCTGTTGCGGTGAATAAAAATACACTCAGAACATGAAAATGGATTTTCTTTGATTCTGGCAGCACATACATAGTCTGCAACTAGCATTTTATAACTGCACTTCGAATAAGATAATATTTTCCTTAAAATGTGTCAGCAGATGAATTCACGACTGAAATTTAACATTCGGAACACAAAAATTATTTTAATTAAATATGTATGAGGCCAATAAGAACTCCACTCAGAACATGAAAATGGTTTCTCTTTGATTCTGATGGCACATTTATAATCTGCTAACTATTTTATAACTGCACTTCAAATGTATTACTGCTTACTAACAACGTATGCAGGGACACTGGAGGTCTAGATTCGTTCTAAACTAAATGTAGCTTCGTTCTTTCAAAAATATTAGAGTCCTTGCGAGAGCCTTGAAGGAGTAACCATCTGTTACTTATACCAGAAAGGCTATTCCCTAAAATTTGTGATAAGAGATTGTTCTCCCGCAAGAAGTGCTGTCAGATTTGTGTGATTTTCTACGGCTATTATTTGCTTTTTCTATCGGCCGATGTCAAAATTTCAGCTGTGAGCTGTCACGTATTTTAGTTTAGGTCGTTTTAAATACGAATTCCTGCAAGTATGCATGCTTATTTATTAATTTAACAGTTGTACAAAATCACACAAATCTTACAGCACTTCTCGCGGGAGAACGATCTCTTATCACAAATTTTAGGGAATAGCCTTTCAGGGCGGGTATGTGGTGGATAACCTCCAATGCATTTCGAATAAGAGAATGTTTTCCTTCGAAATGTTTCAGCACGTGAATCCACAATAGACATTTTACATTCTGAACACAAAACTGGTTTAAAATTAATCTGTTTGCGGCAATGCGGCGAATTGAAACTACGCTCAGAGCATGAAAATGATTTCTCTTTGATTCTGGCGGCACATACGTAGTCTGCAACTAGAATTTTATAACCGCATTTCGAATAAGAGATTTTTCCTTCGAAATGTGTCAGCAGATTAATCCACAATAGAAATTTAACATTCTGAACAAAAAAGTGGTTTAAATAAAATCTGTATGCGGCGAATTAAAACTTCACGTTTTGATTCACAAGATTAAAATGGTTTTTCTTTATTCTGGCAGCACATACAGGGTCTGCAACTAATATTTTATAACCCCACTTCGAATAAGATAAAATGTTTCAGCAGATGAACCCTGAACTGGAATTTGAAATTCGGCACACAAAATTGATTTAAATAAAATCTGAATTAAAACTACATTCAGAACATGAAAATGGTTTTTCTTTGATTCTGGCGGCACGCACGTAGTCTGCGACTAGAATTTTATAACTGCACTTAGAATAAGAGAATTTTTTCCGTCGAAATGTGTCAGCAGATGAATCCACAACAGGAATTTTACATTCGGAACACAAAACGGATTGAAGTTAAATCTGTACGCGGCAAATTAAAACTACACTCAGAACATGAAAATAGTTTGATTCTGGCGGAACATACATAGCCTGCAACTGGAATTTTATAACTGCACTTAGAACCTGCCTCCAGTGATCCGAGGCTCACATCTTTCTCCAGGGTCTTTGGGAATATCTCCCCTCCCCCATCCACAAACACTTCTTCAAGGGTATTCTTGGGAAACCGGCTAAGGGACGCGGGTATTTGGGCACATTGCGGCCAGGCCGCTCGCCCGCTCAATCTCGCCGGGACTGCCCCGTGATAGTGGGACAAACTGCCCCCAATATCTTTCTTTTTGTATAATTTCTTTGGTTTTTATCATACTTACACCTGTATTTTCTTTTATTTTTCTTTATTATTTTACTCTAACTAGATTCTGAACCAACAGGCGAACACATCTATAATGTGTCTTTATCTTGCTAATTACTGCAAATGTAAGCATGCGTACATTCTTCTTTCTTATTAACAATCGCGTGCAGTGACGTTGGAGAGTCTAGATTCGTTTTAAAAATAAACAATACATACAAAATATATATAAAGGGTGTTTTTTTAGAGGTATACAAATTCAAAATGAAAAAAAACGCATTAAAATAATATTAATGTCTTTGATATTGGCTTTATTTAATAGATCATTTTATGCCATTATTGTTTAAATACGATTTTGGGCATATGAGCGCCCACGGCGGGCTCGAATGAAACGCAATCGTGAAGTCCAATTTTCGCCAACTTTATCGAGGAACTGGGTCCATATATCGCAACAACACGACGAATGTTGACTTCCAACGTCCTACGTCTCAAAAAAACCCTTCATAGAGCATCCCCAAAGCTGATGAGAAGGCCCTGAGTGGAATTATTTTCATCTGAGACTCCTGTGTGGAGCTAATGTACACATAAGCTCAGCTGTATTTTCGTGGTACATCTTATATATGTCACACTTTATCATTCACTATCATCAGTGGAAAATTCATAATTGGCATAATAAACTATTTTATTATTGTATAATTTATGATTTGCTGTCAACTTTTCTTAAAATAAATAAAATAAGAATAAAAAATTACATGAACCTATCGCGGTACATCTTTCATATATTTTATATTACATGAAACTATTGTTATGTAAATGGAAACATATTTTATTGTAAATGACTTTTTTAATAAAAATATTTAAAAATAAAATATTACCGCCAATTTGAGTTTTTTTTTATTTATTTGTTTAGTAAAATGTTTTACATTTAAATGCCTACATTATTTATGAAATGTTTTGACTGTCCAACAAGGATGATTCCCGTTTTAGAACAGTCAAGTTAGGATTAGTGTGAATATATATGAAACATGATTTGTACAGAAAAAGAGGGAAAATCGAGGAAATAAAAAGGTGAGAAGTTTAAAACATAGTAATTGTTATTTGTTTAGCGTAGTTATTAGAATAATATTAATTTTAAAAAAAAGTTAATATACATTCTTAAAAGGTTCTTAAAAACAAGGTTAAGGTTCTTAAAAACAGAGGATTAAAATATATAGGTAACTTGTGTATGCATTGCATACTATAGTAGAAAAAATTAAAAAAAAAAGAAGAGAAAGAAATAAAATTAAGATAAAATAACCAATTAAAACACATAATAGCCGTGGTTTGTTCAGCATAGTTATTGAAATAATAATAATAAAGGAATATAAATATATTATTAAACGCAATGATTATGATTAAAACATAAAGGTAACTGGTATTTGCATTTCATATTATAGTCCTACTACTGAGAACTATAAAGTATACAATAAATATTATACCATCGATGTCAACGAAACAAAAACCTTAATTACACATTGAAAAAAAAATGGTGTCACACACACTGAATTTACAATAGTGTTCTTTAAATTTGCTATTCGCTAAAATATGCTCATCATAAATTTATACCCAACATGAAAATAGTGGACATGTCTGCTTGTGACATAACCCCAGAGAACTGATTTACATAGATTTTGTATTCAGTTTTTAAATTGGATCCATTTTGACCTTCACCGAGAAATCACGCATCGATTCTATCATTTTTTGTGGCCACACATAATCTAATCGTGACATGTAAATTCACGTTCGAATTTGTCACTAGAGAACTTCAGGCATTGGCAGAGAATTCCTAAGTAGTACCTAAACACATACAAGCACCCACAATGGAGGATCGTGAGCCGATGTTTGCAAATGTGAAAAAACTAAAAAATTAAAAAACTAACTAACCAAGAGAGCGGATATATTTACAAATAATTTAGTATTTGGACCAGGGTTGCCGATTTGCGGGGAATTCCCAAAATTGCGGGGAATTTTTAAGATTTTTGAAGAATTGGGTATTTTGCGAGGAGAACCTTTTTGCGGGGAAAATGCGGGAAAAAAATCCAACAATGTTGAAAAATGTGTACATTCGGTGAAAGATTTCATAGTTTATTTTATGACAGCTCTGTAGCGTTTATTTTATATCCTAACAACAATAGAGATAGGATTCCTGAAGTTCGGGACTCGAACTCCATATTCGACGTATTGGAATCCGGAACTCTCGGTCCCAGTCCCTGTCAGTGTAATTAAATAGTTATTGCTCGTTACCATTTTCTAAGGCTTGAAAAATTGAAAACTGAAAAGAGAAATCGCCTTCGTGCAGATACTATGGCTACTAGAGAAGGGATTAAGAAAAAAAGGGGGAAGTTTGAAGTTAAATCTTTCAAACAAAATATTTACCAAAAAAATATGACATTAAATATGCTGTTATTGAAGTCTTATAATAATGCAAATTGCTAACTAAAATATCTTAACTTCTTGTTTGAAATTATTGGTCACAATATCAATTGACGAAATGCATATTTTTTTACATTGGTTAAAACTATGTTTTAACACTAAAACAGTATTTTATCTTACTTTCTTCAACTTTACTCTTTTTTGTCTCGATAAATTACTTGTTTTTCAATTTTTTTTCTTATAGCCTTTACCTGGCATACTCTTAGTTTGATTAAATTACCTTGTTTTTTATATTATATCTTTTTTTTTTTTTTATTAATTGTACAATTTATTGGCACACCGTATTTAATACTTAAATTTTTTTATACATGTCATTATTTTTTCACCATGTGAACATTGGTTATTGGGTTGTAACATATTTTTAAATCTTACGTTATGTACCTACCAATGTAAAAATATGTTTTAAACCTGACAGAATAAAATAAATCAATTTAAAAATGCTTATTTCAATAGAATTTGGTTTATTTTTGAAGCAAAATCAAAAAGGAACTTGTGGGGAATTCGCGGAGAATTTGTTATTTCGTTCTCCCGAATTTGGGGATTTTGAACATTTATTGCGGGTATTTTAGAACACAAGCCTCGGCAACCCTGCTTTGGACACACTTTTTGCTTCACACGTCTCTCAGTTCATACCCACCTGGACAATTAAGTTTGCGAGTCAGTCTAGGGCCTCAGGCGTCGCCCTGCGGTCGTGTTGCCCCTCTGGGGATCAATCAATCCTTGTGGGGAATGAGTATTTTACATTAAAAATATTTGCAATAGTAAAATCCAAAGAGGAAATTGGGGAATACGTTTGTATGGACAGGACGCCGCCCTGTTTCCTCTTTAAAGCTGGTTCACATTGAGCTATAATTCTGCGAGCAGATATCTGTTGATTCGCGAGCGCTTATCTTGTGGCCTTTCACACGAGGCTATCAAATATTTCTTCCTGTGGTAGGAGAGGGGGTCAGTCGAATTAGGGAGCGGCAACGGAATGCATATTTTTTGTACTGAAATCTGTCAACTTGACATCTGTCATCCACGGGTCTAGGCAGCTCTGTAATTACAATGACCCCCTCTCCTGTTTTAGTCGGAGAAGGGGAGAGTTATCTTCTGACATTTCGCCTCTGGAGCGGTTACGTCTGAGATGTGTATTGTCTATGATTGATCTGCGCTTAAAAACGCTTAGCTGTGAACGGTCTGAAGGGATTGTATGGAGAGCGTTATTTGGCGTGCTATGATATTTTATATTTGATAGCTGTGTGTGAACCAGCTTTTATGGATATTTTTACAGAGTCCACGGTTTGAGAATAATGTTCCTAAGTTTGAAGAAAACCAACTGATAAATTTTGACAAACAAATAATAAAATAAAAACATGGCATTTTTAGTTCCCTCCTGGCTGCTGGCTGCTATATTCCTAAACGAGATAATACATAATACACAACATTAAATATCTTGTTTTGTTTTTACTTCATTTTCATTGCTCATTTTTAAAAACAATTCAATGCGAAAGTCAGCCATCAATTTATGAACCTTCATCTGCAGACGCACGGCTTCTTGAAGTGGCATATTTTTTAGAATAGCTGCAACAAGCGTTCCAAAAATATCAAATTCTTTGTCCGATACTTCACTGGATTCCAAATATTCTATGGTATCTTCTTCTTCTGCAAAGATGTCTTCGTCTTGTGTACTGATGCCGAGTGATTCTCCATCAGGATCCAAGAATTCATTTTCAATTTTCATTATTTCAGTTTCGATGTGGTCCGTAGATGATCCCTGTTTGACAGCAATTTCATTTTCTGTTGAAGTGATTCTGTTTATATTATTCTCAGCGTCTTTTAGTGGATTGTAAAACTAGAAAAAACACATATATATGTTGTAATTTGTAATAAAGTACCTACCTAAGTTGTGTCAGCTTTAAACTGTTTAGATGTCGCACTCAAATGAAATAACTTTCGTCTAGATTTTATACTTTGGTGTGATTCTTTCATGGAGTGAATTGGCAAAGACTCGTCAAAAACAGCACAGCACCAGAATAAAGATAATAATATGGTTAAAATGATTTGACACGTCATGTTATGTCTTTGACCTTGGTATAATGGTGTTTTATAATTAAATTTTACTTTTTAGGGGTGGCGTAATAATGGCCAAAATACTGTGATTAATAAAAACGTATGCGCGGCCCTTTTCGGCCAGTTTCACACAAATCTTAAATTTGGATTTAAGATCAAAATACCCAACCAAACTGAAAAATTATTTTTGTAATCAAAAGTACGGATGTGAGCTACTTTATTTATTTTTGCTTTAAACTATAAGATATAGGCCATCAAAAATTTTAATGTTTCATGATTTTAGAGGCAATTTTTACAATTATTTGTAAGAAAATGAAAAACAATAAAAAAATAATTTTTCTTTATTTATCATAGAAATATAATGAACTATAAAATAAAAATTAACAAAAGAATTCAATTTGATGGGTATAAAATTAAAATACAAATTACCTATTTAGGGCGGAACAAAATTTTGTCGTTTATATATTAAAATTACTACCTAACAAATGCATTTTTAACAATATTTAATTTTTTATTTCATTTTTCATTGTATTTTTAAAATAAATATAGCAAAATTATTATTTTTTAATATGTTTCAATTACACAAATAATTGCTAAAATTGCCTCTAAAATCATGAAACACCAAAATCTTCAATGGCCCGTATCTTATAATTTAAAACAAAAATAAATAAAGTAACTCACATCTGTACTAGATATTTGATATACCTTTTGATTACAAAAATATTTTTTCAGTTTGGTTAGGTATTTTAATCCCAAATCTAAATTTAAGATTTGTATGAAACGGACCGAAAAGGGCCGCGCAAACAATCCACTTAACTCAATATATTATTTCAGATAATGAAGTGAAGAGACACTGGACGGTCTTGGACGATCTTTTAAATTATACTTTTAAAAGCTCTTTTATCAAATTTTTGAAAGAAAACTACGCCAAAATGAAAACAAAACAAAACATGATTTTTTTAAGTAGACTAATTTAGGTTGGGTTAAGTTAGTTAAGTTTAAGTTTCTTCATCTCTTTTCACCTATATTCTATTTTGACATGTAAAAATAAAAAAAACATACCATATAAATATAAACTTACAGAATTCCTGCCCATTCCCTTTTCGTTCTTCTGTAAAACCTTGTTCATCCCCAAAGCATGCCGCCTCAGTGTAGACGCGGGGATGTTAAAAGTCTTGGATGCCTTCAACCAACCCATTTCCCTTCTCTGCACCGCTTCGCAAGCATTCCGCATGTCTTCTTTGCACCAAGTCTGGCGATTTGTTTTTCGAACATATTTTCGTCGCTTTGCCGACTTGTCTACAAATATAACATTACATAACTTCATATTTTTTTTTGGTAAATATCTAAAAATGCTGGAAATCCTACGCACATATTGTTTTAAGAGGAAGCCACAAGCCGAAATTGTATGTATTCTTAGTGTGCCTGATATCGTCTCGAATGTAGGTAATAAGTAGGAGGCGGAATGCGGAGGCAAAACGAAAATTCCAGAGCCGCTATTATTAAAGGCAAAACAATTAAACTATCGTTATTTGACCGGTCTAATTTGTTTTATGGGGCCAACAGACTTAGCTATAAAAGATCATTTGGTTATGGCCTATTTCAGCATATCGCTAGCCATACATTCCGAATGTTTTTGCCTCCGCCAGCCGTCTACTAGTAAAAAGCATAAATATCTATCACGATCTCAAGCTTAAAAGTGGTTTTATTTTATTTTGTGATTAATTTTATAAGAAACCGTCACAAATAATTTTAGCCACAAAATTGTATTTTTAAAAAGTTTTTTTTTACACGAGCTCCACACAGGAGGCCCCGAGGGAAATAATTTCCCACAGGGCCTATATCATCTTTGGGAATGCTGTGTGGAGGATTTTTTTTTTTTTTTTTTTTAAGGAAAGGAAGGGGAAGAGAGTTCTGGGAAGGAAAGGGGTTTAAGGGGTGGGTAGGAATCTGGGGTTCAGTGTGTCCTGGTCATCTACCTCCAAGACCTAGACAATCCTCACCCCATGAACCCGGGCACCCCTGCTAAATCACCAAACGTATATGAGCCTTCCAAAAATATCAAACTCACAAACAACTTTATCAGACGATTGCTTTTCTTTCTTGATTTGATTTGGCTTTGGTTCTTGGTCCAATACGTCATTGGATTCCAAATTTTGTACGGTATCTTCTTCTTCTGCAAAGATGTCTTCGTCTCGTGTGCTGATGCCGAGTGATTCTCCATCAGGATCCAAGAATTCCTTTTCAATTTTCATTATTTCAGTTTTGATGTGGTCCGTAGATGATCCCTGTTTGACAGCAATTTTATGTTCTGTTGAAGTGATTCTGTCCATATTATTCTCAGCATCTTTTAGTGGATTGTAAAACTAGAAGAAAAAACACATAAATGTTGTAATTTGTAACACAGTACCTACCTAAGTTGTGTTAGCTTTGAACTGTTTAGATTTTGCACTCAAATTAAAGACTTTTGCCTAGTTTTGTGAATCCCACATTAGAGTTCCACTGTCCGGTTCCACTGGGATTGGAATAGTTTCATGGCAAGAAATGAGAAAACAGCAGAGTACCAGAATAAGAGCTTCTGTCGGATGCCGACAGATGCCAGCAGAAGAGCTTCTATCTATACAGATGCGGTTAAGAGTACCCGGGTAGCAGTAGCGGTCGAGAGCGTTTCAATCGCAAGCAACCCAGCAGATTCAATTAGCAGCCAGTACAGACAGGTCATGAATAAAACAGTTTGTATCAAGGAAATTATTACTAAGAAGTACCACCGCGAAACAAATATTGTTTGATTGTAAATAACACAAACATCACATTATGTCTTTGATCTTTGTATAATGACTTTTTCCATTATATCTACATATACCTATGTATATCTACATATACCTTTGTAATATCTATGTATATACATTTCAAAAGTAATTTTTACATAATTTCTAAATACACTAAGATGTAATACATTTCAGAAGTAATTTTTACATAATTTCTAAATACATTAAGATGTAATGTAGCGAATCTAATTATTTTAGCGTATAAGTGTTGAAATATAGAAGGCTCTCCCTTTCTAACATCGCTTGTCCCTTACACCCAACACCGCTGGGGTAGCGGACCGATATAAAAGACAAGCAAAACCCTAAAATGTGAAGTCTGCCTTCCGACACATTCCAGTTCTGACCGCGCTACCGGCAACACCTCTGCAAAGAGCCTACCTGCTGTCCGAACCAGTGTTTTCCCCAGCGATTGTGTTCAACTACAAATTATTGGAATTTCCGCTCGTGTCTTTGTTACCAACTCGGCCCAGCAAATTCCCAGAAAACTTAACCACTAATTACTTCACAAAGTGAAAGTGAACCTACCACAGTCATCAACGCGTCAAGCGCCCCATCAGTGATTTCTTGTGATAAAATCAACATTTAAACAATTTTATTCAGTGACTTTGAACTTTTGTGCTGTGATCTTAGTGTTTTGGAGCCAGAGTGTATCCCGCCTGAAAGAAGAGTAAGGCCATTTGCTCGCCCTCAGACCCTTGGATCCCACGAAACCAGCGCTGAATAAACTCAACCCAACAGACCAGCCACGCAACCCAACCTGTAAGTTTTTGTCTTCTTGTTATATCGGCATACAGATTTCTCCAAGTCTTAAAGTCATTTAATTTTTTATTTTTTATTTTTCAATCTTTTACCACCGTTTTATTATAATTTTCAAACTCTCTCTCGTCCCCGTCATCTAAATAAATAATCATGGCCTGCCCTCACCCCAAGGTATCTAGCCCCATCGAAGAAAATGAAATGTTAGACCTGGAGTTAACTTCTTTTCTCTCAGCACGTCCTGACATTAACAATATGTCCTTAGAAGAAAAAATTCATGTCTGCAATCTAACGCATCGTCAATTCACAAATGCACGCAATTCCCCTCCCTCTCAATCGTCCCCTTGTAACTCGCCTCAACCAGGCAACGTCACCCCCACTAACTGCGTCATTCCCCCGCCTCACCCTATCGTGAAAAATCATCAAAACTCTCCACCCTCCTCCCGCCGATCTGCCTCCATCTCCTCACGGTCCAGTGAAAATTATTCCACTGAAAACTCAGAGGCTTCAGAATATTCCGAAAGCGAAACTTCCGCATCCGAACACTCGGGTGCTGAAGATATGGCCTGGGAAACCGTTAAGCTCTCCCGTAAACGGTTCCGGGACAGGAAGTCACCCATCTCCTCCCCTTCAAATAATACAGAGCCATCTTCCCCTTCCAAAAAAAAACAGCTTCTCATTACTTCAGTCGAGGCTGTTCAAGCCAGCCCTCTCATCGCCCAAACTACCATCCCCCAACCCGCCACCCCTCCCCCGAGTTCCCCCATCCCCCAATCCACACCTCAAGTTATCGTCACCAACCAACGAATCCCTCCAGTGGTGCTCCACTCAAAAAACGGCTGGGCAGCACTGGACAAAACTCTATCAGACAAAGGGATTGATTATTTTGCAAAAAATCAAACAAAATACATAAACATTCACCCAAAAACCCCCCGCGACCACCACCGCATAACCAAAATCTTAATAGAGAAAAAAATAGATCATCACTCTTACAAATTGTCTGAGGATAAACCACTAAGGGTAGTACTCAGGGGTATACCCGAACAAATTAGCAGCCAAGAGATTAGTGACGTCCTTGGATTATCCTATCCTGTCATTTCCGTCCATCGCATGCGGACGGGCCCGAACCGCCGCGAAATACCTCTAATGCTTGTGAACCTTAAGAGAAACGAAGCTGCCAAAAAAATATTCACGGACCTAACCCAAATCCTCCATTTAAAAATTACAGTAGAGCCCCAACGAAGAAGATTGTCGGTAGGCCAATGCCACCGATGCCAGACACACGGCCATTCCTCATCCTGTTGCAACGCAACTCCCCGCTGCGTCAAATGTGGTGACAATCACTCAACCAGCGTTTGCACCAAAACCCCGGAAACCCCTGCCAAATGCGCACTTTGCGCAGGCCCCCACCCGGCCAATTACAAAGGTTGCCCCGAACGCCCTATCCCTCGATTTTCAAATAGATTCCGCTACGTTAACTCCCAAAATATCCGGCCTTTGATGCAATACCAAATACGCAAACCCAACGCCTGGCCTCAGCCAAATTTTACTAATTTTAACTCCCAGCAATATCGCCTAGAACGGCCTCCCATCACCCAAAACGAACCGCAATCACAGACAAACCCCCCCGCATCTCAAACCTCACCCTCCACCCCCCCGCCCGTCACCACCACTTCTTTCCCGCCTCTACCCCAACCCCCCACCCCACCCCAAACCGCACCGATCGCCCCGCCACCATCGTCTCAAACGGCCCTAACTCCAAAACTCATCTCGGCACTAAAAAGTGCCGTTTCCCAACTTATAACCGCCAAGGAGATGAATGACAGACTCTTGGCTAACGTTCAAACACTCCTCGATTCTATTAATCAGCAATAAAATACATTAATTTTAAAATCAATTAACTTCTTCTCCAACAACCACCAAAATCATTAGAAATGGCTAGACAAATAAGACAACCATCAAATCTCCAAGCTGCATATTGGAATGCAGATGGGAGAGTAAAAGATTTCCGAGGGGAAATCCTCCAATTCCTGATGGATTTTAACCTCGATGTTCTTCTTATTAATGAAACCTGGCTAAAACCCAGTGTAAAAATTAAATTTCCGAATTACATAACTTACCGTACCGACCGCACCCATACTTCCGGCGGTGGCACCGCGATTATCGTAAAATACTCCATCGACCACTGTTTAGTAAATTGTCCCTCAAATGAAAACATCGAAACCACTGCAATAGTTATAAATACCTTAAATAATGGCCCACTTAAACTCATATCAGCTTATAGTCCCCCCAAAAGAAAATTAACGGCCCCGGACCTCGATAAACTTCTAGATAGTCCCCTACCCACAATAATAGCAGGCGACCTAAACTCTAAACACGGCTCTTGGCACTCCCGGACCACTAACAACAAGGGTACGTTTCTTTTTAATTACGTCGCAGATAAATCTCTCATTGTAAATGCCCCCGACATTCCCACTCTATTCCCCAAAAACGCGAATCACAATCCCGACGTCCTAGATATAATAATTTTGAAAAACTGCCCCCTTGTCTACACCCTCCAACCTGTTAAAAAATTATCCTCGGACCACGACCCAGTTCTCCTATTTTTATCAGACGGCTCCCTACCTTCAGTACCACCTCACCGAACCACACGTAAAAAAATTCTATGGCAAAAGCTCCCTAAACTCCTAGAATCAGTAAAAATACAAACCTCAATTACTAGCGAAGATAGTCTTAATTTAGCAACGAAAAATTTTACCAACGACATTATATCAGCCGTAAACCTTGCCACCGTCGAAGTCGCAAATGATAAATACAGACCCGACCTACCCGCAGAATTGAAAGAACTTATAAGAGAGAAAAACTTTGCCCGTAAGGAGTGGCAAAGATTCTCAAACCCGATCGATCGCATTCGTATAAACCGCCTCTCACACCAGGTTAAAGTCGAACTTCAAAAGTACAGAAACGAACAGTGGCATGATTTTATCTCCACTCTAGAAGACGACAAAACAGCCTTCTGGAAACTTTCAAAAACCCTTAGAAAACCCTCCACCAAAATAAGTCCCCTTACGGGCCCAAAAGGCACAGTTTATTCCTCTAGAGACAAAGCCGAGACTTTTGCAGACAGCCTCGAAGATCAATTTTCCCCGTCTACGGCCTACGACGACCCCCAATTCGTTTCCACCGTTGACTCAAAAGTCGAGGCCATCATGGCCGAAATCCCTACAGATAATCCAATCCCATTCACAACCCCTCAAGAAATCACAAACATTATTAAAACGCTCAAAACAAAAAAATGTCCTGGTCCCGACTCAATCTCAAATAAAATTTTAAAATGTCTCCCTTCCAAAGCCGTCTGCTCTCTTACAGCCATCAGCAATGCGTCATTTAGACTTCGTAAATTCCCACAAGACTTTAAAACAGCAGACGTTATTCTCATCCCTAAACCTGGTAAAGATCCCCTTCTGGCCCAAAACCACAGACCCATCAGCCTCCTTCCCTGCGCAGGAAAAGTTCTAGAAAAACTTATCCTCGTCAGGCTTAAAAAATCAGTTGACGAACTTAAGCTCATCCCCGACTTTCAACACGGCTTTCGATCGGGCCACTCCACTCTCCACCAACTCTTGCGAATGGTAGAAGAAATAACAAACGGTTTTAATTATCGCCAACACACGGTAGTCCTCTCTCTAGACGTCTGCAAAGCATTCGACAAAGTATGGCTCAGAGGTCTCATTTATAAAATGAACTTCCTAGGTATTCCCCTCTCAATGACTCAACTCTTAGCACACTTCATAAAAGATCGTAAATTCAGAATAAAACTAGATGGTATCTTCTCTTCAGTGAGATTGATAAGAGCCGGTGTCCCTCAAGGTTCTATTCTCTCACCAGCTCTGTTCAACATTTATTTAAGCGACATCCCCCGCCCCGGTAGTCAAGACATTCACACTAAAATAGGAAACTTTGCAGACGATACCGACGTCATGTCAACCTCGGTAAGCGAAAATAAAGCTACCCGTAAAGTTCAATCCCACGTATCCAAACTAGAAACTTTCTTTAAACAATGGCGAATAAGTATAAATCCCCTTAAAAGCGCCGCTTGCGTTTTCTCACGTAGACGTCCCAAAAGGCCACCTAATATTCATTTGTTCGGAGAAAACGTCCCGTGGAAAAAAAGCATTAAATATCTCGGAGTAACCCTAGACAGTAGATTAACTTGGAAAAAGCACATAGATGAAACTCTAGCCTCAGCAAATAAAATCCTTGCAGCCCTTTACCCCATGTTAAGCAAAAAAAATAAAAAACTCTCAACTAAAAATAAACTCCTTATTTATAAATCAACTATAAGGCCAAAACTAACATATGCAAGCCCCATCTGGGCCCACGCTTCAGAGTCTCTTTTGAAAAAACTCCAAACATTCCAGAACAAAGCCATACGCATAGCCCTGGGCGCCCCCAAATGGATGAGGGTAGCCCAACTACATAAAGACTCTGAAATCCCCTTATTAAAAAATCACATCTTAAGTCTCGCGGAAACCTTTTATGCGGGAATTCCCACCCATGAAAACGCGTCCATAAATTGCCTCGCTCGGTACGACGAAAACGTACGTACCACACATAAAAAACCTAAACAAATCCTCCGTAAAGTTTAACCTCCCCATATTGCAGCCATGTACCTTTGCAAAAAATTTTTTAACAAACAACTAAAAAAAAAATCAATTTTCCAACAACCACTAATATAAATTCATGATGAAAGAGAAAGGGGCCTTTTTGGCCCGGAGCTCTGTATGCCAATATTTCAAAAAAGTCAAGTCTGCCTTCCGAGGTTAGCTCGCGCGGCTTCAGGTCTCCGTAGAGAGAAAAGGTCCTCGTACAGCCTTTGTCATAAGGTGACGAGTGGTTAGGGAACAATTGGTTTCCTTTGGGCTACTTAGTGTAGAAATACCCATAAAGTTAATGGTGTAGTTTGTATTGTCAAACTACTGTGTATTAATATTATTGATCGGTATACACGTAAATGTGACCATAACGTTACAATGGCGCCCAACTCGAGGCTAATCAATTCGCGAGTGTTGTAAGTTCAGTAAAATCAGTGAAACTAGTGGAAGTAAAATCACGAAAGTTGTGAAAATTTCGAGATAAAGTCTAGTTTAGGGGGAGAGAAAAAGTGAAAGTGTGAAAGCGCTAATGAAATTACGATCGAGAAAGCGTAGTATGTAGTTACAAGTACAACAGTGAAAAGTTGAATAATGACGCTTGCAAAGAATGCGATGGCGTCTAAAAGACCATCATATGTCGTGATACGCGATGTCTTAATTATTGAACAAGAAGAAGGAATGTCGACGGAACGGTTTATTGCCACCAAAAGGGCATTGTTTGCCGAACTTCCAGTTGATTATCTGTGTGAGGTAATGGAGCTGGATATGATGTACGTAAGGCTCAATCCATTCATACGAGAGAAGATACCTAGACGCTCTATTCAAACGTTTGAAGAGCTACTCCGTAAGGTGAAACTGGCAGAGGAAAGTGCTCCAGAAAAAGTTAGCCAACAAGATGCAATTCAAGTCATACCTACAGAAGCGCTACCAGATAAAGCATCGCAAACCACGGAAGATGTTTATGAGTACAGTGAAAAATCAAAAATCTACCTTCCTGTAACTCAAATAATACCTTTAGAAGTGCCACCGGATAAAAAACCAGAAACCGAAATCTCTGAAGTATCAGAAATAATGTCTGCTAAAATATTGACATTAGATTACCCAGTTGAACCGTCTATAAAACTGATCGAACAAGATGTTGATGTCCTGACTGCAGTACCGCGGGATAGTCTGGCCCCGCGCAAAATTGACATCCTAAGTCCTGTGCTACAAGACAAACTTCAAAAGGTGTTAGAAGAAGCACCATTGGCAGCACCTTTCGTGATGGCTACCAATTTAAATGTTACCAGCCGATTTTATGCAGATCATCTACAAAAACAGGCAGCAATCACACCCAAAGTAGAAAGATATCATCTGCTTGGTATGGATTACATGCTACCAACTGCAATTGTAATCCCCACCGATGTCCGCGCAGGAGACTGGCGCATAAAGGTCAAGATAAAATATGGATGCAAAGTCTTCCGCCCTTTGGGTAACTGTGCTTTTAACAGCATGCGAATTAAATTGTACAAGGCGAGTCTCAAACCTATCGAACAATTCATCTCACGGGTTGTTTCAAAATTCAGCGAAATCGACCACCCATTCAGAAAACTACAAAATAAAGGGAGAGTGCCAAGATATTGGGTGATTTACGAGCGGTCAAAAGCAGAAACAAAGCAGCAAAAGAAACAAAGACACGTGCACAGGCCTGCAACGATAATATTGGAATCGAGCTGTAATAAGAGCCTTGAAGATATAATACTAAACCTGAAACATCATAAATCGAAGGATAATTGCGCAAATCCTCTCGAAATAATAATAAACTGCTAAGTTGGACAATGTACATGGATAACATGTGTGCTGTAAACAGGGGCACACATTTACAGCCGACCGTAATCCGAGC
Organism: Glyphotaelius pellucidus; assembly: GCA_936435175.1. NCBI lineage: Eukaryota > Metazoa > Arthropoda > Insecta > Trichoptera > Limnephilidae > Glyphotaelius > Glyphotaelius pellucidus. Next base: position 35,568,094 of record OW386548.1, read on the forward strand.
CTTTAAAACTTCGAAAAAGGTCATAACCCATAATGGACCCATGGACAAAGCAAAGAATCCAGAAAAACATTAAATCTAAATTGACGTACAAGTGAATAGGGTCTCACGAAGTAATATGATGTAAGTGCAAAACAAAGAAGCAGGCACAGCCAAGATAAACAGTCGTAAATTAGTGCCACCGGACCATTTTTCGAGAAGGACGACTTCAATCACTGCAACCGGAGTCAACTGGCCACGTGTGGCATACGCCGCAGATTTTTACCCAATCTTCAAGAGTCAAAGCCAACAACAAGAAAGCCATAAATCTAAATAGCTTCATAAAAGTAATAATGACCTACCCATCATTACTTGCAACACGAAACGGACCTCAGTAGAAGACAACAGGGACCTATCATAAATCACCGGAAGTTGGACCCTATTATTCAAGACGGCAGACCTCCACAATGGCAACTGATGGGGACCCCACGTGCAGAATAGCGCGACCAGCGGCTGACATGCCGCACACTGAAAAAACCTATGATAGTTCTTATGTGTAAAGACTGAAAAAAAAAAAAAATTCTATTATTATAATTGTTATGTGTAAAGACTAAAAATCAACTTCTTCTATTATAATTTTTATGTGTAATTAGGTTAAGAAAATAATTTTGTTTGTGGAAATGAAACCTATCGAGGCGATTTAAGTTCCATTTAGGGAGAGTCTGTAGCGAATCTAATTATTTTAGCGTATAAGTGTTGAAATATAGAAGGCTCTCCCTTTCTAACATCGCTTGTCCCTTACACCCAACACCGCTGGGGTAGCGGACCGATATAAAAGACAAGCAAAACCCTAAAATGTGAAGTCTGCCTTCCGAGGTTAGCTCGCGCGGCTTCAGGTCTCCGTAGAGAGAAAAGGTCCTCGTACAGCCTTTGTCATAAGGTGACGAGTGGTTAGGGAACAATTGGTTTCCTTTGGGCTACTTAGTGTAGAAATACCCATAAAGTTATTGTGGTAGTTTTTATTGATAAACTACTGTGTGTTACGTTTATTGAACTGTATACTTGCAAATTGATTATACCCAAATAAAGACAAATTGTGTTTACGGAATAAAAGTGCGGATTTTATTTATTAAATTGACCATACCGTTACAGTAATACATTTCAAAAGTAATTTTTACATAATTTCTAAACACATTTCAAAAGTAATTTTTACATAATTTCTAAACACATTTCAAAAGAAATTTTTACATAATTTCTAAATACATTAAGATGTAATACATTTCAAAAGTAATTTTTACATAATTTCTAAATACATTAAGATGTAATATATTTCAAAAGTAATTTTTACATAATTTCTAAATACACTAAGATGTAATATATTTCAGAAGTAATTTTTACATAATTTCTAAATACATTAAGATATAATACATTTCAAAAGTAATTTTTACATAATTTCTAAATACATTAAGATGTAATACATTTCAAAAATAATTTTTACATAATTTCTAAATACATTAAGTAATACATTTCAAAAGTAATTTTTACATAATTTCTAAAACACTAAGATGTAATACATTTCAAAAGTAATTTTTACATAATTTCGAAATACATTAAGATGTCATACATTTCAAAAGTAATTTTTACATAATTTCTTAATACATTAAGATGTAATACATTTCAAAGGTAATTTTTACATAATTTCTAAATACATTAAGATGTAATACATTTCAAAAGTAATTTTTACATAATTTCTAAATAAATTAAGATGTAATACATTTCAAAAGTAATTTTTACATAATTTCTAAATACATTAAGATGTAACACATTTCAAAAGTAATTTTTACATAATTTCTATATACATTAACCCTTCAAAATTTCGGCGTATTTTTCAGATGGTCAAAATATTTCCGCTTTACAATGAAATGAAAATAAGTGGAATATTTCTGATGATATTCCAAAATTAAAAATGTTTTTGAAAGGTGATAGAATACGCTTTCAATTTTTTTAATTAAAAATAAACATATTTTTCAAAATATAAAAATTTTGCGGGCAAACATAAAAAAGTTTTAAAAATGGCTCAGCCCACGATTTTTCTAACTAAAATTACTGATAACGAAAGAAAATAACACCTGAATATTTTATAAGACAAATATATTTAAAATGTTAATGTCACCTCACTTTTTCGTCCTTTCATATAAAAATAATTATAAAAAAATTATCAAAGTTTCAATTTATTTTTTCAAATTGGGATTCATAATTTTGGTTTCGTAAAGGTGTACATTTTACTTTAATGGTCGATATTTTTTAGATTAGACTACAAAGCGTGGTGTTTTGCCTTTCTAACGCAGTTTAAAATTCAATTCTCAGTTTGATAACAAAGGAGTTACGGCGATTTATATGTGACGCATGTGAGCTGGGACAAATATGGTCTCCTGCCATTCAAGGGGTTAAGATGTAATACATTTCAAAAGCAATTTTTATATAATTTCTAAATACACTAAGATGTAATACATTTCAAAAGTAATTTTTACATAATTTCTAAATACATTAAGATGTAATTTATTTATTTTATTTTATTTATTTATTTTTTGATTAACGCCCTTTTTCAGGGCTTTTACATATTGATGGTAATAAATACAATATTTATTGTACATAACTGAACTGCTTCAGAAACAATATTTTATATTGGTTTAAAGATAAACTGAAGATGTCCACGGACTTGGTGTAATTGTTTCCTTCCATTAGTATTCTGGGTAAAGAACATTTCAAAAGTAATTTTTACATAATTTCTAAAAACATTAAGATGTAATACATTTCAAAAGTAATTTTTACATAATTTCTAAATACATTAAGATGTAATACATTTCAAAAGTAATTTTTACATAATTTCTAAATATGTAAGATGCAAATATAACATACAAGTAATGTAAAAATTAGCAGTAAAGTAAATATAGGTATATAAGACAAAAGTAGGTAATGGGAACCCACTAAGGCACTGTCTGTGCGTGGGTTATATAAACAAAATGCTATATTACATCAATAGATTATATTTTACTTTTTTAGAGTGCCAATAGATATAAGATGTAATTAACGCAATCTATTATCTCAGATAACAGATGACAACTATGAGATAAATTTTAAAGTCGTAAATACTGAACAAATTGTAACATCTTACATATTGTACTTTCTCTCTTATACAAGATATTTTAAAAGCCCATTTATCCAATTATTGATAGAAAACCATGCCAAATTAAAATCGGCATCCGGATAAAACAAAAAAATGTATTTTAAACGGATTAGTCTAGGCTGGGTCAGCTTAGTTAAGATTAGAATTTTCATCACTTTTCTATGTTCTTATCTTCTGCTTTGTGTTGTGTTCTCACAATCAGTATCTCCAACACGTCTTGAAAGGAGAATTTCTCTTAGGAAAGAAAAGAAGTTATTTTGGTTAATCTGCGATTTATTAATACTTTGCGCATTACAAGTAGTGACAAACTAGGAGCTGGCTATAATTGATCTGGTTAACAGGGTCTTTGTGGGAACCGCTAATTTCGGCCCTCGGCCATCTGGCGAACTAACTGGGAACCAGTCCTGCCGCCATCTTGTGGACTTTCAGTAAAGCTCTAATGCCTGCCATCTGTGTGAGAAGCTCGGAAGCTTTTAGATATCTCACACATTGTCACTGTTCTATTTTGTCATGGAACCAACAAAAGCATACCAAATTAAAAACTTACAGAATTTTTCCCCATTCCCTTCTCGTTCTTCCGTAAAACCTTGTTCATCCCCAAAGCATGCCGCCTCAGTGTAGACGCGGGGATGTTAAAAGTCTTGGATGCCTTCAACCATCCCATTTCCTTTCTCTGCACCGCTTCGCAAGCATTCCGCATGTCTTCTTTGCACCAAGTCTGGCGATTTGTTTTTCGAACATATTTTTTTCGCATCGCTGACTTGTCTACAAATATATTACGTTACATTTATTAGTTGATCATTTTTTCAAATATGCTGGAAATCCAACGTACAAATTATTTTAATAGGAAGCCACAACCCAAAAATGTATGTATTCTTGGTGTGCCTTATATGGCCACGAATATAAACAACTTTTTAAAAATACAATTTTTTGGTTTAAATAATCTGGGAGAGTTTCCATTGCTTCACTTTTTTCTTACTTCACTATTGCGCTTGAAATCGTGACCTCTAGATTCCGTTTGCCAAGCGATTTTTATGCCTATTATCTATATTCATGGCGATATAAGGCTTGGTTTCTATCAAAGATTTTGAAATATAATTCTATATATAATAGTGAGCTCTGGCGTTATGAAATTATTTTCTACATTATTCATCCGATTGCTATGAAACTTTGGTGAGTTGTTGTGCGCACAGCCGCGAATGTTTCTGTACAATACTGTTGAGTTATGACGACATCAAATTTTATTTTTAAAAAATGTAGTTTGCAGAATGTGTGTATTTCAGTTAGTTTAGCGGCAGGGATAGAAGGCGAGAGGGGTGGAGGGAAAGAAAGGGAGGGGAAGGCGGGAAATGTGGGGGTGATATGCGGAAAGGGAAGACGACGCGGAAGGGGAAGGGAAAATGGGGGCTAATGGGAAAGGACACGCAGGGAGAAACAATTTTTTTTTCAGTGACATTGCAACGCAATCCAGGAACTCGTAGTATATATATTTGAAACTCTAGTATTTATATATTTTAAAAAATGAAAGATGGGATTGAAAAATTGGCATTTTAAAATGATTCAAACTAGGTACCAAGGACTTTTAAGCCAAGTTTAAAACGTTTGAATTTTCTAAAAAGAACGTTTCTACACGTATACGTTGGCGAAAAGGGAGAGCGCCGTCGTCTATGACATAGCAACAATAGGTGTATTTGCCAGATTAAAATATAGAGATATAGCGTTAGTTCATTATTACGCCACCACCAACTTATACGTGTAGCATTGTATTTTGCTAACACGTTTAATTTATTCCAATGCAAATATCCGAATTTGTTAGAAGTGGGACCAGTGTTCATCGTATGGGGTTATTTTATTTATGTAGAAACACAAACAAAATATTTACAACAAAAGCTTAAAAAAACAAAATAATTTTAAAATTGTGATTCGCTATTGAGTCACTCAATTGAATCACTCAATTGAATCACTCAATCGTGTCAAGTTTTCCTCGGACTTCTTCCAGCTTATCCTACTAATCCTAAATAGAAATGGGACCTTTTTCATACATAACTTAAATTAGGATTTGAGGCCAAAATACCCAACCAAACTGGATAATTATTTTTTAATCAAAAGGCGTAGAAAATATCTAGTACGGATATGTGCACTTTAATATATTTTTGATCAATAAAAATTGATTTCTTTAATTACCTATTATATTTTATAATTTAAAACACAAATAAATAAAATAGCACATATCTGTACTATTTATTTGTTATAACTTTCGATTAAAAAAAAAAACAAAACAGTTTGGTTATGTATTGTTAGCAGCATATTTAAATATTGCCGCTTCACACGTTTGGTTCGCTCATCCGCCGCCAGAGGAACTGCTAGCGCCTCTAGCGGCCAACAGAGAAACTACTCCAGCTACTGCGGTCGGTAAAGGAGGGAACTACTAACTCCCACCGGTTGGCAGGACTGGCGCAGAGCTACCAACAGAACGGACAGCGAACGGTTGGGAATTGATGGCGGAACGTAATGTTGCCGATTATGGGAAGTTATCATCACATTTACCGTGGAGATAGTTCATATATTTCATTCTAATTATTTAATTAGCGTTTTTTTATTGCTAACAGTATTTTGGCCTTATCCAAATTTAAGTTTTGAATCAAAAAGGCGGCCCAGTCGTTCCCCTTAAAACCCGGCATTTTAAGAACAAACCTGAAATTTTCAGCGAAATCGGTCGTAGTTTTTGAATGTATAGGGCAGACCAACACGAACATTGCCTTTTATTTATATAGATAAGACAATAATGATTGAATACGTAGTTTTTACCTTGTTAACTCTGTGGACACTGCGCACCCTTTTAAACAAAAGGATCTCGGATTTCAAACTAATCGGCAACTCGGCGACATGCACTCTCACAGCGTGAACTCGGCGGACTAAATAGTTTCAAAATGAAGTATGCTGTATTGGGCGAACGTAGAAGCGGCATGCCATATGCCGCGCCTCCAGCGGCCGTTTAGCGCAACAAAAGTATATACCTCTCTCTTTCTCGTAAAATACATGTGCAACAGAAATATATTGGGCTGCGTATACATGCTTGTAGAAAACCCGAAACGAACCACAAATCATGGGAAAGGAACGAAGTAAGCGCCTCCGTACATGGAGCTACTTACAAACTATTCGAGCCTGATGCGCGTAGCACGCACACCGCTCGTGGGTACCCGCCATACAATTTTGCTGGTGTTCGTACACGGCGCTGCGCGACGGATGTCAGGTTGAAGTCGGTAGCGCGCTAACGACGGTGCTGGTAGCGCGCCACGCGTTGTAGCATTCGTGTCTGCTACTTTCGTTTGACGTTTGACAGAAATGGCATCTGAACACGAAAGTAATGTTAGATTTGTTCTGGAAGTGAATAAAAATGCGTGTTTACATAACTTTACATTACCAGAATACGCAAGAAAGGATTTAGTGAAGAAGGCATAGATTAATGTTGGAAAAAAAGTCATTTGACATCGTTCGACATCGTGTTAACTCCACGGCTGCACGTGAAAAATGATCAAGTTCAGTATAATTCGGGTAGTGCCGTGTACGGAAACCAGCTTTAAAAAGTAGTACATCTGCAGGGTACTTGTGGTTGTGTCACAATCACGTAGTTTGTAAGTATCTCCATGAACGGAGGGCCTAACTGTCTCGACACAAGTATATCCTAGTGAGACAGGCATCGAAAAACCCATTGTAAACATACTTGGCCCTGAGGAAAATAATTTCCCTCAGAGCCTAGGTCATCTTTGGGGAGGCTCTGTGGAGGGTTTTTTTTTTAAGGAAAGGAAGGAGAGGAGAGTTCTGGGAAGGAAAGGGGAATAAGTGGTGGGTAGGAATCTGGGGTTCAGTGTGTCCTAGTTATCAACCTTCAAGACCTAGACAAACCTCAAACCATGAACCCGGGCACCCTTGCTAAATCACCAAACGTAGCGAACCACTTGGGGTGACCTAAGGCAGAGGCGTTGGTTATCCAATATAGGTTCCCGGGGCAGCGGTACCGATTCCTGCCTCCCAAATTTACTTTATATAGATAAATAAATAAAAAAAGACGAGAGTGCTTTAGACCACACGACTGATGTAAAACTTATTTATGCTTCGTTCGCCTCGACTTTTCATAACGCCGTCGTCACGCATTCACCAGCTTACTCCCCAAGTCAAGCGTGCGTAAAGAAGTTTTACTTCAAAAACAAATTAGGCAATTATAATTATTATACCATATGATGCTTTGAATTTGGTGAACAATGTATCCAGGGGTGACGGAAGTATAAATTCATCCCTCCCAGTGCGGCGAGGGAGTCCTGCTAGAGATATAAAAAGGTCACTCTTAACCAGACCCTTCACGCAGTAAGTGGGCAGACGCATCTGCTGCCAAGATCTGTACAATACTCATCCCATGAAACTGGGTTCTAAATCACCAATCCACCCACTAACCAGTCTGAAGAAATGTGATACAATGTGCACATCCCTTTTGACTCGTTTGACTTCATTTGACTTTTGTAGTTTAGATAAGTGATCTCTCGTAACTAGATGTGGCCTTCGCTCCATACATTTCTTATGAAAGCCCGCACACATTAGAAAAGGAAAGACTGAAAGTAAGATAACAGTTTACAGCGCAGTTCACTGTGAGACATTTCTGCGCGGCGGCCTGAAGTGGCGCGGGACACGTCCCGCTCCTAACTCTACGTGTGTACGATTCGACAACCTGATCGGTAATAAAAATACGCCGCGCCCTTCCGCGCTGGCCGTCCAATCCGGTCTGAAAAAGGGCGTGGCCCCGGTTGTTTTACGTATCCGGTTATCGAATCGGATGTGTTCGGTTTATGTATGAGAAACAGCGATATAACACTGGTCGCTACGTTAGTCGAGCGTACGGATCGTCGGAAACAGTCGTGTTGTGGCTTGTTCGTGTCCATTTATTTTTGTGTTCGTGGTTTTGTTAGTTATTTCGTACTTCGAAAAAATGGTAGACTCCGAATTCTTAATAGCATGTATAGAAAAGTTTCCCTGTATTTGGAACAGCGGGTGGAAGGACTACCACAGCAAGAACCTCAAGGAAGCTTCATGGAGTGGAGTTTGTCAAGAAGTGTTTGCAGAATGGAATACACTAACAAAAAGGGTTCAAGAAGAGAAACGTAAGTTTTCTTTATTTTTTATTTGTATTACAAATTAGACAGTATTCTATTTAACGTTTTTCTCATTTTTTTAAGTGAATTTTAGCACCGTGGTGATTTGAAACTCGGTGAAAGGAAATTACTAGAAAAAGAGATAAACACATAGGTACATCTACAGGATTTAGCATGCGAGAGAATGAGATATAATGAAACCTTACCACATTGGCCGCTTTGATTATGAGCTCACTTTTCAAGGCTCCTATTGGTTGAGATTGGATGAGTGAATTTTCACTTCTACCGTGTGTGAACTGCATTCGTTTTTTTACACTAGCTTCACACAGGAGACCCTGAGAAAAATAATTTCCCCCCAGAGCTTATGTCATATTTGGGGATGCTGTGTGGAGGGTCTTTTTAAGGAAAGGAAGTTCTGGGAAGGAAGAAGGTATGAAAGGTGGGTAGGAATTTGGGTGTCAGTCTGTCCACGAGTGACGGACGTATGAATCCATCCCTCCCACTGCGGTGCGAGGCGATTTGCCGAAAGAGGCCTGTTGGAAAGGTCGAAACGTTTTCCTAAACCAGTCTCTCCCGATCCGGTCAGCCACGCAGTGGGCAGACTCATCCGTCGCCAAGACCAGGACAAACCTCACCCGGATGTGAACCCGGGCACCCCTGCTAAGTCACCAAACGTAGCGAAGCACTTGGGGTTACCTATAGCAGAGGTGTTAATTATCCAAAAAATGGTTCCCGGGGCGGCGGTACCCAAACCCGATTTGTACCAAAATCCCAAATTGTAAACCATTTCAAGCAACGTTTTAATTCTGAATTGAGGTCTTTCACCAGGGCGATACTAATAGCATCTCCCGCTTTAGAACCTTCCTGAAATATACAATATTTGATTTCACTTACTTGTGCGTGCCGGGGTTTATACCCGCGACCTCCGGACTCGTTGCCGAGAGTCTTATCCCTCGACCACGGAGGCCGTCATAATAACTTGGTTCACTATTTATTAGACTCTCATAATCTCATTATTATGTTTTCCATTCACAACTCCTGTGCAATTAGGAAAGTGAGTCTTTTGCTCAAATTTCTCGGATATATTCTTCCATTCCATAATACTAATAATAATAATAACATTTGGATGATTTGTATAGCGATGTTTTTGTGAAAAATTACCTCAATGGCGCTGTACAAATTTATGATATTATATTTCTAAAATGATCTAACTATAGATTAGGCAAACTTATTTTGATAGTAGGTATTTAAAAAAAACCCGATGCTTCGTAGCCTATTGGTCTCCTCTTTGTGCGGTGCTTCGTATACTCCCCACTCTTGTCTACTTTAGTTTCACTTCTATATGTATGGGGCGTTGAAGAAAAAATTTCTTTTAAATTGGGCAATAAACCCAATAGAGGGAACATAGGGAATATAGGGAATAACCTCTGATCTAGGAAACGCGTCTTTCCCACACGTAGTATGTTCCAAATTTCCTCAAAATTTTCCATAACAATTATCTAGTAATGCGAAAATTTAAAAATATTCCCCTGCACATGAATTTAGTTGCTAAATAACTGAAACAAGAAATTAAATTGGTGTTTTTTTGTTATTTATTTTTGGGGTGTTATGCCGTGTTGCGCTACCTCCTTCTTTAGCCATCGTTTCGGACAGCGTTACAGTGTCCATCATCAGGGCAGATGACGGCATAACACGGCATAACACCCCAAAAATAAATAACAAAAATACTTTTTTTGGCCGTGAAAACCTAAAATCATACCTAAATTGGTTGTTTTTTTTTTTTCAGAGAGAGAGCTGAAGAAAAGGTGGAATAACATTAGAGATTCCTACAGACGAGAGCTAAACAACATTCAGCGTGCAGCAGAAACTGGCCAACCTACCAAAAAACGTAGAGAGTACATTTATATGAATCTTTTGGAGTTTTTGAGGCCAATTATGCTGTCGAAAAAGAGACGCAACTCCGACAGCTTTCCAACACAAGATAACGAAAACGATACCGACGACGAAGAATCGAATGGAGAACATATTGTGGAAGAAAACTCCCAAACTTCTACAGCTTTTACTACAAATTTTATTACAGAAACACCAAAAGAAAAAAATCCTATACAGCCAAGTGCATTTGAACATTCTACTATTAGCAGTGATGATAAATCAACAATTTCTCCGCAACTCGGAGACGATCCTGATCTACTGTTCCTAAAATCTCTATTATCCGACATGAAAAAGCTGAATTACAGTCAAAAAATTGTCTTTAAATTGGGTATAACGAAACTGTATAAAGATATAAAACATTCAACATCATTATCAAGATCCACGTCTTCAGCGCCCTGTGTTCCCAGCACTTCTACCAGTGGAGAGGTAATGTCACCAGATACCGAAAAAATACCAGAACAGCGCTTATTAACATTTTATAATATGATGACAATGATGAAGAATGATACCAGGTCCAAAAAAGGATATTTCTAATTTTCTCCTATTTAATAAATCAAAACCAATATTTTATCTGAAATCTTAAGATTTATCAGTAGATGCCTAAATACCTACATATTTAATTATATTATGCCATGTATTGAAAGGGGAACAAACCCGGAGAGGCGGCGGGATCGTCTCCCTGTCTCCCAATAATTAATGATATTGACACAAATGCTTATAAATGCGCACACTCATCAAACAATACATATTTGCTCATAAGAACATGTTTGAGCATCCTCATGAGTAAGCATGCACAAAGCCAACAATTAAACACGCATGCTCCTGTCAAATAAATATCTACAAATACAGTACGTTTTCGTTATTTATTTTTGGGGTGTTCGCCGTGTTGCGCAACCTCCTTCTTTAGCCAGCGTTTCGGACAGCGTCCATCATCAGGGCAGATGTGTAATTGTGTCATCTGCCCTGATGATGGACACTGTAACGCTGTCCGAAACGTTGGTTAAAGAAGAAGGTAGCGCAACACGGCATAACGCCCCAAAAATAAATAACGAAGATACTTTTGGCCGTGAAAATCTAAAAACTTATTCAAATACAGTACAGTCCATTCCCCAGAACTAAACAAAATAATATTATTGCTTGCATCTCAATTATTTAAGAATTTTTTGACGAAAACGAGGAGGTTGATTTGGGTCCAAAATGAAAATGACTTCATCATAAAAAATCAATGCTAATTTCAATTTAAAACATTTCATTTTAAAGTTAAAGAAACTTTTGGGGATTTTGTAGGGAATTTGATCATCTTTTGTGGTTATGTATTTAAGTAAACTTGTGTTCCAAATACATTCGTGACTCCTATTGTAAATCACGAAAATCAAAGTTTTTCCGTCTCCCTAACGGGCCATTTTTGATATTTTTTCAAATAATGCGCACGCGCAGCAGCGAACTGAGATCGCTCATCAGCGAGCATGCTCATCAGCAAGCCTATTCACACATGATTGGAGCACTTCCCCTTCCAACCGCCAATCCAGTAGCATGCTCAATACTAGCAACGCCACTGACACACATGCCACCAAGTGGCATTTGCTTATTGGAAGCATGCTCTCGTGCTATTAATGAACATGTTTGTCAGTATCATAATAATTAATTAATAATTTACCGTTTCCCTTTTCACAGGTGTACGACGGTCCAGAAAAATGGAAAAATTTGTCATCACTTCAGCAGGGCAACGCAGCGCTAAACGAACCATATTACATACTGGTAAGTTTTTTAAATTTATTTATTTGTACACATTTGAAAGATTAATTTCAATATTATCTACAACATGCTGAGGTTCACAATCCATATTACCCCATCCCATGATACTGTCTATAAGTGAATAAATGGTAGTGACATTACTAACTTTTCTTACACTGAGAATAAAGGTGAACATTTATTGACATCGAAGGATTCGCATGATGGAAAAAGTTATCAAACTTACCAAAGTTATAAAATAATTATATTTTATTACAATTTGCGGCACTTTTTCAGAATGTCAGATATGTACAAGGGAATCCAGCAAAATAAAAAAATTCAGAGTAATGCTTTAAAAGAATATTTTTTAAATAGGTTTAAGGATGAAACTATGTAATTTTCTTGTCATGTTCAATTATGTCTTGTTTCCCTTTCCCTTCTTTTCTTTTTAATTTAGTTTGTAATCATCCATATTTGTATAAACTTGTTCCTTTTTTCTTTAATTGTTTCGTATTGTTTATTTGTTCTACTTAACCTGTCTTTTATTTTTCGTCTACATTGTATATGAAATTTATATTTTTTATATCTAAGCTCCTATGTAAAATTGTTATTTCCTCCCACCTATGAATTGTATGTTCCTCCTGTCCTAAAATGAGTTCTGTAACTCATCGGGATTGCACTGGCAAGAAATAAAAACAATAAAAAATAAAAAATAAAAAAAATGTATGACATGAATCGAAAACTTGATTAAAATGGCGTTTACTAACCATAATGAATCATGTAGGTACTTTTCAGGAATAAAGAATTACACAAGAAGTGCCTTACGGGCGTGTTTCTTGACCCAATTATAGGCTCAATTTGGGCCTATAATTCCATACAAAAGTGTTCTTTCGAAATTCAAATGGGATGGAGATCTACGATTTCAGACGAGTGTAAGTGAGACATTTGAGTGTAACGAACATTTGTTTTCATTCACATTTGTATGGAACGCATTTTTAGTGTTATGTTATTTATTCTTTGTCTCTTCCCCAAATTTTTCCCTTCCCGATTCCTTCAACCAAAAACCCCGGATTGGGGATACCATTCTCACTATGGCTTCGAGTAATTGGAACTCTTTTGCAGTAATGACATGAAATCAAAAATATAATTGTACTTATAATATTGATTTTCTGAATATTTTCGTGTGACTATCCGCGTATACAAATATTGTTATAATCACATGTACATATTTTATCTATCCTTTCGCAAGTAACTACAACAAACAAAATATATTTGCAAGAATATTTGTTTGTAAATTAGAGAGGCAACTGATAATGAATTGGCCGGATACCGGATATCCGGCATACGCGTTCACCGGATAGCCGGATATCCGGCCATTACTAGGTTCGAATTGTACAAGCAAGAAATACGAACGTTCAATGTCTAACTCGTTCGTGAGCGCCCGACAACAGACGACGATCAGTTGTACGAATTCGTTAGCTGTGTTCGGTCGTGTAGTCGGTTGGTGCGTTATGTAATCGTTTACAGCACTTAGAACACTAGTACTTGAAATGTACGTTAAAATATCAGAATCGCTGGACATGTTTTATTAATAACGAATATTTTTTTAAATAACACTTCAATTTAACTTAATTATTACAAGAATCAACCATTTGCTTTGGGGGAGATGATAAAATACGCATTATAGTTTGTGAGTAATATTTTATGTATTTTGCATTTTTTTTCATTATTTGGTATTCGGCCGAATGGTTCGCAATATTCGGTCGAATACCGAATAGTGAAAAAAGTGGCCGAGTAGGCGGCATACCGAACGTGGCATACCGAATGTGGCATACCGAATGTGGCATACCGAATGTGGCTTACCGAATGTGGCATACCGAATGTGGCATCTGTACTTAGGACACTCCAAAAATGTTAAAATTGACAGGTTTGGAAGCCAACAACAGACGCTCAGTGTACAAACAAGACAATATATTTTAATAAACCAAAACGTACAGACATAGAACTTTTTTTCTAATACAGTTGGTAAAAAAATCTTAAAAATCGGTCCAGTTTTGGAGGAGAAAAATGGGGAATACAAAACCTCGAATTTGATGATTTTTTTTTAGACATTATCAGCCTGAGATGCAGTTGTCCCTTTCGCTCGGTATTCGGAGAGTAAGGGCGACAGTGACAGCAACAGTTTGGTAAAATACCGACCGAGTTTCCTTTTAATTACGTTATATCAAAAAAATATTCGCAGTGTGTCCAGTGTTTCTGTAATGTTACACAATTTTTAATACGTACTAGAAAATTTAAAGATTCAGGTTCACCATTTAGCATCGGAACTTTCGCTTAACTTTAACTGTGTTTGGCTTTAACTGTGTTTGGAGATCTATTATTACTATTATCTGTATTGAAATTTTATCTCGAGTGAATTGAAATGGCATCAACTGGTAACAAGAAGTCTCCCCTCTGGAAATATTTCACTGTTTGTGACAACCCTCGCTATGCCTTGTGTTCGCTTTGCAAAGTGATGATTTCGAGGGGAGGGGAAGGAAAACACGCTGGAACCTCGGCCCTGTGGAACCACGTGCATTTGAAACACCACAAAATGTATACTTTGCTTAAGATGTTGAAGGACGTATCAAAAATGCCCTCGTCTAAAGAAAAACAGGTAAGTACTATTTTTTATTTATTTGTTTTTTCATTGAATGGAATCACTTTGTCGTTTGTAGTATTAATTGACACTTTCTAATTAATTACTAATTATTTTTAATTTATTCACTAACGGTGTCGCTTGAATCAAGTTTTATCAGGGTAAAAATGTAACTAAAGAAAAATATATAGTCTTTTATATTTTGCACACCTGTAGAAAAGTGTCGTAATTCAAAAAAGTTAATTTTATAGGACAACGAAAACAAATGAACGAACGATGAATAAGCGGTCCGTCGAAAAGCGATACTAGCGACATCTTGCGGTGACGGAGTGATCGAACTTAAATACGGTTTTCGTGTGGCATAGATAATCACAATCTCTATACTTTTCAGAGATAATCTGTAAAATAGAAAATTTAGACTTATGACACTTTTCTATGGATGTGCGAATGTGCAGGATGTAACGGCGCATATTCGAAGGGTCTTAACCTGCGATTCTTGAGAATATAAAAAAATGTAAATGCCATTTTGCTGTCCGATGATTTTTATATTCAATCAAAAAAAACAAAATTGTTCCATCACACGTCGCAACTGAGTAGCACTCTGTCTTGTTCCAGCCGCACAATCACACACGAAACAGCGCGCGTATCACGTGATCCCTTCGCGATATGTGTGAGTGTGAGTGTGATCAGTGGCGACGTGTGATTGAAAAATATATATTTTTTGGATCGGAAAGTAAAATGACGTATTATACTTGTCGTATATTATGCTCAGGAATCGTTCGTTAAAATCCTTCGGGTACGTTCTGTTACACTCTTTATACATACAGAGGGAGATAGAATAAAATAGAATAACAGAATTGTGGGACAGAGATATTAGGTATATTTCAATTAAAATTTCTACTACCTCTTCTTCCCCTTTCTTTCTTGGTGTGTTTTGCCCACACTGTGTATTTTAGTTTTTTATAAATTTTTATCCTGTTGAATATTGAGCTAAGCGAAACAGATTATTGAGGAAATTTAAACAAATTAGTGATATTAACAAAGTGTTTCATTTGATAACTTTTTTCATTCATTCAATTGGCAAAAATTGCAAATTTATACTTAATTATATCAATTTTGACAAATCTTCATCACAACACTCAGACTAAATACTGAAGAATAAACCCTAAGGTGAAGCTCTACTAAGCAATGATATATCAAGTGATATAAATTGATTATTACATCGCTTAGAAATATTTTAGATGGTCTAATTAAATACTGTGAGTAGAACACATATTTGCCCTTGAAACAATCGAGTATTTTTTTGATTAGTCTTTTTATAAGCCCAGAAAAAAATAAAGTAACTAACTAACTAACCATCACGCCGTTTCCCCGCAGGGGAAGAGTTTCCCCGTAGGCAGAGAGGACGGACCGCCCAATAACTTGGTCTTGGCGCACACTCCTCGCTTCGTTCACATTCATACATCGTCTCATACGTGCTCTTCTACTATTCTGACTCTTGACATCGGCCGACTCAAGTATCTGATTCACTTGGTCGTGCCATGTCTTCCTCGGGCGTCCCCGACTTCGTCTACCATTCACATTTGTGTCATATATTCTCCTTACACTCCTTTCCTCATTCATTCGCTCTACATGCCCAAAGCATCTAAGCGTCCCTTTCTTAATGTTACTCATTACGCTTACATCAGCCTTGCATTCTTTGCGGATCTCCACATTTCTCACACGATCATACATGGTTTTACCACACATACGTCTCAGGAATCTCATTTCTACAGCATTCAGTCTACTTTCATCCTTTCTCTGCCAGTTCCATGCCTCACTGCCATACATCAGGGTAGGTACCAGCACTCCATTATGGACGGCTAGCTTCGGCTAGCTAAATAAAGTATTAGGCCTACAAAAACCGCTTTAATGTCCTAAATCTCCTATTTACGATCCCTTTTTCGATAATAGTTTTATTGTACATTGTGGACAGTTAAATTGTTTAGAAAATGATCGCAAAACATTTAAATATTTGTACCTCAGCTTCGCAAAATAAAATAAAACACGTTTTTTGACGATATTTTATCTTGAATAAATCACAACAACCAGCTGGTGGTAATTCATACCTTATCATCATTTACATAAGAATTATTGTTAGCGATCCTGATCCAGAATTTTACACGACGTCCTGCATCGCCTTACGCCCCTCATATGAATAGTTTCTCCTAACTCTAAAGCCATATATTCACCGAGAAAAAATTGTTTATAAGCACTGTTTCAAATAAAAAATCTACGTGTTTCTGGAACCGATTCATATGTTTCTAAAACAGTTACAAGTAAGGCTGTAGGTAATAACCGAAGGAGTTACATACACACTCACGGTTTCCGGAAACTATTAGTAGGGGAGACCTGTCCTAAACCGTATACGGGGGTAAAACCGTACTTCTCTAAAATATTCCCGCCACATACTCCGCGCATGTTAGCCCCGAAACCAACGCAAGTCAGCAACACTTGTCAGTACAAGTCCGACCACCGGCGCGTGACGGCGTGTTTAAGGTTTTTCGGTTTCCTGATGAAATTTGAAGAGTGTTCAATTAATTAATAGTGTAGTTTTTATAATTCGCAGGTGAGTGACATGTTAAATACTATAATTTTGTATATTTTAACTGTTGCATAATTTTGTAACATTTGTGAAAGAATTTCTATATACTCGGGGCACAACCGTATGGAGTAAAATCGGCCAGTATACGATTTTGACCCGGAATATTTTCATTAAAGTATTTTTTTTATTTGTTTATAGAGCTTACAAACATGCCGCGTAATTACCATAGAAAAACTACCAGACAAGACTGGGATACTGGAAAAATGAGGTCAGCGATTTTGAGTGTAGTTGAAGGAGGAATGGGATATCTAAAAGCAGCAGAAACCTACGGAGTGCCGAAATCCACTTTACAAGATCGTGTCAATAAATACAGATACAATCAAGATTTGGCTTTGTCAACAATAAAAGGCCTAGGACGTTTTAAGGTGATCACTACTAAGTAATACAAAATCGTGTGTTTTTAGTTTGAAAATTAGATTGCTTAGAAATATTTTATTTATTTATTGATCAACGCCCTTTTTCAGGGCTTTTACATATTAATGGTAATAAATACAATATTTATTGTACATAACTATATATATGTCACTGGTCACTAGTAAGGAGTCATTTAGAATATAATTCCACGGTTTGGTCCCCAAATTATGAGATTCATTCACATGCGATTGAAAGAATCCAAAATAAATTTTTAAGGTATGTTAATTTTAAAATGGGCATTCCTAGAGAATGCCTAAATTATGATAAGGTACTTTGTTCATTAAATTTAATAAAATTATCTGATCGTAGAATCATTTCCGATTTAACCTGTTTGTATAAAATCGTAAATTCAATGTTTGATACCCCTGATTTATTGTATGTAATCTCTTTTCATACTCCAGGCAGGTCAGTTACAAGACAATACCTACCTTATTATTGTGACAATTCTACTTCAACCTCCCAATATTACACTCCTGTGCGACGGATTCAACAGCTAGGAAACTAATACTCCGATATTGTTGATATATTTAGTTCATCAATTTTAATATTTATCTATACTAATATTATAAAGAGGAAAGATTTGATTGTTTGTTTGTTTGTTTGCATTGAATAGGCTCCGAAACTACTGAACCGATTTTAAAAATTCTTTCACCAATAGAAAGCTACATTATCAGCGAGTAACATAGGCTGTATATAATGGTAAGCTCTGGCGTAATGAAATTTGTATAAATGAAAATGTGTGTATTTTATATATTTTTATAGGAGGGAGGAAAGGTAGGGGGAAGGTGGGGTTCATGGAGAGGGAAGAGACGAGGGAGGGGGAAGGCGGGGAAGGTGGAAGGGAACGGGGACGCACGGGAAAGGATAAGAAGGGAAAATCAATTTATTTCTTTGAATGGCAAAGCAACGCATGCCAGGAACCAGCTAGTTTTATATATTTTATTAAAGTTTTTTCATCAAGTAGGGGAATATAAAGCCAATTAAATTGTATTTTATCGGCTGAAAGCTGAAAAAAAGCTGTTTTGGATTTTTTATATTTTGTACCTTACATACTGTATGGATAAAATTTAATAATGTTTTTACTCTAATTTTGTACAAGTGTCGTATACATATTTTTTAAACTGTACTATTTACAAGAATAATTTCTTAAATATTGTTATGTATATGTAAAAGCTTAAATAGGCGTAAAATAAATAAATAACTGAACTGCTTCAGTAACAATATTTTATATTTGTTTAAAGATAAACTGAAGATGTCCACGGACTTGGTATAATTGTTTCCTTCCATTAGTATTCTGGGTAAAGAGGAATACATATGGTAGTTAGTCCCAGAATTTCTGCACTGAAATAAATCCTGACTTCTTGTATTACGTTGTGGAATCCGGAAGCTTATCAATTCAAGCAATACCGGACTATCAACTAAATCATGTAGAATTTTATATAGAAATACCAAGTCAGTGAAAATTCTTCTGTCTGACAATTTGAGCATATTCATATTATTTAACAGAGTGTTGTAGTTCAACATAATTGTTGGAATCCCCATTTTGAAATTTAGAAAACGTAAGTTAAATATAAGTACTTACATCCGAAACTTTATCTAGTAATTCTGTTTCTAAGGTTATTACGTAAGTTACACTGCTTTTTACACAACGTATACACGGTGTCCAGAAACTCGCGATTCAAGCGGGAATGTAGAATGTTAAGACATTCTACATTTAAAAATACCTAATTATTATTTTTATTACTTACATAAAATAAATTTGTGCCGCTAAAGCTGGTGGTGTAATGGTTGATATAGTTGTCTTCTAAACAGTTGATCGGGGTTGGATTCTCGGCCGTGGTAATCTTTTATTTTGTTTTTGAAAATAAATTTATTTATTTTTAAATTAAAATTTTATTTTAAGACGGCCTAAGTGGTTGAGAGGTTAGGCTCTCGACTAGCAATCCGAAGGTCGCGAGTTCAAAACCCACCAAGTTAATTTTATTTGTGTTATTTCACAATTAATTAATTAAAAACAATATGTTGTAAATTTGCGGACGTTGCATAGCGGAAGATACTCTCAGAATCGCCCTGGTGTACGACCACCGTTCAGAATTGAAACCTTGTTTAAAATGGCTTTAGGCGTGTTCAGTGTTTAGATATCAATAGCCAGGTGCTTTCCCACCTTCCTCTTACACATCTCCTTATCCTCCACAATACCTTCAGCCACACAACATATCACATTCGGGGATGCCATAGACTCTAAACTAATATAATAATTGGCTCTAGACTAATATAATGTAATATTTCGATCGTTCAGTTGATTAGACAGACATCTCAAAATACTAAATTTTGGGATATATTTATTCCAACAGTATTCCTAAACACATTTTGTATTTTTGTAAACCTCTCAAATCACTGTATTTCACTTTCTGTTTGTTTCTGGTATTTTTATGACTTGTGTGCATTTTTTATCCAATGTAATTTTATTTTTATTTTCTTACTTAAATTTCAAAATTATCTATCATATTATAATTGTACTACCAATCATGAAAAAAACCCTCTGGGCGTTAAATAAATAAATTAAAATAAATAATGAGGAAAGCAATATTAAATGTGCTATAAAACACCGGGAAGCATAACGGTCCGGTCCACTAGAATGACTTTTTGAAATATCCTACTAGTTACCCAGAAAACATCAACATTTTGTTTAATTCGCTACAAGTTTTACTGCATTATAAAATTGATTTTTTGGTGTTTATGAGTAATCTGAGTAATGCACCAGATAGTGGATACACGTTTACACATAACTGCATACTCAACTCAAATTTAGATTTTTTTGAATTGTTTGACTAATCAATTGGACGATCGATGTATTT
The DNA here is from genome assembly GCA_936435175.1 of Glyphotaelius pellucidus. Lineage (NCBI taxonomy): Eukaryota > Metazoa > Arthropoda > Insecta > Trichoptera > Limnephilidae > Glyphotaelius > Glyphotaelius pellucidus. Next base: position 35,588,618 of record OW386548.1, read on the forward strand.
ATGGTTGTTCTTTAGAGTACACTATTACATTACATTACAAGATTAATAAATAAATAAAACTAAAAACATAAGATATTTTATACTTAGTAGATACAAGAGAGGATAATAAACAATAATTTATGTAGAAGTATGATGGTATAACGCTTCATGTTACGCGTGTACTCTTGTTGAGCTAATTTACGTCAATGATTCTCATTGACGTAATCAATTGATCGTTTACAGAAGCAATATCCATCGGCCACTTCCATTTGGAGGGAGGGGATAATGAATTATATTGATTTTTTTTTTTTTTACATGAGCTCCACACAGGAGGCCCTGAGAAAAATAATTTCTCTCAGGGCCTATGTCATCTTTGAGGATGCTATGTGGAGGGTTTTTTTGAGGAAAGGAAGGGGAAAGAGAGTTCTGGGAAGGAAAAGGGATTAAGGGGTGGGTAGGAATCTGGGGTTCAGTAAGTCCTGGTCATCCGCCTAGACAAACCTCCCCCATGAACCCGGGCACCCCTGCTAAATCACCAAACGTAGCGAACCACTTGGGGTGACCTATGGCAGAGGTGTTGGTTATCCAATAAAGGTTCCCGGGGCGGCGGTACCCATTCCCGCCTCCCAAATTGTGTATTGAGCGCAATGACGCGGCCAGCCGATTGAGCGCAATGACGCGGCCAGCCGATTGATCGTGTCACTGCGCGATTGACAATCGTTCGTTCGGTTTAGTTGCTCGCCAGACGATAAACATGGCGGACGTGTCTAGCCCCACGGAATTCTGTTCCATCGCGGAGCGAGATTTTGTTTTACTTATAATTGCATTATATCGCGATTGTCCAGAATTATGGAGAGTGAAATCAATACATTACGCTAATAAAAATAAAAGAAGTGCCGCTTTACAAAAAATGCTTAGCGTTTTAAACAAATACAAACCTGATTACAGCGAGGAACAATTGAAAAAGAAGATTAACATTTTGCGTACAAATTTTAATAAGGAGTGTCAAAAAATAGAGCAAAAACTACTATCGGGTGCATTTAGTGATGAAATTCCAGAACCTAAGTTATGGTATTATAATGAAATTAGTTTCATAAAAGATCAAGAGGAGATAGGAGAAACTGCAAGTTTTGAGGTGAGTCAACACGTGATTTATTTGACTGTAGGCGCCGACTGTTTCTGTTTCTGCAGATGTCCGCGCAGCGAGTGGCAAGGATTTATTGACGTGTCGATTGAATAACTGAAGGGAAATTTCAATTGAAACCGTCAATCATGTTAAGGGGAACGGCCGCGCGGCATTGTTCTTGTAAAACTTTAATTTGGATTTCGGGCCAAATTACTTGACCAAACTGAATAATTATTTTTTTAATCGAAAGATTTAAGAACTATCTAGTACGGATATGTGTTACTTTCAATTGTGTTTTAAATTATAAAATACAGGCTATTAAATAATTCAATTTCGCATGATTTTAGTTACAACTTTGACAATTTTTTGTGAGTTAATAGCGATTATTAAGTACAATAATCTTACCCAACTTACTATGTAAATATAATGAAATATCTAATAAAAAAATCTTAAAAAAAGCATTTTTGGGTCGAAATTTTATATTTATATACGACAAATTTGTGTCTATTTCTATCATATTTACGCGGCAAATGAATCTAAATTGTTATTTTTTTCGATAATTGCCTCGTAACCGTTGCCTCTTAAATCATGATTTTTTTTGTTATTTAATAGCCTACTTTTTATAATTCAAAACACAAATAAAAAAAGTAGCACATATTGACTAAGTATACCTTTTGATTAAAAAAGATATTATTGTGTTTTGTTGTTTATTTTATTTCCACATTTATGTAAAAAAAAAAAACGCGCAGTCGTTCCTCTTAAGGGGACACGGTGGTCTAGCCCCCATATTTTCGACGAGTTTTTAGGATTTTTTTTTTAAATGAAAACAGTGAACAATGCCATTCAAACTTTATAGATATATTAAATGACTTTAATAGTACACAAAAATATTGTTATTAAAAAAAAAAAATTTAAACAGTTAAGGAACTGCGCTGAGGTTACCCTCCTCATAAATACGGACCTTGGTGGTGTGACCAGTTTTGGCTCTTTCACATATCCGTAAACAAAAACAAACAAAAAAATTATGATCAGTATGAGTGTAGTTATTGCAGGAACTAGAATAATTTTTTTTTTTTTTTAAATGACAAAATGGCGCGTTGTTGAAATTTAAATACGGAAAACAGACTGTTTTTTCATTATATTTTCTATGTAAAAAATAGAAGTATTCAACGTAAAAACTTTGTTATAGTTCCTGCGATAGGTACTGGTGTACGAAATAACATAGTAAAATTTGAGACGAATCGGCCGAGTAGTTTATTTTTTGCCTCACTCCAAGCAGAAAAAGGTAGTTTTTAAATAAATGAGTTTGAAGTTTTGCCCGGCCCTTTTACCTGCTTCTGTGCTGACCTGCTAAATGGGCTGTAGAACTTTAAATATCGTCAATACCATTGCAAAAATTTTACAATATATTCTAAGGATTATACTTTCGAAATATTGAACTAAAAAAAGTGCAACGTTTTCGCGCCCCTTTTCGGCCCGTTTCATACAAATCTTAAATTTGGATTTGAGATCAAATTAATAAAAAGATATAATGTAAAACAAAAATAAATAAAGTAGCTCACATCCGTACTAGAAATTTGATATAAATTTTGATTAGAAAAATAATTTTTCAGTTTGGTTGGGTATTTTGATGTCAAATCCAAATTTAAGATTTGTACGAAACTGGCCGAAATGGGCCGCGCATACGTTCCTCTTAAGCCGCCGCTATCCGAATTTCGACCGATTTCTTACATATCTCCCTTAAACATTTGAAGTTTTTAAGCTCTTAAAAAAATATATGTTATTTTTTAAGATAATATCTAGATACGTTCCACGCCGAAACACAAATTATCTGAAATTCCCTCGATAGAAAAAAATCGCAAAATATGCTCCGAAAATTATTTAAAAGAAGTCTATTTCTATTATTTTACAAGTTATATTTGTGAAAAAATTCACAATGTTTCTTTAAATGATACTTAAGATACGTTCCACGAGATTCTTGCTCTATTTTAAACGAGTCATGTTTTATTAAGCTTTTTCGCAATTTTCGCTTCAATTTTATCACTTAAAATATTAGCGCGCTCTGTCCGACATTCGTAATTACATATCTCTCCATCTTCTTCTTTTTGGGCCGGGAAGCCATTTTTTACCGCCTCATTTTTCCTGTGTGCTGTTTGTACTTAGGATAACAAAAAACAATTACAAACATAGACTTTAATTTGGTAAATATTTACTATTCCGCCACAATCTTAATTCCGAACAATATATAAATCGTTTCAACTTAACCACCTAATGTAAGAAAAAATATTGAAATAACCAACACTCGAAAATAGTGTATTTAAATAGCATCCATTGTTATTTATAATTTGGAGATTTTCCTTCTATAGTCGTTATATTTGTCGATAACAAACGTCAAATTATGTCACATTGATATCAATGACATTATAAAAAATACAAGGCACGTTATATTTATACTAATCTAACAATTGATGTAGCACAGCTTACGAAAAGGATGGCTCCTTGCCAACTGAGAATAAAGTCAACTCAACACCTCCTTAAAAAGTCATTAAAAGCTATGAAAAAAATAATTTTAAATTAGCCGATAACACTAACCTAACGTTACCTATTTAAACATTTTTTTATCACTCTAAATGACTTATAGGTACTTAGCCACACGAAGTATATCGTTAAGTGTGTTCACTTATCACTGGACCTATTCGTAACGTATCTTCTTCACTCTATTAATTATTCGATAGGATTTTGATATTAGTAGATAGATTTCTAAGATTTTGATAGTAGCTAAACAGTTCAATGAATATTCAAGACTAGCCGCGCATCAGACGTAAAATTTAATTCAGAAATTCATAATGTTTTGTTTCGCTAATATTATTATACGTAATCAGCAACTTACTTTTTATGTTGATTTTTACCTTAGTGGAACCTCGCTTAACGAGCACCTCTCATAACGAGTAATTTGCATTACGAGCAAAATAAAAACAGGAACGAAACAATTACTTCCTTAACGAGCGACATTTCGCATAACGAGTGACTTGAAAGGGGAGGTCCCCCTTCACGCCACTCGCTTGTGCGCCGAAACTTTCCCGCGCCAGTAGTCTGTATTTAGCACTTGCTCCGCTAGCATGTTAGTGTCTCTTGCGATCACACACTGTGTTTGCGATTACAAACTTATGTTCAGACATCGTTTGTGATTTTTTTTTTGTGCAAAGTTAGCCCTTGCAAATATGTCCTCGAAGAAAAAGCTGCAGGAAGACAGCCATAAGAGAATAAAAATAACTCTAGAATTGAAACATCAAATCATAGAAAAGCGAGAACTAGGTGTCAGCGTGGCGGATCTAGCGCGCACGCACAATCGGTCCACATCAACGATTTGCACTATCCTCAAGAACAAAGAAAAGATTAAGAAGATAGATGCTTCAAAGGGAGTTACAAGAATGTCTTCGCAACGGTTACTTATTCTCGACGATGTTGAAAGGTCACTTCTCTTATGGATAAACGAAAAGCAATTGCAAGGCGACACCATTACCGAAAACATTATTTGTGAGAAAGCGAAAGCAATTTTCGCCGACCTCGTTAAGAAGTGTCCAGAATCATCAACGGCCGAAGAAAAAGTATTTAAGGGAAGTCGCGGATGGTTCGAGAAGTTTAAGAGAAGAACCGGCATCCACACCATTGTGAGGCATGGTGAAGTGTCAAATTCCAACACAAAGGCAGCAGAGAACTTCATCGGCGACTTCAAGAAGCTTGTACGAGCAGATTCTGAGGTGCCAGATTATGCCGCAAGAGGTTTTTAATTGTGACAAGACGGGTCTCTTCTTGTTAAACGCTAAGTACATTATTTTTTTTTGACATGAAACGCATTATTTAATTTTACATTAATTTGTGTAACGAATGTATCGCATAACGAGTTTGAAACGTATTATACTCGTTAAGCGAGGTTCCACTGCCTTTTCTTTCAATGTTGATTTCTGCTAGTATTTTCTCTTTGTATTATTTGTTGTACGAGTATTACGTTGATTAATTTGGTTCCTAACTTATATATATTTTTAAATTATGATATTTTCTACAGTTCCAATATGGATAAATTAAATTGTATATCCCTTTCATTTAGCTGGGAAGAAAAATATTTTTTTGTTGTATTATTATTGCTTTAATTTAAATGCACCAATGCATTTAACACGACTTTTATGAAAAACCTGTCGGGGCTAAAGATATTGAATTATTCGTGTAAATTTTGACGAAATTTATCTTTATATTCCAATTCAGTTAATACTTATATTTTTTTCTTACGTATCTTAATTGTTTTTGGTAATTATGCGTAATTAAAGTGTAGCAGGATCTATCTTCTATTTATGTGAAGAAGAGTGTCTGTGGTGGGCGGGCGGACACCGGGCGGACACCGGGCGGATGCCGGGCGGGCGGCGTGGATTAGAATTTTATTAAAAAAAACTACATTTTTATTCCGAGACGAACGAAATTTTGCACACTTGACCTTGAAAACAAGAGAAAGATCACTGTCTACATTAGATTTCGAAAAAAAAAACTCTGTAAAATCCTGGCAACGCCGGGGGCATCAGCCAGAGTAAATAATTAATAGGTTATCAAGGGATAAAAACATCATATAAATATTTGATAAAGATTTGTTCAAACGCCGGAACAGCTGTCACATGGTAAGAAAAAAAACTTGCAAAACTTGTTAAATTTTATTTATTTTACAATTCCTCTCTGCGGTAGTGCATAAATTTACATTACGTTAAATTGCGTTTAAATTTAAATTGGTGCGTATTTAAATTACGATACTAGTTACGCATAATTTGTTTCATGACGTTAGTTTCACGTGTGAACATATTTATAGTTGCGTCATGCAAGCATTAGTTTTATGAAACCAAATTAGTTTCGCGCCCCGCCTGATGTGCTGACAACACTAGTGTTTCGCAATTGATTTCATTCGTGACGAAACTAGTGTCGCGGAAACGCTTCTGGTGAGCGGGCGTGTGTGTTTCTTGTAACTGCGTGATAATTTTGTAGTCGAAAATGGCAAATCAACGCTGGCATGCTGATAAAAATATACAGTTTATCAATGAATACCAGCGAAACGAGTGTCTCTGGGATCCGAAACATCCTCAGTACAAAAGTAAAGATGGCCGAGAAGTGGCCTACAAGGCAATTATGGAAGTCATGGAGATGGAATCCGTAAAAGATGTCGTTTGTAAAATACGAACGCTTCGTAATACCTACAATAATGAAAGAGTGAAGGAGAGAAAATCCTATACTTCGGGTTTGGCAAATGATCGACTATACATTTCTAAAATTCCGTGGTTGCATTATTTGGATTTCTTAAAAAATATTGATAGTTACGCGAGAGAAAGCATAGAATATGTGGTAAGTTTATTTATTACTAGCTTTCCCCGCGGTTTCGCTCGCATGGTATTACGGGAAATTACTGTAACGCTTGCACTTATCAATTATCCCCCCTCTCGCATTCCATACATTCATTCCCTTACATTCAGCTTTCAAACATCTCGCCTGCCACCTAAATTTCATAATGCTATAGCTCAAAGAAAAAAAGAATTATCCAATTTTGTTCATTCGTTCGGAATTTATGCGCTTAAAAACATTTCGGATGTTTAGTTTTGTTTAAATATTTGGAAGTTTGTAAAATATAATAAAAAATTACACTATTTATTATTCAGTCTTTATAATCGTTACGAATTATATTTTTAATGTAGGAACTCTCACCTGACATTTATTCCAAAACATAAGCTTGTCCAAAAAACAAAACATATTCTAATATTTGAATTTTCTGGAGCAGTAGCCGACCAGTCGGTAGGGGGCTGAGTACCTACCAGCGTAGAGCCCACAAATATATCAACATCGTTTCCATGGAAACGATTTTTTTTCTGACGTTAGCAAAAACTCGCTTTTGTTAGCGACAGAAAACGTATAACAAATATAATTTATTAATATTTATAATTTCATAACGCCAGAGCTTACCATTATATACAGCCTATAGTCCTCGCATATAATTTAGCTTTCTATTGGTGAAAGAATGTTTAAAATCGTTTTATTGTTTTATGCGTGAAAGCGTAACAAACAAACTCGAGCAGTTTCGCATTTATAACATTAGTATGGATTGTTTTCTTATTGTTTGTTTATTTATTATAGATTTGGTTATAGGTTATTCATTATTTTGTACATTACCACACGTGCAACAATAGTTTGTAAAAAAAGACTAGATGCTGACGGTGTAGTGGTTGTTGTGATCTGAAGATTTCACTGACAGTTTGTAATGTAAATTCGGCTTGTTTCGTGGCTCTGGAGACGACAGATCGCGTGTTCGTAATTTGGCATTGGTTTTTTTGCATATTTGGAATTTATATCCTATTATTTCAATATTAATAAACACTTTGTTTTCATGGTGGCACAAAATAAGTTTGCTGTGTTTGTTTGTTTTGGTTTGAGTTTTGAGAAGTCAAGCTGGGCTTTTGAACGTTTATTTTTTTAAGACAAAGAACATATAAATGTGCACATTAACATAAAGACAAAATGCTTTACAATGCAAGACGGAAAAATAGTGCGTAAGGAATAAAAACTATAATTTTGTATTATACTAGGTGAAGTCCCCTGCGTTGCCCGGGCTTTACACAGACTATTTCAAAATCTGATGTAGACAGTAACTAGTATCCTTACGGCCCGTTCACACATGGGAGTCCGTTTTACTGGTACGTTTTTAACGGATACGTCATAAATTTATGCTCTGTTCACACATAGGCACCGTATAACGTTCAACGGATCCGTCATTACTGGATGCGATGTGTGAACAGTATGCCATAACAGAAAATGTGAGTCAAACAAAACCTGTCGCATCACTCCCCCTCCTACACCCCGCACACACCTCCCGCCACGCACACAGTATCTATCCGTTAAAATTCTACGCATCCGTATATTTTTACTGTTCCGTCGTCCAGTATTCGATGACAAAACGGAATGTCATTTTTTTACGGAACGATATTTTTTACTGTATACAGAATACTGTGCCATGTGTGAAGTCGCTCATACAACTACATACGCCATCGACGAAAAAAAACGTACACAATAAAACGGAACAGTAAAACGGAGACATGTGTGAACGGGCCGTTACTCTTGTTTTGAACGTCAAGTGACAAACAAATCTGTTTTAAGGGGTTGGAAAAAGGTAATAGGACTAGTTTTGCGCAATCTCTTGTAGATAGTGACCTTCTTATTGTTTTAAAGGACTAGTGGGCAAAATTTCATCAATTTCAAAATAAAACTGCAGATTTGTGTGAAAATCAAAAGCAGGCCATCCGCCACAGACAATCTTCTTTGAATATAAATGATACTGTAAAAGCCCGTACTACGGTAATCTTAAGATTTTCCAGTAAATTGTAAGATTTTCCAACTTTTAATGGCAAAAGTCCGAACTGTTCTAGTAAAACCTAAACGTATTGGCCACTTAAGTTATTACTATTTATTACTTATTATTTATTACTTGTTAAATTAAATACAGTACCGAGTTACATAACACGTGACTTGGTGGGTAAATTCGCAGGTAGGTACTTAAAACAAAATCTCGAAAATTTGACAAATCTAATAGAGCTAATTGTGTAGAAGTTTACAATCAATTATCATAATACTTGAAGAAGACATATGAAAAATCACGAGGTATTACAATTGTAGGATTTGTTAAGCTGGAAGTATTTATAAAAAACATTTGCTTTAGGATTATTGAATTTCAAAAAATTAATTTTGCCTATGGAATGTTAGTAATCCTGAATTACAAGAATTAAAAAAATGGAGACATTTTATATTCATATTAATCCAACAATTGTTTTTTTTTCTATTGAAAGGCCATGGATCCTGAGACAAATATATATATATTTTTTTAAATACTTTCAGCGTCACAAATCCTGCAATTACAAGATCCCGTGATTTTTCACGGGTCTGTGCTAGTATGAACCAGTATTGCCAAATGTACGATTTTTACCATATTTTCATGTTTTTTTGGGACATTTATACTAAGAAACAAGTTTAAAAAAATACCCCCCTTTATGGCCAAGACTATTTTTGAGGTTTTGTATGTTCTAACATATTTTATTTTTATAAAATTACGTACAGAATAAATAAAAACCACTTTTTCGCTTACTTGCCTCGTGCAAATAAGATGCTCGATTTTAAATTTTGGAAGCGTGAGAAACGAAATATTTCTAGCGTTTATATTCCTCTTAAGTGAAAAATACTTTATGAAATATCACAAGCATTATTAACTAGTTTAGTGCTGCATCATTGAACAAGCCACATTTTCTACTTATGATGATGGGAGTGGGTGGATTTAAACATTCTGAGATTTTTTGTAGGTATGATAGCACATACAGTTATTAGCATCGTAGTTGAAATCCACTCGGCGTTTTGGGTTCTTAAAAACTTACATTTATGTTTTCTTTACGACGATGGTGCGCCAAGAATGGTAGTAAGAAATAATCGTTCGTTCCGGCATTTTGCTTTGCATTCAGCCTTTCGCAGGCCGAATGTGGCCCGCGGGCCTCCAATTGCCGATTGCTGCCCTAGCGTGCTACACGCTCATGCTTTACCGCGAACTTGCCCGCGCCTGCGCCGGCACAAACTAGTTTGTAACGTGAAGTCAATGTGTATGGACGGCAAGACTGCAGTAGCCCGCCCAAACGGAAAAGCGCGGCCAGTGTCGTTTATTGATTTTCAAACGGTTTTGCATGACAAACTCGGTTTGCGCGGTAAAGCTTGACCTTGTGGACGGTATACGGAGTTAAAACCGAGGTTGCTCTCTCTCTCTAGTTCAAAGAAGATTGCTGTTATAACAAATACATTGTGTGTATTTAAAAATGACGGATGTGCGATGCTACTCGAGGCAGTTTATGGCGCATTTCATTGCCTTGTATGAATCTTTACCTGCTGTTTGGAAAGTTAAGTGTTTAGAATATTCCGATCGCAACAAAAAGAATGACGCTTATGAAGTTTTGATTGATAAACTTAAAGAGGTACGTAGGTATAGGTTATTTAGTGGGGTAATTACTTCAATTAGGTAACTCAGCTTTGTCAGGAAATTGAATTATAAGATGGTAATCAATCAATCTGTTAAATCGGTTGTTATACATTTATACTGATAAGCATGATTAAATCATAGATGCGTGTGTTGGGAACCGTAATACTTATATTTTGGAAATAAAAAAATGGATTTTTTTAATGTATTTATTTATAAAGCTGGAATGAGTCGAATGCCCTACCTAATTTTGTGAAAGCAACTTAAGCAATTCCAAAAATTTTGATGCTACAACTTCCTAATTCTAGTCGCCTAATTGAGACGTGGAAAAACACTTGTGGTAACTAGAGTTACCTAATTATAGAATTAAATGATACTTTTTTTACTGTAGCTTCACACAGGAGGTCCTGAGGACTCTGTATCTTCAGAGTCTAGGTCATCTTTTGGGATGCTATGTAGTGGGGTCTTTATAGGGAAAGGAAGGAGAGAAAGATCTGGGAAAGAAAAAGGTATGAAGGGTGGGTGTGTACGTGTACAGAAATGACGAATATATGAATCTATCCCTCCCAGAACAAAGCAGTTGTTCCGATATAAGCAGGCTGGAGAGGTCAAAAGGTCTTCCTCAACCAGTCTCTCCCGATCAACCAGTCTCTCAGTTGGTGGGCAGACGCGTTCGTCATCAAGACCTACATAAACCTCACCCTATGAATCCGGGTGCTAAGTCTTGCTAATTTGCTAAGTCATCAAAGGTAGCGAACCTCTTGGAGTGACCTGTGGCAAGGGAATTGGTAATCCAATAAATTGCTATACTGACATTTTTCGAAACCCTTTTTTGGAGATACCCACAAAAAAACATATTTAAATAAATTGATGATTTCATTTCGCTATGACTTTTCTGTTTGTGACATTCATAGACTAGGAAATAAAGTAATGCTTTTAGTGTATACCTAACTCTAACACGCTGATTTCAGAGTTACCTAGTTGTAGTAATTACCCCACGATTTGATATGTATGTAAAGTTAAATTCATGAAATAATTATATTCCAAGAAAAATGACTGAAATCATAATTAGTTTCTTTTAAGCGAATGAAATGATTGAACTTATCTGGCAATTTACCCCCATCTTTATAGGTAGAACCAGATGCCAATAGGGACATGGTTACAAAAAAAATCAACTCATTGCGAAGTTCCTACCGCAAAGAAAAGAAAAAGGTGAAAGATTCTGAAAAGTCTGGCGCCGGCACTGGCGAAATATATAAACCTTCCTTGTGGTACTACAACCTACTTAATTTTTTGGATGATCAAGAAACTACTAGGCAAACTATTTCACATTTTGACAATTCAATTTCACAGGTACGTTGTTTGTTTTATAGACTTAGCAATGGGAAGAATGTTTGTTCAGTTACTAGATACTTTTTCGGATAAAATTTGAACCGGAGTTACGCCCAAGTGAGACTATTATTTGGAGCCAGGACAGCAAGTATTGCTAGTAATCTTGCAAGCTAGTTACTCTATCTACATGTAAACAGAACTTTCTTTGTTCTTAACTTAATAAGATGGTGAGGAATGGATTTGCTAGCATCTCGAGGCAGAATAGTTTAATAAGACGTGGCTCTATTATTTAAGCTAGTAGCGCCCCCCACTACTGAAGTTACTATCCTGGCTTTATGTTTAGCTTCGTGCGGCCGGTGAATCTAGTACATGATCGGCTAGTGCACAGGAACGACGCGCTGTGTATTTTCTGACTGATAACGCTTCTCTGCAAAAATGCCAAAACTATTTAACGAGGTTAATAATTTAAAATTTGTACAACTGTATCGCGAAGAAGAATGTCTGTGGAACGCCAGTATTCAATCTTACAAAGACAAGTCTATGCGAAATTCATCGCTACAGAAAATCTGCGCCCAATTGATGACGATCGGCATTGTAATGTCTATTGAAGATATTAAATATAAAATTAAAAATTTAAGAGCGACATATTGTCAAGAGTTGACAAAAATTGAGAAATCGACCTTGTCCCGAGCGGGCGCTGAAGAAGAGTATAAGCCTAAATTAAATTGGTTCGAAGAAATGCACAGTTTTATAAAAAATGTACCGATGAAAAGAAAAACAACGGTTAGTTCCATTAATATTTATTATTTATTTATGGATGAAATCCATTAAAGTTTTTACATTATTGTTGGTAGCTAGCGAGTACCTGGCATGCGTTGCAATGCCACTCAAAGAAGTAAAGTGTTTGTGTTTTCATTCTATTTTTGAAGTGGTTTTGGATTCATAATATTAGTTGTTTTTCTGTCTGGTGCGTACACCAGTAAATTTGAAGGTTTTCCACGTGAACACGCCATGTACGTCCGTATGAGAAGCATGTATTTTCCAAATTTACCTCCAGCTATCCCATACCGCTACTATAACTCCAGCGTATTCTTTTCCATGCTTCTCCGTTTCCTTACCGCGTCTCCTTCCTTTCCCGCATTCCTCTTTCACCTTCCTTTCCTTCCCCCTTCGCCCGTACCCCTCCCGCGATCTCCTCTTATTCGTTCTTCTCCCCCCTCCCGGATTCCCCTCCCCCTCACTCCTTCCCACCCTGCCGTAAACTATATGAAATACACAAAATTTTCAAACAATTATACATTTTTATTACAAATTTCTGAACGCCAGAGCTCACCATTATAAATAAAAAGTATCGCGGGCATGCGCACAACAAATCATTGAAGTTTCATCGCAATCGGATGAATGGTTTAGGAACGCATAATTGACAAACAAAGAAACATTAATTTTTATATATAGTGCTGAAACGAAATTGAAGTCTAGAATCAAATCAATTAAAGATGTCTACAGACAAGAACTTAACAAAATTTTAAAAAAAGTAAGAAAAGTGGCTGTGGTACTGACTATAAACTAGTTCACTAAATAATGCCTTTGATACAACTGGAATTAACTGCTGTTCAAAATTAATATCAGTGAAAACTAGTTCTAACTAGACAAAACGCGTTTTCTTGAATTGATTCAGTTAAAACTGTTTCAACTTTATTCTGATTGGTCGACTGCCGTCACCTGATCCGACGCGACGCGCGGGGAGAGAGTCATCTTGCTCTTTCCTGCGTTGTTAGTGTTCTGATAAGCACGTATCGACTTGAACGCATTTGTGATGTCAAACTTAAATCAGGGAACGCAATGGAAAGAAGAATTTTTAAAGAGGTTATTAGTGATTGGTGAACACGAAAAACAAGAAGACCATTTCAATATTATGACAAAAGGAACTTACGACAATTTAGTGGATGAAATCGAAGAAGCACAATCAGCTAATAAGAAAACTCAGAAGCAGTACAGAAGATTGAAGCGATTCAAGGTTATTCATATTTGTGAAACACGAAAATTAGTGACAAGAAAAGAGCCCATGAAATACTTCTTGCATGTAGATGAAATATTTGATATAATTGAAGCAGCTCATGTTGCCGTTGGTCATGGAGGTCGGGATAGACTCAAAAATGAAACTTCGAGAAAATATGCAAACATAACTTTAGAAATGATCAATATTTTTCTGTCGATGTGCGAAACTTGTCAGCGTAAAAAAAGTACGAAGAAAAAGGTTTTGGCTACAGGAATCAGTCGATCTAATCCGGTGAGTCAAATATATTCATTTTATTGTCTTCGGCAAAAATTTCAGCACTTCAGGCAAAAATTCCATATTGTTGATTTCGGAACTCGAAACATGAATTCTATAGACTTGAAAGAATCGTTTAATTTTAAATTGTGTACATTAAAAATGGATTTGGACAAGATTATAAAATATTCTATTTATCAATTGATTAATCAAATCTATATACATATAAAAATTTAGGTTCCGTTTGTTTGCGTCCGCAAATCTCGGAAACTAATCGATGGATTGATTCAATTTTTTTACAAAACATTGCATTTTAACAGAAGAGTGTTTCTATATACACTGGTGAGCTCTGTCGTTATGAAATTTGTATAAAAATTTTGCAATAGGTGGCGCGCGAGTTGTTTGAAAAATGAGTATATTTCATGTATTTAAGCGGCAGGGAAGGTAGGCGGGAGGGGGAGTGGAATGAAGGGGGAAGATTCGCGGGAGGTAGGTTTGAGGGAGGGGGCAAGGCGGGAAAAGTGTTGAGCGGAACGGGTGGAAGCGGAAAAGGGGAGGGGGAAAGGCGAGGAAGGTGGAGGGCGAACGTGGGAGGGGAAGAGGAGGCGGAAGTGGAACGTGATGAATTGGAAAGGACACGCAATATCTTCATTTAGGTGTCATTACAACGCATGCCGGGTTCAGATAGTATTTTATAAAATTTATGAAACGAAAAACGTGGAAGAACATATACTGGCCGTAGTGTCTGCAGTCTGTTGTTACTCCTAAATGATTATTGGCGTGTAGTAGTATAGTGTTGTCTTTTTCTCTTTTACGCGGTACCTACGTCACGAGCAACTGCCAACTGCCATGCTGCGTCCTCCTCTATCGCACTGAATAATACGTGCAATGCTTCTCTCAACAAATTTTTAGCCATAAGTTGTTATTAATTGTTTGTCCAGTTTGAAGTTTTTCTAGATTTTAGAAACATATTTTAAGTTTGTTCAGCGCCCTTGAGATGATTTTTCACAAAAACGGTGCTATATAAATCATCCAAATATTATTATTATTCTCTGTCGCGCACTGTTTTAAATTGCGACAACCGCGATTAACCGATTAATTTATTTAGACAACCTGATACCATTCTGTTCGTAATAAAATTTTCAATAAGAAAACAGATGACTGTAAATATATAGTAACAGCTCACCTATTTATACCTGACAACCTTTTGTATGGACCAGAAAAAGATAGACAACCGAACCGTTTCTTGTTCCTTGTTTCGAACTCTCCACCAATACTGATTCAAATAAGTGAAAAGTTAGAAAAAGACAGGTATTCATTAATTTTGATTAAGGGTAGACTTTAGATACGTTTTTAGATTTCCACGGCCAAAAGTATTTTGGTTATTTGTTTTTGGGATGTTATGCCGTGTTGCTCTACCTCCTTCTGTAGCCAACGCTTCGGACACTGTAAAGCCCCGTATTCATGGTAAACATTCTTTAGCAACAAAGTTGAATCAACGTGTTGCGGGGTTGCTGTCAACATGTTGCTGGCAACACTGCGTGTTGCGGAGTTGATGCTTACGGCTTACGCCCGACGGCCCGACGAGCGTAAACATCAGTTTAGCGACAAATGTTGACGTGTGTGGACGTGTTTGCAACAGTTTATAAACATGGCAGTAGTGTGGAGCAATGATAAAATAATGCAATTAATAGAATTGTTTCAATCTAAACCATTATTATGGGATTCTTCTATAAAAGAATACAAAGATAAAAACAAAAAGAACGATGCATTCGAAGAAATTTCTCAAGCCCTAAATGTGCCCAAAAAAGACGTGGAAACTAAAATACATGTACTGCGTACTCAGTTTACTAGAGAGAAAAAAAAGTTGTCGGCAAAGAAAACTACAGGCAGCGGCGCAATAGAAAAATGTAAATGGATTTATTACGAACCATTGGAATTTTTGTTATGTGGTGCAACCACTTCTGGTGAAACGGATACTATGAATAAAACAGTAAGTTGTTTTTGTATATAATTTTTACTGTACTATTTTATTACGATTACGCTACATTATTTTGCCATGGAGCACGCTACGCTGTCCGAAATGTTTACTAAAGAAGGAGGTAGCGCAACTAAAAAAAATGTAGACTTAATTTCACAGGCAACCTATTCATAATATGTTTTGTTTGGTGACCGGACAACTCGGAATGATACCAACTCAGAGCCATCTCAGAGTCATTTAGAGTGATAAAAAAATATATTAAAAAAAAATTAAATAGGTTACTTTAGGTTAGGGTTATCGGCTAATTTAAAATTATTTTTATCATAGATTTTAATGACTTTTCAAGGAGGTGTTGAGTTGACTTTATTCTCAGTTGGCATGGAACCATTTTGTTCATAATTGTATTTATGATAAAAAATATTTGTCAGTCGATACAGAACCCTTCCTTCGTCAGGAGAATATTATAACTAACCTACGATACAGAACCCTTCCTTCGTCAGGAGAATATTATAACTAACCTACGATACAGAACCCTTCCTTCGTCAGGAGAATATTATAACTAACCTACGATACAGAACCCTTCCTTCGTCAGGAGAATATTATAACTAACCTACGATACAGAACCCTTCCTTCGTCAGGAGAATATTATAACTAACCTACGATACAGAACCCTTCTTCGTCAGGAGAATATTATAACTAACCTACGATACAGAACCCTTCCTTCGTCAGGAGAATATTATAACTAACCTACGATACAGAACCCTTCCTTCGTCAGGAGAATATTATAACTAACCTACGATACAGAACCCTTCCTTCGTCAGGAGAATATTATAACTAACCTACGATACAGAACCCTTCCTTCGTCAGGAGAATATTATAACTAACCTACGATACAGAATATTGACAGCATATACATAAATTTTAGATGTTTGAGGGGGAGTAGAGCAAAGGGGAAGGGGTATTTACGGGATTTCGTGCAAGAACAGAGCGGTTTATTAGAAATGTGTTTAGAAAAGTATTAAAAGATAAATTAATTTGGTGATTCAAAATACGAGAGTTATTTTTTGGGGATTTTCTAATTTCAAGTGCTTTTATGTCAATATATTTCAAGTGCTAAATTAAATAACTTAGAAGCACTTGAATCTAATAAACTTTAAAAAATAACTGTAGTATCTTAACGAGAATATTGAAATTAATTTATCTTTTAGTCCTATTCCAGGCATATTTTCAATGGTGGCCGGACTATTCGGAATGAAACCAACTCAGAACCATCTCAGATAAGTCATTTAGAGTGATTAAAAAATTTATATTAAAAATTGGTCAAACAAGTTAAGTTAGGTTAGGGTTATCGGCTAATTTAAAATTATTTTTTTCATAGCTTTTAATGGCTTTTCAAGGTGTTGAGTTGACTTTATTCTCAGTTGGCATGGAACCGTTTCCAATAAGCTCTGTTCTTGCCGGAAATCCCGTAATTACATCTTTCCCTTTGCTCTTTTCCCACTCAAACATCTAAAATGTGTGTATATGTCTGTCAACTTTCTATATCGTAGGTTAGTTCTAATACTCTCCTGGCAAAGGAAGGGTTCTTCTGAAACCGATACAGTGTGAATAAAATAAAATTAAAGTGGTTTGTTACAAATATATGTGTTTTTATTATAAATTATGGCGAGCCACAAGGTTAATGCTTTTACAAATATGTAAATATTTTAACGTCTTGGCTATCAGTCTGAGCCTGTGTATTTATATGACAACAGATGATTTGTTTGATGTTTGTATTGTTATTATTTCTTATTATATAATGTACTAACATTATTTTAATTTTAGCGAGACACTGCAGACCCCGGTGCGCTTTTCCAAGGAGAACATGTTGATGAAAGTACACCTGGAAGCAGTCATACGAACATTATCTCAGGTATATTTTTCATTTGTTTTGCATCAAATTCACGGTTGTATACGTGCTTCACGCTCATACCCTCAAATTTCAAATGAGATTTTGATCCAGAGTTGTGACTTTTTACCAGTTTTTTTGGTCGGTTTTTTTATTTATTAATATTTATATCATTTTTACTTTTACCCTCACTCTAATTACATTTTATGTTATTAACTAGCGAGTTCCCGGCATGCGTTGCAATGCCACTTAAAAATAAAGTAATTGTTTCTCCCTGCACGTCCTTTCTCTTTCGCCCGCTTCCCCTCCTCTGTCTTTACCGCTTAATCCTCCTGCTCTCCTTCCCCCTATCGCGTACCTTTTCCACCTTACCTGTCTTAAATATATATACATATATGTACGGTAGATTTCGGATATAACGACTTGGCTTATAACGGCTTTCTGTTTTGACCCCCAGGGGTCCACTTGAGACTCGACAGGGGTCTACGTAGGCGTGATAAAAAATTGGGAGTTCACAAGTTGTAAGTGGGGGTCTACAAAATTTGTCTGGTTTCAATAGTAAAGAAAAAAAATGTTGGCTTGGCTTTACCTATCAACGTAGGCAGATAATGCAGTACTCAAAAAAATTAAGGGAGCAGTATGCAAGCCTTCAAAAAATATAAATACGATATACATTTTTTAATTTTCTGCAGTAATCTCATTTTTTGCGTATCTTACTAAAATATAAAATTTAATTCATAAACATTAAATTCATAAACATTAAAACATTATAATAATTAGTTTGTCGTAATAATTAGTATTTTAATATTAAGTATAATATTTAGTATATACTATGTAAAACTGAAAAGTATACTGTATTAAATAATTAGAAAAAAATGAGAGATTTCTTACAATCAAACTGATTGATCAGTTTCGTAAGATTTGTAAAATAAAATATTGTAAAATTAAAACTGAATAAACATATTTAAAAAAAAAAAATGCTTAGAGATAATCTATATAAATGAAACTTAAAAAGTAATATAGTCATTAATTTTTGAACACGAATAAATGCATTAATTTTTCGGTGAAAAATTGTCGTATTGAGACTTTAAAAAGAGCATTTTGAAGCTTTAAGAATCCAATTTTCAGATTTTTGGCTAAAATTTTTGTGGGGCTTGGTTCTCATGCAATCCTAACAGACAGCGCGAAAAAAAATTTTTTTTTCGTCCACTGGCTACAAATTTTTTTTCTATTAAGTCAGTAATCATATTATTTTAATAAATAGAACGCAAGAGAATATCCTTTTTTTTATTTATTTTACCACTCCGAATTCAGCCGCGACGCAAATTTCCATTGTTAGATCTAATCTTCACATTTTTTGACGAGTTTTGGGAATATGGTAGAAATGTAGCAGCAGGGGGTCCACCGAGACCAGTAAAATTTTGAAAGTTGTCTACGAGAAAAAAGTTTGGGAACCTCTGGTTTAGTTTAACGACCATCTGCCGTCCGGTTAGAACGACGCGCTGTGCTTTGTTTACAAAATCTACGCACCAATACCTCGCCGCCCCGCGACTCGCCTACTCCCCGCGCCCGCATACTCCCCGCTCCCCGCGCTCTAGCGGCACTAGCAGTAGTCAGTGTTTATCATCCGTCGCGACCAGGTTGTGGCTAGCTAAGCTCGACACAATGAGTTCCGGGAAGCGAAAGTGTTTTTCAATTGAAGAAAAAAGTGCTATTTTACACCGTTTAGAAGCCGGTGAATCAAATCAAACCCTCACGAAGGAGTTCGGCGTATCTCATTCTACAATATCCGCAATGAAGAAAAATAAAACTAGGATAGAAACCCTGTTTAATGCCAATATCTTGAAATGTAAACGTGTCAGGGCACCAACTCAAGTACAGATAGATCGGGCATTGTTACAGTGGTTTAAGTTTCAGGTTGACCAGGGAATACTCGTTAATGGACCCCAACTTCAAGAAAAAGCCAACGTTTTTGCTCATGAAATGAATATTCCTAACTATAGTTGTTCAATGAGTTGGATAAACCGTTTCAAAGTAAGACACAACATCGTCGGTGGTAAGATTGCTGGTGAGTCTTTGACAGTTCAACTGAGTTATTTTCATAACAATAATTACAATAACATTAATATGTATCATAATAACAACATGCTTAAATTCTCCGGCCGATTTTTGCGTCGTCCGGTTTGTACGACATAGTATCGCCGGCCCCTTGAGGGTCGTTATATCCGGATTCTACTTAATTACGTAAATATTACAATTAATCATATAAATCACCTTCCTATATAAACTCACAACGTTACTTGAAATTTTTTCAGCCGATTTTTTTAGTTTTTGCGTAGATTTTCAATTTTGGCGGTATGAGCGAGAAACAAGTTTCGTCATTAGATTTAATGTATTCTTACGACATTTTTATATGTTTTATAGTGGACTTATTTTTTTCAGAAAATGTTCCAACGATTTCACCCCCTCCACTTACGAATTTGAAGCAAAGATTTCCAACACAGAAACTAACTATGCCAGTTCCAGTGACAACCAACCCCCGGCTCAGAAGGACCACGCCAGTGAGTAAACGCGCAAACGAAGCATTGCAAATGAAAGGCGGACCCGAAAAACGCATCAAAAGACACGATTGCGAAATATACTGTGAACTGTTGTCAAGGAAGTTGGCAAAGTTAGATGAGAATTCCCGGCAAAATGTTATGAACGCGATCGACAACTTGGTTTTTACGGCAATGAGCAATCTGCAGTACGCGACGAGCGAGCCCGACCACACCCCCACTGACCCGAGTTTTCCCGAGGAAACGCAGCAGCATCTATCAACACATAATATCTCACAAGTAAGTCTTTATTACAATAAATGTCTCTTCAATTTCCACGACAAAACAAAACATTGAAGAAAATTGAAAGAAAAAAACTCAAGGTTTATCAAGTATTTTTGGGCATATCATTACACCACGTCGGATCACACTGGCAGTGATGGTGTGCCTATGGAAAAGTTCCAAGATTTTGAACTTAAAAGGTTTTTTTTTTGCCAAAAATAATTAAAAAACGGTATAATCATGAATTTTGTTTAATTATTGCGGTATTTGCAAGAAAAAATACGAATGTACGAGGGTTGTCCAACAATTTAAAACCGTTTGTCATTTGCGGCGATATGGACGAAATATTTCACTGCTTGGCAACACTAGCTTATAGCACATACTTTCCCCTCCACAACTGGCGGTCGATAGTCTATCCAGTGTGGTGAGTCTGGCTGTGGCTGCTGTTGAAGATGGACGCCTTGCTGCCGTCTCCCGCCAAATGTGAAGTGCGCTCTGTTATTAGCTTTCTAAACGCGGAGAAGGTCCGCCTAACTGAAATTCATCGTGGTTTGATGGCCATCTATAGATGTGATTAACCAAAGTAATGTTAGGAAGTGGTTTTTTGTTCTCGAGCGATAGAACCAATGTGGATGAGGAGGAAGGAAGGGGAAGGAGGTCTTCAATTGTTTATCCATTGTTGGAGAAAATTCAGGCTAAACTTCGTGAAGACCACCGTCTAACAGACGGGGCCCCAATTTCGATTCCAGAAGTCAGCAAATCAACGATCTAAACCTTTTAACGTACAGATTGGGGTTCAGGAAGGTGTGCGCTAGTTGGGCGCCAAAAATATTGACAGACGTTCACAAGGAAAATCGCCGGAAAAAAATAGCTCGTTCACCTGGTTTAGCTCCGTGTCTCCCATTTGTATATTTTTAAGCTTGGAGTATTTTTTCGAATCTGGGTACTTTTTATGAAATCGTGGGAGCTTTTGCGAAAAAGCTGGCGAGATTTTTTTTTCGGCATACCAACAAACAACACCGCATCAAAGTCCCACGGAAGCTTGGAGGCAAATGACGTATTTCGCTTTGCGCTAAAACAGTACGGGTTCACGCGACGAGGGAAGCTCTCCCGAGTTCCCCTCCCCCTTCCCGCATCCCATACATTCAGTCCCGGTACATTCAGTTTTATAACAGCTCGCGTGTCACCTAGTGCAATTTTTTTAATACAAATTTCATAATGCCAGAGCTTACCAGTATATATTCTCCTTAAGTAAGGAGAATATATGACGCAAATGTGAATGGTAGACGAAGTCGGGGACGCCCGAGGAAGACATGGCACGACCAAGTGAATCAGATACTTGAGTCGGGCGATGTCAAGAGTCAGAATAATAGAAGAGCATGTATGAGACGATGTATGAATGTGAACGAAGCAAGGAGTGTGTGCCAAGATCGAGTTGTTTGGCGGTCTGTCCTCTCTGCCTACCCCTGCGGGGAAACGGCGTGATGGTTAGTTAGTTAGTTAGTTAGTTACCAGTATATTTAGAAACCTTCGCGGGCGTGCTCACAACAACTAAACGAAAGTTCACCTAAAAGAATAATACCATCGCATCAACCATTACAAATAAAAGAAAGAGACCTACATATTCTAGATAGCGAAAGCTTATATGCTACGGGCACACTTGCTCATTTGAAGCCAAAGAGCATGCTACCTAGTAGCAATTGCTACCTAGTAGCATGTGTGTCCGTGACTTTGCTAGTAATGAGCATGCTCATTTGAAGCCAAATGAGATAGCTGATAGAATCAACAGCCGTTTGATTTATGAGCATGCTCATTGGATTATCGGGTGGAAGGGGAAGCCTCTAAGCATGTGTGGACAGGCTGGCTTATGAGCATGCTCATGTCATTCCGATCTCAGTTCGCGCCAGGGATGGTATGCCCAAAACTTTTATTTCCCGAGATTTCGTTAAAATAATCACTTTTACGCAAGTTCGTAGGCACCGTTTTTATTATCTTTCTTACACGGCAATTTTTAATTTTTCTAATGGAAATTCTCGATTCTCAATATCAACACTGGAACAACTAATCTGACACAGCTCTGTCACAGTGTCAAATGTATACATACAGAATAATAATCATCACAGAGTGTTAATACCCTTGCATCTGCGTGGTTGAATTTCAGAACCCGACTTCGATTGCAAATCTGACGCCACGCCTTACGCGCCGCGCCTCAAATAACATCTATGTTCATGAAATTTCAAGCAAGTCTACCGTTGTAATTCGGTTTTAATTCAAGAATCTGTCAAAATATGTCGCTACTTCCGTCAGCAACTCGCAGGTGTAAATTTCCCCCCTAGGTATACGTACTACGAATTTATAGATTTAAGTATCTTTCAGGATATGGAAAGGTGGTACTTGACGAGTTGCGAATAATAAAATCACGCGGCTATACGCGATATATTTTGGCTATATATTATGAAATTTGGGAGGCGGGAATGGGTACCGCCGCCCAGGGAACCTTTATTGGATAACCAACACCTCTGCCATAGGTCACCCCAAGTGGTTCGCTACGTTTGGTGATTTAGCAGGGGTGCCCGGGTTTATGGGGTGAGGTTTGTCTAGGTCTTGGAGGCGGATGACCAGGACACACTGAACCCCAGATTCCTACCCACCCCTTAAACCCTTTTCCTTCCCAGAATTCCCCTCCATTTCCTTTCCTTAAAAAACCCTCCACAAATCATCCCTAAAGATGACATAGGCCCTCTAGGTGTGGGGCTCATGTAAAATATATATTACATATGACGCCATTGCGTGTCTCGGTTACTAAGTCACGGTTACTTTGTCTCGGTGACTAGCTGTCACTGGATCACAGTGGATCCGAGGAACTGGTTTTTTTTGGAACCAGTTCCTATCGGATTCATATAATGGTCACCAACACTCAAACTGGGTGAAGCCGAAACAAAAGCCGCCCGCAGGGCCTAGCATCAAAAACCTGTGGAGCGGATTTTTAACTACTAGGGAGATCATAATTATACAAACATCCCATTTCTTGCTGTACTTTTCCAAATAAAACACTTTTTGCCAAATGAAATAATAATTTCAAAATATGTATACACTTACAACTGAATTAAAAACGATATTCCTATTAAAAAATCACTTTGCAAAATAAAAATCAACCGCAATCACCGAAACTGAAGAAAATATCTTGTAATAAACATATTTAGATAAAAACGCAACTTGAAATCTAAATTTAATATCATTTTGAGTTGTCGGTGTTAAAAACAACATTGCTTGATTTATGTAAGTATATCAACAGTACATAAGATTAATGTAAATTAAAAATAATAATAATTAGCGACTAGCAATACGAGAAATATTGTCATTCGTAAAAAAAAATTGTACAAAGTATTTGAGTTCGAAATTTCCCTAGATGTAGGGAAATTTCCTTAGACATACCATCCCTGGTTCGCGCCTGCGCGTTCTTGGCAAAAATGTCAAAATAGATCGCTAGGTGGACGAAAAAACCTTTCTCTTCTTTTGATTTATTATGGGAATCACGAATGTGTTTGGATTTTTATTATTACAAGGTCACCACAATATCCACAATAGACTTCCAAATTCCCCAAAAGTTCCTTTACCTCTAAAATGAAACCACATTCTATTGAAATTAGTATTTATTTTTTATAATTTAGACATATTCGAATTTTTTGACGTCTTTGACGTAAAACAAACTTTAGAATATAGGAACTCATATGCGGAATAACATTCCGCGTATGAGTATCTCGTTTTTATATCACGCTTTCAATTTTAGAGAGTAGCTCGTCAAATTTCTGCGGAAGCACTCATAAATGATTTTTATATCCGTTGATATCTTCTCGCATTTCTACTAACAAATGATTACTCGCTCCAAGGTTTGTTCTTCTAGTGATCCAATTGCGAACCCAAATCGAACTTTTTATTTTGTTGTTTTCTTTCGCCAAAAGTTTCTTCAGTAAATGAGTTGCAAGCAATAAAATTGCTTTATTGACTTCTGTGCGGATTCTATTGTGTCCTTGTAATTGTATATCCGTTGACATCTTGGACCCAAATCAACCGTTTTGTTTTCTTTCTTCAAAAGATTCTTAAATAACGAATAATTGCGTTGCAAGCAATACGATTACTTTGTTTAGTTCTGGGCGAACGGAACTGACACTACACGATGACATTTATTATTTGACATGAGCATGCTCATTAAATAGCATGTGTGTTCAAATGTTGGCTTTGAGCACGCTCATTCACGAGAAAGCTCAAACCAAGCCTGCTCGTTAATGAGCAAGTGTGTACAGTTGACTATTTGACATGAGCATACTCATTAATGAGCATGCTCATAAGCCGGCTTGTCAATGAGCAGATGTGTCAGTACCATTATTGATAAACATTTAACATTTAAACAACACGTAGAAAAACTAAAAACAAAAATCATCCCATTAATTGGTGTATTTGGTAGAATTGCTCATCTTCTACCAACAGAGGTAAAGAGGGGCTTATACTTTAGCTTAATCCAGTCCCACCTAAATTATTTAATAGAAATATGGGGAAACACATACATTGCGTACTTAAACGACTTACAAATAATACAGAACCACTAGAATACTCCCACAAAAAAACTATACCAGGAAATGAACTTTTTGAAAATAAGAACATTGTACGAATATAACATATGTCTTTTAATCTACAAAATACAAAATGAACTTATACACACAAACACAACATTTATAAAAACATCACAAGTACACGAACATTATACTAGACAACACAATACATTGTACACAAATACAGTCAAGACTGAAAGTGGCAAGAGAGTATTGGCCACGAGGGAGATCACATATATAATCTCCTTGCAGATAACCTAAAAACGGAAAAGAATATAAAAACCTTTAAATTTAAACTTAAGATGTTGGAACAAAATTAAAAATATCACTTCTTACTACCATACTATATATGCTCTGTATTTAAGTTAAGAAAGTGAAATATTATATTTCTTTTAACTTAATAATAATAAAAAATAAAAATAAATAAAAACTCACCAAAGTTTCATCGCAATCGGATGAACGGTTAGTAATGCATAATTTCATGATGCCAGAACTCACTATTGTATATGGAAACCATCGCGGGCATGCGCACGTCAAATCCCCAAAGTTTCATCGCAATCGGATGAACGGTTAGTAATGCATAATTTCATGATGCCAGAACTCACTATTGTATATGGAAACCATCGCGGGCATGCGCACATCAAATCCCCAAAGTTTCATCGCAATCGGATAAATGGTTTAGCAACGCGTAACGTACATAGACAAATCAAATATATTTTGATTTTTATATTTATAGATATTATGGTATTTTAAGTTATCAAAACAAGAATTTTTTTTTTCATAAAACGCACACATTGGTAATAATATCTGCTCAGGATAATTTTACCGTAAAAATAATATGATATTAAGGTTATAAAATTTATAAATTCCTGTCCTGGACGACTTATTTCTGGATTTATAACACTTTGAATTCAAAATTTGACCACCCAATGTTAAATATTGGAATTTTTAGAACACTTTAAAATTATATACAGAAAAACCAATAATGTTTGTTGCATATCAAGACATCGGCGTAATATTGTAATTGTGAAGGTCTATTTGTAGACATCTATGAATAAGTCATGTGTGATGACATATTCATAGACAACACAGTTTCACACGCTGAGTCTAGATGGCGTTACTTATGTCTACAGCTCAAACGCTGTTTTCTCTAACCGGTTCACAAGTAGTGTGAATTCCATCTCTTCAGTAGGACTGTACTTCACAGGATCATTTCTGTAGTACTTCCTCCCTCGTAACGTGTACACTCTACCAGAGTTACACTCCGTGATGAGGAGACGTGGCGCGGTTCCTTGAGCGTGAGGCAGTAGAGGCGGGCAAAGCGGGTCAGTTGAACGAGCCGCTTCACTAGGTCTTGTTCAATGAAAAGATCCGGGTCAGTGAACCGGCTCGTTGAACGACCGAATTTAGTCCATCTCAAGGGAACCCCAATATTTTGGGGTTCCCTTTTTTTATTTGAATTTCGGATCTCTTTTTAATTCCCTTTTAATTGGATTTCCCTTAGAATGAAAAAAATGAAATCCTTTGTTTAATTGAGTTTTGGTACGAAACAGTATCGAAATTTCAGTTTGCTTTTTAGTTCAGTTCGCTGTTAAAAGAAATGTGTAGAAAAATGTGTTAAATTTCGGTAGAAGAATAATATTTAAACATCGTGTACTAAACATACATTCAACAAAGATTATTAATTACATCTAGTCATGTAAGTACTCAATACCAAAATTACTTTTTTAACCATTATTTCTTGATGAATTATTGAAAATAAACAATCAATGATTTACTGAAAGTAAACATGAGCATAATAATAATATAATTCATCCTTACTTTTGTTATATTAAACAATATAATGTGGCCGGAGCGCTGACGTCACGACTGAAGTATTATGCACGCACACACGCATGAATTTCGAAATTATTATATTGTATTTCGATAATAACATGCACACTTAGCAGAAACGGTACGCCACCGCGCAGAAAAGTCTCACAGTGATCTGAGCTGTAAACCCGTTACCTTACTTTCATATTTTACTTTTCTGCGCGGCCGACTGAACGAACGATCAATCCCAAAGACCAATCTGGTTCGCAGATCTTTGAACGAGTGAGCGGGTGACCCGGTGAGCCGAGTGACCCGCGAGCCGCGAGATCCGTTGAACGATACACGCTCTCGGCTCTCACGGGTCAGTCGGCTCTCCGGATCTCACGGGTCAGTCGGCTCACCGGGTCACCCGCTCACTCGTTCAAAGATCCGCGAACCGTGAAGATCGGTTTTTGGGACCCGGATCTTACGGATCAGTACGAAAATCCGGATCACTGAGCCGACTCGTTCGCGAACGACTCGCCTCTATGAGGCAGGTCTAGAGTTAGCCGCGAGGCAGATTCCTGACCATCGATGATCGTTCGCCCTCTGGGTTTTCTCAGAGGGTTAAGGGGACCGTCGCTTTCTGAGCGGTCGTTACTGAATTAATGATTATTATTTTATTAAACGGCGGTTACAGTTGATGCTCGCTAGTTGTCTAGGTATTAGTTATCAGTAGTTATCATGGTAATGGAGTTATGGAGGTATTTGGTTTTGTCCTTGGGTATCGGGTGAGTTTTTGACCCACGAAAAGGGAAAACGCTGTGCGAACTATCTAATATTACCGTTCCACCTCACCAAAGAAAAATAAAGACAAAACATGTGACCCGTATGGCGCTGTCGATTTTTAACGAATATAATCACCAGTTACAAGCAGGACAGCAATCAGAAATTTTTTAGAAGGGAATAAAATAAGTTAAATTAAATTTTAAATAAATACCTCCAATGGAAAATATATTATAAGCTTGTAAAAATGTTAATTTATTGCAATGCCTGATAAATCGAATGTAGTGAAATTTCACACGACTGCTATACACAACAAAGATTACAATAAATAAGAACTAAAAATTTCTCGAAAGAAATACATGTAAATGAAGCTTGTTGCCATTATTACATAGTTATTACTTTCAGAAATATTTTATTTACGTCATCACGCTATTATTATAACGGACCATTATTTTTTCTTTCAATGTGAAACAAACCTGCATATATCAACTACAAATATTTTTACAAAACAATATTATATTTATGTACGTTATTTCCCAAGCGCAACAAGTAAATAGATTGTTAATATTTTGGCAAAAAGTTATTATTATGAACAATATTCCGGCCAGAGTAATTATCAAATTACTGGAAATCGAGGAATTAAAATACTTTAGCAATTAGGATGGGAAATTCCGACAATAAACACACTTTCTTCCACCAAGCAAAAAGGCTGGAAACTATCGGTGAGCAAACCCATGTCGATTATTCCCTTTTGCTGTGCGTTCTTCTTTTTTGGTTTATATGCATCCATTTACCTTTGGGTTTTGGTGGTCCTGATGAAGTAGATGGAGCATCATAAAGTGAAACGCTTTGGGCGCTTTAATAATGGCGTTCGGCACTGTAGCACTTTTGATTTCAGTTGGTGAAAACGCATTTAATTCAGCAAATGCAGAAATATGTGTTGTTTTTAGATGGGAAGTTTAATTTCCCGTTGAATTTTTATAACAAGTTTACACAATTTACACGGCGCTTTTTTATCCACGTTATGTTTGTCAAATCGGCCCAAATATTGCCTGCAATATTTACAATGTCACAATTTTTTAACAAAACTTTCACAAATTATAAACAAAATGTTTTAAACTTTTACACTTATGTAAAAATACCTAAATATACTAATAATATTCTAAGCGAAGCAATAAACTAAAATAATTAAACTCTATTTTTTACTTCTAAAAAATTCCGCAATCGTAAGATTTTTCGAAAGAAATTCAGTATAATATTACAAGAATATAGCTCCGCACGCCACGCCGGCTCGTGAAGCTACAACTGATGGCTTAGGGTGCCAGTTGCCAGTTGCCAACTACTGGTTATGTATGACGTATGAGGTTGTGATAGTTATCTAGTTTTCTAGTTATCGGTGGTTATCATGGTTGTGTAGGTTTTGGTTTTTTCAGTGGTGGGAATGGGTATTGGGTATCAGGTAGTTTTTGACCAACCGCCAACAACCAACAACCCCCACAACCGCCACAACCAAATAACCAAATACCCGAGCTGCCGCTAGCGTAGTTGTGGGTATTTTTAAATAACCGTTATATAGTTGGTTATGTTATGCAGCTACCAAGACTACTAGGGACTAGAGGCGGGCAAAGCGGGTCAGTTGAACGAGCCGCTTCACTAGGTCCCGTTCAATGAAAAGATCCGGGTCAGTGAACCGGCTCGTTGAACGACCGAATTCAGTCCATCTCAAGGGAACCCTAATATTTTGGGGTTCCCTTTTTTTATTTGAATTTCGGATCTCTTTTTAATTCCCTTTTAATTGGATTTCCCTTAGAATGAAAAAATGAAATCCTTTGTTTAATTGAGTTTTGGTACGAAACAGTATCGAAATTTCAGTTTGCTTTTTAGTTCAGTTCGCTGTTAAAAGAAATGTGTAGAAAAATGTGTTAAATTTCGGTAGAAGAATAATATTTAACCATCGTGTACTAAACATACATTCAACAAAGATTATTACATCTAGTCATGTAAGTACTCAATACCAAAATTACTTTTTTAACCATTATTTCTTGATGAAATATTGAAAATAAGCAATCAATGATTTACTGAAAATAAACATGAGCATAATAATAATATAATTCATCCTTACTTTTGTTATATTAAACAATATAATGTGGCCGGAGCGCTGACGTCGCGACTGAAGTATTATGCACGCACACACGCACGAATTTCGATATTATTATATTGTATTTCGATAATAACATGCACACTTAGCAGAAACGGTACGCCACCGCGCAGAAAAGTCTCACAGTGATCTGAGCTGTAAACCCGTTACCTTACTTTCATATATTACTTTTCTGCGCGGCCGACTGAACGAACGATCAATCCCAAAGACCAATCTGGTTCGCAAAGATCCGCGAACGATCAGTACGAAAATCCGGATCACTGAGCCGACTCGTTCGCGAACGACTCGCCTCTACTAGGGACACGATATCGCATACGGAGATACGGAGTTAGGCCGATACGGGCCGAAAAGGCCAAAAATTTTAAAGGTATCGATACTTGTCAAAAAGTACTCATTGAGTAAAAGTATCGAGTACAAAAGTATCGGTATCGAAAGAAAAATACTCGATACCACAAAGTATCGATACTTTTTTCGTGTCCCTAAACACGGCACACATTGCACATTGTTTCAACCAGGATGTAGCAACACGATATTGAATAGGAAGTATCGATACTCATGACGTGAGTAGTATCGGAAAAAAGTATCGTAAGAGTTAAGAGTATTGAAACAAAGTTAACAAACAAACAACCGTTACTCGAAGGATCAGAATTTTCAAATTTAATTGTCTATTTTAGTTAGAAAAGGTAAAAGAAAGTCAACGTCAGTGAAATGAAAAAAGAACAATCAAATATAAGTACATACAATAAATAATAAAAAAGTACCTGCAAATTCACAAATTGCTATCTTAGGTGCTCATAAAAAAATAATGTTTTTTATGATAATATCGGTACTTTTACTACCCGTCGGTATCCGTTACTTTCACAAAAAGTAATCGGTACTATGTAATCGTTACTTTGATTACTTTCGGGTAGTATCTACTTTAAGTATCTATCCGTTACTGAATGATTTGATTACTTTGGTTACTGAATAATTTGGATACTGTGATTACTTTCGGGTAGTATCTACTACTAGTATCAATCCGTTACTTTAGATATTTGACTACTTTCGGTTCCGGGTACCGACAGATACTTTGATAATGGATACAAATCGTTACTGGTTACATTTTTACGTTTGTGTACTTAATTACTGGTTATGAATTTTTGGGATTCTACGTATAATATTGGTTAAGAGTGTTTTGAAGAGTTTTTTGTGTGTTTATATGAAAAATACATAACTTTTAATTTACATTATCTGTGAAATTTATGCAAACAAATTACATATTAACACATTGGATTGACGTGTCATCTTCCTTTGAAATTCCAAACTTAATTTTACATGCGAGTTTTGATTTTTTGTTTTTAGCTTTGGGATAATTTAATAAAACACTATTACAATCTGGTGATAATTTTTTTACACATTTTATTCACACCATTCCTAGAACAGCTGACTGGCGTGGAGCGCCTCCAGCGGCCAAATAGTAACAACAAAGTAATCGGTACTGGAGCGCCTCCTGCGGCACGAATAGTAACAATAGTATCCGTATCAAAAGTAATCATATCAAGAGTAACGACTACTTTTCGTTTTCGGTAGTCGGTACTGTGATTACTTTGTGAGTACCGATTACTTTAGTACCGAATGATTACTTTTCACGCATCTCTAATCGATACTGTACTCATGAACTCATGAGTGAGTAGTATCGGAAAAAAGTATCGTATTCGTAAGAGTATTGAAACAAAGTTAACAAACAACCGTTACTCAAAGGATCAGAATTTTCAAATTTAAGTGTCTATTTTAGTTAGAAAAGGTAAAAGAAAGTCAACGTCAGTGAAATGAAAAAATAACAATCAAATATACGTACATACAATAAATAATAAAAAAGTACCTGCAAATTCACAAATTGCTATCTTAGATCTTAGGTGCTCATAAAAAATTAATGTTTTTTATGTATATAATCGACTGCAAAACTAAACGTACATATTTAAATAAATAATGAAACACAGCTGCTCTGTTGAAACACGAACTAAAAAGTAAAACAAAATTTTTGAAATACATTTTTTTCTCTACTTTGTGTTTTGGCAAATTGGCAGGACAGTCGAGACATTTTAGTCTATTTAATTATTTATCTATTACTTAACCAGTTATGAACATTATTTTTTTCTTATCACAATTCTACACGTGGAGTCTCAGAGGCTTCTGAGTTGACAGGATTTTTTTGGAACAAAACATCATATTAATTTTAAAACCTAATAGATTTATGACGATGAAAAAATATATAAACTTATAATCAACATTTTAATCAAAAAGATATAAATCTGAAACAATGGAATGTTTTAGAAGGTTTGTTATGACTGAACTAGATGGCGTTGCCAAAAACACGAGCCGAACACAAATTTTTAAGGTATCGGTACTTGCCAAAAAGTACTCATTTAGTAAAAGTATCGTGTACAAAAGTATCGGTATCGAAAGGAAAAGTACTCGACACCCCAAAGTATCGATACTTTTTTCGTGTTCCTATCCGCAGTTGCGCTCTGCTCTGCAACGTGTATACACGTTCGAACTTCGAACGCACCGCGCGTCCCTCCGAACCGCTCATCTGCGCGCGCCGCCATTTCATGTGAAATTCCAACACCATTGTACAGACAAATCGTTAGAGCGCATGTTTGATGGTATTAGTGCACGCTGTAGTATCGCGAGTAAACCGGTTCGAGCCAGTTATCCGCTCGCAGTCCCCTCGCCTCCTCACTAGTACTGGGTGTGTAGCGACGTTTATATTCATTTACGACAACTTACATTGTGATTTGTCGAGTCAAGGTAAAATATTGTAAAGATTCGCTTGCTCTTGTAGTAGTGTAGTCTACTGGATGGATAAAAAAAACCGATTACTTACATTTTTAACGCTTGCAGTTTGGATGCAAATTTTAAAAAAAAATTAGTGTAGGTACCTACAGATAAAATATCAAGAATAAAGGGTTTGGCTTTTAGGTACATTATACTTCTTATAGTTAACCCAATAACCAATGAGGTAACAGCGATTTCTGAGCTTGTTAGAGTTTAAAAAGTAGTAGTCATTTCGTTGTCCGTTGGTATTTATTAATATCAATGTACTATATAATAATCGTAAAAAAATAACTTTGTGGACAGTAATCATGAAGTAAAATATTCTATTTAAATTATTTAGAATCCATTCATAAGAATTGTATTACGGTAACATTGATTTTTTTTTTATTGAGGTATGGTATGTTATTATAGCCGTCTTATAACTACATTCCTTAGAGTTGAACACGAAATGATATTATATATTTAAAAACAAACAAAAACAATATTTTATCACTTGTCGCCGTTGATCACATTGATCCCAATGGATAACGTGATATGCACTCTGTCTCGTCTATACGGTACTGCTGCGAAACGAGACGAGAGTGCGTAGGTATCACGTGCAGTTTTAGACTGTACCCAGTGGCCGCGTGTGATGGAAAAAAAACATTTATACATATATTTTTTAATAATATTTATAAAATATTTTTTTGTTCAGTTGAAAAAATAGGTAGCAAAATGTCAAATTTTTATTTTTACTTCAAATATTTTCACCAATTGCTGATTAAAATATTTCGGGTACATCCTGATACACCCAGTACAGTATTGTTTATTTATAGCTTATGTGCATAGTATTAATATCATATGTTTACCTAAATCGATATCCTGAACATTATAAGCCTTACAAATAAACGTGTTTTAAATTTTACACAATTGATAAATGGCCATTAATTTATGGTAAATGGATGTTTATCAGCTGTGTAAATTTTTAAATACGTTTATTGGTAAGGGAATATACACGTCTCTAGTCTATGGTGCAAACATGTTTAAATCGCGAGTCTGATACTCAAATTTGAGTGCTGATGCTAGGTGAGAATTATTATTTTTTATTTTTTATAAGAAAAACTCTCTTTTTATAACTTTTGAAGGTTATTCCTAATATGGAAAAAAGAACTAGTTGAAGATAATACTGTTGATTCTAAATATTTGAAATATGAGATTGACAAATATGACGGTTTGACAGAAGGTGGCAATAGCGAAATTGGATAACGCGCACGTCCCGGTTAGACGAGAGGTCTGGGTTCGAGTCCCAGTTGCGACCATTGTCTTTTTCTATTTTTCTTTGTCTTGTTCTCTTTCATATTTTCATTTAGATTATAAGTGTTATCTTCTTCTTCAATTATTTTTAATTCAATTATGTATGATTTTTTTTTATAAATGTAATAATTGATAATCATCGCTGCGAATCCAGTATCTTTGGCCATTTTCGCTGTGAGAGGGGACTGCGGGCGGGTAATCCAAACTAATTCTAAAAACTTTCTTTTAACTGTTTATTCTATGTACAAATAAATTCTAACTATTTGCTGTAATTAAGTTTCTCTGGTTAAAATTAGGTTGCGGTTTTAAAATGGAGTCAAAAATAGAATCTGGTCGTGGTAAACCATTGACCAGCCAAACTAAGGAACTTTTATACAATCTTTATAAACATTTTGAAGCGGAAATTAAAAAAGACATGAGTGCAGTTTCTACACCAGCACAGCTAGTCGCCAAATCAACCGGCATCTCTATAGGGTCTGTTCGGAGAGTAATGGCGGAGAGCAAATTATTTACTGAAGGGCGTAAAGAATTTTCGTCACCTAAAAAGACGCGATGCCGAAAAAGTACAATTGAAATTGGTAATTTCGATCAGCAAGTGATTAGTGACATGTGTGAGTTTGTTTGCATCGAAACGTCAATCATTAAAAAGGTAAATAAATAGTTCATAATGTTTTGATCCATCCAGTACACCACTTCTGTACTACCTACACAAGCAAGAATCTCTTTATTGTGATTTATCTGTAACACGTGTTCGTACGTCGCGTCGCGTCATATGCAAGTAGTCGACTGTAGGTTGTTCTGATCATTTTAAAATAAATTAATACATGCCACTGGTTCTGTAAATTAATGCAAGTTATTGGTTCTGTAAATTAATACAAGCTATTGGTTCTCTAAACTGATAAAAGCTTTCGTTTCTGTAAATCAATACAAGCCATTGGTTCTGTAAACGAATTCAAGCTATCGGTTCTGTAAATTAATATAAGCTTTTAGTTCCGTAAATTAATACAAGCTATAGGTTCTGTAATTTAATACAAGCTTTTGGTTATGTAAATTAATACCAGTTACTGGTCTGTAAATTAATACAAGCTATTGGTTCTGTAAATTAATACAAGCTATTGGTTCTGTAAATTAATACAAGCTATCGGTTCTGTAAATTGATACAAGCTATTAGTGTTGTAGATTAATACAGGCTATTCTGGATTATTAGATTACTTTGTTATATTACCATTAAACCTAAGTTTTAAGAAATACTGTTAAAAACTAGCGCAGACCAATGAAAAATCACGAGATTATAATAAATTTTTTAAAAAAGACATTAAAAGTAATTTTCTGTTAAAATATTATATTATGAGTAGGTGCCTACTCTAACGCCTTTCTGAATAATTCTTCACACAATCAGTTCCAATTTTGAAAATGACTTAAATTGAGTTCATTGAGCGTGAATAATTTCACAGGAATAACGCACATCACAGACAACCGTAAAATTGTATTAAATCAATATTTTTGGTGATCGCGGTAGTTGTTCTATCGTATTAATTATTAATTTGGAATTCAAGAAAAATTTTACATCGATTTGTATATATAGCCCGTTGAAAGTGTCTGATAATGTCTTCGACGGAAGATGAAAAAGTCGATGTTGGACCTAAAATGAGACTTTTGAACACCGACTTCAAGAAGGCAGTTTTCCAGCGTTTGCAAGCTGGAGAAAGCCCATCCAGCATAGCAAACAGTATGTCAATATCTATTAAAACGGTCAGCATTATCTCAAAGATAGCTGACACCTTGAAGGATCTCCCAGAATATGGACGTTTGGACATGTCCAGGCCGAGCCGGCAGCTCAGCTTAATGAAGGAGACAGAGTTGAAACTGGTCCCCTGGCTGAGGAACCAGATACGGTTAAATACCCCTTTGTTCGCCTCGACCATCCGAGAACAGGCCCTCACCTACCATTCCGAGTTGAAGAGTCGACTGCCCAAAGGGAAGCAGACGCAGATGACTCCGTTTACCGCCAAGCGCGCTTGGTTCAATCGTTTCAGAAGACGTATCGGTCTGAAGGTTAAGAAAAAAATATTTTACTTCGAGGGTGATCTGCCCAATGGTGTACTGATTGATAAGGTATGCGATTTTGTTTATTTTAACAACTGGTTTAGTTTAAATATACATATTAGGATTTTACACATTATGCTAAGGATATTTACACAATATGTTAAGGGTATTCAAATATGTAACGATATTTACACAATATGTTAAGGATATTTAAATAAATAAGGATATTTAAATATATAAGGATATTTAAATATGTAAGGATATTTACACAACATGTTAAGGATATTTAAACATCGAAGGATTTTTACACAATATGTACGATAAAATATTTAATATATGCAGTCTGAAAAAATATAGTTGAGAAATATGGAGAACGTTAGTTAAAATGATATAATTGACGTTGAATGATTGTTTTTCTACACAAATATCGCACAGAAGTCCTAGAAGAAAATAATTTCACTCAGTGCTTAGGTCGTCTTTGGGGATGCTGTGTGGAGGGTATTTTTTAAGGAAAGTAAGGAAATGAAGTTCCGTGGAAAAGGGTAAGAGGGGTAGGTGGGAATGGTGACCCGACAGTTGATCCGCCGACAGTTGGCACCCCGAAATGGTATTCACTATGAAATTATAATTTATTGGGCATTATTTACCAAATTCAAACGTAAAATCCACTTCAAAAATACCCTTAAAAACTTGAAACGAATTTCGAACGAATTTATATACAGTGACGATTTTTTATATTTATGCGCTGGTATACACAGTATACAGATAAGTAGATTTTTCCTCGATGTTTTTGAATGAAAATATGTTTAATTAAATGAAGACACTATGAGCGAAACTCAATCGAAAATCTGAAAAGAGAAAAATCAGAAAAAGATATTTGCACCTCTGGGACTCGAACCCGAAGTTATCGAACTTGATATCGACACCTTAGCTCAGTGGTCTAAGAGCACTCGCCCGGAAAGCAGAGAGGTCCTGGTCCTATAAAATATGCGTTATTTTTGAAGATAATATCTAGATACGTTCCACGCCGAAACTCAAATTATATGAAATTCCCTCGATAGAAAAAAAATCGCAAAGTATGCTCCGAAAATTATTTAAAACAAGTCTATTTCTTTTATTTTACAAGTTATATTTGTGAAAAAATTCACAGTGTTTCTTTAAATGATACTTAAGATACGTTCCACGAGATATTTGCTCTATTTTAAACGGTCATGTTTTATTAAGCTTTTTCGCTGCTATTTTATGACTTAAAATATTAGCGCGCTCTGTCCAACATTCGTAATTACACATCTCTTCATCTTCTTCTTTTTCAGCCGAAGAGTGCCGCCTTAAATTAGCAACTTGCTTGTACTTTCGATAACCACGGTGTTGTGTTGTATTATTTAAAATAATATTTTTGGTGGCAGCCTAAAAAATACTCCAAAATGGTCAAATAATGCAGGTTTCAGGGAACATATCGATTCATGTTTAAAATATTCGAAGAAATACATCATTATCTGCTTGGGTTCCTTATGTTTGTCTTGAAGAAGCTTGGCTTAGGCCGAAGCCGATACATCGAAAATACCACTCTGAATTATTTTTATGAAACTCCATATTGTAACGCATTCGTAATCAGCAATGTAACGACATCGCCTCACCTCGGGACAAGCCAGTAGCTACATGCGTTCAACTCGCAATCACCGCACTATTTACTTCTAGTCGTCACCGCGGCGATGGCGCGCCGAATGCCTGTCGTGAGTGGTCCCCGCGCTTACGCCCCGCTTGCGCCCCGCTTGCCCCGCTCCGCATCACAAGGCGATTGACTGCCGGTCGTGCTGCATGCAAGTTTTGCTGTGAATTTCTCAATTATTGTTAAAATATGTCTTTTCGAAGGGAAAAACTTATCGAGGAAGTGCGGAAATATTCATATTTATATGATGCAAACGACTCCAAATACAGTGACACACTAAAAAAGGACGAGACATGGAAACAAATTAGCATCAATTTGAAACAACCAGGTAAGCAATACATTTTTTTTTGGTATTTTAATGAAGTAGAACGAGACACTAATAATGACATCTAATCACCCGTGTCCGTAGACATTTGGATGTCTGTTGCCCGTTTCTAACTAGGTATTACAGAAAAAAAGTTTTTTAGATCCGTGCAATAATACCCCTCAGGCCTCGGGCCTATTTTGTCGGAACGTCAAAATATTTCCGCTTTGCAATATAATAGTGATATAATAGTGACGGCCTCCGTGGTCCCGAGGTAAGACTCTGGACTCACAATCCGAAGGTCGCGGGTTCGAACCCGGCGTGCGCAAATAAATTTTATTTGATATTTGTGTTTTTTCACAATTTATTCATTTAAAATAATATATAGTATATTTGCGGCACGTTCCAGAGTGGAAGATACTATCAGTTTCGCCCTGGTGTAAGACCACCGTTCAGAATTGAAACGTTGCTTGAAATGGCTTTAGCCGTGTTTGGTTACCAGATCTGAAAAGCCAGGTACTTCCAACCTTCCTCTTCCCCATCTCCTTCCCCTCCCCTCTACCTTCAGCCTCACAACATACCCCAATTTAGGATGCCACAGTCTTACTAGCTCTAGACTGGTGCAGTCGGGACTCTTGTGCGGTGTTCATATAAAAAAAATTCCAAATAAAAATATAATTTTTGAAATATTAAAATTTTGAATACTAACATAAAAAAGTTTTAAAAATGGCTCACCTTAATTTTTTTCATATTTATTGACTGATGACAACGAGTTGGACAAATTTAGTATATTCACGTATATGAATTGGCATTAAAATATTTCTTATTACATTGCGTACCTCTTGTACTTAGTGTTTCTTCCAATCGGGTTAGCTTGATGACAAAGTTTTAAATTAACTTCCACTTACGAAATACTTGTAACTATAAGTTAGACCAAAAATCTAAAAATTCTTGTTTTCGTCTCGGAATTGATTATCCCTTTAAGCTAATTTCTTCGTTTTTCGGAACAACTCATAGAGGTCTTGTAGAAATCGTTGTGTCTCCCTTACTATTATGGTTAGAAACATGGTCTTAACGGTGTTTGAAAGAGAATACACCATGCTTTACATTCAAATCTGTTAGTTAACCACAAAGCAATTAAAATGTACACCTTTATGAAACCATAATCTCCGATAGCAATTTGAAAAAAAATAGGTGAAACTTTGGGAATTTTTTTTACATGAAACGATGGAAAAGTATGTTGACAACAACGTTTATAATACTTATTTTATAAAATATGTGCGTGTTTTAATTTTTTTTCGTTGTCAATAATTTTTTAGAACTTTTTAAATGTTTGAATTCAAAATTTTATATTTCAAAAATTAAATGTTCATTTATAAATATAAAATTGGAAAGCATCTTTTATCATCTTTCCTAAACAGTTTTTAATTTTTAAGATGAGTTTAGAAATATTCCATTTATATGGATTTTATTGCAAAGCTGAAATATGTCGACCTTCCGACACTGAGGACTTATAAACAAAACGATTCTATAGACATTACATTTTAATAATATTTGTGAGATATCTTTCTAAAGACATACTTTCGCACACATGCACGCACTCCCTTTTACACCCCTACACACACATACTTAAATATTACAATGAAATAATAAATTAATAAATTAAAACAAATAACTTTGTGTACACCACTATTGAATTAACAATATCGACATATTTCGAAAACTATTTCTTCGTCAGGATAATAAGTTAATAAATTATTTTAATAAATTATTTCATATTTTCTTTTAGAATCCGTATGCAAGAAAATTTGGTTGAACTTAAGAGAGTCTCACCGAAGAGCTATCAAAAAGAAAAGAACAAAAAGTGGCGAAGCTGCCTCTACGTTAAAGAAATGGTTGTACGAAGACGAAATGAATTTCCTAAATCCACATTACAGAGAAAGACCAGCGATCACGTCGGTTACAGATTCAAGCAATGCAGAAGACGATGATTCAGATAGGAATTTTATCTTTCCAAACGATGATTCCCAGAACTCAACAAATACAAATCAACATGTAACTCAGCCTGATGCACGTCAAGAGTCTTCTGCATCTTCAGTTACGCCCACTCCACCTATAAGAGCTACGAAGATGGTAGCTGAAGACCGTTCCACGTCAGCTGCATTAATCAAATATACAATGGATGAACAAAGAGACAAGAAGGAGAAAGAAGACAATGACATAGATCAATTCTTTAAGAGCATTGCGGCAACTGTTAAAAAGTTATCTGGATACAACCAAGCAATTATCAAGATTAAAATATTTAGCACAGTATCTGAAATGGAGCTCAAAGAAATTGCAGATAATCAAGTAAGTAATGTTTAAAAAATAATTATTATTCAGAATTTGCCAACCACATTTTAGAAACAAGTCATTCTTTTGATATTAATAAAGCTTTAAAAATTTTACACACTAACACAACGGGTTTACAATTAGATAATTTAGAAATTTTAGAAATTAGGAAAAGTGTTAATAGTAAATTAAATATTATAAATTATAAATAACCAAAGTTTTTTAATAATAGCCATCTTTTAAATTTATTTTCTTATTAATACTTATATTTATAATAATTTATTTTGTTATTTAGACTTCCTGTTTGGTTTCAAAAGATTTTTTATTACGTATATGTAATTTTTTACCCATCCTAAAATTATTTTTATATTTTATTTTATATAATTGCTTTTTTTATGATATTTTAAGTAATTAATCACATCTCCTTTCTAATATTTGATCTATGTTCTCATTTGTCTATACTTGTTTGTCTTTTTTTATTTTTTATTAACTTATTGTCCTGACGAAGAAAACATAGTTTTTGAAACATGTCGATATTGTTGATTAAATAGTGGTGTACACAAAGTTATTTGTTTTCATTTATTAAGTAAGTAATAATTCATTTGCCACATTTTTTCATCAAAAGTTTACTAATTTCTAAAATAAAATAATGATAACCTTTCTAAACTATTTGTTTTATTCGTTGAAAATTTCCTCGTAATGGCGAGCGCAGCATGATAGGGGACAATTGAAAAACGGGTACGGTTGAAACGGGGTCATAGTTATTATGTCTCGTTCTCGTACGCGGATCACATACGTTGCGAAATGAGATGGGTGTAGTCCCCCTTTGACTTCCAAAACTCCAAACGAACTCAGTCAGCCGCTGAACGTGGTCACGAACGGATCTGTATCAATGTGAAACATACTTATTGTGCTTCGAAAAACGTGTGAAAATCGACAAAAAAGGGTAAGTGATTCATTTTAGATCTGTTTTATTTAAATGATTCAACTCTGTTGGAACGGGGATAGTTGTTACGTGTTTCAACTGTTTGTATGGATTTTGAAGTATACGGTAACATCGTAAGTTATTTGTTTAAGCTGTATGTACATCGGGTTAATTCTAACGAGGATAATGTCACATTTTTCAACTTTTTGCTGACGAAAGCAAGTTTTGCATGTATTTTTTTTTTTGGTATCTTTATTATTAATCGGCCAGTATCCGATTCGTCATAACCATTAGGTTCCCAACCCTGGCTTCGTGGGTTCAAT
This sequence comes from Glyphotaelius pellucidus, assembly GCA_936435175.1. Classification (NCBI taxonomy): domain Eukaryota; kingdom Metazoa; phylum Arthropoda; class Insecta; order Trichoptera; family Limnephilidae; genus Glyphotaelius; species Glyphotaelius pellucidus. The sequence goes on from OW386548.1 coordinate 35,630,099, forward strand.
TCTCTGCTCTCTAAATCCCCCATCTAACTATGATAGTGGTAAGGATTTTTATAAAATATTTTCAGGTTATTTGTAACTTAGGATTTTTTTTGTATATTTAAGAGATTATATAAGTTCTTTGGTTTGTGAAATTGTAAAAAATACTTTGACGAACGTTTTGAATGGGGACGATTGTAACAAGTTAATCTTTGGGGATGCTGTGTGGAGGGTATTTTTAGGAAAGAAAGGAGAGGATGTTCTGGGAAGGAAAAGGGTATGAGGGGTGGGTAGGAATCTGGGTCAGTGTGTCCAGGTACGGACGAATGATTCCGTCCTTCCCACTGCGGTGCAAGGTGATGTTCCGAGAGAGCCCTGCTTGAGAAGTCAAAAGGTCTCCCTCAACCAGTCTCTCCCGATCTGGCCTGCCACGTAATTGTTAGCAGACGCATCTGCCGCAAAGACCCGGACAAACCTCACCCCATGAACCCGGGCACCCACAAAGGATGTACGCCAAATAACGAAAGTGTGAAACATGTTTTCATACAAATACGACAAGAATAAAACTATTTGCCTATTTACTGCAGGTATATTCAAATAAATTTAAAAAAATATATTTTCTATAAGTTCGTTTGATATCCATACCAACCAATTCAGGTAATTTTGAAGTCGATTTTAGGTTTGACAATAAATAAATACATTCATACAAAAAATTATATTTTTATAGTAATTGTAATTTCGGGGGACCAACTGTCGGGGATCAATTGCGGGTCACCGTAAAATTAGTTTTCGATATCTCTAAAAGCAATGTAGGTTTTTTAACGTTATCTCTACCTAGTAGGCCTGTGGGCTGAAGGTCTGCTGTAGGCCTAGTAGGATGCTGTGGCGGGTCTTTTTAGGGAAAGGAAGAGGAGGAAATTCTGGGAAGGAAAAGGGTACACAGGAAGCTTGGGGGTCATGTGTTCAGGAGTGACGAAATTATGAATCAATCCCTCCCCCACTAAGGTGCAAGGCGATGGGTCGAGAGAGTCCGGCTCTGATTGGTGAGTTCAAGGTCTCCCTCAGCCCATCTCTCCCATCTGGCCCACCACGCAGTAGGTAGGCAAAAGCATCCGCCGCCAAGACTTAGGTAAAACGTATGTAACGGTGTCTTGTTACGTCACACGAGACAAGATTGAATTAATAATTAACACAATTACAATAATTCATAATTCAAATGATAATAATAATCAAGTGCCGTAATGTCACAAACTTTTCGGCTTGCCGCAAACATCAATATTTCTACGGCTTATATCTTTGGCACCTTTCGTTATTTTAAGAAAGTTATCTCCTCGGCATGCTCTAATTAATATGATACATTTATAAAACACATCAAATATCGTTGAAGAAGACGTCCTAATTGTTTTGAAATCCGGTGCCTACAGTTTGAACGAGGACAATTGTTACATGTTTCAACTGTCAACGTGATGATTTGCAAGTTAAGTTGAAAATGGATTTCGTTGTTTAATAATTTGTATGTGAATTTTTTTTTGCAGAATGCCACGTGTGAGAGTCAGGAAGACTAACAGAGGGCTGGCTCCCATCACGGCCTATGAAGCCGCCCACAGGGAAGTTCTAGAAGGAAAATCCCTCAGATCTTCCGCAACGAAACATGGACTGAATCACATCTCATTGCGGAGATATATATTGAAGACGAAAGAAGCCGAGAAGAATGGATCTACAGCTCGCGTCACTATGGGTTATTTTTCTTCACTGAAAAACAAGAGCATGGATAAAGCCAAAGCTGCTGATCAAGTGGTGATCAGCAATGCAGAAGACGATGATTTAGATAGGTATTTTATCTTTTCAAGTGATGATTCTCAGAACTCAACAAATACAACGAAAAATAAAAATGTAAGTCAGCCTGATGTACGTCCAGGGACTTCTGCATCTTCAGTTACGTCCACTCCACCAATAAGAGCTAAGGGAGTAGCTGAAAACGATTCCACGTCAGCTGTATTAATCAAATATACAATGGATGAACGAAGAGACAAGAAGGAGAAAGAAGACGATGACATAAATCAATTCTTTAAGAGCATTGCGGCAACTGTTAAAATGTTATCTGCATACAACCAAGCGATTATCAAGACTAAAATATTTAGCATAGTCTCTGAAAAGGTGTCCAAAGAAATTGCAGATAAGCAAGTAAGTAATAATTCATTTACCACATTGTTTCGTAAAAAAATTACTAATTTCTAAAATAAAATAATGATAACCTTTCTAAACTATAAGATAAGATTTATTTGTTTTATTCGTTGAAAATTTCCTCATAATGGAGAGCACCGCATGATAGGGGACAATTGAAAAACGGGTACGGTAAAAACGGGGTCATAATTATTATGTCTCGTTCTCGTACGCGGATCGCATACGTTGCGAAATGAGAAGGGTGTATCCCCTTTTGACTTCCAGAACTCCAAACGAACTCAGTCAACCGCTGGACGTGGTCACGAACGGATCTGTATAAACGTGAAATATACTTTTTGTGCTTCGAAAAACGTAGAATGCCACGTGAGAGTCAGGAAGACTGGCAGAGGGCTGGCTCCCATCACAGCCTATGAAGACGCCTACAGGAATGTTATGGAAGGAAAATCAGGTCTTCCGCAAAGAATCATGGAGTGAATCACATGTCACTGCTGAGATATTTTTTTTTTTTTTTTTACATTAACTCCACACAGGAGGCCCTGAGGAAAAAATAATTTCCCTCAGGGCCTATGTCATCTTTGAGGATGCTGTGTGGAGGGTGTTTTTGAGGAGAGGAAGGAGTGAACATGGGTCTTGAAGAGACCCATATTGTAGGAGGGAGGAAACACAGAGGCCGGCAAATCGTTCCACAGCCGAGCTGTTGAACTCAAGAACGAGTCGTAGAAACGACCCGTTCTCATGTGACTAATGTCAACCGTGTACAAATGTTGAGCGCGCGTTTGGCGTGTTTCTCGACTATGCACCGGTGCCGAGGGGATCAATGACGCTAGTTCCTCGGAGCATCTTCCATTGTAATACCGGTAGAACAAGGACAGCATTCCCACCTGGCGCCTGTGCTCTAAAGATTGCAATCCGTTAGTTCAATTAGGAGAATCTATCAAACGGACCGCCCGTTTCTGCACAGAGTCAAGGGTTTTTTTCAGGTATTTTGGGGCTCCAGACCAGAGGTGGCTGCCAAATTCAACCGTGGGGCGCACTTGCGATTTGTACAGGGCTAGCAGTTGTGTACTATTAAAGTATCTGCGTGCCCTGTACAGTATGCCCAGTTTCTGAGAGGCTAATTTAACGTTAAGATATGTATTGAAGATGAAATAAGCAGAGATCAATGGATCTTTAGCCGCGTCACGATGGGTTATTTTTCACAACAAAACAAGAACACGCATAATGCTGCTGATCACGTAGTAACAATATTTGGACGGACCCCATGGTCGAATTCGCCCCTGCAGGCTTAGAAAAATGGATCTTTCCACAGGGTATATTTTAATTAATTCTGAAAAACGCATTATTAAAACCTCAGATGTTTCAAACTGAATCCCTCAGTAATTACTTATAATAATCATTTAGAAAATTAAAATCAGGTGCTTTCCATTATATAGATATTTAAAAAATGTTGTACAACATTTTCAAATCATTTTACGTAAAATATTTTAATGGTAAGGTAACGTTTTTATTCATCTTAAATATAAATAACTTACATCCCGCGGGCAATTCGTTGGAATTAATTAAATTATGGGCCTCGAGCGACCCCCCTCATTAGAGTTTTGTGGCGCTTTAATTAAAATTTACCCCTCGTAAATATTTATTTTCTACGCCTGCCAAAGCAAACTCGACTCGCTACTTACATTCGTTCAGGCGGCGCGCGGCGTTTCTTACGTCAGATCAGATTTCAGATTCAGGATTCAGTTGCCTTTCTAAACGCGGCTTGTGAAAACGTCTTTGCGTCGATTTATTCCTTGTATTTTAAACTAGCTTTTCCCCGCGGCTTCGCTCGCATGGTATTACAGGAAATTACTGTAGCGGTTGAACTTTTCAATTATCCTCCCCACCCCCACCCCCTCCCGCATTCCATACATTCATTCCCTTAAATTCAGTTTTCAACATCTCGCCTGCCACCTAAATTTCATAAAGCTATAGCTCAAAGAAAAAAAGAATTATCCAATTTTGTTCATTCGTTCGGAATTTATGCGCTTACAAACATTTCGGATGTTTATTTTTAATTAAGTTTTTGGAAGTTTGTTAATATAATAAAAAATTACGATATTTATTATTCAGTCTTATCGTTACGAATTATATTTTTAATGTAGGAACTCTATCTGACATTTGTTCCAAAACAGAAGCTTGTCCAAAAAAAACAAAACATATTCTAATATTTGAATTTCCTGGAGCAGTAGCTGACCAGGGAGCTGAGTACCTACCAGCTTAGAGCCCACAAATATATCAACATGGTTTCCATGGAAACGATTTTTTTCTGACGTTAGCAAAAACTCGCTTTTGTTAGCGACAAAAAACGTATAACAAATAAAATATATTAATATTTATAATTTCATAACGCCAGAGCTTACCATCATATACAACATATAGTCAGCGCATATAATTTAGCTTTCTCTTGGTGAATGAATTTTTAAAGTCTTTTTATTGGTTAATGCCTGAAAAGGTCATAAACAAACTCGAGCAGTTTCGCATTTATAATATTAGTGTGGATTATCCTGACGAAGAAAACATAGCTTTTGAAACATGTCGATACTGTTGATTAAATAGTGGTGTACACAAAGTTATTTGTTTTCATTTATTAAGTAGTAATAATTAATTTACCACATTTTTTCATCAAAAGTTTACTAATTTCTAAAATAAAATAATGATAACCTTTCTAAACTATAAGATAAGATTTATTTGTTTTATTCGATGAAAATTTCCTCGTAATGGCGAGCGCAACATGATAGGGGACAATTGAAAAACGGGTACGGTTGAAACAGGGTCATAGTTATTATGTCTCGTTCTCGTACGCGGATCACATACGTTGCGAAATGAGATGGGTGTAGTCCCCCTTTGACTTCCAAAACTCCAAACGAACTCAGTCAGCCGCTGAACGTGGTCACGAACGGATCTGTATCAATGTGAAACATACTTATTGTGCTTCGAAAAACGTGTGAAAATCGACAAAAAAAGGTAAGTGATTCATTTTAGATCTGTTTTATTTAAATGATTCAACTCTGTTGGAACGGGGATAGTTGTTACGTGTTTCAACTGTTTGTATGGATTTTGAAGTATACGGTAAGATCGTAAGTTATTTGTTTAAGCTGTATGTACATCGGGTTAATTCTAACGGGGATAATGTCACATTTTTCAACTTTTTACTAACGAAAGCAAGTTTTGCATGTAATTTTTTTTTGTAGCTTTATTATTAACCGGCCAGTATCCGATTGGTCAAAACCATTAGGTTCCCAGCCCCGGCTTCGTGGGTTCAATTCTCTGCTCTCTATATCCCCCATCTAATTATGATAGCGGTGAGGATTTTTTAAAAATATTGTCAGGTTATTTATAACTCGGGATTTTCTGTTGTATACGAAGGAGTTAATATAAGTTCTTTGTTTTTGAAATTGTAAAAAAATAATTTGACGACGTTTTGAATGGGGACGGTTGTAAACAAGTTTCTGGAGTGTATATAATGAAACCAGAGGTAGGTGTTGTTTGGAAATTAACATTTTATACATAATTTTTTTTACAATGCTTCCACAAGAGGCCCTGAAGAATTTTCCTCAGGGCTTATGTCATCTTTGGGGATGCTGTGTGGAGGGTATTTTTAGGAAAGGAAGGAGAGGATTTTCTGGGAAGGAAAAAGGTATGAGCGGTGGGTATGAATCTGAGGGTCGGTGTGTCCAGGTACGGACGAATGATTCCGTCTCTCCCACTGCGATGCAAGGTGATGTTCCGAGAGAGCCCTGCTGGAGAAGTCAGAAGGTCTCCCTAAACCAGTCTTTCTCGATCTGGCCTGCCACGCAATTGGTAACAGACGCATCCACCGCAAAGACCCGGACAAACCTCACCCCATGAACCCGGGCACTCCTGCTAAGTCACCAAACGTAGCGAACCACTTGGGGTGACCTAAGGCAGAGGTGTTAGTTATCCAATAAAAGATACTCGCTTCCCAAAATCATATATACTCGTATACGGTTTGATTGGCTCGGGAGAGAGGTCGTCTTCTTCAAGAGTTTAGTTCTTTTAAGTTTCGTGACAGTTGATTCCCCGACAGTTGCCCCCGGCATACTATACATAATATACAGTCAGTTTAGTGTTCCCGAAGGGGTGTGCAGAGAGGATGTACGCCAAATAACGAAAGTGTGAAACATATTTTCATACAAATACGACAAGAATAAAACTATTTGCCTATTTACTGCAGATATATTCAAATAAGTTTAAAAAAATATATTTTCTCTAAGTTCGTTTGATATCCATACCAACCTATTCAGGTAATTTTGAAGTCGATTTTAGGTTTGACAATAAATAAATACATTCATACAAAAAATTATATTTTTATAGTAATTGTAATTTCGGGGGACCAACTGTCGGGGATCAATTGCGGGTCACCGTAAAATTAGTTTTCGATATCTCTAAAAGCAATGTAGGTTTTTTTAACGTTATCTCTACCTAGTAGGCCTGTGGGCTGAAGGTCTGCTGTAGGCCTAGTAGGATGCTGTGTGGCGGGTCTTTTTAGGAAAAGGAAGAAGAGGAAATTCTGGGAAGGAAAAGGGTACATAGGAAGCTTGGGGGTCATGTGTTCAGGAGTGACGAAATTATGAATCAATCCCTCCCCCACTAAGGTGCAAGGCGATGGGTCGAGAGAGTCCGGCTCTGATTGGTGAGTTCAAGGTCTCCCTCAACCCATCTCTCCCATCCCGCCCACCACGCAGTAGGTAGGCAAAAGCATCCGCCGCCAAGACTTAGGTAAAACGTATGTAACGGTGTCTTGTTACGTCACACGAGACAAGATTGAATTAATAATTAACACAATTACAATAATTCATAATTCAAATGATAATAATATTCAAGTGCCGTAATGTCACAAACTTTTCGGCTTGCCGCAAACATCAATATTTCTACGGCTTATATCTTTGGCACTTTTCGTTATTTTAAGAAAGTTATCTCCTCGGCATGCTCTAATTAATATGATACATTTATAAAATACATCAAACATCGTTGAAGAAGACGTCCACATTTATAAAACACATCAAATATCGTTGAAGAAGACGTCCTAATTATTTTGAAATCCGGTGCCTACAGTTTGAACGAGGACAATTGTTACATGTTTCAACTGTCAACGTGATGATTTGCAAGTTAAGTTGAATATGGATTTCGTTGTTTAATAATTTGTATGTGCGTTTTTTTTTTGCAGAATGCCACGTGTGAGAGTCAGGAAGACTAACAGAGGGCTGGCTCCCATCACAGCCTATGAAGCCGCCCACAGGGAAGTTCTGGAAGGAAAATCCCTCAGATCTTCCGCAACGAAACATGGTCTGAATCATATCTCATTGCGGAGATATATATTGAAGACGAAAGAAGCTGAGAAGAATGGATCTACAGCTCGCGTCACTATGGGTTATTTTTCTTCACTGAAAAACAAGAGTAAGGATAAAGCCAAAGCTGTTGATCAAGTGGTGATCAGCAATGCAGAAGACGATGATTTAGATAGGTATTTTATCTTTTCAAGTGATGATTCTCAGAACTCAACAAATACAACGAAAAATAAAAATGTAAGTCAGCCTGATGTACGTCCAGGGACTTCTGCATCTTCAGTTACGTCCACTCCACCAATAAGAGCTAAGGGAGTAGCTGAAAACGATTCCACGTCAGCTGTATTAATCAAATATACAATGGATGAACGAAGAGACAAGAAGGAGAAAGAAGACGATGACATAAATCAATTCTTTAAGAGCATTGCGGCAACTGTTAAAATGTTATCTGCATACAACCAAGCGATTATCAAGACTAAAATATTTAGCATAGTCTCTGAAAAGGTGTCCAAAGAAATTGCAGATAAGCAAGTAAGTAATAATTCATTTACCACATTGTTTCGTAAAAAAATTACTAATTTCTAAAATAAAATAATGATAACCTTTCTAAACTATAAGATAAGATTTATTTGTTTTATTCGTTGAAAATTTCCTCATAATGGAGAGCACCGCATGATAGGGGACAATTGAAAAACGGGTACGGTAAAAACGGGGTCATAATTATTATGTCTCGTTCTCGTACGCGGATCGCATACGTTGCGAAATGAGAAGGGTGTATCCCCCTTTGACTTCCAGAACTCCAAACGAACTCAGTCAACCGCTGGACCAGGGGGGTATAACTTCGATATAAATCTTCAACCGAGTGACGTCACACGGCGCCACCGTGTGACGTCACTCAATTCACGGCGGGACCAATGGAAAGCTTTGTTATTGAATTGTATGTTTTGACGTTTGCTACGAGTACATCATTATGGCGGTTTATTTACCCATAAGATTGCTTCCTAAATAATTAAATGTCGGCGCGGTGGGAAATGAGCAGACTTTAATATATTGATAACTCGATTTTGAGAATTCGTGCATGTGCTTGTAGCTCAAACTATCGCGAAATGGTAAATTTCGCGATTGCAAAAGTGTAAAATGACGCCGTACCTAGCTCACTTCTTGAAATCATGCAACTCTCGTGTAAACAGGATTCATTGTAAGCAAAGTACAGGTACAAATATATATTGATTACTAATATGAAATTCTAAGCTCCTTTCGTCCTGTTATTTTCTAAATGTGGAGTTTATTATAACGCATTTAATTTAAATCATTTCATAGTGCAAGCGTACATTCTTTTGCAGAGTTAAACCTTCTTTTCATGCATTTATTTTGTTTTGTTTTGATCTGTCTGTCGTGATGTGTCTCATGAGAGTTGTTTTGATTAATGTTTTCAGTTCGAAACACACAATGCCCAAACAAATGACGGATATACAGCCTATTGTCAGGATGTCTACTTTCTTCCCTGTCAGCTGTCAGGCTGGTGCATAAATATACCAAACCACCCACGTCTGGTGGTGGCTACTAGTGCTGGAGTACACTCATTTCCTTGGAGTGCACAACCCACGAGCGATGGCCCGTGCCCTGTCTGGGTATGTGTGCATTTTACTTTATTATTATAAATTATTACATAGGTAAAGATATACGTATATTATAAGGATAAGCTCGCTTGATGGTGAACTTTATCCACCAGATGCAGTATGACGATTTTAACATATCTTAAATATTTTTATTAAAATTCATTTATTTTGATGCACATTTAAAAGCATTAATTTAGTATCTTAATGATGTTATGATTGTTTGTTGTAGATATATAATTGTCATGTCAGGAGATGTGGGGCGAATGTGTCCCATTACTTTGTGCCGCCGCTGTTCTTGAGAGAACACAAGAAGGAATCCATGGACTGGACCAGGAAATGACAGGAACAAGTCACTCAGCACGGTCGCCTTTTATATTCTGTACTTTATATTATTTGTACTATTTTTATCAGTAGAGTGAGTACGAAAACAGTGTGCAATACAGTTGTGAATGATGAATACTAAGAGCAGGTGAATGAGTTTATATGTCGTGGGACGTATATTTACAGCTGATAGAGATATTGAAAGAAGGGTAAATGCAGGTAACTCCATTAACGGAGGGTTGAATGCCATTGGAGCTAACAAAAAAACTCTCTAAAGAAGCGAAGTTAACAGTCCACAATGTAGTACTGTACCTGATGTATGGCAGTGAAGATGAGAGGAAAGATGAAAGTAGACTAAATGCCGTAGAAATGAGATCCCTGAGGCGTGTGTGGTAAAACCTTGTATGGTCCTTTATATTTTCTGCCTGTACAGAGTGTAAATAAAACGATGTAGGTATACTTTTACACAGCAGACCGTTTATTAGTCAAATCGTTGTACGTATGGTTTCATATCAGTGATGGATGAACCGGTGGATGCGATTTTAAGCCTTAAGTTGTTTAGCCAATAGTTTGTCTACTTTGTAATGCAAGGCTAATCGTAATGAGTAAGATTAAGAAAGGGACCCTCACATGGTTTGGGCACGTAGAGCGAATGAACGAAGCATGGAATGTAAGTACATTCATATGACGTAGATGTGAGTGGTAGATGAAGTCGGGGACGGAGAGGAAGAATATTTTCTATATTTCTTCTATAAATGTTTTTCGCTTTTTTGAATTTACTGTTTGTTGTTATCTGTATTAATATATATTAATACATAAATAAATAAAATACTTGAACATGTAATTATGAGTTAAATTTCTGTTACAGAGAAATGTAAAAAATTGATATTGTCGTAGGAAGGCACATTCATATTTGAATTATTTGTTCTCATATTTCCTGTTTCTGTGTTATTATATTATACACCTCTAAATGATTTTTGTGATATGAACCATATAGGTTTTCCATTTAATGTTAACCTATATACACACCAAGATATTTACTTTTGGAAGTTAGGCTAAGTTATAGAACATGCTTGATTGCAATTAGTTCTGCTACATTTACTTTGGTGTATTATAATTTTTTATTCTGGTTTTTATTTTAACTTGTTGATAAAGAAAGCGATAAATTTTGGTTTTTCAGTGTTTTGTGCTTATATTGTATTTCCGGTTAATGTCTTATCTGTTTTTATATTTAAATACATGCATAAATAAAAAAACCAAAACATCTAATTCAGGGTTTTTCATTTTTCTGCTGAAACCATATTTCATTTATTTTTTAAATAGTAATTTAGGCTAAAAAATAGGGTAGGTACCGAAAGAGATATTCGTATATTGTCTATGGTCGAGTTTTTTTTGTGTCCTCAACTTTTGTCTATGGTACGTATGACGTCACACGGCGCCGCCAGATATTGGTATATATATATATATGTACGTATATATAGTTAAACAGTGTCGAAACCTTGCCCATACAAAAAGCACGGAGTTATCAATCTAATGTATGGTTCATTTATGCGCTGGACGTGGTCACGAACGGATCTGTATAAACGTGAAATATACTTTTTGTGCTTCGAAAAACGTAGAATGCCACGTGAGAGTCAGGAAGACTGGCAGAGGGCTGGCTCCCATCACAGCCTATGAAGACGCCTACAGGAATGTTATGGAAGGAAAATCAGGTCTTCCGCAAAGAATCATGGAGTGAATCACATGTCACTGCTGAGATATGTATTGAAGATGAAATAAGCAGAGATCAATGGATCTTTAGCCGCGTCACGATGGGTTATTTTTCACAACAAAACAAGAACACGCATAATGCTGCTGATCACGTAGTAACAATATTTGGACGGACCCCATGGTCGAATTCGCCCCTGCAGGCTTAGAAAAATGGATCTTTCCACAGGGTATATTTTAATTAATTCTGAAAAACGCATTATTAAAACCTCAGATGTTTCAAACTGAATCCCTCAGTAATTACTTATAATAATCATTTAGAAAATTAAAATCAGGTGCTTTCCATTATATAGATATTTAAAAAATGTTGTACAACATTTTCAAATCATTTTACGTAAAATATTTTAATGGTAAGGTAACGTTTTTATTCATCTTAAATATAAATAACTTACATCCCGCGGGCAATTCGTTGGAATTAATTAAATTATGGGCCTCGAGCGACCCCCCTTATTAGAGTTTTGTGGCGCTTTAATTAAAATTTACCCCTCGTAAATATTTATTTTCTACGCCTGCCAAAGCAAACTCGACTCGCTACTTACATTCGTTCAGGCGGCGCGCGGCGTTTCTTACGTCAGATCAGATTTCAGATTCAGGATTCAGTTGCCTTTCTAAACGCGGCTTGTGAAAACGTCTTTCGATTTATTCCTTGTATTTTAAACTAGCTTTTCCCCGCGGCTTCGCTCGCATGGTATTACAGGAAATTACTGTAGCGGTTGAACTTATCAATTATCCTCCCCACCCCCACCCCCTCCCGCATTCCATACATTCATTCCCTTAAATTCAGTTTTCAACATCTCGCCTGCCACCTAAATTTCATAAAGCTATAGCTCAAAGAAAAAAAGAATTATCCAATTTTGTTCATTCGTTCGGAATTTATGCGCTTACAAACATTTCGGTTGTTTATTTTTAATTAAGTTTTTGGAAGTTTGTTAATATAATAAAAAATTACGATATTTATTATTCAGTCTTTATAATCGTTACGAATTATATTTTTAATGTAGGAACTCTTATCTGACATTTATTCCAAAACAGAAGCTTGTCCAAAAAAAACAAAACATATTCTAATATTTGAATTTTCTGGAGCAGTAGCTGACCAGGGGGCTGAGTACCTACCAGCTTGGAGCCCACAAATATATCAACATCGTTTCCATGGAAACGATTTTTTTCTGACGTTAGCAAAAACTCGCTTTTGTTAGCGACAGAAAACGTATAACAAATAAAATATATTAATATTTTTAATTTCATAACGCCAGAGCTTGCCATCATATACAGAATATAGTCCTCGCATATAATTTAGCTTTCTATTGGTGAATGAATTTTTAAAGTCTTTTTATTGGTTAATGCGTGAAAGCGTCATAAACAAACTCGAGCAGTTTCGCATTTATAATATTAGTATGATTTTATTCTAACGAATTGTTTAAATCTGTTATTGAATTCTTCCGTTTTTTTAAATAAATATTTTGGCTTGTTTTCTACAAGTAAGTATAAGGTTTTTTTAGTATTTTTCACCAAAATATTTTCATTTTAAAGGCGCACAGTGCACCAGTTTCTGAGAAATGTGGACATTGAAATAAAAATATAATACATTTTTTGTGTAGAATTTAATTTTTGAGTTTCTTTAATTGAAATTTATAACGAAAACTATTTTTATATAAAAAAGTACTGCTGCATAATATTTTTTATGTGTGACAGTTGTTTCGCCTACGATACAGCTGGCATGCAAGCAGAACTTTTAAATAACGTTTTTAAAATTATGTACGATATATTACTAAAGAATATGTCACACACGGTGACTGGAAACTCGAAGTATAAGTGGGAAAGAGGGTAATCTACTTCACATTTGGATTCGATTTTGTGGAATAACTTTTTTGATTTGTGCTTTTGTTTTCGAGTAAATCGAGTCGGAACATGGAATTTTTAGGTTTATTTTATTTATTTAATATAAACGGTATACATATACCATAAACATGAATTACCTAACACAAAATCATTGTTAAAAATGAAATAATAAAAAGAGTACAACAGTTAATTGTGGCTTTTGATTAAAAAATGACAACAGAGATACAATTACATATAAAATTCTATCAACTGTTTTTTATTCTATGTTTATCGTAATACCAACTGTTTAATTTAGCTTTCTAACTTCATTTTTTATTATTTCTCTTCTTTTTATTTCCTCGATTTTTCCTCTTTTTTGTACAAATCATGTTCCATATGTTCACACTAATCCTAATTTGACTGTTCTAAAACGGGAATCATCCTAGTTGGACAGTCAAAACACATCATAAATAATGTTTATAAGTGTATTATACTATACTAAATAAATACTAAATAAAATAAAATAATTAAAATAGTTGAAATCCTTTAATCCCAGTTCGAAGAAATACAAGTTTTTATGTGTCCTTTGTGATGTAGATCACCTATTCCCCGCCTGTTTACAAGTTTTGGAACACCGTGTATTAATCAACCAAGTCTGCGTATTTTTTTTTTTTTTTGTATAAACCATCTCACTAGGCTGAGCCTATTCGGAGGTGGCAAAGTCGTATCTTCCCCAAGCATAAACTCTCTAAAAAGTGTGTTTATCGGAAGTGACCTGCCAGGTAAGTATGTTTCTGTATCTGTTTGTAAATAATAAAATTAGATAGAGCCTAAGGATTTAAAAGAAAAAAAAAAATTTTAAAAAAAATTTGTAAAGCGCCCTTGACGTGATTTTTCACAAAAACGGCGCTCTACAAATTGTCCAATTATTATAATTATTATTATTATGTGCTAGTACTATCGTGTAGAATCAATCACCTCCCGAAGTCAGTGCACTTAACCCGCGGACACCTTGTATAACATTTTTTTTACACATTTATTTCATACACGGTATCTGGAAACTCGTAGTAATGGCGGGGAAACTAGCGTAACTACATCACATCTGGAGTCGATTTTGTGATACAACTTTTTTAAATTTGTGAATTTGTTTGGGAGTTAATTGAATCCGAAGTTGGAATTTTTTAGGTTATCATTAAAACGTCTTTTAAAATAGTCAAAGTCCTTTAGTTGACGAAAAAAACATTAATTCGAAATGCTCAATAGACAATAAAAAGTTTTTTGGGACCTCTGCGATTGATGTAGATTCACCAGTTTCCCGCTTAAACTAGAGTTTGCGTACGCGGTGTATGGCTGTATACTACGTCATTTTTTTAATGCTCGAATATGAAATTGATTTTAAAATTTACAAGTTCAAATGATTTTCATGGCTAATCTATATGCACATGTTTCAGTTAAATATGGGAAATAAGAAGACAAAAAATAAACCCGTGTCCCGAAAAAAACTACGGCATTTAGGGAAACGCGTAGCTGAATGGAAAATGTACTACTTTTAAATACTTAGCTAAAAGTAATTTTTTAGTTCTGTTATCCATAGAACGAAATCGTACATTGTCAGCGATGATATACTCACTATATCAAGCCATGCAAAATCATGTGATTTCGGTTTGAAAATTAGATCACTTAGAAATTTTTTAGATGCTTTCATTAAATACTGCGAGGAGAACGCATGTTTGTATTTGAAATAATCAAGTATTTTTTTATTAGTCTTTTTATAAGCCCATAAAAAATAAAGTCTCAGGCCTATAAAAACTGCCCTAAAGTTCAAAATCTCGTACCTCTTTTCGTTTATGATTTTATTATATAATGTGGGAAATTAACAGGTCGCGAGCCGTTGGCGCGCCGGTGCGCGCCCTATAGCCGAATAAAAATTAAAAAAAAAACTTTTTGATATGCGATTTTAAACCTTATGTATAAAGAAAATGTATGAAGAACAAGGTCAGAATCGCTTGGGGCATTCTTGTTCTTGACGTAACAGATAAAAGAAACACACTTAGCCACTCAAATAATTGTCTTTGGACATTTCTATGCCTTTGGAAATGGGCATTTCTGCCGCGATTCGAGCTGTCAAACTTTGAGCGCGTGTCATAAAAAGATCGATAAACCTATCAATTTGTCTAATAAACGCAAGTAAAGTTGTTTGTAAGCGTAGTTTGTTGTTCAAGGAACGTATTTCGGTAAATATTATATACCAAAGCATAAAATTAACCCACAAAATTTACGTCAAAAGTCAAAACATCGCGAAATTTTCGAGTTTCATCCGTAAATACCGAGGCATTCAACCGGAAGTCTTTAGAAAATGGTCATAAAACATTTGATTATTTGTGCCTGAGCTTCGCAAAATAAAATAAAACACGCTTTGTGAGTAAATCAAAATAGGCGGCTGGTGTTAAACGGGAATTTAATCCTTATCGCCATCTACATAAGGAGTATTATTGTTAGTGTTAGCGGCCTGATTCCGCAACTTTCAAGCCGCAGTGCAACCATCACCTTAAATAATTTTATATATAAGTTTTTAGATTTTCACGGCCAAAAGTATTTTCGTTATTTGTTTTTGGGGTGTTATGCCGTGTTGCGCTACCTCCTTCTTTAGCCAACAGCGTTACAGAGCGGACAGCGTTACAGTGTCCATCATCAGGGCAGATGTGTAATTGTGTATCAATTACACATCTGATCAATTGCACTTTTTCATACATAAAAAATCGATGTTTGCTAGTGACAAAACGACAACCTAGAATAATACATATTAAGATACATTATTACACTTTTTACATGGTTCAAAATGTGCAGTGAGCAGCCTACAAATGTACGTCAGATTTGCTGTCATTCCAAAACAAATTGAATGTGCGATTGTGTAAATATCTACTTATAGTGCGAACGATGCCCAGCGGCAGCGAATGCAGAACTTGAAACAACGGCCTTTTGGAGTTGACGATGTTTTATAATCATTTTGGTTTCCTACCTAAAACTAAAAAACAGCATTGGAAGTGCGGGTCGCATATTCGTTAATACCCGGCGCGTTATCCATTCGGGATATTCCGGCAGAGCTCGGGCAGTCGACGCCCGACCCGACGCGTTATCCATCCGGAAAATTTCGTCAGCGCTCAGTAAGTACCCGACGTCTCGTGACGACTGACGACAAATCAGCTGTTTACGTCTTTCTTAATCAGTATCGTTTAAAAGTTCACAGGTCGTGCATTGCTTTCGACGGAAAAGTAAATTAAAAACAATATGCGTGATTTAAGTGACCTTCCAGAAAACTACGAATATAAATCAATAGTTGACAATGATGTGCATTGTATTTTGACAAAATTTAAGTCAAAAGAAGAGGTTGAAGTAAGTAAAAATGTTTTCAGAGTTTTTAATGGTTTTTATTTAATTTATGTGCACCCACGATAATATATACACATTTTATTTGGGTAAGTACAATTGACTTATGAAAATATTCATCATATTAACTCTGAAAGCATATTTTAATTAAAATAGTTTGTGTCTAAATGTTTCTTGAGATTTTTTTCCCAATCAATCACCTATTTTCTTCGATTGACCGCAGTAACTTACCTATTAAACGAGCATCGTTTGTTTGTTTTTTTATCTTATCTTATAGTCTAAAATACATTATCTACCCTCATAATGTTATTATTTTGTATACTTTATAAGCAACAAGTGTTTCTACATTTATTTTAATCTGTTATGTTTTGCCGGCTCTAATAAACATGGAAGGCATTTCTAGTGTGTATTATAAGTTTTGAAGCTGCAATGCTTTTATCTTTATGTAACCTCTCAGGATAATTTGTTCGTATTTCAGAAAGATTCATATAATTCCCATATAAATCGTTGTATCCGTTACTATCATGGTTAGAAATATGATGTACACGATGTTAGAAAGTGAAAGCACCAGGCTTTATATTCTAATCTTAAAGTTAACCACAAAGTAATTGAAATGTACACCTTTATGAAACCAAAGTTATCGATCGCAATTTGAAAAAAAAATGAAACTTAGGGAATAATTTTAAAATGAGAGTAGACGACAACGTTTATAATACATTTACCTAATCTTTTATATTTGTAAAATCTCATGTCATGATGTTTGTCCGAGATAAACTCCGAAACTACTTAACCAATTTTGATTTGAAATTTGGCTTAATGGTGTGTAATTTGGTCCAACTGAAAAGATTGGATAGTTTTTATCTCGATTGTTGATCTCAATATTTATTTTTGCGAATTAAATGTTCGTTAAATATTTGTTATAGAACAATGCTTCGTAATTATTTGTAGTTCCATAGGCAAATTTCTAACAGATGGCGGTGTGAGACCATTATCGAGACAATTATCGAGACAACACTTGGTTATCTTGGTTATATCGTAGATGGCGTTTTGTTTCGTTAGCCACACCAACGCGTGGCCGGGTCAGTTAGTAAAATATGTGTGTGATTTTATTTATTTTCGTTATCGGTAGTTTTAGTTAGAAAAAAACTTAAGTGAGCTGTTTCAAAAAAAAAAAATATTTGAATGTTTAAAAAATCATGTGTTTATTTCGAATTTCAAAATTCGAAAGCGTATTTCATCACCTTTCAAAAACAGTTTTTAGTTTTCGGATGAGTTCAAAAATATTCCATTTATTTGGATTGTATTGTAAGGCGGACCTTCCGATAAAATAGGCCCGAGGGGTTAAATTAATTAATGACAAAGGCATTTATTAATTCATTATACAAGTGGTATTTTTCATTTAATTTTAATTGATTATGTTACAGAAATGGATGAGTGACTTACAGACTTTCACAAAAGAAACATGGACTATTGAGAAAACTTTCAAGGTGCCTCCCAACACTCCTCGAAATGTGTTCAAAAGAATATACAGATGTCATTTCAACACTTCTACTAAAAATAAAGGAACAAAAAACCCAGACAATGAAACTCAACCCAATCAACGTAAAAGGAAGTCAAAGAATACAGACTGCAAAGCTAAAATAAATGTCGTTATAAAGAAAATATTTGAGGAATCCAAGTCAAAAATACAGACTTATTTTACAGATGAATGGCCTTGTATTATTAAATTTCAAGATTCTCACAATCACAGAACAGATGTTGTGGAAGCACTGAGAGAAAGACCAATAGGAGATGAAGCCAAGAGGCACTTAATGAACATTTTCAACCGAGTCCACTCTGCTTCTTCAGCGTATCACACTTTTTGTGTGGAGAAAATGGAAGAATATGGAGATAATTATACAAATATGTTATACGATAGGTAGGTACCCGATTTTTAGGGTTTCAAAAGGGTTCAACGGAGTCCTATTCTGCTGTCGTAACTAAAAACACAGTAATTACCAAAATTAGCAAAAATGAGTTGAGTATGACAATCGGCCAATTATAAATATGCTAAAAGATTAAAAAAAACTTTGTTCCTTGATTCTGAAGAATGACTCCCTTGGGAATAACTGTGTATTTACTTACCAAGGCAATAATAATTGTTATGTCATCTCTGTCCATCTGTCTGTCAAAAGCTAGTACATATAGTGTACTATTCTTAATACATTAATTGTAGATATATTTTAGATGAGTATAGTATCTCCCGAGTAAGCGGTGGTCGCCCAGAGTGGTTCTGACCAGCCTACCGCTTAGATTCAATTAGCCGCTAGTATGGATGGACAGGTCGTGTAACTTGTAGTATAATTATTGTAAAGACTTAAACTTATAATAAATCAGTTTGTATCGAGGACCTATTGTTATTGATAACAGAACTAGTTGTGTTTGAATGTGAATAATACCAAACATTACAATATCTTTTCTATAAATAAATGTCTAACTCTTATATTTCCAGGTTCTATATGCCAACTAAAAATGACGTCTCGAATTTGTGGAAGAAGAAATTTAAGGAAGACTTCAGTGACAGAACTGGTAGTAGTAACATGTTAGAAAAAGTAGAACAAGGAAAGAATACTCAGAAGAAGTCAGTAGAAATAGACATTGATTGTATCGACACTACAAAATTTCTGCCTGATGGGCCAATGAATGATGTTGATGACATTGTTAAAAGGTATCTAGAAAATTGTGTTACAATTTTAAAATGTTTAGAAGAAGATCCGTAGAATCTTGCGTCAGCCATCGATAAATACATATTTGGAAAATTTTAAACACATCTTTACCACCCTTATCGGTTTACAACTAGCCCAAACACTACGTGCCTAGTTATTCTATGATTTGAAAGATATCGCAGCCAAAATCCGTTCCAAGAACAAATTGTTTAAGATAATTTAGAAATCCTGTCCGAAAAGATTTATGGCTGATATTTGTCCAAGCTAAATTTAAAAAAATATATGCCTTTTATATTACGACTTTATTTTATTTAACGGTTTTTTAGCTCCAATACCCATGATATATTCTTCTAAATGTGGATTTAGATCACACGAGCATAGAACTAGAGCTAGAACAAGAGCGTTCTGTCTTGATTAACGTAAACGAGGTTTGGATCAGGCGAACGTGAGCGAACGCTCCAGTCTTCAACAGGCAGTGCTAGCGTTCGGTTGTTCGGTATTGTCGGTGTCGCTACACCATGTCTGACAGTGAGAATGATATTGTGATTTCAAGTGCTGCATTTATCGTTATGACGCAGTTATTGAAAAAGAAAAGACGTCGGTGAGTGATGAATTTAATTAAATAATTACAATTGCAATTTCCCGTGAAGCGTCTTCTTTTATAATTATTTCCCGTGAAGTATCTTTTTATAAGTTGGAAAGCACAGACATTTGAAATTTTGGTACGCTTCTATCGTATTATGTAGACATTTTTCATTACTCCAATCCAAAATTTGTACAAACAAGTCGACGGAAGTTCCAAGAACACAAGAACACTTTGAAGAGAGCGCCTCTAGGAGCGATCGCGTTCGAATACGAATTAATGCTCTACGAACGAACGAGCGTTTTTAGAGCATTCTACTGAATTTTGGCGAATACACCTTAAACACCGAAAGAATGCTTTATAACTGTTTACACCAAAATAATTTGCAACAGCAGACTAGAATGATTATTTGCTCGTTCGGTCTAAATCCACCAAGGTTAACGTGTTAGAATGAGTCCTCTGGTATTTACTTCGGGTTGATTGGTTGCCACTTCGGGCGTATAACGCGTCGGGTATTTACGAATATGCGTAAGGGTCTGGGTGGAAGAAAGCGGAGACCAAAATGCCTTCTACATTTTTACTCCAAATATGCTCAGAAATCGTTGTTTAAAGTGTGTCGAACACGTCTTGACATCCTATACAATATTAAGTTATATGTATGTTAGTTATATATAAGTACACATTATTATTATATTAATGATTGTAGAATCATGCCCAGTAGCCCCTTATGGGACAACCTATACGTATTTATATATAACGTGTAATCGATATTTCTCATTCCAGGAATCAACTCGCGGGACATCATCAAGATAATAAACTGGTATAGTATGAAGATATTGCGTATATTATTATTAGTATGCCAAACGCGCGCCGAATATTTATATAAGGAGAACGGGTCGCTTTTACGACTTGTTCTTGAGTTCTAGATAAGCCGGCCTCTGTGTTTCATCCTTCCTACAACACGGGTCATTTGTTCACCCTCTCCTCTCCCCAACAAGACCCTGCACACAACATCCTCAAAAATGACTCAGGCCCGGGTGGAAACTATTTTCCTCAGGGCCGCCTGTGTGATATTAATGTAAAAAATAATCATTCTTACTTTCAACGTCAAATGTATTATTTGAAGTAACACCCTCCAAATTTCTCTACTATATTTTGTCAGACTGTATATTATACTAATGTGTAAATGGTCATCAAACGATTTTAAATAAACCAGTTCTTTAATTTTTCAATTTTTATTTTGTAGACCGAACCGTTCTGTAATAAATATCTGTAGGTGACTGTAGCAGGTTGAAACCGGTCCGGTCTACGAATAGTGGAACAGAGTTAAACATTGTTTTATTTAAAGTGTGGAATTCCACCACGTATAATAAGTATTAACATTTTCATAACAAGATAAGTGCCGTAAATAAATTGTTAATAAAATGTGAAGTACTGGGTGTCTCAAAAGAAAGTTTATATTTGTTTTGCTTACTGAGTGAACGCTACTTTTCCGAGGGGCGCGAGGAGTATGTCAATCAGTAGCCTGGTTCTTGGGAATGTGGAAATTCAGTATTCAGTCTTACGGAACGTTTCTCTGGAGCGGACCGCACGTTGTGCGTGCGCGAGTTTTACAAAAATGGTAATTCGGCGACTGTAGCGCGTAGAAGATTTTGCAGTATTCGAGGTTTTCGTCACGTAGAAGATGCGCCAAGCATTCCTCTCATTCGAAAATGGGTCAAAAAGTTTGAAGAGACCGGTACAACGCTGGCAAAACCAAAATCCGGGCGACCAAGGTCATCAAGAACGGTAGAGAGCTTAGAGAGTGTTATTCAGTCTGTCCGTGACGACACAAACCTTTCGATTCGGAAGCGCGCAAGTGCTTTAAATGTACATAGATCATCGTTACACCGCATTTTGCACATAGACCTAAAGCTGCACAAAGTGAAGTATATTTTGAGTTTTTGTTAAAGCTTAACGAAAATTTCCACCAAAATAACCTATTGTTTTTCACATTTTATTCTACATGTTGTAATTATTTTTTAGTGTAAAAAATATGTGATTGTTCTTTATTTCTAGCTTCTTTCTACATTCTTGGTGACAATTTATTAATATGATGCATGGTAATAATACAACTAAACACGTAAATGACAACTACAGGATGGCGCGCGGAACTTGTGTTTTTTTAAGGGCGCTGCGCCCTGCATACTGACGAGATCGCGGATTTTGTCTCAACGGTTTTCAGTCACAACTCGCAAACATGCAGTGATCGTTGGTTGAGTGCACTTTTTCGGTAGATGCCTACTTTTCATACTCGCCCTCAACCGTCCCTCCCCCCCCCCGCGGTCGTCTGTCTCCCTTCCCGGAAATCGATTTTAGGGTGGGAACATGCAATCAGGGGTTCAGGAAATGTGTCTGCGATAAGAAGAGGACCGCGGAGAATCGTCAGAGGAGTCGCGAATCATTACAAAATGCCACACTTAGAAGATTTACAAAAAGCCCCTGGTTTGTCCGAAACAGCATTAGGTATAAATTCTGATACGAAAATCCCGCCCTTGAAAATGATCTGGTAGAATTGGCCGAATCGTTTTATGCAAAACTTCCTATACGTCCAAATCCCAGTAAAGCTTGCCTCGGGCGTATAAATCCCGACGAAAACCCGATCTTCCCACTTCCCATCTCCATTACGTTCCCCCTTTGAAGTGTGTACTCAAATAAAACACAAAATGCAATCAAAAATATAGTTTTACATATCAAAACAATCGGCAAAAAAAATTCAAAAAATACAGAATTCAAGCCCTATAAGTTACTATGGGCAGCCCACACTTCAAGTAGAAAAACCATCCCCCAGGTAAAAGTTCTCAGTTCTCAGTTGTCGAGAAATAGAGATTGAGTTCTCTGTACCTCGTATTCCGCAATATGATATAGTAGAATCGTTTCAACTCCGGAAAATGTTGAGATAGTTAGAGCCTCCAACCTTTAATGGTTGCTTTTGGTATTCCCACGGCGACAGTACGGCGACGGCATAAACAAGGCAATAACATGTATCCCTTATCACAATAATGCTGCAACCCTTTATTAGACACTAAATAATTGTGATACAAACGATGTACTCATTTTCTTTCATCTTCCTCACACGTATTAAAGGGGAAGTCTGGTCCAGCCGATCCAAAAACTTTTTTTCCTGTAGGTGTGGAGAATACGTTCCCAAAGTTCCCATACGTTCGAGTTCAGTCGTACTTCGATTTTTGAAGAGTTCAGTCGAGTTTCGAATCTCTTTCCGGGCGTATTTTATTCCGTTGTTCTTGATCGTATTTTACATTGTTTCTATCAATATGCAGCATCACAAAGGAAATAAATACAGTTCAAATCGTCCTTCAAGGCCGCGTAAACGAAGATTTCACGGCAATCAGCATGTCACAGTATTGGAAAACTTATTATTTTTACGAGCGAAAATTTTAAATGCGTTTTTCTGAAAACCATGTCTTTCAAGTTGGCTGTTTATTTTATTTATTTATCGTTTGAAACATTTACAGAGTGTTAACAGTGATTATGGTTATAAAAATAAAATTGCCATTGGAATGCACATAGGTATTAACACTCTTGTTACTACAAAAGGAAATATGAAACATAGTAGTGTCAAATATAAAACATAAATGCAGAGAAAGAAAAGAAAGACAATGAAAATAAAATGATAATAGAGCAGTCACATAATTGTTCTCCATGATATATCATGGTAGAAGATTGTTAATTTGCCTTTTGAAATATGTGAGACTGTTTGCATAAATATCTACTTGGTCACATTCAATGGTATTATATAGACGACACATTCGAGACAGTGGATTGAAGTATGCAATATTGTTATTAAATAATTCAAGATGGAATGTATTATGACTCCTTAAATTGCGTCTATTATGAACTTTAATATTAATATTGCTCAGACAATGAGTGGTTTGAAGCTTATTGTGAATAATTTTGTATAAAAATATTAAGTCAGCAAATTGTCTTCTTCTTTCCAGGGTTGTAAAATAAAATTGTTGGAGTCGTTCCTTGTAATATAGGAGTGAGGCATTTAATACAAGTTTAAATGATAACAGTCTTAGGAATTTTTTTTGTACAGATTCAATGATTTTTGAATATTTTAAATAGTGTGGATTCCAGATAACACTCCCATATTCCAATTTGCTTCTGACTAACGAGTTGTATAAGGTTATAATGGATTGGGGATTTTTGAATGGTTTAGATATTCTATGATAAATCCCATCATTCTCAAAGATTTTCTCGTGATATCACTGATGTGTACATTAAACGTAAACTTTGAGTCAAGAGTGATTCCTAGATCTCTTATAGTGGTGACTGCATTTAAGCAAACATTATTAATAGAGTATGCTTATGCATACTCCATTAAAAATGTTTGCTTCCAACTCCAAAGGATTATTCCTTACGTCTTATGTTACGAGTAAAGGTAACATTTTCCAACATTTAAATACATACGTTTTGGATTATTTTGTGTTTGTTTTACTGGTATTTTCACCTAACTTGGACGATAATCGTAATAAACAAATCATCTTAATATATTTTACGCCGTTTTTTCGATCGTTTCATACTATTTATTAAAGTTGTAATTATTTTTTATTGTAAGTATGTTTTTGTACTTCATTTGTTCCTTTATACAGCAAGGTGAGGCAAAAGGTATGCCCGGGTTTTATAAATCCGTTGCGCGGCCGGTGGAGGGGGTAGGGCGTTGAACGTGGTCTCATTGCGACCGTCACTCCGTGACGCATTCAGTACGCGTCATGCTTTGGACCGGAGAGCATCGTGGCTTCGCAACCGCGACTTTTTTACAAAAAGGCCGTTCTGTTATCGCGACGCAGAGAGCCATGCGCTTGCGTTTCAACATTCCACGCAACGTTTCGGTCCCCGATGGAAAGACAATCAGACGTTGGGTTCGCGCTTTGGAAGAAATTGGATCCACATCAGAGCCTCGTGTAGGTGGAAGACCCAGAACTGCAACAACACCCGAAAATGTGGCGTTGGTTTGGGAAGCAGTCGAACAGTCACCTGGGCGCTCTGCTCGGGGGCACGCAGTTGCATTGGGAATATCTAATCGTTCTCTAAGGAGGATTTTGCATAATGATTTGTCTGTAAAATCTTCGGTATGTAAAGCGCCTCGATCTTTGTCAAGAAATGCTATCCGAATCCCTGAAACGTCACCTTTTTAGAACCCTGACGAGGCCCATTTCCACCTTTCTGGTTCTGTTAACAAACAAAATTTTCGGTACTGATCCGAAATCAACCCACGGGAAATCCATGAGTCACTTTGTTGTTTGATGCGCCATATCCAAATTTGGGATCATTCAGCCGTACTTTTTTGAGGAAAATGACCGCTGTGACGGTTACAATGATAGCACAACGTTTTGTTTTCATGCTGGAATTTTTTTGTTGATCCTCCATCACAGGAGTTGATGATATTACCAATGCTTAATTTATTATTTCTTTAATTGCAGGTCACTCCCGAAAAGCATCTGTCATCTCAGAAACCGACCCTGCCCTCTACACTTCAACAGACCAGTTCCTACGTAAGCACAATTTTATATTATAATATTGTCGTCACTTGAATAACGGGTGTTTTACACGATGTTTTTTTTTCAAACCGATCCGTCATGGAAACTATATTATGGAGACCCATATCAAAAATCTTTGATTTATACGGTCATTATTTTCATACTTGATTTCATTCAGATGTTGATGTTAGAGAAGAATTAATATTTTGGGGCGGTTTTAAATATTCAAAAAACGGCAAAACCTTGAACATCTGTCATTTGCTTTTGCCGTTGCCGTATACAAATCATCAAAAATACACGCGAAATTCTCAACACCGAACTGTATGTAATATGTACACGTTTACATTCAGTAGTAAACAAATATTATTTGAGTATTTTTTATCAATACTTTGAATACACGGTGCCCGGAAATTAGTAGTGTATGCTGGTAAAAACTGATGAAATTAGTAGTGTATGCTGGTAAAAACTGATGAAATGTAGATGTAGGCAGATAGTACCTGCCAACGTTGACAGGTAAAGCCAAGCTTCTACTGAATATCGAATGTGCAAGTTTTTACAAATAACAGTCGCTGACCTTCTTAAAATCCACTACTCAAAAAAATTAAGGGAAGGTTTAAAAAAAGAAATTAATGCTAAATAAACAAGCTATCTGATTCATATGCCGGCCTTAAAAAAGTTTTGCCAGAAATCTGAAAATTAGAATTTTAAAGCTTCAAAATGCTTTTTTTAAGGTCTCAATATGAACATTTTTCACCAAAAATGTTCTGTCAAAAATCATCAAAAAATTTGGAATTTTTTTGCTCCCTTCATTTTTTTTTAAGTAGTGTATTATCTGCCTTTATAAAGCCAAGCGAACATTTTTGTTCTTTACTATCGAACCCAGATTTTTTTTCGTGGACCCCCACTTGCAACTTGTGGATCCCCATGTTTCTCTCATGCCTTCGTGGACCCCCGTGGAGTCTCTCGTGGACCCCTGGGGGTCCACCTGGACCACTTTGGGAATCACTGGTTTAGGCGAATGATCGAGAAAAGGAGTGATAGGAGAATATATTATGACGTCCGAGGAAGACAAGGCACGACAAAGTGAAACAGATACTGGAGTCGGGCCATGTCAAGAGTCAGAATAATAGAAGAAGTATGTATGAGGCGATTAATGAATGTGAATGAGGCAAGGAGTGTGCGCCAAGACCGAGTTATTTGGCGGTCCGTCCTCTCTGCCTAACCCTGGTTAACCTAAAGCTGGTTATGTCTCATTGACAATTGTTGTGTGTTGTTTTAGTAGGTTTCTATTGCTAGCATATTTTTAAATCTTTGAACCTATACGTACCAGAAAGGCTATTCCCTAAAATTTGTGATAAGAGATCGTTTTCCCGCGAGAAGTGCTGTCAGATTTGTGTGATTTTCTATGGCTGTTATTTGCTTTTTCTATCGGCTGATGTCAAAATTTCAGCTGTGAGCTGTCACGTATTTTAGTTTGGGTCGTTTTAAACACGTATTCTAGCAAGTATGCATGATTATTTATTCATTAAGGCGGCGCTATTCGGCTGAAAAAGAAAAAGATGGAGAGATGTGTAATTACGAATGTTGGACAGAGCGCGCTAATATTTTAAGTAATGAAATCGCAGCGAAAATGGCGAAAAAGCTAAACAAAACGTGACTCGTTTAAAATAGAGCAAAAATCTCGTGGAACGTATCTTAAGTATCATTTAAAGAAACATTGTGAATTTTTTCACAAATATAACTTGTAAAATAATAGAAAAAGACTTGTTTTAAATTATTATCGGAGCATAATTTGCGATTTTTTTCTATCGAGGGGATTTCATATAATTTGCGTTTCGGCGTGGAACGTATCTAGATATTATCTTAAAAAATAACATATATTTTTTTAAGAGCTTAAAAACTTCAAATGTTTAAGGGAGGTATGTAAGAAATCGGTCGAAATTCGAATAGTAGACCCTTAACAGCTGTAGAAAATCACACAAATCTGACAGGACATCTCGCGGGAGAACGATCTCTTATCACAAATTTTAGGAAATAGCCTTTCTGATATGTGTTACCCACCAACATCTGTCTGCCCATTGTACTTCTGTTACAAGGTCCTTGAAGCGGCCTAACGTGAAATGTTTACCACATAAACAAAATCTCTCGTTGTGTGAAGTCATTATGACGTATTAGTACACATACGTTTATATTGACGGCACACATACGTTTGGCATGCCAAATGACGTCACGTATGTCCCCTTTACATAATTTTTTGTTACCCTACACTAACTCTAATCGTAATACAGGGCACATAAAAAGTAATTTCATGGAATTGAAAATGTTGAGTATTTGTTTTGTAAAATCTTTTTGAAAAGAAAACGTCTTTAGCTTTGTGATTTGAAACTCGATGAAACGAAAAATAGCTACACTAAAAGAGACAAACACATACATCTATAGGATTTAGCCTGCGAGAGAATGAGTTAGTATAATCGGTCTTCTCTTTGTGAGGTGCTTCGTAGCCTCTCGGTCTCCTCTTTGTGCGGTGCTTTGTGGCCTCCCCACTCTTTTCTACTTTAGTTTCTGAAGGTTTCACTTTTGCCGCGTGTGAATTGCAGACTCTGATTTTTTTAATGTAAATATCTCACAGAAGTCCCAGCTGCTCCCGTCTGGAGCCCGCAGTGAGACTGTGGTATCCCCAATTGGGGGTATATTGTGAGGCTGAAGGTAGTGGGGAGGGGAGGGAGATGGGAAGAGGTAGGTGGGGAAGTACCTGGCTACACAGATCTGGCCACCAAATACGGCTAAAGCCGATTTAAGCAACGTTACAATTCTGAGTGGTGGTCTTACACCAGGGCGATACTGAGAGTATCTTTCACTTTTGCGCGTGCCGCAAATGTACATTATATTATTTTTAATTAATTAATTTTGAAACAAACCAAATTAATCAAATACACGCCAGGACTCGATCCCGCGACCTTCGGATTGCTTACCCCTCGACCACCGAGGCCGTCTTCTGTCATACGCATACCTTCAGAACTGTAAGATAAGGCCCTCCGTTCATGGAGATACTTACAAACTACGTGATTGTGACACAACCACAAGTACCCTGCAGATATACTACTTTTTAATGCTGGTTTCCGTACACGGCACTACCCGAAATATACTGAACTTGATCATTTTTCACGTGCAGCCGTGGAGTTAACACGACTTCGAGCGATGTTAAATGACTTTTTTCCAACATCAATCCATGCCTTCTCCACTAAATCCTTTCTTGCGTATTCTGGTAATCTATAGCTATCTAAACAAGCATTTTTTTTCCACTTCCAGAACAAATTTAAGATTACTTTCATGTTCGGACGCCATTTCTGTCAAACGTCAAACGAAAGTAGTAGACACGAATGCTGCAACGCGTAGCGCGCTACCAGCACCGTCGGTAGCGTACAACTGACTTTAATCCGATATCCGTCGCATAGCGCCGTGAACGAACACCAGAAAAATTGTATGGCGGGTACCCACGAGCGGTGCGCGTGCTACGCGCATGAGGCTCGAGTAGCATGTAAGTAGCTCCGTGTACGGAGGCACTAATATTGCATAATCTTTTTAAATACTTTTAATCGGAAATTAAAAAAGATATGAATGCAGTTTCTACACCAGCACAGCTAGTCGCCAAATCAACCGGCATTTCTATTAAATCTGTCCGGGGAATAGTGACGGAAGGGCATACAACATGCAGAAATAATACTATCGAAATCGATGATTTCGATCAACATGGGATTAGTTCCATGTGTGAGTTTTCTTGCACCGAAACGTCGAGCGTTACAAAGGTAAATAATAATAATATTTTTTGGTCTATGGGGCCATCCATAAATTACGTCACACGAATTTTATGAATTTTTTATCCCCCCCCCCCCCGTCCGTGTCACACGCTGTCACATTTGTGGGGCTCCCCCCTAGCGTGACATCACACGTTTTGCAATTTCACATGTAAATATCATTAAGTAAACCTAAACCATGGTCTAGCGGTAAGGCTCTTGACTCGCAATCCGAAGGTCGCGGGATCGAATCCCGGCGTGGCAAATAAATTTTATTTGAATAATTTGTGTTTTTTCACAATTAATTCATTAAAAATAAAATATAGTATATTTGCGGCACGTTCCAGAGTGGAAGATACTATCAGTATCGCCCTGGTGTAAGACCACCATTCAGAATTGAAATGTTGCTTGAAATGGCTTTAGCCGTGTTTGGTGATCAGATCTGAATAGCCAGGTACTTCCCACCTTCCTCTTTCCCATCTCCTTCCCGTCCCACTATCCCCAGCCTCACAACATACCCCAATTTGGGATGCCATAGTCTCACTGGCTCTTGACGGGAGCAGTTGGGGCTCTTGTGCGGTATTCATATATAAAATAAAAAATATCAAAATAACTACATGTGACGTCACAAAGCTGATGACCCCCCCGTACGCCTTGTCACACAATGTCACACTTCTATACACCCCTCCCCCCCCCTTACGGTGTGACGTAATTTATGGATGGCCCCTATTTAGTAGAATATTCAGGCAACAATCTCTTTATTATGTACGTAATTCCATTCTACCAGATGTTCGACATTAATTCACTGTTTGAAAAAACTCTCGGTTTTTGATATCGCGCGCCTGGGGGGTTAAAACCTGCTCTAGCGTGTGTCAAGACGGGACGACGCGCGCACAGAATGAAGATTCGGCAAACCTCGTAACTCGTCGGCTCTTTCCGTCTGGCCGCCACAACTATGTGCCGGGAGCGGGGAGGCCGACTCTTGTGTGGCGTGACGGAACGACGCTCCATTCGCTCTTCTCTCTCCGCCTGTTTTGTCGTTTCCTCCACTACACGCTCACCGCTTCAAGCGTGTATATCGGAGCGAATTTTAAAAAAAGAGGTTCGTTGTGAGTGTTTTTAATATGAGTGATAGTTACATCAATATTGTCAGTGATAGTGAAAACGAAAAATTATCAAAAGTAACCCAGTAATTTTTTTTTTATTCGATTTGACCAATCTGGGTCACTGTAAATAGGGTAAAATCATTTTTTAATAAGAAACACTAACTCACAAATGTCAAAGTTGCCTTTAAAATCACGAAAAATTAATTTCTTTAATGCCCCATATTTTGTAATTTAAAACACGAATAAATAAGTAGAGCGTTTGTTATTTCTTTTGATTTAAAAAATGTTTTTTTATTTAATTTGGTTGGGTATAATGGCCTCAGTTTCAAAATTAAGTTTTGTGTGAAAAAGGCTGCGCAGCGGTTCAACGAGCTCAAACCTTCTATCTCTCTCACGCTCACTCAAACCCTCATTTGCATCTTTCTCCCTCCTCGGGCACGCACGAGCATTTAACGAAAATACTTTAGCTGAGTTGGATTTACTTTCAACAATAATCAAATTTGAAATTTATAAAATGTGTGACATTTCGTCACACATTATATTTATTTGTTATTATTATTAAAATTTCGTAACTTTAGAATGGACAATAAGGATGCTCTAAAAAAAGCGCGGCAACAGAGATATCGTGAAAAACACCGTGAAGAAATTAATAAGCGCAAAAGAGACGGTAGGCTAAATAAAGGAAGCTCACAGAACCTTCAGAAGGATGCTACGAGGAATGAGCGGAATAGAATATATTGTGAGCGGCACAGAGAAGAAATCAACCAGCGAAGAAGAGAACGCCGACAACTTCAACGAAATGAACAGCGTGCTGCAGCAGAACTAATCACTAAAGAAACACCAATTGATCCTGTGAGTGAACATTGTTGTTTTAATATCAAAATTGTTTACTCTCATTTTCGCTTTGTAGCAAATCTAATTATTTCTAGCGTATTTGAGAAGTGTTCAAGCTCGTAAAATGATATCGTAAAATGTTAAGTCTGCTTTCCGAGTTTGTTCGCGGTCTCCAGAGAGAGAAAAGGTAGTCGTACAGCCTTTGTTATAAGGTGACGAGCAATTAGAGGACGATTGGTGTCGCTTGAGGTTATTATTGTTAAAATAACCATACCTCTAGTGTTGTAGTTTATATTGTTAAGCTACTGTGTTTTACCATTATTGAACTGCTTACTTGTAAATTGACTATACCGTTACAACTTCATTTAATAAAAATCAATTTCGATATTACACATCTGTCAGGCATCCTATGACGGCCTTAGATGATGAAATAAAAGATGAGATAGGTTACTGAGAAAACGCGCGTGTTTGCTTTGAACTAGGTCCAGTGGGCATACTTGAGATTTATTGCCTTTAGTATCGCACATAAGTCAGACAAGCTGTCACCAGCTGCCACAAACACGTAACTTTGGGCTCTTTTTGTGAAAAAAACCTTCCCATGCTTTTGAGAAGTGCGAAAATCATTCTCGAGCAAAAACAGATCCGATGGTGTTTCTTTCCATTCGTAAATATCTACACACAAATCTCTTAAAATTTTAATAAATATATTTATTTAATCCTTTTGGCTACCCGAATTGTCGAAATAAAATAAAGCGAGATAGGAAACGTAGAAACACAATTTCTTTCTTTATGTGACGTTGCAACGCATGCCGGGTACTCGCTAGTTGGTTATAAAAAAATGTTTAGGGATTTCTTAAATACATAATACAAATATAGTAAGTCAAAATATTACACTGCCTTTTATGAACATGAACAGAATATTGCAGCGATATACTTATCCCAAAGATATTCAAATACGAGAGATATGCTATGGTGTCTGTCCGACTGTCGGCGGATTGCTTCCTAATGGGAATAGTTTGGATACGGGAAGTAGTTGATTTTTTTAAGGTGTGCAGTAGTATTGGTTTACAATATAGTTTGAATACCGAAAAAAATCGTTTATTTAGCTTGACTTTTTGAAGGTGTACAGTAATATTGGTTAACGATATCGGCGACACCAGGAAACACAGTCCCACCCAGTAAAAACTGCGGATAGCACATCTCTTATATTTCAATATCCCATTACTAATAAACGTGTTTTAAACTCTACACAACTGATAAACAACCATTTAAAAACCCTATTCAATAACGGTTGTACATCAGCTGTGTAAAATTTAAACATGCTTATTAACAAGGCCGTTACCCTTTCTTCTCCATTTTAAACCCCTAGAAAATGAAATAACACGAATACCAGGTGAGAACGTTAAAGTATTTACTTTCATACCTGAGTACCTGAATGCATTGTGTTGATTACCTACGTGGGTTTGCCTGTTCACTGCTCAGGTAGATTACGATACCTGCAAACGACCTTCTTTGGTTAAAGTAGAAAAGACCTAGCTGTTATATTTGCCCAACAGCTGTTCTCTACAAATATGGGAATCAACATATTTACGAGAAAACTGTATACGACAGCTGTGGATTTTTAAATTTAATTTTCGTAGTGTAATTTAGGATTTTTGGATTGGTCAAAAGTTATCAAATTAGTTAAATAGTTCAGTATTTACACGGTATCAAACAAATTATGTAGTTAAAATAGTTAAGTATTTACACAGTATCAAACAAATTAGTTAAAATAGTTAAGTATTTACACAGTATCAAACAAAATAGTTAAAATAGTTAAGTATTTACACAGTATCAAAAAAATTAGTTAAAATAGTTAAGTATTTACACAGTATCAAACAAAATAGTTAAAATAGTTAAGTATTTACACAGTATCAAACAAATTAGTTAAAATATTTAAGTATTTACACAGTATCAAACCAATTAGTTAAAATAGTTAAGTATTTACACAGTATCAAACAAAATAGTTAAAATAGTTAATTATTTATACAGTATCAAACAAATTTGTTAATAGTTAAGTATTTATACAGTATCAAACAAATTTAAACAAAAAATAACTGCATTAAGGACATCAAATCTTGGCTTAAGGAACTATCGGATAAATAACTTAATAGTATATTAAAAACATCATTGAAGAAGTTTCTGAAAAAACCTTACCCAAACCATGAAATTGTATCATAGAAGTCGCTGAAAACTTATCCAAAACATAGTCCCCATCAGCACAGGAATTTCAATTAAATTTTTAAAAATTAAATGTAGTTTTACGAATTAAACACAAAAACAATAAATTAATCCTTAAACAATGAATTTATTTGAAGTACTTACCTATAACACTCACCAAAATAGAATACTTTGAATTAATGGTATTTTAAACAGGTACCAAATTTGATCGATTTTTCAACAAAATTCGATTTTCGAATAAACTCTACAATTTCACTGACAGTTTGTTTGTTTTGAGTGTATGTAATGTAAATTGACATCAACGAAAACCCAAGAGGTCGCAATATATAACTACGTCCGCCTTTTTGTATAAAGCTACCACAAAGTGTGAATAAACATTCTTTCAGTTCACTCACCACGCCATTATATATAGTTCACACAATTAAAGAGACAGCCTTTAATTGCATTGAATCAAGTTCAAACAGCAACATTTTATTTCATGTGTGACGTGAAATTCCAATTTCAACCGATTTTCTTTTATTTTTCAAAGCGTATTTCAATGCGAATAATCGTTTCAATACAAAAATTTCACTGTGAAATCAAAATTATGCCAACCAAACGACAAGCATTTATTGGTCGATCTACACCTCGTGCAAGAAGGCAAAAGGCGAAAAGAGATTCAGAAACAGTCGAGCAAAAGAAAGCAAGATTGGAAACCCGTCGAGTATACGCTGCTCAAAAACGTTCATCTGAAACAGACGAGCAACGAAAAGAAAGACTAGAAGCCGCTCGAGTATACGCTGCTCAAAAGCGTTCATATGAAACAGACGAACAAAGGGAAACAAGATTGGAAACCCGTCGAGTACACGCTCTTCAAAAGCGTTCATCGGAAACAGATGAGCAACGAGAGGCAATGCTAGAAACCCTTCGAGTGTACGCTGCTCAAAAGCGTTCATCTGAAACACACGAGCAATGGGAAGCAAGACTGGTAATATATAAAAATAAACGTTTCTTTGTTTGTCCCTTATGCCTACGTAAACCATTCATCCGATTGCGATGAAACTTTGGGTACTTGATGTGCGCATAACCGCGATGGTTTCTATACATAATAGTGGGCTCTGGCATTACGAAATTATTTGCTATACTATTCTTCCAATTGCGATTAAACTTTGGCGCACACCCGCAAATGTGTCTATGTTTAAAACACTGGACTTTGCGTGATTTTACATTTGCTCAGTGTTGGTTAGATTAATGCCAAAGTCTAGAGAATTTAGGACTGGAGAATTTTCTTGAATTTTCTTTGAAATTACCATTACAAAAGCTTACAAATAATAATTTGCTTATATTTTTACACAATTAGTTATTTACAATGTTGCGGGCAGTGAAGGTGAAGGTGAAAGTTTTTTGATTTTTTGGATACGTTTGTCTGAAAAGGTGGGTTTTACGTTTGTGTATAATATTTGTATTTTTTCTTTCCTGGCTGCGACCCGATTGCTAGAGAAGTGTTGTAATGAGTTTTACTTAGTTATATATTTTCAAAGTATCTGTACGTATTTGCCTGAAATTGACTTCACCGTGTCCTCTGTCTGTTCGGGACTTTGGCGTATACTCAGCTCTCTCTCTCTCCCTCTCCTCTACAAACAGTTGCGCAGAAGCTATACTAGTGATTCACAATCCTCGGCTCTTTGCTAAATTAAAATTATTTACGATCAGTCTGCTGAAAATTCTTAATAAGTCATACTCATACGTCATATAAATGTCTGGTAGTGTTATATTATCGAGAAGCTTATGGGTCCGAATGATTAAGAGCGATTTTCTTTGCTTGTTTCCTACGCCTTTTAACAAAACACAGTCTTTATATTTAAAACGGTGAACCAAAACAAATTTTCTTCCGCGATTTGAATGATGTGATCGAAATATTTTCTCCTATTCCGTAATGACAGTTTTACAAAATACATTAAAGAATGTAACTCATTTGGTTAAATTTGAGGATGAAACGTTATCGATTCAGGTAGCCACATAGTCAACTAGTCGACTTATCGGATTTGCCGTTAAATAAAACAAAATTAAATGCATCCACTTGATTTTTGATTTTGTTTTCGTGAATAAATGAGAACAAATCTTTGAAGTGGAAATAAACCCACTTCCTGATATCCCATCGAGCTTAAACTCGGCAGATGGGGTCATTGTCGATGACAATGAATTCTATCAAATTTTGGTGGTACTCACGCACACACACGCACTTCTCTAAAATTGGCAACTAGCCGACCCTAGAGATTGAAAATACCTAGCTGACGATACGAAAATTTAAAATACCTAGCCGATGTTTCTGATTCATCGATAAAAAAAATAAATAAAATACATCTATTGATTTTGTATTCGTGAATGAATGAATTAAAATCTTGATAGTGGAAATTATCCCACTTCCCGACATCCGATCGAGCTGAAACTCGACAGATAGGCTCGTTGTCGATGACAATGCATTCTATTATCATGGTGGTAGTCATGCACACACACCCGCACACATACATTTATCTTAAATTGGCTACAAGCTGGCGCAAGGGATGAGCCGAAAATTTAAAACAGATGTATTACATTACAAAACGTTGTTTTTATTACGAGTTTCAACTAGACCATAATACGTTTTCTTTTTCTTAACTGGAGTTTTTAATTATTTTTTTTTTTTTTAAATCAGAGTGTGCAATTCAGAAAACTAAAGTAGAAACGAGTTGGGAGACTTCGACGCACCGCACAAAAAAGAGACAGATTATTCCATCTCATTCTCCCGCAGGCTTTATCCTATAGATGTATGTATGTGTTGTCTCTTTTTAGTGTTGCAATTTTTCGTTTCATCAAATTTCAAATCACAACGGTGCTTAAGAAGTTTTCACTTCAAAAATCATTTATCTTCGTCTTACAAATTACCCACCCTTTGTGTATTTACGACATTTTGTGAACGTTTTTGTAATCTATTGATTCATAATGCAGGTTCTATCGGTCGCCGATTATTGTTGATAAAATGTTGAGCGCTTCTGCACTGCGCATATACAGGGTGCGGCAGAGAGGACGGACGTTTTTGAGATGGGTAGTACTCTCCCCCTCCGTCTACGAGAGAGGTGGGGGGGGGGGGGGGGTGCCGCTTGACTCGTGAGTTCCTAGCATTGTTTTACCAGTTGTCGTCATGGAGCCGTGGACGGTGGAGCACCGCGTTTTCGCCTATGATTGTTTCGTCCGAAATAATGAGTCAGTCACCATCGTACAGCGTGAGTTTCGTCGCCACTTCAACATTCATCGGAATAGAGCTGTTCCCTCTCGAAACACCATCCTTCGTTGGGTTGAATCACTTCGCAGGCGTGGTGAACTGATCAACAGAAGACCAAGAGGAACTCCGCGAACAGTTCGAACTCCTGAAAATGTTGAACGCGTTCGACAAGCCTTTCTTCGCAGTCCGACCCGATTTGCCCGGAAACATGCTGCTGCACTTCGCCTCAGTGATCGTTCGGTAAGGCGAATTTTGCATATGGATCTCCGCTTTCACCCCTATAAACAGCTCCAGCTGTTGGGTGTGACTGCCCGGGCAGTCGGCACTTTTGGCAGTTGGTCTGTATCTTCCGTCCCGCTCTGTTCCCGCGCTTTGTTCCGCCGCCATCTTTCGGTCTCGGGTTGCAACAAAGTGGACGTCGATTTAGACCAGAGATTCCCAAACTTTTTTTTGTCGTGGACCACTTTCAAAAATTTACTGATTTCGGTGGACCCCCTGCTGCAACATTGTGTAAAAATATCAGAAGTATTCAAAAACTTTTACCATTCATATTAATTTATATGTGTTTATTTCAGTGAAGTCATTACAAAAGAAGTGGAAAAAAAAAATAAAACAACGAACAGTTCTTCAGCGACATTGAATGTACACATTCGACCGTACACATATTTCAAACAATTGTCTTTCTTAATACCATTACTCGAAGAAAAGACGGAAAATACAGATCCATCTGCCGCAGTGCAAAAGATTAGATCGCTCGATTCAGTTAAAAAACGTCATTTACATAGAAAACCGAAATTAATCGCAGCTAAGGAAGAAGTTTTGAAAGATAAATTATCGACAAACAAAAACATGAAAGCAAATTTGAAACAGACTGAAAAATTAAGTAACTTTGAAAAGTATCAAGACCGACTGTTCTTTTTATCACTTGTCAGTGATTTTGAGAAAATTTCCGGTCAGTTCCAACTAAAAGCCAAAACAGAAATTCTCAAAGTAATAAAACATTACATAGATATTTCAACACAATATCCATGCGAGAACCAAAATTGTTATGATAATTATTTTTCCACGTCCTCTTCCAACCCAGATCCTTATTATATTGCAAGTTAATCAAAGACAGAATCCTTTTCTGATTCTCTACATGTTGTCCTTGAGGATGAAATTCTCTCCAAGTAAGGACATAATATAATTTTTCTTACATTAGCTCCACACATGAGGCTCTGAGGACAAAAATTTCTCTTGAGGCCTGTTTCATCTTTGAGGATGCTGTGTGAAGGGTATTTTTGTGAAAAGGAAGTAAAGGAATTCTGGGAAGGCAAAAGGTATTAGGAGTGGGATCTGTTGGTCAATATGTATGTGTCAATGTGTCCCTCCCCCTGCGGTGTAAATCGATGGATCGAGAGAGTCCGGCTGGAGAGATCTTGGTTAGGTCTCCCCCAACCAGTCTCTCCCGATCTGGCCCGCCACGCAGTAGGTGGGTAAATGCATTCGCCGCCAATACCTAGAAAAACCTCACCCTGTGAACCCGGGCACCCCTGCTAAATAACCAAACGTAGCTACCTACTTGGGGTGACTTATGACAGGGGTGTTGGTTATCCAATAATAGGTTCCCGGGCGACAGTACCTATACCCGTCTCGCAAATTGGTTATACTCTGATATTAGACGCTCATATCTAATATGTTTTCATAATAAAGAGTGTACAAGATGGTACAAGCGTTGGTTGGTATTGGTAATCCCGTTTAGAGTCGATTTTGTGATTTACCTTTTTTCCGGAAGGCCTTCGCGCCATACATTTCTTATAAAAGCCCGCACATATCCGATTCGAAAACCGGATCAGTAATAAAAATAGGCGACGCCCTTCTGAAATCCGGTCCAATCTGGTCTGAAAAAGGGCGTGGCCCGGTTGTATTACCTATCCGGTTTTCGAATCGGATGTGTACGGTATATATCCGATCCGTTTATTACGAACTGGTTTCGTGGACCCCCAATTGCCTCAAATCCATATCCCATTACGCCCAGCTAGGGAAGGGAGGGGGGCGTAATGGGATATGGGTGTATTGTACTGGGATGGGAACATACCCCCCCTCCCACGTTCCATGTCCCATTACGCCCCCTCTGTCATTTCAAATATAATCTCGAATACTGGTCCATTTTGCCCCCGTTTGAAATGAGTTGTAGATCCGGTAGTGCTCCGTTGTGACGGACCACACCTCGCCATTCAATATTCAGTGCAACGCATGTCGAGTTTTGGGAATATGGTAGAAATGTACCAGCAGGGGTCAACCGTGACCAGTAAAATTTTGAAAGTGGTCTACGAGAAAAAAAAGTTTGGGAACCTCTGGTGTAGATCATAGATTCTTAACCTGGGCGATAACACCCCCTTTTGGGCGTTTGAGACTTTTCGGAGGGCGGTAGAAGACCCACAGAAAAGTAGGGCGCGTTGCGGAAAACTAGGGGGCATTGAGATGGCATAGTGAGGGCGTGGGCAGGTAAAATGGTATGGTCTAAAACATGCTTATCACGTACTAATAATCTTACGTGTATTATTATTATTAAGAATTGACACTATACCCCTCCCCCTCTCCCCTGTTGTGGTAAATATAATCGTGTCAATAGGTATTTCAGATTCGCGACAGATGGTAATTAAAATCAATTGGGGGGTGCTAGAAATACTCTTTTGGCCCACGCACCCCCCCCCCCCCCCTCTCCCCCGGCCGTTAAGTATTGATAATAAGTAAACAAATCTTTTCTTCATCTCTAGCTTATAACTATATACTCTATATAGAGTATATTATATTGATTAGCACTTAACATAACTCCGTATGAATAAAAATGTTACACTTTTTTTTTATTTAATATTAAACCTTGCGCGGACCCCCTGACGTTGTTCATGGACCCCCAACTCAATTTTAATTTTCCACGGACCCCCTGAATGATCCTGGGGAACCCTCGGGGTCTTTGTGAACCACTGGCGTAGATCATGTTTTCATCAATAATTTTACAGAAGACGTTTTATTGAATGTTTTCTGATTTTTGAAATCATCCCGTTTCACTGGCTGATCTTGTATCTAATTATATTTTATTTTCAGAGTCCTGTATTTAAGTCCAGCTGCAGTTCCCGGCATTGCCCGGGCTTTATTCTGCTTTAAGGGGTGGAGGGGGTGGAGTGGTTTTTCTAAATCTCATGGTGAAAAAGACAGTGCCTTCCCCTTGCCTTGAAAGCATGCAAAATTTTATCAATCTCTGATTAAAACTGCAGATTTGTAAGGAAAACAAACCCCTCTCTTCACATTAACACCCACCAGACACTCTTCTTTATATAACAAATACTAGCCCAGACTCGTGAAAATCAAGGGATTGTTTTGATTGTTAAAAAATCAGATCAAATTTTAAAATTGTGTTAAAAATATTATATTTTGGCTTGTCCAATTTTTCGAAGCAAAATTGAGCTCATCGATTCAGATTTTACACAGGACTAACGCATAGACAACCGACGTTTTTATTTTTGATAGATTATAATTTTGTACATAATAAGAAGTGTTTAATGTACCTAGCCATTGTTGTTGTGTTTTCAAAGTTGTTAAATGTGCTAATAAATAAATAAATAAAACTTATCAACAATCGTTTTCATTTCTTTCAAAAACATTATTACGTTAATAGATTAAAAAAAAATGTTATCTAAAAATTTATCGTGAATTTTCTCATTCCTGTCATTTTTATCAGTCTGCAAAAATTAATTTGAAAATTATTTTATCTTACAGGTAGCCGGAGCTTCGACGTCCACGGCAAATCTGCAACCGGAAATCGAGCATGTGGATGTGGAAGTCAAAAAGGAAGCCATGGATGAGGACTCTGATGAAACTCCGGACGATCCATCTTGGTTTGAGTCCACCGACAACTTCAAAACTGAACCGCTCGAAGACCCATATCTCTCGGAAAATTCTGCCATTACCGAAGTCCCCATCGATAATCTAGGTCCTGCGTCGAAAAGGCCTCGACCCGGATCCTATTTAGGAAGTCGGGTTCTGATAGAAAAGCCGGAAAATGACAAGGAAACGAAAGAAACGAAGGAAACGAAAGAAACGAAGGAAACAGAATTTGATATGTTTGGAAGAAGTATAGGTACGCAGCTCAACAACATGCCGCTCAGAGACGCTTTACAACTTCAGTTTGCGTTGCAGAAAGTGATAACAGATTTCCGACTGAGCAAAGTCGTAACATGATCAAACATAATGGAACCTTGTGGAGTTTACTAACATTTTCGAGTTTTTTTAATTAAAAAGCAAACACAAATCATAACCCTTTCCAAACTCATCAATACAGCACGTACCTGAAAGGCTTTAATTACAGATCCCTGAGCATTTGAAATAAATAAAGGAAGATATGATTTTGCTCTCCAAAGATTTTTTCAATTATTTTTTTTTATTATTTTACAACACGTCGCGTCGCCAATAATTATAGTGCTACAATGGATCATGCGGTACGTATACGTGTACCCAGTGGCGACGTGTGGTGTAATTTTTGTTTTTAATTTTTTCTTTTTTAAATTCATTCAACCAAAAATGATATTGTTATCTTTTACGGTGACCGGACAACTCAGAAGTAACTCAACTCTACTCAACATCTGCTTTGAAAAGTTATTTGATGAAAAATATACACATAAAAAATTGGTTAAATATGTTATATTACGAACCATTTTTTACACCAAATAGGCTCAGGAATCGCTGGTTAGAGTCTTTCGGGTATTGCAAACATTATTTTATAACATAAAAGTGCTAAAAATAATCATTAATACCGATATGATATATTATTTGCAAAAAATATTTTTATTTCCTTCAAAATCATTCAAAGGGTTTTAATGAAATGA
Source organism: Glyphotaelius pellucidus (assembly GCA_936435175.1). Lineage (NCBI taxonomy): Eukaryota > Metazoa > Arthropoda > Insecta > Trichoptera > Limnephilidae > Glyphotaelius > Glyphotaelius pellucidus. The sequence goes on from OW386548.1 coordinate 35,671,407, forward strand.
ATTTGTTAGGTAGAGTATTTTCACCATTTTAAGATCCTCGGGTGTAGGATGGTTCGTTTTAACTTCCTCTCATTTACATAGATCAAAATGGAGCTGTTTGGACAAGATTTGAACACGTGCACTATTGCCCGCTACCGTCCTGCCAATGATGTGCCTCGGAAGGACGCTCACACAATTGCGCGTGGGTGACAGAGAGGGCTTCCGCAAAAATATTAGTAGAGGATCTTATAATGGTGAAACTATTCTACTGCTAACATCTTGAAAAGAAGAAAATTTTCGACTTGGATCACAATGTCATTATTCTACTAGTACACTACCGCTCCAACTAAAAGGTTCCATTTATGAGACAACGTGAAGCAATTCGTTAACCACTTTTCATTTCAGTATTTTTATAATAGCATTTAAATAACATCAATAAACAGTGAGTGCGATTGTTAAAAATAGTATTAAAAATGAAGAGAAGTGGACCCAAAACGGATCCCTGAGGTACTCCTGAAGAGAGTTTTTTGATGTTGGACTGTTTGTTTTCAACTTTCACGAGAGCGATTGCATAGATATGATTGTAGTCATTTTTTTATGTTAGAATTTAAACATAAATATTTGGTTTATATTGAGACTAGCGTATAACTGACTTTATTATAAATATGAACTAACTGTGATTTTTAGGATTTAAATTTTTCGATTAGAGGTTAAATATCCTGTTATATATGTTATGTTTAGCAAAGTCAATAATACAATATTATAATAATTAATGCTTTCTCGTGTCTGTGAAAACCTCAGAACTTCTTGAGTTGTTTTATTTTATTATTTTTATTTTAAATATGTATACCGTAAGAGTCCCAACTGCTCCCTGCTTAACTGAGTTAGGGAGGAAATCAATGGTTTTAATAATATTTAAGTAAGCTTGTAAATGGTCTTGTCATATTATTAATGTTATTATTATTGTAAAGATAATGAGGATATTATATTATGGGGGTATTTCTCCATCCTCCTTACGGCTTGTCCATACGACAACGAATATTTAAAATTAAACAAATAAATTCTCGGTAACAGGTAAAAAAAACTCAGCTAACTTATCCAATATAATGGCCACCATTCACAGGTTTAAGTACTGAGCAGTAAACTCAGACTTTTTAAATAAATTAATCGTGTTTAATTAATTGTTATGTACTTTGATTCTTTGGAATCACCGTGTCTGTTTATTTTTATTACGCTCAATACAAATACGGTTTAGTAGGACGCACGTCCTTATAACTTAAGCTAGGTTTTGTCTGGCGAGCTCTCGCAAAATGGAATGATTTGCCCTTTTCTGATGGGCTATGTTCGGCACACGTCGTAACCGACACCATGTGACCCGAGCATGGCATTAACAACAGAACGATGATATTAATGACGGTCGTAACTAATATTCTGCTATATTGCATAAATCGAATATGTACGGCATTGTAAGGATAAATCTATGAGGAGGATGATGATATACCTTCTATCTCTCATACTTTATGTTCCTTTTCAGGTTAAAAATTATTACCTTATGGTCAAATAAATCTACAGTCCCAACGAATAGTGTCAGATTTGGCAATTAGTGTATGTATGTGTTTATGTATATGCATGTGTATGAGTACGCATGTGTATTATTTTTTTCCTGTTTAGAGTTTCGTGTGTACGTCCATTATTATTGTTTTCGAATGTAAGAAATATGACGTTTTTTAGATAATATGTTATGGCAACAATATACAACTCTCACGAAAATTTACTAATTTGCATATTTGACATTGGGACTGTAGAAATGTTTATATTTTATTTTTTATTTAATTAGTTTTTTTTGCTTTTTCCAACGCCATTAAACAAATAGAAAGTAATATGTTGTTCATAAGATAAGAATAGGAATAAAATATTATGAACGCAGGTTTTTACTAAATTTTACTCCATATTATCTGACACTGTAATTTAATGAGTTTTTAGTACAGTTTTATGTAAAAACAGTCAACAAATTTAAAAAAATATGTATTAAAAAAATATTTTGTGCTTATTAACTTAAAATGTTTGTTTCACCCTCTTGCACTTATATTATTGTCCGTTTCTCTTTTATTTTAACTTGCGTTTTATTTTAAACCTAAGCCACTTGCCACAAGAATTTACCACCCGCCACTGGTTATAAAGTACCAATGAAAAAAAAGAGCATTCTTGATTTTCTTTGACTTAATATTATCTTACTTACTCTGGAAATTTTAAGATAAAGTTTAAAAAATATATCCACGATAATTTGAAAACTGAATGCAGTTTTTTATATTTTTGTAAAAAAAAAACTGTAAAATGTGACAAAGTTTTTTTTTTCATAAATTTTTCGACTTAATTAAAACATGTAAAAATAAAACAATCAAATTTTTTATTTATTTTTTCTACAAAAAACAAGATACATTATTATAACTGAATAACATTTTCACAAATTGAAATGTTAACCAAAACATTTTTTTCTTGGGACAGTTTTAAGTGAATATAATATTTTATGAAAATCTTTAAATGTACTTTTAAACTGTTAGACATGATGAATAAAACTCAATTCATTTGTGAAAAGCCACATTCAATTTAAGCAGACTTCGAAAATTGCGAATTTTGGCAAAAGAGAAGTATTTTCATATTTAAAAAAAAAATTTTTTTACAAAATTCCTGTTCCGTGTTAGATCTAAAATAACATTATTGTGGTTAAAAAAAATAAATGTTTGCTTTATCTTTCTAAGTACCTGCCTAGTGCCTAAAGGTAGTGTAAGTATGCAGAGGTTTCGTTTTGGAAAAAATTATCATTATTAACAAAGCAGGTAAATTGAGTTTTGAAAATCAGAATTCACCGTTTCGTAGGTTGAAATCTACATAGATAAAAAAAGAAATCGTTTGGGGTAGTTATAGATCCAGGTGATTAGTCAGACATCTCCAAATACTAAGTTTTGAGATAAAATGAGAAGAGCAATATTCTAATGCTCACCATAAATTGAATGTTATTTACACAATGTCTATAAACAAATATGCTATAAAGTAACACTGGGAGGCATAATTGTCCGGTACATTATTATAACATTTTGAAATATCCTTCTAATGACGCAGAAAGGATAAACATTTTGTTTAATTCAATTTCAACTTTTTCTGCTTTATAAATGATTTGGTGATGTTTATGAGTAATCTGAGTATTGTACCAGAAAGAAGGTACACTTTTATATAACAGCATACTCAACTCGAATTTCGATTATTCGGAGATGTCTGACTAATCAACTGGACGATCGCTTTATTAGAAAAATGTTTTACATTATTTTTTAATGTAGAAAAACATTTTTTGGGAAAGTAGCTGGACGCTAATCCCTGCTTTAAATGTAATTCTTTTAATATAGTTTTTTTTTTATAAATTAAAAGTTGTAGTAGTTTGAACTATTTTTTTCTCTTCTTTACTCGGCTCACCACTTCTTTGGGATAAGTCCTGAAATCACTGAAATCAGTGGACATCACTGATAGACTGAGATGCACACGAGTCGAAAAACAACAAACGTTCACAAGGGGGAAGGTGTGCGGTAACGGAGATGGAACCTGCAGCACGTGGCTTTGGAGAAATTTCAGAATTAAGGATAAGGAATTGTCCTTAACCTTAAAAATAAAGACCTTAGCAGCGATTCCAGTTCTATTTTAGAATTGGGAATTGTCATTGATATTAAAATTAACGACTTTTTCGTTAATTGCGATTTAAGGAAGCGGAATCTAGTTCTTTATCCTTAGCTAAGGATAAATTAAGGGAAATCGCCTCCAGTTCTGTATGATGACAGCAAGAAAGTCGTTCAATTTCAATGGAACAATTCCTTAGCCTTGAGTAGAACCGAAATGGCCCCTCTGTACTCTTTAGCCATCAGTGCGCGGAACCAGATCCTTTGGCGGTGTCACATATTTTAGGAAAAAGGAATGAGGGGTGGGTAGGAATCTGCGGGTGTGTCCACGAGTGACAGACGTATGAATCCATCCCTCCAACTGCGGTGCAAGGCGATGGGTCGAGTGAGTCCGGGTGGATAGGTCAAAATATCTCTCTCGCCCGCCACGCAACAGGTGGGCAGACGAATCCGCTGCCAAGAATGAACAAATGCCGAACAAACCTCACCCCGTAAACTCGGGCACATTTATTAAGTCACCAAACGTACTACATCTCTTAGGGGTGGCCTGTGGCAGAGGTGTTGGCTATCCAATAAATGGTTCCCGGGACGGTGGTACCCATACCTGCAGTGGCGGCGCAAGGGGGGGGGGTGTAAAAATAGAAGTGAAAAAGAGAATAAACCCAATTGCCGTATTACATTCTATAGGTAAGCATTATTTTACTTTATTTTAAGCTTAATCAGATCATATAATATGATCAGTTTTAGTAACATATACATATGTAGGCGTTTCTCAAGTGTGCTCGTCGCTGTTCACTGGGGTAAGTAAACTATGAAACATTTGTAAACGGCAACAAAATATTCGACTCTAAAAACAGTCGAACTTTACTTTGCCGTATTTGGACTTCGCAAATTTGTTCATAACGTGGCGAGCAATTTGCGCTCCCATGTAAAAAGGTCTATTCGTTCAAAAGCAGGTTTTACTTTTAAGAACTAAATGGTGATATTATAATGCAAGATGCCTATATTATACTTTCAGATTGATTTATTGACGAATCACATATCATCACAGTCATCTTTCTCCTCTGCGTCCCCTCTCCTATCTGTCCTCGACTACTAATATTCATGGTCACAGTGTAATTATTCTAATACCTTTCTTTCCATGTTCTTCTGTTATAAATACAGGTAAAAACTTGTCAATAATGCATTCACTTCATAACATGATTAAATTATCGTTTTATATGGCAATAATATTTTTTCTATGATTGGTAGCATTGATTGATTTTATTTATGAAATATAATATAAAAAAATTATAAATACTCACTGGATGTTGACACTACTAATAAAATGCAATTAATATAGTTATCGGCCACTAGCGTGTCGTTTTTTTTATAAATTACTTCACATAGGAGAGGCTCGCTGCAAATTTATCCCACGCACATCCCACGCACAGCACATGCGTGACCGAAACCAGCCCACGTACATTTTTTAAATAGTAACGCATACTGAATATAGCCCACACCCATGACATACCCACGCTCACATCTCTATGCAAGATGACTGCAATCCAGCAACTTCCTTTCGATTTAGAATCTGAATTTGAGGCTGAAGAAAGATGTATCATGTTACCCCTACTCAACAAAAAAAGAAAAAGAAGTAAAATGAATGAGTATTTACGAAAAAGAGAGAGTCGTCGAGAATTCAAGTTATCCAGTGAAATTCCAGTGTGTTTAAAGAATCGTTTCGATTAAACTAAAGAAAGTTTAGTGAGATTCATGAATGAATTCAAAATGATATCACTGGTCAAGAGGTAAGGCACAAAAGCCTATTGGAAGTGAAGAAAAGCTAACATGATGTCAAATGTTTAAAAAATTAAATACTGATAGAAAAATAGTTTTTTTTATTGGAAAAATATTTATTCAGTATACGTGTTGTCACAAGTCAAACATTGTTCTTGAAGAATCGTCTTCATGTCTTCAGCAGCTTCTTTCATTTGTCTACTGAGCTCGTGGATGTTGAATTGAATGGAAAGAAGAATTCAGGGAATTCTTGCGTTATGGCAGAAAATTCACTAGTAGGCTGAGTGTTTGATGAAAAAGGACGTCGTCTATTCATCTGAAGATTATGCTCAACTTCATCTCAGCCGTCTGCGATTTCATCCTCAGCTGTATCTTCGGCATCAGAAACCGCCTGAAACAATTTTCTTCTGACTTCTTTTTGGTATTTTTTTGGAAGACCTTTAGTTATGTTGAACATAGACATAAAAAACTGATACAAAGCATCATTTTGTAAGTCCTTTTGTTTTTGCATTTCTTCTACAAGGTTTTGACGTAATTCATCCATCTTTTTTGCTCTCTTATCACTGTCCTCAATAAATTTTCGCATAACGGTATCAATTGTAGATTTTTTAAATCTTTTAGGGACGACGTTCTCGTGTTCGATAGTTGGTTCGCTATCATTGCCATCATTCACCATCATCATCATTGGTTCGCCATCATCATCGCTTGCTGCCAATTGTCTTTTTTCAGGGGGTGAAGTGGGATATTCAACAGTAGTTCTGTTTTTCATGAATGGTGTCAGAAATTCCATTTGTTTTTGATACGTCCATAGCCTAATGTGTGTTGCCTGTTGCCCACCTTTTTTTTGTTGCCTTCGAAGAGCTTCTCGATGAGATTCTCTCAGCTTTCGCCATTGTTCCTTAGCAGCTTGGGCTGTAATAAAAAATAAAAATACTAAACAAAAACGCTTTTTAGTCCAATAGTTTTAATTAATTTGATATTTTTTCAGGTATTTGACCACTGGAGGCATTTTAAAAACTATAGCACTAAGCTATAGATTGGGGGAGAGAACCGTATCGAATATTGTATCTGAAGTGTGTGCAGCTCTATTGCGATGTTTACAACTTGGAAAAATATTGCCTTGGATTTTGAGAGAAAGTGGCAGATTTATAACTGTTTAGGTGCTGTTGATGGCAAACATATCGCCATTTGGAAACCACTTATTAGTGGGTCTTCTTTCTACAACTATAAACAATATTTTTCCATTGTTAAGACAATGGAAAAATATTGTTATATGGCGACTGTAGATGCAAATTATCGTTTTACAACAACTGTGTGGGTTCTATGGGTAGGATTAGTGATGGAAATATTTTCGCCAATTCCTCGTTAGCGAAAATGCTAAACAGTAGGTCTTTAGAATTGCCCGAACCAAAACCGCTACCTGGGCAAAGCATATCCTCTAAAGCCAAATTTAATGCGTCCATATCCTAAAGCGAGAGTGACTGGCAATTATCAAAACAAGGTTTTTGATAATTGCCAGCCACTTTTTCGACCGGTCAGTGGTTGAGTGGGCATCGCGTTTGGATCCCACCCGGGCGACCCGTGTTCGATTCCTCGGCTGGCTAAGTCGTCCATCACAACACAAGCAACGTTTTCGGCTTTCTGTGGTGGAAGTAGAAGATTTTCAAACATTGTTGGGTTATTCGTAACCCGGGTTGTCTTTCTTTAAAAAAAAAAAGATCGATTATCCCGAGCAAGACCAACAGTAGAAAGCAGCTTTGGAATTTTAGCAGCTAGATTTCGGGTATACCTACAAAATACCTTTTTAATGCAAATTGGATAACATAGAGAGTGCTTCATAATTATTTGAGAACTGATATTTCTCAAATGCCAGTACACCGGAAGACGATGATGAAATTGCTAACAATTTTAGTGAAAGTAACTTTAGTTTTACGTATGTTTAGTTTTATAACTAATAGTAAATTTATGTTTTACGTTATACTTAGTAACTTTATGTTTTACGTATGTTTAGATTTTGTAAATTTTTGATTTCATGAAACTATGTATAATCCATGATAACCTTCCAACTATTTCCATGATAACCTTTTAACATTTTCCTTTTTAGATTTTTGGTTTTTATGACCTTTTGGTACCTTTTGGTAACCTTTGGTAACTTTTTAACATTTACCAATAAATTTTTTTTTTCTATTTTTGTTTTCATGAAACTTTTAACATGTAACCTAACGATTTAAAAAAAAAATTGTAGATTTTATATAGTTATGTTTTTTTATATGTAAGTATATGATTATGTGTATGTATGTGGTACGTCTCAGAACAGACATTGTCTAGTGAGGCGGGTTATACGATATTTTATTTCAATAAACGCCCGGGTTACCGGCAAATTAAAGTAAAAGTTTTTTAGCACCAAATCGAAATAGGAGTTCTAATGACGCATTTTCTATTATGTAAAATTTCACTAAATGTTTTAATTCTAACGACGGATCTGTTGACTGGCAACTAAGGTAGTAGAAAGGGGACAGTTTTGAACAAAAAATATTGTTAATTAAGAATATGTAAATTAAGAATGTTGTTGATACAATATAAAATGTAATGTATTAGTACTTAGTTGAAATATTATAAATAAAATCACTCACCATCAGTATAATTTAATTCTTTGGCTATCTTCTCGAACAAATCATCCTTCAGTTTTGGTCTCATGTAATCTTCATGAGATGGATCGTACAACACAGGAAAGCCTCTAACCATTTCAATTAAGTTTTCCATGTTCTAGTAACAAAAACAATGTTCACACAGACAAAACTAGATACGCACAAACTGGGTTGCAAGCGCAACATGCCCACGCTCGACACAGGCCAGAACAGGACTGGCCGTGGGATGGGTTTAATGTTCTATTAAAAAATGAACGTGGACTGGGTTTCGGTCACGTGTGTGCTGTGCGTGGGATGCGCGTGGGCTGGGTTAAATTTGCGGCGGCGCCACTCCAAGGGCTGGGCAAAATACATGCTTTGCTGTAATTAAAATACAAATTACAAAATACTTTTTCGCATGTATTTAAAATACGGAATGCAAAATGCTTTCAAGTCGTGTATTTGAAATCCAAAATACAGCATTATAATCATTTTTTTTATTTCAAATACAAAATATATTTGGTTTTGGTAGAACCTTTGGTTGCAATACATTGTCGTATGTGCCCTTATCTAAGGGTGCGTTTCCATAGAAGCAAAGCTGAGCAGCGTAAAACAGAGACGTGCAAAAATTGACCAATCATAATAATATTGCTCTGAAGACACATCTCACTCCACTCCACATGTAAAGTTTTGTGGTTTTGACGGAATTTGATCATCCATTATCAATTATCAATGAATAACTACCGCGAAACGATGAAAACGACAATTGACTAGCTTTGACGTACAGTGTTGCCAACTCTAAATATTGACATATATTGCTCTAGATTCTAGCGTTTTAGTCTATGTATTATCTATGTCAGTTTATTTTTCATTATCATTATTAAGATCTTTGTTCATATGAAGCAGATACTTTGTGATGTGACATTATAATTTAAAATAAAACAATAACTTTGTAAACACCACTTTTTATTTTTTATGTACTTAATGCCGACCGGGTTTCGCTACCACCGTAGCTTCTTCAGGGCAGTACAGAACTCTACTAAAAAAAAATTATTAAGATCGCTAAATGTATTTGAAAATGTATTTTGTAGCCATAAGTAGGTATTTAAAATATAAATTACAAAATACCTCAGCATCAGGTAGATGTAGCAGATACACTAAGATAAAAACAATGCAACGCCAACTCAGTATCTTAACTGTGTGGCAACGACTTGTCTACAAAACTCTAGTATTTATTTACAAGTTAAAAAATAAAATGTTACCAGACTGTATGTTTTATAATGTTAGAATTAGTAGTACAGTCCATTGTTATCCTACGAGAAACTGCAGCGATTTTAGACTTCCTAAAACAAATTTATCGGGAACACAAAACAATATTTACTGTAAAGGTTTCACTTCTTGCAGGGTCCCATCTACAAGCGATGGATCCACTTCCTGAGGACATAGATTAAAACAAAAAGTTTATTTTTTTTTATTATTATTATTATTTTCTTTTAAATTTCTTTAACCATGTAAATATTTTTTTTATGTATCCTTTTTATATCTTGTCATCATTTCTTGATTATTATATATGTATAATATGGAACTCGTGGGATTGCACCACCCTCCCCGAGATCTGGAATAAATGATTAAAAAAAAAAAAAAAAAAAAAAATGTTCAACGAACTCCCGATAAATGTTAAGGAGGTCTTGCACTTTTTCGTAGATTATGTCTTAATGTTGTGAAGTCCAAATTTTAATATTATTGTAGATTAAGTTTAGATTATATTAAATGTAAAATGTAAGTTTTATAGCTAAATAAAATATACTTAAAAAAAAACGGTAATTGAAATACCAATTACAAAATATATTTTTAGGAAGTAATTGAAATACAAATTACTTATTTGTATTTCGATTACAAGTAATTCAAATACTGCCCAGCCCTGGCCACTCCGACGTAAACCACGTTCTACAAAATAGTCCACGCGTGTGCTGCGCGAAAATGACAAGGATGATTTTTTCCATTTTTATTATTTTTTTATTGATTGTTTTTTCCAGGTCGTCGAATCCCAGTGTACCTTTTTCTATACCTTTGGTTATCTTATTAGTATGTGCGTTTTCATGTTCGTAGTCGATTTCTTTTGTTTTTCTTTTGCCTGTTCATTTTGGAGTGGTTTGAAGATTTTATAATGATTTTAAAAATACATACCTTTTTAAACATATATTTTTTTGGATTTCGTAATATTCGATCTTTGGTCGGCTAAGTGTCTGCAAAGGTTCGTCAAGCGCTTTATACTTCAAAAAATCTTCCTGTATTGATTAAATAAAATTTTATTTTTTGCATAACCAACACCTCTGCCACATGACACTTCTAAGAGGTTCGGTACATTTGGTGACTTACCAGACGTGCCGAATTTACGAGGTAAGGTTTGATCGGGTCTTGGCAGCAGATTCGTCTGCCCACCTGTTGCGTGACGGGCCGGATCAAGAGAGACTATTTGAGAGAGATATTTTGATATATACGCCCGGACACACTCGACCCATCGATCGACTTGCACCGCAGCTGGAGGGATGGATTCATAGGTCCGTCACTCGTGGACACACTGACCCGCAGATTCCTACCCACCCCTCATACCTTTTTCCTAAAATATGTGACACCGCCAAAGGATCTGGTTCCGCGCACTGATGGCTAGAAGAGTACAGAGGGGCAATTCCGGTTCTTGTTCCTCTTCAATTGTTCCATTGAAATTGAACGACTTTCTCGCTGTCATCCTCCAGAACTGGAGGCAATTAAAATAACGTCTGTTTTTTTTTTTTTTTGTAGAATAATAATTTTAAGTAGTTTATTAATGTATTAATTTAGTTTATTCATTTTTTAGTTTACTAATTTTTAGTAAATAATCAATTTTTCTATTTATATTAATAAATAAAAAAAATTGATTATTTTATTTTTATACGTTTTAATTGAATCGAAAAATTACAAAAAAGACTTTGTCAGATATATCAAAACACACGCATTTTACAATGTGTTTTTTTCAGTCCGATTCGAGCCGCGGTCAACAGTGGTTGTGTGTACCTTACCTATTGCTTAGTGCCGTTCGCCCGTTCCCGTGCCTCATACAGATAAGAGATTATTGTTACATTTTATTTAATTCTGTTTATCGTATACTTATTTGTTTGCATTCCTACTTACGGCTAATCCGTTTTTGTTTGTACAGTCAATGAAATAGACTGAGTATTATTTTTTCAGTTTAATTTTTAAAAGTTAAGTTTTTTTTTTATATAATGGAGGAAGACGAAGATAGACCTCCCGACCCAGGATCGATATTAGATTTTTCTGATTCGGAATCTAACACTAGCCAGGCTTCTATTACGCTTCCATCTCGTAAACGACGACCATCGCATAGCCTTTACATCCCATCGAAAGTTAAATCTATACCGCCGATTCAACAAACCTCGACCTCTAACGACCTTAACCCCAATAGTAACACCCAGACAAGTACTTTAGCTAGCGATAATACAAAAAGTACTGACTTACTTTATCCTGCTTCCGCTTCCGGTCCTTTTATCGTAATTGTTCAGAGAACTGAACAAGGAAAACTTATTCATCCTTTAGATTTTGGAAAATTCTTATTTGACTCAAAAAATAATAACCTTGGTATTGTTAATGGTTCAATTAAACCGGAAGGGCGATATAAATTATCTATCGAGTTTAATACTGCCGCTTCCGCAAATGGATTTGTAAAAAAAATTGACTCGCTCTCAAAACATAAATATAAATCGTTCATCCCGTCATTTAACCTTACGAGAATGGGTCTTGTTCGAGGAATTCCCACGGATATCCCAGAGGCTGAAATTGTTGATGCTTTGAATAATTCCCAAGGAACCCCGAAAGTAATAAAAGCACGTCGACTGAACTACAAGGATTCTACTGATGGAAACAAGATCTGGAAACCTTCCCAATCTGTTGTTGTTACATTTGAGGGACAATCCCTTCCGTCTCGTGTGTTTATTTATTATACCTCGCTTCCCGTCGAAGTTTATAAATTTCCAACTGTTCAATGCTTCAATTGCTGCCGGTTTGGACATACAAAATCCGTATGCCGCTCCCCTCCACGTTGTTACTTTTGCGGAGAAGGTCACCCATTTGATCAATGTCCAAAATCTCCCAATAATCCCATTTGCATTAACTGTTCGGGTGCACATACCGCGGTCAGTCTAGCCTGTCCGGAATTGACAAGACAGAGGAACATAAAACATAAAATGGCTACCGACAACATTTCGTACTTCCAGGCCTCAAAGTTATTCTCTCCTGCGAAAAAATCTTTCGCAGAGATGACATCGTCCTCAGCTCCTTTCCAATCAACCACCTTTTTAAATTCAACGTCATCTTCTCACAGAGAAACCATTCTCAAGCCAGTCAAACCCAACCCAAAATATACTCCTTACCTTGATAAAAAACAATTGAATAATATTTTGACCAGTCCGAATGGGAATGCCAAATCTCGGACCCCCAATGGGTGTGCCATTAATAGTAATACATCCCCTCCTGCTCTCCCCGAAATATTGAATAATAATTCTTTTATACAAACTTTAATTACCCTTTTAATTTCTATCCTTACAAACAACAATACTGTACCGTCCAACGCTGCCGATTATATTAAATCTTTATTATCTTGCCTCCCCAATGACTTCGAAACTGAACAAAATTCTTCAGTGGAACAGTAGAAGCCTCTTCGCTAACAAATCTGACCTAATTCAATTACTCGACGAGCACGACGTTTCAGTGGCCTCCATTTCTGAAACGTGGTTAAAACCCTCCTTTCACTTAAGAATTCCGGGTTATTATTGTCTCAGACACGACAGACCGGATGGTAAAGGCGGCACGGCTCTGATAATCCATAATTCTATCCCGTTTAAACAAATTAATATACATACTCCCTCCGACGATATCCAGATAATAGCAGCTGTCTTATGTGATATCACAATATTATCAATATATATTCCTCCCTCTACCACTTTTATTGAAAATGAATGGGCACCAATCTTAACCCAGATTTGTTCCCCTTTTATGATCCTTGGAGATTTTAATGCACATTCCCCTTCTTGGGGTAGCAAAATAACAAATCGTTCTGGCCGCAATCTTTTAGATTTTATTGATACCCATAACCTATGTTTTTTAAATGACGGATCTCCAACCAGATTCACCCCCCCTCATCAACGGAAAAGTGCTGTTGATTTATCTCTTTGTTCATATTCGTTAGCATCTAAATGCTCTTGGGACATCCTAAACGATCCCCTCTCTAGTGATCATTTTCCAATTATAATCCGATTCCGACATCAATCTAACACTTATCCTGCACCAGTTAAAAATAATCTCAAATTTAGAATAAATGATGCGAATTGGAGCACTTTCTCTTCTGAACTAGATAACCTTATTAATTTAAAAAAAAAATCGTCCCCGGGAGACATCAGATTGCAATGTGAGACGTTTCCCTCTATGGTTATAAATGCAGCAGAAAAATCCATCCCGAAACGCAATGCGAACATTAAAATAAAACACTCTAATCCGTGGTGGGACGAGGAATGCACTCGCTCCGTCAACTCTCGTAAAAAAGCAATTTCCTCTTTTCGTAAGTGTATGACACTAGAAAATTTTTTATCAGTTAAAAAAGCCCAGGCAGAAACCAAACGAATTTTTAAAAATAAAAAACGCGCTGGATGGCGGAAGTTCTGTGAGAACCTGTCTCCGGAAACTCCCCAATCTTCAGTTTGGTCTAGCTTAAAAAAATTCGGATCATCGTATTCTCCGCCGAGTACCAAGCATATATCAGAAGAAATTCTTATAGGATTTGCGGATAAAATAGCCCCCCCATCAGTGGCCGGATGTGAAGAAATGCCTTCTATTAAGCCATATCCATCTCACTCTAACTGGCTAGATGCTCCTTTCTCCATTGATGAGATGAAACTAGTAATAAGAACCCTTTCTGACTCTGCTCCGGGTCCCGATGGAATACTTAATAGTTTCATTAAATCATTTTCTGATATGGCGGTTGAATATTTCTTATCTCTTATTAATAATATGTTTGAAACAGGACTAATTCCGGATGATTGGAAAACTCAAAAAATCATTCCCATTTTAAAACCTGGAAAAAATCCATCTGAAATTTCGTCTTATCGGCCTATTGCTCTTTCATCATGTTTGATGAAAGTAGCGGAGCGTTTGATGAAGAACAGATTAGAGTGGTTTGTTGAAAGTCAAGATATTATCTCACCAAATCAGTATGGTTTTCGGAAAAAGAAATCTACAATGGATAATTTAAGTTTGTTCACAACTGATATCCGAGTTTCCCAATCCCTAAATTCTTATACATTGGCCACATTCCTTGACCTTTCATCAGCTTACGATGATGTTTTACTGAATGTTTTGAAAGAAAAGCTAATTAAAAAACAAATCCCCCCGAAATTAGTCCAATTTATTATTAATTTGCTCTCAGATAGGTCCATTATTATTGAGTCTTCCTCTAAATGCTTAAGGCGCAAACTATGGAGAGGTTTGCCCCAGGGTTCTGTTATTATTAGTCCTCTGTTGTTTAATATTTATATAAGCGACCTAGACTCAGTAATTCCTTTTTCTATCAAGCGTCTTTACTTTGCGGATGATATCCTTATATATTTGTTACATAAAAATATTATTCTTGCAGCTAAGGAAATGAATTTGGCTTTACAATATATTAAAAGCTGGTTGTCAATAAATGGGATGAATCTGGCGGCATCTAAAACAAGGGTCGTGGCTTTCACGCGCAAAAGAAAAATTCCCCAATTCTCAATTTCTTTTGATAATGTGCCTCTACAAACCGCTACTCAAATCAAATTCCTTGGTCTTCTTTTGAACCATAAACTTTCCTGGCTTCCACACATTCAGATAATTTCTACAAAGTGTGAAAAGGGACTTAATATGATGCGAGCAGTTTCCAGAGTATGGTGGGGATCTCACCCTACCACTCTTAAATTAATGTATAATTCCCTAGTTCGGAGCCACTTGGATTATGGCTCATTCCTTTTTGACCCACTCCCTAAATATCTAGATAAGAAAATGGAAAGAATTCAATCAAAAGCCCTCAGAATGATTATTGGAGCTATGAAGTCTTCTCCAATTAATGCTCTTCAGGTGGAATGTGTTGAGCCTCCATTATATTTCAGAAGGCAATTCCTTGCCAATAAATATATTTTCAAGGCTTTATCGTTATCACATCATCCTATTAAACAAAGTCTTAATAGGTTAAGTGTTAATTTGAATTCTAACAAAAGATTGAGAGAAAAACAATGTTTTCCTCTCTTAATTAAAAGTTTTCATCTCTATAATTCTCTATCATCTTCCCTCCAATATCTTCAAGAAGTTCCCAATCTTCCTATATACAATATTCCATTTAAGGCAATCACTTTTATGCCGAACACAATAACATCAGTCTTTCGGAAGAATATTTTATCTTCCCCAAATAAATTTCAAAATGTGGATGATTGTTTTAAAAGCATAGTGGCTTCGAAATTCCATCCTTTTCACGGATGGTTCCAAATTTGAAAATAAAAGATGTGGAGCATCTATATATAGTCCAGAATTCAACATCAATCTCACTTATAAATTACCAAAAGAAGCTTCCATATTTACAGCCGAATGCTTTGCAATTGAACAAGCGCTAAATCAAATCCAGGTTCTCAACATTCATCGAGCCTTATTATGTACTGATTCGCTAAGTGCTCTAACTAAAATTAGGTCAAATATTTTACGTTATCCGGAAGACAATATTATATGTAAAATAAAAAATCTTCTCAATTCTCTTAGTGAATCTGGGTTTGAGACGATGTTGGCCTGGGTCCCTGCCCATTTGGGTATCGAGGGTAATGAGATGGCCGATTTTCTCGCCAAATCTGGTTCAGATTCCGGAACTATCCCACTAAATTTTAGAATTCCTATATCCGATGTCTTTCCGATTCTTAAATCTAATATGACTCGTGCCTGGGAAGAAAATTGGGCAGTCTCCAAAATAAGAACTGGATCTTTCTATGCGGGAATTCAAAACCATATCCCTGCTAAGCCATGGTTTCACGGTAAAAAACTTTCAAAACGATTCATTTCATGTATCTCGAGAATGAGAATTGGCCACTGTTCAATTGCATCTCACTTGTCTAGAATTAGAGTTTTAGATGATCCGTTCTGCCAGTGCGGTGTGGAAGAGGAAACCCTCGACCACGTTTTCTTTAACTGTAAAAACCATTCATCTTTCAAGAACATATACCGCCGGCTTATTAAAATCACACACCAGTCCCCCCTTAACATTTCATACCTTTTATCTCTTAACAATTCTCGTGTTCATACAGCTTTATGTAAGTTTATTAACCTGAATGAATTCAATATTTAATTTGTTTTAGTGATCTAAATGAGTCCAATATTTAATTTGTTTTATTATTTTCCCATTAGATTAACCGAAATTTCTTATCCATTTTAAATATTACCGGCACAAAGCACTCTCTCCAGGGTGAATTGCCTAAAACCAAAAAAAAAAAAAAAGTGTGTTTTTTCCAAAAATATAATTAACTGCATTTGGTTTTCAAATTAGGGATCATCCATAAATTACGTCACATGACATTGTGTGACAAGGGGGTATGGGGCGGTCATCAGCTCTGTGACGTAACATGTAAAAATCTTAATTTATCAAAATGCAAAAAAAAATTGATGCAAAATTGCAAAATATGTGATGTCACACCAGGGGGGAGGAGATCACACAAATGTGACGATGTGTGACAGGGAGGGGGGGGGGGGGGGTAAAAAAACTCTTGAAATTCGTGTGACGTAATTTATGGACGGCCCCTTATCGTGGATATATTTTTTAAACTTAATCTTAAAATTTCCTCATTAAGTAATATAACATTAAGCTAAAGAAAATCAATAATGTTTTTTTCTTCATTGGTACCTTAAAACCAGTAGCGGCTGGAGAATTCTTGTGGCAAGTGGCTAAGGTTTAAAATAAAACGAAAGTTTAAATAAAAGAGAAAAACAAAAGAAAAAAATAAAAGAGAAACGACAATGATATAGTGCAAAAGGACTAAATAAAAATTTTAAGGGGTTATACGCAGTGAGAAGGCGAAAAAAGACGTTTTTTTATAAATTTTTTGTGACAAGGTATTTTATTTTGCAAAAACCAAAAGTATTGATACATTTAGTGGCAACATCTAAGTTTATAATGACACTAATGATTTATAAAAATATTGATCTGGTGTGCTCCTGCAGACGATCTGCTGAAGGTCTTCCAAAAAAAGTGTTCGGCGGTGACTACGATTTCTCCAGTATAGTTCATTTGAAATCAAAAAACCTATAAGATTCTTTTAGTAGATAGATAAAACGAGGTATTGACGGAAGAAATAATCCAAATTTTGATTTTTGACAAAATGGCGGCTTGGTAAAAAAAAATCGAATTTTTGACAAGAAGTGCCTCGTAAAATATATATATTTTTTTTAAATAGGAATAATCATTTGAAATCTTCATCCTTCAATTAGTAAAACCTGAGGAAAATATCTGAGAAGGTTGTGTAAAAATTTCAAACGGTTCGATTGAGCCGTTTTTTAGAAATCTTGGCTCACCGACTTGGAAAACGTAGTTTTCAGAAAAACGCGTTTAATATCTCGGAAAATACATCTGATCGATTTGAAATTTTCAGGGAATATTATCAGTTAAAAATAGGCATTCCAAAAATACAAAAAAGAAAAAAAAAAGATTTTTTGAAAATTTTAACTACGCAATTACCCCTTAATTAATTTAAGCACAAAACAATTTTTTAAATACATAATTTTTAAAATTTGGTGACTGTTTTTATATAAATATTAAAAACTTATCAGTGTATATACTCCTAGAGTAAAATTATGTAAAAACCTGCGTTAATAATATTTTCTTATGTTATGAACGACATATTTGTTTCTATTTGTTTAATGGCGTTGGTATAAGACAAAAAAATAATTAAATAAAAAATAAAATAAAAACATTTCTACAGTCCCAATGTGTCAAATGTGCAAATAGTACATTTTCGTGAGCGTTGTATATTGTTGCCATAACATATTATTCTTACATTCGAAAACAATAAAAATATAAGTACACACAAAACTCTAACCAGGAAAAAAATAATGCATATGCGTACTCATACACATGCATACACATACACATATACATACATTAATTAGCAAATCTGACACTATTTGTTGGGACTTTAAATTTATTTGACCATATGGCAATAATTTTTAACCTGAACAGGAACATAAAGTATGAGAGATAGAAGGTATTCCATCATCCTCTTCATAGATTATCCATACGATAACGTACATATTCGATTAACGTAAAGTAGCAGAATATATGTTATGATCGTCATTAATATCATTGTTCTGTTAATGCTATGCTCGGGTCACATGGTGTCGGTTACGACGTGTGCCGAACATAGTCCATTTGAGGAAAGGGCAAATCATTCCATTTTGCGAGAGCTCACCATACAAAACCTAGCTTAAGTTTTAAGGACGTCTGTCCTAATAAACCGTATTTGTATTTTGCGTAATAAAAATCAGTCACGGCGATTTCAAAGAACCAAAGAATTTTAATCAAATAAATAATACAGTACTGAGATAAGAGCCAGTGCTAATAATAAAGACAAATATCTCTGTAAAGAATTAAAAAGAGAGAAACATTACAATTAATTAAACACGATTAATTTATTTAAATAGTCTGAGTTTACTGTTCGGTACTTAAACCTTTGAATGGTGGCTATATATAGAATTTGTTTACTTTTTTAATATTCGTTATCGTATGGATAAGCCGTAAGGAGGATGGAGAAATACCCCCAATATATAATAATCCTCATTATCTTAACAATAATAATAACATTAATAATATGACAAGACCATTTACAAGCTTACTTAGATATTATTAAAACTATTAATTTCCTCCCTAGCTCAGTTAAGCAAGGAGCAGTTGGGACTCTTACGGCATACATATTTAAAAGAAAAATAATTAAATTAAATTAATCAAGAAGTTCTGAGATTTTCTTAGACACGAGAAAGCATTAATTATTATAATATTGTATTATTGACTTTGCTAACCATAACATTTATAACAGGATTACCTTTAATTGAGAAATTTAAATCCTAAAAATCACAGTTAGTTCATATTTATAATAAAGTCAGTTATACGCTAGTCTCAATATAAACCAAATATTTATGTTTAAATTCTAATACAAAAAAATGGCTACAATCATATCTATGCAATCGCACTCGCGAAAGTTAGAAACAAACAGTCAAACTTCAAAAAACTCTTTTCAGGAGTACCTCAGGGATCCTTTTAGGGTCCACTTCTCTTCATTTTTAACACTATTTCTAACAATCCACTCATTGTTGATTGATGTTATTTAAATGCTATTATAAAAATACTGAAATGAAAAGTGGTTAACAAATTGTTTCACTTTGTCTCGTAAAAGGAACCTTTTAGATAATTTAGATGGAGCGGTAGTGTACTAGTATAATAATGACATTGTGATCCAAGCCGGAAATTTTCTTTTTTTCAAGATGTTAGCAGTAGGGTAGTTTCACCATTATAAGATCCTCTACTAATATTTTTGCGAAGGTCCTCTCTGTCACTCACGTGCAATTGTGTGAGCGTCATTCCCAGGCACATCATTGGCTGGACGGTAGCGGGCAGCAGTGCACGTGTTCAAATCTTGTCCAAACGGCCCCTTCTTGATCTGTGTAAATTTCAGGAAGTTAAAACGAACCATCCTATACCCGAGGATCTTAAAATGATGAAACTACTCTACCTACCGAAGACATTTCGTTTACTAAAACCCTTTGAATAATTTTGAAGGAAATACAAACATTTTTTGCAAACAATGTATCATATTGGTAAATACTGATTATTTTTAGCACTTTAAAGTTATAAAATAATGCATGCAATACCCGAAAGACTTTAACCAGCGATACCTGAGACTATATGGTGTAAACAATGGTTGGTAACAACATATCAAACCAATTTTTGATGTATATATTTTTCATCACTTTTAAAATAACTTTTCAAAGCAGATGTTGAGTTGAGTTGAGTTCATTCTGAGTTGTCCGGTCACCGTAAAAAATATATTACTTTGTCATTCATGGTTGAATGAATTTAAAAAAAAAAAATAAAAACAAAAATTACACCACACGTCGCCACTGTGTACATTCTAGCGATACATCACGCACGTGTGAGACAGTACCACATGATCCATTGTAGCACTATAATATTATTGGCGACGCGATGTGTGGAAAACAATTAAATTCTTTTTAACTGTAAAAATCTTTGGACAGCAAAATAATATCTTTCTTTATTTATTTCAAATGTTCAGGGATCTGTGATTAAAGCCTTTCAGGTACGTGCTGTATTTATGAATTTGAAAAGGATGATATTATTTTAATTATGATTTGTGTTTGCTTCTTTATAAAAAAAAACTCGAAAATGTTAGTAAACTCCACAAGGTTCCATTATGTTTGATCATGTTACGACTTTGCTCAGTCGGAAATCTGTAATCACTTTCTGCAACGCCAACTGAAGTTGTAAAGCGTCTCTGAGCGGCATGTTGTTGAGCTGAGTACCTATACTTCTTCCAAACATATCAAATTCTGTTTCTTTCGTTTCCTTGTCATTTTCCGGCTTTTCTATCGGAACGCGACTTCCTAAAAAGGATCCTGATCGAGGCCTTTTCGACGCAGGACCTAGATTATCGATGGGGACTTCAGTAATGGCAGAATTTTCAGAGAGATAAGGGTCTTCGAGCGGTTCAGTTTTGAAGTTGTCGGTGGACTCAAACCAAGATGGATCGTCCGGAGTTTCGTCAGAGTCCTCGTCCATGGCTTCCTTTTTGACTTCCACATCCTCCTGCTTGATTTCCGGTTGCAGATTTGCCGTGGAAGTGGAAGCTCCGGCTACCTGTAAGATAAAATAAATTTCAAATTAATTATTGCAGACTCACAAAAATGACAGAAAAGAGAAAATTGACGATAAATTTTTAAGTTAAATTTATTTTTTAATTAAGTAACGTTATAATATTTTTGAAATACATGAAAACGATTGTTGATAAGTTTTATTTATTTATTTATTTATTAGCACATTTAACACCTTTGAAAACACACACAAAAATGGCTAGGTACATTAAACACATCTCATTATGTACAATATTATAATCTATCAAAAATAAAAATGTCGGTTGTCTGTGCGTTATTCAAACTCAATTTTGTTTTGAAAAATTGGAAAAGCGATAATATAATATTTTTAACACAATTTCAAATTTGATCTGGTTTTTCAAAAATCAAAACTATTCCTCGATTATTCACGAGTCTGTGCTAGTATTTACTAGGTATATAAAGAAGAGTGTCTGGTGGGTGTTTGTGTGAAGAGTGGTGTTTCTTTTCCATACAAATCTGCAGTTTTATTCAGAGATTGATAAATTTTGCATACTTTCAGATCAAGGGGAGGGCACAGTCTATTTCATTATGAGATTTAGGAAAACCACCCCATCCCCCCCCCCCCCATTAAAGCAGAATAAAGCCCGGGCAATGCCGGGTACTGAAGCTTGTCTAAAATACAGGACGCTGAAAATAAAATATAATTAGATACAAGGTCAACCAATGAAACGGGATGATTTCAAAAAATCAAAAAACATTCTATTGATCGTCTTCTATAAAATTTTGGTTTTAACTGAATTGTGTTTCTGCACAAAGAGTTCACAAGTTTAAAACTGTTTCAGAACACTTTGTTCTGAATGTGCGTCTACTGATGCAATGTGCATCTACTGACCGTTCTGAATGTACATGTACTGACCGTTATTGCGTTACAAATACAGTTATACATTTTTATAGTTGCAGACTCATTTGTGGTCATGACGTTTTGTCAAGCATTTTTAATTTGTTTTCATCGACAAATTCTTGAAAAATAAAAAAAAGTACTTGGTAGAACGAGGAATATATAATATATAAAGGATTCTGAACCCCCACAACCACAAAGTCGTCGTCAAAAATTTAAGTGCGGCCAGCGAGGGATCCTACAAGCACTCAAATGCCCCCGATGGCCAAAAGGTTCCCCACCAGTGGCGGATTTGCAGTCTTGGCCGCCCTAGGCCCCGGGCCATGTAGTAAGTACCAGCCGCCCCTTTCTCAGTACCCAGCATAATATAGACTACATTATGAATCCATTTTATTGCCAACTTTTATAGAAATCGATTCAGAAATTTAGTTAACTATAGTAGCTGATGGTTTGTAATACTTTCTAATGTTTCAAGAATAATTGCATATTTAAAACGGTTTTAGGTTTTATTTATTTCATTAGTTTAACTACAGGTGTATTCTAATACTATATATATAATAATAAGTGTATCACAATGTGTTACAAAACTGAATGCACTTAAGCGCAGCAGAATCATTAATTAAATCTTCGCAATCAAATTTTCTTAAAAATATGCTTCTATGTAAAGCAAAGCAAGATCGTTTAACCTTTGCTCCATCACTGTTGTGCGTAAATAATTTTTAAATCGTCGCAAACAAGAAAACGATCGTCCTCCAGAACAGTTACTGGCCGAGGGTACACACACACATAAGAAGAGCAATATCCACGTATGGGTGAATGGTTTGAAGACCTTCAGTTCGTAACCATTTCAACAAACTGACAGCACTGTTTCGATCCTCATTTTTTACACTGCAGTGAGCACGAAAATTGAGACCTTCTTCTGAAAAATTGTCTTCTAAGTCAGTAGCATAAACTATGTGCAATGCTTTGGCCTTTTCTTCGACTTCAGACGCGCTTAGTTTGTCAAGTTGGAAATAAAATTTAATTTATTGTAACGTTATTTATAAGTATCCTGTCGTTTTTTTATTTCTTCTGACAATGTATCAATTATTACCAAAAAAGTAGTTCTTTTGTTATCACTTCGCGACTTCACTTGTTATCATCAGTGACGGCCTCCGTGGTCCCGAGGCAAGATTCTCGGCTCACAATCCGAAGGTCGCGGGTTCGAGCCCGGCGTGCGCAAATAAATTTTATTTAATTAATTTGTGTTATTTCACAATTTATTCATTTAAAAATAATATTTAGTATATTTGCGGCACGTTCCAGAGTGGAAGATACTACCAGTATCGCCCTGGTGTAAGACCACCATTCAGAATTGAAACGTTGCTTGAAATGGCTTTAGCCGTGTTTAGTGACCAGATCTGAATAGCCAGGTACTTCCCCGCCTTCCTCTCCCCTATTTCCTTCCCCTCCCCACTACCTTCAGCCTCACAACATACTCCAATTGGGGATGCCATAGTCTCACTGGCTCCAGACGAGAGCAGTTGGGACTCTTGTGCGGTATTTCATATAAAAAAAATAATAAAAAAAGTGAATTTTTGTCACAATTGGCCGCCCCTAATATCTGGCCGCCCTAGGCCCGGGCCTACTTGGCCTTAGGGCAAATCCGCCACTGTTCCCCACACTTGCTACACGCCCGTGATAATGCAGCACATTATAGGTCTCATTGATGCGCTCTAACGTTTGTTCACAAAACCTTCATCAAAAGACGTACGAATCTTGAAAAATTACACAATCTGAATTTAATATGAATGGTTATGAGTTTTTTTATGCAAAACTCTTCTCGTGGTTCTGAAGGTTAATCTGAGAGTTAATCTTCGTCGTCGAACGGATCTTCGTGGACTCTCTTTCTATGAATTAGGTACCGCTTGAATATTCTTCATTATTCTTATAATATACAAAATTTAATGTTTGTAATGTATGAAAAAATTAAAATTTGAATAAAAAATGTAATTGGTGGCACGCGAGCTCTTCGAAAACTGAATGTACTGGGACTGAATATATGGAACGCGGGAGGGGGGTTGGCGGGACGGGGGAGCGGGTGAGGGAAGAGGAAATGCGTGAAGGAGGAGAGGGAACGCGTGAGGGGAAGGAGTTAAGGAAGGGAAAGCGGCGGCGGAGGGGAAAGGGACGAATGGGAAAGGACACCCAGGGAGAAACAATTTCTTTTTTAAGTGGCATTGCAACGAATTCCTGGAAATCGCTAGCACGTAATATAATATAAATTGCACATACCGATTGATTGTTACAGATATAATTACCTTCAGAATAACAAGAATTCATTGTTAGTTAATTCTTTTCCCTAGAAATTGAACAACGCAAAATTACTGCTAAATGTTATAAAAATATATTTTTTAAATCTAACTGAATACCACTGATTCCTATATTATATAATTAAATATCACTAACCTTTGTTTTTTCTCATAACATATTTTTGATGTTGTGACTTGTGTTTTCTAGTGAAACTTTTCCCAAATATTATTTTTCTGCCCATATTTAACCGTAGAATTTCTTTAAAATGTTTAACAAAGCAACGCGAAAGAGACAGACTACTCGCTGCCGTATTTCGACAGAAAATGGCAGTGATCGGTAGTGCCATGTGGGATAAAAAAAACCGTGATTACCGTATTTTGAAGGATAAAATACCGTGTTTTTCGTAAGCTTTTTATCCACTGGAGCGAATTCGGTCGAAAAATCGACCGTTTGTACCTACCCCTTGATTGATGTCGGTCGATTTTTCTATCACTCGTAAAACATTTATTGTAATTATTTAAAACATTTCCATGGCCAGCCGTTTGATTTCTCGAATAGTTAATATAATATTCTTTTAGTCTATGACCTTATCGGTTACCTTATGGTTGTCTTTGAAATAATAACAGCAAGTTTTCGCGGCTTTTTAAGAGCGTCCTGTCAAAAATCAACATAAAACTTTTGAACATTCTGACGTATTTTGCTCTCGACTTAAAATGCCGTTAGGAATTGATTTTTTGAGTTTTTAACGCAAAAATATATATCAGTGTAATCGTGAATGAATTATCTATCTTTGAAATGTGTTTTCAATTCGTTTGTTCATGATATATTGTTTCTGTGGTAGTTTTTAGTAACAAGCGTCAACTGAAAACGTCCATCAGTTTTTGATTTACAATAATATCCATAATTACTGCACTTTCGCTTTTGAAATGCAGTTATTTAATCAGAGTGATTCATAACTAAGAGATAAATATAAGTTTTATTTGAATTGGTTCGTTCCAGATATCAGCTATCCAATTATGAATGTCCTATGTCAAAAATTCGACATTTTTTATGATGTAAATTCGTCTAAAGCTCCCGCCACACAATGATTTTAACAGTTATTTCGTTAAACACTTAATTAATTTATTTACTTTAACCAAATGTGTGCACAAACAGTAATTGTTCAGGGAAAAGGAGCACTCCACGATCCAGGATTAATTTTTTTTTAAATTTTATAATATTAATGTGCAGTATTTAAAAAAGTTTTAACATTAAAGTACATGAAGTGTTTTCAATTTGAAATATGTAGAGTGGAAGTGAAATATGAAATGAGAGGTAGAGGTGGGGTACCAGCTGCAGAAGCAGTAATTTCTGGTGCCGGACTATGTGGACGTGGGCGTCAACGCAGAGCTGCTTTTGCAGCTCGGCCCGGAGTGTAAGTATTTTTTAATGTTTTTTTATGAAAGTACTTTGCTACGGCTGTGGAGATATTGAACTCATTATATATTTTTTATTTATTTTAACAGTGACCCTGGTGAGGGAGGATCGCGCCAAGGCCTTTAAAGCCGTTAGGTCTCTGCCTGCTTCCTTCCATTTTGCTCCCCACCGCACCTCCAAGAAAAAATAAACAAAAGTAAGTTATCGTATCTAGATGCATGATACAATATTATGTTTCACGCGTGAATGAGAAAGATTCATATAATTTATGTAAATGTTTTCAGAAATCCATCTCCGAATAGAATAGCTTGTCACTTTTCACAAGGGACACCTTCAACATTACCACCACCTGTTTCACCACCGTTGCTGTCCACTCCCGTACAGACCCAAGCAACGGCTCCCTATGCACCGATTCCGCCTGCTGCACCTTTCCAGGCAGCATCTCGGGAACCGTTACCTGGGACATCGTGGGGTGGGGAACTCCAGTGTGGAGAACTCTTCTCTCCGGAGGCCGGCTACAACAGCGTGCTGTGGGTGGACGTGCCTTTCTACCAAGAATTGTCTGCGTTTGGGAACAGTGAGTTTATTTTTTGAAATGTTATACCAGGGGCTCTTCTAGCATAGTGAAATCCATAACTTTACAATATCGGATAGATAGGCGTAACTTCCAATGGTTGAATATTAATATACCTAGCACAGTTTCACTGTTGGTATATTGGCAGGGAATAAGCGTAGAACTTAAACTTTCCACGTAAAAAACATACATTATGTACTGTAATCTGAAACGATACAATGTACCTACATTCTATGCAAGCAAATATGTAGTTGCTAACGTAGAAAGTCTGAAATTTGACCTTGTTTTTGGCCAATTTTTGTGCGATAGTAAGATCAGGTGGATATTGTAGAATGAGACACGCCGAACTCCTTCGCTAAATAAGTTAAGTACCCTTTACACACAGAGTTCGGAGCGGGACGTGCCCCGCGCCACTTCAGGCCGCCGCACAAAAAAGTAAAGACCGAAAGTAAGATAACGGTTTACAGCGCAGTTCACTGTGAGACTTTTATGCATGGCGGCCTGAAGTGGCGCGGGGCACGCCCCGCTCCGAACTCTGTGTGTAAAGGGTACTATTCATTGGATTCACCGTCTTCTAAACGGTTTAATACAGCACTTTTTTCTTCAATTGAAAAAACACTTTCACTTCACGGAAATCATTGTGTCGAGCTTTCTAGTCACGAGCGAGGCGCGGGGCGGTGAGGTATTGGTGCGTGGGTTTTGTAAACAAAACACTGCATGTCATTCTAACCTGACGAATTGTCATTAAAATGGGTTGCTTAAAACGGAGTCATACTAAACGTATACGTTTTCCTACTAAAAGCTATGAAACCTAACTTGAGTTTACATTATCGTCGCTTAAAACGGTAGGCAGTTATATGCAAAGTCATTATATCCGAATTCTACTGTAAATTTGTGTTTTCTATTATTTCAGAGTCAGACATGGGCAGAACCAGCAACGTGGACGAGGCAGCTCTCTATCAAGAAGAGTCAGTACCGGGAAACGTGAGTTATTAAACTATCTAACTTACCTTCACGCCATTTCTCAGAGAGGACGAACCGCCAGACAACTTGGTCTTGGCACACACACTCTTTTCGTTCATAACCATTTCTTTTATTTTTTCCACGATTTCATCGGTTTGTTGATGCGCTGGGGCATCCGGGGCGTTCGTCATCTTCAATCTTAAATTTTAAAATTCCCGTTACTTTTTGAACAAACCTCGTATTTGATTAACTTGATCGTACCAAGAGTTAATTATTTTGAAACGTTTTACCAGAGGCAGTAGGTAATCGTAATACAGACACTTTAAAATTAATTTGGGTTTTCTGTTGTTTCAGAAATGGACAGAACGAGCGACGTGGACGACGAGGCAAGCGACGTCGACCACCAAGAGGGCGTTGAGGATGCCTTGTGCATGCCACCGATACCTTATAATAATATTAACAACGTTTCACCTATTCCACTAACGGCCATAGACTTTAGTAGACAAGACCAGTTAGATCGTGAGGCAATGTGTTCGATTCTGCCGCCTGATGGTTACTCTTTCGATTGGTCCAGCGAGGTCTCACGTTTTACTGGTATAAGGGAGACTTTCACAGGTACACAGATGCCAGGACCAACCTTCAATACCGACGAAATGGGCAAACCTGTGGATGCCTTTTTAAAAATCTTCAACGCAGATTTCGTTGAACTAATCGCGAGAGAGACCAACGGGTATGCAGATCAATGCATTGCAAAAAACAATTTCAGCGCCATGCGCGTACCAATAAACGGGCTCCCACGAATAAAGAGGAAGTGTACGTATTCTTGGCAATTTTAATGCATCAAGGTATTTGTCCCCTTCCCGTTGAAAAAGGCTACTTCTTTTCAAAAACAATCACCGCCATGGATTATAATCGTTTTCTTCTAATGACATAACGGAAGACATGACAGAAGACATGACGGAAGACATGACGAAAGACATGACACGGGCCAACTTTTCGGGCGGTCACGATATCTGCCCAGTTGGGGCCACTGCAAAGATAGTATACGACCTGGCCAGCCCTCTGTTTAACAAGGGGTATACGCTAATAATGGACAATTTTTATAATAGTCCATTATTAGCGCGATGCCTCAAAAGAAATGGGATGGACTGCATGGGCACATTGCGGTTAAACCGAGAATTTGTGCCCTCTGCATTGAAGCCCAATGTCTGAAAATCACTGAGGGAAGGTGAGATGGGGTACTCGAACTGCGGGGACATCAATATTTTGGTTTGGGTGGACAAAAACGTGATAAGTATGTTGTCTACCTACCATTCAGTAGCTCAAAAATTTGGTACCACTAAATACAAACCCGAGCGTGTACTTGACTATAACAGATTAATGGGGGGAGTTGACCGAAAAGATCAGCTTTTGGCAGGCTTCCCCATTGAACGACAGCGAAACCTGGTCTGGTACAAGAAACTTTTCAGGAGACTACTAAATGTTTCGGTGCAGAATGCGTATATAATGTACAGCTCAAAGCTCCACAAGGAAAATAAACGCATTTTGCACCGAAACTTCAGGAGTGAGGTTGCGGAGGATCTCCTCCAGCTGTTCTGTCGTAGTCGAATTGATACGACTGTAAGGACCATTAGCCTAATAGCTGAAGGAAAGGCTCTGCGACCTATCCTGAAAGGCAACCACTTCGTGGTCCGTAGTGGGAAAAAAGTGAAATGTGCGTGGTGCAATTTAAATAACATTTTTAAAAGGACCCTCACAAAGTGTGATGTGTGTGATGTGGCTTTATGCTATGATTGCATGAAGCCATATCACACTACAGTATTGAATTGCTGAGGGTTTTTTTTAATTTCAATTTTTTTCTTTTCTTGTTTTTTAGTTGTGAAATTCTAATTAATAAATTTAATTAACTTTGTTTGAACATTAAGACCCTTCTTTCCGCATACTCACACCTCATGTTAAGTTGTCTTCAAAGGTTCGACTTTCGCTTCTATCTGATAAGGTTCGGTGGACATTTAATACGTATATTTCAATTCTGATCATTGAAATGTGCGTGTTAAAAAATGCACAGGTATTCTCATTTTTCCCTGTTTATTGTACCCATTAAATAATAACTTGTTTTATTTTTATGTCTTAATTATATTTTGCGAAATTGAGTGATCTGGAAGTATGTTGCCTGTTGTATGCTGATGATGCGGTGATGATTTCTAACAGTATGGAAGATCTACAGTCGTTCGTGTCTAGGATGAACGAAGTATGTATGAAGAATGAGTTAATGATGAATGTAAGTAAGTCTAAAGTGATGGTATTTGAAGAGAGAGTACGAAAACAATGTGCCACATAGTTGTGAATGACAAATACTTGGAGCAGGTGGATGAGTTTGTATATTTGGGAAGTACGTTTACGAGAGATGGAAAGACTGATAGAGATATTGAAAGACGGGTAAATACCGGTAACTCCATTAATGGAGGACTGAACGCCGTAGGCGCCAACAAAAATCTGTCAAAAGAAGCGAAGCTAGCCGTCCATAATGGAGTGCTGGTACGTATGTATGGCAGTGAGGCATGGAACTGGCAGAGAAAGGATGAAAGTAGACTGAATGCTGTAGAAATGAGATCCCTGAGACATAAATGTGGAGATCCGCAAAGAATGCAAGGCTGATGTAAGCGTTATGTGTAAGATTAAGAAAGGGACGCTCAGATGGTTTGGGCATGTAGAGCGAATGAATGAGGAAAGGAGTATAAGGAGAATATGTGACGCAAATGTGAATGGTAGACGAAGTCGGGGACGCCCGAGGAAGACATGGCACGACCAAGTGAATCAGATACTTGAATCGGGCGATGT
Organism: Glyphotaelius pellucidus; assembly: GCA_936435175.1. Taxonomy (NCBI): domain Eukaryota; kingdom Metazoa; phylum Arthropoda; class Insecta; order Trichoptera; family Limnephilidae; genus Glyphotaelius; species Glyphotaelius pellucidus. The sequence continues at coordinate 35,701,386 of OW386548.1, forward strand.
CAAGAGTCAGAATAATAGAAGAGCATGTATGAGACGATGTATGAATGTGAACGAAGCAAGGAGTGTGTGCCAAGATCGAGTTGTTTGGCGGTCTGTCCTCTCTGCCTACCCCTGCGGGGAAACGGCGTGATGGTTAGTTAGTTAGTTAGTTAGTTAATAATTATATTTTGTCAATTATTCTGTAAAGAGGCTTTTTCAGATCTAGTCACTAAACATAACTAAGTCATTTCAAGCAATGTTCAATTCTGAATGGTGGTCTCACCAGGGCGATACTGAGAGTATCACTCTAGAGCGAGGCACAATGATATTATGTATTGATTTACTTTAATTATGAGAAAAACCAATATAAATTGAATACATTTTTATTATGACGAAGGGTGTAAACAATGTTTCAATCAATATACTGTTTTTCCAATGTAACTATGCAACTCTAATATTAATTTAATTTGTAAAAGCCTATTAGGGCTTAAATAAATAAATAAATCATTAATTTGTTACATCAATTATTTTCCTCCCCATTTTTTTCGATATCCAGCTTTTAGAAATAAAATAATAATTATGGTTTTATTTTGCCAAAAGACACTCCTACAAAAGGTTTGATATATACGGTTTTATCATCATCATCATTTTACGTGGTCATGAGAGACCCTGTGTGCATTGACCATTATGTCACTTGTCAATGACATTTTTGTCGAAAATTGACAAATGGCGACACGATTTCATCAACTTTCAAACTATCACGCTGAAATATTGGCAATGTGTATATTTATGATATATGTTTTATTTTAAACCTTGTTTCTTGTTTTATCACGTAATATAAAAACAAGGATAAACATTTCTAGTTCTAAATCACAATCGTTCAAAAAGAAGCACCATGATTTTAATATTGTGAAAAAGGTAATCTGTATAATTCATCAAATGATTCAAATAAACCAAACACGGCAATTATTCTCATCGTTAATTGTAGGCAATTGATGTATCTTCCTAATGTAATGCCAGTTTTTTGTGTTAAATTTATTAAATAGTATAATTTAGTGAATTCAATTTTGACATCGTCACGCACTAAAATTCTAAAATAATTTTCGAAGTAAACTTTTAATCAGACATAAGCATGTAAAAAAATCGTTTTCTGAGTTTATTTTTGCATCTGTGGTTATCGAACAGGCCATAGAGAACATAGAAACGTAGAAAATATTCAAAATAGATATTTAAAACTGCCACTGGCGGCGATTTCAAATCACTACAACACAAATTTTGCGCATTTATAAAGTTAAAGATTTTTTAATTATTTATCTATCAATTCTAAAAATATAAGAAAATTAGTAAAATATAGGTACATTCATTGGCTATGTAGAACTGTAATCAGTTTTTATGTCTCCATATGAAAATTCGGAGGTATGATTTTTTTAATGTGGGCGGAAAATTTTCAAAATCGTCACAAAAAAACAGCGAGCAATCGGAGGGAAAAATGTTTTATCGCGCGATCGCTCCAGTGGATATAGAGAATAGAAACAAGAAAATAACGGTACCTAAGTAAAGAATCAATTCAAATACTCACCTTGGATAGCCAAGTTGGGACCGAAAATCAATCGTCTCGTGGTAGGACAGGGTTGGGGGGGGGGGAGGAGGCTGTATCGAATTTCTGAGGTAGGTTTCACTTGGATATATTGACTTAAAATATGCTTAAACCGTCGCTCAAAATTCCCTAGATTTCTTAATTTTGAAAAAAAAATTACCTCACAAATTCAAAATACCCTAGTTCTAGGGACTTTTCTCCAGACATGCCATCACTGGCGCCACTGGCGAAAAATACGTAAAAAATGGGAAATCGTAATTTATTACAATTTTTTTTTTTTTTTTTTACAGTTAATACCGCACAAGAGTCCCAACTGCTCCCGTCTGGAGCCAGTGAGACTATGGCATCCCCAATCGGGGTATGTTGTGAGGCTGAAGATAGTGGGGAGGGGAAGGAGATAGGGAAGAGGAAGGTTGGGAAGTACCTGGCTATTCAGATCTGGTCACTAAACACGGCTAAAGCCATTTTTAAGCAACGTTTCAATTCTGAATGGTGGTCTTACACCAGGGCGATACTGATAGTATCTTCCACTCTGGAACGTGCCGCAAATATACTATATATTATTTTAAATGAATAAATTGTGAAATAACACAAATTTATCAAATAAAATTTATTTGCGCACGCCGGGTTCGAATTTAAATACACAAACATAAACAAGTACTTTTAAAAATAATTTTTTGGTCAAAAAAATTTCTATTATTCAATAATGGCTTAGTAAAATAAGTGTGTCAAAACATCTGAAATATGTCAATTTGTAAGCCCGTATACAATAAATAGACAGATGTGGGATTTTATCACAAAACACCTGCTCCGATTTTTTTGTTAGTGATTTTATTTTAAGTAAAATTAAATTTCTGAAAAAAGCTTTATTAAATAATTGAATGATTTAAAACACAATAGTTAACAAAACTGGCAAAGAAAGGATGAAAGTACACTGAAAACTGGAGAGAGATCCCTGAGGCGTATGTGTGGTAAAACTATTTATGTCCGTGTTTAAGTGTGGAGATCCGGAAAGAATGCAAGGCTGATATAAGCTAAGAAAGAAGTTGATGCTTAGATGGGTAGTGAACGAAAAAAGGAATGTAAGGAGAATATATAACACGGAAGTGAATGGTTGAAGAAGTCGTAAACGCCCGAGGAAGACACGGCACGATCGACTGAACAAAATATTTAAATGTATGAGACGATGTACGAATTTGAATGTAAACGAAGCAAAGAGCGCGTGCCAAGAGAGATGTGTGGCGGTTTACACTTTCTGCCTGCCCCTGCGGGGAAACGTGATGGTTAGTTAATTACCTGTGGGGTTAAAGGTATCTCGAAATGAGCCATCTTCCTGGCTAACTTAACCCTTCTCTCCAACGTCGTCTTGGGTACCCCGAAAGTGTCGGATGCTACTTTGTACCCCATCCTGCCTTCCAACAGAGCTTGGACAGCATTCGCCATCCCTTCCTTCGGCCAAGATCCCCTCGTGGACTTCCTAACGTATTTTCGGACCATTTTGCAGGCAAACAAAACAATTTCAGATACGCGTGATCCAGTGCAAGAGTTTACAAAAATTCAATATTGCCGACGCGGACAGTAGAAAATAGGTGGTTCCATCAAACATCAATAATTTATTCGAAAACCTCGATGTAGACACATCCAAATTTTTAATTTCACACGCGACGGTAATACAAAAAATAACTTGAAGCGTCCGCACGATACAGCTGCGGCCGCGGTACTGAATTTCCTGTCTTACCCCACTTCGTCTGGCCCCGTACCCCGACTTGCCCCACACCCATTCGCCAAACGCCCCCCGTTGTTAGGGTTAACGCTTCTCAAATGTTGAACAGTTTTTTAATTTAGATTTATGTGTTTATGAATTACTGGTATTTGTTTGTAATATATGTATATGATGTCTGAAAACTAGTATCTACATTACAGTAAAAGTCGATTTCATGATATAACTTTTTTTTTAAAGTCAAACTTGAAAAAATCGTTCACTAGGGGGCTAATATCAGCTGTTGTCTTTCAAAATGTGTCGAAGCAGTTTGTTTGCAAAAGTTTGTTTAACCCTTCAGTTACCTATAAAAAGTTTAAAGAAAATCGAAATGCTGTGATCGAAAAAAATTGCTTCTTCTTAAAATATCAACTTCAGACTCGATTTACTCGAAAACGAGATCTTAAATAAAACAAAGTTATACCACTAAATCGACTCTAAACGTGATGTGGTTTTTACGTTTGTACCATTTTGTAAACCCTTTATTATGAAAAAAATATCAGATATAGCGTCTAATATCATCGTTTTATCAATTTGCGAGGCGGGTATAGGGTATAGGTACCGTCGCCCTGGGAACCTATCATTGGATAACCAACACCCTTGTCATAAGTCACCACAAGTAGGTAGCTACGTTTGGTGATTTGGCAGTGGTGCCTGGGTTCACGGGGTGAGGTTTGTTTAGGTCTTGGCGGCGAATGCAATTGACCACCTAATGCCCCGGATCGGGAGAGACTGGTTGAGGGAGACCTAACCTAGATCTCTCCAGCCGGACTCTCTCGATCCATCGATTTGCACCGCAGGGGAAGGGACACATTGACACAGATACACATTGACCGACAGATTCCTACGCACTCCTAATACCTTTTTCCTTCCCAGAATTCCTCTACTTCCTTTCCACAAAAATACCCTTCACACAGCATCCTCAAAGATGACACAGGCCTCAAGAAAATGTTGTCCTCAGAGCCTCCTGTGTGGAGCTAATGTAAAAAAAAGATATTATGTGCTTACCTTGGAAAGAATTTCGTCCTCAAGGACAACATGTAGAGAATCAGAAAAGGATTCTGTCTTTGATGAACTTGCAATATAATTAGGATCTGGGTTGGAAGAGGACGCGGTAAAATAATTATCAAAACAATTTTGGTTTTCGCATGGATATTGTATTGAATTATCTATATAATGTTTTATTACTTTAAGAATTTCTGTTTTGGCTTTTAGTTGGAATTGATCGGAAATTTTCTCAAAATCACTGACAAGTGATAAAAAGAACAGTCGGTCTTGATACTTTTCAAAGTTACTTAATTTTTTAGGTTTCAAATTTGCTTTCATGTTTTTGTTCGTCGATAATTTATCTTTCAAAACGACTTCCTTAGCTGCGATTAATTTTGGTTTTCTATGTAAATGACTTTTTTTAATTGAATCGAGCGATCTAATCTTTTGCACTGCGGCAGATGGATCTGTATTATCCGTATTTTCTTCGAGTAATGGTATTAAGAAAGACAATTGTTTGAAATATGTGTACGGTCGAACATTCAATGTCGCTGAAGAACTGTTTGTTTTTTTATTTTTTTTGGCGTATCTTGTAAACCCGTCTCTTAATATTTTCCACTTCTTTTGTAATGACTTCACTGAAAAAAATACATATAAATTAATATGACTGGTAAAAGTTTTTGAACATTTCTGATATTTTTTAAACAACTGGTTGTTAGGTTAGATATGATTTGAGAACTAGCCGAGTTGGTATTTCTTTATTAACACTTTGGATCTATCTATTTTCGTTATAATATGAATTGTAAAAACGTAAACATACACTTCTATTACGCACATACACTTTCATTCTAGTATGGGTTAAACGCAACGTACGTTATAATCTACGCATTCACAGATGGCGCCAATAAAATTATTTTAGGTTTTAAACACTTTTGCAAGTTATGCTTTAAAATATCAAGAATAATTAATTGTTCGCGCCCGTACATACGCAAAATGAATATGAATAAATAGTTTTGTCAATAAAAAAACTCAAATCTTTCAAGAGAGGCTGACAAATACAAAATTACATCGGTGATTCAATCCAATATTGTATTTGTCAGCCTCTCTTGAAAGATTTGAGTTTTTTTATTGACAAAACTATTTATTCATATTCATTTTGCGTATGTACGGGCGCGAACAATTAATTATTCTTAATATTTTAAAGCACAACTTGCAAAAGTGTTTAAAACCTAAAATAATTTTATTGGCACCATCTGTGAATGCGTAGATTATAACGTACGTTGCGTTTAACCTTAAATTGAAATAAATAAGTAAGGTATACAGAAACTCGTAGTGCAAATGGGAAACTATTGATATTATAAACTATGGAAAAAAAAATTGTGGTTCATTTTTTATTTCTAAGATTTCGTTTTCGATTAAATCGAGACAATTTTCGATTTTTTTTAGATCGAATTTTAAAAAAGGATCGGTTGTTAGTGGGTTAATGTCAACGCTTTTGATGCAGAAAAAAGAGTTTTTTAACGTGAATCCCGCACAAAATTCTCAACTGCTCCCAACCGTCTGGAGATAGTGAGACTATGGCACCCCCGATTGGGGTATGTTGCGAGGCTGAAGTTAGTGAGGAAGTTAAGCAGATGGGAAAGAGAAAGGTGGGGAACTACCCATTCAGATCTGGTCACCGAACACGGCTAAAGCCGTTTCAAGCAATTTTTCAATTTTGAATGCTTAAATCGTTTTTTTTTGTTTCTCGGTGATTTAGATTCACTAGCTTCCCGATTGTTCAATGAATTTCCTGACACCATGCACAAAAATAAGATAAAGACAAATTAAATGGATAACTTACCAATTTCATTCTTTTCTTCTATAATTTTCTCATTAAAATTAGGTACTAACTGCTCACAAACAGTTATCCAAGCATTAATTTTTAATAGTTTATCGCAATTTTCCTTCATTTTGTAATTCCAGATACATTCTTGAGATTTTAATGCGTTTATGAATTGGTGGGTATCACAGTCTAAATCGACGTCCATTTTGTTGCAACCCGAGACAGAAAGATGGCGGCGACACAAAGCGCGGGAACAGAGCGGGAAGGAAGATACAGGACAACTGCCAACAGTGCCAACTGCCCGGGCTGTCACACCCAACAGCTGGAACGGTTCGTATATGCGCAGTGCAGAGGCCCTCAACATTTTATCAACAATAATCGGCGGCCGATAGAATCTGCATTATGATTCAATAGATTAAAAAAATTTTCACAAAATGTCGTAAATACACGAAGGGTGGGTAATTTGTAAGACGAAGATAAATAATTTTTGATGTGAAAACTTCTTTAGCACCGTTGTGATTTGAAACTTGATGAAACGAAAAATTGCGACACTAAAGAGAGACAATCACATACATCGATAGGATTAAGCCTGCGAGAGAATGAGATGGAATAATCAGTCTCCTCTTGTGCGGTGCTTCGTAGTCTCCCAACTCTTTTCTACTTTAGTTTTCTGAAGGTTTCATTTCTACCGCTTTTGAATTGCACACTCTGATTTAAAAAAAAATAAAAATAATTAAAATTTCAGTTAAGAAAAAGAGAACGTATTATGGTCTAGTTGAAACTCGTAATAAAAACAACGTTTTTTACTGTAATACATCTGTTGTAAATTGTCGGGTCATCCCTTGGGCCGGTTTGTAGCCAATTATAGAAAAAAATGTGTGTATGCGGGTGTGTGTGCATGACTACCACCATGATAATAGAATGCGTTGTCATCGACAACGAGCCTATCTGTCGAGTTTCAGCTCGATCGGATGTCGGGAAGTGGGGTAATTTCCCCTTTCAAGATTTTAATTCATTTATTCACGAAAACAAAATCAATAGATGCCTTTAATTTATTTATTTTTGCCGGCGAATCAGATACGTTGGCTATGTATTTTCAATTTTCGGGTCATCCCTCGGGGCGGCTAGTAACCAATTTTAAAGAATTGTGTGAATACCACCAAAAGTTTATAGAATTCATTGTCAACGACAATGGGCTCATCTGAAGAGTTTACGCTCGATAGGATGTCGGGAAGTCGGTTAATTACTTGAAAATTTGTTCGCATTCATTCACGAAAACAATATCGAAAATCAAGTGGATGCATTTAATTTTATTTTATTTATCGGCAAATCCGATAAGTCGGCTAGTCGACTATGTCGCTACGTGAATCCGATAAGTCGGTTAGTCGACTATGTCGCTACCTGAATCCGATAAGTCGGCTAGTCGACTATGTCGCTACGTGAATCCGATAAGTCGGTTAGTCGACTATGTAGCTACCTGAATCCGATAAGTCGGCTAGTCGACTATGTCGCTACGTGAATCCGATAAGTCGGTTAGTCGACTATGTCGCTACCTGAATCCGATAAGTCTGCTAGTCGACCATGTCGCTACTTGAATCCGATAAGTCTGCTAGTCGACTATGTCGCTACTTGAATCCGATAAGTCGGCTAGTCGACTATGTAGCTACCTGAATCCGATAAGTAGGCTAGTCGACTATGTCGCTACCTGAATCGATATCGTTTCATCTCTAACTTTAACCAATTGAGTTACTTTCTTATTCGTATTTTGTAAAACCGACATCACGGAATACGAGAAAATATTTTGATCGCAGCACTCAAAAATGTATCGCAGAAGAAAATTTTTGGTTCACCGTTATAATAAATATAAAGACTGTGTTTTGTTCAAAGGCGCAGGAAACAAGCAAAAAATATCGCTCTTAATAACCAATCGGACCCATAATCTTATTTTTACGATAATATGACATTACCAGACACCAGACACATGTATGACGGATGAGGCGTACCTGACTTATTAAGAATTTTAAGCAAGCTGATCGTAAATTATTTTTACTAAGCAAAGAGCCGCGGGTTGTGAATCACTGGTATGGCGTCTGCTTAACTGTTTGTAAAGGGAGGGGAGAGAGCTGGGTATACGCCAATGTCCCAAACACACAGGGACGCGGTGAGTCAATTTCAGGCAAATCCGTACAGAGTCTTTGAAAATATATTACTACACTTCTCTAACATCTTTTCAAAAACCTCAGAGAAGCAATTGGTCGTGAGAGAAAAATTTAATATACTAACACAAATGTAAAACCCACCTTTTCAGACAGTCGTATCCATAAAATCAAAACACTCTGCCCGCAACATTTTAAATAACTAATTGTGTGTAAATATAAGCAAATTATTATTTGTAAGCTTTTGTAAAGGTAATTTTAAGAAAACTCTCGAGTCCCAAATTCTCAGGTCTTTCAAATAAACATAAACGCAACTTTGACATTAATCTTCTTATTAAGGGGGAATTTACGAAAACCGAAATAATATTTCTGGGTGGAGAGGAATGAATACCGGGAAACATGCTACGCGCTTGACAACGAAGCGAAGAAATCCACTTGATGGTCGGTACGGTTCCACCATTCACACGTCTTTCATGTGATTTGCTGTTCTGTCCGTTACTCATACAAAGGGATCCCTGCTACGGCCGTTAGTTAGGTTAGAATAGCCAGATCCAATACTTTTAATTACAGAAACCATTGAATCAGCAACATTCATTTCATCTTTCATGACTTCGCAGGTAAAAATATTAAATTTGTTCATGCACAAATTACAAACAAATGTCAAAACTGAATTAAATCATAATTGCTTCTCTTCAACTTTCTCCAAGTTAGATAATTTACAGTCGTAAAGCGAGTCAGTCGTGCTGCGATATTTTATTTAAATGATTTAAAAATATGTGTACTATACTTCTTCCTTCCTTCCATAATTTGGTTTACTTCGTACATTCACATTTATTCAAATAAAAGTGAATGTATGAATAGGTATACTTGACTTTGCTCGATTCTCCGATTCTACTTGCTAACAAGTCACCTTTATTTACATATATATCCGGCGTAAATATAATGTTTTGTTATTTTAACTGTTCTATTCTCTTCCTTAAGTTTTCACATTTTTTTTTTTTTGGTTGTAACACATAATTGTATCACATACCTATTTACTAGCCTTTATCACACATACATCATATATTATTGTTTTATATCAGTTCTTATACAAACCTAGTATGTATATTATTTAAATATTGTATAACTATTATATTTTCGTTATTATTAAAATACTGTTACCCCCAAAAATTTAACTTTATTTACGCCAATTGAAAACAATATCTATGGGAAATATTGTATTTGAAAATCTTTTTACGACTTCAAAACTTTCATAAATAAATATATATATTTTTAATTCGGTTATTATTTGTTCAGAATTTTTCTCAGGCGTCATCGGATTATTGAAATTTTCAGTATTTTTCTGATAAAATAAAAACAATATTAGAAAAATTATGTTAATTAATTTTTCTGTAAAATTTTGGCATTGGACACGCGAGTGTATAAGTATATATAGACGGGTATATGCAAGTGTAAATTACCTGCGGTAGTAATTGTGGAGGCGGTAATAATTGTAGAGGCGGTAAAGAAGTGTCACTGAATCTAGAAGCAAGCATTAATTGCACCCTTTTTCTGCGTTCTCTATTCTTCCTTTTGATTTTTTTCACCCTGCTTACTAGCGGATACCTGTTCTTCTTATCTTTGTTGCCCATTCTAAACAATTAGTATCCCCTGAAAAAAAGATTTACTGGTTATATAGGTTGGTTTTTGTGTTGATTAGTTGATGATGAACGTACCTACTACCTATATGTTTTTCCTTTTCTAAACGTGATATATATTTTTGAAGTCAAACTTCTTTGCTGAGGGGTCTGAAATTTTAAAGTGACACGAAAAATCCAATTTCTGAGGCAAATATTAAATAAGAGTTACATCACAATATGTACATGCCCTGATATAGAATTATAGCCCAGGAAACTACAGAAATATTTCATATATTTCATAGTTCACATTAAAAAACTGCGGCAGGAATGTGAACATTCAACATGTTTCGATATGAAATAGCACTATTTGTTGGTTATTAGTTAATTTTTCATTCAATTTTTAGGCGTGTGTCGACTTCTTTTTGTTTGTTTGCAACCTTTGTAATCTATTTTACAATTTTGTTACTTCTTTTATAACTTTGTAACTCTTATTATTAAAAATAAAATTTAAAAATTTTACTTTACCATAATTTATTAGATATACTATTGTTACAACTAACATAACTGTATAATTAGAAATTTATGTAAAAACCCAGTAGGGCGTAAATAAATAAAATTAGGAATACGATTCAAGTGAAGGGGCACTCTAAAACATTCTATGCCGCTGGTTGTAGACAGCCGGTCGAGGAAATGGAATTTCTAGTAAAAAAGTCAACTCGGTTCTGAAATAATACATAAAAACATAACGACTAACCTTTAGTGTGTCCTCTTTTCTCATGTGCCAACACATTTACGTATTTATTTTCTGTAAAATTTAACGTCCTCTCACTCTGAAACCATCTCGCGTACTGACGGGAAAAAACTTTTAACGTGGTTTATATAATGGCGTGATGCAAATAACAATATCGTAATATTGAAAAACAGTTTATATTTATTTAAGCATTGTTTTAATGATTTTTAAAATAATTTTATTTTCTAGCCTTTTAGACAACATTAATGTGGTGATAATGTATATTATTAAAATTCGCCTGTATTTAGAATTAAAGGATATAATCGAACTTTAAGCTATTTTTAGAGGTTCTGTAAATATTTTTTTACGCAAATGTTTTAATACGTTTTGTTTTGAAGAGTAATTTATTTGTTTTAAACATAATATTATTTTCTAATAAACAATATAGAAATTTTCTAAAAACTCCTTCAAAAACCGTAATTATGCTGCGGTTGCGGATACCCATAATGAAATATCAACATTTATGGGGATAGCAAATGTAAAATCATGCAAAGTCCAGAATACGTATCCAGAGCAAACTTTTATAAATAGGAACATTCGCGGGTGTGCGCCAAAGTTTAATCACAATTGGAAGAATAGTATAGCAAATAATTTCGTAATGCCAGAATGTATAGAAACCATCGGGGTCATCCGCACATCAAGTATTCAAAGTTTCATCGCAATCGGATGAATGGTTTACGAAGCATAAGAGACAAAGAAAGAAACGTTCATTTTTATATATTACCAGTCTTGCTTCCCATTGCTCGTGTGTTTCAGATGAACGCTTTTGAGCAGCGTACACTCGAAGGGTTTCCAGTCTTGCTTCTCGTTGCTCGTCTGTTTCAGGTGAACGCTTTTTAGCAACGTATACTCGATGGGTTTTCAATCTTGCTTCCCTTTGCTCGTGTGTTTCAGATGAACGCTTTTGAGCAGCGTGTACTCGATGGATTTTCAATCTTGCTTCCCTTTGCTCGATCGTTTCAGATGAACGCTTTTGGGCAGCGTATACTCGAAGGGTTTTCAATCTTGCTTCCCTCTGCTCGTCTGTTTCAGATGAACGCTTTTGAGCAGCGTGTACTCGGTGGGTTTTCAATCTTGCTTCCCTTTGCTCGTCTGTTTCTGAATCTCTTTTCGCCTTTTGCCTTCTTGCTTGAGGTGTAGATCGACCAATCGCTTGCCGTTTGGGTGGCATAGTTTTGATTTCACAGTGAAATTTATACATTGAAACGATTATTCGCATTGAAATACCCTTTGAAAAATAGAAGAAAATCGGTTGATATAATATTATCCGAAATCGACCGGTAATTGTAATTTCACGTCACACATAAAATAAAATGTTGCTGACCGAACTTGATTCAATGCAATTAAAGCCTGTCTCTTTAATTGTGTGAACTATTTATAATGGCGTGGTGAGTGAACTGAAAGAATGTTTATTCACACTTTGTGGTAACTTTATACATAAAGGCGGACGTAGTTACATATTGCGACCTCTTGGGTTTTCTTTGATGTCAATTTACGTTATCTTTTTACATAATATTTATTTATGTGCACGTATAAAATGTAGTACGGAATTCCGATAAGTAAAAATCAAATAAAATTCAATTCCGTCAGCGTACATACACTCCAATACACTCAGAACAAACAAACTGTCAGTGAAATTTCAGAGTTTATTCGAATATTGAATTTTGTTTCAGACAAATCGATCAAATTTGGTACCTAACATAGGTACCTATTTAAAATATGTACCTTTAATTCTTGATTAGATTCAAAGTATTCTATTTGGGTGAGGGTTATTTATTTATTTATTTATTTATAAATAAACGCCCTTTTTCGGGGCTTTTACATATATAGCATAGAAAAAACATTTTCTTGTACATAACTGAACTGTCTCAATAACAATATTTTATATTTATTCAAAGATAAATTGAAGATGTCCACTGACTTGGTATAATTGTTTCCCTCCATTAGTATTTTGGGCAAAGAGGAATACACATGGTAGTTAGTCCCAGAATTTCTAGGTAATTTTATAGGTAAGTACTTCAAATAAATTCATTAATTAAAGGAGTTTATTCGAAAAATGATTTTTTATTAAGAACATTCGATGGTTTGCAAAATGTTGACAGATTCGTAAGAGTTTTTGTAATGGTTGAAAAATTTTTTCAGGCGTATTGTCATGTGGTTGTAATAATCCAGGAACCTTCGTGAAGGTGGAAAGAAGATATTTTGAAAGTTTCAAACATTTCCTATGCTTATTATCCTATGCTTACTATAACAATACATAAAGGAAAAACAAATAAACAACAAGCAAGCTACATACATTCATTTTTATAAATGATATATTCATGATTAATGATATGTACGTGAACATTAGTCATTAGGTTATAGTCTAATTATAACGATTTGTTGTTTTTTAAATGTATGTAATGTTATTACTTAACCTGTAAATGTTCTTACTAAAAATGAAAATAAGAAATCCCAAGAACATTTTTATTAACCAATTAAATTTATCTTAACATCTCATTCTTTCTTTCTTTATCGTTCCAATTTTTTCATCGTCTTCCTAAAGATTTAATTAGGTATATCGAAATAAATTAAATAGTAAACGCCCAATTTGTCGGTAACGAGATGACTAACTGCATTAATTGCATTAATAGGAAGTTAAAAACCAAAAAATGTATGTATTCTTAGTGTGCCTTACGTCGCCGCGAATATAGGTAAAAGGCACAAAAATCGCTCGGCAAACGGAGTCTCGAGGTCATGATTACAAGCGCAAAAGTGCTTTTTATTAATTTTGTGAATATAAGAAAGAAAAAATGTTAAGGTTAAACGCAACGTACATTATAATCTACGCATTCACAGATGGCGCCAATAAAATTATTTTAGGTTTTAGACACTTTTGCAAGTTATGCTTTAAGATATTAATAATAATTAATTGTTCGCGCCCGTACATACGCAAAATGAATATGAATAAATAGTTTTGTCAATAAAAAAAACTCAAATCTTTCAAGAGAGGCTGACAAATACAAAATTAGATCGGTAATTCAATCCAATATTGTATTTGTCAGCCTCTCTTGAAAGATTTGAGTTTTTTTTATTGACAAAACTATTTATTCATAGTCATTTTGCGTATGTACGGGCGCGAACAATTAATTATTCTTAATATTTTAAAGCATAACTTGCAAAAGTGTTTAAAACCTAAAATAATTTTATTGGCGCCATCTGTGAATGCGTAGATTATAACGTACGTTGCGTTTAACCTTAATCAATGGAAACTATCGCAGATAATTCCCCCAACCTCCCACGTTTACCTCCCCCTCACGCGTCCACTTTACACCTTCCCCGCCTTCCCTCGTCCCCCACCCTCGAACCCCCCCTCTTCATTCGTTCCCCTCTCCCTAAACTCCCCTCACTCTGCCACTAAACTATATGAAATACATTCATTTTTCAAACAACTCGTGCGCCAACAATTGCAATTTTTTAATACAAATTTCATAACTCCAGAGCTCACTATGGTATACAGGAAATTTCGTGGGCGTGCGCACAACAACTCACCAACGTTTCATCGCAATTTAATGAATATTAAAGAAATAATTTCATAACGCCAGAGCTCACTATTATATATAGAAACCATAGCGTGCATGCGGATATTAAATCACCAAAAACTATGACTCATCACCAATATTACCTTGGTAAAAAAATCTGGGTCCTCTTCCAGCTGATTTTTCAATTCGGGGCAGACTTGAAGGCGACGCTCTCTTTGATCCTCAGAGAGGAGACGAGGCACAAATTTGTCTGCAACTCTTGTCGTGTGCAAATCCCGTGACAGAATCCGCTGAATTGAACTCCAAGTTATTCCAGTCATGTCTGACAGTTGCTCAATTGTTCGGTGACGATCTTCATGGACAAGAGTGTTAATTTTATCAACATTTTCATTGGTCCTTGAAGTTGAGGGGCGCCCAGAACGAGGCTGGTCTTCAACCGACATTTCGCCACTTTTAAAACGCGAAAACCATTCGTAGACCCGAGCTTTACTCATTGCTTCATTCTTGTAAGCTGTTTTGAGCATTGCAAGAGTTTCCGCAGCCGTTTTTCCCAAGAGATAACAAAATTTTACGGCCACACGTTGCTCGCGGGCGTCCGCCATTTCACGTCTTCGCCGAAAGAAGAAATCTTGATTTACTTAAAATTAAACTTTGGACGAACGCGTGGTCTCCCAGTGATGCAACTTCACACACTGATTGAGAAAAAGTTTCTGTACAACGTCCGACCACACAAAACCCGTTCGCCTTCCACTTCTCCCTTCTACCGCCCGGGTCTCGCCACTTTTGGGTCCCCCTCGCACATAGTTATTTGTAATAAGGGAAGGCGGGGCACGTTGTACGGGGAACGTTGTTACATCATCGATAAATCACAGACTGGAGCGAATTTTCGCGTGCATTTCTATGGTGGACATGCGTGAATTAGCCGACCACATTGTCCCACAAAACGTCAAAGAAAACGTGTTAAAAAAATCTAATAAATAAAATTGAATTTCGCTTTTGCAAAGTAACTTTCGTTGAAAGAATTTGAAGTCATATTGTCACCTTTTCATAATAGGTAAGTTAATATATATTATATTTTTGATTTTTTACACCTTTCTGCTTAGTTTCTGAATATTTGTCTTAACCATCGTAAATTTCGTGTAAATGATATTACGCTTTTAATGTGAAATTCGTCAAAGGGGTAAGTTGTACAATGATTAGGCGGCAAGTTGTCACATATAACAATGTATCCCATATAGATGCTTAGTATAAATAAGGCAGACTTCTTTGGTCTCAAAAAACGCGAAGTGCCTATGTCTGGTGTGTGTTGAGAGTTACGCCTGCTTCAAACCTGGAGAGGAATGGATCCGATGCACTAAGTGCTAGCATTGATCTCATATTTCTTCTCTTCATTTTCTTTACTGGTGTAAAGTTTATTTGTTTGTCAAAATTTGTCACACATTGTCACATTTGTGACACCCCTCCCCCCTAGTGTGACCACACATTTTTTTGCAAGTTTACATTTAGATTTTTTTTGCTTTTTAATAATTTAGATTTTTACATGTGATGTCACAGAACTGATGACCCCCCCTACCCCTTCCACACTTCTCTACTCTCCCCCCCCTAAAAGTGTGACGTAATTTATGGATGGTCCCTAACCAGCTTTAGGTTAACCAGGGGCCTCGATGACATAGAGCGAGTTTACAAGCTACTATCTGGGAAATTCACAATCTGTTAGTAAACTCGCTCAGTGTCATAATATTATCAAGCGCCCTTGAGGTGGTGGGCTCTACAAATTGTCCAATTATTTTATTATTATTATTATTATTAATTCTTCTCTAAAAGTCAACATCTAATGACATCGTAAATATGAAAATAATGACCGCATAAATCAAAGATTTCTCCATAATATAGATTCCGTGGGGGATGAAAAAAAAAACATGGTGTAAAACGCCCGTTATTCAAGTGACGACAATATTATAATATAAAATTGTTCTTACGTAGGAACTGGTCTGTTGAAGTGTAGAGGGCAGGGTCGGTTTCTGAGATGACAGATGCTTTTCTGGAGTGACCTGCAATAAAAGAAATAATAAATTAAGCATTGCTAAAATTTTCAACTACTGTAATCGAGGATTAAAAAAAAATTCCAGCATGAAAACAAAGCGTTGTGCTGTCATTGTAACTGTCACAGCGGTCATTTTCATCAAAAAAGTAGGGCCGAATGATCCCAAATTTGGATACGGCGCATCAACCAACAAAGTGACTTTTGGTGAGTGAAGAGACCTCTCATGGAGTTCCTGTGGGTTGATTTCGGACCAGTACCGAAAATTTTGTTTGTTAAGAGCACCAGAAAGGTGGAAATGGGCCTCGTCAGTGTTCCAAAAAGGTGACATTTCAGGGATTCGGATAACATTTCTTGATAAAGATCGAGGCGCTTTACATACCGAAGATTTTACAGACAAATCGTTATGCAAAATCCTCCTTAGAGAACGATTAGATATTCCCAATGCAACTGCGTGCCCCCGAGCAGAGCGCCCAGGTGACTGTTCGACTGCTTCCCAAACCAACGCCACATTTTCGGGTGATGTTGCAGTTCTGAGTCTTCCTGCACGAGGCTTTGATGTGGATTCACCTTCTTCCAAAGCGCGAACCCAACGTTTGATTGTCTTTCCAGTAGGGACCGAAACGTTGCGCGGAATGTTGAAACGTAAGCGCATGGCTCTCTGCGTCGCGATCACAGAACGGCCTTTTCGTAAAAAAGTTGCGGTGGCGAAGGCGCGATGCTCCCCGGTCCAAAGCATGATGCGTACTGAACGCGTCACGGAGTAAAGGCCTGACCAAACCGGCGCGTTCAAAGTGGCGATCAATGTTGTGTACGAGCTCGCGGCGTCCGGTGCTGCGTCTGGACGCGGTGTTCGCTCGCGTCCGCGATCAGTCGCTGCTTGCAGGGTTTGCACGCTACATACAACGTTATTATTTCTGATTTGATGGTATTTTTTATAATGTCGGATACAAGTACAGAAAGAATAATCAACGAAATTAGCAAGCATCGTTTAATTTATGACACTTCACATCCAGAATACAAAAATAATAGAAAGAAGGATCAAGTTTGGAAAGAAATAAGAGAAATATTGGGATTAAGTGGTAAGTTATAGAAAATATATTTATTTTTATAGGACATACATTTTTATGAATTAACATTTAATTTACACCTTTATTGCACAAATTCAGAAAAAATATATTCTTAACTTTTTTATGAATTAAAGTAATTAACAAAGTGTTCACGTACACTGAATACGTAGTTTGTGCTTCTACGATTATTGATTACCATACTGAGAAAACCTTTTGCGCTCTCATCCAATGGAGGTAGTAAATTATTATCGTAATGCACATTTCTGCTTTTCGATCTCAAAAAATTATGCAATACAAATGAAGCTTTTACTATAATAATAATAAAAACTTAGTATTTATATAGCGCAGTTTTGTGTAATTTCACTTCAAGTGCGCTTAGCTATAATTAACTTAAGAGTAATCCTATTATAGTGTTCCTTACGAGTCCTTACAAAATTTATCAAAAACTATGAAACAAAGATTATACAGTTACAAACAACGGCGTTGTTTTGGCACAGGACAATAGATAATGCTAAACCATAACGGTGCCCTTAAACAAGAATCATTAAGACTTAAATATAACATAGAACAGGAGGCAGTTTCGTTTAGAAATAAGAAAAAATCGGAGTGCACATTAAACATAAAAATACAGTAAAGAGGCAACCGAAACCAAACAATTACCGGAAACCTGAAGAACATGGCTTATTAGATTATATTGAAAAGGAGTTATGATTCATGAAAGGTACGATTTTTTAAATAAATTTGTTTTTAAAGCCCGTTTAAATTCAGCCAAGTTCTGGATATTAGTAAGGGCTGAGGGAAGTTTATTCCAAATGAGCGGGCCAGTTACACGAAAAGATCGATCATAGTAAACGGCTCGATTTGACCTAGAAAGTTCGATTAAGCGATTAGTAATATCTAGATCTGCTGACCTTAGAGTAAGCTGTCTATCGCTTATCTTAACTATCGAAGTAATAGCAGATGTTTTTGCCTCCAAAGGTCTTAAAAAAATTCTCCATCTTTGAGCCAATATGCCGATAGCATTTTCCACCACACGCCTTGCTTTACATAATCTGTAATTGTAATTAGGTAATCTCGGGTCATCTCTTGATTGCCTATATGGAGATGGACGCAACAGACTTGAGCTTAATCCAAAAGCTTCATTTCCAATAAGTACACATGATATCACGGACGCTAGTTGATCGCTAGTTTGGGGTGAACGGTGTCTGCACGCACATAGGACGCTCACCGTCCACGCAATCGCGGACGCAAAATGAACACGCCGGTTTGGTCAGTCCTTTACGATCGAAATAAGACCCCGTCCAACGCCCTACCCCCATCCACCGGCCGAGTATCGGATTTTAAAAACCCGGGCATACCTTTTGTCCCATCTGTATAAACGAGCAAATAAAGTACAAGGACATAATTACAATAAAAAATTATTAGGTACAACTTTAATAAATAGTATGAATCGATTAAGAAAAAAGATGTAAAATGTATTAAGATGATTTTTTTATTATGATTATCGTCCAATTGTTAATGACATTAGACATCAACAATTGGACGATAATGTCATTAGACATTAACAGTTAGGTGAAAATACCAGTAAAACAAACACAAAATAATCCAAAATGTACGATTTAGGGTTGCATATTGAGGGTGACCGGACAACTCGGAATGAAACCAACTCAGAACCATCTCAGATAAGTCATTTAGAGCGATAAAAAAAATTGGTTAAATAGGTTACGTTAGGTTAGGGTTATCGGCTAATTTAAAATGATCTTTTTCATAGCTTTTAATGACTTTGCAAGGAGGTGTTGAGTTGACTTTATTCTCAGTTGGCATGGAACCCATATTGAGATCGTCAGGACCGACCTCGTTTCCGAGCAGAGCGCCTAGCACGGACGATCAATAAAACCCTATATCAATACGAAATTGACTAAATCCGTTATCTATGGTCAGTAAATATTTGTGAGCACGGTCAACAATTGACAAGAGATATTCCGACCGACGCACAGTGGGGCAAGAATGCCTAAAAACGCCCTTTATTTACAGGGACGTTTTAAGGTGAAAATTTGAATGTGGAATGAAAGGTTATAAAAAAATAAAAATTTTGTGTACATAATATGTGTAAAATATATTACCTCTATATTATATATATATGCAATTTAGTAAAATAACTATCAAAAATATTTTTAATTTTATTTATCTGACATGTTTGAGTAGTCATCACTATCATTATCACCATCATCATCTCTACCATCATCAAGATCATCATCATCATCATCATCATTATCATCACTACCATCATCATCAGCTTCAGTACTTGGATAAATTCCATTTATCGGCTGTAATACAATGTAGTTATTATAAT
This sequence comes from Glyphotaelius pellucidus, assembly GCA_936435175.1. Classification (NCBI taxonomy): domain Eukaryota; kingdom Metazoa; phylum Arthropoda; class Insecta; order Trichoptera; family Limnephilidae; genus Glyphotaelius; species Glyphotaelius pellucidus. The sequence continues at coordinate 35,721,083 of OW386548.1, forward strand.
GGTCTCACAGAAATCGTTGTGTCTCCATTATTATCATAGTTAGAAGTATGATCTAAACGGTATTGGAATGAGAAAACAACACGCTTTATATTAAAATCTAGAAATTAACCATAGAAGAATAAAAATGTACCCTTATTTGAAACCAAAGTTTCCGAATGCAATTTGAAAAATATATATTAAACTTTATGATTTTTTTTTTACACGAAACGACAAAAAAGAGAGGTGACGATAACATTTGTAATACATTTGTCTAGCAAAATTATTTTATTTAGTTTTTTCTTAAGTAATTTTAGATAGAAAAAACGTAAGGTGAGCCATTTTTAAAACTATTTTAACGTTGAATAAAAAAAAATGGTGTGTTTATAATTATATGTGTCTTTCTAAAAATAAAAAAGGGGGCGTATTTTATCACCTTTCATAAACATTTTTTTGTTTTTGGATATATTTAGAAATGTTTCGTTTATATCGATTTTACCGTGAAGCGGAAAATTATTTGACCTTCTGACAAGACATGCCCGAGGGCTGAGGGGTTAATTAATTTAAAAGTACACCAAAGAGAATTTTAATTAACAATTTTTTTATATTAATAATTTACCAAAACGGATTGAAATGTACGCATCTATGAAAACAAAGTTTCCGAATGCAATTTGAAAAAACTTTGTTAAACTTCATTAATTTTTAAAAAATTATTTTTACATTAAATGTCAAATAATTAAGGTTATGATAACGTTAATGATACATTTGTCTAATAAAATTAATATGTATTTTCAGTTTTTTTTTTTATCAGTAATTTTTGTTAATAAAAAAAGAGTGAGTCATTTTTTAAACTTTTTTTATGTTTGCATTAAAAAAAAATTTACTTGAAAAATTATATGTATAGTTTTAATAATAAAATTTGAAAGAATAGTTAATCACATTTCAAAAGCCGTTTTTTGTTTTCAGGTATGATCAGAAACATTCCATTTAAAATTAAAAATGTACATTTGAGAAAAATTTATTAAATTTTATAATTTTTTTCTGATTTTTTTTACATAAAATTATAAAAAAATGAGATTGCAGTAACGTTTACAATACATTTGTCTAATAAAATATATATGTGATTCTAGTTTTTTTGTTAACAGTAATTTTGGTTAGAAAAAAACGTTAGGTGAGCCATTTTCAAAACTTGTTTTATGTTTGCTTTAAAAAAATTATATTTTAAAAATTATACGTACAGTTTTAATAATAAAATTTGATAGCATATTATATCAGTCTTCAAAAACAGTTTTTGTTTTCGGATACATTCCGAAATAGTCCATTTATTTGAATTTTATCGCAAAGCGGAGAATTGTGATAAAATACACCCGAGACTTGTGGGGTTAATTACTTAAAAAGTGCAAAAAAAGTGGCAAAAGTTAAGAAGTGATTCGTAAATAACAATAGTTACTGATATAAAACATGTTTTCAAAACAGCCCGGAGGTGCCCGGAGCTAAGTATATTTCTAAATGAATCTGAAATTTTTAGAAATCAAGATCACATTTTTGTATTTAATTGATATGCACTTTTACTCATCAATGCAACTAATTATTTAAAAACTACAGTATAAAAAAAAGTTAAATACCTGAGCATCATGGCTACATAATCGCTTTTGGGATTTGTATAAGGTATCTTCCGAAATAAATATGTAAAGTTGAGTGTTAAGCGGGCACACTTAACGGGGGTTCTTGACTTCACGACCGATAGTTGTGTTCTCAGGGCAATTACAGATGGAAAGTTAGGTCAATTGCGTTTACCTGCTGTGTAATTATGCAGCACCTAAAGGGGTATCTGACAACATATAACACGACTTTGTAAGATTGAATTTTTTTGTTTTTGTTTTTTGTATGAAAATGGGGGATTTGGCCCCACTGTGCGACGGTTGATAAATTTTAGAGCAACCCTCATTGTATCAGATAAGTTTCGGTTAACTGTCAATATACACGTATTTTATGGCCAGTTATCAATATTTGCGAGCACGGTCAACAATTGACAAGAGATATTCCGACCGACGATTGATAAATTTTAGAACGGCCTTCAGAGTATCAGATAAGTTTCGGTTAATTGTCAATATACACATATTTTAATAATGTCGTTCGTTCTGCCAAATAACAGGCTAATTGATGAACTGGATTGAACTAACGAAGCTTTTTGAATTGAAAGAAGTCGCATACTCGATCCATAGACTTGAAAAAATTAACAAGAAGCAACCAATTTATTCCATTCGATCTTTGATAATCGAAAGTGGTTGAAATATGATTAAAGACCTCATTAAGTCAAAAATTAAAATGCGAATTGCCAATGCATATTTAGGTTAGTATTTCAATTCAACGCTGCCAATATATTAATATTTTTTGTGTAATTGTTTGGCGTTTGACATTTCGGGGTGTCAATTCAAAGAAAGTACCTCCAGTGTTGCCGGCGTATATCGATTTCTAATTTTCCCCTATCAATATCTGTTCGGCTGTCAACGGTGAAACCGTGCTCGTCACTGTGCTAGATCTCCAGGGGGGCAGAGCGCCTGGGAGATTGGTTGCTTCGAAAAGAATCAGCCTTAATTTTCCAATAAATCTGTCCTATAATAGGAACTTTTCATAAATCCAGGCTCATTCGCATATAAATTTAATTTTCTTTAATTTAATCTTTGAATAAAGTGAATCGGATGAAAATTCGATGACTTACGATTCCATCCAACTTGAAAAACTTGGTTTTGAGAAAAACGCGTTTCAAGTTTTCGCTTGTAAAAAGCATAAGTTTTTCGATACTTACGGCTGTGACATGCTGATTACCGTGAAATCTTCGTTTACGCGGCCTTGAAGGACGGTTTGAACTGTATTTATGTCCTTTGTGATGCTGCATATTGACAGAAGCAATGTAAAATACGATCAACAATGGAATAAAATACGCCCGGAAAGAAATTCGAAACCCGACCGAACTGTTCAAAAATCGAAATACGACTGAACTCGAACGTTCTCCGCTCTACTCGCGCACCGCTCCTAACTATATTTGAAGGTCGAATTTGATGCTATAACTTTGGGAACATATTCTCCACAACTACAGGAAAAAAATTTGGATCAGCTTGACCAGACTCCTCCCTTAATACGTGTGAGAAAGATGAAAGAAAATTATTACTTTTTCCTTTCGAGAAAAAAAAAAGTACATCGTTTGTCTCACAATTATTAGTGTCTAATAAAGGGATGCATCATCATTGTGATAAGGAATACACGTTATTGCTTATTTTATGCCGTTGCCTTATTGTCGCCGTGGGAATACGAAACGCAACCATTGAAGGTTGGAGGCTCTAACAATCTCAATATTTTCCTAAGTTAAAACAATTCTACTGTATCATATTGTGGAATATGAGGTACAGAGAACTCAATCTCTATTTCTCGAGAACTGAGGGTTGATTTGGGGATGGTTTTTTTCTACTCGAAGGGTGGGCTGCCTATAGCAACTTATAGGGTTTGAATTCTGTTTTTTTTATTATTATTGTCGGTAGATATTTGTAAAATTATTTCAAGGTCATTGATTGATTGTAGTGATTTATGTTTTGAAGAGTCCACACTTCAAGGGGGGAACGTAATGGAGAAGGGATATGAGAAGATCGGGTTGTGGTCGGGACTTATACGCCCGAGGCAAGCTTTACTGGGTTTTTAATGTATAGGAAGTTTTGCATAAAACGATTTGACCAATTCTACCATATATTTTTTCAAGGGCGGGATTTTCGTATCAGAATTTATAATGCTGTTTCGGACAAACCAGGGGCTTTTTGTAAATCTTCTAAGTGTGGCATTTTGGAATGATTCGAGACGCTTTGACGATTCTCTGCGGTCCTCTTCTTATCGCAGACACATTTCCTGAACCCTGAACCCCTGATTGCATCTCCCCACCCTAAAATCGATTGACGTGAAGGGAGATGACTGCGTGGGGGGGGGGGGGGGACTGCGAACTTCAAACGGCCGCTGCACGGCGACGACGGTCGAGCGCGGTGTGAAAAGTAGGCATCTAACGAAAAAGTGCACTCCACCAAACCACCACTGCATCACTGCATGTTTGCGAGTTGCGACTGAAAACCATTGAGACAAACAATCTGCTCAGTATGCAGGGCGCAGCGCCCTTAAAAAAAACACAAGTGCCGCGCGCCATCCTGAAGTTGTCTACGTGTTTGGTTGTATTATTACCATGTATTTATTATATTTATGAATTGTCACCTAGAATGTAGAAAGAAAGAAGAAATAAAGGACAATCACATATTTTTACATAAAAAAATAATAACAGCACTAATAAATAATATTAACAGATCGAGTAAAATGTGAAAAATGGGTAATTTTTTTATCAAATTATTGTTCAACTTTTAATGTCTAATTAAATGACATAGTTAGGTGAAAATATCAAAAAATTAATAAAATTGTACCTTTACACTATATTTTGGTGGAAATTTTCGTTAAACTTTAATAAAAACTCAAAATATACTTCACTTTGTGCAGCTTTAGATCTTTGTGCAAAATGCGGTGTAAAGATGATCTATGCACATTTAAAGCACTTGCGCGCTTCCGAATAGAAAGGTTTGGGTCGTCACGAACAGACCGAATAACACTCTCTAAGCTTTCTACCGTTCTCGATGACCTTGGTCGCCCGGATTTTGGTTTTGCCAGCGTTGTACCGGTCTCTTCAAACTTTTTGACCCATTTTCGAATGAGAGGGATGCTTTAAGTGACGAAAACCTCGAATACTGCAGCCATTTTCGTAAAACTCGCGCACGCACAACGTGCGGTCCGGTCCAGAGAAACGTTCCATCTCGACTGAATCCAGTGAACAGTGTTGCCAACTCTGAATCTCCGTTCCCGCTAGATCGTGACGGGAATGATCATCGATCGTCATATTCGAATCCGCTAGGAAATCCGTTAAATACAAAATTTTCCCGTTTCGAGGCACTTCAATCCGCTAGATAAGACGGGAAATCCGTCAAGTTGGCAACACTGCCAGTGAATCCCCAAGAGTCCAAGAGCCAAGAACCAGGCTACTGATTGACATACCCCCCGTGCCCCTCGGAAAAGTAGTGTTCACTCAGTAAGCAAAACAAATACAAACTTTCTTTTGAGACACCCAGTACTTCAAACTATATTAACAATTTATTTACGGCACATATCTCGTTATGAAAATGTTAACATTATTGTACGTGGTGGAATTCCACCGTAATGATTTTAAATAAAACATTGTTCCACTATTCGTAGACCGGACCGGTTTCAACTTGTTACGGTCACCTACAGACTTTATCACTGAGCGGTTCGGTCTACAAAATAAAAATGGAAAAATTAAAGAATTGGTTTACTTGAAATCGTTTGATGACCATTTATACATTTATAATATTCAGTCTGACAAAATATAGTAGAGAAATTTGTAGGGTGCTATTTCAAATAATACATTTGACGTTGAAAGTAAGAATGATCATTTTTTTACATTAATATTACACAGGCGGCCCAGAGGAAAATAGTTTCCATCTGGGCCTGAGTCATTTTTGAGGATGTTGTGTGCAGGGTCTTGTTGGGGAGAGGAAGGGGTTAACAAGTGACCGGTGTTGTAGTAAACGTGTTGATGAAACACAGAGACCGGCTAATCGTTCCACAGCCGATCTAGAACTCAAGAACGAGTCGCAAAAGCGACCCGTTCTCCTTATATAAATGTTGAGCGCGCGGTTGGCATACTAATAATATTATACGTAATATCTTCATACTATACCAGTTTACTATCTTGATGATGTCCCGCGAGTTGATTCCTGGAATGAGAAATACTTATCAATTACATATTATATATAAATATGGATAGATTGTCCCACAAGGGGTTATTGGGCATGATTCTACAACCATTAATATAATAATAATGTGTACATATATATACCTAATATACATATAACTTAATATTGTATAGGATGTCAGGACGTGTCCGACACACTTTAAACATCGATTTCTGAGCATATTTGGAGTAAAATGAAGACGGCTTTTTGGTCTTCGCTTTCGCCCGCCCAGAACCTTACGCATATTCGTAAATACCCGAAGCGTTATACGCCCGAAGTGGCAACGTAAATACCAGAGGTCTCAGATTAACAGTCAGTTTCAGATACTTTTAGGTGGATTTAGACCAAACGAGCAAATGCTTATTCTAGTTTGCTCTTATAAATTATTTTGGTGTAAATAGTTATAGAGCATTCTTTCGGTGCTCCAAGTGTATTCACGGAAATTTAGTAGAATGCTCGCCGAAATTTAGTAATATACTCGTTTCTTTGAAGTAAACGCCGCAACAGTTACCTAGAACCCAGAGCAGTGATTCCCAAAGTGGTCCAGGTAGACTCATAGGGATCCACGGGAGACCCGACGGGGGTCCACGTAGGCGCAATAAAAAAATGAGGACTCACAAGTTGTAAGTGGGGGTCGACGAACTGGTTTCGATTGAGACCCATCCCGTGCCTCATATCCATATCCCATTCCACCTCCCGGCTCATATCCCATTATACCCCTCCACAACAGAGCTACTGGTGTACAGCGCACGTTGTTGCACTGGTTATGCATGATATCTTAAAACGCCCAGCTATGCAAGGGAGGGGGGCGTAATGGGATATGGGTGTACTGAACTAGGATGGGAACATACCCATACCCCCCCCCCCGTCCCATAATCCATCACGCCCCCTCCGTCGTGGCAAATATCTGGTCCATTTGCCCCCGTTTGAAAACTTAGTAGATCCGGTACTGCTCCGTTGTGACAGACCACACCTAGCCATTCAATATTCAGTACAACGCGTGTCGAGTTTTGAGAATATGGTAGAAATGTACCAGCAGGGAGTCCACCGTGACCAGTAAAATTTTGCAAGTGGTTTACGAGAAAAAAAAGTTTGGGAACCTCTGGCCTACAGCATTCTTTTGTGTTCGAACGCGATCGCTTCTCGAGGCGGTCCCTTCAAAGTGTTCTGGTAACTTGCATCGACTAGTTCGTAATAATTATGGATCAATGAAAAATGTCAACAAATGATAGAAGTGTACCAAAATTTCAAATGTCTGTGCAATCCAACTTACGGAAATTATAAAAATAATTCGCGTAAATAAGATGGTTGTCGGAAAATCGGAACTATAATTTTTTAATTAAATTCTTGACTCACCGACGTTTTTTCCTTATTTTGTTTTTCAATAATTGCGTCATAACGATATATGAAGCACTTGAAATTATAATATCACTCTCACTGTCGGACATGGTGTAGCGACACAGACTTTTCCAACAACCACTAATATAAATTCATGATGAAAGAGAAAGGGGCCTTTTTGGCCCGGAGCTCTGTATGCCAATATTTAAAAAAAAAGCGACACAGACACTACCGAATGCTACCGCTGACTGTTGAAGACTGAATGAATAATGAGCATTCGCCCGCCTGATCTAGGCATCGCTTTACATTAAAATCAAGAAAGAATGCTCTTATTCCAGCTCTTTAGCTCTAAGCTCGTTTGATCTGAACCCACCTTTAGAGGAATATTACATTGTTATTGGATCTAAACAGTAAAATAAAATAAAGTCGTAATATAAAAGGTATGTATTTTTGTTATTGTTTTTGGGGTGTTATGCCGTGTTTCGCTACCTCCTTCTTTAGCCAACGTTTCGCACAGCGTTATGACCGACGTCATCTGCCCTGATGATGGACACTGTAACGCTGTCCGAAACGTTGGCTAAAGAAGGAGGTAGCGAAACACGGCATAACACCCCAAAAACAATAACAAAAATACTTTTTGACCGTGAAAATCTAAAAACATACCAGGTATGTATTTTGTACAATTAAACTTGGACAAATTATTATCAGCCATAAATCTTTTCGGACGGGATTTCTAAAATAACTTAGGGGCTATTTCACCAATCTCTTTAAATGTTGCTCTTAACTACCGGTCACATAACTTTATTGGTAGGAGAATCATGCTCAAAAACCCGTGCGCATTTCACCACAGAAAATATGGTGCCAAGTAGCTATTTTGGTCTACTGCCACGCCTGTCTTAGACGCCATTGTTTCTATGAAATCACAAACGTCAAAAGTGTCAACATGGTGTCAACACAGTGTTCGTTTATTGTTGTTTACGAACGGGATTGGTTTATTTATGCAAACTATAAGGTAAGTTCAACGGGTTTTTGTTATGTTTTATTGATTATTGAGTGATATTACTAAAGAATTTAGTTGAATTTGTAGATTTGTCTTAATTCATGCGTCACAAAATGTTTTACTCTTTCTTCTTTCCTCATTGCTATTTTTTGTGATTTTCTGCTGTTAAATCGTTTAGGTACAGTGTCTTTAACATCTATTGTGTATTTGTCTGCAGAGCCTTCAGGTGAACCAATACATTAAAGTGAAATATGAGGGACTGGAGAGACAAAAGTGCACCCTCATCAGATAGGGACCCAGCAACGCTGTTCCCTTGGACAACATAGAGACGATGATAAAATGTACGATCTCCCTCACCAGAGGCACCACCAGCGGCTGGAATATCGATGCCTCTGCTCTAGGTAAAACATTTACATTGCATATTTAAAAATCAACCTGTACATTTCCTATTGTATTTATTAAAACGCTTTTTAGGGACTTTTACACAGAAATAGTAAAAAATATACAATATTATGTACAACTGAGCGACTTCAGTAACAATATTTTGTATTTGTTTAGTGTTAAATTCTGGCTTGCCATTGAATTAAAATAATGCATGGTTTCATTGCGCTTTTACAAAAACAAGAAACTTAAATTTTGGGTCGCACAGTTTACAAGCGTTTCACACGTTGTGCAAGGGGGTCACAAAGCATCGGACCATCATAAATTGAAGACTCGGCATAATTATTTCCCTCCATTCACAAATCAACTGGCTGTTGATTTGTGAGCATGCTCATTGATCCACAGGTGGAATGTGGCAGGTGGTTAGTGTTTCATGAATGTTTTATCCCTTATTATTACTTTCAGATAAACCGAATGCAATTGAGGAGTACACCGCTGTGCGTTGTGGATGAGGAAGACTAAAAGAATAGCCATCAGCCATCCAGAGTCTCCAGAGCTGCTAACATAATGATTATATAAAACAGAATGTATTGTTTACTTTACAATCTAGAATATTCATTTAGTAAGGTGTTCCCAACACGAAGCTGGTTATTCTCTAGCTAGTTCTAGTTCATTGAAATTTTTGTAATGTTTGTAGTTGAACAAATGGGTGTAGCTAGGTATTGATTTAGGGTGGGACAAAAAATAAAAATCTAGAGTAGATACCAAAAACAGTAGGCTTCGACAACATATTCATGCTTTGGGCTCTATCAACATGAACGGAAGACGGAAAAACCGTCATTTGAAGTGCTGTAAATTTGAAAACGCAACTTGGTCTACAATCTAAGAGGTCATGCTTCGCCCAGCCAGAGTTGGCAAATGCCCCACCTTGCCCCACCGTGCCTACACATGGGGCAACATCTACTAAATGACGTTGCGTGAGAATGATTATAAATAATATACAATCACTTGTCTGTACCATTCATATTCATCCATACAATATTATAAAATATTATGGCTGCCGTCGTCCCACTGACTCCTGATAATGTTGCCATATATTTATAAAAACTAAATATAATCTACCGTATTAGGTATGTTCTTACAAAGAGAAATGTTTTTCACTCACATGTTATTAAATAAATATATTGTACAGATATACCAAAATATTCTGAAGTTTTATTACAGTTTCCATAAAGCTAAATAAGTGTTTTTCACAATAAAAGTACAGGGAATCTACTCTTTAAAACACAGTTGTACAAAATTTCTAGGGTCTCATACAGAATCACTTCAATCAGCACGTCCACCTGGAGAAGACACCTTTTCTGTAGCAGTTACTGGTTAAGGTTACTTCGGCATTTTCTCCGTCTGAAAGAAGAAAGTCATTTCAGTACTTGGTTTTTTCAGTTGGGGAAATCGAATACTGTTGGAATAAGGAAATGAATACTACAGGTGTGTAGTGAGGATATAGGTACATTTTATATACCTTCCCTGTTCCTGTGAATTCATTGATAGTACAATATTGATTGTAAAAATATCCGTTACAGTAGTATGATATTCAGAGGTACTTACTTGGTCACATTGCAACATGATTGCAGTCCATAATCCCTTGACCCTCGGGAACTGGGTCAAATTATAAAAACCTTTTAAAAGAGCCGGGTCCAGAAGGAAGCGAATACACATTGGACGGCTATATCCAATAGCCTCCGACTATCTTTTTATAAATCTGCAAGCAGACACCAACAAAATCTCCGGCTGACAACAATGAAATTATTATTTGTTGGAAATTGTTGGAATGCAATTTATATGGTTATAGAATGACATAAAACCTAATATACTTGTTATTGTTGTTGAAATATGAGGTAAGTACTACAATTCTGTATTATTCTTCAATATATATATATTAAAATAACACACCAAGTGGTTGAGAGTTTTTGTCTTTAGGCTGGTCATGGATTACAAGAACGGCATTTTCGTAAGTAGAAATCGTGAAAAATTCGGGTAATGCAAATACGATTTGACAGCAGCTGTCTGTCATATTTATTGAACCCGTGGTAGAAAACTTTGCTAATATGGTAGAAAACTTTGCTAATTTGTACCCGGTAAACGTTACTGGCTGGTCAAAGTACCAATTAATAAAAATAAACTTTATCTACCCACATAAGCATCCTTGAAGGATGGTGAAATCGAAAAAATGCTTTATCCTATTGGTAGTGCTTGTGAGCAAGATGGTGAAATACCCCCTTAATCAATTGGTTATTAGAAAGGTTTTTTACTGCGATACCTTTCAACTCATAGAAAAAAGGGTGTAAGGGCTGGTGACCGGACAACTTAACTTAACTTAAGAATAAACTCAACTCAACACTCAACACCTTCTTTGAAAAGTCATTAAAGGTGATGAGAAAAAAAAATTATAAAAATTCGTTAAACGGGTTATGTTAGGTTAGGTTATCGATTATTTTTTTATTTTTTTCTTGGTAGCTTTTAATGACTTTTCAACGACGTGTTGAGTTGATTCCAAGTTGTCATGGAACCGTCAGGGCCAGTTTGAACAATTTATCAAATTTCAAAGTAAATTTTCTAGTTCTAATCAAGTTCGTTATTATTTCGACGGCACTGAAGAACAATGTCGGACCTGCTAAAAATTGATAATCGCGCTGTTGTCTTATTTTCGTTCCTTTTTGTTGATTTAAAAATCAGAATTTTGGATGAAATATATATTTTTCTCTTTTGCTTCTTAATCTCAAAAACAGTAAAAATGCAGAAACGAAACTGGTCTGAATGTTTCACAAAACTGAAATATTAACAGAACTTGAATAGATCTTTCACAGGACCTGAAAATTAACTTCGAAATTTGATGAATTGATCGAATTCTGTAAAACTTATTCTTATTCATATTTTAAATTTAAATATTTTACTAAATAAAAAAAAAAAAAAAAAAATTCTATGTTTCCACTTGAAGGCAGGCCAAGCCTGCAACTCCGAACCTACAAATGTATTTAAAAAATTCCAAATATTTATCGATGGATGGCGCAAAATTCTCCGGATCTTCTTCTAAACATTTTAACTACAAATAATTACGAAGCATTGTTCTATAACAAACATTTAACGAACATTTAATTCGCAAAAATAAATATTGAGGTCAATAATCGAGATAAAAACTATCCTATATTTTCAGTTGGACCAAATTACACGCCAAATTACAAGCCATTAAGCCAAATTTCAAATCAAAATCGGTTAAGTAGTTTCGGAGTTTATCTCGAACAAACATCGTGACGCGAGATTTTAAGATTAGGTCAATATATTATAAACGTTGTCGTCTACTCTCTTTTAAAAATAATTTTAAAATTATTCCCGAAGTTTCATTTTTTCTTCAAATTGCGATCGTTAACTTTGCTTTCATAAAGGTGTACATTTCAATAATTTTGTGGTGAACTTTAAGATTAGAATATAAAGCGTGGTGCTCTCACTTTATAACCATGATAGTAAGGGAGACAACGATTTCTATGAGACCTGCATGAATCGTTCCGAAAAGCGAACAATTTTTCCTGAGGGGTTAAATAAAAATAAAATCATTGCAGTTTCAAAACAGTAATACACACTAGAAATGCTTTCCATATTGATTTGAGTCGGCAAAACACGACAGATTAAATGTAGAAACACAGGTTGCTTATACAATATACATAAATACAATTATGAGGGTAGATAATAATATATTCTAGACCAGTGATTCCCAAAGTGGTCCAGGTGGACCCCCAGGGTCCACAGGAGACTCAACGGGGGTCCACGTAGACGTGATAAAAAATTGGGGGTCCACAAGTTGTAAGTGGGGGTCTACGAAAATTTATCTGCAGGCTTATTCTCTATCTTTTGTGGGATCATTATCGAGATAACGGACGTGATCTCCTGTCAGATTTGTGTGATTTTTACATATTTACTGTAACATATTTTAGTTTAGATCATTTTAAACGTGAATTCCTGCAAGTGTGCACGATTATTTATTCATTTAATGTACCTTGTACATAGAAAAAGCAAATAAATCACACAAATCTGTAAGGAGATCACGTCCGTTATCTCGATAACGATCCCACAAAAGATAGAGAATAAGTCTGCTGGTTTCGATAGTAAAGAACAAAAATGTTGGCTTGGCTTTACCTGTCAATGTAGGCAGATAGTACAATAGTATTTCGGTGAAAAATGGTCATTTTGAGACCCATCCCGTGCCCACATCCCATCCCGCCCCAATCTCATATCACATTACCCCCCCCCTCCCCTGATGTGACAGATCACAACTCCAGCGTTATACTCAGTACAACGCGTGTCGAGTTTTGGGAATATGGTAGAAATGTTGCAGCAGGGGGTCCACCGAAACCGGTAAAATTTTGAAAGTGGTCCACGACAGAAAAAAGTTTGGGAACCTCTGTTCTAGACTATAAGAAAAGATAATAAACAAACAAACAAACGTCGCTCGTTTAATAGGTAAGTTACTGCGGTCAATCGAAGAAAGGTGATTGATTTGGAAAAAATCATTAGAAACATTTAGACACGTACTATTTTAATTAAAATTTGCTTTCAAAGTTAATGTGATGAATATTTTCATTAGTCAATTGTACTTAAAATGTGTATATATTGTCGTGGGTGAACATAAATTAAATAAAAACCATTAAAAACTCTGAAAACATTTGTACTTACTTAAACCTCTTCTTTTGACTTTAATTTTGTCAAAATACAATGCACATCATTGTCAATTATTGATTTATATTCGAAGTTTTCTGGAAGGTCACTTAAATCACGCATATTGTTTAAAATTTAATTTTTTCGTCAAAAACAATGGACGACCTGTGAACTTATAAACGATTCTGATTATGAGAGACGTAAGAGATTAAGAGAGACGTAAATAGCTGACGCGTTGTTGTCAGTCGTCACGAGACGTCGGGTACTTACTGAGTACAGTGACGTGTGCGAATGGACCATAACGGTCCATTTACGTTTAAATTAACCGTAAAATAAAATCATTCCTTCATTTCTGCATTCTAATCATGCCGGGAATGAACAACGGTGCATGCAAACAATTTTATTAACACAAAGCAAATCTTGAGATTAAACCAAACGTAGGAAATGATAATAGTAAGTACGTACCTACGTATTATGTACTTAAAAAAAATTATACAAAGTATAGTATCTATGGCGGGGACCGGGCAGACGGCGTGGATTTTAATCTGACAATCTAACAGTTTTATTCCGACATTGATGAAATTTTGCACACTCGACCTCCAAAATGAGAGGAAGTTCATCGCCTAAATGAGATTTCAAAAAACCGCTTCATCTCCTTTTAACACCCTTAGCAGAATCAAGCCGGGCAACGCCAAGTGCTTCAGCTAGTGACTAATTAAAATTGAAATAGCGAAAAGGTACCTATTTTGTGATGTTCGCCATTTTTTTATGTTTTACAAGTGTGTAATCAAAACATATTTTACCGACAAATACAAATACATATTAAAATTTTGCTTACCTTCTTTCGCAAAACTTCAGCCAAACGTCGATAATTTCGAAGACCCTGTTTTTTTATAAATATTGGATTTATTTGTTAATTTTCCATTTTTTGCAATAGGAATTGCCTAATTATACGTATATACACTAGAAATAAACGATTTATGTATACTTAAACAAAAAATGTATATAAAAACAATGTATTTCCGCAAACCAATATATACTACATTAGAAAAGGCTATGTAAGCACTATTTTAAAACCGCAATATTCTAGTGCTGTTTAAATATCGAACTGTTTTATCGCAAAGCAAAATACTTCATTTGCCTCCAAGCTTCCGTGGGACTATGATGCGGTGATGGTTGATGGTATGCTGAAAAAAAAATCTCTCCAGCTTTTTCGCAAAAACTCCCACGATTTCATAAAAACGTACCCAGATTCGAAAAAATACTTCAAGCCTAAAAATATACAAATGGGAGACACGGAGCTAAACCAGGTGAACCAGCTATTTTTTTCCGGCGATTTTCCTTGTGAACGTCTGTCAATATTTTTGGCGCCCAACTAGCACACACCTTTAATTTGTCCATTAGAATGGTTTAGATTAGAGGTTCCCAAATTTTTTTTCTCGTAGACCCCCTTTCAAAAATTTTACTGGTCACGGTGTCACCCTGCTGGTACATTTCTACCATATTCCCAAAACTCGACAAGCGTACTGAATATTGAATGGCGAGATGTGATCGATCACAACGAAGCAGTACCGGATCTACAAGTATTTTAAACGGGGGCAAAATGGACCAGTATTCGAGATTATATTTGCCACAACGGAGGGGGCGTAATGAGATATGGGACGGGGGGGTATGTTCCCATCCCAGTAAAATACACCCATATCCCATTACGCCCTCCCCCCTTGCCTAGCTGGGCCCTTTAAGATCTCATGCATAACCGGTACAACAACGTGCGCTGTACGTTAGTCGCTCTGTTATGGAGGGGGCGTAATAGGATATGAGACGGAGGGGTGGGATGGGATATGGATATGGTCTCAATCGAAACCAGTTCGTGGACCCCCACTTACAACTTGTGAACCCCCATTTCTTTATTGCGCCTACGTGGACATCCGTCGGGTCTCGCGTGGACCCCTAGGAGTCCTCACTGGTTTAGATCGTTGATTTCCTGACTTCTGGAATCGAAATTGGGGTCTCGTATGTTAGAAGGTGGTCTTCACGAAGTTTAGCCTGAATTTTCTCCAACAATGGATCAACAATTGAAGACCTTCTTCCCCTTCCTTCTTCCTCATGCACATTGGTTCTACCGCTCGAGAACAAAGCACACCACTTCCTAACATTACGCTGGTTAATCACATCTATAGATGGCCATCAGACGACGATGAATTTCGGTTGGGCGGACCTTCTCCGCGTTTAGAAAGCGAATAACAGCGTGCACTTCACATTTGGCGGGAGACGGCAGCAGAACGTTCATCTTCAACAGCAGCCACAGCCAGACTCACAACACTGGATAGAATATCGACCGCCAGTTGTGGAGGGGAAAGTACGTGCTACAAGCTAGCGTTGCCAAGCAGCGAAATATTTCGTCCATATCGCCGCAAACGACAAACGGTCATTAATTGTTGGACAACCCTCGTACATTTATATATTTTTTCTTGCTAATATCGCAATAATTTAATTAACAACATGTCAAGCGAGCCACTTCTATCTAGATATGGAGTACCACAGGGAAGCGTTTTTGGTCCCTTAATGTTCCTTATTTACATTAACGACCTATGTGACATTGATATCGATGGTCAAATCGTAACATTTGCTGACGATACAGTACTTCTCTGCCAGGCAGAAACATGAAATGAGGTATATACAAAGGCCGAAAATAATTTATCTGTGGTCAAAAATTGGCTAAACAACAACATTCTTACCCTTAACACAACAAAAACCAATTATATTACACACAGCATCACACAAAGAGGCCAATCTCCACCGCACACAGACCTTATCTTGCATAACTGTGGTCAAACTTCTCGTACATGTCAATGCGAGCGAATTGAAAGGGTTAATCAGACTAAATACCTTGGAGTTATAATAGATGCCAACTTACGCTGGACTGACCACATATCTTACATCACAAACAAACTGAAACGAGTCATGCATCTCGTAAAGTCAACTAAAAACATATTTCCAAGAACAATCCTCAGAACCATATTCTTTTCACTTTGTCAATCCATTATCTCTTATGGCATACTGGCTTGGGGAAGTGCAACGAATACAACAATTTATTCATTTAAAATAATATATAGTATATTTGCGGCACTTTCCAGGGTGGAAGATACTATCAGTATCGCCCTGGTGTAAGACCACCATTCAGAATTGAAACGTTGCTTGAAATGGCTTTAGCCGTGTTTAGTGACCAGATCTGAATAGCCAGGTACTTCCCCACCTTCCTCTTTCCTATCTCCTTCCCCTCCCCACTACCTTCAGCCTCACAACATACCCCAATTGGGGATGCCATAGTCTCACTGGCTCCAGACGGGAGCAGTTGGGACTCCTGTGCGGTATTTCATATAAAAAAAAAAAAAAAAATTGACCCAATAGAAAAAATTCAAAAGGCAACAATCAAACTTATCCTCCAAGTTCCTCGCTACACAAGCTCAAATGTAATTTACGAAACACTAGACGTCATGACAATAAGACAACTGTATGCCAAATCTGTTCTACTTTACTTCTTCCAACATAAACTCTACGTTCCAATGCAAACCCAATTATCAATTAAAACCAGGGCCTCTACGAATAAAACACTAAATATACCGATAACTCATACCTCACACGGACAAAGAAACTTTAAGTACTACGCAACCAAACTATATAACTGCATGCCCACCACACTGAAGCAACTACTAACTACAAATTCATCTACCATAGTTCTCAAAAAACACATAAAAGACTGGATCAAACAACAAGGTATTCAATTTACTCAAAAAATTATAACACCTAACCAAACATAACCCATCCCAAATATAAAAAAATATAATTAAATAAACTTTGTTTCGAGACAGAAAATATTACCACAATATCCGTGATTATACCATTGGCGCGTGGTCCATAGAAAAATATATCTACCGTTTATCAAGACAATTATTTATCTTACTCATAATCTAGATTCTAAGAACAACTGTATATATAGATCCCCACCGAAACTAATCTTTTAATTTATGTGTAGGATACTGCCGCCATGGGTCGACCCACAGTGCCCTTCTTGACAATATCAAGGAGGATACAGTGTTTCTACTTAGGTCGACAGAATAGCACTTAATCCCAAACATGGGAACACCTCAGCACAGGTTCGCCTAGTGAGGTGTTCACAAAACACTACGACTAACCTATTTACATACAGTTACGGATCTTTAACATGTTCTTTTCTTATTACTAACCTATTATCTATGTAAACTATGTAATTATTTGTAAAGTGTATGTACAAGAATAGAAATAAATAAAATTAAACAAAATTCATGATTACACCGTTATTTTATTATTTTTGAAAAAAAAAACTCCCTTTTAAGTTCAAAATCTGGCAGCTTTTCCCTAGACTTACCATCACTGCCATGATGGCAGTGTGATCCGACGTAGTGTAATGATATGCCCAAAAATACTTGTTGATAAACCTTGAGTTTTTTTTCTTTCACTTTGCTTCAATGTTTTGTTTTGTCATGGAAATTGAAGAGACATTTATTATAATAAGGACTTACTTGTGAGATATTGTGTGTTGATGGATGCTGCTGCGTTTCCTCTGGAAAACTCGGATCAGTGGGGGTGTGATCGGGCTCGCTCGTCGCGTACTGCAGATTGCTCATTGCCGTAAAAACCAAATTGTCGATAGCGTTCATAACAGTTTGTCGGGAATTCTCATCTAACTTTGCCAACTTCCTTGACAACAGTTCACAGTATATTTCGCAATCGTGTCTTTTGATGCGTTTTTCGGGTCCTCCTTTCATTTGTAATGCTTCGTTCGCGCGTTTACTCACTGGCGTGGTCCTTCTGAGCCGGGGGTTGGTTGCCACTGGAACTGGCATAGTTAGTTTCTGTGTTGGAAATCTTTGCTTCAAATTCGTAAGTGGAGGGGGTGAAAGTGTTGGAACATTTTCTGAAAAAAATAGTTCAATTATAATACATATAAAAATGTCGTAAGAAGAGATTAAATCTAATGACGAAACGTGTTTCTCGCTCATACCGCCAAAATTGAAAATCTTTGCAAAAACTAAAAAAAAACGGATAAAGCAATTTCAAGTAATGTTTTGAGTTTATAGGTAGGTCTTAATATTATAATTTAAAATATATATATATAAATTTATCAGTAGAATCCGGATATAACGACCCTCAAGGGGCCGGCGATACTTTATCATAAAAACCGGACGACGCACAAAATGGCCGGATAATTTAAGCATGTTTTTATTAAGATACATATTAATGTTATTGTGATTATTGATATGAAATTGCTCAGTTGAACTGACGAAGACTCACCAGCAATCTTACCACCGACGATATTGTGTCTTACTTTGAAGCGGTTTATCCAACTCATTGAACAACTAAAGTTTGGAATATTCATTTCATGAGCAAAAACGTTGGCTTTTTCTCGAAGTTGGGGTCCATTAACAATTATCCCCTGGTCAAACTGAAACTTAAACCACTGTAACAATGCCCGATCTATCTGTACTTGAGTTGGTGCCCTGACACGTTTACGTTTCAAAATATTGGCATTAAACAGGGTTTCTATCTTAGTTTTATTTTTCTTCATTGCGGATATTGTAGAATGAGATACGCCGAACTCCTTCGTGAGGCTTTGATTTGATTCACCGGCTTCTAAACGATGTAATATAGCACTTTTTTCTTCAATTGAAATGCACTTTCGCTTCGAACTCATTGTGTCGAGCTTAGTAAGTCACAACCTAGTCGCAACGGAAGATAAACACTGACTGCTGCTAGTGCTGCTAGAGCGCGGGGAGCGGGCGAGTCAGGGCGGCGAGGTATCGGTGCGTAGATTTTGTAAACAAAGCATAGCGCGTCGTTCTAACCGGACGGCAGTTGGTATTTAAACTTAACCAGAGGTTCCTAAACTTTTTTTTCTCGTAGACCACTTTCAAAATTTTACTGGTCTCGGTGGACCCCCTGCTGCTACATTTCTACCATATTCCCAAAACTCGTTAAAAAATGTGAAGATTAGATCTAACAATGGAAATTTGCGTCGCGGCTGAATTCGGAGTGGTAAAATAAAAAGAAAAAAGGATTTTTCTTGCGTTCTATTTATTAAAATAATATGATTACTGATTTAATAGAAAAAAATTTCAGCCAGTGGACCAAAAAAAAAGCAAAATATTTGCAAAATTATTTTTTTGCGCCATCTGTTACCTGCTAGGATTGCATGAGAACAAAACCACAAAAAATTTTTAGCCAAAAATTTGAAAGATTCTTAAAGCTTCAAAATGCTCTTTTTAAAGTCTCAATAAGACAATTTTTCACCGAAATCACCGAAAAATTAATAAATTTATTCGTGTTAAAAAATAATGGCTATATTACTTTTTTAGTTTAATTTATATAAATTACCTCTAAGCATTTAAATTTTATAACTTAGCTGATACTCAAAAAATGAGATTACTGCAGAAATTTTAAAAATTCATATCCCATTTATATTTTTCGAAAGCTTGCATACTGCTCCCTTAATTTTTTTGAGTACTGTATTATCTGCCTACATTGACAGGTAAAGCCAAAAATGTTGTTTTTGTTCTTTACTATCGAAACCAGAAAAATTTTCGTGGATTCCCACACGAAATCTAACTTGAGTTTACATTGTCGGCGCTAAAAACAATAAGCCGTTATAAGCGAAGTCGTTATATCCGAATTCTACTGTTATATAAATATATGTAAGGGTGAGCGTCGGCTTTATAAAATTGGTATATTTCATATAGTTTAGCGGCAGGGATGAAAGGAGGGTGGGGGGGGCGGAATGAGGGAGGGGGAGGGTTAAGTCAGGTAAGGTGGAAAAGGTACGGGGGAGGGGGAAGGAGAACTCAGGAGGGGTAAAGCGGGGAAGATAGAGAGGGCGTGGAAGGGGGCGAAAGAGAAAGGACGCGCAGGGAGAAACAATTACTTTATTTTTAAGAGGCATTGCAACGCATGCCGGGAATTCGCTAGTTAAATACAACTAATGTTATTAGAGTGAGGGTAACAGTAAAATTGATATTAATATAAATAAATAAAAACCGAACAAAAAAAATGGCAAAAAGCCACAACTAGGGATCAAAATCTCACTTGAAATTTCACGGTATGAGCGTGAAGCACGGTAAACAACCGTGGATTTGATGCAAAACAAATGAAAAATATACCTGAGATAGTGTTCGTATGACTGCTTCCAGGTGTACTTTCATCAACATGTTCTCCTTGGAAAAGCGCACCGGGGTCTGCAGTGTCTCGCTAAAATTAAAATAATGTTAGTACATAATATAATAAGAAATAATAACAATACAAAACATCAAATAAATCATCTGTTGTCATATAAATACACACTCTCTGACTCAGACTGATAGCCAAGACTATACCGATGTTAAAATATTTAAATATTTGTAAAAAGCATTAACTTTGTGGCTCGCCATAATTTACAATAAAAACATATGTTGTTACACATTTGTTACAGACCACTTTAATTTTATTTTATTCACACTCTACCGGTTTCAGAAGAACCCTTCCTTCGTCAGGAGAATATTAGAACTAACCTACAATATAGAGTGTTGACAGACATATACACATATTTTAGGTGTTTGAGTGGGAGGTGAGCAAAGGGGAAGGGGTAATTACGGGATTTCGGGAAGAACAGAGCTTATTAGAAATATGTCTAGAATAGGACTAAAAGATAAATTATTTTGAATATTCTCGTTAAATTCCTTCAGTTATTTTTTTCAAGTTTATTAGTTTCAAGTGCTTTTAAGAAATCTAATTTAGCACTTGAATTATATTGAAATAAAAACACTTGAAATCAGAAAATCCCCAAATAATAACTCTAGTATTTTGAACAACCAAATTAATTTTTTAGTCCTATTCTAGGCATATTTCCAATAAACCGCTCTGTTCTTGCCGGAAATCCCGTAATTACACCTTCCCCTTTGCTCAACTCCCACTCAAACACCTACAATTTATGTATCTTTCTGTCAACATTCTGTATCGTTGGTTAGTTCTAATATTCTCCTGACGAAGGAAGGGTTCTTCCGAAACCGGTAGTGTGAATAGAATAAAATTAAAGCGGTGTGTAACAATTTATGTGTTGGTAAAAAGAATATTTATTTTAATATCCTGAGTTATACAAGTAAAGACCCTGTACAAGGCCCCGATTACGATCGACCCTAACCCCACTGTTAACAGAATGAGAAATATTTTTTAGGGAACATAATTCATTAACAAAACATATTTCATTAGGTTGCCTGATGAAGGGGGTAAAAAAGGTAGTCAGACTGAATGCTGTAGAAATGAGATCCCTGAGACGTATGTGTGGTAAAACCATGTATGATCGTGTGAGAAATGAGGAGATCCGCAAAGAATGCAAGGCTGATGTAAGCGTAATGAATAAGATTAAGAAAGGGACGCTCAGATGGTTTGGGCATGTAGAGCGAATGAATGAGGAAAGGAGTGTAAGGAGAATATATGACGCAAATGTGAATGGTAGACGAAGTCGGGGACGCTCGAGGAAGACATGGCACGACCAAGTGAATCAGATACTTGAGTCGGGCGATGTCAAGAGTCAGAATAACAGAAGAGCATGTATGAGACGATGTATGAATGTGAACGAAGCAAGGAGTGTGTGCCAAGATCGAGTTGTTTGGCGGTCCGCCCTCTCTGCCTACCCCTGCGGGAAACGGCGTGATGGTTAGTTAGTTAGTTAAGTCTACCTTTTTTTTTTCGTTATTTGTTTTTGGGGTGTTATGCCGCGTTGCGCTACCTCCTTCTTTAGCAAACGTTTCGGACAGCGTTACAGTGTCCGAAACTTTGGCTAGAGAAGGAGGTAGCGCAATGCGGCATAACACCCCAAAAACAAATAACGAAAATACTTTTGGCCTTGAAAATCTAAAAACGTACTAAAGTCAACCCTAAACCAAAATAATGAATACATGTCTTTTTCTAACTTTTCACTTATTTGAATCAGTATTGGTTGAGAGTTCGAAGGAAGGAACAAGAAACGGTTCGGTTTTCTATCTTTTTCTGGTCCACATAAAAGGTGTCAGGTATAAATAGGCGAGCTGTTACTATATATTTACATTCATCTGTTTTCTTATTGAAATATGTATTAAACTACAGGTAATTTTATAACGAACAGATGGTACCAGGTTGTCTAAGTAAAATCGGTTAATCGGTTAAGCCGCCGCTATCCGAATTTCGACCGATTTCTTACATATCTCCCTTAAACATTTGAAGTTTTTAAGCTCTTGAAAAAATATATGTTATTTTTTAAGATAATATCTAGATACGTTCCACGCCGAAACGCAAATTATATGAAATTCCCTCGATAGAAAAAAATCGCAAAGTATGCTCCGAAAATTATTTAAAACAAGGCTATTTCTATTATTTTACAAGTTATATTTGTGAAAAAATTCACAATGTTTCTTTAAATGATACTTAAGATATGTTCCACGAGATTTTTGCTCTATTTTAAACGAGTCATGTTTTATTAAGCTTTTTCGCCATTTTCGCTGCGATTTCATCACTTAAAATATTAGCGCGCTCTGTCCAACAGTCGTAATTACACAAGCATTGCACGTATTATTCAGTACGATAGAGGAGGACGCAGCATGCCAGTTGGTAGTTGCTCGTGACGTAGGTACCGCGTAAAAGAGAAAAAGGCAACACTATACTACTACACGCCAAGAATCATTTAGGAGTAACAGACTACAGTCACCAGCAGTCAGAAAATGTACTTCCGGGTTTTCCGTTTTCTAAATTTTATAAAATATTTGATTAAGGGGCCATTCATAAATTACGTTACACGAATTTCAATATTATTTTACCCCCCTCCCCGTCCTGTCACACATCGTCTTTTGTGAGTGTAATTTTACATAAAAAATTTTTTTTCGTTTTAATAATTTAGATTTTTACATGTGATGTCACAGAACTGATGACCCCCCCCCCCCCCCCCTCCCCATACCCCTTTTCACACGATGTCACACTTATCTACTCCCCCCCTCCTTAAAGTGTGACGTAATTTATGGATGGTCCCAAATCAATTAATACATATAACATATTTTATTTGTCCATTTTTGATGTACATAAATTAAAAAGCTTTGATAATTTTTTTTTAAAGTTATAATTTAATACGCAATTTAATACGTATGCAGGGCGGGTGAGCGTGTTATGACTAAATTACAAAACTGAGTGTAGTAAAAATATCCATGAACTCAAAGGTTTGACATTTTAATTGAAACAAATAACACTTTGGATACATTATTTTGGTATTATTAACCTTGTTAACATACGAATAAAGTGACAAAATATTATTTTAAAAAATATGGCAATTGTCACAACTTGCCCCACCCGTGGTGTCAGTTGTGGCAGGGTTGGGAGAGGTTGTGAAGAACAGATAATTAACTAAAATAAGTAGGTAGGTACATAATAAAATTAGTAAAAATAATAGTCCTGATAATGGGTATATTATTATCAGTTAAATAAAAGTGGTTGTAGTATACCTAAAATGTAATAATAATAAATAAAAAATAAAAATAAAATCAATCTCAGCCACTGCGGCATATAACTCATGACATGATCTATGACATTTTTTGCACCACACTTAACTTTCACCAGATATATTATTAGAATAGGGGTTACGACAGTATAAACATTACTCTTCTTCGTTTGCGTCACTGTTTTTCATTACATCTTGGAACGCATACTCATACGCAAGCTTTTTCGCATCAGCTTTTTTGATACATTTTGCAATGTAATCTGCAATTTATGTTTCATGTGCGTGAGTAAAAACTTGTCCAGGACTGGAATATCCCACCTTATGACTTGCGAGAGGACCAGCTCTTTTCCTATCGATGAACCGCTTTAGTGTCATATAATTAATTCCAAAAGAGACTGCAGCTTTTCGTAGTGACACATTTGTAGTAATGAATTCAGAAGCAGCTTGTTCATAAACACTTTCTGGAATTTCCCCCCTCTTCGTCTTTTTTTTATAATTTCGGACCATTTTGCAAGCCTGAAAAAAAAAATTTGAATTACAAATACGCACAAATATGGAAATGTATATATGCATTCATAATACGTTAAAAATACACCTTTTTACGCATTGGTTATATATAACGGTAAATAAAAATTAAATTCTGGGGGCGACTTGTGACTGTAATAATCTGCCCCCGCCTCATGTCACAACTCACCCCACCCGACGATTTTACATAAAAATGGCCACGCAAGTGCTTGGCAACGTGCTTGGCGTATTCATTTCATTTATAATTAATAAAACAGTCAAAAGCACAGTGTTTGGAGAAAAAAATATATAATGACTTACCGAGTGTTAGCAGGTTAGCAGGTGACTTCGAAAATTTGCAGGAAAAGTTCGTTTAGCACTTAAAAATCACACTTTATCGTATAGCTTTTATTGTATCAACCGCGCGGCATCACTGTTTTAACAGAAACTGGCGGTAAGGGGTTCACACGAAACGGCGCGATGCGCGCACTGCTAAGTCAACTAGCGGGAATTTTAAATGCGGTGTCACCACATGCCCCCGTCACAACATGTCTGAAATCCCCACCGATGATCAAATCCCCTTCACAACCCCTCAGGAAATCACCTCAGTCATCAAAACTCTCAAAACAAAAAAATCCCCAGGACCAGATTCAATCTCAAACAAAATTCTAAAATGCCTCCCCTCCAAGGGCATCTGCGCCCTCACAGCCATCAGCAACGCGTCCTTCAGACTTCGCATTTTTCCCCAAGACTACAAAACCGCCGACGTCATTCTCATCCCCAAACCTGGCAAAGACCCCCTTCAGGCCGAAAACCACCGACCAATCAGCCTACTCCCCTGTACAGGCAAAATCCTAGAAAAATTAATCCTCGCCAGACTGAAAAAAATAGTCGACGCTCTCCAAATCATCCCCGACTGCCAACACGGCTTTCGATCGGGCCACTCTACTCTTCACCAACTCTTGCGGGTGGTCGAAGAAATTACCAACGCCTTCAACAACAACCAGTGCACGGTAGTCCTCTCCCTAGACGTCCAAAAGGCTTTCGACAAAGTCTGGCACGAAGGCCTCATCTACAAAATGTTCCTCCTAGGGATTCCCCTCCAAATGATCCAACTCCTAGGAAATTTCCTCACAAATCGTAAATTCCGAATCAAACTCGACGGCATTTTTTCAACCATCAGATCAATCACAGCAGGAGTCCCTCAGGGATCCATTCTCTCACCAGCCCTCTTCAACATCTACCTAAGCGATATCCCCCGCCCCAGCATCCAAAATTTTCGCACAAAAATAGGAAAATTCGCGGACGACACTGAAGTCATGTCCACTTCAGTAAGTCCACTCACCGCCACCCGTCGAGTTCAATCCCACACCTCCGAATGCGAAATCTTCTTCAAAGAATGGAGAATTAGCATCAACCCTTCCAAGAGCGCAGCTTGCGTCTTTTCCCGCAAAAATTCCATCCGAAGGCCACCTAACATCCAGCTGTTCGGTCAAAACGTCCCCTGGGTAAAAAACATCAAATACCTCGGCGTAACCCTCGACAGTAGACTCACATGGAAAAAACACACCCAAGAAATCCTAGCCTCCGCTAACAAAACATACGCAGCCCTCTATCCCATGCTATGTAAAAGAAACAAACAACTCTCTCCTAAAAATAAACTCCTAATCTACAAAACTACAATAAGACCCAAATTAACCTATGCCAGCCCCATCTGGGGAAACACTTCAAACTCCAACATGAACAAACTTCAAACTTTCCAAAACAAAGTCATCCGTACAGCCCTGGGCGCCCCCAAGTGGTTGAGGGTTTCCCAACTCCACAACGACTCAGAAGTCCCATTATTGAAAAACCACATCGTAAGCCTCGCGGAAACTTTCTATGCGGGAATCCCCACCCACGACAACGCGTCCATAAACTGTCTCACCCAGTACGACATTAGCGAAAAAACAAAACATAAGAAACCCAAACAAATCCTCCGAAAAATCCCTCCCCCCATATTGCAGCCATGTACCCCCCTTGCAAATAACAATTAAAAAACACGAATAAATTCATTTTTCCTACAAACATAATTTTTTAAATTATAAACTCATGATGAAAGAGAAAGGGGCCTTTTTTGGCCCGGAGCTCTGTATGCCAGTATATTCAAAAGTCAATGCCCCCGTCACAAAATGCCCCATCCTCATCTACCTACTTACTTGATGATTTGTGATGAAATTATTAAAATCATCATTATATTTCTTATTTAACACACGTCATTTTTTATAACATGAAAAGTGTTAACTTACAAAATCAATTGACTCCTTAGTTAACTCAACCTCGTGGCATTTAAAGTTCTTTCTTTTTGCGATACAATAACTTTAAGAAACAATTATTAAATGTTTCATCTTCAAAATTAATTATCGAATCTTCTAAACAGGGGGAAGGAGTGGTGAGGGGGAGGGGGAGAAGAACGAAAAAGAGGAGGTCGCGGGTGAAGGGGGAAGGAAAGGAGGGTGGAAGAGGAATGCGGGGGGAGGCGAACACGGGAGAGGAGAAGCGGGAAAGGTGGAAGGGGAAATTGGGAATGGAAGGGGACGCGGTAAGGAAACGGAGGCGGAAACGGAGAAGCATGGAAAATAATACGCAGGAGTTATAGTAGCGGCAGGGGATAGCTGGAGGTAAATTTGGAAAATACATGCTTCTCGTACAGACGTACGTGGCGTGTTCATGTATTGGAAAACCTTCAAATTTATTGGTGTACGCACCAGACAGAAAAACAACAAATATTATGAATCCAAAACCACTTTAAAAAATAGAATTAAAACGCAAACACTTAACTTCTTTGAGTGACATTGCAACGCATGCCAGGTACTCGCTAGCTACCAATAATAACGTAAAAACTGTAATGGATTTCATCAATAAATAAATAATAAATATTAATGTAACTAACCGTTGTTTTTCTTTTCATTGGTACATTTTTTATAAAACTGTGCATTTCTTCGAACCAATTTAATTTAGGCTTATACTCTTCTTCAGCGCCTGCTCGGGACAAGGTCGATTTCTCAATTTTTGTCAACTCTTGACAATACGTTGCTCTTAAATTTTTAATTTTATATTTAATATCTTCAATAGACATTACAATGCCGATCGTCATCAATTGGGCACAGATTTTTTGTAGCGATGAATTTCGCATAGACTTGTCTTTGTAAGATTGAATACTGGCTTTCCACAGACATTCTTCTTTGCGATACAGTTGTACAAATTTTAAATTATTAACATCGTTAAATAGTTTTGGCATTTTTGCAGAGAAGCGTTATCAGTCAGAAAATACACAGCGCGTCGTTCCCGCGCACCAGCTAAACACAAAGCCAGGATAGTAACTTCAGTAGTGGGGGGCGCTACTAGCTTAAATAATAGAGCCCCGTCTTATTAAACCATTCTGCCTCGAGATGCCAGCACATCCATTCCTCACCATCTTATTAAGTTAAGAACAAAGAAAGTTCTGTTTACATGTAGATAGAGTTACTAGCTTGCAAGATTACTAGCAACACTTGCTGTCCTGGCTCCAAATAATAGTCTCGCTCGGGCGTAACTCCGGTTCAATGAACTATGGATTTGAATTTAATGGTCATTTTCAATATCGGAACTGATTGTGCGAACAATAAGCGATAAAGAAGATACAAAAATTATTTTAATACAATTAATTAATTAATTATTCCGATTTCACGATAATTCAACAAAGTGGCATTTAAACACCCCTTTGAAAAGTCATTAAAAATTATGAAAGAAAAATTGAAAAATAACCCGTAACCTAACCTGACGTAAGGGTTTTTAAAGACTTAACGATTTTTTTTAATCACTTTTGATGAAAGGAGGTGTTGAAGTTAAATGATTATGAGTTGTCCGGTGTACATTTCCTTTGTTAATTTTTTGATAAAAGTCGTAATTTTCACGTTTATTAACGGTGTTCTTTCGAAAGGTTAAAATTAGAAATCGTTATAAATTTTAAAGCGCCCTTAAGGTGTTTTTTTACACAAAAACAACGCTCTACAAATTTCCAAATTATTATTTTTATTATCGTCTCTAAAATTGACAATGTTTGTTTTTGAAAAGCAGTGATCCTGAGGCTAATATGTTTTTAAATGTAAATACTGTCAGCTTCACAGATCCTACAACTATAATATCCCGTGATTTTTTACGCGTCTGCGCAAGTACCTCGTATTTATCCTCACATTGTTAACTGAAAAAATATAATTACTCCGTTCTGTAAACACTAACTATTAAAATCTCTAATATATTTAAAATGATTTATTAACAAATGCCGTTTTACCAAATTCAATTATTAACATATATGTTTTGCGCAACTAGTTTTGTAATTTAAATTCGGTTTTACGCACTAGAGATGCGTGAAAAGTAATCATTCGGTACTAAAGTAATCGGTACTCACAAAGTAATCACAGTAGCGACTACCGAAAACGAAAAGTAGTCGTTACTCTTGATATGATTACTTTTGATACGGATACTATTGTTACTATTCGTGCCGCAGGAGGCGCTCCAGTACCGATTACTTTGTTGTTACTATTTGGCCGCTGGAGGCGCTCCACGCCAGTCAGCTGTTCTAGGAATGGTGTGAATAAAATGTGTAAAAAAATTATCACCAGATTGTAAGTGTTTTATTAAATTATCCCAAAGCTAAAAACAAAAAATCAAAACTCGCATGTAAAATTAAGTTTAGAATTTCAAAAGAAGATGACACGTCAATCCAATGTGTTAATATGTAATTTGTTTGCATAAATTTCACAGATAATGTAAATTAAAATTTATGTATTTTTCATGTAAACACACACAAAACTCTTCAAAACACTGTTAACCAATATTATACGTAGAATCCCAATAATTCATAACCAGTAATTAAGTACACGTTAACGAACTACACAAACGTCAAAATGTAACCAGTAACGATTTGTATCCATTATCAAAGTATCTGTCGGTACCCGGAACCGAAAGTAGTCAAATATCTAAAGTAACGGATTGATACTAGTAGCAGATACTACCCGAAAGTAATCACAGTATCCAAAACATTCAGTAACCAAAGTAATCAAAGCATTCAGTAACGGATAGATACTTAAAGTAGATACTACCCGAAAGTAATCACAGTAATCAAAGTAACGATTACATAGTACCGATTACTTTTTGTGAAAGTAACGGATACCGACGGGTAGTAAAAGTACCGATATTGAACACCACTATTACGCACTATCACAGAGAGGAATTGTAAAACAAATAAAACTTTGCAGGTTTTATTTTAATCATGTGACAGCTCTTTCGGCTTTGTTCAAATCTACTATCAAACTATGGAAGGCCGAAGGAAGACGACTAATTTATATGATTTTTTAATCCCTTGATACCCTATTAATTTAGGCTCAATATTAATTTAAGCTCAATATATACTATTATTTATTATTTTAACTTTATGAGTAAAACCTCAAACTGTAATATTTAATTAAATGAAGACATTATGAGCGAAACTCAAACCCAACCCGGAAAGTAGGGAGGTCCTGGGTTCGAGTCCCAGAGGTGCCAATATCTTTTTCTGATTTTTCTGTTTCCAGATTTTCGATTGAGTTTCGCTCATAATGTCTTCATTTAATTCAATATATACTACTGGCTGACGCCCCCGTCGTCGCCAAGTTTTTACACAGAGTTTTTTCGAAATCTAATGTAGACAACGACCTTTCTCTTGTTTTCAAGGTCAAGTGTGCAAAATTTTTTCCGTCTCGGAATAAAAATGTAGTTTTTTTTTAAATAAAATTAAAATCCACGCCGCCCACTAAAGCAAAATTATTTTTTTATTGTTTTTCATTTACTCACAAATGATTGCCCAAGTTGCCTCTAAAATCATGAAACACTAAAATATTTAATGGCCCATATCTTATAATTTAAAACAAAAATAAATAAAGTATCTCACATCCGTACTAGAGATTTGATATACCTTTTGATTACAAAAATAATTTTTCAGTTTGGTTGGTATATTGATCTCAAATCCAAATTTAAGATTTGTATGAAACTGACCGAAAAAGGCCGCGCAAACGTTCCACTTAAATCTTTCGATTAAAAAAAATTCAGTTTGGTCAAGTAGTTTGGCCCCAAATCCAAATTTAAGTTTTACAAGAACAATGCCGCGCGGCCGTTCCCCTTAACAAGATTGACGGTTTTAATTGAAATTTCCAATCAGTTATTCAATCGACATGTCAATAAGTTCGCCTCACTCGTCACTCGCTGCGCTGACATCTGCAGAAACAGTCGGCGCCTACAGTCAAATAAATCACGTTTTGACTCACCTCAAAACTTGCAGTTTCTCCTATCTCCTCTTGATCTTTTATGAAACTAATTTCATTGTAATACCATAACTTAGGTTCTGGAATTTCATCACTAAATGCACCCGATAGTAGTTTTGGCTCTATCTTTTGACACTCATTAAAATTTGTACGCAAAATGTTAATCTTCTTTTTCAATTGTTCCTCGCTGTAATCTGGTTTGTATTTGTTTAAAACGCTAAGCATTTTTTGTAAAGCGGCACTTCTTTTATTTTTATTAGCGTAATGTATTGATTTCACTCTCCATAATTCTGGACAATCGCGATATAATGCAATTATTAGTAAAACAAAATCTCGCTCCGAGATGGAACAGAATTCCGTGGGGCTAGACACGTCCGCCATGTTTATCGTCTGGCGAGCAACTAAACCGAACGAACGATTGTCAATCGCGCAGTGACACGATCAATCGGCTGGCCGCGTCATTGCGCTCAATCAATATAACTCATTATTCCCTCCCCCAAATGAAAGTGGCCGATGGTAATTGCTTCTGTAAACGATCAATTGATTGCGTCAATTAGAATCATTGACGTAAATTAGCTCAACAAGAGTACACGAGTAACATAAAGCGTTATACCATTATACTTGTAAATAAATTATTGTTTATTTTCCTCTCTTGTACCTACTAAGTATAATATATATTTAGTTTATATCAACGAATGCCCGCTCCATTCATTCCCCGGCGGGATTGATGAGGTCCACAGGGCAACGCCTGAGGCCCTAGACTGGCTCGCAGACCTAGATGTCCCCCTCTGACCCCCCCACCATACGAAAGAAGAATAAGTTTATGTTTTATTTATTTATTAATACATGTATCGTCCAATTGATTAGTGAGACATCTCCAAAATTTCGAAATTTGAATAAGTGTGCAGTTGTATGTAAAATTGTAACCCTCTATCTCATAGATTCTCAACCCTTTTTTGCCCACCGCCCACTTTCAGAACATTTTTATTTCCAACACCCCTAACTCGTCACGACGAAGGGGGCGTAATGGGACACCACGACAGGGTTACATTTGCCACAACGGAGGGAGCGTAATGGGATAGGGAAAATATTTTTGTAGATGGATGGCCCCTAATGGGATGGGGTGGGAATGGGTTTCTCTGCGTCTCCTACCGCCACCCTGAAAGTCTGAAATATTTCTAAGCGATATAATTTTCAAACTTAAGCATTGCTTAGAAGAGCTTCATTTTAAGGTTCATTCTTCAGTATTAAGCTTATCAGTCTGAGTGTTGTGATGAAGATTTGTCAAAATTGATATGTATACATTTGCAATTTTTGCCAATTGGATGATTAAAAAAAGTTATCAAATGAAACATTTTGTTATTTCCATTAATATATATAAATTTCTTCAATAATCTGTTTCGTTTAGCTCAAGCTTCAACGGGATAAAAATTTACACTAAACACATATAAAATACAACAATGGAATAGTGAGACAGATACAACCCTGCATACAACAGAATGGGATAACATGTTTACAAAAGAAAGAGACATGAACTAGAACACCAAGAGCAGAATGGGTTAAGAGGATTTGAGGATTTAAATTGAAATATACCTGATGTATATATATACCTGTCCCACTACCCTACTGTTCTATTTTACTCCAGCTCCCTCTGTATATATACGTACAGAGAGTAACAGCAAGTACCTGGAGGATTTTAAACAGCGATTCCTGAGCATGTTTTAGAGTACAAAAAGTATAATACATCATTTTGCTTTCCGGTACAACAAAAAAAAATATTTTTCAATCACACTACACACTCATACACATCGCGAAGGGATCACGCGATATGCGCGCTATTTCATGTGTTACCGTGCGGCTGGAACGAGACGGAGTGCTACTCAGTTACGACGTGTGATGAAACAATTTTTTTGTTGTTGTTTTAAATTGAAAATAAAAATCATCGAACAGCAAAATTACATTTACATTTTTTAGTACAAATATGCTCAGGAATCGCTGGTTAAAACCCTTCGAATATGCTTCGTTACTTTCTGTACATTCGCACATCCATAGAAAAGTGTCATAAGTCTAAATTTTCTTTTTTCCGGATTATCTCTGAAAAGTATAGTGATTGTGATTATCAACGCCACACGAAAACCGTGTTTAAGTTCGATCACTCCATCAACGCAAGATGCCGCTAGTATCGCTTTTCGACGGACCGCTTATTCATCTCGTTTTCTCTGTCCTATAAAATTAACTTTTTTAACTTACGACACTTTTCTACGGGATGTGCAATATATAAAAGCCTATGTATTTTTCTTTGGTTAAATTTTTTTGGCCCTGATAAAACTTGATTCAAGCGAAACCGTTAGTGAATAAATTTAAATTAATGAGTAGTTAAATAGAAATTGTCAATTAATATTTCAAACGGCAAAGTGATTGCATTCTATGAAAAAACAAATAAATAAAAAAGTACTTACCTGTTTTTCTTTAGACAGAGGCATTTTTGATACGTCCTTCATTATCTTAAGCAAAGTATACATTTTCGGGTGTTTCATATGCACGTGGTTCCACAGGGCCGAGGTTCCAGCGTGTTTTCCTTCCCCTCCCCTCGAAATCATCACTTTGCAAAGCGAACACAAGGCATAGCGAGGGTTGTCACAAACAGTGAAATATTTCCAGAGGGGAGACTTCTTGTTACCAGTTGATGCCATTTCAATTCACTTGCGATAAAATTTCAATACAGATAATAACAATAATAGATCTCAAAACACAGTTAAAAACAATTACAAGCGAAAGTTTCGATCCTAAATGGTGAACCTGAAACGTTAGGTTATCTTTAAATTTGCTAGAACATTTTAAAAATTGGGTAAAGTTACAGAAACACTGGACACACTGCGAATATTTTTTTGATATACAAACTGTTGCTGTCACTGTCGCTCTTACTCCTCCGAATACTGAGCGAAAGGGACAACTGCACCTCAGGCTGATAATATCTAAATAAAATCTTCAAAATCGAGGTTTTGTATTCCCCATTTTTCTCCTCCAAAACTGGACCGATTTTTAAATTTTCTTACCAACTGTATTAGAACAAAAAAGTTCTATGTCTGTACGTTTTGGTTTATTAAAATATATTGTCTAGTTTGTATACAGAGTGGCTGTTGTTGGCGTTCAAACTAGGTAATTTTAACAATTTTTGGAGTGTCCTAACTAGAGATGCCACGAATATTCGGCTGCTATTCGGCATGCGGCCTATTCGGATACTTTTTTCACTATTCGGTATTCGACCGAATATTGCGAACCATTCGGCCGAATACCGAATAATTTTAAGAAATGCAAAATAAATAAAATATTACTCGCAAACTATAATGCATATTTTATCATTTCTTGATTCTTGTAGTAATTAAGTTCAATCGAAGTGTTATTTCAAAAAATATTCGTTATTCATAAAGCGTGTCCAACGATTCTGATGTTTTACCGTATATTTCAATTACCAGTGTTGTGTACTGTAAACTATTACGTAACGCACCAACCGACTACACGACCGTACACAGCTAACGAATTCGTTGAACTGATCGTCGTCTGTTGTCGGGCGCTCACGAACGAGTTTGACATTGAACGTTCGTATTTCTTGTACTGGCTGGATATCCGGCTATCCGATCAAGCGCGTGCCGGATATCCGGTATCCGGCCGATTCATTATCAGTTGCCTCTCTAATTTAAAAACAAATATTCTTGCATATATATTTTGTTTGTTGTAGTTACTTGGCGATGGTTAGATAAAATATGTACATGTTGTAATTATGGCAATATTTGTAAACGCGGACAGTCACACGAATATGTGCTGAAAAGAAATTAAATAAGTACAATTATGTTTTTGGTTTTATGTAACTACTGCACAAGAGTTCCAATTGCCCGGAGCCAGTGCGACAATGGTATCCCTAATCCGGGGTTTGTTTTTTGGCTGAAAGAATCGGGAAGGGAAGGATATTGGAAGAGGTATAGAAAAAAAATGAAACAATAGAAGTGGCTTCAATTCAAATTTGAATGTAAACAAATGTTCTATATACCTACGCCCAAACCCCCAGCATTCCTTCTCACTTACACTCTTCTGAAATCGTAGAACTCCATCCCATTTGAATTTCGAAAGAACACTTTTGTATGGAGTTATAGGCCCCAATAGGGCCTATAATTGGATCACGAAACACGCCCGTAAGGCAATTCTTGTGTAATTCTTTATTCCTGAAAAGTACCTGCATGATTCATTTTCGTTAGTAAAGCCATTTTAAGCAAGCTTTCGATTCATGTCATACATTTCTTATCTGAAATTCTGAAAAAGTGCCGCAAATTGACAATAAAATATAATTATTTTACAACTTACCGGAGTACCACTTTTTCCATCATGCGAATCCTTCGATGTCAATAAATGTTCAACTTTATTCTCAGTGTACGAAAAGTTAGTTATGTCACTACCATTTAATCACTTACAGACAGTATCAAGGGATGGAGTAATATGGATTGTGAACCTCAGCAAGTTGTATGTAGTATTGATATTAATTTTTAAAATATTCTTCTAGTAAATAAAAAAAAATAAAAACTTACCAGTATATAATATGGTTCGTTTAGCGCTGCGTTGCCCTGCTGAAGTGTAGATGACAATTTTTTCCATTTTTCTGGACCGTCGTACACCTGTGAAAAGGAAAACGATAAATTAATGCATTATTAGGTTTAAGTATAACTATGGTTTAGATCAGGGACGCCCGAAGAAGAGATGGCACGATCAACGAATATAGTCGGGCCATGGGAACAGTCGATACAGCAGAAGAGTACGCAATAGATGTTTTTTTTTAGCAGTTTAAAAACCTTTTTTTAATATATTAACTCCAAACAAAAAATGACCAGCTCAGGTATGGGGGCTCCATCGAAGCCAGAGTAAAGTTAGCCTCTCAAAAACTGGGCGTACTGTACAGGGCCCGCAGATACTTTAATAGTACACAACTGCTAACCCTGAACAAATCGCAAGTGCGCCCCACGGTTGAATTTGGCAGCCACTTTTTTATTTGATTTTTTTATTTAAATTTATTTATTTATTTTATAAATCAACAAACCAGTCCCGCTAAGCCAATTGCAATTGGCTTGACAGCAGGTGCTTATAATTACTTACAAATATATTTAAAGTTATAATTTACATCTTTTATCTACAGTTTAAACATTTTTTCATATATTTTATCATAAGTATCAAAATAAATATTCTTTTTCCAATAACCAATTTTTCACCATATATTTAACCTTATTCATAGAATTATGTTGCTTTATATTGTCAGGTAATAAATTAAATATCTTCGGTATGTTGTATTCAAACGTTCTCTGTCCGTACTTATTATTAAATTTCGAAACTATTAACCCGTCGTTACGCGTGAATCTAGTGCTATATTTATGATCTAGTTTCTCTTTATGCTGCGGGGTAAATATATGCTGAATTATAATTTTATACCATAGTATTGCCTTCACAGGTAAAATTTTTGCACTCTGAAACAGCAACGGAGTATTGTGTCTTTGTTTGAAAATGTTAGGGACAACTAATAATTTTACAATTGCGTTTTGTACAACTTGAACTTGTTTCAGGTTGGTTACAGTAGTATTTCCCCATATTGTTAACCCATATCTTATTATTGATTCTGCTAGTGACATATAAATTATTTTAAGTGTATCAATTGATAGGAAAAAATTTCTGGTCTGGAGCTCCAAAATACTTGAAAAATACCCTCGACCCTGTGCAGAAACGGGCGGTCCGTTTGATAGATTCTCCTACCTTAACGAACAAATTGCAATATTTAGAGCACAGGCGTCGGGTGGGAATGCTATCCCTGTTCTACCGGTATTTCAAAGAAGATGCTCTGAGGAACTAGCGTCATTGATCCCTTCGGCACCGGTGCATAGTCGAGAGACAAGTCAAACACGCGCCCAACATATGTACACGGTTGACATTTGTCACATGAGAACGGGTCGTTTTTCGACTCGTTCTTGAGTTCAACAGCTCGGCTATGGAACGATTTGCCGGCCTCTGTGTTTCCTCCCTCCTACAACATGGGTCGCTTCATTACCAATGTTCATTCCATCCTCTCCTCAAAAGACCCTCCACAACATCCCAGATGACATAGGGAAATAATTTCCCTCAGGGCCTCCTGTTTGGAGTTAATGTAAAAAAAAAACTAAAAAAAAACAGGAGGCCCTGAGAACAAATAATTCCCCTCAGGGTCTATGTCTTTGGGATGATGTGTGGAGGGTCGTTTTACTAAAGGAAGGATAGGAAATTCTGCTAAGGAAAAGGGAATGAGGGGTGGAGGAATCTGGGGGTAGTATGTCCAGGAGTGACCGACGTATGAATCCATCCTTCCCATTGCGGTGCAAGGCGACGTTCCGAGAGAGTCCTGCTGGAGAGGTCAAAAAATCTCCCTCAACCGGTCTCTCCCAATCCGACCTGCCAAGATCCTGACAAATCTCACCTCATGAACCCGGGCACCCTTGCTAAGTAACCAAATGTAGCGAAATGCTCGGGGTGGTCTATGGCAGAGAGGTTATCCAATAAGTGGTTCCTGGGGAGACGAGACGACAAGAAATAATTTTTTTATTGTTTTTCATTTACTCACAAATAATTGCCTCACAAATAAGTCTCCCCTTCTCCGACTAAAACAGGAGAGGGGGTCATTGTAATTACGGAGCTGCCTAGACCCGTGGATAACAGATTGATGTCAAGTTGATAAATGTCAAGTTGACAGATTTCGGTACAAAAAAATGTGCATTCCGTTGCCGCTCCCTAATTCAACTGACCCCCTCTCCTACCACAGGAAGAAATATTTGATATCGTCGTGTGAAAATACAAAAGATAAGCGCTCGCGGTTCAACAGATACCTATGTGCTCGCAGTTGTATAGCTGTGTGTGAACGAGCGTAGTTATTTTATCCGCTTCTGAAAAAAAAAAACGTTGTAACCCGAGCCCAATGTTAACTTTACACGATACTTATTTCCATATCGAATCCCATATGAAAACCATATCGGGTTCGTTGTGAAAAATCCACCACGGGTTTACCACCACCGTGTGTATAAGGTAATGTGGCATGCGTATAACTCGCGCAACGCCGGGTATTAAGGCGGTACACAACCCTAATAATTTTTGTTTGCTCAAAACTCACATTTTATCATTTCCGGCGAATTCGTAACAATAATAACTTTTTACTCCAACCGATACCTGGGGATGTAAGTTCTTTATATTTAAAATTAATAAAAACAATACCTTACCATTAATATATTTTACGCACAGCTATTTTTAAACTTCATAACCAGTATTTCAACTATAAGTTAGCGGTAAGCACCAGATTTTATTTTTCTAGACGATGAATTAATAACCTCGGGAGGTATTAATTTAGAAACATCTCAAATATTTGTATCACATTCTTCAGAATTAAAATGAGCCCGGCGGAAAGGTCGAATCTTCAGGCGAATTCGACCATACGTTCGTTTAATACGCCGTGCCGCAGGCATATATTTGTTTACACGCTTTCTTCACTTACGTCGTTAAGATTCCCACATTATTTGTCTTCTTCTTTTCTTTGATAGGTCCGTTTGACAGTAGGTCCGTCCAATTTCAAAAGAATTTCTGCAACGCATGCCGGGAACTCGCTATTACATTTATATAATGAAAAAGTAAACACACCTCCTCATCAAATACTAGCCGTAGTTTTAATGTGGGAACAGCCCAAGGATAAAGTATGCGGATTTTCGTTGTGGTCTTGAAATCATCTGCTGTGAAGTGTGTGGAGCAAACTGCACAGTTGGGAGTAGGAAACCAATGTTCTGGTCTCCCCATTGCATTTATCCATTTTTCTTTCATTGTTCCATCCTTTGGAAATCTGAAATAACACAAAATTAGTAATAATTGCCAGCTAACCGGTTGCTTGCCGATTGCGCGCCAGTCAGCGCGCGAAATTGACCTCTAAAAATATTTTTTGGAATGCGATTTTAAACCTTAATCACAAAGAAAACGTATGAAGGATAATGTCAGAATCGCTTGCGGCATT
Organism: Glyphotaelius pellucidus; assembly: GCA_936435175.1. Taxonomy (NCBI): domain Eukaryota; kingdom Metazoa; phylum Arthropoda; class Insecta; order Trichoptera; family Limnephilidae; genus Glyphotaelius; species Glyphotaelius pellucidus. Next base: position 35,759,733 of record OW386548.1, read on the forward strand.
CTTGTTCTTAAGGTTTAGAATGCTTTGAACACATCTATGGAACCCAAATTATTTCTATGAATTCTTTTTGAATTTCTGGCAAAGTTTTTTTCGGAGCATTTCATCTGACAGTTCGGTAGCATCATTCTTGAAAGAAAGATCGTAAACATACGAATTCGGCAGATAAACGCAAGTAATGTTATTATTCGGGATAGTTTGTTGTTCAAGGAATGTGTTTGGGTAAATATTACATAAGATAGCATAATATAAACCCAGAAATTATCGTCAAAGTCAAAACATCGCGAAATTTTCGAGTTTCCTCCAGTGGCATTTAAGAGGAAAGAAATTTTGACTTTGAATTGGTTTAAGTTTTGCCCTACCTACCACATTATAAAACAATAAATAGCCGCATATTCTTAATTACTTAATTACCTATCAAATCCTTCCATCGATTATATTACAACATAATTTAAAGTCATTTTTTTAAATGACACAAAAATATAGCTGATATGTGGTTGCCCGCTTGTTCATAATGATTCCCACAAGTGACAGTGATTGCCCACTTCAGTGTTCGATAAGGCACACACTTGTTTATTTTGTTCTTTTGACCTTTTTGTAGGGTTTCAATTTGGGATGCGGGAGTGGGTACCGCCACTCCGGGAACCTTTACAGGATAACCAACACCTCTGCCATAGGTCACCCCGAGTGGTTCGCTACGTTTGGTGATTGAGCAGGGTTGCCCGGGTTCACGGGGTGAGGTTTGTCTAGGTCTTGGAGGCGTACGACCAGGACGCACTGAACCCCAGATTCCTAACTACCCCTTAAACCCTTTTCCTTCCCAGAACTCTCCTCTCCTTCCTTTCCTTAAAAAAAACCCTCCACGCAGCATCCCCAAAGATGACATAGGCCTGAGGGAATTTATTGTCCTCCATGTAAAAAAAGGCCTTCACTGACTCAGCTTTCTTTCAAATTGAGATCAGCATTTTTTTATATGAATACCTCACAAGAGTCCCAACTACTGACTTCTGGAGCCAGTGAGACTACGCCATAGGGAATGGCGTAGTCATACGCCATTGGGATATGTTGTGAGGAGGAAGGGAAGGAGATAGTGCAGAGGAAGGTGGGGATGCATCTGGCTATTCAGATTAATGTGGTTAGCAAGCTCGGCTGAAGTCATTGAAGCAACGTTTCAATTCTGAAAGGTGATCTTACACCAGGGCGATTCTGAGAGTATCTTCCACTCTGGAATGTGATTTTTAGTCAATGGAAATTTACCTTACATTATTTATAGTGATTAAATTGTGAAATAACACATACATAATTAGTTAAAAAAATTTCGCGACGTTTAAAAATATTATAAAATAAAATTTATTTGCGGATGTCGGGATTCGAACCCGAGACGTTTCCACAACAGATGGGTACATCATGCTAGAATGCTACAGTCCTGACATGAATACGTACTAAAACCCGGCTGATTATCAAAACATTTCTCGAGAAAATACTCCAAAAATATATATTTTAAATTTTTTTAAGTCCAGGTAAAGAAAACCTGCCAGGCATGGTATTTTTATTAGAAGATTAAAAAAATATTTTAATTAAAATATGTACCTAACTCTATTTAAAAATAAATGAACCAATAAAATAAAGATGAAATTGTATAGGCGTTGTATTTTTGTTTACGAGAGATGGGAGGGCTGATAAGAGAGACATTGAAAGAAAGGTAAATGCAGGTAGCTCAATTAATAAAGATCGAACGCGATTGGCGCTAACAAAAACCTGTCCAGAGAAGCGACGCTAGCAGTCCACGATGGAGTGCTGGTACCAACCCTGATGTATGGCAGTGAGGTATGAAACTTGCAGAGGAAGGATGAATTTAGACTGGTCACACTGATCCCCAGATTCCTATACCATCCATTATATATTTATTCCCTTCCCAGAACTTCTTCCCTTCCTTTCCTTAAAAAAAACCCTCTACACAGCATCCCCTAAGATGACATAGATCCTGAGGGAAATGATTTTCCTCAGGGCCTCCTGTGTGGAACTAATGTAAAAAAGGAGAATATATGACGCAAATGGTAGAAGAAGTCGGGGACGTCTTGGGGAGGTCGTGGCACGATCAAGTGAATCGATCATGTCAAGAGTCAGAAAAATAGAGGAGTATGCTTCGACCAAGTATATGTATTTTTTTTACATGAGCTCCACACAGGAGGCCCTGAGAAAAATAATTTTCCTCAGAGTCTATGTTATCTATGGGGATGCTGTGTGGAGGGTTTTTTTTTAGGAAAGGAAGGGGAGGAGAGTTCTGGAAAGGAAAAGGAAAAGTTTAAGGGGTGGGTAAGAATCTGGGGTTCAGCGTGTCCTGGTCATACGCCTAGACAAACCTCCCCCAAGAGCCCGGGCACCCCTGCTAAATCACCAAACATAGCGAACCACTTGGGGTGACCTATGGCAGAGGTGTTGGTTATCCAATAAAGGTTCCCGGGGCGGCGGTACCCATTCCCACCTCCCAAATTGAGACTATATACGGACGAGGATGAGGCAAAGAGCGTTTGCCAAGACCGAGTTTGGCGATCAGTCCTCTCTGCCTACTCCTGCGAGGAAACGGCGTGATGGTTAGTTAGTTAGTTGTATTGTTCCATTATCATTTATAATTAGCACGAAAATCGAACAAGACGATATCACTGACAACATCGAAGCGGCGTATATAAATAAAAACTTTAAAAATAAATTTCGCACTCCAATTGTATACTTACTGGTGAAATGTTATTCCATTAGTTTTAAAATTCACTTGGCCGGTCCTATTTTTACAAATTTTCACTGAACAAGCCGGCATTTTTAACAAAATACGGACTAAACACACGCGCCGACAACACAAAGGTGACTAAAATGGCGGATTTCTTGCGCGAGGTACTCCGTGCAGTTTGTACTTTGTAGTGTTGAACTCCGTGCAGTAGCGACAGTCGCCATCTCATGCCTAGTTTTGAAACTAACGACACCGCTCTCTGCGTTCAATAATTTTGTAGGTAAAGCATTGACATTTTTAGACTTTTACTCTATTTTAGTAAAATGGGATAACTTACTGAAGTTTAGACATCAGTGTTATGTTTAATGTTTGACGAATTAAATCAAAAACACTCAATGAAAATGTGAGACAGTCACAGAAAAAAATCCAACTTGGAACCGCTGTCCTGGGAACCATTTATTGAATAACCAACTCTGCCGTAGGGCACTCCAAGTGGTTCCCTACTTTTGATGAGTTAGCAGGGCAGCCTTTTGATGAGTTAGCAAGCAGCCTTGTTCACAAGGTGAGGTGTGTTCAAGTCTTGGCGGCAGCAGCCCCTGACCACCAGCTTCGTGGCAGTCCGGATCGGGAACGACCTTTGACTCTTGAGGAGACCCTTTGACCTCTCTAGCTTCTGGAACCATCGTCTTGCACCACAGCGAGAGGGATGGATTCATACGCCCGTCACTCCTGGACACACTGCCGCCTAGATGCTTACCGACACCTTATATATTTTTCGGTCCCAGAATTTCCTCTCCTTCCTTTCCTTAAAAAGACCCTCCACACAGCATCCCCAAAGATGACATAGACCCTCAGGGAAATTACTTTTCTCAGGTCCTCTTGCATGAGGTTTACGTAATTTAAAAAAAAAAAAGGTATCTAACTTTCGCAGCTGGGATTCGAACCCAGGTCCACTACCGGGACTGACACACCATCTAAGTTATTTAAAAAAAATATGTATAACTCGCTTATTACAGGATGGACAATTTAAAAGAGGTCAAGAACTACTTCTGTACAGAGTACCCACACCTATAGGGTGCGTAGCGCTACGTCTGACGCTGAGGTAGTGTTGGTTTGTGACGTATTCTGTGTGATCACTCGGCAGCACAATCTACTAGTTTCACACGATCGATAAAGCCCTATATCAATACGATATTGACGAAATCCGCCATCTAGGGTCTAGTTTTCAATATTTGCGAGCACGGTCAACAATTGAAAACAAGCTTTCCGACCGACTACTGACAAGTTTAATTTTCCTGTGTGGCAGATAAACTGTCAATACACAAAAAAATTGAATAATGTCGTTCGTTACGCAAAATAACTGGATTATTAATGAATAGAGTTGAACTAACGAAGCCCTTAGATTTGAAAGAAATCGTATAACTACGCGATCCGTAGACTTAAATAATTCATCTAAGACGTGATGAATTTATTCGAAGGAGGTTGAAATATGACTAAGGACATCATTAACTAATTAACTCCCATTTAGTCTCAAAAAGTACATGCGAAGCGCCAATGTATATTAAAGTTGGTATTTCAATTCCAAATTGTCAATTTATTACTGTTTTTAATTTTTACGAAGCCGTTTGACATTTACATATGTAAATCCATTTTCAGACCCGCCAGTGTCGCCGGCGTATATCGATTTCCTATTTATTCCCTGGCAATATCGGTCTGATTATCAACAGTGCGGCTGTACTCGGGAAAACGGTATTAAATCAACAGCAATCACGTCTGTCGATCCAGATATAGGCAGATAGGACAAACTACACTAATTGAGTATTTTATTTAAATTCATATAAAATTAATATAAATATAAAATAATATAAATATAAATTCATATAAATATAAAATACCGCCTCACACATACTATTCTATTATTCTGACTCTTGACATGACCCGACTAAAATATTTAGTCCACTTGATCGTGCCATGTCTTCCTCGGGAGGTCCCAACCTCTTCAACCATATACATTCGCATCATTTATACCTATTCTTCTTGTATTCCTTTCTTCGTTCATCCGCTCTGCCTGCCCAAACCATCTGAGCTTCTAGGCTACATTGGCTGTTTCGATCTAATAGTAAAAAAGTACTATGTCATTGTCAGTGGCGACATTCCTTTCCATTAAAATCTACATCTAAGGCATTTCTATTTGAAGGTTTGTGTGTATTATATATTTACCCATGCAGTGAAAATAGCAAAGTATAATAAAAAAAATATTTTACTATATTTATTTTACAAATGCAATGAAAAATAAAATAAAAATTGTTTTTCATTTACTCACAAATAATTTCCCAAGTTGCCTCTAAAATCATGAAACACTAAAATCTTTTTTTTTTTTTACATGAGCTCCACACAGGAGGCCCTGAGAAAAATAATTTCCCTCAGGGCCTATGTCATCTTTGGGGATGCTGAATGGAGGACTTTTTTAAGGAAAAGGAGGAGAGGAGAGTTTGAGTTCTGGGAAGGAAAGGGGTTTAAGGGGTGGGTAGGAATCTGGGGTTCAGTATGTCCTGGTCATCCGCTTCCAAGACCTAGACAAACCTTACCCCACGAACCCGGGCACCCCTGCTAAATCACCAAACGTAGCCTACAATGCCTACATCTTATAATTTGAAGCAAAAATCAATAAAGTAGCTCACATTCGTTCTAGATATTTGATATACCTTTTGATTACAAAAATAATTTTTCAACAAATATTCATTACAAACAATTCTTCAGGGCAGTGCAATGCTTAAAAAAACATAAAATTGACATTTGTTACAATAACTTGTGTTATAAATTTATTATGCTTTCACAGTGTTATTATAAATATATTATGCTTTCACAGTGGGTTGCAAAACATGTGCTGAGCTCCGGTGGAGGAGGTAGAGGCAGATGGAAGATTGGGAAGTGAGAAGATTGCTCTTAGACAATAGGGATATTTTAAATCTATTTTTTTTAATAAAGCACAAATTGACAATCATTTGCAATAAAATAACTTTCTTATTTTTTGTAATTATTTACTCATCGTTCCTGTCTTTTTACTCTTCTCGTCACGATCATTACGTCATCTACCAAATCGTCACTAGCGTAAACCAACAGATAAATAATTATCCATTAATTACAACAAACGTAGTATGGGATCGGATGCTGACAAAGATGATACTATTATCAATATATAGTGTACCTAACCTATAAGTACATAAAACTGGATAATTATTATCGCTAGAATTTATCCCTGAATTCAACTATTGAAACAGTAATCATTAAAACTGAATTGTGCAAAATTAGGCACACGCAACGGTATCGCGTTTTGATGCGCTTTAAATAAAAGGGTGATGTGATAAGGTTATTTATGTTGGCGCCTAACCTCACTCTCATTACGCGATGCAACAACAACACTGAAACGGTTTTCTGTTATCGCGCCGATAAACCGAGTGACTACCGATACCGCGCACGTTTAACAGTTCAAGTACCTAAAGCTGCGTACTGGTCTACTGGTCTAGTCGTTTATTTAGTCACAACAAAAATAGTCTGGTATCTACTAACTTAATTATTTATTTGTAGATAATAATGGCCCAGTTTGGAGTTTCTACGTGACTGTGAAGAAATTGTTACTACAGAAGCAAAGGGTAATTTTCGTAATCGCAATGTTTTAACAAATATTTATTTTTTTAACCCTCAAGCCTCGGAAGGACATTACTAGCCACAAATATCACACTCCTTTGGAGATTAAAGCCTCTGAATGACATCTGACCGGGGAGTCAATTCATGATAAAAGTATTTTTATCTTTTTTTCTATAATGCAGAGATACGTGATTTGTTCGTCGTTGCAAAAATAAAGTTATCGTTATCAAATTTGTATAAATGAAAATGTGTGTATTTCATATATTTTTGCAGAAGGCAGGAAAGGTAGGGGGAGGGTGGGGTTCGTGGAGATGGAAGAGACAAGGGAGGGGAAGGGAACGGAGACGCACGGGAAAGGATAAGAAGGGAGAGTCAATTTATTTCATTGAATTCAATAGCAACGCATGCCTGGAACCAGCTAGTTATGAAATAAAAGTTTTCAAAAATATACAAATTGGTGGTGGGCGGGCAGGCGGCGAGGATTTCATTTGTCTACAGATTTATAATGTACAGATTTATTCCTATATTGATGAAAACGTGCACATTTGAACTACAAAAAAGAGGAACATCACTGAATTAGTCTGATTTCGAAAATCTTTGTGTAAAGCCCGGGCAACGCTGGTCATCTCTGCTAATCTTCTATATTTATATAAACAAGAAAGTCTGAAGCAAGACAGTGAACAAAAATACAAAACAATCGGTTGTTTCTTTGTCGTCCTTGAAGACAGTGAACAAAAATACAAAACAATCGGTTGTTCTTTGTCGTCCTTGAAGACAGTGAACAAAAATACAAAACAATCGGTTGTTTCTTTGTCGTCCTTGAAGACAGTGAACAAAAATACAAAACAATCGGTTGTTTCTTTGTCGTCCTTGAAGACAGTGAACAAAAATACAAAACAATCGGTTGTTTCTTTGTCGTTCTTGAAGACAGTGAACAAAAATACAAAACAATCGGTTGTTTCTTTGTCGTCCTTGAAGACAGTGAACAAAAATACAAAACAATCGGTTGTTTCTTTGTCGTCCTTGGTAATGTAATGACTAATGACCTCAGCCGATCACAATACTTGTGGCTAATAATAATTAGTAGATTCATCGTCATCACTTCACGTCACAGTGCGAAACAATATTCATCATAAATAAGGCATGACCCGATTATATATTGACATAGATTACATCATTCTGACATCACAGTCTGTGACGTCGCCAGTCACCACCATACACATTGGAATAACAGCGCCGTACCCGAGCTCGAAAAGAAGAAGATGGAGAGATATGTAATTATGAATGTTGGAGAGAGCGCGCTAATATTTCAAACGATATAATTGAAGCGAAAATTGTGAAAATGTTTAATAAAACACGACTCGTTTAGAATAGAGCAAAAACGTGGGGGTTGTCTAAAACAACGTTCAAAACGTTGGCTAAAGAAGGAGGTAGCGCAACACGGCACAACACCCCAAAAATAAATAACAAAAATCGGACAGGATTTGATGATGACAGTGACCATCATCGGCTCATCTGCCCTAATGATGGACACTGTAACGCTGTCCGAAACGTTGGCTAAAGAAGGAGGTAGCGCAACACGGCACAACACCCCAAAAATAATTGAATTAAGTATGTTAAAAAAATTATATTACTGCTTTAAAACAAACAAAAACTATAAAAATAACAAAACATGTCAACTACTTTTTGGAACAAAAATTGGCCAATAATCATCACTTACATTATAAAGGAAGAGACTCAATTCCCGTCTAATCACAGGAGACCCAAGTTGTCCCAAAACATCATATGCCGTTATAATAACAGGAGACCCAGATTGTCCCAGAGCGACCGTGCATTATTAAAAGTTAGATATCTCTCTTCCTGTCATACAAAAATTTGTGATTTTTTGTTGTTAGAAAGCGAAAGAAATGATGCTTCTTATTGTCTTACAAATATACAAGCTTTATTGGTTAGATATTTTGCAAACCCGATCATAAGTGACGATTTTATTTTGCGCCAATTTGTGACGTAACAAACACTAAATTTAAAAATAAAATTGTATGAAAGTCATAAAAAGTGAGGTGACAGTTTTATTACAAATTAAAAAAAAAAAAAAAAGAATTTGTATTTAAAATTTTCAGTTTATTTAATTTTACGTACTTTTTTGAGGAATCCCCAGATACGTATTTTTAGCAAATTTACATTTTCAATATCAAAATTTTAATATTTAAAAACAATTTTTTTATTTCTAATAAAACACATTGGAAAGATTATTTTATTTAGATTTTAGAACAATTTTTGTTTTTGCAAAAAAGTTAAAAAATAACTAATTAAAAGGAACATTTAAAATGCATGGGAAAAACCGGGAATTTAGCGCGCAAATCTTGACAGGCGAAAGTTCATAGATATTATTTTCTCATTATTCGAAGGGTTTTTTAATTGCGTTTACAATGACAACATTCTTATTACACTTGTTAAATGATCTCAGCTGATGATGGCGGGTGACACACGACCCACTAACTCACCCGAAGTCAGCCGAACGACGCGCGATAATACAGGAACGCGGAGTTTCGGTGCGGCCGAAGGTTCGGCAGATTTTCTGCCGAAACCGAAACTGATGCCGAAACTAGATTTTTTTTCCGAAACCGAACCTTCGGTGGGTCACTAGTTATGAGCTCTGCTTGGTTGGAATGTCGAGCTTAGCACAGCTTGGAAGATAATCCGTATATTGGTCGAAAGCCTGGATATCACCAATATTAGATACGGTATTTAATAGATACGGTGAATTTAATAGATGAATGTGTTTTTTTTATTTGAAAAACAAATCTACTGCCTAAATGAGTGGTTTATCTATGCTCTCTACTCTCCGTAACGAAATCACGCCTGGGTTCAAGGGGTGAAGTTTGTCTAGGTCTAGGCGACGGATGCTTTTTCCCACCTACTGCATGGCTGGCCGGATTGGGAGAGACTGGTTGAGGGAGACCTTTTGATCTCTTCAGCAGGACTCTCAGAACATCGCCTTGCATCGCAGTGGGAGGGATAGATTTATAACTCCTGGACACACTGACCCCCAAATTCCTACCCCAACTTCCTCTACTTCATTTCCTAAAAAGACCCTCCACACAGCATCCCCAAAGCTAATGTAAAAAGTGGAGCTAATATGTATATTTTTTTAACGTTAACTCCACACACGAGGCCTGAGGAAAATGATTTCCCTCAAGGCCTATGTCATCTTTAAGGGAGCTATAGAGGGTCTTTTTGTGGAAAGAAAGGAGTGAACCTGTAGGAAAGAGCAATCCCAAAGGCCGGAAAATCCTTCCACAGCCGGGCGGTTGAACCCAACAACGATTTGTAGGATCATGTGACAATTGCAAACTGTGAACAAATGTTGGCCACGCGTTTGGCGTAGTTCTCTACTGTGCACCGGCGCCAAAGGAATCAATGACGAAATACCTATAGAACAAGGACAGCATTCCCTCCCGACGCCTGTACTCTAAAAGGGTTTTTCCGGTATTTTGGGGCTCCAGACCAGATGTGGCTGCCAAATTAAACCGTGGGGCGCACTGTACAGGGTTAGCAGTTGTGTAGGTACTATAACTCTACAGTACACTCTGGTACTCTGTACAGTACGCCCAGGTTCTGGGAGGCCAACTTAACTCTGGCTTCGATAGAACCCCCTGATAGTACCTCAGCTGATCACTTAGAGTTACACCACATTGTCATTATAAAAATCATTCTCATTTGCACACTCCCATTCCAAGTTTGCCCAACCCAACCCGAAGCATTTAAGGTGTCACATAAAAATAAATCATTGAAAAGAGACTTACCTCAGTGCATACTTGTCGTGAACTGTGCGGATCGTTGATCAACTCGTCCAAAGGCGTCTTTGGTGTTGCTTTTAATAGTGAAGAGGTTTTCCTACTGCTAGAAGCACTTATACGATTAGGGTGTTCATAGATTTCCATCAGATTAATCATAACTCGAGTCCTAAACGCCAATTTATCCCGTGAATTCAGCTGCCTAACCATCGACAGCAATGAGTTGAAGAAAGCAAGATCGTCGTCATTTCGGCTGTTGTAAACCTTACTCCTCATATTAATCAAACGCTTTTGAGATAATTCTTTACTCCTCTTTCTTATTTTAGGTAGCTTTGTTTCTTTTGGTGCCAGCTTTTTGAAAACTGTTTGACTTTCATTGGTTTCTTCCATAAAGATTTCAGGGAGGGCCTTGACCATTTCTACTGCTTCAATAGTTTTGATTTTATATTTTTTATTTGGTTTTAGCTTTCTTAATGAATCTTTACTATCTTTGTTATCATTATCCATTTCTCTTTCGAAGCTTTCTGGACAAGTTTCAATTTTTTCTATTGATTCGTTATCGTAGTTCATTCCTATTTCGGTGCTGTCCAGACAGGTTTCCATTGTGTCTGCTGATTCGCTGGTTTTAAGTTTCTCCAACTTATCCAGAAATCGCATTTCTTCGTAAAATATGTAATTTTTTGGCTTCGTACCTGGTAAAGGTTTTTGCTTTCTTTTAGCGAGGCGTACTTTCCCATAGCTATCACGAGCGTTTCTCCATCTTTGTTGCACCTTTGTTACTAAAACAAAAGATATATATGTTATTTCATAAGTTTGGGTAACTAATGCAGTACGGAAGGTCAAGCAGGGAGAACGGAAGACCATCAGAGAAACAACATACGTATAAGACAATGAGATAGCTAAAATATATGGGAGGCGAACACTGCTTCCTCGTACATACGATATAGGTTCGTAGAGCTAGCAGAAGACTAGTAGAAGTGGACTTTATGACTATGGTGTTACTTCCGATGATAATAAATGGATGATAAAGGCCCATCTTTTGAATGTACGCCGCTGTAAGCTCCTTCGTAACCTCTCCCACTTTCTCATAAACGTAGTAAGAAGCAAATCGAAGCTCTCAGCGGCAGAACCACAGAAAAAGGGAGATAAGACATATAAGCGCGCCAACTGCCGCCGAGCTATGTGAGGTTGTGTGTTATACGAGTAGAAATCAAGGCAATGGGATAATGCGAGGTGTCGGCCTGGTTTTATAAACTCTCGGGAATATGTTTGGCAGAACGCGGGGTTTTCTTTGTTGTTTTCTTTCGTTTTTTTTTTTTACATTAACTCCACACAGGAGGCCCTGAGGAAAATAATTTCCCTCAGGGCCTATGTCATCTGGGATGCTGAGTGGAGGGTCTTTTTTAGGAGAGGAAGGAATGAACATTGGTCTTGAAGAGACCCATGTTGTAGGAGGGAGGAAACACAGATGCCGGCAAATCGTTCCATAGCCGAGCTGTTGAACTCAAGAACGAGTCGAAAAAACGACCCGTTTTCATGTGACAAATGTCAACCGTGTACATATGTTGGGCGCGCGTTTGGCGTGTCTCCCGACCATGCACCGGTGGCGAAGGGATCAATGACGCTACTTCCTCAGAGCATCTTCCATTGAAATACCGGTAGAACATGGATAGCATTCCCACCCGACGCCTGTGCTCTAAAGATTGCAATCCGTTCGTTAAGATGGGAGAATCTACCAAACGGACCGCCCGTTTCTGCACAGAGTCGAGGGTATTTTTCAAGTATTTTGGAGCTCCAGACCAGAGGTGGCTGCCAAATTCAACTATGGGGCGCACTTGCGATGTGTACACGGTAAGCAGTGGTGTACTATTAAAGTATCTGCGGGCCCTGTACAGTACGCCCAGTTTTTGAGAAGCTAACTTTACTCTGGCTTCGATGGAGCCCCCATACCTGAGCTGGTCACTTATAGTTACACCAAGCATATCAATGGAAGGTCTGTTCGGAAGATTGCTTCCGTTGAAGGAGACTAGATTTTCATTTCGATCCCTTTTAGACGTAATCAGACATGATTGGGTCTTTGAAACATTGAATTCGACGAGGTTATTCTTACCCCAAGAGAAAACACTCTCGAGGTAACCATCCATTCTTTGCTTCGAAACATTCGCTGTTTAGAAAATTCGTACAATCAGACGGACATGTTGGGAAAATTCCTGTACGTGACGTCACAAAGCTGATGCCCCCCCCCCCCCGTACGCTTTGTCACACTTCTCTGTACCCCTCCCCCCCTTAAGGGGTGACGTAATTTATGGATGACCCCGTATGGGTGACATACTACGTATGGGTCATGCCCGTGGCCGATCTCGCTTGTTTCTATAATCAATGGACCGAACAGTATAATATTATGGTGTACCAATTTAAAACCAGATTTTAATAAAACAAGTGATTTCTTACCAATGCTACTTTTTTCCAATTCATCCAATCGGTCATAAGCTGGGATGAGTTTCTTGGTCAATTTAGCCCAAACCCTAAGTTTCAGCGCACGATTAGGATAGTCTTCGTGAGAAACGTCCCACAGACACTTCCTCTTGGCGACCTCTTCGATCAGAAGCTTGGTGTCGATGTTCATTATTACGCAACGAAACCGCAGGCCCCGTACTAAACAAACCAACCGCACGCTACTAAACAACCGACCGCAGGCGCAGCGCCGAACAACCAAACGCGACGGATAACCGCACGAGACTGGAGAGCGAATAACGAACGTTCTGGAATTTGCTATTTGCCGTACAAAGTGTATGTAATATGTACGAGTAGGAACCGGCTGCGGGCGGCCAACCGCCCGCGTTCCCCGCGCTGCGGTTTTCAGCGAATATATGAATTTAACGCAGGGAATTTTTCCTGTACTGGGGGAGAGAAAGTTAGGAACCTACCTACTCATTTTAAGAATATTTTGAGGTACTTAATCAGATTTCAAAATCAAACGTTCTTTTTTAATGCTAGTAAGCAGGTGCGGAATATCTGCGAACACTGCCATTTCTTGATCCTGCGGTTAGGACGCGGTACAATCGATGTATTACTAGTTTTATTTTGTATAATGTAATAGTGCTAAAGACATCAACGGAAGTCTCTAAAATTAAATAAATATTATTTTTTAAATGTAACTGTTGGTTACGTTTTGACGAGATATTTATACTTATTAACGCCTCTACGATTATCACGTAAATTTTCACGGGTCTGCGCTAGTAGCAACCTAGTACATAAAATCCGAGATATTACTATGGTATCTACTGTGGATTATCAAAAGCAAAAAAGGAGTTATCTTAAATCACTTGCGAACTAAATACTAGAAAATTTTCTCTTAAATTCTGAACCCCTTGAGCACCATAACTAAAATAGCAGCATAAAATTTATTTCTATGTAAAACAAAGCCAAGCTGTTTTTATTTTATCCTAAAAAGGGCAGTAACACAAAGCAATTAAGATGGTACAAATTCAAAAATATAAATGTATTCTTGCCGAGATTGCATGAGAGAAATGTATGAAAGCCGAGCTTCATATACAGGGTAGAAGTTAAAATACTTGCAGAACTTGATAATAAAACTATCAAAATTAATTTTCAATTTTTTATAAGAAAAACTCTCTCTTATAACTTTTGAAGGTTATTCCCATCAACGTAACATATCATTGAAGAAGAAGATAACACTTATAATCTAAATGAAAATATGAAAAGAACAAGACACAGAAAAATAGAAAAAGACAATGGTCGCAACTGGGACTCGAACCCAGACCTCTCGTCTAACCGGGTTAAATCTAAGAATGATTGTTCCAATAAAAAGAGTAGTTGCCTATAATGTGGAAAAAAGAACTAGTTGAAGATAATATTGTTGATTCTAAATATTTGAAATATGAGATTGACAAATATGACGGTTTGACAGAAGGTGGCAATAGCGAAATTGGATAACGCGCACGTCCCGGTTAGACGAGAGGTCTGGGTTCGAGTCCCAGTTGCGACCATTGTCTTTTTCAATTTTTCTGTGTCTTGTTCTTTTCATATTTTCATTTAGATTATAAGTGTTATCTTCTTCTTCAATGATAAAATTAATTTTAATTAAATATAAATAGTTCTACGAATTAAACACAAAAACAATTAATAACCTAATGTTAATGTGTTTTTTACATCATTTTTAACGACTTTTCAAAGGAGGTTCCGAGTTGATTTCATTCCGAGTTGTCCCGTCATCGGTTTTACGTTGTAAATTTATTGTCTATCTTCATAGTTCATAATTGAAGACTGACAATATTGTGTTTTTTTAACTACTGGAGCGACAGCGCATGTTAAAACTTTTGCTCGAGATTTTCGGAAGATCATTTTTTAAATTTTTCGCCAACATAAAAAAAAATCATACCTTCGATTTTTAACATGGAGACATAAAAACTTATTGTAGTGCTATAAAGACAAAGAATTAACCTGTACTTAACCGTTTATCTCATATTTCTAGGATTTATAAAAAATATATTTAAAAAAATCGTAAAGTTTTAGTTTAAAGAATCCTGCGTGTTTGTTACTTTGAAACTGCCGTGAGAGGTACTTATTCAAGTCAACATAGAATATTTTCGATTTCTGAATATTGTCTGTGGTATACTTGATAATGAAAGGTGCATATCTACGGTAAAATGGCTAATTTTAACCGTAAACAGCTAATCAAAAATTATGCGTGAAAAAAATATTTAAAAAAATTATTTTTAACATCGTTATAAAATAGTCTACGAAGTTTGGATTTGTAACATCTATGGTCATAATAGATAAAGCATTACAATAGCTTCGTTTTAAGTTCAAAATAACAAACATGGGAGCTACAAATATATATATTTTTTTTTAATTTGCCGAATCAAGGAGATAATTGCCTTCTTTATCCGAAAAGCAATCGGAGACATTTAAAATGACGCCAATATATGGCAAAAATCGCTCCAGTACGTCTAAATCAAAAAGAAATTATTTTCATAAACAAGAACATAAAATAGGACTAGCATAAATAAACCAAACCACGCGTCTAGTATGTTGCGTTCTTGCCACCGACGCGACGTCGAAAGTTGTCTTATGTCTATAGTGCTTGCATATAATAATAATTTATGGCAATTTATTTATTTTTTTTACATTAGCTCCACACAGGGGGCCCTGAGGAAAATAATGTCCCTCAGGGCCCACGACACATAAACTCACTGTGTTATTTCTCGCAATGTGTTATTACTGTTATTAGTAAACGCAATTAAAATTAAAATATGAGGTCTTTCCTGTATAATGTAAGTGTTGATTATTGATAATTTTTTGTTCTAAGAAGTAGTTAACATGACTTTTAATTTTTGTTTGTTTTGAAGCAATTAATATCAAAAATATAAATAATAATTTTTTCACATACAACTTCAATAATTGTTTTTAATTTCATTTAACATGTTTAATAAGAACGTTGTGATTGTAAACGCAATTAAAATTAAAATATTCAATTAATGAGGTCCTTCCTTTATAATGTAAGAGTTGATTATTTACAATTTTTTGTTCCAAGGAGAAGTTAACATGTTTGTTAATTTTTATAATTTTTGTTTGTTTTATAACAATAATATAAAAAAAAATAAAACATATTTTTTTTTACATACTTCGATTATTGTTTTTTTTTTATTTTTTTATTTCATTTAACACGTGTTAACTGTCTGTATAAGGGGCCAGCCATAAATTACATCACACGAATTTCATGATTTTCGACCCCCCGTCCCTGTCACACATCGCCACATTTGTGAGACCCCTCCCCCCTAGTGTGACGTCACATATTTTGCAATTTTACGTCTAAAAATAATCAAAATTCAGATTTTTACATGTGACATCACAAAGCTGATGACCCCTCCATACCCCTTGTCACACAAGGTTACACTTCTCTACTCCCCTCCCCCCCCCTCAAGGTGTTACGTAATTTATGGATGGCCCCTAAATGTAAAAAATAAGCCAAATTTCAGTAAACAATAGATTTTTTAACATGTCTAAGAAGTTTCGGCCGAAACCGACAGATACCGAAGATTCGGTTTCGATAGAAAGTCCTGTTTCGGTCGGACACTACTGAATAGTAACAATAAAAAAAAATTATTAGATATTACAGCTGGTTCAAATGCATGAAGTTTAGTAACAAAATTCAATATTACAATGCGAGATGCCCGTTTACTGTTCGATTCGTTTATTGACAAATCACAGAAAGGGAGACGGTCATGCCGCTTCCCCGATCCTCGCAAATAGGTTTGTTCCCCCTTCCCTGATGGGCTGGTCTATCAATTTGGATGTCTATGAATTGATCCAAAATTTCCAACATGAACGGTGGAAACCTGCACCAAATCCAATCCACGTCTTGCTCCAATTCAGCAGAGAACCGTTATTTATTTCGTCCACAAAGGAATGTTGGGATTTGTAAGAACGGGCAGAATTCCGACGCGACCAAATTGAAACGTTAGGTACCGTCGCTCTCGTATGCCCGGCACGACGCGACGTGCCCCACCGGTGCCCAATGACAGTCACGGCACGCTGAGCTGAGACGTGCCAGTGTGACGCTAGAAAACGAAAAGACTAGCGAATTAAAATTCTCTCTGCGAGTCTAGGCTAAAATACAGTCTCACCATAGATATCCAAATTGTTAGACTTGCCCTATAATGAAATCTCTATCATTTCAACAAGCTGGAGACAAACCGTGTGGCCATATTTTTGGCACCAAGTGGGTTCAAGAATGCTTTCAATAAACTATGATATCAGTCGTACATTCTCCACAGAAGAGATCATATTGGGTGTCGAAGTGGGGGTGAAGGGTGGATGCGTGACTAGGGATTAGTGAAGGGGGGGGGGGGGGGGGAGAACGTGCGGTGAATAGGAGCAAATCCAAGATAGGGCTGCAAGATAGTACATATATAGAGTAACAATAACAACATATAAAAGGCCCCTACATCAAAAAGGTTCCCACCCCTACTTTAACATAATGTTTATACAATCTGGACATTATTTCTCAAAACATGGCCGCACTAGCGTGTAGCTCAGGATTTTCCCTAAAAACGAGCGGTGATCCGGCTTGGTAACTGCGTCTGCGCTGAATTAATCGCTTTCTCAAATACGAGGGAAACCGCCCTGTTGAAATTCGTAAGCTCGCAATTTTGGTCCCAGACGTCAGTGAGTCTACCACACAAACGATTTTGAGGGGAAAATGGCGTATGCAAATTGCGTGCTTGTTGGGTTCCCAAAATGCCTCGTTTGGGTAAAACAAAATCGTGTGGAAAGCGCTCGGTTCTCTTCGAACCGTTTTTCCAGTCAAGGCATGGCTTTTTTGGATTGGAACATGGGTTCACCACGTAACCCCGGAATCAAAAAGGCAATCAATGACATGATTTGCATATTTTTCTACACGTGAAGCAATATTTGTCCGGAAAAATATATATCTCGGCATTGATATCGATGAAAATCTTCGATGGGACTCTTACATAAATAGCATTACAAAGAAATTCACAAAGCTCATGTACTACTTTAGAAAAATACGCAATATACTAAATAAAAATGATCTATATAAAGTATACTACGCTCTTTGCCAATCACGCATAGAATATGGGATTATTGGATGGGGATCTGCCTCAAACATTCACATGAAGCAGCTCGTCAAAACGCAAAAAGCAATAATAAAAATAATCCTGAAGGTACCTTTATTAACTCCATCAAAATTTAATCATTCCATCATTTTAAAAAATTTAATGTGTTCAGCATTATAAAACTGTACGCAAAAAATGCATGACTTAAATTTAAAGAAAAAAAAGAGTACCTTGATGACCAACACACCTATACTACAAGGACAAAATCCTCAAACCTACTAAACATTCCAAAATTAAATACATCTTTTGGTCAGAAAAATCATCATTTCCATGCTACAAAATTATATAATGCCCTTCCAATCAAAATTAAAAACACCATGGAGATACTAAAGTAAAAAAAGATATCAAATTATGGCTAACTAAACACAAAGATGAGGAAATCATAAAAATTATAAAGTAACACCAACGCAACTTACAGATAAAAAAACATAAACACTATTTACCTTGTCTATTTCTATTTTGTGGAAACAAACTAGATGAGGAGGAATTTTTGACCAACACCCATACAACAACAAACAGTCCGCCTCGGAACAGAAATACCTAGTGAAGAGGACAGAGAACAAACTACTTTCCTCTATATTTTTTAATTTACCTTATATTGTATTTTTACTTTACTTGATATTGTCGTTAAATAAATAAAAAAAAATTTAAAAAAAAAAACCTTTGGAGACCGACCAGGAAGCGGAGGGAGAGGTGAAAGCATTTTTGGCGGCGGAGTTCTATGATAAGAGCCTAGGAGGAACCTAGTACCACGGCTCACCAAGTGCATCGATCGTAACGGGGAATATGTCGAAAAATGGTGGGGATATGTGCCTAAATGTTATACGATTTTTTTGAACATATCATTTTTTTCTGATTTTTTAAATGGTCTTTAATTCTTGGACAACCCTCGAATATCTGTTTCACATTGACACACGGCCGTTTCCTCTGAGTAAGGTTTTTCCATGGGTTTCCTTATTTCCAAAGGCGAATGCGGAGGAATTCTAAACAAAAGGACATGGCTGATACCTTCCCAATACATAATACAAACAGATACGTATGTATACACGGCCGCAGTAGGTTGGCGCTGTTGATGTTCAGGCTGACGATGATGCTGCAAAAGGTATGTGCAATTTTAGTAGGGATTTTAGGAAACAAAATTTTCCCTACCAAGAAAATACAAGGCCTCTAACTCTACAATAGTCAGGTAAGTAACATTTTAAACATCATCCACACACGAGTTAAAAATTGCGAGGCGCATATGACGCCGTTCTAGAACATTAACCTCAAACTTGGTAAATTTAAATGATTTTCCACTTCATGAAAAATAAGAATCTAGAAAATGAAATTTAAAAAAAAAAACAATCTTCGATTACACATCTGCCCTGATAATGGACACTGTAATACTATCCGAAACGTTGGCTAAAGTAGGAAGTAACGCAACACTATACTAACACACAACCAAAAATAAATCATTGAAGAAGAAGATAACACTTATAATCTAAATGAAAATATGAAAGAGAACAAGACACAGAAAAATAGAAAAAGACAATGGTCGCAACTGGGACAGAAAAATAGAAAAAGTCAATATTTTTCTGTGTCTTGTTCTCTTTCATATTTTTATTTAGATTATAAGTGTTATCTTCTTCTTCAATGATATATTACGTTGATGGGAATAACCTTCAAAAGTTATAAAAAGAGTGTTTTTCTTATAAAAAATCAAAAATAAATCATTAAAATACTTTTGGCCCTGAAAATCTCAAATTATATTTGATTTGTCAACAGTTATATAATTGCTATGAGAACAGTTATATAATTGTTGTTGCAGGTTGTTTAATGTTTTACACTACCATGTTTTACATGTTATTCATTATTACTGGCAACTGGCACCACCGTCTAGTAACAACTAAACCTTGATTACGCATGCTGTAAACATTTCTAATTGGGTTCCATGCCAACTCAGAATCAACTCAACTCAACACCTCTTTGAAAAGTCAAAGCTATGAAAAAAAATATGTAAAAATAGCCCTGCCCTAACCTAACCTAACCCAACCCAACGTAACCGAATTAATCGTTTTTTCATCACTTTTAATTTTTTTTTTTTTATTTTTTTTTTTATTACAGAAAAAAGATTTTTTTTTCATGTTTACATTATACCTGCAAAGCTACTGCAAGTAGCTTGTCGGCAGGAACAGTGTGGACAGAAACATAGTACAATTAAGTATAATACAATACAGGAAAAAAATATTTCAATTTAATAAAATACATAATAAAAACAAAAATAAGTATAAAAATAATAATAATAATAAGAAGAATATGTCTAAAAAAAAAAAAAAATTTTTTTTTTTTTTAAAGTGCACTAGGAGTCAGTCAATAAAGAAAATCTGATTCCAATAGCCATTTTTTTAACAATAGGGCAAATTTAGGTGTCGAGCAATATTTTTTCAAATCGTATGGCAGCATATTAAATATAAGCGGTACAATGTATTCAAGAGTTCGCTGGCCATGTTTATTAGAAAATCTAGGTACAATCATCCCTTCATTTTGTGTGAGCCTAGTATTGTACATGTGATCCACCTTTGTTTTGTATGGGCTATCTAGTATATGTTGCATACAGATTTTATGCCAAAAAAGAGCTCTTATAGGTAAAACATTTATGGATTTATACATTAATGAGATATTTTGCCGCTGGTCGTAAACTGCTTTGCTGACGAGTAATTTTACCATGGCGTTTTGAATTGACTGTACATGTTGGATGTTTGTCTTACATGAGTGCCCCCAGGAAGTTATACCATATCTAACGTTAGATTCAGCCAAGGACAAATAGATTAATTTCATGGTTTTGATAGGCACATAATATTTAAGTTTATACAGTTTGCCTACAATCGCTCGAAGGCGCTTACATAGCTTAGCAATATGGATATCCCACTTCAGATTACAATCCACCGTCACCCCTAAGTAGACATACTCTTTGACAAGCTCAATTCTTCCACAGTCGCAGGGCTGTAAACAATTGTTATGTATGCAGTCAAAGTTATGGGATACTACTGAGGGTGCTATTGTAAATCTGGCATGAGGCGATCTTATGTGCATTAGTTTTGTTTTTTGTGCATTTATAACTAAGCCAGAGTCGTGCGACCATTTTTGTAATGATATGAAATCCTGCTGTAGCATATTCATGGCCGCGAGCAGATCCCTATGTGCGATGACAAGTGCGGTGTCATCCGCATATACATAGTGTTTGACAAAAGAAAATACTTTATTCATAAGAGAGACAAATACTATATATAGTGTTGGACCAAGGATAGAGCCCTGTGGCACACCAGTAGATGATGTTCCCACTTTACTTAATTTTCCATTTATTTTTACCTGAATTTTACGATCGCTAAGGTAGTTCTTCAAAAGATTAAGAAAACTTCCCTGCACTCCTATCGCCTCTAAAACTTTAAGTAATTTTGTTGGGTCGATAGTATCAAATGCTTTAGAATTATCTATAAACAAAACTAATATATGATTTTTATGGTTTAGTTCGTTAT
Source organism: Glyphotaelius pellucidus (assembly GCA_936435175.1). NCBI lineage: Eukaryota > Metazoa > Arthropoda > Insecta > Trichoptera > Limnephilidae > Glyphotaelius > Glyphotaelius pellucidus. The sequence goes on from OW386548.1 coordinate 35,781,076, forward strand.
TTATGTAATTTGAAAAATCTTGAAGTAACAGTTCTGAGCTCTTCTTTTTTTGAAAGCCGTATTGCTGTGGATCTATTATTGAAAAAGACTCGAGGTATTTATTCAATTTTATGGAGATGTATTTTTCAAGTATCTTTTCTATGGAAGGCAATATACTGATTGGTCTGTAATTTCCTATGTCCGTGTGTCTACCACTTTTGTATATGGGTCTTATAATGCTACATTTAAGGTCTTCTGGTATTACGGCTTGTGTTAATATTGTGTTAATTAAATGTGTCAAAATCGGTCCTAAAATATCAATGTGTTTTTTAATATCAAACATTCTGATATTATCTATTCCGGGTGATTTTGAATTTTTTAGAAGTTTAATAATTTTCTGAATATCTGAAAGTGTGGCACGTGGTATATAAATACTGTGTGGTAGCTGTATTGGTTCAACATTTGATGCTTTAAGATCACATTTATGTACTAGTGAGTTTATACTGTCCGAAAAGTAGTTGACGAAGTCGTCCGCCGTTGTTTCTGCAGATTTATCTTTTAGTAAGTACCTCGAGATTACTTCATCGCAATTACTCTTAGATCTACGTCCTAATATTTTATTAATCTCATCCCATGTATTCTTTGTGTTTCCAAAATAATTTTTAAATTTTTCATTAAAAAAGGTAGATTTACATTTAAATATTAATTTAGTTACAATATTCCGAAAAAATTTATATTGTTTTTCATAAACCTTATTTTTTGGTGAATTTTTCCAAATTTTATATAAATTATCTCTCTTTTTAATGCTATTCAATATTTCATTTGTCATCCACTGTTTTATAGGCCATGGTCTTTTTCTTGGCTGAAAATTTACAAATATCTTACTTTTTTCATAAATATCGTTAAATTTACATTTAATTTGTTCGTAAAGCTTAATGCAATCTTCTTCACAAAGTAATTCATTCCAATTGAACTGTCTAATGCTTGTATCGATCCGTTTTTGAGATAGAATTGACACTTTAGTCGCTGTTAATTTCTTATTACTTTTGATAAATGGAATATTTATTGCCGTAACAAAGTGATCGGCTAAATTAATCTCACATACACACGATGACAGCTTATCAGTAATTTTGTTTCCACTATTAAATCTTACAAAAATGTGATCAATGCACGAGCGTGTTATTTTTCCTGCAACAACCGTTTCTCGCGTGACGTCGTCGATACATTTAGTAAAATAGTTCATAGATAATAAGTTTTCATATTGAATGGTTAGCGGATCTAAACAGTTTAACAAGTCAACATTTATATCTCCGAAAATTAGTACATTTTCACAGTGATTTGAGGAAAGATTATTGAGTATTGTTGAAAGTTCATTAATGAAAGCTAATTTACTTAAATTTGGTGGCCGGTATATTGCAAGTAAGGTAAGTTCATTATTATTTGGAAGTGTGATTATACCGAAAATATTTTCAAATACCTGAGTTTCCAATTGCTTTTGTGTGAAAATAAATGAAAATGACAAAGAAAGTGTTGAAGTTGCATGTTGTTGAGTCGTTCAGTCACCAACTCCAACTCGGTTGGCGCCATAGGGCTATGATTGGATATACGGAGTCCACAATGGAGAACTGGTGCCTACCCTGATGCGTGGGCGTAGCCAGGTTTTGGTTAAGGGTTGGGAAAACATAAAAATCTAGAGTAGGTACCGAAAAAACGTATGCTCCTACAACATATTCATGCTTTAGGCTCTTTGAATACAAAGAATATGAAAGAAAGAAGGAAAACCATCCTATGAAGTGTTTTAAGTTTGAAAACGCGACTCGGTCGACAATCGCGGAGACCATGCATCGGCCAGCCAGGGTGGGGCAAACGCCCCCCCTTGCCTATGTTCTTGCCCTGATGTATGGCAGTGAGGTACGGAACTGGCAGAGGAAGGAAAGCTGTAGAAATGAGATCCCTAAGGCGAATATGTGTAAAATCACGTATGATCGTGTGAGAAATGTTAAGATTCGCAAAGAATTCAAAGCTGATGTAAGCGTAACGTACTAGAGTAAGATTAAGAAACGCTTAGATATTGGGATGTAGAGCGAATGAACGAATAAAGGAGTCTAAGGAGAACGTATAACGCGATTGTGAATGGTAGAAGAAGTCGGGGACGCCCGAGGAAGACATGCACGACCAAGTCAACCAAATACATCAGTCGGGCCATGAGAAGAGTCATAATAACAGAAGGGTAGATTATATTGTAAAATACATATACTATATAAAGTCAATTGTATTGATGAACGTGAATGAAGCAAGGACTGTATGCCAAGACCGAGTTGTTTGCGGTCCGTCCTCTCTGCCTACCCTTGCATGAAACGCCGTGATCGTTAGTTAGTTTGAGCAAAAATAATGATGGCAAATCAAGAAAAACTCAAATGCCTTGAGTTTGCTTAGAAAGTTTTCAACAGATGGCAGTAATTGCAGTAAGTGTTAAAAAATTAAATTCAGTTATAGGTAGGTAGGTATTGCTCCACATAAAATTAAAAAAAAAATACAAAAAAAAATACACAATAATATAGGTAACAATATTATATTTATTTATTCGCGTGCCAATAAAACAATTTAATTTACATGCATGAAAATTGTAAATTATTAACGAAAATAATTGGAGGATTAATTTTTACCATACAGAAAAACCTCTAATAAATAAAATAAAAAAATAATATGTATATATAGTTTACGAGACGAGTCAAGTTCACAAAAAAAAGGAAAGCTGATGCCTCCTGTGAGGATTGAACTCACGACCCCTGGTTTACGAGACCAGTGCTCTACCACTGAGCTAAAGAGGCAGATGACTCGCGGCTCCAAAATGATGTATTTAAGCTAAAGACCATCAATATCGTACTTCCGCGTATCGCAATGAAGGCATCATCTACCAAAATTACTACAAACCACTGATGGATCGATCTAACCGTAACAAGGGGTCAGGAGCTCAATTCTCATATCGCGATCTAATAGCGATCGAGAGTTATTCATTAGGCGCCATCAATCACCGAATGAAAAATTACCCGTCATCACGATGAACTTTGTCGAATGTTTTATACATATTCTTGATTATCGAAGGGTTGAGGAGATTATTATATTGGCAGCTCTGTAAATATTGTCCTGTTTCTGATGTTTTGTCGTTTCTTTGGTATGAATTTAAATTTTCGCACTTTCTTCGAAATGGCTGGCGGATATATTACTCAAAACCAAAACCAGCTGCTAATCACCCTCCCCTGTAAATAAATGTAAGGCTGCTAACATCTGAAAAACGATATTGCAACAGATTAATTAGGAAGGTAATGTTCATGCGAAAACTATGTACCTACTCTTTTGTTAGTCTCAAAGCATTTGCTTCAGCTTGCTCTGAGCACCCGAGAAACGATCTTAGGTTAGGATACAATGTATTAGTTTTATCGGAGTGACTGGTTCGACCCACTTGTTCGAGTGGAATGACTTTTGACGTTTGGCGTTTAAGTGTGTGTGTAGTACACGCCAAACTGTAATACCTACCTGTCATTGATAGAGAAATCATCGCAATAAGTGAATTTAAGGTCAGAAAAGCGGCATGTCACCTCGCCCACGCCTTTCTCTGTTGCACTTATGTTTTACGCATATTTCTCTTTCGCTTACGGTCATTGTAGTCAGTAAAGTTAATGTACCTGCGCGAGAATTGATTGTATCAAGTTCAGGTTAGCTTTTAAGTTTGGCGTTTACTTCGACGAGACTCGAGAATAAAAAAGTCGACCAATGCAGGTATAATATTTCGACGGCGATTGCTAGCGGTCTCATTTGGAGAATTGAGCTGAGGTCGTCCGAGATATTTTTTGACGTCTCTCGGATAAAAAAGAACAGACCAAATATAACAATAATACAATAAGAGGTTATGTTTTGTTGAATCACTTTCTTTACTTTTATTCAATTTTGTTTTATCGCTGCTCTGTTTTGTCGGAAAACCATCGAAATAAAACGTCTCGTTGAAGAATTGTCTTAGATTGCGTCTCCGAATGAAAATTGAAAATCCTACAACTGTTTCCGAATGATTTTTGACGTTTCTCGTAATTAAAAATCGTCTAGACTTGATTCCGAGATAGCCGATTGTCTACCAATCTCATGATCGACCATTTCGGTAAGTATGGGTGGTATTAGCTCCCCTTTATCCTCCATGGTATTATAGCAGGGATGCCCGGGTTCATGGGGTGAGGTTTGTCTAGGTCTTGGAGGCGGATGACCAGGACACACTGAACCCCAGATTTCTACCCACCCCTTAAACCCTTTTCCTTCCCAGAACTCTCCCCCCCCTTCCTTTCCTTAAAAAAACCCTCCACACAGTATCCCCAAAGATGACATAGGCCCTGAGGGAAATTATTTTCCTCAGGGCCCCCTGTGTGGAGCTCAAGTAAAAAATATATATATATATATATTATCTCGATTGTGCCCATCGCTACTACAAACACGAGATGAATATTATTTAGATATTATCATTTATTCTTGAAGAATCCCTCTTCACGAAGAAACATTATTTTAATAAAAAAAAAACAAAAAAAAAAGAATGCCGAAACCAGGGATCGAACCAGGGACCTTTAGATCTTCAGTCTAACGCTCTCCCAACTGAGCTATTTCGGCCGATACGAAGAGTGACCTTATATCGTAACAAGAAAACTTTAACGTTAATTTACACTATCAAGGTGATTAGATTATCAATAATTTACTGGAAACTTGAGTATGTATTTTTTGCCATTTTATCTCTGCGAGACAATAACACGTAAGAGCATTGGACGAAAGAAATATTCCAAAATGATATATGTGGAGGATCTAAACGTATTGTAACAAATTATCATTGAGTTAAACAAATATCAATAGGTACAAATTATGTCGGTAATAATTTAACCTTTAAACGCCAACAAAGAACTTTGAACACCAAGAAGAAAAAATGAAATAGACTTTCTTTTCGAAAGAAGTCAAAGTCACAGAACTCATTACTACATAAAGAGGTGAAGATCTTCCGATAAATATAAATAAGAGGTAGGTACTTACGTCCAATGGGTTATCTTAAATTTATTCTGATTTCTTAGATTTGATTTAGCATCGTGATCGCACATAGGTAGGACCTATTTATTACTTCGAAAAAGCACCCTACCTTTCCGCGTTCAACTGGGGACTGAGTTCATCCATATATACATTGAAGAGTGCAGGGGACGCGGCTCCTCCTTGCCTGACACCTTTATTTAATCATTGAAGACGATATCAGCGAAAAATCAGATAAATATTCGGTCACATCTATGAATTGAACCGAGGACCGTAACCTTGCTGGGGCTTTGCTCTAACCACTGAGCTAATTTGACTTGATCCCCTCCGGTCGTATTTAACTGTATTATACTTTCACTAAGAACTACCAACATTATCTTCATTTTCTTAAAACATATTTTTATTGGTTGCTATCTTTATTTATGATTGTAAGATTCTTCCTAAACTAAATGCAATCAGGTAGTGTCTTGGATACATATTATATCAATTTTTGTTTTAATATGCGACATCTATTGACTTTTCTACAAGTCTTAAAAAAATATTTTTAAATTTTTGGAATAAATGAGTAAAACTTCAAATTGTAATTTTAACCATTTAAGATCTCTATTTAATAACTCAGGTATGCCTCATACATTGTACATATTATGTCAGGTATTGTTATATGTAAACAAGGTTGTGAGTCTGAGTGGTTAACCTCTTGTCCACCAGCGTATGATTAACATATATTATTAAATCGTTTCTCTGAATATAACCAGTTATTTTGGGGAAACAACTTAGCGCATTCTTATATGGAGCTACTTACAAGCGAGTCGAGCTTCATGCGCATACCAGACGCTCTGCTCGTTACTACTACTAAGTAATTATTTACCATACTAGTAAAATAGTATGGCGGGGACTCCCGAGCAGCGTGCGTGTTATGCGCATGAAGCTTGAGTTGCTTGTAAGTAGCTCTATGTACGAATATTTAAGGTACATTATAAAAGCACTTTATCTGGTAAGACAATACAATTTATAGAAAATACAATCAGCTGGTGTAAATTTAGCATCGGCGATCAATGGCTTTGATAGGCTTCCTGCCCGCCGTATAACGTTTTCTTGCTGCTTAGCAAATTCATAATGCGTTTGGCTAATTGTTTTCTGGCAGAGTTCTATAATGTCGAGTAATACCCTCCTTTTCTTGCTATGATTGTTGCCAGTGATATCGGCCTGTAATAAATTGTTTAGGATTGCTGAGTCAAGGGAATTTGATTTTAGAATTAGTCTAACTATGGTTTTGATCATAACTGCAGGAATATAAGAGAGCAAATGAAGCAGTTGTTTGCAGCAATCTGGAATATAGCTACAATATTTGGGCTCCTTTTGAACAAAGCCATATCCTAGAAATAGAAAAGTACAAAAGATTTTTATTCTTACCTGTATATGAAAGAATATTCATACCATCCATTCCTGTATCCATCCTTGTTCTTAACAGCAATGCTCGATTTCAACACTTTAGAAGCCAACCGAAATTTTTTTTTAGGTAAACATTCAATTTTTGGAACTGTACTCAATTCACCCACGTTAAAAGAGGTTAACTTAGATGTCCCTAACAAGTATACTTGCAGGAGATCCCATACATTTTTATGCTCTGAAAGCGAGGACTTCTGCCTATCCGAATGTGTCAATCAACAGAGCAATTCAACTGCTTTACGATTCTGCATTGACCATCAACATTTTCAATGTCACTTACAGAAAATTCATTAATTTTCTTTTGTCGCATGTCACAAAATAGTAAAATTGTCCCCATACATTTTTATATTTACATGTACCTCAAATTTGTAATCTTCTCCGTGATATATTGGTGTGTAACCGTTTTACAGAGAACAAGAGACAGAGAGAATGTTTAAATAAATAAATAAACATGAAAAGAAATAAAAAAAATCATAAATAAGCATGTCTCATTACATCTGTAAACAACATTCCTAATATAATGGGTACTGACCTCAGTGTCACGGGTGTTCATTTGTGACTGTTTGAAACAAATGAACGTTTGTGATAAAAAAATATAGGCAGGTACTTTAAAAAACATTCAGTCCTTGTAAATAATTATAAATATCCATACAATATTATTATGAAGATGAAAGGCTATTTGACCATTTATAAATTAATTTTATGTAAGATTAACGCTTTGAATCCTGAGGTGTTCTTTATAGTACCACCTTATCCCAGAGCTCTTGAGCAATTTTTGACCAAACTATTTTTTTGACTATTTTTAGTTCATAATAATTGCAAACTTTCTGTAGCAAAAAAAAAATAAAAAAATAAGTGAGAAAAGAATGTATAAAATAAATATAACAATAATATGTGAATAAAATGTTTATATCCAGAATTCAAATTGGAATGACGTCGGTTTATTTTCGGACCGATATTCCTGGCCGTAGGGAAATAAAGATAGATGCAGGTAAATCAGCCATTGGGGAAAATGTCACACTAAATCAGGCCGGTTTACCGGCCTACAGGGTTCAAAGGGTTAGTTATGTTCACTGTTCCACTATGGAAGAATAAAACTATTAATTGTTTAGGTTTAATAAGTAGGAGTTTTACATTACGAGCCACAGATGGCACTAAACAAATAAAAAATAAGCCACACAGGAAAAATAAATGATTTTTGGGAGATGTTATAAACATAATACAATGATAGTATTTATTAATAGCATTTACTCTCTAGCTCATACTTCAAACTATGCCTTAAAATTCCTATTTAAATGTTAGGTGGTTATTACTTTTTTTAAATGTACGAGTGTATCCCAAGAGCTCCTGACTTTTTCGGAGCCTGTCGGACTGTAGTATGCCCGGGTCATACACTATGGGTCGGATTATAAAATCCCCGATTGGAGTATGTTGTGAGGCTGAAGGGAGTCGGGAAATGAAGGAGATGAGAAGAGTAAGTACCTGGCTATTCAGATCAGAGCTTAAGTCATTTCAAGAAATATTTCGATTCTGAATGGTGGTCCTTCACGGGCAATATTTATAAAAGAAACAACTCTGGCAGGGTGTAAATAAAAATCAAAAATAAAAGAATAAACAGTTCACATAATTATTTTTATTATTATTCAGGCTTTGGATCACTTAAATGCTGCCATTTTAGCCTAATTACTTTTAAAACTATGTTACCTACTACTATGCATTTTTTGATTCACTCTTATTTCTATAGATGTTGTAACAGGTAGGCATTTATGTAATAACTTACAAATAGTATATCGAACATAATAATTTGCTTTCACATTATAAGTATAATAAGACAGCACTGGTGTACTTATTGCGGTTGCAGAAAAAAATTACCTAACAAAAAAGTAGGAATAAGATGAAGTAAGATAAAAAATCAGGTTGTTTTACATAATCTTCAGTTCGATGACCGCTGCAATCTTCAATGGTCATTGAGTTTTCTGATTAATTGTTTGTCGTAGTAACGTGTGCAAATTACCAGCACAGTCCTGTAGAGAAAGGAAATGTTATTCTTTACCGAGTAAATCCGCACACTTTCGGCTATATACCAGTTTACAATCCGCAAGACATTTATCGGTCATGGCAGAAATTTGATTTGTAACAGAGTGTATGAGGTCTGCCGATACCCCGGTCTTGGCTTTGGCCTCTTTAATGTGAGTGATGTTAATGTTCTTGATAATATCTCTGTGCTTGTAAAGCAACACTTTGGCGTTCTTCGCTAAATGTTCCCTGTGTTCCTTGGTTACCTTTGGAACAGGCAGTATGACGGTTGTACCGTCTTGCTGGGGATTCAAGTTCAACCCCGAACCCTGAATTGCCTTCAGAACATCGGGAATGGCTGCCGGAAAAGATGTCATATTCAATAATATATTTTTAGGGTTTTTTCGAATGATTTGTGCCAACTGCTGCAACTCATACTCCTTCCCGTCAAATTGAATATTCAATGTTTCAATTTCACCAGTTGTTGACCGAATGGACAGATTTTTATCAAAGTCTTCCTGGAAGTGTTGCATCGCACGTACTAATTGCTCTTTAAGTTTTTCATAGTCAATAACTGCATTCATTTGTGTTGAATTTGCTTGAATGTTGCCTCCTGACTTCTTGCCTTTGTCTTTTCCTTTGTCTTTACTTTTGGCATAACTTCTAGTGAGGTATAAACTAGAACTAGCCGGGATGCACAGGTTAAATGGAGCAAAGCAGTTCGTAACGCCGAAAGTCATTCTTTGAAAAATTGCACTGACATGGATACTTCTATAAATAAAAGCATTCATAGAAACCTGAGTAGAAATACCCAAAAGAAGTCTAGGAATATTCATCTTGGGAATCTGAATATATCTTATTGTTTTGTTCAATACTATTCGTACCTATCCGATATTTTTATATAATAAATTATAACCTATAAACCATCAACCTTGTCAAAATGACAGCAAAATCCGTGCAAAATCTATGACATATTTCGAGTTCCAGGGATACCATAACGTAAAAATTGTTGAAAATAATTAGCGGCGGCCACCGTGCAGAAAAATAGATTCCGAAAGTAAGGTAACGGTTTACAACGCTGTTCATTGTGAGAGTTTTCATCGTCGCTTCGAAGAGTGCGTATAATTAACCGGTATATATAATGGTTGTGAAGTCGAATCCATGACGGTACGGTCACACTGCGGCCAACTTCCAACAAACGATTGTGTTTAGGGGTAGTTCGTGCGTCGGAAGTTCGAGTTGGAAGGTTGGAGTTTGAATTGACCCGGGATCGCCTCCGAGGCTGGTTCGTGCGAGTTGGTCCAGCTCGCACGAACCAGCCGTCCACACATTAGTCTACGAACGGCAGATGATCATTACACGTACCGCGTATCATTAATATGAACTCGAACTCTTACCTTCCAATTCGAACTTCCAACTTCTAACGACGCACGACACAATCGTCCGAAGTTTGAAATTGGAAGTAGGCCTCGGTGTGGCCATACAATGAAATTTTAAAATTATAATTTATTTCCTATCTACAATATCTACATTATGGTTATCTATGGTTGTCTTTGAAAAATGTCACTTTTGGTTCGGTTCGGGAGGCTAATTTTAAAATCAAATCATGTATTTCACGTAGATAACTCATTTGCTTCCAAAATATATAATGGACGTTTATCAAATGTATCTCTTTCAAACAATTTAAAATTTTCTGGTGGGTTATACAGGTGCTATTCGCTTTTAGGTTATGAATGAACCAAACTGGATATGTTTTATGCAATTTGAATTTGGTTCTAGGTTTCCACTCGAGTTATAAACCCTTCGATGGATCTGTGAATGATAGAAGATGCCAGGCTCGGCGGAGTATTTTAGTGCAAGTCAATTCCGATTTATCGTTCCCTGAACTTCATTCTTATTGCTCTCAATTTGGAACCATTCTCGGAGTACACCATTACGCTTTACGAGGCGGGCAGCAGGTAACATATTTATTAGCTAATAATTCACTGAACCGAATTAAGTAAGCTGAACCCTAATACATCCAGTTAGCTTACTGCGGGTCCCGATTATACCCTTTTTATTAAAATATTTTCTTTCTTGCAGTGCATCAGTATAAATTAGATAGTTCTCACTCAATCCAATCTTTTCTGTCTTCCTTTGTTCCATTTTCTGAATATTATTCATATTGTTTGAAGAATTTATATTAATTTTATTCAAACAAAATGCATTAGAAAATCACAGAGAAAAGATTAGGTAGAGATCAAGACTTGAACTAACAGCGCCCTAATCGGTGATTTTTCACAAAACAGATCTAGATAAATATTATTATTGTCAATTTTGTCACATCCTCATCCATTTTCTTTTCTGTTTGTTTTTATAATTTTAAGTATTGTTTTTAAATAGAATCTTTATTTAATTTAATCTTACGTAAGCGACTGTCGCATATGTGTATGCAAATGTCACAAATATGTGATCCAAGTTTCACATATATTGTTTCAAAATGAGCTGCGCGATGAGATAGATTACGTTGAAAAGGCTAGCAAAGGCGACTGTCGCATATGTGTATGCAAATGTCACAAATATGTGATCCAAGTTTCACATATATTGTTTCAAAATGAGCTGCGGGATGAGATAGATTACGTTGAAAAGGCTAGCATTGTAAAAGTTAATAGGATAATAAATATAAACATTCTTTATATTTGTAAGTGCTATCTTCAACGATTCAAACATTTTTTTTACAGCACTTCATGTTGGTTGAATTTGCGACAGAAAAAGAAGCGTCGGGCTTAATTTCTTCAGGTTGTTTTTCCGATGGGCTGGATGTGATTCCGGTGCAATCTTCTTTCCTCTGGTTCCGTTCTGCCAAGGACAAGAACTCCAAGCGTAGACTATCGGACCTGATTAACTTGACAGTCCCGCCCGCCGATGCGGAACTGGCAACAAAGAACGGCTGCCAAATACCCTCCGAGGCTGAGGTGTCAGAGGGTCTAATGAAATCCAACAGCCTCAGCCATCAGATTTCCAATCTGTATGAGATGACCCGGTTAGATGATCTAGGCATCAGACTGAGATACATGGTGGCTAGACAGGTGAGAAGAAGCCCTTGTATACATGATATTTATATACAGGACGTTAAGGGACTTTCTTGACCTACTTTAACCAGTGATTCCTGACATTATTTGGAGTAAAAAATATAAATGAAATTTTGTCTCCCGGTGACATTTTTGATTTTTTTTCTACTAAAACATAAAAAAATCAGTATTTATTAAACAGTTAGGAGCGCAGTGAGGAGTTGATTGATTACTCGCGTGAGTGACCAGTGAGGACATGTGGAAATTTTTTTTTATTGATTTTGAAAAAAAAAAAAAATCCAAAAATTCACCGTAGATGAAAATTTCATTTACATTTTTTACTCCAAATAATTTCAGGAATCACTGGTTAAAGTAAGTCAAGTACGTTTCTTAACATACTATGAGTACATACACCTGTATGTACTCATAGTAGAAGCGAGAAAATGGTGAATCACGTAGAGGACTCAAAAATCTTATTTTTTTTCAATCTTCATTTAGATTTTTTTTTAAATTTTTCCAGCTACAAAACAGTTAAAAATATATTGTTTAATCGTTTACACTATGCTTTGACTAATTAGTATAGAGCTAATTAGTATAAACTGCAGAAGTTTTTTTAGTTTTGGTTCAACTTTCTACAGTACATATTTTTTGTGTCAGCTTCACTCTAATGCTAGGTTTTATTTTTAACCTCTCCGGCTAGTTCACTTTTGAAAATCATTGTTATGTGAGATACATAACAATTGGATATCATTTCAGATAGCATGTTCCTTCAAAGCTTTTTGTTGTGATTTCAGATACAATGTTCCCTCAAAGCTTTTTATTATGATTTCAGATACAATGTTCCCTCAAAGCTTTTTATTATCATTTCAAACACAATGTTCCCTCAAAGCTTACTATTATCATTTCAGATACAATGTTCCCTCAAAGCATTTTATTATCATTTCAGATACAATGTTCCCTCAAAACTTTTTATTATCATTTCAGATAGAATGTTCCCTTAATGGCATGTATCCTGATGTGGCTGTGCGACCATTTGGCTCGACTGTAAATGGATTTGGAAAGAAGGGATGTGATTTGGATTTGCTCTTAAGATTCTCAAATGACGAAACGGTAAATTAACAATCGTTCAATCTTGTTTTTTTTTTTTGCAGTTTGTTTTCCCTAATAACTGTACCAAGGTCTAAAGAAGAATTTTACTTGTATATTATTGTTGTTCATCTTAGAACAGTTACGAAAAACATACCTAGTTACTTTAATACCACAGTAAAACCAACTAATGTTTTATATGCAAATTCAAAAAATATCTTTTTTAGCTTCAGAGTAAGTAAAAGAACCGAGGTGCAAATGGGGTGCCAACTACAAGGTTGGTTGTAGCATTTCAACAAAACAAATTCTGGCATCACGAAGAAGCACTAGAATTAAGTGTTGGCAACTTGTAATAAGTACGAAAATAAAAAAAATTTCTTTATTATGCACTCAAAAAATTCAAACATGTGCTAATTTCCTATAATTTCCAATACAAAACACCTATTATCTATACCTTCAAATGTCATGCCTTTGGCATATTGACTGTTTTTTTGTTTGTTTTCTTAACCCCAGGTTAATTTCTTCGCTTTTGGGAACAACTTATACACTTCTCATAGAAATCATATCTCCCTCCCTATCACGGTGAGAAATACGATCTATACCGTCTAATAAGAAAGAGGAAAACCCCGCTTTATGTTCAAATCTAAAAGTTAGCCACAAAATAATTAAAATGCACATCTTTATGAAAGCAAAGTTTCCAATCGCAATTTGAAAAACAATCAAGATTTGAGAATTTTTTATTAATTATTTTCACATGAAACAACAAAAAAAGTAAAGTGACAATAACGTTTATATGTAGCACATTTATCTAATAAAATATGTGTGTGTTTTTATTTTTTTCATTATCAGTAATTTTAGTTAGAAAAAACGTAAAGTGAGCCAATTTAAAATTTTTAATGTTTTTTATATTTCAAACATTCCAAATTTATTTTGAATTATAAAATTTGGAAGCGTATTTCATTTCCTTTCAAGACTTTTTTTAGTTTTCGAATACATTCAGAAATATAAAAATACTCCATTTATTTGGATTTTATTGCAAAGCGGAAATATTTTGACCATCTGACAAAATATGCCCGATGCCTGAGGGGTTAAAGACGATGTCAGAAGGTCGGAGAATTATGATTATTTTTTATATCTCTGATAGTGCCAGATTATTTTAAACCAATTAATTTATTGCAGATAATTATTATCATGCTACTTGCATACAAATGGCAGACTCATTTACTATCAATCATTTTTTGCATCCTATTTAACTATGTGTTATTATTTAAACAATGCCCACAAGTACTATATTTTATTATATACTTATTCTTGAGTCATTGTTCAAGTAAGCAAAGACACAAACGGAACACAAATATAAAAAAAAATTATCTTAATTTTGACTCCTTTTGTGACAGATATTTTTGACTTCCATGGGCGCATTTTTGGTAACTTTTGTCTTTTTTTTACATTACCTCCACAGGAGGCCCTGAGAAAAATAATTCCCCTCAGGGCCTGCATAGGTGCAGTCTTCAGGTCAACCTTTCTCTCCCGATCCGGCCTGCCATACAACTGATGAGCAGACACAAACCACCATGCAAACCCGGGCACCCCTGCTAAGTCACCAAATGTAGCAAACCACTTGAGGTGATCTATGGCAGAGGTGTTGGCTATTCAATAAATGGTTACCGGCACCCATAACTGCCACCCAAATTGAAAATTGTCCACTCTTAACATAACCTATTTTCCGTCTATTCAGAAAGAGGATGGCCGCCTGGTGTTCCACACAAAGAAGTCCACTGCGACGGGGCGCATGCAGCAGCAGCGCTACATGGAGGTCATTGGCGACATAATCCAGCTGTTTGTGCCGGGATGCAGTCATGTGCGCCGCATCCTGCAGGCCAGAATCCCTATCATCAAGTACAACCAAGAGTATGCCGGCGTGGAGTGTGATCTGTCCATGGCTAGTATGTCAGTAACACTTTTCTGATCACTCATCTTAAATAATTAAATTGCATTTCAAAGTCTGCAGTTCTCTTGTAATCGTCAGCCCATTTCATTTTGGCGGCTCGTACCATCTAAAAACATATAGTTTCCAAAATCAGATACAAAGTTCCCTCAAAGCTCTATTATTATTTTAGATACAATGTTCCCTCATAGCTTTTTATAATCTTTTCAGATACAATGTTCCCTCAAAGCTTTTTATTATAATTTCAGATACAATGTTTACTCAAAACTCATATGTTCCAGGTCCGGCGTTTATATGACAGAATTGCTCTATACATTTGGCTGCCTAGACGAGCGTGTTCGGCCGTTGGTGTTCACCGTGAGGAGGTGGGCGGAGAGCCGGTCCATCACCAACCCGTCGCCGGGCCGCTGGATTACCAACTTCCCCCTGACGCTGATGGTGCTCTTCTTCCTGCAGAACACCAATGACGGGCCCATCCTGCCCAGTTACAACTTCCTCAAGAAGGCTGCAGGTACTCTTAATAATACTTGAACAACCTGAAAGCACGTTGCCTGTCGTATTTGTGATGTTGTATTTGTGATGATGGTAATAGTACATCTCTCGTGTCCTGGATGAACCAAGTTTGAAGAATGAGTTAATTCAAGTATGTCTAAAGTATTTGAAATAGAGAGTACGAAAACAGTGTGTGATATATCTAGTATGTTTGTGAATATTCATTCATTTACGTGGCACAACTGGATGAATTTATTTAGGAAGTACGTTTACGAGAGATAAGGATAAAATATGAACCTCCAAAAAGAGCTACAAAAACAGTTTAGAAACTATGTCTTACGCCCGGTTGATTATAAGCTCAACTTAGCTTGGCTTAGCTGTATTCAGGATGCAAGTCTAGATCTCACCAGAATTAAACGGATTGTCTATGATTTTAATAGAAGAATGTGTAACCTGTTTTTGAAAAAAACCAAAACTATTGTCTACGTGAGTGTTATATCTATGCATTATTCTGTCGTTGGGAGAACGCAATCTTTGAAAATGTTTACAACAGTTTTTTTCATGAACCTAAAATAGTTTTAGGCAAATTGATTTTTTACGAATTGATTTTTGATAAAGTTTCCCACATCAAGCAGCATGGTGCTGTATGCGAGGTCACTAATTTTAAATAGTACTTGTTTGCCGAAATCGTGCACTATTAATGAAATTAACCTCTGAACTCAAACTGACCTCGGGTTGAAATTTTTAAAATCCCTTATCAGACTATTTTAGATTGATTATCAATTAATAACATCGTCATTTCTCATCGCTCGATGTAAGTCGATATAATAGTCCATACTGAAAAAAATTAGGTAGTTTACGTAAATTTCGGTGGGAAGATCAGATTTGGCATGTAACTGCAAGCGCCTCGGTGTCTAAAATAGGAACTATTTTGCGGCTTATCAAAACTTGAGTGGCAGATTTAGCCTGCTTAAATTTGAGCGAGGAATGTCAAAAATATATATATATATATATATATACACATAAATATATATATATATATATATACGAGGATACAAACTGGCTGATATACAAGGCCTTAGTGAAATCAGCACCTGCTTGTTTTCCCTCAAAAAACAATGAAATAAAAAAAAGAAACAATGAAACAAAACAAAACAAAAATTAGAGCACATTATTAATCTATTTCACAATGTCTTGTTTCAGGTAAAGGTGACATCCGCATAACAGACGACCTCGTGAACTGCACGTTTCTAAGTGACATCAGCAAGATCAATCACAAGGGCTCTTCAAACACAAACACCCTAGACCAGTTACTACTTCAATTCTTCGAGTTCTACTCTACGTTTGACTTCTCTTCCTACGCCCTGTCAATCAACGAAGGCCGCTCCATAACCAAACCCGATCACTCAGCGCTTTACATCGTCAATCCTTTGGAAGTAACGCTCAACGTCAGCAAAAATGTCAGCTACGAGGAATGCGAAAGATTAAGGATCGAAGTTAGAAACGCGGCCTGGCAACTAGAATCAGGTGAAACCAAATCAAAGAATAAACCGTGGGGTCTAGAGTCGGTATTCAATAACATAAATAAAAAAGATAAAAAATACTTAAATGGCTCTAAAACGCAAAGCACGGCGCCGAGACTCGTAAGCGTCGAAGACTTGTTCATTGATAATGAGAAAATACAGGAAAACGCAGAAATGGATAAGTCATTAGAAAACATTCCCGACGGAGGAATGAATGCACTAAAAAGCGAGATTATTCAGATGGCTCAAAAAAATCAACGGAATGAAAAATTTCAGTTTCACAATGCAGAAATTAGAAAACAGGTTGAGGTGATTAAGAGGAACGGCGAAAGTAACTTGAGGAGACAGCAGAGGTTAATTGACAATCTGACGGAGAAAGAAGAGACTCATAAAACAGCCAGAAGAAAAACAAGAAGAAGATGAAAGTGAGAAGTTGACAGCATTATTAGTAAAAAGTATAAATAATATAAGGATCTTCTTCCACTGGAATACGCAAGTATCCGATGCTTATGCTGTGTACTCACCTTGCAAACAATTTGGTATGCACAGTCCATACGTGTCACAACTGAAATCAGGAGACCCGAGTTTAGTATCATTTATATTAAATTTTATAAAATTATAAATTTTTTGTTATTAGCTCTCGGACTCTCCGTAGGGGTTTTGATTTATTACTTGAAAAGCGCGAGGCGTATGAACGCACAGGAATTTATTTTCACAATCAATTCCAACTGGCACATTTCTCAGAAGATCAAATGCAACTGACCTGATTTTAATAAGTGAAGGGTGAGGGCAAAGGACATACATTGGTGCGAATATAGTCAATTTATGCCTTCCAACATTGAAGGTTGCAGTTTCATAGTAATAGCATTTTCGGACACCGAAATACTGATAAAAATTAATGGGAATATCCGCCATATTTACCTGTATTTATTATTTTGATCTAATGAATTGTCGAGTATCAGATTAATATCCGCCTCATGTCGAGTATCAGATATTTGCGTATCCCTGGAAAGAAGGGCCTAATATGATTGTGTTGTTTACATTTTTCATATTAAAAACTATTTTGTAAAGTGTACAAACATTATGGTTTATTTTTTGTAACACCAATGACCTACTTTTCCTGATATGTATGGTGCATTTCGTTTTGGTTTCGATATAAAGATGAAATTAATAATAATAATCTGATCAGCTGCGAGCCACGCACACATCTACAGAGTAATTGACCGAGCGTAGTGAAGTCCTGTTTTAAATCAACCATTTGGCATTTCTTCTGTCTGTAAATTTGTTTCTTATGTTCCGGTTCCGATTCAAGATGGTGTCCTTGTTGGATACTATCTTTTTATCCTGCCAGTGCATGATTGCTGTTCTTACTACGAGCTGTCATTTCATTGTGATTTGAAACTTGATGAAACGATAAAACGACACTAAAAAGAGTCAAACACATACATCTACAGGATTTAACCTGCGAGAGAATGAGATAGAATAATCGGTCTCCTCTTTGTGCGGTGCTTCGTAGCCTCCTCACTCTTGTCTACTTTAGTTTTTTGAAGGTTTCACTTCTACGGCGTGTGAACTGCACACTTGTAATTTTTTTTTATGCGAGGGGGAATTGTCGCCACCCGGTTGGGCAGCATTCTGAGGCAGTTTAAGGTACGGGCTGTAGGAAGGGATTTATTAATGCGGGTGTTGCAGAGGCTCGGATTATATGAAGGAGGATAAAGCTCTTACTACATACGAGCAGACTTACACAGTAACGAGTCAAAGAAACGACCCACTCTCAAGAAGCCAACATCGACTGTGAACGGGTGTTCGCTTGTGTCTGTTGAGTGGATCACTGGGGATCAATGCTTCACTCTTTGATTAATTCTTCATTTGAAATTTTAAAAAATGTTACGTAAAATGTTTATGGTTTATAATTAAGCAGGTAGGTACTTACGCACCTACTTACTTACAAATCTTAAGATTTCAGAGGAAATTTTGTTTTTGATTTATTAATTAAGAGAAAATTAGAAATACACTTTTTGAAATTAAATTAAATTAAAACTAACATACCATTATTTTAGGGTAGAGGCTAGCGAGGTGTAGTAGGGTGTAGAGGTGCTAGTAGGTTCAGCTGGAGTTTGAACTCTGGTTCTTTGCGGGAAGCGGATCCTACTCCTTTTTCAAATCGACTACTCCCAGAGAACCCGGTCCAGTATTCGGACCCAAACCCGGAACTCGGTCCGAACCACTCGCACTCGAGCCCCGGGTTCGCCGGCTATGCTCAAACCCGTGCGTCTCGGTCCGAGCCACAGTAGGGTGCAGGTCACGCGTTCGAGTTCTTTTGCGGGCTCCGGCTCCGATAGAACCCTGCGTCTCAGTCCGTGCTACTCGTGAGGCGGGAACGGGTTGCGCGTTCGAGTTCTTTTGCAAGCTCCGGCTCCAAGGTCCGGCTCTGGTGGAGCCTAAGCATCTTGGTCCGAGCTACTCGCGCGTCGAGAGCAGTAATTGTGCGTTTGAGTTCTTTTGCATGTTTTTTTGCCGCCTCGCCGCTTTGGCACGTTTGCATGCTGCTTCTCGGTCCGAGCCATTTGCGAATCGGGAGTGGCTCCCGGCACCTGCTTCAAGAACTCAAGTACTTTTAAAAGGAAGCACGCCTCGGAGGTCTCCGGCAAAATGCAGAACTTATCCATCTCTAGTGGAGACGCTAAGGTTGCAGGAGAATTTTGCAGATAAAAAGATTTGTTGGTGGATAGCTGACCACCAAAAAGAATTTATAATAAGCCTGCAAGACAAAGGGGTCTTTGAGCCAAGGAATAGTAAGTATTCGATGATCCCTTTACCCTTTGTCTATCTTTGAGCCCAAAATTAAATTTGAGGGAGACAGCAGGAGATAAGTAGAACCAGCAAAATTGTAGCAACACCATTTTTGAAGCGGCGGAGTGTAAAGAGAAGACGTAGAAAACAATTTTACAAAAAGCGGCAACTAGTTTAAAAAATAATTTATTTCAATACAGTACAATACAGTTACATACAATACTGGGTACATTTAGTAAATTTTTATTCTTTCCTGGCTCAGCTTGCATCCAGAACCACTCCCTGCCTTGTCTGGATAAGATAGAAAGGCTGGCTCAGGAATGGAAATCTTTTTCAAAGAAAATGCTCAATAATTTTTTTTTTTAAATATTTGCATGTTGAGTGCGTCTATAACATTATCCTCTCTGTTTTTCTTAAAGACAATGCCAGTTAGAAAGAGAAGTACAACGGAGTTCTTACAGGCAGAACCATGCCAAATGTTTGCCAATGCGTTTATCATATAATAAATATTTGTAATTTATTCCAGCCTATGAATCAATGTTGTGAAAGAAAGTGTACAATGGGCGTGCCGCTAAAACTCAGAAACGAGTCCCGGTACAATCAAGGGAGTTCTATGGTGTGGTAGCCATCTATCCCCCATCCATGAAGAAGGTTCCCGTTTTACCTGAAGGGCGTGCTTTCGAAGATATAAGGGCCCGAAGTTTCGCCCTCTAGAAATTTTTAGAACAGTCCAGAACATCCCGGAACATTCTAGAATGTTCAGGAATAGTCTGGAATGTTCGGGAAACACACAATATCATATCAACTCCTGAGCGAAGCTAGTAAATATTAAGAGCAAGGCGGCACTTATTCTTGCATCCCTGCTTGCACATATCCAAATGAGGCTTTGCGATGGAGACAGATGCACTGATGCACGCAATAGCAAATGATTAAAGGGACCACGAGCACAACAAAGGAAAATTGAAAAAAAATGTGTCAAATTACATATAAGAGGCACAATTACATAAAAATAATAATAATACAAAATATTATAATAAATATGGAGGACTTTGAATTAAGCCCAAGTTATATACAAGATTTGTGACTTTATGATAACTTATCTTGCTTTGAAATACGTTTTCAACTTGCAAACCATCTTCTTCTTTCAGAGAATTTTCTAGCATAATCAGAAATGCAGACAAATCACCGCTTGGGTCTTTACTGGGCCAATGCTCCATGTGTGATTTTATACCATTCAAGATGTGTACAGTTCTTTGCTTAAATGTACAAGACTTCCAGACTTCTGTACAGTATTGGCCGCTGTTCAAAATCTTGTTAATTTGTTCCGTGCAAACAGTTGATAGGGCGATTTCTTCTTGATAAATGTTTACTTCACCTTTTTCGAATACACGGCACTGAAAACAACAAAAATAAAACAAATTATTAATTGATAATATGATTTAAGGCTCTCTTGGCCAAGTGTGTTATCTAATATAATTAATAAATTTCATCTGTCAATTTTTGTTGTAATGCAATGATTTAAGCACACTAATTTATTTTAATAATTCATTAAAATAATTTATTATCATATGTCAGTTTTATCGGTGACGGACAACTCGGAATGAAACCAACTCAGAAAAGTCATTTAGAGTGATAAAAAATTGGTTAAATAGGTTACGTTAGGTTAGGGTTATCGGCTAATTTAAAATTTTTGTTATTGTTTTTGGGGTGTTATGCCGTGTTTCGCTACCTCCTTCTTTAGCCAACGTTTCGGACAGCATTACAGTGTCCGTCATCAGGGCAGATGAGCCCTCATCTGCCATCCGCTCATCTGCCCTGATGATGGACACTGTAACGCTGTCCGAAACGTTGGCTAAAGAAGGAGGTAGCGAAACACGGCATAACACCCCAAAAACAATAACAAAAATACTTTTTGGCCGTGAAAACCTAAAAACATACCTAATTTAAAATAATTTTTTTCATAGCTTTTAATGACTTTTCAAGGGGGTGTTGAGTTGACTTTATTCTCAGTTGGCATGGAACCATTTTTATCAATAACTAGTGCAGACCTGTGAGAAATCACAGGATATTATAGATCTGATTTTGAAAAAGACAATTCAAATGATTTTCAATTAAATGAAGACAATATTAGCGAAACTCTATAGAAAATCTGAAAACAGAAAAATAGAAAAAGATATGGCCACATCTAGGACTCGAACCCAGGACCCTCGCCTTGCCGGGGCGGAGCTCAACCAACTGAGTCAATAGTCAAAAGATGCCGCATATTAAAAATAAAAATGTATAAAATTTATCCAAGATACTATCTAGATAGCATTTAGTTCGGGTTTGAATCATGCAATCATACATAATCAGCCAATAAAAATATGTGATAAGAAAATGAAGATAATGTTAGTCGAAGCATGATACAGTTAAATATAATCGAATCGGATAGGGACATATTAGTTGGTAGTGCTCCACCCCGGCAAGGCATAGATCCTGAGTTCGAGTCCTAGATGTGGTCATATCTTTTTCTTAATTTTTCTGTTTCAGATTTTCGATTGAGTTTTGCTAATATTGTCTTCATTTAATTAAATATTACAATTTGAGGTTTACTCATTAAGTTAAAAAAAAAAAAAAAACAAATAATGTTCTGTTAAAATATTAGATTATAGATAGGTACTTTATCGCTTGTCTGAATTTGTTCAAACAAACAGTTCCAATTTTGAAAATGACTCTTAGGCCCTCCGTTCATGGAGATACTTATAAACTATGTGATTGTGACGCAACCACAAGTACCCTGCAGATATGCTACTCTTTAATGCTGGATTCCGTAAACGGCGCTACCCGAAATATACTGAACTTGATCATTTTTCACGTGCAGCCGTGGAGTTAACATGATGTCAAGCGATGTCAAATGACCTTTTGTCCAACATCAATCCATGCCTTCTCCACTAAATCCTTTTTTACGTTTTCTGGTAAAGTAAAGTTATAAAAACATGCATTTTTTTGCACTTCCAGAACCAATCTAATATTACTTTCATGTTCAGACGCCATTTCTGTCAAATGTCAAACGAATAGTAGCAGACACGAATGATGCAACGCATAGCACGCTACTAGCACCGACGATAGCGTGAAACTGACTTCAAGCCGACAGCCGCCGCGTAGCGCCGTGTACGAACACTAGCAAAATTGTACGGTGGGTACTCACGAGCGGCGCGCATGCTACGCTTGTAAGTAGCGTCATGTATGGAGGCACTTAAATTCAAAGTAAATCTGACCATTTACAGAGCATTTCACATACCTCTTCATCAATAAGTTGTTCAGAAATAGAAGTGTTACATCCCAAAGCCATGATGATAAGCGTGATGATTGCGTGATCTATGGATTCCTGGCTCATCCACATGGCTGCAACTTCCACTATGATTTCCTTGGCTTTACTTTCATTGCACAGGAATTCCTCATACGGCAGTGTGTCATTGTATTTGGAAATTTGCTTTTTGATCAATATATTAGCCAGGGTGGTTATCTTGTACTTAATTTCATCATTTTCATCATCTGCTAGCTGCAGCAAGGCAGACCATTGGAGTATTATTCCCTGGACTGGAACAGAAAAACTGATAAAATATTTGATTCTGCAGAAACGGGCGGTCCATTTGATAGATTCCCGTCTTAACAAATGGATTGCAATCTTTAGAGCACAGCCAGCCTCTGGGTTTCCTCCTTCCTACGACATGGGTCTCTTCAAGACCCATGTTCAATCATTCCTCTCCTCAAAAAGACCCTTCACACAGCGATTTCTTAAATAACATAGGCCCTGAGAGAAATTATTATCCTGGGTGGATTAATTTAAAAAAAAAAAACAGGCGTCAGGTGGGAATGCTGTCTTTGTTCCATCTGTATTTCAATAGAAAATGCTAAGAGGAACTAGCATCATTGATCCCTTCGAACCCGATGCATAGTCTGGAAACACGCCCAGCGGTTGACATTTGTCACTTGAGATTGGGACGTTTCTACGACTCGTTCTTGAGTTCAAGAGCTCTGCTGTGGAACAATTTGCGGCATCTGTGTTTTCCCCCTCCTAGACCCATGTTTCCTCTTTTCTCTCCCTAAAAATACCCTCCACGCAGCGTCCTCAAAGATGGCATAGGCCTAGAGGGAAATTATTTTCCCAAGAACAGATAAATAGAGAATCAATGACTAAACAAAATATATAATTTTATCTAGTCTTTTTTTGACATTAGTTCCTGAGGCCCTGAGGAAAATGATTCTTCTCAGGGCCTATGTCACCTTTGAGGATGCTGTGTTGAGGGTCTTTTTAGAAAAGGAAGTTCTGGGAAGGAAAAAGGTATGACAGGTGAGTGATATTAATTAAATTGAATGACCTAATCAAAAAGCGAACACCCATTGCTGGAGTGACTACAACGTAATATCTAAAACATCAATTTTCAAAAATATATAAAACTAGCGCAGACACATTAAGGATGGGTTGTTTCAAAAAATTTGATGAATTCATCAAATATTTGAAGTTGATTTTCACGTTCTGTGTAAGTTCTATTCAAGTTCTGTTATTACATCGTTTTAGGACAGTTGCTTCACAAAACTGAAATAATCACAGAACTGGAATAGAACTTACCCAAAACGTGAAAATTAACTTCAAATATTTGATGAATCCATCAAATTTCTTGAAACAACCCGTCCTAAAAATAGGATAATCTGAATTATTGATAAATCAGTTCCAATTTTGAAAACTACAGTTAAAACTTTTTTTATTGTAGGTAGGTACTTTATCACTTGTCTGAATTCTTCACACGATCAATTCCAATTTTGAAAACGATAATAATTTAATAATTTCTGCTAAAAATACTACGTGTTTTGTCTGTCAAATAAGAGTAAAAAGTATTAAAAATGGAACTACAAAATTTGTAGGCTGACAACACCAATTTTCTTGTCAAATATTATTTTAAAGTGCAATGACACTGAAAATGCAGAACGCTGTATAAACATTAAAAAAAAAAATTAAATCAAAGAAGCACTGTTGTTAAGGAACCTACTTAATGACATAAATTTGATTAAATTGTGTTTTACAAAGTAATTGGCTTTCATTTCATTTAACACATTGTATTCGGGAGCTTCGAACAATAGACTATAGCCTTTAGCGGGTGTTTTTCGCGATTAGCACAAAAATATATCGATTTCTTAAAATTGACACAATTTCTAAACCAAATAATATTTTCGATTGAAATTTTCAAAAAAATCATATATGACATTTGATCATCAAAAATAAATTATAATTGCTTTGATTACACATTCGGTTGTCACTTTTCCTTACTAAACTTTGGCAACATGATATAAATGTACATAATAAAACAAAATACAAAAAAATACCAAAGACATTTTTGTAGGGATAACGTCCTATACAATGCTAAACCAAACAGTGCGAGCGGTATGAAAAATAGTCCAATACGTGAAACGACTCAAACTAAACTGGAGATTGAGATTGCATAAAAACTCTAGATTTCTGGCGACGCCTTTACAAGCGGCACACCAGCCAATCTGGACAAGGCATCTCAAATAACATCGACAGACTGTCGCCTAGCACCCAGGTAGCAAATTACCCTTCAAGGCATTTTATTTCACGCTGATAACAAACCCGTATAATGCCGTTTCCCGCCAAAAACCGACAGTCGACAAAAACGGCATTTGCCGTGTCCCGCAGTTGACCGACAGTCTGCGAAAAACGGCAAATGCCGTGTCCCGATGACAATGTGTTAACATAATTTGAATTTAACAGTGGGAAGAAAGGAAGAATCATTAATGGTGAGTTTAGTTACACTACACTTACACAGAATTGCAAAGGTATAATAATAATAATATACCTACACGCAATTCTAGCTTTGATATCTTTGTATATTGCAATGAAAAAATATTTTTTTCACTTTTATGCCTTTTTAATTTTTAATAAAAATGTAGGTTACACAGCTTTAGATTACCGCCATGATGATATTTTTAGTATTGTCATTTGAACAACAGTGGCGCCCTCCTATGTTTTCTACTCTTATTTGAAAAACTGTACTAATCGATTTATCACTTTATTACAAACAGTTCCAATTTTGAAAATAACACTTTGAGAAGTTAAGTTAGTATATTTGATAATACAATACAAACCTCTAATTCTGTCGGCTTGATTTCTCTCCCAATCCAGGAACTCCCAATGATTTACAAATAAATTTGCACATTCCATCCTTTTTTCGTTTGACTTATCCGAAGAAGAGCATTCAAACAACGCATGGCTCAACAGCTTAATGGATTCTTCTGAGAAGCACAGATAAATAGAGTGACTTTTTTCCCTCATACATTCTATGTAATTGCTGATGAATCTCAAATAAATGTAATTAATACTTTCGTTTTCAGAGTCGGCTAATTTGAGTAGAATCTTAAGCTTGGCTTTGGCAGACTTTGCGCTTGGTGCAAAAAGGGCTAAAATCCTGGTCAAACTGCCAAGATTGTACGATAAAACCGCCAGAGCCTTTTGCTGACATTGCACATAGACATCTTTCTTCAAAAGGTCATACAGACGTTCTTCGTATTCTGTTGAAGAACTTAGCGCGTTCAATATATCTATGGTTTCGTGGGGTTGAAACAAATTAGAGAAACATTCGTCGCTTTGGGGCAGTTCGAATTCGCCTATTTCTCCCAGGTTCGTGGATTCGTAAAAGCAAAGTAAGTATGTTAATGCTGTCTGTACAATTTCGTACATTGGACTACCTAAGGCCGTGATCAGTACGGCAGCGATGTCAGATGCTTTATCCAAGGAAAGCAATAATCCGATCTTCAGATGTAAGCATTGGATATAAAATCCCTCTTTTCCAAAATGAATCCTTTGCGTGTTCACCACTTGTTCAGGATTTAAGAGTGATTTTTCTAAATCCAAGAAGTAGGTTGGTTGTTTTGTCACTATTTTATAGGAACTGAAAAACACAAAAGAAAATTACATAAAACAGCTTCCAAGGAATATAAATATTGTCCATTCTGATAATAATTTACTTTATTCCTTTGTAGGTGATATCGATCGTTCAGTTGATTAGTGAGACATCTCAAAAAAATTGAAATTTGAGTTGAGTATGCAGTTATATGTAAAAGTGTTCCCTCTATCTGGTGCAATACTCAGATTAATCACAAACACCACCAAATAAATTATAATGCATAAAAAACTTGTCATTAATTAAACAAAATGTTAACGTTTTTTGGGTCACTAGTAGGATATTTCAAAATGTCATACTAATGTACCAGACCATTATGTCTGGAACACCGTATTATTACCATTTTATAGTGTATTTAATACGTAAAACACAGACACGTGTAATTAATTTTTGATTTATGGCGCGCATTAGAAAATAGCTATCCTCATTACTTAAAAATTTTGTATTTGGAGATGTTTGACTAATCAACCAGACGATCGATATGCAGTGTGCCACCAATTTATCAGTAATAGCTATATCTCTTGTATATGAAGAAATAGATAGAATCTCACTAATCTGACACCTCCAGTAATCTGGCCTTTTCTCTGCCAGGGCCACGGTATTGAAAAAAGGTTTGGTAATAAGAAACAATAAATTAAGACAAAAGTGATTAGTTAAAAAAATAATGTAATCATCGTACCATACTTTCAGAAGAAACGCCATTCGAACGTAGGACTCAGCAGTCACGAAACAGGGTTTATTTCCAGATAAATTAGACAGAATCCAACTGCTATTTTGCAATAAACCTACCAACTCGGTAGAACATTGACTAAATACTAAATTGTCAGGAACTACCTCCAACAGTTCGATGAGCTAAAAAAAAGTGTAAGTTAAAAATGTTATAAATGAAAACAAATAACTTTGTGTACACCACTATTTAATTAACAAAATCGACATGTTTCGAAAACTATGTTTTCTTCGTCAGGATAATAAGTTAATAAAAAATAACAAAAGACAAACAAGTCATTCTTTTGATATTAATAAAGGTTTAAAAATTTTACACACTAACACAACGGGTGTACAATTAGATAATTTAGAAATTTTAGAAATTAGGAAAAGTGTTAATAGTAAATTAAATATTATAAATAACCAAAGGTTTTTTAAAAATAGCCATCTTTTAAATTTATTTTCGTATTAATACTTATATTTATAATAATTAATTTTGTTATTTAGACTTTTTGTTTTATTTCAAAAGATTTTTTATTATGTTAATGTAATTTTTTACCCATCCTAAAATAATTTTTATATTTTATTTTATATAATTGTTTTTTTATGATATTTTAAGTAACACACAGCACACAGCATCTTCAAAGACGATGCGTGGAGTTAATGTAAAAAAAATAAAAAATTAACCACCTCTCCTTTCTAATATTTTGTCTATGTTCTTATTTGTCTTTTGTTATTATTTATTAACTTATTATCCTGACGAAGAAAACATAGTTTTCGAAACATGTCGATATTGTTAATTTAATAGTGGTGTACACAAAGTTATTCGTTTTCATTTATTAATAATGACGCCACAAAGTGAATTTGCAAAGTTTGAAGAAGTAAAAATGTTATCTTTATTATTCATATGAGTGATAGCGTATTTAAAAAAAACACCTACAGCAAAAGAGATTTCCGGGCATTTGGTTTTGGTTCCGGCCGTAAATATCATACCTCCGATTATTAATATGGAAACATTTAAACTGAATACTCTGGTTTAAAGCCATTGTGTGATAGCTACCCAAATTTGAGTGGTTATCACTTGAATGGTTAAATAGCGGGTAATGCCAAGCGTATGATTGATAATTGCATGTTGGCTAAATATTGCAGACCCTTGAAAGATGATAAAATCTGACTTTATTTTTCAAGATTGCTTAAGAAATAACACATTTCAAATATAGAATTTATTTTAATAAAATAATTTTCTGGTGAAAAAAAAATCATATTATTCTAGGTAGGTACTTTGAGCACTACTAAAGAAATTTATTAGTAAAATTAAGGGATGTTTGAATGGTTTGGGCATGGACAGCAAAAGAACAAAGAAAGGAGTGCATATGAAGCGAATGTGAATGGTAGAAGAAGTCGAATTTAAAGAACAAGTTATGTACACCAGATTGTTGAGGCAAATTTATCTTGTTAATGTGATTGGCAAAGAAAACATTTAGCAAGAGTTTAAGTTTTATTTTATTTAAGCTTCGTCACTAACCTGCAGTAAGATACCATGACAATAATT
The DNA here is from genome assembly GCA_936435175.1 of Glyphotaelius pellucidus. Taxonomy (NCBI): domain Eukaryota; kingdom Metazoa; phylum Arthropoda; class Insecta; order Trichoptera; family Limnephilidae; genus Glyphotaelius; species Glyphotaelius pellucidus. The sequence goes on from OW386548.1 coordinate 35,809,683, forward strand.
TGTTTTGATTTCTTTATCACCCAGAAGCTTCAGCAATTCCAAGCAGTGTGGGACATATCTGAAATCATTAAAACAAGTTAAAATACCAACACTAAGTCCTTCTACACTCGCCACTAGCTATTAGTGACCAAATTCTTGTTTATAACATTCAAATGAAGATCTAAGTAGAAAACCAAAGCAGTTCTGTATAAAGGCATTTTTTAATCGAGGTAGCCGAGAAATGTTAAGGTCTTCATGATAAGGTCAAGCAAACATAAATTACAAATTAAAACATTGATTTCAGAAACATAAATATTGATGGCTCAAATCTTTAGAAGAGAAAATCTACAAACATGAAGATGAAGAAATTAACAAACATGAAGATGAAAAAATCAATAAACATGAAGATGAAGAAATCAATAAATATGAAGATGAAGAAATCAAGAAACATACAGATTAAACATCAATGAAGATGAGGAAATCTACAAACATGAAGATGAAGAAATCAACAAACATGAAGATTAAAAAATTTACAAACATGAAGATAAAGAAATCAACAAACATGAAGATTAAAAAATCGATAAACATGAAGATGAAGAAATCAATAAATATGAAGATGAATAAATCAACAAACATGAAGATTAAAAAATCATTAAACAAGAAGATGAGGAAATCTACAAACATGAAGATGAAGAAATCAATAAATAAGAAGATTAAGAAATCAACAAATATGAAGATGAGGAAATCATGATGTAAAATTAACACACCTACATACAGTCTGCCTCGGAATAGAAATCTCTAGCGAGAAGGACTGCAAATAAATTACTGTACTACGTATTTTAACAGTCATAAATAAAAAAAAGAATAAAAGCCAAAATTTAACTTCCTTTTTTAAATCAATATCTCACGAAGTGATGAAGTGTTATTTATGATTGGTGACAGTTTATGACTTATAGAAATATACTAACTTATCGTGGCTAATAAGCGGCACCATGGCTTTCGCTGCCAATCTTCTTGTCTTGAGCACGCAACTTTTAGCGCATGTCAGCAAATATGGTATGTATTTAGCAAGCTGAAACAATTCAATTGGATAAAACCACAGCAAGGAATATTAAAACAAAATAATTTAAAATAGTTTTTAGAAAGATAGTCATAGATCATAGATCCAAATGCTAACTAGGATTCGACAAGCAGGAGTAGGTTTTACAGACCATGGTTCGAGAATGCTATGAATAAACTGTGACATCAGTTGTACTTTGAAGTAAACCCTTATTAACAATGTTCCCATGTTATGTTGATTCCTCCCACCACTCTCCCCCTCCCCCAAAATCACCCCTCCCACTACCCCCACCTAATAAAATCTAATAATTTCTGTACTTCTATCAATTTTTAGGTTAGTTTTAAGTTTGCTAATGAATGACACGGATGTTCGAAACTGGTAGCAGAAAAATTATAATTTAAGTAACAAATGTACATGGAAAGTAAAACTCTTCAAAATAAAATAAAGTCAAAGGTTTGCAATCCAGTTCAATGTTGGACTTTTCTGGGTAGGATCTGAATGTTTATTTTTAACCAAACCCGACCTGAATATTCCAGAAAGTTCCAGGATGTTCTGGAATGTTCTAGAAATTTTTAGAGGGCAAAACTTCCAGCCCTTATATCTTCAAAAGCACGCTCTTCAGGTAAAAATGAGAACCTTCTTCATGGATGGAGGATAGAGGGACACCCGTCACCATATAACTTCCCTGATCATACCGGGACTCGTTTCTGAGTTTTAGCAGACCAAAAACTTTTGTACACTTTCTTTTATAATTTATATTGATTACAGATAGGGAGACAGTCGCGCCCCCTCTGGCGCCTCCCCTTTCCCTGGTGGGGTATCTATCGATTTGGATGTCTATGAACACAATAATATAAACCTGTAAATTGGAGTCCACGCCTTCAACTGAAGAAGGATAGAGTCTAGCTAGAAGTAGCAGAATAGGGTAGAGTGACGGTTTCAACAAATCTTTGCCAATGTTTTCAATTTCCTCTTCCACGCCACTGAATTCCTCCTGAAAGAGAAACAAAACATAAGATTTACACGGTCAACAAGTCAACTTCTTCCTAGTCCTCGAGGCAACCTTTCAGACAGCCTTACAGTGTCTATCATCAGGGCAGGTGGCAGATATATGAGGATTAAAAAAACAGGTAATGTAATATTGACGGAGTGATAAAACCTGTTTGTTGTTGTTTTACAATAGCTTCACACGGAAAACAATTTTTCTCGGGGATGTCATCTTTGGGGATGCAGTGTGAAGAGTCTTTTTAGGGAAAGGAATGAGAGGAAGTTCTGGGAGGGAAAAAGGTATGAGGGGTGGGTAGGAATTTGGGGGTCAGTGTGTCGAGGAATGATGGACAGATGAATCCATTCCTCCCGATGGGTCCAGAGTGTCTGGCTGGTGAAATCAAAAGGTCTCCCTCAACCAGTCTCACCCAATTCGACCCACCACATAGTAGGTGGTAAACACATCCGCCGCCAAGACCTAGACAAACCTCACCCCACAAACCCTGGCACCCCTGCTAAGCCACCAAAGATAGCAAACGATTTGGGATGACCTATGGCAGAGGTTGTCCAATAAATGGTTCTCGGAGAGGTGGTAACCTCTCAAATTGTAAATTTTTTGGACCATAGGAAAACTTACATGAATGAAGTCATACACTTTTGGATATCGCTGGAAGAATATTCTACCGGTCATCCGGTTCCTGATGCCCAAATCATCACTGTTTTTGGTCCGTTGAACGCCAAATATGCGAGTCATTAAGCTGCTAAACAACAGAGTGGATGAGTTTCTTTCCTACAACAAAAAAGACATTTGTAAAGTAGAATGAAAGATTTTCCAAATTCTTATATTTTGATTTTGTTACAAAGCGAATGGTACTCAGTGCACCAGATGATAGAAACTCACAATTGCGTAAATCCATATTTTAAAATCATTACCCACTTATCAGTTTAACCCGGCGTTCGCACAGTTGGGTCAATTTGACCCGCGCCATTTTAAAATTAGCTTATTTCTTAAAATTTTTGTGCGACGTTGCCATACTTCTCAGTAGCTGGAGCTAACAATCTCCCCTTCCCGCTGGCTATCGCTGTTCAGTGCTATAGTGGCCGCAACGGTGGATAGACGTGGCTAAACACGAAAAAGGTAAATATGGCCCAACCATACACTTTGTGTTATAATTTCGGGATGTGAGTTAGTCTTACATATTATCATGCAAATGATAACATGCAAGATTAACTCACGGGACTGATGTATTATTCTTATTCCTGCTATAGATCTCATTCATATGTATGATATTAGTTCACATTTTGAGAAAAAAGTTTATGTTTTGTTTAAATTTTATAACTTTAAGACTTTGTTAAAATTTTATTATACTTTTATAAAAATGTCATTAAAAGATAATTTTATAAGAAGTTGTTTTATTTTACCCAAAATCTCGCAAACAATATAGTTGTTTTATCAAATTATTGCAATATGTTACTAAATTTCTTTTAAATATTGAAATCATAGGAAGTTTTTTATTCGGGTCTCCTAGACCCAACCCTACTATCATTGTTACATATTTTGACTGTGCTGACGCCGGGTTAAATAAATCTCATATATTTTCTACACAAAGCAATTACTTACCGCCCACGTGGCACCGTTGAATCCTGCAATAGCGGTCATAAGTCCATCAGCCACGTATGAATTAACGTGTTCCCCTAAAGCCGTGTGGCGATACAGCGCTCTCAGGATATTGAGGCAGTGCGTGCGCACCTCTACAGAGGCGTCAGTTTGGCTGGTGCTGGCTTTGTCAAACCTGGCGAGATTCAGAAGTGTTGCCATACACTTCTGGAAACATTGCGGGTTTCCGCTAACTTGAAGTTCCGTTGTGACCAGAGCCTAAACAAAATAAATTATTATTTGTATGTTTACTAAATTCATTGAATCAAATCATGTTTTTATTAATTGATTTAATGTTGGCCATTTCAACACAATTTATGTGTTTTAGTCATTGACATTCAAATTAATAGACCAGTCAATCAGGGAAAGGGGTACAAAGCAAGTAGCGTGGAGCGCGGGAGGCAGCGTGACCGTCTCTCTTTCTGTGATTTCAATATATGAATCTGACAGTATACAGGCATATCATATACCGGTCCTCGAAAATAAAATCTGCTTACGAATTACTGATCCTTTTTAGAATGGCGTGCAAATTGCTGAGTGCATAAAAAACTTAACTATAAATCCCTAATCGGGTAAACCAAAGTTCGAACTTTTTTCCAAAATTTAATATTTTGTTACATTTATAATTTACCCAGCTCACGCAATTTTGGCGTCGCTTCGCCAAGCGGTTTGCTTAAAAATGATAATCATCCTGAGCGGAAAAGTCCTACAATGGACTGCAGTGCAAACCTTTACCATACTTTGGCGAACTTTACTTTTCTGCACATGGTCTGGTTATTTCAATGTGCGCTCTTCGATGGTCAATGTACGACTTATGTCAAAGTTTGTTCAAAGCTTTCTCGAACCTTCCTGATGTCAAAAATATGGTCACAAAGTTTGTCTCCAGCTTGTCGAAATTATACCCAGATTAGCAGTCTATTTATTTGAATGCATATGGTATTAGTAGAATTTCATGAATCACATAGATAGATTAGGTGACCACAAAATAGGACCATTCCTACCAATCCAACAGCCAGGGAATCTTTTGCAACCTACAATAATTTATTGTCTTTAAAATAATTTATGCCTGTATTATTTTTCTCATTTGGGGGTTCCTTCTGTGTTGTTGAAAGAATTATGTTGGGAGGATAGAGCAAAAAATTGTTACATCTTATGAGATAATGACATACCTGAACCATGTATGGAACCCCAGCACTGCGCCGGGTGGAGCAAAGTTTAGAATTCTTGGTATCGCCTGATGCTATTGCAGATATCAGATCATCCAGCCAGAGACGGGGAAGATTATGCAATGATTCTGAGCTGCATTTCCATAACCTTTGAATACAAACAACGTAAATGGTAAGCAAACATTACTATAAAGTTTACTATTATTTGATATTTTAATGCGAAAATGTAAAATGATCAGGGCTTATTGCCTAGAATGGAATGCAAGCGCCTGAATATAGGAACCTACAAACAGATAGCACTTGTATACCAAAAGGTATGGCCTTTTTCGATACTAATACAAATGAATGGTTCACTGAATGAGCATAGCGCACACATGTACATTATTTGTGTTGAATGAAGACAACATTTGAGTATGACGTGTGAGTCATTTTTGAGTGAGTTAGTTGGTTACTTTTTAGTCACTTTGCGCATATTTTTTAATACTATTTATATGTATTTTCATACTAGATTGATTTATTATATTATTATATCAGGTGGGCCAGTTGCTTCATAAAACTGAAATATGTAATAACAGAACTTGAATAGAACATTCGCAGAACTTGAAAGTTAATATTGAAATCTGATGAATTGTTCAAATTCTCCAAAACAACCCGTCCTTCATGTATTTCGTGGAAGTGTTTGCAATGTTTATTGAAAAGATTCCAAGCTAAAGCACTTGACTTATAATTTATTAATACAGTTTGTAATCTAAATGACTTCAAAGCGATAGGGGTTTTACAGTTCAACAATAATATTATAATCAACGGAAAGTGAACGGCTGCATTACAGAATTGTAGATGCGATTAAAACTGTATGAAATAATTTTAGGATTTGTGGTAATTTTGGCATGAGACCTCATGTGCACTGCTTGATTTTACTACACAGTGTACATACAATTTCTATAAATGTATAAACACATTATCTGGTAAAATAATAACGGTACAATTTACAAAAACATTATTTTGCAAAAAAAACAAGTTATTACGAAAATACATCAGCTATCGTCAGGGATCAGCTAAGATGAAGCATTTAGCCAGCTGAGGAATTGAACACACGATGACTGGATGGGATTTGAATGCGATGCCAACTCAGTCACTGACCGGTATATACATATTCTGGAAAAAAAATTATTATTACATATATATATATATATATATAACGAAAAAATATTATACCTGGAACATAGTTTAGAAAATCCTAGATATGCCTGTTCAAAAGCACCACGGTGTTTTGTTTCTGATAGCAAATTGGTAAAATGTTCGCCAATTTCTAAAACTGTCTTTTCATCTATTGTTCCCACTTCATTTTCAAGGATGACTGCTCGGTTCGATATTTCTCCGAGCAAAAGTGACACCTGGAAAAAATTTTAATTTTTTTTTTTAAAATTGAACATACAATTTATAAAAGTGTAATGTTCACCAAAATCGCTCTGCCAATTAACGTTACCAGAATTTTAAAATAAAATAAATCTGTACCAATACACAAAACAATTGCATTTTGTCTATTTACTAATCTGCTTTCCTTTCCAACAATTTTAGGAGAGTAAAGAAAACATATAAAATTTTTTAAATTAAGCAAAATCCAAATGTTGTTTAGATTTAGCAGCTGGCAACAGAAATATCTAAAAAAAAAAAACAAAATAATAGTGTAAATGCACATAAATGTACTTTTAGTGACAAACCTCTTTAACAGACCTCCATGCGCAAAGCAACACCATTTGCGCCGTGACCTTCATCCCGCAGTCCAGCTGGACTCCAGTTCCCTCGTCCTGGGTCGTGCCGGCGTTGAAGTCCATGGGCAGGTGACCCTCGGGAGATGAGTTATTAACTATTGGACCAACTATCTCATTCACCTCGAATGATACCTGGATCAACTGACAGATGACTGAAGACCACTTGGTGTTTGAGGCAATGATCCTGAAAATAAAACAGTTCAAAACATAAAAATAATAAAATGGCGGATGGCCTTGAATAAAAATAATAAAATGGTGGATGGCTTTGAATAAAAATAATAAAATGGTGGATGGCTTTGAATAAAAATAATAAAATGGCGGATGGCTTTGAATAAAAATAATAAAATGGCGGATGGCTTTGAATAAAAATAATAAAATGGCGGATGGCTTTGAATAAAAATAATAAAATGGTGGATGGCTTTGAATAAAAATAATAAAATGGCGGATGGCTTTGAATAAAAATAATAAAATGGCGGATGGCTTTGAATAAAAATAATAAAATGGAGGATGGCTTTGATCTCTTGAGGTGTGCCTCTAAAGTTGTTAACCCCTAGAGCCTCTATATTTGCAATTTATTTCGTTAAGTGAACTGTCAAAGGATAGCGCAACAAATATTTTCACATTACATTCGATTCTAGATAAATTCAAAGTTTTTGAGCGTATTTCAAAATAAAATACTGGTTTTGAAAGCAGATGAAAGACTCTTTCAGATTTTGGTTCCATGACAACTCAACAAAGTGGCAGAAAATATTTCTAATTACTACAATTACCTACCCAAAGTCGACATTGTTCAACAGATGTTTGATGCAAAACAGCAGGCCGTACATTGGACCTTTGGCGGCCGCCATCAAAATGTTATCACGAGCAACGTCCATTTCATTGGCTAGATTCTTCATGAGCACCTTGATCATTAAGTACTGCACCTCATAAGGAATGTCGCTCCTGTAAAAATAAAATCCACAATAAGTTAATTTTCAAGAATAGTTACAGATATTGCAGATTCAGTTTCTCTTTGCTGAGGATTGTGACACCTGCTCCAATTTCCATGGTGGACCAGGCTCCTCCACTCCTGGCGGTTCTGCTCTGTGTGGAGAGCCAAGGACATCGACAGAAGAGAAGAAGGACAGGGAGCTTTTCCAGGATGGACACATCTGTAGGTCTGGCTGTCCATCCAGTTACAATAAGTCTCGGCTATAACATTTATATTATCGTCAAGTTGGATCGAGCACTTACCTTTCTTCCGTCAGATTATGCAAGACAAGCAGAAGTTCTTGGGGAAACTTAGTGAGAAGCTCCAGTTTGTACGCTGAAGTCATACAATCTGTTGGTTTGACGCTGGACGCAAGTTTTAAAGTATCTTCCAAAATATGCACAATGCTTTCTCTATTCTGAAATAAAACAGAAAACAACGATGAAAGCAAAGAGTTCCAACACAGTTTAAGGTGATACTTAACCCCTCAGGCTAATTTGTTCGCTTTTCAGAACTACTCATGTAGGTCTCATAGAAATCATTGTCTCCCTTACTAGCATAGTGAGAAATGTGATCTAAACTGTATTGGAAAGAGAAAACACCACGCTACGTATTCAAATCTAAAAATATTTAAAGTGTACACCTTTATGAAATCAAATGCAGTTTCCGACTGCAATTTAAAAATTCACGTGCGGTAGAAGTGAAACCTTCAGAAAACTAAAGTAGACAAGAGTGGGGAGGCTATAAAGCACCTCACAAAGAGGAGACCGATTATTTGCAGGCTAAATCCTGTTTGTCTCTTTTTAGTGTAGCTATTTTTTGTTTCATCGAGTTTCAAATTATAACGGTGCTAAAGAAGTTTTCACTTCAATAATTATGAAAGTTTGCGAAATCAGAGATGTTTATTTCACTCTATCACTCTTTCTTTATATTATATTTTGTCTTTTTCTTTATGTATATAAGCTCACACAATATATATTTTTGATCAGTTTAATTTTTAAACCCTGAAGATGCTTGTATTAAGTGAAATCGGTTGGTAGTAAATTTTTTTTTAAATAAATCGTGGTTACAAACAAAGTTATTGTGTTATTTCAATCAATATGTTAAACCACAAAGTTACTGCTTTTTACCAACATATAAAAAGTTCTTAAGCAGGAAAAAATCTCAAGAGGGTTTTTAATTTTCTCTCAATTTTGTAATAAATTTGACTGTCAAGTTGACATCCAATCGAAGGTTTCACAAATATTGTAGTTGTACGATAGGTAGGTTAAATAAAAATATGTACCATAGGCTTGCTACAAAAAGTTCACTGAGATTTTTTTTTTTTTTTACATTTACATTTTTTTTACATTAACTCCACACAGGAGGCCCTGAGGAAAAAATAATTTCCCTCAGGGCCTATGTCATCTTTGAGGATGCTGTGTGGAGGGTGTTTTTGAGGAGAGGAACATGGGTCTTGAAGAGACCCATATTGTAGGAGGGAGGAAACACAGAGGCCGGCAAATCGTTCCACAGCCGAGCTGTTGAACTCAAGAACGAGTCGTAGAAACGACCCGTTCTCATGTGACTAATGTCAACCGTGTACAAATGTTGAGCGCGCGTTTGGCGTGTTTCCCGACTATGCACCGGTGCCGAGGGGATCAATGACGCTAGTTCCTCGGAGCATCTTCCATTGTAATACCGGTAGAACAAGGACAGCATTCCCACCTGGCGCCTGTGCTCTAAAGATTGCAATCCGTTAGTTAAATTAGGAGAATCTATCAAACGGACCGCCCGTTTCTGCACAGAGTCAAGGGTTTTTTTCAGGTATTTTGGGGCTCCAGACCAGAGGTGGCTGCCAAATTCAACCGTGGGGCACACTTGCGATTTGTACAGGGCTAGCAGTTGTGTACTATTAAAGATGAGATGATTGCTTGACATTAGAAGTCAAGAATTACATTATTTATACATATTATCTAATTATTTTTCCGGGTGTCAATCTTACCTAAAACACATTTTTAAACATTTTTGCAGCAAGTACACAATATTTCATCAAAATATTTAGTACCGAAACTTTATTTTTTTTTAAATCATAATTTTTTTTTAATTATATTTAACACATATATTTTTTTGGGTAAAATTTTCTAATTTCCACACACATTTTAGAATGTTTTCTGGTAGACTATCCACTCCACTTAGATAATTTCTTTAATTGTCTAGAAGGCTTCTCCACAGTTAGGAATGATTTTTTCGGGCCGCGTCTCATCTTCACCAACTTCTTCTACACCGTTTTCCGCTGTCTCCACATCACACAATCCGTCTAGGTTTTGAACTCCACACGGCAACAACTCCTGGTCCACACTCATAAAGTTATTAAATGAAGTTGTCAGATACATTTTCTCTTGTAGATCTCTTCACGTTGTCAGTAAATCGTCATTCGTTTGCATCTCTTGCAGCTCTTCAGTAGGTAAAATTTCCAAGTTTAAAAACCCCGCCTTTCGGAAACTATTCGCAATCATTCTTGGATGACATTGTTCCACGACGAGCAAAGAATATTTGTTTATATGTTTTGGATGTCTCTGTATTTTCTTTAGAGCAGCCTACAGACCTATTTTTTTCTGAAATGTTCTTTCAGAGACCGTATAATTCCTTGGTCCATAGGCTGCAGAACCAACGTTGTGTTTGCCGGTAAATAGGAAACCTGCACCGTGACATATCTTTAGAATGTACCGCACACTGATCTAAAAATAGTATTACTTTGCAGTTTTGGGCACCCGTCTTCTTATCCATCGACAGCAGATATTGATCGAAAATTTTGCATGTCATCCACGCAGAAGAATTGTTTGCATATGTGCATGGTATTGTCCGTACATTTTTAAAGCAGCGGGGTTTTTATGCTTTACCCATTCATATTGGCACAGAGGAGAACACACAGGAAAACCTTTCTTTGCTCCTTTTGCCTCCATGACACTTTTCTCCTTTAAAATCGTAAGTTTTGTCTGGAAGCAAATTAAAAAATAATCCACACTCGTCAGCTTTGAATACATCCTGCGACTTATATTGAGCCAGGAGACTTGGGAGTGCCGTTGTCTTCCATGAGTAAACGATTTATTTCAATGTTAACATTTTTCGATTCTCCACCAACACTTTTGTAAACAAGACCGGCACGTTTCTTAAATCGGTCAATCCAACTGTTGGAAGCGGTGAACTCTTGAAAGTGAACCATTTTTAAAACTTTTTAAAGTTTGCATTCAAAACTTTTATATTTAAAAAATTACACGGTTTATTCTAATAATAAAATTTGAAAGCACTTTTCATCACTTTTCAAAAACAGTATTTTATTTTCGAATATGTTCAAAAACATTCCATTCATTTGAATTTTATTCCAGAGGAAATATTCTGACATACTGACAGAATATGGTTGAGGCCTGAGGGTTAAAAAAATCTTAATCTGTTCTTTCATAGATGGCGCGAGTTTAATTATTTTAGGAAAAAATAATTTAATTAAGACAAATTAATTGTTTTCGCCCATACATATGCAATATGAATAAATAGTTTTGTATTGAATCACCGATACAATATTGTATTTGTATGCCTTTCTTGAAAGATTTGAGTTTGTTTATGGACAAAACTATTTATTCATATTCATATTGCCTATTTACAGTGCAAACAATTAATTCATTTTAATAAGCCAGGTACGCCTCATACGTCACAAATTATGTCTGATAATGTTGTAGGTAGCTTGAAAACAAGCTTATGGGTCCGAAAATGATTAAAGCGTAACTTGCAAAAAGTGTTTTTTTCTAAAATAATTAAATTTGCACCGTCTATGAGAGAGTAGATTATGAATTCTTTTAAGTATCACCTTAAAAAAAGCATGTCGGTGAGTTATGGATAAGAATAGAAAAGTCAGAGTTGATCTACTTAGATCTTTGAAATGCATAATTGTATAAAGTTCGATATTTCTCCATGAATCACAAAGCTTTGCAAACCAGTCGTTTGCCGGAAGGCCGCCGGCAGCCACAATTTTTATTTTGGTTTTTTTTAAAAATGCGATTTTAACCCTTATGTATAAAGAAACTGTATGAAAGACAAGGTCAGAATTGCTTGCGCCAATATCATTCTTGACGTAGCCGGCGGTTTCATTAATCTAGCAACACTAGAATATTTTTAAATGAATTTTATATGACTTGGCGTGTCGTTTTTTGCAACTATCAAAGGCGAAATTTCTAAGTTCTACGTTTTCAAATGCTTATAGAGGTCTTTATTTATTTGCAAACTCCTTTGAATTGTGTTTTTTCATGTTGGGTATGTATTCAAATTTGTGTAGAAATAATAAAATCAGTTTATATTTGTGTGATTATATTTTTTGACAAATATTTCCAAAATGGGAGATTTTTTAATCTTTTTTTAGTTAGTTAGCTGTGCTGGAAAAATTTCTTACGATATTATCACATAACGTACATGAATAATAAGATATATTAAAACAGAAAACAATTGAAAAAAAGCTATTCTTTGGTTTTTATATGGATATTTGAACAGAAAGCAACAAGGTGAAATACGCGCGGTTTTTCGAAATACTCCTGGCATTCGGGAGGTTAATATTGATGTAATATGTACATACAAAGCTAACATGGTAGCCAAAACATGTTGTAATGTTGTAATATATTTAAAAAAACTTTAAAATTACATTTAATAAAAAAAGAAATATTTTCAAAAAAATTTCTAAAACAGGCAAGAACAATTTGAAGTATACACATAATGGGGGTGACGTAACATTAAATAAAGGATTATTCAACTTACGTTGTACTGAAAGCTCTTTAGAGGACAGTGCTGCAGCAGTTCCACAACTAACTGTTTGTTACATTCATAACTGTCATCCAAGTAATTCAAAAGAGAATTCTCATTGTCCAGTGTCCACTTCCTAAATATTAAATCACAAACATTACAAATAATTCAAAACATGCAAAGAATTCAAATCAGAGAAATTAAAATTACTACTAATCTAAAAGAAACTAGCTAAAGACGATGCACCACATTGTGTAATATTTGGAATCGGGCCGCTAACAATAACACTCCCATGTTTTATATTTGACACTACTATGTTTTATATTTCATTTTGTAGTAACAGCTAAACATTGATTACGCTTGCTGTGAACATTTATAAAGAGTGTTAATACCTATGCACATTCCAATGGCAATTTTATAACTTTAATAAATGTTAACACTCCGTAAATGTTTCAAACAATAAATAAAAGATGAACGCGATGAGGATGCAGCAGTAGGTGGCGGTGCTGTCACGGACAGTACAGCATTACGTTTCATAAGTAATAGCCCCAAACATGAACCAGATTGAAAATGCCTCTAGACTGGTCTTCATTCGTCAAATTTTAAATATCTAGATGACGATAAGGGTTGAATTCCCGCTTAGCAGCAGCCGCCTGATTTGATTTATGCAAGAAAAAAACATCGCCAAAAAGTGTGTTTTATTTTATTTTGCCAACTTCAGGTACAAATATTTAAATATTTTACGATAATTTGATAAAAAACTTAATTTTTCACTTTATACAGTAAAACCATAAACAAAAAGGCGTTTGTAAGTAGGAGAATTTTTACTTTTTAAAGCAGTTTTTATAGTCCATGTATTTTATTTTTTTCTGGGCTTATAAAAGTTTTTTATACTCGAATCGAGCAAGAGGGCCGGGCTTGAACCGCTATATTTTTGTTAGTTTTGCTCCGATTTACTTGAAATTTTGACACAATACTCTCGATATGTTGTACATTAAAAAAAAATTTTTAAAATGCAAAAAAAGGTTTTAAAACCTCACCCCCCTTAAAAAGTTGCACTTAAATTTTCAATTCATTGAAGGCTGAATTTGAAAAATTGTCCAATATAACCTTGGAAAACTTTTAACCCTTTGAATGCTATCCTCCTGCGATCTAGTACTTTTTAGAGGGTAATAAAATGCCAGTTGTCCGCCATACCTAATAACTAACTTGTTTTTTGCAAAATGATGTTTCTGTAAATTGTAACATCATACCAAATATGTGCTAATTATTTATAAACAAAAAGTGGTAATATGTCAATGGTGACATTGGTTTCTATTAAAATCAACATGGAATGCATTTCTGAAAGAGTATATTTTAGGAAATACAATGAACACACGCTAGGAATAAAACTATGAACTTACCAGGATATATGTGGTGATTTCATTTCTTGGCACAAAACCAAGATCTGCAAAGAAATACTCCGCCTACTGAAGTTAGCTCCAGGAAATATGTTCCCCAGGCAAAATGTCCACAATTTTTCAACAAACTTGATATAAGCATTTCTCAAGACTACCAGTTGATATACAGTCTCAGTGAATTTTATCAAAAATGGTTTAATTTTGTCTTTGTCAGTGGTGTCGGCATCAAGCAAAACCTTTATCTTTGTTTGGAAAATGCCAATATTCCTCAGAATGACATCGAAACTATTTTTCCACCGTTTCATAAGCTAAAATAACAAAAACAAAAGGATTATAAAAGAGGAGTAAATTTTCTTTGATAGTTATGGGTTTGACCTCAGCCACATGTCAGGGTACGATATACTTGCAAAGTCAAGTAACCTTTGCAAGTATGTGAACCGAGAAAAATTGAAAAAATGAATAGTAGTATATCTGCGGCATGTTCCAGAGTGGAAGATACTCCCAGGATCGCCCTGGTGTAAAACCACCACACAGAATTGAAACATGGCTTTAACCATGTTTGGTGGCCAGATCTGAATAGCCAGGCACTTTTCCACTTTCCTCTTCCCCATCTACTTCCCCTCCCCACTACCTTCAGCCTCACTCAATGACAAAAATGTCAGTAAATACGATGTTAGGGGCCATCCATAAATTACATCACACCTTCAGGGGGGGGGAGGGGAGTAGAGAAGTGTGATATTTTATGACAAGGGGTATGGGGGGGTTATCAGCTCTGTGACGTCACATGTAAAAATCTAAAATATTTGATTTGATGTTGATTTTATTAAAAAATATTTTTAATAAAAATAAAAACTAAAATTTGAACAACCGTTTTGATTAATTTTAGATGTAAAATTGCAAAATATGTGATGTCACACTAGGGGGGAGGGGGTCTCACAAATGTGATTTATGGATGATCCCTTATTCATATTTAGGAAGTTTTTGGCAACGGCAAATATTTGGCAGTATAAATTACATCAATATATACATGTTATTTTAAAAACTCACTGCTACTCTAGGTTATAATTATTTTGTGTGTGTTAACACTGGGATACCACAATTCCGCTAAGGGTTAAGAGGTTTTCTTGGTTAAGAAGTCTGAGTTTTTTGGTCCCTTAGCCTAAATTAGCCCAATTTTTCCCACCTTTAAGGTTTCCCTCTTAAGAAGTATTTTTTTCCGGTTTCTTGGAAATCTTAAGAAAGTTTCACAGAATAACAACGGAGATTATTGGATTTATAACAGACAGCTTTAAAGATTTTGATAAATACAGTACATACAATACATAGAAAGAATTTTTACAAGCAACCTGCATATTCAGTCTCACTTTAAAGAAAAAAAACATGAAAAGGCTGATAGAGGTACTTTCATGAAAAATTTATGAAGAAAAAAATTTGTGTGTAGTTCACACGCGGTAGAAGTGAAACCTTCAGAAAAATTATGTAGACAAGATTGGGGAGGCTAATAGAGTATGTGTTTGTCTCTTTTTAGTGTCACTTTTTTGTTTTATCGAGTTTCAAATCACAATGGTGGTAAAGAAGATTTTTCTTCAAAAAATTATGTATATACTTAAAATTAATCAAATTTTTCAAAAAATGTTTTATTTATTTAGTACAAGATTACACATTTAATATAAATTATTTATAAAACATTTTGACTGCCCAACTAGGAGGATTCCCATTTTAGGACAGTCAAGTCAGTCAGTCCAGTTTTAGTTCTGTAAGTTTGCAAATAGCATTTATTTGAATAAGCCCCTCTGATTCTAACCCCTGAAGTAGTGCACGGATTGAGAACAAACCTTCTTAGATATAGCAATAATTCTTTGGCGAGTGGCAGGAGACTGAACATTAATGTTGTAGTGCAGGAAAGTTAGAATCAAGTCCAGTTCTTCCTCTGTGAAGGTCTCCGTGGTCTTGTGAGGATTTACTACCAGGGAGAAAGCCAATAGTCTTATCTGAAATAGAAAACACATTAAAAATATTATTATTAACACCCTTAGAAAACTTTACTGCTCCTTGGTTCGCCCTCATCTTGAATATGCTGTCCATATTTCAGAAAACCACAAATGCAATATATCATGTACAAACATAGAAAGCAAGACCGATATTAAATACCTGGGCGTAACAATAGACCAGCGTTTAAAATGGTCCCCACATATAAATATTCTGAACGACAGAGTAAGAAAACTAACATACATATTTAGATGTTTGAGATATTTTAAAAGAAAAATTACTTAGAATCACATACTTCGCTTTCTGTCATTCAATTATACAATACGGCATTATAGGATGGGGCGGTACATACACAAATCAAACACAAACAATTTACATATCACAAAAACTAATAATAAAAACAATTTAAAAAAAACATATTCGTCAAAACTTTTATTCAAACAATTTAAGGTCAGAAAACTAAATGCATTATACTTCTACCACGCAACATTACAAATTTATAAAGATAAAATTCAAAATAGAATTTCACGCTTTAAAAATAAAAGAAATCTTAGACAAAGTCAATACTTTCAACTCCAAAATGTAAAAAAACAATAGTCAGCTAAATCATCTCGGTGTTAAATTTTTTAATTCATTACCAGAAAAAAATTAGAAACATGAACACTAATATAAGAAAATTTAAAACTCACCTTAAAAATTATACAGAAAACTTGAACTGAATCATGTCAATATGTTAACACCCCCCCATACACAAGTACATCAAATACATCTATTATGTAATTAATTATTGTATAAAATTTGTTTGTAATACATGTATCTTTTTATGACTAGGAAAATTATTTTCCTCAGGGCCTCCTGTGTGGAGCTCATGTAAAAAAAAAAAAATATTCGTCATATTGAATCTGTTCAACATCGGTTCTTAAGAGGGATTGCTGGAAGCTAGGATTGGAAAGAGGCAATTACTCACACAATGAAATTAAACTAACCCTAAGCGTTTTTTCTTCAGAAGACCGTCCGAAAAAAATTGATCTCATTTGTTTATTCAAAATTATCAATTGTGTTATTGATTCACCCACATTACTATAATTCATCCTTTTTAATATACCTTCCTGTAGACTCAGAAATAATGAACTGTTTTCCCTCAATCAACACTTGACTAATTATGGAAATTATTCACCTCTTGGAATGTGTAGCCTGGTCAACTCAACTCAAGTCAAGACCTTGACTTTTTTGGTAAAAGTTTAAATGATTTTAGTTGGTCGCTAAATCATTGAAGTTATTTTATAACTATGTATTTTGATTTCTAGCTAAGACTTGACTTGACTTGTCACTTCTATTTTCTTATGTTCATTTCTGATTTTGTCTTTGCTTTCATTTATCATCCTTTAATCATATAATTTACACTTTTTAAAATTTGGGATATTTTATTTTAATTTAGGGTTTTTTTAGGTATTTTTGAGCTCCAGACTGGTGGTGGCTGCCAAATTCCACCGTGGGGCGCACTTACGATTTATACAGGGTTAGCGGTTCTGTACTATTAAAGTATCTGCGGGCCCTGTACACAGTACGCCCAGCTTTTAATCTTTTGTATAATGTTAATGCAAGTACTAGCATACTGCTTACTAACCCCGTATGCACGGACATTGGAGGGTCTAGAATCGTTCAAATAAATGTAGCTTCGTTCAATAAAAAAAGTATAGAGTAAGATAATGTTAATGCAAGTACTAGCATACTGCTTACTAACCCCGTATGCACGGACATTGGAGGGTCTAGAATCGTTCAAATAAATGTAGCTTCGTTCAATAAAAAAAGTAGAGTCTTGACGTGTGCGGTGAAGGAGGAAACCATGTTTCCTTATAAAGCCATTGAGAAAGGGGTGGGGTCCCCTTCAAGTATGCCTAGCTTCCGAGAGGCTACTTAACTCTGGCTTCGATGGATTCTCCGTACCTAAGCTGGTAACTGTGGTCACCATAAAAAAATATTTGTAATTATTATATAAATTTGGCTTTAAGTTACCTCTGATTTGTGATGAATCATTGAATAGATCAACAAATGATATTGAATAACATTTTTCCATTTGTCGCTGTTGGGCGGTGGCTGCGAGATCACCTTGGAGTCGAATACTCCCATTTTCCTGGCCACATGGAGACACACTAGTATACATTTCAGTTGTCCTTCACTCATTTGGTTGCCGGTCAGCGTATTTTGTTCTAAGATGGCAGATATCCTGAAATAAAACAAAACTTATTACGTAATTCAATAAAACAATATATCCAGCCAGTTTGTATCAGTTATCTATCCGTTTTGCTGATTTTTAACAATTTAACAATTTGAATGCGAGCCTTACCGCTGGACTACGCCGGCTGTGATCTAAACGGTGTTGGAAAGAGAAAACACCACGCTTTGTATAAAAATCTAAAAATTAACAGCAAAGTAATTACAAAGTACACTTTCATGAATCCAAATTTTCCAGCCGCAATTTGAAAAAAAATTATAAAACTTTGGGAATTTTTTATTAATTACTTTTACATGAAATGATAAAAAAGTCGGTTGATGATAACTTTTATAATGCATTTGCCAAATAAAATATGTACACATTTCAGTAATTTTAGATAGTTAAAAATTTTATTTAGAAAAAACATAAGGTGAGTAATTTTTATATTTGCATTAAAAATTTCATATTTCAAAAACTATATGTTTATTTCAAAACATAAAATTTTAAAGCATATTTCATCACCTTTCAAAAACAGCTTTAAGTTTTCGAACACATTCAGAAATATTCCATTTATTTGGATTTTATTGCAAAGCTGAAATATTTTGACCTTCTGACAAAATAGGCTTGAGGCACAGGTTTTTAACAGCCGACAAAATGCATAATGAACAAAAAAAAATCCACCACTTTCCTCACATTTTTTAGTTACAAAGGGCACCATTAATAAAATAAAATTGTCAAGATTAAACAAAGGCTTACAAAATTTTCAATGAAATATTGTGAATATATTTTAATATTAATTTGTTTGTCAGGGCTTACCAAGTTTAATTAAAATATAATATAACATAAGTATAAAAATTTGTTGATTTAACTAGATTGAAATAATATTTCGGAATACAGGTTAGGAGTTTGTTTTACTGTAACTGTCAGGTATTCATGGAGGACCGTACATTAATTGGTTTGAAAGTTATTGTTGTAGTAATATTTACGGTAATAATATTATGTCTGATTGTATTGAAATGGAACAAATTAAAAGTTTAATAATCACTGGAGCGTCGGCGCATTTTAAGACTTTTGCTCCGTTTGCTCGAGATTTTCAGATGATCATTTTTGAAATTTTTCCCTAACATTAAAAAAATCATACCTTTGAACTTTAACAGAGACATAAAAACATATTATAGTGCTATACAGCCAATAAATTAACCTGTATTTTGCTGTTTATCTCATATTTGTAGGATTAATAAAAAAAAAATTTAAAATCGCAAAGTTTATAACGCGCGAATCCTGCGTGTTTGTTACTTTGAAACTGCCGTGAGAGGTACTTATTCGAGTCAACAAAGAATATTTTCGATTTCTGTCTATGGTCTGTGGTATACTTGATAATGAAAGGTGCATATCTATGGAAAAAGGACTTCATTTTAACTGTTGATCAGAAATTCTATGTGAAAAAGTATTCAAAAAAATTATTTTTAACATTGTTATAAAGTATACTTAATAATGAAAGGTGCATATCTATGTAAAAAGGAATTAATTTTAACCGTTGATCAGAAATTCTATGTGAAAAAATTTATAAAATATTTAAAAAATTTATTTTTAACATTGTTATAAAATAGTCTACAAAGTTCGTATTTACGACATCCATGGTCGTAATAGATAAAGCATTTCAATTGCTTCGTTTAACCCTTCGAATAATGAGAAAATAATATCTATGAACTTTTGCCAGTCAAAGTTTGCACGCAAAAATTCTCGGTTCTTCCCATGCATTTCAAATGTTCATTTTTATTGGTTATTTTTTAATCTTTTTGAAAAAAAAAACAACTCATTTAGGTTTCATAGAAATTCTTGTATCTCCCTTACACAAACACTGCTCCCGTCTGAGCCAGTGAGACTATGGCATCCCCAATTGGGGTAAGTTGTGAGGCCGAAGGTAGTGGGGTGGGGAAGGAGATGGGGAAGAGGAAGGTGGGGGTGTACCTAGCTATTCAGATCTGGTCACCAAACAAGGCTAAAGCCATTTCAAGCAACGTTTCAATTCTGAATGGTGGGCTTACACCAGGGCGATACTGAGAGTACCTAGAGAACGTGCCGCAAATATACTATATATTATTTAAAATGAATTAATTGTGAAATAACACAAATTAATCAAATAAAATTTATTTGCCACGCAGGGATTCGATCCTGCGACCTTCGGATTGCAAGTCAAAAGCCTTACCGCTCGACTACGCCGGCTGTAAAATTACTACCATTGTGAGAAATATGATCTAAACGGTGTTAGAAAGAGAAGACATTACGCTTTATATTCAAATCTAAAAGTTAACCACAAAATAATTAAAATCTACACCTTGATGAAACCAAAGTATCATGAAACTTTGTGAATGTTTTATTGATTATTTTTACACACCATTTTTAAAACTGTTTTATGTTTGCTTTGAAAATTTCAAAATATACATGTTTATTTCTAATAATAAAATTTGAAAGCGTATTTCATCATTTTTCAAAAACAGCTTTCAGTTTTCGGATACATTCAGAAATATTCCATTTATTTAATTTTATTGCAAAGCGGAAATATTTAGACCGACTGAGGGGTTAAATCTGTTTTTCCTGTTCTGTGAACATAACTGCATATCGGCAGACCGGTTTTATTTAGGCTTACTAAATGTCCACTCTTGCCACACAGTGACTTCATGCGAGTATTTTTTTTTTACATTAACTCCACACAGGAGGCCCTGAGGAAAATAATTTCCCTCAGGGCCTTTGTCATATTGAAACACAGAGGCTGGCAAATCGTTCCACAGCCGAGCTGTTGAACTCAAGAACGAATCCTAGAAAGGACCCGTTCTCATGTAAAAAATACCAACCGTGTACATATGTTGGGCGCGTGCTTGGCGTGTTACCCGACTTTGTACCGGTGCCAAGGGGATCGATGACGCTAGTTCCTCGTAGTATCTTCCATTGAAATACCGGTAGAACAAGGACAGAATTCCTAACTGATGCCTGTGTTCTAAAGTTTGCGATCTGTTTGTTAAGATAGGAAAATCTATAACGGACTGCTCGTTTCTGCGCAGAGTTGAGGGTTTTTTCAGGTTTTTTGGGACTTTAGACCAGAGGTGGCTACCAAATTCAACCGTCGGGCGCACTTGTGATTTGTACAGGGTTAGCAGATGTGTACTGTTAAAATATCCGCGGGCCCTGCGCAGTACGCTCGGTTTCTGAGAGGCTAACTTAACTCTGGCTTCGATGGAGCCCCCATACATGAGCTGGTCACTTAGAGTTACACCAAGCATATCAGTGGAGGGCCTTTTCGGAAGATTGCTTCCGTTGAAGGAGACTAGATTTTCATTTCGATCCTTTTTAGACGTAATCAGATATGATTGGGTCTTTGAAACATTAAATTTGACGAGGTTATTCTTACCCCAAGAAAAAACACTCTCGAGGTAACCGTCCATTCTATCCATCCTATGCCATAGGGATATATATGACAACCCGGTTCTAATGACATGTTATGATTTATGACAATATAGAGTGTGTGTATAAAAATTAGGATCGGATTAATTGGGATAGTTCTTCAATAAAAAGGACTAGATGAATCTTTCGAAGTAAATTTGTAAGAATATTTGAGACTCACATCAAGGGAACCAGGGAAGAATTCAAGTTGACCGCTTTAGTCAGGATATCTTCTAGAACGGTGAGGGTGGGAGAAGAACTGCTGTCATCCTGGCTTTTGCAGGCAATCACCGCATTGAGGATCGGAGTTATCCAGGTGCTGAACAAGTTCTCCATCGAAGACTCTTTGGAATACTCCGTCATCAGGGTGTCAAAGGCGTAAGATACCTGATATAAAATATATAAATTAATATACATGAAGTTGAGCTGATGACTGAAAGGTAGACCTTTGCAGTTTCCTAGCTGCCCTTTTACTTATGACGGCAGTATCAGTAAGTAATGGATTCTGAAAAATATGAGTCACGCAACAAACAAGTTCATAACATTCAAAATAATTAACTAAATGAAAGGGGTCTGGATTCTCAATCAAGCAAAATGGCACAACATACACCGGAAGAAGCAATCATTCTTCATAATAAATAAATATTGCCTTTAATTCAATTATATGGCAATTTAGAATATTATGACCATTGCAAAATAATTAAGTGGAGAGAATACAAAAAATTTATGGACTTAAAAATGATTTGTTTGTTAGATAGTTTTTCTTTTGGCTGCCTGCTAAGTTAACTGGGTCAAGCTATATTTTCTCCATTGGCCTGCTCAGGGATAAGCATATCAAACTGTACACGTGTAGTATTGGCTATATAATAATTCAGTTGGTTAGGTACTTTCATAGATGATAAACATGAATATTGGAATTGTTCCATTTTTTTAAAGTGCCATAAACAAAAGCAAAGTAGTCATTTTGACAGAGGAATTATTGGCGGGAAAACAGAGTTTGGGATTTGGTAGGGAAAAAAGTACAAATTTAGGAGGGGAGTCATGTAATAAGTGTTTGAAGATGATAAAAAGAACATAATATGGAATAATTATTTTCATCAAAAGAATTGTGCACTGTAAGCAAACAATAATAAAGACAGAAAGTACGTGGAAACTAATATAATAAGAGTTTTGCCTACATTAGCTGGGACAATGACATTGTCGATTGCAGAGAGCAATTCTTCCACAAGGTTGGGGATTTTGTCAAGCAGATAGACACATCCGTATTCCGATCCAAGAGTTGCCAGCCCCTTGTATTTCGAATGACGGTCATTTGGTAGCAACATAACTGAAGAAAATACTTCAATCGATAACTGCGTGTTTCCTAAAATGTTTAAAATGTTACACATGTGTTGAGTTTTTCAAATATTTTCAGCAAACAGCCGAATTATAATGAATTCAAGCAGATATATCAATCGAAGTATGCAGGACCTAGATTGAAATATGGTAGGGCATTCTTAAAGAAAAAAACTTCTAAAAGAATAGGGTTAAGGGTAACGATTTATAAATTCTACCGCAATAAAACTGGTATATTCAGAATCAGCATTTGTTGATCTACATAAATATATATATATATATATATATATTTTTAAGCCATAATATTTTTCACTGGAATATCTTATTATAAATTCCCGTAATTTTTCATAGGTTTTCGGTAGTTTTACATAAAACATGAACTTTTAAGGGGGGCGATACATGTAAAAAAAAAATGTAATTTTTTTTGCATAAATAGTTAAAATAACATCTCAAAAATACACATATAAATGTTTAGAATGAAATTCGCATTATTTATCGATTGAAAACTTATTTAAGTGCTCCGCCTCAACTCAAAGACAAAATCAATGACCAAAGGGTGAGTCGAGAAAATCGCCACAGCTCTTTGACGACCAAAAAAGCTTGTCAAGCATGTCAAGAAGAACTGAAGAAAAACGAGTACTTCGAATGCACTGAAGGACTTCTATATGGCCCTGGAATCGCTGACTAGTTAATAAGTCGTTGTAATCATAGTGTGTGTCAAAGCTTTACACGTGTTTCTCTCCAAACTACTTTTTTAAATTGGCGGGCAAGATAACTCAAAAATTCTTATGAAATTTAGCACACGTCTTCTCTATAGTATTAGCTTCTAGTTAAACCTCAAAAATGCCAAAAAAATTTACAAAAATTATCATTTTTGACCCAAAAACCTTAAAAAAAGGGTGAAAAATCGAACTTTTTTATTCTGAGGCATGCCAATTAACGATTTTTGAATTTTTTGTTTTTTTTTTGGTTCAACCAGAAGATACATGTTTTATGTACACGTTTAAACCAAAATTTTAGATTTCAGATAGCTGTAAAAAAAGCTAAAAATTCCGCCAAAAGCTAAAAATTGATGCCTTTTGCCACGAGGGTCTCAGGAGATTAGTTACTACGACAGCCATTTTGAAAAAAAAAAATAAAAATCTGATTCTTGTATTTTAATATATAATAAATAAACACACTGAATTTAAAAACGATTAATTTATTCTTTCCCTTTTAAATAAGCCTCTGAAAAATGGTCAAAATTCAGGCGGTTACATGTATCGCCCCCCTTAATTCCCAAATAAAATAAAATAAATAAATTTGGATGTCTGCAGGGCCATTGTTACCTTTTTTTTCTAATGTGACAGATAGCTTCACAATGTTGGTGAGGATTTGAGTTGCCAGATGTCGCACACTATCCACGTAATACTCCAAGTGAGACCAGACAAAGTTCAAAAGGTCCGCCGCTGCCTTGATGGCAACATTCACATCTTGAACTTTATACAGCAACCGAGATAGGGACAGCATCGTCCTGGCAACGCCAAGAATAATGGTTGTGTCAACCGATAACCTAAAAGAGAATAGAATCGATTACATATTCGATTCAAAGATAATATTTTACCTCTAACAAAATCTGTGGCAGAGCTCACAGCTCTCACAACATAATTTAATCGAGCCCATTAGAACTCCCTTGCAGTACCATCACATAATTAAATCAAAAATTTTCTTCTAATAAATACAGTAAAACAATATGCTACAAAACTTACTCTTTACTCAGTTCCACGAGCTTCGAACACAAAAATATTAATGCAGGAACACCGCTTATAGATTTTGTGGCAATATCTTCAATGTCTACAATATTTACAATGGCACTGCACACGTACACTTTAGCTGTTTCAGAGTCAAGCATATTGTATTCTATGTTCAGGGGATGGTTAGAATCATTCTGGATACCATAAACATTCTGTAAAAGCTGTAATTAAAAAAAAAGTATTGTTGAATCGGCCTGTACTCTTATTTAGGTATCGACTAATTAATATGTAGACTTTGTAGGTCAGTTTTATACTTATTTGTTAATTAGCCCTTACGCCTCGACAATATTTTGTCAGAGAGTCAAAATATTTTCGCTTTGCAATAAAATTCAAATAATCATAAAAACATTCATATAAATGGATTTCTGAATGTATCCAAAAAATAAAAAAATGTTTTTGACAGCCTTATTTATAAAACAGCCTTTCAAATTTTATAAATCGAAATAAACATATATGTGATATCAAAATGCGACATTAAACAGAGCAATTCAACTGCTAAATGAATCTGTATTGAGCATCGCCATCTTCAATGTCACCTCAAGAGAGTTCAGTAACTATCTTCTGACATACGTCACAAGATAGTGAAACTGCCCCCATACAATCTTCTCCATAATATTCTGGTGTATAACTGTTTTATGGAGAACCTGATAAAATAAATAAATATAATTTTTTAAATATAAAAATTTTGCATGCAAACATAAAAAAGTTTTAAAGATGGCTCACGTCACGTTTTTTCTAATAAAATTACTGATAAAAAAAAAAAAAAAAAAACACAAACTTTCTATTATACGAATGTATTACAAACATTATTGTCATCTCACTATTTTGTTGTTACAATAAATTTAATCAAAATTGCGATTCGAAACTTTGGTTTCATAAAAGTCTACATTTTAATTCTCTATTTGAATTTTGTCTCTTTAACACCATTCAAATCATATTTATCACTATGATAGTAAGGTAAACACAACATTTCTACGAGACATGAGTTGTTTCGAAAACCGAACAAATAGAATTTGTAATAAAAATAATATTGTCTTATAATCTAATTTAAAAAAGATATACATAATTTATAAAGAATTCTGCCCACGAGTCCCAACTGCCAGGCGACAGTGGGACAATGTTGATAAAAAATGAGTTGACAATAACTTTAATAATGCATTTGCCTAAAAAATATTTATGTGTTTTATTTTTTTTTTTAGTTAGAAAAAATTTCAGATGAGGGCTTTTATAAACTTTTTTATGTTTGCATTAAAAATTTTATATTTCAAAAATAATATGTTTATTTCGACTTATAAAGTCAGAAAGCGTATTTCATCAACTTTCAAAGTCATTTTTTTATTTTTGGTTACATTCAGAAATACTCCTTTTATATGAATTTCATTGCGAAACGGAAATATTTTGACTTCTGACAAAATCCCGAGGCCGGAGGGGTTAATACAATGTAAATGTTTTAGTAAAACTTCATGGATCACATATGTGACAGCTGCTTGGATAAGTTAACAAGAGAATAATAAAAAAATCTTACAATAATCCAAGAGTCCAATCCAAACCTCAATCTAGAAATTATAACCAGAACTATTGAGGCAAGTCCTTTTGTATCCATTGGTAATTCAAAGTGATTCTGTAGAAATATACAAAGAGAAGAAAACTCCCTCCAAAATACTTCATCAAGAGTGTCCGAAGGAGCCACCTCACATTTTTTCAAAATGGATATAAATACCCGGCACGCATTGTGAATAAAGTTGTACAATTCCAACTTTTCAGTCGGCGACATCTTAATGCCGTCGGCCCTGTAAAAACATTGAGAGGAAATTAGTGACATTAATTACATAGTTAAAAATACAATATGGAATTTTTTAATCAAACAAAGAACGTTTTCAACGCAATATAGGACACACAAATGTGTTTTAGTGAAAATTCACGGATCACATATGTGATAGCCGGGTAGGTAAGGTTAAATTTGGTGGAAGGAGTGTTGATTTTCAGTTTGGAAATATGTCTTTACATAAATCTGTATGGGGACGTTGATTGTGTTAAATTATTGTATTTATGAGCAATTAATTAATTCAGATTAATTCAAAATCTCATTTAGCCCTAGAAGCCCAATCATATTTTGCTATCTAAAAAGCCCAATCACAGATCAAATTTACCTACATTAATAAATACACTTGTAACATAGTTTATTCTGTGTAATTTATTATTTTTCATCATTATTTATTCGTTTCAACTATTTAGGAAATGAAAAAATGCGTAATTAGAAAAATATTTATTTATTAGACTTTGAAAAAACAATTATTACTAATTAATACAAAAATTTGGTACAAAATGAGATCCTTTCGGTTTGCTTCTTTAACCAAAAATATTTAAAAAAAAATAAACAAAATCCTCTTTTTTCTAACCAATATGTGTATTATAACAATTAAACAGTTTAATATAATTATTTTTTCTTTATAAACAATTTTCACACACATTTAAAAATTATAAAAAGCCTAAACATAGGTCAAACTGACCTACAACAGTACAATAACTCCAATATGAAGGGACATACCAAGGCAACACCGCCGTCTCCTGTGGGCTCTTGGCGGGTACTAAGTTGGTTCGATCAATCAGGGCAATCGAAAGAAGTGTGCGAAAGAGAAAGCAGATATTTGTTTGCGTATAGGTAAAAATGACCTAGATTGGGCTTCTAAGGTTAGTTATGTTGCCTCTCCATTTAAAAACTCCATCATAAGCTAATTGATGGAAATAATATTACAAGTTTAAAATGGTTGCATTAACCCAGAAATTTCTAACAGAACAATCTATGCAAATTTCTTGACTTCATGCTAACCGAGGGAAGAGTTTTTGCTGCCTCAAACAAAAGGATTTCTGTTTTACAGCAACGATAAGGCAATAGATTGGCAACTTACGGTTTAGATAATGCAAATTTACCCACTTAGCTACTAACGGAAGATAATATTATAAAATACCTCAATTTCTCAATAAAAGCCATCAATGCAGCCTTGATGAATACCAGGATATGGTCCAAGGATCCCTGGACACCTGCCACACCCGGGGCAAAATTCTCAAAACAACTGTTGATGGTGTTGGACAGAATGTTGACGGGACCAAAATCATTCAAACTGGTAATAGAAGTAATTGCCTTCAAAATTTCTTTGGATAGTGTTACTTCAATGTTTTGGTGCTGATCTTTTCTGTTTGACAAAATCCTGAAACAAGAGAAAGGTAATAGAAAAAGATCTACTTTAACTTAAAACTATAGATTTACTGCTAGGACCCACATATAGTATTACCCACGGAGAGAGAGATTCTTTCGCTCTATTCTCGATCCACAATAAGAACAACCCGTGAACGCGCATGTCTCCGCCCATTATCCCCACTGCTACTAGGATGAACGTTAACACGTTCAGACCCACTATTTTAATAAATTAAATTTTTCATATTAAATGTTGACAAACAAAAAATGGCAACAATTAACACATTTTAATAATGGTGGTGATAGAATAACAAAATACATATTGTACTTAATGTGGCGCCAGATTTATCAAATCGGCTGAGGAATTAATCCGAAGTTGAAATATCATCATTTTTATTTGGCGATTAACTTCACTTCGATTAACTTCACCGGTTCTTGTATACCGTAATAATGTATATTTTATGGTGTGTAGCCCAATACCCCGTCTGCTCAGAAATTGTATGAATGGCACATGTTTGTGAGATATTTGGTTTTCCAGAAAAACTTTTTTTTATACATATTGATTATCATTGTGCGTTGAGTTTTATGCACCACCTATAAAAATAAATAAAACTGATTAACACCAACATTCGAAAATTTTACTCATAAATTTTTTTATAAAAATGCATTGTTGCAATTCGAGTAGCTGTAAACTTAATTAATACTTGCGTGTCATCTTTTGTTATTTGTAGTTGGTGATAATTTATTTGGACATATCGGCTGAATATCCATTTTATCACTGGGCCTGAATGGGTTAATTTTTTGCGTCGCGAACACACAGCAAGACGGTCGACGACATACTGAATTTTGGGCGAAATGACTCGGGCCAGCAGAGCGCGGGTGAAGGGACTGTAGCGGGGGGAGTGGTATGCGCAATACGAACCAAGTTTCGTACCATCGCGGGTTGATCTTATCGTGGACAGAGAATAGATTGAAATGTGGTAAACTTTCGGGATGACTGGACACCCAAATGCAAACATTAAAAAAAAAAAAAAACTTTTCGAATCACCTTTATTATTATAAAAGACATTATTTTTTGTCTTACTCTGCTTACTGGTTAATACGCAATATTTCTTATTCAAACAGTTAGATCTAGCTTTATTATCACGAAAAGTGAGTATTTACGTTGGGAGAGATGAAAAAATATGCATAAAACATGCATGTTACATTAAAATTTTGTTAAAACTATTTCACTCGCGCGGTATACGCCATTTGTATTTTCATCATTTTTTGGTTTGCATTTTATAGACAATTAATCATCAATCAATGCTGCCAATAGAATAATTACACAAACCCTGCTTTGCCAAACAAACCATTCAAAACCTGGGATGGATATCTAAATTATGATGACATCCAGCGCTATTTCAGTTGAATCTCAACCCAGGAATAATTCAAAGTAGGTACTTTTCTGTTTTTATGTTGACGAGAATTTATTTTATAAGATTGATACTTCCGACAAATGTCATATTTGATTGTCTATTAGTTAAAAAAGGAATATTCCATATTATCCGTGTATGGAACTTCAACAGCACGAACGTTCCGTATTATCCGTGAGGGGGGCTTATACAATTTTACCTAATAGACAACTATTTGCATTTGGGGAGATGAAAAATACTGCATTTGAAATTTCTTTTTATAAAATGAAAACTTGCTTTCGTCGTATGGGATGACAGCTCAAAGCCATTTACAATAATATATATCCATATTCTATGACATTTTGTAGTGAAATTTTGAATGCAGTATTTTCCATTGCCCCGAATTCGAAAAGTTGTCTTTATAGTAATAAAGGTGAATCAAAAGGATTTTTCTTAAAAATTTTTGCATAAGTGTGTTCAGTCATCCAGAAATGTAAATAAAATGGTGACTCAACAACATGCAACTTCATCACTCCTGTAGTTACCTACTGGCAATTGGTAGTAGGTACCTACCTAATTATCTACCTACTGGCAACAATCTGCTTTCGGGAATTCAAAATTTTATTCAATTGTTGGAATGTTTTTGGGATTGGAACACAGAAACAAAAGTTACACAGCAAGGTTTTTTTCATTCTTCCCTTTTCTTCTGCTTTTTGAGTCATATAATTTAATTTTTGTCAATTATCATCTGCATTAAATAATAAATGACAAGAGAGGATGAGTTTGTGCATTTGGGAAGTATATTTACGAGAGATGGGAAGACTGATAGAGATATCGAAAGAAGGGTAAATGCCGATAACTCCATAAAAGGAGGACTGAACGCCGTTGGCGCCAACAAAAAACTGTCAAAAGAAGCGAAGCTAGCCGTCCATAAGGGAGTGCTGGTACCTACCCTGATGTATGGCAGTGAGGCATGGAACTGGAAGAGAAAGAATGAAAGTAGACTGAATGCTGTAGAAATGAGATCCCTGGGGCATATGTGTAGTAAAACCATGTATGATCATGTGAGAAATGTGGAGATCCGCAAAGAATGCAAGGCTGATGTAAGCGTAATAAGTAAGATTAAGAAAGGGACGCTCAGATGGTTTGGGCATGTAGAGCGAATGAATGAGGAAAGGAGTGTAAGGAGAATATATGACGCAAATGTGAATGGTAGACGAAGTCGGGGACGCCCGAGGAAGACATGGCACGACCAAGTGAATCAGATACTTGAGTCGGGCCATGTCTAGAGTCAGAATAATAGAAGAGCATGTATAAGACGATGTATGAATGTGAACAGGCAAGTAGTGTGTGCCAAGACCGAGTTGTTTGGCGGTCCGTCCTCTCTGCCTACCCCTGCGGGAAACGGCGTGATGGTTAGTTAGATAGTTTTGAGTTAAGAAATAATAAATAATAACTGTAAATATACAATAAATCAACTATACACAACACTCCTTTGAAGTCATTAAAAGAGATGAAAAAAAACTTTGATAAATAGGTTACTTTATATTCTATTTAAAAAAAATTATTACTTTTACTTTTCAAAGGGTTGTTGAAATTCCACTTTGTTGAGTTGTTGTGGAACCAAATAAAATATATAAGCAAATTCAGTCAATGCACTTTTAAAGGCCCATAAGTAAGAAGTAACAAACCTTGCGCAAGTATTCTTCAATGGATGCTTCAGAGGGGCTTCGAGAAAAATCGCAACAAACAATTGAATTACACTTTCAGAATTATCCAAATGTCCGCCATCAAGAATCTTTGCAGCATTTCTAATGAATTCCAGCTGTTTGGTAACGTTTTGAGCTTCAACGAAATCATTCAGATTATTTATTTTGGATCCTGGGAAAGAAAGAGATGTTATGGTAAGTTTTGATGCAAAACATAGGTTATGTTGTCAATATTTTGGATGAGTTAAAGGGCCAGAAATAATAACTTACCAAAACGCTGACACGCCAAATAACTCAGATTAAATAAAGGAATATTCGATTCAATCTTCTTCGAGTTATTGTTTCCATTATTGGATATTCTAAGCGAAAGTCCATTCATTTTAAATGTTTTTTGAGTACGGTGATTTAATATTATTAAAATAACTAACTTAATAATTCTATTAAAAAAGCTTATACTAAAATTCGTTAAACAGTGATCATTGTAGTATTAAAACACATTTTAAAAATAATATCAAACAAGAAGTGACATATTTCAAACATGTGTCAAAATAAAAACTTTTGACAAGTATACATTTTCGTTATTTTCTAAGGGAAAACAAAATACGCACACCATGCCTCGAAATCAATGTCTATCCCAATTTTTATAGTGCAATTTTATGTTGAAAGTAAGCCTAAATAAGTACTTATAACTTTATTGGCTGTTTATTTTGGAAATAGAACCAAACCGATATTCTTCCGAAATTTTCTGACAGATGTCAGCTGAGCGAGTACGGGGATGTCGCGTTCCGCATTCTCTCTAATGTTCTTTGTTCTGCTAGACCAGTGAAAAAGTATAAAATCAAGTGTCGAGGCCCCAATTAGGCCATTCTTTCCTTTACTTTGACAAGTAAAAAGGTTTGATTAGTGTTTGAAGACAGTATTAAATCAGAACGCCGCAGTTCTGATTTGTAAATATGGGGTTTTTACATTTATTATGGACGTTTATTTTTATTGTCCAAGCGGCGAATTGTGCGCTTTTGACCCAGCCGGAGCAGATACATTTGGCGTTTGGCGGTAAGATCCAATATTTACTGTTTTATTTTTTAGAATAAGCCATCTTTTAACGCCTTTTTAAAGATAATTGCCGAGGTTCTTTGTTCTTTTGCGTCGTATCTAAAATCCTTAAAAAACGATTTGTGCCTCCATAAAGATGCTACATGATAAAAAATTCTTTCTTTGTCTATTTTATAGCGGTACTTTCTATTTTCATATCTCACTAATCTTATCTTAGTTTAGGAAACTGATGTTAATGATATTTTTATTGTTACAAAATTTAAAAACAATAACATTTTCGTTTTTATATTTTAAAAATGAGTCCAAAAAAGACGGGATATTCTGTTTTCAAATTATATATATTCTAAATAATCACTCAAATATTTACCTACCAATTCATATTTTTTTTATTATTCTTACACAATAAAATCCATCAGTGAGCAACTTTAAACGCTTTATCTATGTTTGCATTCTTAATTTAAATATTTTTTGCATATTATGTTGATAAAATCTGGAAGAGTTTGTCATCTGCTTTCAAAAGCAGTATTTTATTTTGAAATACATTCGAAACAGCATTTAAAAAAAAATTGAATTTGGAGTGGAAATATTCGATGACTTGATATTATTTCAGTGAGGCCCGGGGGGGTAAGGTACTTTATTTACAAATGGTTTTGACAAAATGATTTGTACGGTAGATCGGCCAACAATAATAATATCTGGACTTTGTAGAGTACCATTTTTGTGAAAAATCTTCTCAAGGGCACTAGTGTAGCCAACAATTTTATTACGACGATAAGCCTGATCATTCGGAAGTCGCTCTTTATAGCCATAATCTCACTATTGCCGTGATTGTTATAATCAAGTTCGACTGAATTTACATTTTATGGTTGTGATCAACTTTCAACAAAATTTTTTAGTGTTTCAATGGTTATAATAAAAAATTGTTTGATAACTTTCAACAAAAAAATTTCAGTGTTTCAATAGTTATAATAGAAAAAAGTTTGATAAATTTATTACTTCAAAGATAACAATTTTGTATTGTAATCTTACTTACTATTTTTTTTGTACTGTACTTTATTATATTTTTGTTTTTATTGTGGAATTTTGTGGAATTGTGATATGTGAAAATGTAATCTCACACTATAATTCATATAAGTCAGTGGGAAGTTCTGATAACATCCCCATCCCCCGCCATTTTATACATTGTGCCAAATATTATAAACCGTCTAGTTTTAAATTGTAAAATAATTATTTACGTCCATACTTCATTAAGGACAATCCATGTGACAATAATCGTATTAGTGACTGGAATATTTTAACATAATTTAGCATATTACTCGTGTTTAACCCGGCCGAGTGTGGCAGGGTACATCATACCCACCATGTTACTTATTTGCGTGTATTTTTTGTTTGTGACCTTCAAACCTGTTGTTGTTTTGAGTAGCTGGAGTTAAAGGGGTGCGGGTGGGGGTAGTGGCGTGATCGCAGTGTCGCGGCAGCCTGTGCTCGAATTTTATGCTTGCAATCTGCATTCGGGTATGAGGTAGCCTGTCACATAGCTGGTGTATATATTTCGTGACAAAAACTAACATTACTTTTTCTGCCATTTTAACTTACTTTCCTTGTTGCATTGTAGATTTTAATAGAAAATGTACGTTGATAGTGAAGAAACCCAACTTCGATCAATGCTGGAAGAAGTATTAGAAAATACTGCACTGATTTGAACTCCAGTTCCTAAGACGTTCCTAATATTTTTTGATACTTTTTTTTTAGTGTATACAGTTACTTGTTTCATGTTCTATCATATCTTTAAGTTTTTTTTTTTCATTAAACTTGTTTTCTTTAGTTCCTTTGTAGTTTATTTGTAGTGAAAATTTTTTTTGAAAATTCATAGTGACTGACTTGTTTCCATTCAAGTAAAATATAAAAATGGTGCAAATGTTTTATTTCCAATACATTATTATAGTCTTGCTGTAATAAAAAAATAATTATTATAATGTTTTTTCTTAAGAATCAAGTTTTACAGTCAAATTTGTAAATGGGTATATTTGTAATTTGTAAACCTGCCACATAATTCTTGTTACATTTTTTCACCACACTCTCGCCGGGTTAAAAGTAAATGATTGAATTCATTATGTAATAAATATACAGGGTGCAACAGCAAGTATCTGAAGGATTTAAACTTTGATACCTGAGCATATTTGGAGTAAAAATTATGTCATTTTACCATCCAATGTTATATTTTTTTTTCAATTAAAAACAATAATATTTTTCCATCACAAGTCATGACTGAATAGTCGGTGTAGCCTAGCGGGTCATGTGATAAGCGCTCCATCTCGTTCCAACAGCATGTTAATACACAAAACAGCGCATATATTATGTGATCCCATTGCGACGTGTAAGAGTGTGATCAGTGGCGATGTGTGATTTAAAAATATATTTTTTTGTTTTTAACTTGAAATTGTTCCAAATTTTGAAAGACAGAAATAGCAAGACTTAACTTTCCGTCTAGTTTTTAGACTCACAGAATCAATTTCTTCAAGTAAATCAATATGGTGCACGAACAGTTATTATGTTTTATTGTTTTTTTTTTTTTATTCTTTCTCTTTTCATTTTCTCCATTTTCTTTTTGTTTTTGCAAAATATGTTCCATATGTTCATACTCATCCTAATTTGACTGTCCTAAATCAGAAATCCTCCTAGTTCGGCAGTCAAAAAAATTTATGAATAATGTATAACAGATGTTTAATCTTGTACTGAATAAATAAATAAATAAATAAAAAACCTTGGATAGGTTCCACGCTTCCGCATACAAACATCTGAGGAATATCTTCTGAGTTTACTATCAATTTAATATCACAACACTCAAAAATCGCTCGCCTACTCCAGCTTGCTTCTCAGTACACCATCTAATAATGCTAGCATAGCTTGGTTATTAAATTGCTTACAAGTCCTGATGATGAACCCAAGAAGTTAGTAACAAGACTGAGTGGGCTGCGATATATGGCCCAGAGAATGTCAGTTCAGAATCAAAGACAACACCGATTTTACACCTGATAACGTTTCGCCCTTTATCTTTTAATATCAATCTATGAGAATGAGTGAAGGACATTGTGCCATTTTTTTGTGTTGAAATTTAATTTGTTTGTCAATGACCATTCAGATAGTGCATCCAGATCAGCTTGCATTTTAAAACAATCTTGTTGGGAGCTTATTTCCATCAGAATTTTAAGGTCATCTGCAAATAGTAGACATTTGCTGTTCCTAACACAGTTTTGGATGTCATCTATTAGAATTAGAAACAACATAGGTCCGAGGTTAGACCCTTGAGGAATTCCATTTATGAATTATGTCCGTTTACTGAAACAAATTGGCTTCTGGATTTTAAATACGATGAGAAAAAGTTCAGTGCTGGTAGGTTGAAGCCTAGTTTAAACATTTTCCTCAGAAGAATATCTTGTCAAATGCTTTGGCAAAGTCGGTGTAAACTAAGTCTGTTTGGTGTCTCGATTCTAAACCGATGGCTACCAACCGTGAAAAATTAAGCAGATTTGTGATTGTTGATTTTTTTGGAAGGAAACCATGTTGATTTTCTCCAACGAATGGCGAAATCTGGTGATTTAATTTGTCGCAAATCAATTTTTCAAATGTTTTGGCAGCACTGATAATATGGCGACCGGTCTGTAGTTTTTGACGAGTAATAACAATAATTTTATTTTTTTTAACAAAGATAAACATTCCTGGGATACAAATACCCTGACGACATTTGAAAATCTCCTACTACCACCACACCCAAAATTTTGCTTGAGTCATGATGGAGGACTTAGCCAGCCTAGGAATTGAACACATCATGCCTGGGTGGGATGCCAACTCAGCAACTGATCAGTCAAATATACCTACTGCTTTGATGAAAAAGATAAAACCTTTCCCTTGCGTCATCTGGAATGTCAGACGGCAGCACCAACGAAACGAACTAGTAATAAATCACACCCTTTCTGCATGTGACAAGGGATGTGCATTCTTTTGTTTGCGGTCTGGCTATAGTCCAACTGCAAGATGTTAATCAATTGACGTAGGATTCATATGGTTTATCTCTATTTCCTCAGACAATGTGAGTGACATCTCGGTGACTTGGACCACTTTCGATATCACCCCTGATACCTTTGTGGAGTACGGTATCGAGGGTACGGACATGAAGCAGCTGGGCAGCCATAAGCTCTTTGTGGACGGGGGGATGGAGAAACGCAAGATCTACATACATCGAGTGCTCCTCACCAACCTGAAACCAAGCACCAAGTATTGTAAGTACATCAACTTACTCCACTATTTAATAAACCCGTTATTCAACTTATCCCTTTATTGCTTACAACTTATCCTGTTATTGCTTACAACTTATCCTGTTCTTCAGCTTATCTCATTATTAAACTTAACACGTTTATTGAATAGCCTTAATATTCAACTTTCCTATTATTCAAGATACCCCGTTATTCAACTTATTCTATTTGTCAGCTTACCTCATTATTAAACTTAACACGTTAATTGACAAGCCTCGATATTCAACTTCCCTTTTATTCAAGATACCCCACCAATCAACTAATCCTGTTCTTCAACTTTTTTTTTTTTACATGAGCTACACACAGGAGGCCCTGAGGAAAATAATTTCCCTCAGGGCCGTTTTAAAATTGTGTTTACTTTCTCTTTTGCCGGTAAGGGATTAAAATTTTTAGGATAAGTGTCCATGGGATGGTTTTGTTTTGATTGGTTTAATCTCGATCTTAACGTTTCGCCATCTACATCTCACCACCAATTTTTCAATTGATTTTCAAGTGATTTTTTCCAGTATTATACCGCCGAATATCGCTTTTTTTCGCTACTGGTATTTACCCTCCGACTTCTGCATTTCCACTGTTTTCCGATAATCTGACAATTTTTGTGCGTGTTTTTCTTAATCTTGTTTTTATCCGGAGTGCCTAAATCGGTTGTTGTAAAATGAAAACCATTATCGATTTCCCAAAAAATTGAAATCATCAGAGAATTAGACGCGTCGTGCGGAGAAACGCACATTCTATTGGCGAAAAGGCTTGCGATTCCGGTGACAACATTAAATGGAATAGTTTTTTTTTATTTACATGAGCTCCACACAGGAGGCCCTGAGGAAAATAATTTCTCTCAGGGCCTATGTCATCTTTGGGGATGCTATGTGTGGAGGGTTTTTTAAGGAGAGGAAGGGAAGGAGAGTTCTGGTAAGGAAAAGGGTTTAAGGGGTGGGTAGGAATCTGGGGTTCAGTGTGTCCTGGTCATCCGCCTCCAAGACCTAGACAAACCTCACCCCATGAACCCGGGCACCCCTGCTAAATCACCAAACGTAGCGAACCACTTGGGGCGACCTAAGGCAGAGGTGTTGGTTATCCAATAAAGGTTCCCGGGGCAGCGGTACCCATTCCCGCCTCCCAAATTAATGAACTTAATTTATTTTTAAAAAAACCCTCGACTCTGGATGGATTCTCCTAACTTAACAAACGGATTGTAATCTTTAGAGCTACCCTTGTTCTACCGGTATTTCAATGGAAGATGCTCCAAGGAACTAGCGTCATTGATCCCTTCGGCACCGTTGCATAGTCGGGAAACACGCCGAACGCGCGCCCAACATACGTACATAAATTGACATTTGTCACACGAGAACGGGTCCCTTCTTCGACTCATTGTTGTATTCAACAGCTCGGCTGTGGAACAATTTGCCGGCCTCTGTGTTTCTTCCTTCCTTCAACATGGGTCTCTTTAAGAACAATGTTCATTCATTCCTCTCCTCAAAAAGACTCTCCACACAGCATCTCAGCTCGCGAGTTTAACGAGATTGCACTCAAGCATAAAAACGTCTTATTCGTAGCGCGGACTGACACGGACGGAGTTGCGATCTGTCGTAATCTGTAATTTCTAATAGTCTGACTAATTGGTATATTTTGTTAATTAATCTGTAATATCTAATAAATCTACTGAGTAGATATAGTTTTATTTAATTGATAATAGTATTTCAGTTTAATAGCCAAGTCAGTTTAGATAATAAGTTTCATTTTTTTTTGACTTCTCGTTGTTTTGTTTGTAATAAAAAAACTGTTTTATTGCTAAAAGATTTTTGTTTGATATTAGAAGAGAAGACTGGTTGTTTCTTTCATTTGTTATTTGATAGATACGTACGTCAAATTTTACCACTTAGAAGTTTATTAAAAAATTATAGACAAATACGTCAAACAATGTTTTATGCTTAAAAAAAAGTCTATTGAAAAAATCGTGAAAATAAATATTTATCTTATAATACTTATAATTTTTATTATTTTTTTACTAATTTATTCAAATACTAGCTTTTCCCCGCGGCTTCGCTCGCATGGTATTACGGGAAATTACTGTAGCGGTTGAACTTATCAATTATCCCCCCTCCTCCCCACCCCACCCCCTCCCGCATTCCATACATTCATTCCCTTACATTCAGTTTTCAAACATCTAGCCTGCCACCTAAATTTCACAAAGAAAAAAAGAATTATCCAATTTTGTTCATTCGTTCGGGATTTATGCGCTTACAAACATTTCGGATGTTTATTTTTAATTAAATATTTGGAAGTTTGTTAATATAATACAAAATTACACTATTTATTATTCAGTCTTTATAATCGTTACGAATTATATTTTTAATGTAGGAACTCTTATCTGACATTTATTCCAGCTTGTCCAAAAAAAACAAAACATATTCCAATATTTAAATTTTCTGGGGCAGTAGCTGACCAGGGGGCTGAGTACCTACCAGCTTAGAGCCCACAAATATATCAACATCGTTTCCATGGGAATGATTTTTTTCTGACATTTGTAATTAACTCGCTTTTGTTAGCGACAGAAAACGTATAACAAATATAATATATTAATATTTATAATTTCGTAACGCCAGAGCTTACCATCATATACAACATATAGTCTGCGCATATAATATAGCTTTCTATTGGTGAATGAATTTTTAAAGTCTTTTTATTGGTTAATGCCTGAAAAGGTCATAAACAAACTCGAGCAGTTTCGCATTTATAATATTAGTATGGATTTTGATTATTTGCAAAAAAAAACACACAAAACTGCCAAACTCGCGAGATCTCGCTCTTGTTATTCATAAACTCGCGGGATCTCGCTTGAGCCCCAATCTCGCGAGATTTGCATTCCCTACTCCCACCCTAAAATGAGTTCTGTACTCATCGGGATTGGCAAGGAATAAAAACAATAAATAAAAACATTCTCGCAAACACTACATTTTATTATTTTTTGTGATTTATGACTAGTCATTGGCATTTATTTATTTTTATGCTTGTAAATAAGTCGTTTGATAAGGTTGACAGATAATTATTGTTATTGTTTATTTAGAATCGTAAAATTATGACAATAGATAACATTTATATAATCAAGAGATTTTTTACAATCACCCGCGAATCGTAAAATATATAATAATTATGATATAAAACTTTTACGACACACACAAATGAATCACTCAAACTGGACTTGAAGTTTTTACAAGTAGCCGATGATATACATAATGGATTTGATGCAATGTCCGTATGTATATTTTGCATGAAGTATCGGTCACTTTGCATACTACAAGATAGAATAGATTAGTTGACTACTTCCAATTTTGATTGATGCAATTTGCAAATTGCCACAGCTCTTTAAATTGCTACTGCATTAAATAATGTTACACATTGGCGTACAAGTGTTTGTATAGGTGTCGAACCAAGAAACAGCATGACTGCAATGTGACCTTTTTACAGAAGCAAAAGTCTAAAAATATCAACCAATATCTTTTTGTTAAGAAATGTTTAGTCCAACAAAATTTTTTAGCCACTCAGGCCAAGAGCTTGTTTTGTTGGAAAGTCAAAGTATTTCGCTTTGCTATAAAATCCAAATAAATGTAATATTTCTGAACACATCCGAAAACTAAAAAATGTTTTTGAAAGGTGATGAAATATGCTTTAAATTTTTATAATTCGAAATAAACATATAATTTACAATAAAAATACATAAATTTGTTATAGACCACTTTTATTTAATTCACACTCTACCGGTTTCGGAAGCACCCTTCCTTCGTCAGGAGAATATAAGAACTGCGATACTCGATATAGAATATTGACAGACATACAAATTTTAGGTGTTTGAGTGGGAGATGAGCAATGGGGAGGGGTTAATTGCAGAATTTCCAGGAAGAACAGAGCGGTTTATCGGAAATATGTTTAGAATGGGACCAAAAGATAAATTATTATTTAGGGATTTTCTAATTTCAAGTGCTTCTAAATTATCTAATTTTTTGCTTTTATTGTTTACGGTGAAGAATTTTAACCCCTGTGTCCTTATTAAAAGTATGATCCGTGGAAATAAGATGATTGGCAATTGCCAATAATTGACAATTGTTTAATGTAAAAATAATTACTAAAAAATTGCCAAAGTTTCATAATTTTTTTGGATTTTGGGTTAAATTTCTGTTGTTTCACCAGCGGCATCTCCACCTACTAACTAAACCTTGATTTTAATCTATGCATATCCCAATCGCAATTTCATAACTAACTAACCATCACGCCGTTTCCCGCAGGGGTAGGCAGAGAGGACGGGCCGCCAAACAACTCGGTCCTGGCACACACTCTTTGCTTCACTCACATTCATACATCGTATCATACATACTCTTCTATTATTCTGACTTTTGACATAGCCCAACTCAAGTATCTGATTCACTTGATCGTGCCACGTCTTCCTCGGGCGTCCCCGACTTCTTTTACCATTCACATTTGCATCATATATTCTTCTTACACTACTTTCTTCGTTCATTCGCTCTACACGCCCAAACCATCTGAGGGTCCCTTTCTTAATCTTACTAATTATGCTTACATCAGCCTTACATTCTTTGCGGATCTCCACATTTCTCACACGATCATACATGGTTTTACCACACATACGCATCAGGGATCTCATTTAATGTAATAATTGTTAATACTCTGTAAATGTTCAAACAATAAATAATTTTTTTAAATCATTGTAAACAATTGAGTTGTACATAATATTATTACGTATTCATGAGGAAACAGATGAGTGGAGTTGAGATAGACAGAATGTATTTCAATTAGATAACATTTTGCACATATCAAGCATAATAGACATTACTCACTCGAGCTGTAAAACATTTGTATTTATTTGTTAAATAGGTCATTTGGAACTTTGATTCTGAGCCCGGAGGTAGCGTTACCGTTTTGCAAATAGTTGTTACCGGGGGACTATGAGGCAACAATTTACATTATCGAAATGCTGAAAAAATTTGGATTATTATAAGCAATGTGAACTCTGCATGGCAAATGCATCTGCAAGGATTAGGTATTAGTTTGAAATGAAAAGAAGGTGTTGAAATACAAGATTATATTATCATTTAAAAGAACATCCTCAATCTACGTTGGCTGGCGAAAGAAAGGGCTTGCTTAGGTAAAATTGATGGTATGGTACCGTTATAAGTTGCAGCGTAGATGTAGACTGGGTAGCGTAGTGGCTTGCCGAAAAGTCCTCGCGTAGATTTGAGAAAGAATCTCACACCGTGAGAATGGAACGTCTGCAAAACATTGACAGGCATTTCAGATGCCAATAATCCTCAGGATGACCTCTAGTCGATTTCAAAGATGGCGAGAGTCACTTCCGAGATGTATGATCACAATCATAGCTAGATATTTTGGTTATAAATAGTTAACATTTTTAGTATTTTAATTTACTAATTACGATATAATTAGTCTCAAATTACAAAAAATACTGAAAAAATTCAATGTTAATACAGTTGTTACACAGTCATAAAAGTTACACAGAAGATAAACATGCACCTCTCGAGCGCAACGCGTTGTCATAGCAACAAAACTGTTGTACTTACCAAACAGCAGCGGTCGTCCCTCGACAGTGTTGACCGACGACTGAGTTGGGGAGTGGGGAGGGGGATAGGGGATAATTGATTAGTACAGTAATTTCCCCCCAATCCCATGCGAGCGAAGCCGCAGGTAAAAGCTAGTGTATAATAAAGCAGAAAATGTATGTACTTGCATTTTGTTCCAAAGCAGAAGATTCTCTCAGTATTATCTTGGTGAGAGACCACCGTTAATTTAAGTTAGAATCAATACATTGCTTCAAATGTTTATTATCCAA
This sequence comes from Glyphotaelius pellucidus, assembly GCA_936435175.1. Classification (NCBI taxonomy): domain Eukaryota; kingdom Metazoa; phylum Arthropoda; class Insecta; order Trichoptera; family Limnephilidae; genus Glyphotaelius; species Glyphotaelius pellucidus. Next base: position 35,851,739 of record OW386548.1, read on the forward strand.
ATTTTAATTAGCAGACAATTCTCAACATTCTTCATTTTTCTTCTTTCCATCCTTCTGCCTCTTTGGAACATTTATCAAATCTGACCCCACAAAGGCCCCACAAGGGAAGAGTTCATGGGGATGGCCTCAGCTCTCCTCTCCTCCAAGGAAGGAAGTCCACAGAGGTGGCCTCAGCACTCCTAGGTTCCCAAAAGGCCCCTAGTTTTTGAATGGTCCAATTTTTTGTCAAACGAGCGACCAGGGAAATAGAAGGTCCACTCCAGTAGAGCCCCGAGTACTGGAGTAAGATAAAAATACTCCGAGATGCGACCCTGTTTCTCGGAGGCACCGTTTGTGTGAATGTTCCCCAGGACATTCAGCCTGAGCACGGTAGCTCACACCTCGCTTGTGATGGCTATTGCAGGTTTGTGTTTCCACTCCCTGAGCGATGGGTTCGCCACACTCCCTACGCTAGACATTGAACACTAAGTGTTTGCCCTCTAAGAAAATGTATGAATGTTTGTTATTTTTTTGCAGTGTACCATTGCGGCAGTTCTGCCGGGATATCTCCGCAGTTCTGGTTCAGGACCGTTCCCGCCGGGGACAATTGGAGCCCCCATGTGGTCATCTTCGGGGATATGGGGAATGAGAATGCCCAAGTATGAAATTATTATTATTCATTACAATTCAGAAGTAAATAATTAGCTCTGCTACACATTTAATATTTTATCTTTATTGTCTGTGTGGTTTTTAGTGAGTCACATTAGATAACTATTGATTTGCTGGAATGTTTATAAAATTGCGCATTGCAATATTCTCCACCTGCGAATAGTAATAATACACTGCAGTGTATATTACCTTAATTATGTACATTTTTTGTACGTTTGATACAAACCAGATTAATTGTACCTAATCTACATTGTTGTCAGTGTTTTTTTCATGGAATTAATTTTAAACAATGCATAGTAATTTTTCTCTTTCAAACTTTATTTGCTCATTTTATGCATTCAACAAAATAATTTTAACTTTTTAATGAATTTGCTTGAATATCTAGAATTTTAGTAAAAAAAGCTTTTAATTTAAACTGATTTTATTTTTGCATGATAGCCGGTCATTTTTATGACTTAACCTCTGGTTTGCCGATTGTGCGCCCAGGACGCGCCATAAAAAAAAAATAATTTTGAGATGCGATTTTAAACCTTATGTATAAAGAAAACGTATGAAGGACAAGGTCAGAATCGCTTGGGGCATTCTTGTTCTTGATGTAACAGATTTAAGGAACACACCTAGCCTTTCAAATAATCATCTTTGCACATATCTATGGCTTTCGAAATGACATTTCTGCCGCGATTTGAGCTGTCAAACTTTGAGCGTCGAATGTCATGAAAAGATCGATAAAACTATCAATTTGTCAAATAAACGCAAGTAATATTATTTGTAAGCATAGTTTATTGTAAATATTATATACGATAGCATAAAATAAATCCGCAAAATATTACGTCAAAGTCAAAACATCGCGAAATTTTCGAGTTTCTTCCCTGGCATTTAAGAGGTTAAGTACTCTACAGCTTGCTGTGGAATGAGTTGCTGAAGTAATTCCACCGTCCCATAACCAATTTTTTGTATGAAAAAGTTCTAACATCAAGCTACATCTATTTTACAAGGTTCTATCTAATATCATCTTTTTGAACCTTTTACAATCTCCATTTTTGTATCTGGCAGTAAAGTTGATCTTAGTTACGAGGCGCATTGCAGTTCGTCACTTTGGTTGGAAAGGGTTCCAACTTTGCGTTACCATGTTCGGAGGTGTCAGAGTTTGCAAGGATGATTTTTCTTAATCTATTTAATAATTTTTGATTTTGAGGTTCAATCTATTGAGGTAAAGTATTTTAGTTTATCATATTTTAATGGAAAATATTTAAATACGACGTGGCCCTTGCTTGGATTTGCATTAGAGCAGCGGTTGTCAACCTTTTTGAGCCTACGTTTCCCTTGACTCTTACTACAAATTTGTTGTACCCTGTACCTTCTATCTTATGTATAACGAAAGAAATGTTTCATTTGTAATTTTGTAATACTCTCATTATCAGTATATTAATACGTGAAGCAAAAACTTTGTACCTCTTTTTACAAAAATTGCGCGGACGGAGGAGTATGAAATTTCGCACACTTATAGTTTATATAGAGAAGGAGTGCAGAATGCTAATATTTTTTTTAAATTATGCATAAAAAATACATTAAATCAATAAAAAAACATTATACATTAAATTAATTGTGGTCAAATTTCGACCATTGGGCGACCACTAGTTATATGAATTTAACAATCAAGTCACACAAATACAATGAATGCAATTTTATACAGAAAGAAACACAACTTCGGGCATTTTTACCAGTGATTCTACATGCAAAATTGATCAAAATACCAAATTGCATAAAGTAGTTAAAACTTTATGCAATGAATTATTAACCCTAACTGTTTGCATATGGTTCTATCTACATGTTTAGATATGTTCTAAAATGGTAAGTTTATGTCCTATTTAAATATTTTCTTTAAAATATGTTCAAAATACTTTACAAATCATTCAACCTCAAAAAAATAAATAGAAATGTAAATAGAAAATGAGAAATCGCCTTTGCAAACTTTGAAACCTCATACCTCGGAACAAGGAAAAGTGAAGTTAGAAAACTGATTCAACTAAGGTGACGAGTCATTTTTGTGTTTCTTCCCTCTGACAACAGATTTGCTTCTCCCTTTTCCTTAAACAGACCATCTGCACAGTATTCCCAAAGATGATATATATGCCTGCTATGTGGAGTTAATAAAAAAGTGCCTTTTTTAATCCTTTTCACATGATTCTCATGGCCTCGATCAGGCTTCTGCCATCCACAATACAATTACCCTATCCGTGGTGGTGAATAGTAGTTAAGTAACTAACCTTTCAGAATCGAAACGTTGCTTCAAATTGTGTGGTTATTGATAGACCTGGTACTTAGCTTAGTAGTTCAGGTCCCACAGTCCCATAGTGTTTGCAGTATTCTCATAAAAAAGCAGCTCCAGCCTTTCAGTATTCAATCATCCACCATTTGTCTTCCTTTCAGTCCCTGGAAGCCCTGCAGCGAGAGGGTCAGATGGGCATGTACGACGCGGCGATCCACGTGGGGGACTTTGCCTACGACATGGACTCTGACAATGCGCGCATTGGCGACGAGTTCATGAACCAGATTGAGTCCTTTGCCGGCTACCTACCGTACATGGTCTGCCCCGGAAACCACGAGGAAGCCTAGTGAGTTACATTCTTGACATCTTCAATTATTCCTGGTACCATGACAAAACTGAATATGGAAGAAAAATGAAGTAACCTAACCTATTTTTTATCATGTTTGTTTGGCATCATAATATGTTTTCGTTTTTTTTTATCTTGATTATAAATGAAACTATTTATATCCCAAAGTGGTGGTTTGGCGGTCTCTATGTGCTTTCAGGGATACTAAATTGTATTGCGCTTGTGAACTGCAGAATGAGGACAATTGGGCCATAGATTTTTTTTTTACATGAGCTCCACACAGGAGGCCCTGAGGAAAATAATTTCCCTCAGGGCCTATGTCATCTTTGGGGATGCTGTATGGAGGATTTTTTTTTAAGGAAAAGGAGGAAAGGAGAGTTCTGGGAAGAAAAAGGGTTTAAGGGGTGGGTAGGAATCTGGGGTTCAGTGTGTCCTGGTCATCCGCCTCCAAGACCTAGACAAATCTTACCCCATGAACCCGGGCACCCCTGCTAAATCACCAAACGTAGCGAACCACTTGGGGTGACCTATGGCAGAGGTGTTGGTTATCCAATAAAGGTTCCCAGGGTGGTGGTACCCATTCCCGCCTCCCAAATAGATAGGCCATAGTCCTTTTGGATACAAAATTTAATATATTGAAACGTTATTGCAACATGCCAAAATGCAAGCTCCTAATCATTGTAATTTTGAATCATTGTGAATTTCACTCTCTGCGAATCAACATAACATAATCGGTGTCTATCTTAAAATATTATGAAATTGTGCACCATTTTTAACGTGTGGAAAATAATCAAAAGGCCGCCTACGCAGCAAACAATCGCTCTACAAGGTTAGGGTCTCTTGTTGTACATTTAGACAGTGCTGATTGCCATTCTGTTCATATATTTTTTTCTGCGAATAGATTCATTAATCAAATAAATTTTTAGGGTATTATGTCCAGCGAGTTTGGTGTTATTTACACACCCCAGGCTCACATAATATGATTCAATATGGCGTTATTTTAAACAATTTTATTGTTAATTAATTCTCTAAAAATGTTGAAAGACAAGATAATAAAATGCAAAGCGCTCCTTATTTGGTGTTTATATCATCGATGTATATAATGGTGGAATCCTCTAGCACAACATTTTCAAAATGGTGGGTCGAGAGCTGGCACTGAGCCGCGATAGCAAATTGCTGGGTCACCTAAAAAAACTTACTAAAAAAACCAAAAAAAACGTTTTTCTCCAAACCTGAAATTCATAGTTAACAAGAAACAGCATTACAGTACTCATTAGTAAATTATTAGCTCAGACCTACGAAAAAATCACAGGATTGTCTGAATTCTTGACAATTTTGAATATGTCAATTACGGTTCCACGCCAACTGAGAATAAAGTCAACTCAACACCTCCTTGAAAAGTCATTAAAAGCTATAAAAAAAATTTAAATAAGCCGATAACCCTAACCTAACGTAACCTATTTAACCAATTTTTTATTTATATTTTTTATCCCTCTAAATGACTTATCTGAGATGGTTCTGAGTTGGTTTCATTCCGAGTTGTCCGGTCACCATCAATTACAATTGATTACTCGGATTTGCTTTGAATCAAAGTGTCATTTCAAAATTGAAACTAGTTGTGTGAAGAAATCAGACAAGCCATAAAGTACCTCTTTATGGCTTGTCTGATTTCTTCACACAACTAGTTTCAATTTTGAAATGACACTTTGATTCAAAGCAAATCCGAGTTCATTGAATCGTAGTTACACAGATAGACATACAACTGAAATTATTTTTTTTGATCTCTTAATATTTTTGTCAAAGTAAAAACTGATTAAACCTGAAATAATGTTAATATTGATGAGTGATTAGTGGAAAACCAACATTCAGAATCGAAATGTTGCTTGAAATGGCTTTAGTCATGTTTGTTGACCTTAGCAGTATAGCCGGGCACTTCCTTGCATTCCTCTTCCCCATTTCCTTCCCCTCTTCATTATCCTCAGTCTCAAAACATACCCAAATTGGGGATGCCTTCATTGCAGGCTTCAGACAGTTGGGACTCGTGTGCATATAATTTGGGTACCACCGCCCCGGGAACCATTTATTGTATAACCAACACCTCTGCCATAGGACACCCCAAGTGGTTCGCTACCTTTGGTGACTTAGCAAGGTTCATGGGGTGAGGTTTGTCCGGGTCTTGACGGGGGATGCGTCTCCCCACCAGCTGCATGTCAGGCCGGATCGAGAGAGAATAGTTGAGGGAGTCCCTTTGACTTCTCCAGCCGTACTCTCAGAATATCACCTTGCACCGCAGTGGGAGGGATTCACACGTCCGTCACTCCTGGACACGCTGACCCCCAGATTCCTAATCACCCCTCATACCATTTTCCTTCCCAGAACTTCCTCTCCTTCCTTTCCTAAAAAGAACCTCCACACAGCATCCCCTAAGATGACATAGGCCCTGAGGGGAATTATTTTCCTCAGGGCCTCCTGTGTGGAGCTAATGTAAAAAATATATATATATAAACAAACAAAAACAAAAAAAAGTTCTTCAAATACCAAATTATGTTTTTTGAGGAAGATGGCGGGTCAGAATGTTGTTGCGATAGCGTATTCGGAATCAGGTTATAGCAGTTGCCTAGATATTGGAAGGTTCCGTCATTAGAATCCTGGTTGCGACAGTAACCTTATTTTTCTTGTGGGTTTTTCTAAAGCCTGTGGTTTGATGATTATTTATATTTATTGTTATTGAAGGGCTCGTTAGTCAGAGGAAGGTCATATGTGACTGGTATCTTCTATCTTTTTCATTTTCATATAAGACTTGTCAGAGGGAAGAGGACGTTCGTCGACGATGTACGAACAACCACTCTCTCTGTACTTATTCATTAGATATATTTTAACTCAAGAGGGCACTCATTTCCCGATGTACAAATTGTTTATTTACCGTAGGAAATAACTTTCTATATTATTCCAAACTATTTACTTTACACATGCCTTTGATAGGATTTAAGTGTTAGGTAAATAGGGCAATATTTATGATGTCTTCAAAATTCGCAAATTCACTTTGTGGCGTCATTAAATCAATATTTATGAATTTACAAAAGCTGGAGACAATCAGACAATTGTGTTTTCACTTCAATTTTATGGTACAATAAATTTGTTATATTTATATTAAATCGACAGTTGAGTCATTTTCACATTCACAGGAAATATAGTCATGTGACTTTATTAATATGACTTATAAATAAAGTCACAGTATTTGAAAGAGAGAGTATGAAAATAATGTGCAATATAGTTGTGAATGATGAATACTTGGAGCATTTTGATGAGTTTGTGTATTATTATTTATTTTAATAAAAACAAATAACTTTATGTACACCACTATTTAATTAACAATATCAACATGTTTCGAAAACTATGTTTTCTTCGTCAGGATAATATGTTAATAAAAAATAACAAAAGACAAAGAAGTATAGACAAATTAGAACATAGACAAAATATTAGAAAGGAGAGGTGATTAATTACTTAAAATATCACAAAAACAATTATATAAAATAAAATATAAAAATTATTTTAGGATGGGTAAAAAATTACATTAACTTAATAAAAAATCTTTTAAAACAAAATAGGAAGTCTAAATAACAAAATAAATTATTATAAATATAAGTATTAATACGAAAATAAATTTAAAAGATGGCTATTTTTAAAAAACGTTTGGTTATTTATAATATTTAATTTACTATTAACACTTTTCCTAATTTCTAAATTATCTAATTGTAAACCCGTTGTGTTGGTGTGTAAATTTTTTAAACCTTTATTAATATCAAAAGAATGACCTGTTTCCAAAATGTGGTTGGTAAATTCTGAATATTATTATAAACATCTTAGATATTATTTATTTATTTATTATTTATTTGATGCAATATTTCAAATTTTAAAGTATAATCAGTAATGTTGGCCTCACTGGGTGGTTTACCCGGGCTGAGGCCCCCATTTTAAAATACAAGAAATTTTTTTTTTTTATACGTATCAAATTTTGGTAAGAAAATTGGTATCTGGGAAGTATGTTTACGAGGGAAGTATGCCTTCCCATCAAGGCTGATAGAGAAGACTATTAGAGGTAACTTCATTAATGGAGGACTGAATGCCGTTTTGTGGACAGAAAAACTGTCCTAAAAACTAGCAGTCCACAATGGAGTTCCGATATGGCAGTGAGGCATGGAACTGGTAGAGGAAGGATGAAAGTAGACTGAATGCTGTAGAAATGAGATCCCTGAGGTGTGTGTGTGGTAAAACAATGTATGATCATGTGAGGAACGTAGAGATCCGCAAAGAACGCAAGGCTGATGTAAGCGTAATGAGTAAGATTAACCCATTGGCCACAAACCCCGGCAGCCTGCCGGGTGTGCAACTCAGGTACTTACCCACAAACGCCGGCGAGCCGCCGGGCTAGAGTAGGTCCGCCAAAAAACGGAAAACCAGCATGACAGTGACTTTTACGAAAAAAATTTAAATGCCAATTGCTCCGTAGGTAGTTATTTATTCATTTCGTAGAATTGGCAATAATATGTTTCTTATATTCTTTCCCTGATATTTGGTTTCCAAGTTTTGTTTGCAGTCAGCCGCGATTTAATTTCTTCAAAATTGTGAGTGGTTCCAGGCTTTTGACAGTGACCCTGCACGTCCCTGAATCCTTTGAGAACTCTCATACCAAATTATTTTATTAGTAATTAATATACATATATGTAAAAAACCAAAATAATAATTGTTCAATTTATGAATTTTATGTTTTTTTGTAACTTTATAAATAAAAATGTGAAAAAAACTTACGAAAAAAAAGAAGGTTATATTTGTATCCCTATTAACACATATTTTAATATTTTTTAATATTAATTTTTATCTTTTTCTTTACCTTAATCTAATATGTAAACAAATTTAAAGAAATTAATTCATTTGAATATATGGTTCAAAAGTTACAATAGATTTAGTATATCAATGCAGGTTTTCAATTTTTGGTATAAGATTAATTCAGTGGTGAAGGCCAAATTTTTAACTCATTAATTCTGTGGCCAATGGGTTAAGATAGATGGTTTGGGCATGTAGAGCGAATGAACGAAGAAAGGAGTATAAGGAGAATATATGACGCAAATGTGAATGGTAGAAGAAGTCGGGGACACCCAAGGAAGACATGGCATGATCAAGTGAATCAGATACTTTGAGTCGGGCCATGACAAGAGTCAGAATAATAGAAGAGTATGTATGAGACGATGTATGAATGTGAATGAGGCAAAAAGTGTGTGCCAAGACCGAGTTGTTTGGCCGTCCGTCATCTCTATATACCCCTACGGGGAAACGGCGTGACAGTTAGTTAAATCCACAGTGAACCCCCCAGGCCTAGACCATATTTTGTCAGAAGGTTAAAATATTTCTTTGCAATAAAATCCAAATAAATGCAATATTTCTGAACGTATCCGAAAACTATTGGTGATAAAAATGCTTTCAAATTTTATAAATGGTTTTATAAAGATATACTTCTTTTGTGGTTAATTTTTAGATTTGAATGTAAAGCAGGGTGTTTTCGCTTTCTAATAACGTTAAGAATCTAAACTTTAGATCACATAATTTGCTTGGAATAATTTAAAATGTCAAATTCTGTGGACATCGAATTGAAAGAAATCATGAAAAATTCATTGAAACACACATCTGTCCTGATGATGGACACTGTAATGCTATCCGAAATGTTGGCTTAAGATGGAGGTATCGCAACACGGCATAACACCTCAAAAATAAATGACGAAAAATTTTGTGGTGTGCATTATGTTTCAGACTGAGGTTACCATCACGTCATATTTAACATATTCATTACAATAACATTGATTGTATTTTCGAATTGGTGTCAGCACTAAGGGATTATTCATTTTAATACAGTCGTCACAATCAATGTACATATTATAAATACCAGTACTTTGTTTAAACGTAATACAATGAATTTTTTCATATATTTTGGAACACTGATAAATTGTTTATCAGATGCGTTCACGGGTGTGTTTTTGCACTTTGATAGAATACAATAAAATTAAAAATATTATATTATAGGTAGGCACTGTTTCGCTTAACCTCTTAAATGCCAGGGAAGAAACTCGAAAATTTCGCGATGTTTTGACTTTGACGTAATATTTTGAGGATTTATTTTATGCTATCGTATATAATATTTACCGAAACACGTTCCCTGATCAATAAACTATGCTAACAAATAATATTACTTGCGTTTATTTGACAAATTGATAGTTTTATCGATCTTTTCATGACATGCGACGCTCAAAGTTTGACAGCTCAAATCGCAGCAGAAATGTCATTTCGAAAGTCATAGATATGTGCAAAGATGATTATTTGAGAGGGTAGGTGTGTTCCTTATATCTGTTACGTCAAGAACAAGAATGCCCCAAGCGATTCTGATCTTGTCCTTCATACATTTTCTTTATACATAAGGTTTAAAATCGCATCTCAAAAATTTTTTTTTTTTTTTATGGCACGTCCTGGGCGCGCAATCGGTAAACCAGAGGTTAAGTGTAATCATTAAATAAACACTTCCAATTTTGAAAACAATGACACAATTCAAAGCAAAACTTTTAGAGTTCATTGTACTCGGAATTATGACACAGACACACAACCAAAATTAGCAATTTTAATGTAATTTTTTAATAATAATGACAATATTATTTTTCATTATTGTATTGTAAAATATGGCATCTTATATTATTTTTTTTAAAACCTATTATAATTAAAATTTTTCAAAAGTCTATGAATACAATGACATTATATATATAGACTCGCCATAGTCTCGCAAACTCAATATATAATGTGCCAAGTAAGCAACACTCTTTTGCTTTCAGCGATTTTCAATAATTTCTTAATTCAAAAGTTATCCATGTATGATAGATAGACGTTTAAAGAATATGTGCATATGGACCAAACAAATGATAGAATGAGGGCGGCATTTTCATATTCAAAATTCAAAAGTTCCGTTGATTACTGCCTCAAGTAGGAGGAGGTCTGGCCACCAGTCGAATTTTGAGTGATAGTTTTCAGGATATAATGAACAACGATAGTTTGCGTTTGTGGCTGTTATTGTATATGTTGTTACTGCTGATTTGTATGCTGTTTTACCGCAAGCAATATAAATAAAGAGTCATTAGACTATTATAAACAGTAAATTTTACTGTAATTTGGCTCTTGCGCATCCATACCTGTACTTTAGGAGGCTCTGAATTCTGTAATGGTGCTTAAAATCTTCAGGTGGAAAGGAATTGTATTACATATTTGTAATAATCGATGAAATAATAAGTAGTTTGCGTTTATTTACAAATGAAATGTTATTCCTTCGCTTTTACTACTATTTGCCGTGTAATCGAAACATTTTCTCATCACACATTTTAGCGCTTTTTGAATGCAACTTACCTACTGGTATGACATGACCTTACTCGACGCGTGGCAGTTTAGTACCAAAGTACTAGAAATAGAGTCCAGGGCAATTGCCTTGTTTTTGGCTTCCCATTTTGAGATTTATACCACGCGTCTACAGCATGTAATGTCATTGTATGAATATGTCATAATGACAGAGCTCAGCGTTTGATAGTTTTCTGGTTACCAATTGTCTCTTTGGGATCCTATTACGTACATACGCTGCAAAATGAATATTTATGCTATTTTAATTACGGATCTGTGATATGTTAGCGGGAAGTCAAGAGCTCTCCAAGAAATTCGTGGGTTTTATTTCTGCCAACGCAATTTATTATTGATAAAAATATTTAATTAAATGAAGACATTATGAGCGAAACTCAATCGAAAATCTGGAAACAGAAAAATCAGAAAAAGATATTTACACCTCTGGGACTCGAACCCGGGACCTCCCTACTTTCCGGGTTGGGCGCTCTTATCCACTGAGCTAAGGTGTCGATATCCAATTCGGTCACTTTTAACTGTACCATACTTCGACTAAGAACCACCCATATTATCTTCATTTTTCTTAACGCATATTTTTATTGGCTGCCATCTTTATGAATGATTGCAAGATTCAACTCGAACTAAATGCAATCTAGATGGTGTCTGGATAAATTATTATCCATTTTATTTAATGTGCGACATCTATTGACTCTTCTATTGAAAAAAGAAAAATGAAGATAATATGGGTGGTTCTTAGTCGAAGTATGGTACAGTTAAAAGTGACCGAATTGGATATCGACACCTTAGCTCAGTGGATAAGAGCGCCCAACCCGGAAAGTAGGGAGGTCCCGGGTTCGAGTCCCAGAGGTGTAAATATCTTTTTCTGATTTTTCTGTTTCCAGATTTTCGATTGAGTTTCGCTCATAATGTCTTAATTTAATTAAATATTACAGTTTGAGGTTTTACTCATAATAAGTTAAAATAAAAAAATAATGATAAAAATATTATCGACTGTGTTTTGGTAAAACCATCCAAGTCACATTTTCTGGGAATTTTACACTTTTCGTGGTTTCGAAGTACAACACAAATAATTCATGTGTCATTCATGTTATATTAATATTAAATCGACTTGCTGATGAATTGCTTTGGCAGTTTAGCGGTGACCCGACAGTTGATCCGCCGACAATTCGCCCCCGAAAAGTATTTACTATAAAATTATAATTGTTGTGCATTATTTATCAATTTCAAACGTAAAATCAACTTCAAAAATAATTTGGTATGAATATCAAACAAATGTATACACAGCATCGATTTTTTGTACTTATGTGCTGGTATAAACAGTATTTAGAGAAGCAGATTTTTCCTTAACGCATTTGAATGAAAATATGTTTTATACTTTTGTTATTCGGCGGTACATCTTCTATGCACATCCCTTCGGGGTCACTTAGTTATATTTTGTGTAATTAGGTATGCTGTATTTTCCTTAAACCGACTGCACATTGTAAATAAGTACGCCAGGGGGCCAATTGTTGGCGGGTTAACTAATAATAATAATAATTGGACAATTTGTAGAGCGCCGTTTTTGTGAAAAATCACCTCAAGGGCGCTTTACAATTTTTTTTTTTTTTTTTTAATATTCTTAGAATCTATCTAATTTTATTATTTACAAATAGATACAGAAACATACTTACCTGGCAGGTCACTTCCGATAAACACACTTTTTTTAGAAAGTTTATGCTTGGGGATGATACGACTTTGCACGTGGAAGACATTATATTGAAAACACTGAACATAGCATGAATTTACCTTTGCTATCCTCATCACTGTGCTTTTACATTTATAAGAAGATTAATGCCAAAATTGAATTAGTATTTATTTTGAAAGACTAGTGAATTTAGAGCTCTCTGGGATTGGAAATTTTCATAAAATAACCTTTATAAAAGATTAAAATAAGAATTTGGTTATATTTTACACAATTAGTTATTTACAACGTCGTGGGCCGTGAAGGCGAAGGTGAAAGGTTTTTTAACTTATGGATACGACTGTCTGAAAAGATGAGTTTTGAGTTTAGCTCTAAATTCCGCAGAATCTGTGATCATTCTTAACTCGTGTGGCAGTCCATTCCAGGCTTTAGGTCCTGACACTCCGAAAGCATGCTCACCGAATTTAGTATCTGGTGTGCGTTTTGGTTCCTTCAACCTTCCGATAGCTGATGTTGCTGCTGACCTGAGGGTTAATTGTCGAGGATTGGAATTTTCTGGAATACACATTTCCGATAAGTAAGCCGGAGCCATTCCGTCAAGGGACTTAAATATCATCCAGCAGAGCTTGAACTGGATTCTTTCGGGACACTTGAGCCAGTGAAGGTTTTTGAGATGCTCAGAAATATGGGAATATTTAGATACGCCGGTGATAAGTCTTGCCGCAGCGTTGAACACGGATTGAAATTTGTTAATATTGGGACCCAGTATAGCGGGTGCTTAAAGTGAAGAATAAAAAAACATAAAAAAACTAGTGTTACATCATCCAAGCCGTAAAAAATTATAATAACCTCCCTTTTGAATTGCGCTGTATCATCAACCAATCAGAACAAATAAATAAAATTAAACAATTTTTCAAAAAATTTACAGTAAAAAGTAAATATTTTACACAAAACATATTCAACCTCAGTAAGAATCGTGGCTCCCTTATCAGGCACAAGAGCTCCTCTTTTCTGAAAATGTATACATGACCAAAAACAACCTTTAATATAACATTTTGTAAAATATATATGTGACTCATATTTTTTATATTACAATAAAAAAAACACATATCAAAACCATGTAATCATGACGGCCGGCGTAGTCCTGCGGTAAGGCTCTTGACTAGCATTCCGATGGTCGCGGGATCGAATCCCGGCGTGTCAAATAAATTTTATTTGATTAATTTGTGTTATTTCACAATTTATTCATTTAAAATAATATATAGTATATTTGCGGCACATTCCAGAGTGGAAGATACTCTCAGTATCGCCCTGGTGTAAGACCACCATTCAGAATTGAAGTGTTGCTTGAAATGGCTTTAGCCATGTTTGGTGACCAGATCTGAATAGCCAGGTACTTCCCACCTTCCTCTTCCCCATCTCCTTCCCCTCCCCACTACCTTCAGCCTCACAACATACCCCAATTGGGGATGCCATAGTCTCACAGGCCCCAGACGGGAGCAGTTGGTTATTCATAATAAAAAAATTAAATAAATGTAAAAACAGAATTGCAACTGTATATGTCCTTTTTATTGATGACTCTTTAGTACGAATAGACTAATACTCCTATAGTCACTTTGTCTTTAGTTGAGCTTAATAATTAATCACTTGTGTATTATGTTGGGTCCAGTAATTTCAGCAACTACCGCAACAGATTCTCAATGCCGATGGAGAACCACGAGAGCATGTACTACAGCTTCAACCTGGGCCCGGTGCATTTCATCTCCTTATCCACCGAGTTCTACTATTTCCTCAACTACGGTATTAAACAGCTGGTCTTGCAGTACGACTGGCTCGTTGAAGACTTGAAAGAGGCCAACAAATTTGAAAACAGGTAAATTTTGTTTCCACACTGACTGATTAATCTGCAATGATTCTGTGGGTTAACCCATTGGCATATCAACTGAAATTTTCAACCGTCCCATTCCGAAGGGGGGACTTTTGTTACCCCCACTTTTTGGAGCCACATACTCTTTATTACCCTAACTCGCTTTTCGTTTACCTTTTGCACCTTTGTATTTAAATTAATCTGTATATAAAGGTTGAATTAAGTCCAATGGAGTATTTCAGTTACATCCCCTTGAATCGTTCATTCTATTTTATCTTCCGAAATGGAAAGGTTCAATTTGTTTGTATTATATATTTATTTCACAGTTATTTCTGTCCTTTCAAAGTGTGTTTATTAAATCTAACTCAGATATACCGATGGGTTAAAAAAAAGAAAAACAAACACGCTTAAAAAAATGTCTAATAAATTTCATACTAGCATTCAAACCTATGGAAAAATTGTGAGTCAAGGCTATTTTTTAAATAATTTTTTCGTGCTTTATACCACATTATTCCTGATGTTGTGCATTTAAAATAACAGCTTTTGATTATTGGAGAAAACAGTAACATTACTAGGACTCTTTTTTTCGTCAAAATGTTCCTCAACTTATAATCACTACATAAAAAAAATAATAGATGATAACTGAAAAGAATTGCTTCTACAAAGGGTTTCATGCTCAATCTAAAGAAACGACGCTCATAACTCGAGTAAAGTGCAAATTAAAACTGCACTCACCACATTTTTTCAATGAAATAGTTTATTTTTTCGACTTTTTGGAAATTTATTAGTATTTTTTCATCAATTGTCATGAATAAGGGCATTTTCGCTAAAGTTTGTATCGCAGGAATATATATATATTTCACACTCAAAGTCACAAAGCGACATCATCAAAAGGATTGGAAACACCTAGGTTAGTATGTTCAATGCTATTTCAAACAATACTCAAGACAGAATGGGGGCTTATTTCGAAACCGCTCTCTAGTTCAGAAGCACGGTCCAACGTACATGCATTTCAGTGTGTAAATTACTAGTAGTAGTTCCTACAGTATGAATGTCTTTTTATCATTTCCGTTACTTTTACGCTTCACGGATTACTTTTACGGATTCTTTATCAGAAATTTTGATTTTAATTTTTTTCAATATTGATCAAAATTTATGTAAAAACTACATTTTCCAAATATTGTGTAAGCAATTTAATCATATGCACCTAATATTGATGACGAATCAGACCTAGTTTTTAACATGGTAAAAACGCACTTCCTTTTGATCCAAATATTTAAAAAAAAATATATACTGGTTCAACAATCCACCAAGTGTGGGTCTTGAAAATGACACCGGAACTAAAAATATTGGTTTATGAAATCATTTATCAAAAAGAAAGTGCATTATCTCACAGTCAAAAGACCGCAAGAAGCATTAGTTTTTACGTTATATATAGTTTAAGGGGGTCGCGAGAAGGGGGATGAGGGAGGGGGAAAGCAGGGAAGGTGGAAAGGGAATGTGGGAGGGGGGAGGGGAAAGAGTGACGGGGTGGTCCAAGGGATTGGGGAAACGGGAGAGGAGAGGCGAGAAGACGGGGGAGGTGGAGGGGAAACGCGGGAAGGGATGGGTGGGCCTGAGGGGAAGGGGAGGCGGAAGGGGAACAGCGACGAATGGGAAAGGACACGCAGGGAGAAACAATTTATTTAAGTGGCATTGCAACGCATGCCGGTAAATCGCTAGTATTCTATAAAATGTAATTAATCAAATTCGTGGTACAAAAATGTAATAACTCGTACAAACTTTGACGAAAATGCCCGTATATCACTCTAAACTTTTGTGGCAAGAGCATAAAACTCTATGTATGAATAATTTCTTATTACCTCAATTTTTGACAGTAACGTATAAAAATACAGGTTTTGTTTTAATTTTATTTGATCAAAATGTTGAGTGGACCATAAACTGTCTGTATTGTATTGCGAGTATAAATGTAACAACTTTTACTGTACAACCATGATATTAAGTGTCTGATTGTGAATTGGCCTGGCACGTTGCAGACAGAAACACCCTTGGATCGTAGTTTTTGGTCACCGTCCGATGTATTGTAGCAACTTGAACGGGGACGACTGCACCAAATTCGAGACCGTGTCTCGCATCGGCTTGCCCTTTACGCATTCATTCGGTGAGTCCCAGTCCCGCACTATTTACACCCTTACCACTATGCGTTACTAAGCGAGCCGTTTGCGCTTGTTTTGCTCTCCGATTGCAGAAAGCGCCGGCCGTGGATCGTGGTGTTTGGCCACCGACCGATGTACTGCAGTAATTTAAACGTGAATGATTGTACCCATCACGAGACACTAACTCGAGTCGGCTTACCTTTCATTCACTGGTTTGGTAAGGCGCTAGTTACTAACAATACCCTTTGTTTGTGTTGAATGCTGCACCCACCCAACTCACCCAACTTAGCCCCAACATCTTCACCCATTAATAAACTTTAAGTGGTGTCTCCTCTTTCTCTCTCATTCTAGACAACTTGCTCACATAAGTTCAAAGTCTATTTATGAGAGTCGTATCGTCAATATTCTTCAAAAGACAGACAATGAAATTTGATAAAAATATAATTAAAGTTTCTATTTTTGTTACTGACAATTCGTGGTGGAATTCCATTATTACAATATAATAAAACACATAAAATTTATTTCCACTGTATTCTTTACCGTAACCTGTTTCAACTTGTTATAGCCATCTTCAGACTGGTACAAATAATTCTTAATCTACAGTTTATATACGTAATGTACGGGGGAGAGGGAGGGGGTAGTATATAAGGATTTTATTCAATTTATAGGCAACAAATGTGGAAAAAACCAAATATATATCGTTGCAAGAAAGCAATACTGCTGTATCCGCCACTACCTATGAAAATTCTTTTTATACATCATTTTGCAGAGTTTTTTTTCTGCGTCGATCTATATGGGTCCCGTGACTCTACAACGATAAATAAGAACTGTACGATGTTGGAAAAACTAGCCATTTTGTCAATAATACGTTTTTTTAACTGATGTCACACCTCAAAATCAACAATCGAACAATTGGATTTTGGCTGTTACAGCAGTATTGCTTTCTTGCGACGATATATTGAATAAAATCCTTGTAGATTACCCCCCTCCCTCTTCCCCGTATGTTATTAGAATTATTTGTACGAGTTTAAAGATGGCTTTAACAAGCTGAAACCGGTTATGTTAAGAAATAAAGCAGAAATAAGTTTTATGTGTTTTTTTATATTAATATAAATAAAGTTTTGGAAGCAAAGTATAAATCAGGATATAATCAAATAAAATATTTTATAATTATTTTAAATTGTTATCCTTATTTGTAAGGAAAATTAAAAATAAAAGTGCTTTCAATGGGAACAATTATTAAAATAAATTAACTTTACTGTTTTTCGAAAAATACAGATGATATGAGAGTCAACTTTTTTCACAACTCCACTTAAGGTTGATGCCCAGTCATAACATATGTGCGAATGTATCGTGCCTGCAGTGCTATGCATATATTTTTTTTTTTACATTAATCCCACACAGAAATCCCTAAGAAAAATAATTTCCCTCAGGGCTTATATCATCTTTGGAGATCCTCATTTCCTATGCATTGTGTATCGATGAAAGCTGTGTAAATAAACTAATTTTTCAAAGAAAACTTCTTCATTAAGGGTTTTACTTTGTGATGGCATTATTTATTTTATTAAAACACAAATATCTTTGTACAAATCACTTTTATTAACCCCCGACGCAAGGAGCGGTGTTATAAGTTTGACGTGTCTGTGTGTCTGTCTGTCTGTGGCATCGTAGCTCCTAAACGAATGGACCGATTGTGATGCAGTTTTTTTTGTTTGAAAGCTGACGTAATAGAGATGGTTCTTAGCTACAATTCATGAAAATCTGTTCAGGCGTTTCAAGGTTGTCAGCCTTTTTTGTGTCGGGGGTTTCTTTAAATTTTGAAAATTTTATTACAATAAAATTATTTAATATACACTCAACATGTTTCGTGAACGATGCTCACATCGTCAGGATATATATCAGGATGTATACTTTAACTCCTGATGATGTGAGCATCGTTGTGAACATGTTGAGTGTATATTAAATAAAAGTGATGTGTACAAAGATATTTGTGTTTTAATAAAATAAAAAAGCTAAATAAACATTAAACATGAGTAATAATATAATGAAACACATATAAAACTTATTTCCACTTAATTTATTTTTTACTGTAACCGGTTTCAGCCTGTTAAAGCCATCTTTAGACTGGTACAAATAATTCTTAACCTTTTAAATGCCAGGGAGGAAACGACGTAAAATCGCGATGTTTTGACTTTGACGTAATATTTTGTGAAGTAATATTGTATATTATATTTACTGAAACACATTCCTTGAACAATAAGCTATGCATAAAAACAACATTACTTGCGTTTATTTGATGAATTTATGTTTTACGATCTTTTTCACAAGAACTACGCTGGCTAATTTGACAGCTCAAATACCGGGAAAAATGACAACCGGACGCCATATAGAATTTAATACAAATTATTCCGAGTGGCTAGGTATGTTTACGGTACTTTATACCTTAAGAACAAGAATGTCCCAAGCGATTCTGACCCTTTTCTTCATACGTTTTCTTTATACAGAAGTGTTAAAATCGCATTCCAAAATAAAAAATTTTGAAAATTTTGGCATGTGCGCCGGCGCACACCCGGCACAGTAAGCGTTTGTACAGTTTATATACATGACATGTGGGGGAGAGGGAGGGGGTAGTCTAAATGGGTTTTATTCAAATTATATGGTTTTTCCATATTTGCCACGTTGTCTTTGACGATTGGATTTTTAGTTATTTGGCTATTAGCAGTAGACATAATTATACGAATTTTCATAGTCCCAGTTGCGACCATTGTTTTTTTCTGTTTTTCTGTGTCTTGTTTTCTTTCATATTTTCATTTAGATTATAAGTGTTATCTTCTTCTTCAACGATATATTACGTTGATGGGAATAACCTTCAAAAGTTATAAAAAGAGAGTTTTTCTCATAAAAAATTGAATATTCATTTAGACTTTCATAAAGTCAATAGTTCCATATGAATAAAATCGGATACATTTATCCGAGACGCTATTCAGGTTACAAACCAATTCTTAGAATGATTGTTTCCAATAAAAAGAGTAGTTGCCTATAATATGGAAAAAAGAACTAGTTGGAGATAATATTAATGATTCTAAATATTTGAAATATGAGATTGACAAATATGACGGTTTGACAGAAGGTGGCAATAGCGAAATTGGAAAACGCGCACTTCCCGGTTAGACGAGAGGTCTGGGTTCGAGTCCCAGTTGCGACCATTGTTTTTTTCTGTGTCTTGTTTTCTTTCATATTTTCATTTAGATTATAAGTGTTATCTTCTTCTTCAATGATATTAAACAATTGCATTGTTTAGAACAAGTGGTAAGATTGAGGTGATCGGTTGGATCATTGGATGAATGGCTAGCAATTATACAGGCCGAGTTACTGACTTACTCCCTTTTCATTACAAGTGATGCTTAATGAAAAGGTCTGTACATATTATAAATCTTAGGGTTTTTAATCAAAGTCAAATAACCAAGTGGGAATGTACATGTTATTGACCGATTCGATCTATTATTTTTTTCTTTTAGATTGTCGTACACAAATGTGATTGTGCTTTGTATATATGTTATCAAGCTTTAATTATTTTGCTTCTTCCATGATGAACCCTTAACCCCTCAGGCCTCGACCGTACTCTATCAGTAGGTCAGAATATTTTCGCTTTGCAATAAAATTCAAATAAATTGAATATTTGTAAAGGTATCTGAAAAATAAAAACTGTTTTTGAAAGGTGATGAAAAACTCTTTTAAATTTTGTTTCTTATTGGATTAAACCATGTAATTTTTTTAAATACAAAATTTCTTTGCACGCTTAAACCTTTTTACGACGATGTCAAATTAAAGAATTTGCAATACCCATGGACGGGCAGATTTTTCGCGATTTACAAATCTCATTTTAATTGAATATAGTGTCACTTAAAAAATATTCAAAGACTTGGATGTAATCTAAGCAGTTCAAAGGTAACAAATCAAATCTAACAATTAAAATAATGTATATGCGTCATGTATAGATGACGCTCATCTTCTAGGCACACGATCGGTTGGCATGTATACATGACGCTCTTCTCAAATAGGTTAAAAATTAAAAAAATAGCTCATCTTATGTTTTTTTCCAACTAAAATAACTGGTAATGAAAAAAAAAGAATCACACACATATTTTATTAGATAAATGTATTATAAACGTTATTACCACCTCACTTTTTTGTCATTTCATGTAAAAATAATTACAAAATTTAATTATAATTTTTTTTTAAATTGCGGTCGGTTTCATAAAGGTGTAAGGGAGATACAACGATTTCTATGAGACCTATAAAAGTTGTTCAAAAAGTAAACAAATTATCCCGAGGGGTTAATAAACCTAAATTGTGATTGGTACTTGATGCGAAAAATTGAAGAAAGTCACATGTCTATATGAGAAATAATTACGTCTTCAGAGTGAAGAATAACTCATAAGAACCTAACTCTTAACAAACTTGCCGATTGTTAAAAATATAAAACATCCTGGTGATATCTCAACAAGTTTTGACGATTTGTCTTTTTTATATTATCTTTGTTTTGTTCATAAAAATCCTTCAATATTTCGCTTCACGTCTGGAACCATGTACCATGAGATCTACAAACTTTTTATTTGCATCAAAAAAATAAATTATTTTTTATTTGTTATCTTAGGCCCAGGCTACACGAGCGGTTCAACCGCCGCGGGAAACCGCTCGAGAAAGCTATCGCAGACCATCATACTACACGGTTGGCGGTTTCCCGCTATCTTTTGTTCATTCTTCAAAATGGATCCGCCAATGATCACTGTTCTAGCAGCGCTTATTTTCATAGAGCTATTAAAAAATTTAAAAAATCCGAAGTGTTTTTAACTTCTGGTCCTAAATCATCCCAATGAGCCATCATTTGTTGTCCTATCTCCAACCATAACTTTGCTTTTAATTCTCGATTGGCGTAATCATTTTACTCTACATCATATAAAGCAGGCCAATCTTGTATTTATATTATAAATCGCTCCATATCAAACATATTGTAACATAAATCCTTCACGCGCACGACGATCAACAATGCTCTCTCGTAAGAAATGACCCGATTGCGGGAAACCGCTCGTGTAGTATGAACTTGGCGGTTATCCGCCGCGGGAGAGCCGCTGCATGCGGCGGTCGAATTTCTCCCGCCTGTGAACCGCGAGCGACCGCGGCGGTAGAAACGCTTGTGTAGCCTGGGCCATATAACGTTCATAGTAAATTGTGTCTGCCGCGGTTTCCCACGGCGGTTGAACCGCTCGTGTAGCCTGGGCCTTAGTCCTTATCTGTGATTAATGTGGAGTCTTGTATTATTTTGTTGTTATTTTTAATGTGTATTAATATAGCTTCTTTGTCTGTGTTTTTGTGATGCATTTTTACTGTTGCTATCAATAATTACAGAAAGTTAGTTAGTCATGCAAAATTAAAAATAATTTGTTGATGTTACACAAATACGACTCCGTGACAGTTGATTTCCCGACGGTTGCCCCCCGGCATACTTATATGCGATATGCAGTCGGTTTGGGGAAAATATGGTATATGTTCCTAACTCCTTTCCTCGTTCATTCGCTCTACATGCCCAAACCATCTGAGCGTCCCTTTCTTAATCTTAATCATTACGCTTACATCAGCCTTGCATTCTTTGTGGATCTTCACGTTTCTTACACAATTGTACGTGGTTTTTTCACATAAACGCCTCAGGGATCTCATTTCTACATCATTCAGTCTACCTTTCTCTGCCAGTTCCATGCCTCACTGCCATACATCACGGTAGATACCAGCACTCCATTGTGGAGTGCTAGCTTTGCTTCTTTGGACCGTTTTTTGTTCAGTTCTCCATTAATGGAATTACCTGCATTTACCCTTCAATATCTCTATCAGCCTTCCCATCTCTCGTAAACACACTTCCCAAATACACAAACTTATCCACCTGCTCCAAGTTCATGTTCCTACTTACACAAAACATAACCAAGTGGCCCCCGCTAAGTGTGAAGAGAGGATGTACTGCCGAATAACAAAAGTATAAAATATATTTTCATTCACATGCGTCAAGGATAAAACTACTTGTTTATATACTGAATATATCAGCGTATAAGTACAAAAAATCTAAACTATAAACGAATTCATTTGATATCCGTATAAACTTATTATTAAGGTATTTTTGAAGTCGATTTTAGGTTTCAAATTGGTAAATAATGCACAAAAATTGTAATTTTATAAAAATTATGATTTTGGGGGGCCAACTGTCTGTCAGATCACCCACAAATAAATACCTACGAATTTTGATTATTTTACAAAAGAAGTCTCACTGAATAAATAAGAAAACATCTTTAAATAAGATCATTAATGATTTCACAACATTTAAACTAAAAGCACGGTTTTTTGTTCATTGAATGTTTGTAAGTCACTATCATACATATCTATTACAGTTATCATACTATTAAATGTACACATCGCACATCCCATAGAAAAGTGTCACAAGTCGAAATTTTCTATTTCACGTTTTATCTCTGAAAGTAAATTTCATGATTATCTATGTCCCACGAAAACCGTATTAAAGTTAGATCACTCAATCTTCGCAAGATGTCGCTAGTATCTCTTTTCGACGGGACCGCTTATTCATTATTTGTTCTCCTGTAAAATTAACTTTTTTGACTTACTACACTTTTCTACGGAATGTGCGATATGTCTTACTTATGATTTATGACAATCACTTCATCTGATATTCCTTAGAAATACTAATCATCTTTCACGTTGCCTATTGAAGCAAAGTTTTTTGTTTCCGATGCATTCATTTTAAGAATCTTCGATGTTATAAACAAATTATTTAAGTGTAGTGAAACTAATAAATGTACATTATATTATATTTTATGAATGGATAATTTCATTATTTTTATTACTAAGGTTGATTATTTTAAATTGATAAAGAGAATTTTTGTAGGTTTGGAAGAGCTCTTCTATAAGTACGGAGTTGACTTGCAAATTTGGGCTCATGAGCATTCCTACGAACGACTGTGGCCCATATACGACTATAATGTTTACAATGGCTCCTTCGATCACCCGTACACAAATCCCCAGTAAGTAATGATTGCTTTCTAATGAACACAACACATATAACTATCTGTTTAATATGTTAGATTTGACTGGTGAGGAGGACTGTGTTATCAAATTTTTTTAAATATATACATTCATAGTGGAAACATATAAAATGTGTTTCAAATTCATTAGAAACATTTCTATTCTTAAATACCAAATTTCGATTTTGTTTTCGTGAATGAATGCAAATCTTGGAAGTGGAAATTAACCCACTTCCTGACATCTGATCGAGCTGACACTCGGCAGATGGACTCGTTGTCGATGACAATGCTTTCTATCAACTTTTGGTGGCACTCATACACATTCATGAGTGCACACAGGCATTTTTCTAAAATTGGATGACATTGTATTTAAAAATTTATGGCAGTTAATATACAAAATAAATTTTGGTCCTCTCCGATTGGGATTTGGCTCAGGGGTTGGCGTTGTTGATTCCAGTCCCTGGGGACAAAGGTTCATTCCTCAGTCAAACAACCAAAAAAAAACTTTTTTAAAGTTTTTGAAAGACATTTGATAATACATGTATTATAGTATAAAAACTTTGAAGTTGATTTTTTAAATGTTTATTTTTAACTTAACATTTTCACGATTTCTTTGACTTAAAATGTGAATGTTTTCAGAGCTCCAGTCCACATAATTACAGGATCGGCCGGATGCAAGGAGGGACGTGAACCATTTATACGTGAGAAATATAACCTAACATTCTTTTTTATTTTTTTCCTAATTCCCCTTTTTTTCAACTCTGCCCTGAGTTGAAATGATTTCCTTTAGGTTTCATGTCATCTTTGGGAATGCTATGTGGAAGGACGGAGTGATCCTGGGTCTTAAATATACCATTGTTGGCATTTTTAGTGTGCATTTACATATATCTTGTTATGACTATTGAACTATTGATGAACTGTTCTTGGAGGTATTTCCGCCAGAGATTTAAGTTTCTAGCTTTTAATGTGCATTGCTGTGATGATTAATTGCATATTTTGAAAGTTCTCGTTTATTAAAACTGTCAAAATGTGCAGTTAATTTTTACGGTAACGTTAACGGGCATTAAAAAAGAGAGACTTGGTCCGCATGGCTTTCTTCGTCTAACGGCGTTTTGTCTTCTTTCAATGAACCATCACTCTTTTGGAGTCAAAGGATGACGAATCATTCATTCCATAGCGGAGCTGTTGAACACAAGAATGAGCTGTAGAAGTGACCCGTTCCCTACACTGGTGCCGAAGAGATCAATGACACTAGTTCCTCAAAACTTCCATCGAAGTGAATGAATCTTTTAAAAATTATTTACTTATCACTCGCAGAATCAACTTTTTGGTGTGGAATACCCACCTGGGGAGACTCTTGCAAAACTAATTTAAACCACTTACAATCAGTACAAAATTCTAAGGTTAAATTACTAGTTTCAAAGAGACGAAACATATCATTGTTGTATCGCAATTTAACTATCTTACCAGTGCAGGCCTTATTATAGTACAAAATATTGATTCAGATTCTGACTCTGAATATAAGATGAAAAAGGAACATGAACATAACATGAGGTTCACAAAGAATGAAGGAATGCTTGTTCCAAAATATAACCATAACTACGGACGGCAAACCCTGGAATATAAAAATATACCAAAAATATTTAACATGTTACCAAGTAATATAAAAATTGTGATTCTACAAATAGATAGAGATATATGCTGAAACAATGGTTACTAAATAGAGATGGTTTATGTTAAGTCAAGTGTGTCAATTGTGACAATCTATATTAGTAATAATATTATGAATGTAGTTTAAATTGTAATTGAAGATTAATATCGTGTTGACAAACTGTTTAATTGCGGTTTAACGGGATTGTACCTTGAAAAAAAAAGTACGGGTACACAAGGACAGCTTTCCCACTCACCTCTGTGTTCCTAATTAATATCTGGAGTAGAAGTCTGAAGAAATAGCTAATTAATTAATGCTCATTCTTATGTATGTTTATGAATTATATATCGAATTATACAAAGAACAATGTCGGATCTGCTAAAAATTGAAAATACTTTTGAATGAAATAAAATGAAATGCAAAATATCAAAACAACTCTATATTTCTTGGTCTCAAAAACAGTAAAAATGCAGAAATGAAACTTTAAGCAGCTCTACTGAAATACTGCAAAATCGCACATCCGACTTTGTTCTTCGGGCTTGTCGATATGTCGAAGTTAAAATGCTGAAATTGACTCTTTTTAACGACAGTAAAACCCCCCGGCTGGTCTGCCTTTCACAGCCAGGACTACGGCTACACCCGGATGAAGGCGATGAATGGTTCTCACTTGTACTTGGAACAGGTATTAAATAATATCTACTCATACATATTTCTTGTTTTTTACTTTATGTTGGCCTTGTAAAACATACATGATTATTTCACCATTCTAATCTTACGTAAATACATATTAGATTCTTCTTTATTCATTGTACATGTTTGTTTAATTTAATCTAATTCAACGATATGAATACATATCGCACATCCCATAGAAAAGTGTCGTAAGTCAAAAAAGGGTAATTTTACAGGAGAGCGAAAACAAAGGCATAAAATATTTTAATAGTCCCGAAAAAGTAAAAAAAATAACAGATTTCGTTTCATTCAAGAATAAGGTCAAATTAATCTTTAAAAAAAATTAACAACCATAACATCACCAATCAGAATGTTATAACTTCATTTCATGCCATATTAAAAAATAACGCCACAACAACCTAGTACTTAAGTTTATATTTATTGTACACTCTATGTAAAATTATGTTATAATAATTAAATAATTATGAAATAACTCCTACGCCAAGCTCAAGAGCTTGGCGTAGGAGTTATTCAGTCACTCTTAATTGGCATAGAAAATCATTGAATTATGTATTTCACAATTTTTTTTTTTTTTGCCTAATATTATGTTCAATGCTGTAACAGTGTTATAAATTAAACAATAAAAAATAAAAAAATGACGAACAAGCGGTCCCGTAGAAAAGGGATACTAGCGACATCTTGCGGAGATGGAGTTGATCTAACTTAAATACGGTTTTCGTGGGGCATAAATGATATTCACAATCTCGGAAAATTTTGACTTACGACACTTTTCTATGGGATGTGATATGTTTTCACGGTGTTAAAACCATAAACGTTACAAAATAATAGAGACTTAACGTAAAATCTGGGTATCATTTCGACGAGCTGGAGGCAAGCCACGTGACCATGAGGGTTCGAGAATGGTTTGATAAACTACATTGACCACCGAAGAGCGCATATTAAAATAAACAGACCTTGGGCAGAAAAGTAAAGTTTGCTAAAGTAAGGTAACGATTTGCAGCAAAATGTTTGTTTTTGAACTGTCTACTAATTGAGATTTGTCAATAAATGAATCTGACCGTATATGCGCAACTCTCATTGTAATATCACTATACAGTCCTCGAAAATAAAATCTGCTTACGAATTACCAGGCCTTGGTAATTGGGTAAACAAACAAAAGTTCAGGCTTGTTTCCAAAATTTAATATTTTGTTACATTATTTAGTTACACTTTTACAAATGTATTATAATTTACCCACCTCATTCATTTTTAGCATCACTACTCCAGGAGGTTTGTTTAACAACGAATATTCAGATCCTGCGCAGAAATATCCCGTAAAGGACTGTGCTGCAAACCTATGCCTTACTTTAGCAAACTTTACTTTTCTGCGCGGGGTCTGGTTATTTCAATGTTGCGCTCGTTGGTGGTCTGATGTCGTAGTTTATTCAAAACATTCTCAAACCCACCTGGTGCTAAAAATATGCATATCGAAACGATACCCAGATTTCATGTTAGGGCAGTTCTATCAATTTAGATGTCTATGATCTACAGTCAAAATCATAAAATTAATTAAAACTCTCAAAAGCACATAAATGATGTGTTTAAAACAAAGTATCTGATTCTTTGTTTGTAATATATAGGAATCATTAACTCCTACATACTATTTTTTTATTTTTAGATTTCAGACGATAAAAAAGGAAAGGTGATCGACTCGTTTTGGATTATCAAGGACTCCCACGGAAAGTATCCTGAAAGGCAACACATGGGAACCAAAAATCAGCCAAAAACACCCTTTTAAACTATATATCTTTTTAACTAAATAATATAATATCATATTTGCCTATAGATTATTTTGAAAGTGAATTATTCTTAAAGTCAGAAATTTGGATATTTTGGGGTTTAAATATTTAGTAAGGCTGTCTTTTCGGAGATGTCAAATTACGTAAATAATTATGGAATAGTTGCTTTTTAATCTAGGTAGCTTTAAAAATAGAATATATCGGCCAAGTGAATCCATCCTTGTGATTGTAATGCATTTTATTTGGCCACTTTTCAAGGGAGAAGAAAACCACATTTTAAAATACATTTCTGCAATATATGTCCGTAAAAAGAATCCAAAAAAAAAAAAAATTGTAACACAAATCACAGTTATGTGTTACAAATTTCGCTTAATTTCCATTATTTAGATAGAATGAAGATGTTGTACATTCCAGGAGCCAACCAAGGTTGCTCATAAAATTTTATTTTAGACTAAATAGTATATTTTTTAAATGTGCGCTTTTAAAAACTAATTTTTTTCATCAGAGTTTCTGAGTAATTTTGACTAATATTTTACGCACTAGTTTCGGTATGTTTTGCCATTGTTAGGCTGCCTTTACATATACGTAGGCAAAATTACCAATGTAAACGACACCGTAAGTCACTTACCATAATTTATAGCAGAAGTTCTTCTTATGTAAGTTTTTTGACAGATCTAACAAACAATCATCCGCGCAAACTTACAGTTTTCTCACAGTTTATGAAATCATTTGGATCCTTTCATCTTTATTGACAAAATTGCATAAAAATCAGCAGTAAATCGTTGTTGACTTTTTGCCATCTTACCGCAAATAAACCTACAGCTATGAACACTTATATAAGTTGAACTTCTGTGAGCATTAATTACTATAAGTTGGAAGCATACATTATCGCTCCTGTGAGTAACTTATCGACAACTTACATAAGTCGTAAATTTTACTTATGAGTGCAAAGGCAGCCTTATTAGGAGATTATCAGTTAATGGGTTTAAGATTTGGTGGTGCTAGGAATTCCCATCTACACTTTTGATGTATTTGCAGCGACGATATCATATATTTTATTATTGTGTTGTTGGTGGTTGCTGGTTGCTGGGTAGATAGTACTATATAAAGTAAAGCAAATGAAGGCAAACGAGGGTAAAAGTAGGATTGTACAAAGCTAACAACTGATTCTAATGAATTTTATCTTAATTATTTCACTGAGAATTTCTTCAGACAAACTTTGTTTTTATGTTTTTTTTTAATTCTCACACAAATTTTGTAAAAAGTGCCTAAAAGTGTTAAAATGTATAATGTTAAACGGATTCTATTTTTCATTCATTTATACACATTCAAAAACATATTTAACCTAATGGAAGTCCAATTTAAAAAAAAGGGTTTCGTAAAAATAAATCGGGTAACGTTTTATACGAAATTTGTTAATATTTTTGGTATTTTGTACACTACTGAAACACTTTTTTAAAAGCTTAAATATTTGTCATTTTATCATCGAAATTATAAAGACTTGAATTAAAACATTTATTATCACCTTTTTATACAAGATAGTTCAAAATAAATCACAGCTTTTTGAAATCTGTGACGAGATTTTCAAAAGTTTGGTTGGGTGTGCAATGCTTTCTATCATTAACAGAGAATCGAGCGGAGAAATGAAATAATTAATAAATTTTTTTAATGTTATAATATTATTGTTGTTAAAAAATTATGGTAATGTTTGTCTCTATGATTTTACCATGCAATCAGTTTTTATTGCTTATGTATTTAATATATTAATTTTGCAGCATCCACTAAATGAGTTGTACCAAAGTTATGACAATATAATTATTTTGTTTGAAATCAAAATGAATTTATTTTTGTTGAATAAAGGATGATTATTTTTCTAGTTTTTATTCACTGTCAAATAATATAAAATGATTTAATCTTGTCACATTGATTATTGTACATTTATAATATTATGTATTGTGTGTAGTTTTATTTTATTTTACCAACAGTAAATACGTAATGCTTTTTATTTAGTTATAAAGTTCACTGTAGACTAGCGATAGTAGTTGGTAGTTTGTTACTAGAACCTTAGGTCAATCACCTCTTTTATTTGTTTACTTCTTGCTGCACTTTCTCACTCACTGTCTAACCATGGAATAACATCTGAACAATGAAAAATCTCAATAGAACATAAATATCCTTTCTGATTTCAATTTGCATTGTATATCGCACAATAGAAAAGGGTCGTAAGTCAATAAAAAAGGTAATTTTACAGGAGAACGAAAATAAATGATTGAATGATGAACAACCGATCCCGTAGAAAACACACTAGCGACATCTCGCGGAGAAAGAATGACCTAACTTAATACAATTTTCATGGGGCATCCCAAGCCAAGGTGTGAGCTACCGTGCTCAAGCTGAATGTCCTGGGGAACAGTGTCATGTACGGTGCCTCTGAGAAACAGGGTCGCGTCTCGGAATATTTAGACCTTACTCCAGCACTCGGGGCTCTACTGGAGTGGACCTTCTATTTCCCTGGTCACTCGTGGGACAAAAATTGGACCATTCGAAAACTAGGGGCCTTTTGGAAACCTAGGAGTGCTGAGGCCACTTCTGAAGCCATGGGGAGGAGAGCTGAGGCCAGCTCCATGAATTCTTCCCTCCTGGGGCCCTCGGGGAGCCAAGGTGGGGTGGACTTTAGGGAACTTGTTGGGCCTTTAGGGAACCAAGGGGAGGTGAACTCTCCGCCGTGTAGCCTTCAGGGAACTGAGGAGTGGAGAGGAGAGATGAAGCCCTCTTCCCTCGTGGAACCTTCAGGGAACCAAGGAGGAGTGAAGAGGAGAAATGAGACCTGGGAAGACACATTGTCGAACCAGAGGATATAGCTTCATTTCCAGTGACAGCTCTGGTAAACTTTATTTAAGGGACTGGGTTGTTGAAGGATTGAGGTAAAATGGGAGATAGCACAATGGGCCTATGGCCTGAGTGCCCACGGGAACTAATCGTAAACCATCTCCGCAAAGAATAAAAAAAAAATAAAACAGTTTTCATGGGGCGTAGATTTTTTTTCTTTTTTTTTTTAAAAAGAAAGACAAACATTCCCGGGTTACGAATAACCCAACAATGTTTGAAAATCTCCTACTCCACCACAGAAAGCCGAAAATGTTGCTTGTGTTGTGATGGAGGACTTAGCCAGTCGAGGAATCGTACACGGGACGCCCGGGTGGGACCCAAACGCGATGCCCACTCAACCACTGACCAGTCAAAAAGATGATCACATTCACTTTACTGTTCAAAGATAAAAATAAAATTTTGACTTACAACCCTTTTCTACGGGATGTGCGATATGCATATCAAGTCATGGTATATACGTAAAATCGCAAAAGATCTTTTACGACGTCAATAAATTATAAATATGTACTTAAATCTTATCATTCTACCATGATATTTCACCTTGTGACACTGTTCTTCTTTATAACTTCTGTCAAGTACTTAAATATGATTTATTGGCTTTCCAACCTTGGCGTATCTGCAACTGCATCATGTTGTCAGCTTACATCTTATAGGGCATAAATCAGGTTACTAAGTAAAACACGTTTCAAGATTTCAACGTTCGTCCATTAGTTTAAACCATTTTAAAGGATTGCGAATACAGTGAAAGATTTTTTTTTTCTTTTTAAAAGAAAGACAAACATTCCCGGGTTACGAATAACCCAACAATGTTTGAAAATCTCCTACCGCCATCACAGAAAGTACACGCGATGCCCACTCAACCACTGACCGGTTGATTATTTATCGATTAACCAACAGCCATTAATTGGGAATTGTATTCACAACTTATCTTATTATGCTATTGGTATTCGTCTAAGCACGGTGAAACTCTCTTAAAAGGTACTAGCTGGTTCCCGGCATGCGTTGCTATGCCATTCAATGAAATAAATTGACTCTTCCTTATCTTTTCCCATGCGTCCCCGTTCCCTTCCGCCTTCCCCCTCCCTCGTCTCTTCCCTCTCCACGAACCCCACCTTCCCCCTACCTTTCCTCCCTCCTGCAAAAATATATGAAATACACACATTTTCATTTATACAAATTTCATAACGCCAAAGCTTACCATTATATACAGCCTATGTTACTCGCTGATAATGTAGCTTTCTATTGGTGAAAGAATTTTTAAAATCGGATCAGTAGTTTCGGAGCCTATTCAATGCAAACAAACAATCATTAACAATCATTCTTTCCTCTTTATAATATTATAAGTATGGATATTGCAAAGGACAGAACGAATAAAACTTTTTATATAGAATCCGCATTTAATGTGTGTATGATCACTGCCACTTTTGCTACCAATGATGTTGCCACTAAGGCAAATATGTTGCATTAATTGAAGGCCCAATTGATTTGTAGAAAACCACGTATGACAAAGCTATGGCCATTCAGCGCCATTTTGCTTTTTTTTGACAGTTGGAAGGTTCCCGTTAAATGCCGATTGTAGGTGCGTTTCATCTTACTTTCAACTTGTGATGTCGGACAACTATCATGTCGTTAGGCTTGTCAATTTATTGAAATTTGATAGAAAGTTGAAACGCACCTAGGATCGGCATTTAATCGGGACTTTTCAATTAAAAAAAAAAAATTTAAAAAAGCGCCGGATGATCATTTGATGAAAATGTTACGTTTGAATTTCGGCAAACAATTGGGCATGAACATCATAGAAAATTTCCTAACTGTACAAAATAAGCAGATTTATCTTGCCAATTGGATAGAGTGTTCATATTATACAAGAAAAATAGAATGATCCATCGAGAAAGTCATACGCCGTTTGAATTTTATTAATTCTTTTAAACTGATCGGTCTTATGATCTCACCCTGAAATTCTTTACATATTGTCCACCGAACTTGCACCAACCCATCGATTTAATCTTCATCCAACCCAATTCATGTTTTTGCTCCATAAGGGTCAATCTATAATATCAGCGGTTAGAGTCACCGATCAGAAAGTCACTAGACGACATTAGTAAGGCCCTCCGTTCATGGAGATACTTACAAACTACGTGATTGTGACGTACCAACAAGTACCCTGCAGATATACTATTTAATGCTGGTTTCCGTACACGGCGCTACCCGAAATATACTGAACTTGATCATTTTTCACGTGCAGCCGTGGAGTTAACACAATGTCAAATGACTTTTTCAAACATCAATACATACCTTCTCCACTAAATCTTTTCTTACGTATTCTGGTAAAGTTTTATAAACATGCATTTTTTCCACTTCCAGAACAAATCTAACGTTACTTTCATGTTCAGACGCCATTTCTGTCAAACTTCAAACGAATAGTAGCAGACACCGATGATGCAACGCATAGCGTGCGATCAGCACCGTCGGTAGCGTGAAACTGACAGTTGCCGCGTAGCGCCGTGTACGAACACTAGCAAAATTGTACGGTGGGTACTCACGAGTGGCACGCATGCTATTATATGCATGCATTGCGTGCATTATGCTCGAGTAGTTTGTAAGTAGCGTCGTGTACGGGGGCACTAATGCGAGTTTTAATACCGCGACAAAATATCCTCCGACAAAATATCCTACGGACAAAACATCCCCCAACAAAATATCTACTAAAGATGATACAGAGTATTGTTGTCTGTATTATTTTTGTCCCATTCTTTGTTAGGTTAGGTTTTAGTAGATATTTTGTTGAGGAATGTTTTGTCTGTAGGATATTTTGTCGCAGGATGAAAAGTCATGGAACCAGACGAGTGAACTGTACCGATTTGAAAGAAAACAAAATGTGTCACACAAGACAATAAAATAAGACCTTTCAACTACTAGGAGTCCCTGACGAGCTAATGAAATTGACTATCTGTTTAAAAAATAATTTTGGTATTGAAAAATCATGATACCTGAAGTATAGGATTGTACATTTGGGTACGCCCATAGCACGCTTTCATCATTGTGTCTCTTCAGTGGTTAGCCTGTAATCTTTAATTTTCCATGGTTAGACGTGTTTTAATAATTGTAGAAGTTTTGTGACGTCCACGTGAACGATTCTCATTATTCTATCATTGCACCGCTTTCCTTTGTATGATAAATGGCTTTTTTATTTTCACTTAAAGGCTCAAACAAAAGTAATAATGTGATCTAGATAAGAAAAAGATCCGGCACTCTTGTGTCCGAGATCCAATAACATTAAATAGATGTGTAGATAGATTGATAGAATTATGACAAAACTAATTTTTACATAGCTCTAATTGAAAGTAATATATTAATAACAAGACGCACTTTCACAAAAGTACAACTAGATTTATGTCTAGAGCAACCAAAACTGATCGCCAGCTGTAAAAGTAAAGACCGCTGGATGGAATCGACATCTGCAATGGTGTTTATAGAAATCTAATGTCAAAAAAACAAAATGGTTGACTGGCCATTTGATGAAAATGTTACATTTGAAACACCCCTATCTTTGTAGTAGTTGTTCATCTTGATATCACAAAACCACACCCTAGAGATTGAATTCATGACAAAATATATACATATAAGATATACCTGGCAAGATAGATGATACGAAATCTGATTCTGGGTATTGTAAGTTTTAGTGTTATGCATTATGTGATTGTTTTTCATTACTTATTGGTAGATAAAATGCTTCTTTATTCTCTTTATGTTTCCATCGCTTTAGATATGAAACTTGTGACTACATTTCACACCTCTAGTTGAAGACAATAATATATGAAAAAAAATTGTTTTGAGATACTACTTTTATGTTATTTTGTCTAATTTTTGAACTGAAAACTTCTTTAGCACCGTTATGATTTGAAACTCGATGAAATGAAAAATAGCGACACTAAAAAGGGACAAACACGTACATCTATAGGATTTAGCCTGCGAGAGAATGAGATAGTATAATCGGTCTCCTCTTTGTGTGGTGTTTCGTAGCCTAACAGTCTCCTCCTTGACTACTTTAGTTTTCTCTTCTACCGCGTGTGAATTGCCCACTCAGATTTTTGTGTTATTTTTTCGAAGTATGGAATGTATTGCATTACACTATCGCTCTGGAATAAACCAATGGCTAAGCAAAATACCTAAGAGCAGGACTTGGATACTGATCCAAATACGTACCGAACATTCTGTCCAAATGATTATACAAAGGTGGCAGCCGAGATGGCTGCAAAGCCGGACTGTTCCCAAAGCCACTGAATAATGTCTATTGGTAACCATGGAACAATGTATGTCGGCAGCCATCTTGGCCGCCATTTTTGTATAACCATTTGGACAGAATGTTTTATTGGTATGCTGAGTCCTCTTTTAGGGTATTTTAATTAAATCAGTGATAATCCTATTATTTCTTCGAAAGTTCATAAAAATACATTTAGTTTTCATAAAATATTTTTAAATTCTTAGAACGTAGTTTTTCTTAATCTTTAACTCAAAAATCAACTTTTTCTAGAGGTGTGTTACGTAATCAGTAGAAATAGATATATTATTACATATCTGTATACAAAAATATCCTCAATGTGTAAATTTATTATTTTGTGCAGAAAACACTAGTTATCGTAGAAAATGCCAAACAACGGCCCACCTTTTTTTGCCAAATTTAATTTTTTATCTGTGGCATTATTTTTTAGTATTAATTGTTAAATTATAATTGTTTTTATAGAATTACGGGGATTTTAAAACATTCTTTTCTAGAAGAAATAATAATAATCTATTATTTGAATTAAAATAATTTGGATTTATCTCTAGATTGATTTGATGCCAGTAACCTTAATTAACTATATTAACTTTAGTTT
The DNA here is from genome assembly GCA_936435175.1 of Glyphotaelius pellucidus. Lineage (NCBI taxonomy): Eukaryota > Metazoa > Arthropoda > Insecta > Trichoptera > Limnephilidae > Glyphotaelius > Glyphotaelius pellucidus. The sequence goes on from OW386548.1 coordinate 35,887,119, forward strand.
TACGTTTGCACCAAAAGCACATTATAATAATTTGGTTTGCATTTAAGAAACAAATGTTAATTAATTAAATATTGCAATGTTTATTGTTGCGGATTCCATTATCTTTATTGCTTATTTCCCAAAACATCTCTTTATTGTCACTAAAAAGGTGCATTCAAATTTAAGTATTGTTATTATTTCTACAAATATTTTGCGCCAACATCAGGTGACAAAATGTTACGTTTTAATTATTGAGAGTGCGCTTATATTATTTATTTTTTAAAATGGATTAAACCACGAGTTTTTAAAATAATCGTAGATATTATTTTTTACAATAATTTAAATATTAACTCATTCACTGCTAAAGATGATCAAATAAAGAGTTTTATTTTCCATGTACATTTGTTACTTAAATTTTTTATTTTTCTTCTATCAGTTTCGACACATCCGTGTCATCACTAGCAAACTTAAACCTAGCTTAAAATTTATACAATTACAGAAATGATTAGATTCTATTAGGCGGGGGTAGTGGGAGGGGTGGTTTTGGGGGAGGGGGAGAGTGTTGGGAGGAGTTTAAGTAACAAATGTACATGGAAAATAGGACTCTTCAGAATAAATTGTCTAGAAATTGTAATGCCGCGTCCGCACGCTTGGCAAACCTCAACAAGTCTTCACAAATACAAACTTGTGGATAGAGTGTTTGGCTTGGTTTGCGTAAGTTCGCAAGCGCTTGTAGCCGATCCGATCGAGTGTTGGTTTTCTGTCACAAATCAAAGGGAATTTGCCGCATCACGCTTGCCTCTTCAGAACAAACTAATGCAATCGCAAGCGTGCGGATGGTGACATTTGAATTCCAAAATCAAGCCAAACGTTTGTAGGGATTTGGAGTTTGCGGCCAGTGCCAAGCGTGCGGATGCGTCATTACATAGTTAATGCCCAAGAAATACAAAAAAATAATCAAATGACCGTGCTGGCCCTGCCCTACCACGGCACCTGAAGCTATTGAAAACCTCGAGGGCGCTGTATTAGGTTATTATTGTTAGGTATCGGTATTGGTGCCTTGGTACCTTGTCAAGTCGGTTTCCTAAGCCCAGGAAGCCGACTACTCCAATGCGCCTGCCTGACATTATTCTTGAACAGCTGCAGTTCCACACCGTTTTGATTATGAATCTTGGTACTTGCCAATATCATAGATGTTTACGAAATCTTCTCTTTACGAGTCACTATGCAAAAAGGTTAAATAGCACTTACTAATTATTTAACTCTATCCGCTTTGCTTTTTTTTCATTTGTGAGTTTGCTACTATGTTTTGGAATGAACGCAATTGGAAATGATTTAGTTATAATATCGCTTATGTTTGAAAAAAGTATTTTTCTAATCTTTAATGGGTAACAAAAAGCGAGTCTTAATTTTATTTTTCACATTTGATTGTATGTTACATATTATAATGTATAGTATAGAATGTTTTAAACATGAACAAAAATATATACATCCATTCGTGGATTGCACGAAGTGTGCATAAATTTTAATTAAAAGGCTATTGTAATTATGTATAAAACCCGCGTCTCCGGCGACAATATTGCCATAAACATTGAACCAAATGTTTAACATGAAACATTGGGGCAGGGTTACAATGTTTTTGTTTTCCGTGGCCAATGGCACAAAAAATGTTGGTGCCCCAACCCAATAAAAAATGAAAAATATTTGGTCACTGGAGACCCGGCTTTTTTACAAACCTTTTTACATCCCGAGTGGTTCATTTCTATGGAAACTCATTTAATAACTTTAGCCTTTAGCCAAAGGTTACCTTTATTTGAAGTTTACAATAATAATATTTAATAATCCATAGATACTTCTAAAATAAATGTTACATGTACCTTACAATAAACAACATTGTAGTTTCTAAGATGTCCATAAAATTAACATTCCTAAATGTACCACTAGTATTGTATGAACAAAATAAATTAAATGTATTATATTATCAAATTTTTCTTTCCTTTTAATCATTTAAAATTTAAAAAACTTAAAACCATTCCTTAGTTTGTAATAATATTTTGTTTGTATATAATAATAAACATTCTCAATGTACCAATATTATTGCATGATAAAATAAATTCACTGTATTAATATTACACGCTTTTTATTTACTTATATTGATAATCATAATCAATTGCTAGCTTTACTACATCATCTGAAATCTTGAAAATATGACCTCTCGTCTTACACTTATATATAATATACATTGTGTTTCCAACTATCGTGGTGCGAGAACACCGATGTGAACAGGAATTTTAAGAAAAAAATAATTAAAATGTACACCTCTATGAATCTTAAGTTTCCGACCGCAATTTGAAAAAAAAATTATGAAAATTTTTATTAATTACTAGCTGGTACCCGGCATACGTTGCAATGCCATTCAAAGAAATAAATTGATTCTCCCTGCATGACCTTTCCCATGCGCCCCCGTTCACCTCCCGAGTCCCCTTCCCCTCCCGCGTTCTTCTTCCACCTTTCCCGCATTCCCCCCCCCCCCCCCCCCCCCCGCGAACCCCCCCTCCCTCTTTCTGTCGCTAAAATATATGAAATACACATATTTTCATTAATACAAATTTCATAATGTCAGATTTTACCATTATATATAGCCTATAATCACCAAAGTTTCATTGCAATCGGATGAATGGTATGGCAGTGCATAAAATACGAATAAACAAACAAACAAATATTGATTTTATGTATAAGAATCTTACATGAAACAACAAAAAAGTGAGTCGACTACAATGTTAACAATACATTTGCCTAATAAAATATGTATATGTGTTTTTATTTTCTTTCATTATCAGTAATTTTTATTGAAAAAAATGTAAGGTGAACCATTTAATTTTTTTTTTTATTTTTGCATTCAAAAATTTTATATTTAAAAAAGTATATGTTTATTTTAAAATATAAAATTTGAAAGCGTATTTCATCACCTTTCAAAAACAGTTTTTAGTTTTCGGATGCATTCAGAAATATTCCATTTATTTGAATTTTATTGCAAAGCGGAAATATTTTGACCTTCTGACAAAATAGGCCCGAGGCCTGAGGGGTTAAAAAATGAATTCGCTGAAAATACTCGACATAATATTTTTATTGTTTGTATAAATGATTAAGCTTAAATATCTGCACGGGAATATTGAGTATTATTTGAAAAAATGCAAGTATGTATTGTACATGTAGTACATGTACAATCACAGCTGTTTCAGAATCAAGTTTCAGAATCTAGGTAGTCGTCAAGCCATTTGTCTAAATCCAAATCATCCGATACTGGGATCTGGAATCTGGGGTTCAAAGGTTGTGCTGGGCTGGTCACAATTTCAGGAGATTTTGGCACAGGAGGGTTTGCTGCAAACAAAATAAATAATAAACATTAACAAAAACTTCCTTATCAATCTAAATGCTGTTAAGCAGCCCTTCAAACTAGGGGCCAAATTCTTGGGAAAGGATTACAATCAAAGATCTAAGCCAAAAAAATACCAGTGTGCTTTGCACACGACTGAAGAAAAACTTCTGAGAGGAAGAGAGAAAGAAAATGTGCACGTGCACTGCTCTCTCTTGCTCCTACAGTGTGACACAGACAATAGACCTGCACTGTGTACACAGATATACGAAACATAACTGGCTATGAGAGAAAGAGAGAAAGAAAATGTGTGCTCGCGCACATCGTAACTCTCTCTTTCTATCTTCATTAACTTATATCTTCCTCTCAACTTCCGTTTGCCTCGCGTGACACTTTTCGTAACGCTCTTGTCACGGATTCACCAGCTTACTCCCCAAGTCAAGCATGTGTAAAGAAGTTTTACTTCAAAAACGCAAAAAAAACAAATGCAGATCTGCTAAATGTATATTATACGTTTTTGATTTCTGTGTTTTAAATTCTAATTTAAAGGTAAATAGTCTATTATCTAATTCAAAGGTAATAGTCTATAATTTAACATTTGTTTTTACTAACCTTGTATCAAGTCTGATTCTGTATTTATCATTCCTAATATTTCGTCCAATTGGTCATCATCTTCCTCAATGGCAATATTTTCCATTTTCTTTACTGGAATCTCTAAATCTTTCTTAGTCTGAACTTCTGGTTTTTGCTCCAAAGTTTTCACTGGTTCAGTTGACAGTTCAATTTTTATATCTTCAATTATTTCACCATCAAATGATTCCGCACTGTTGATGTTTTCATTCTGTAATATTTTGCTTTCTGCCTCTTTTCCCATTAGTTTTTTCAGTAAGTTCTTAGAGATTTCTTTATCTTCTTTTTCAATAGGTAGATTCCTCTTGAATTTGGCCATGTTTTTGTTGGCGGTGTTGGTCATTCTTGTCACTTGATCAGCGGAGAAAATGGCTGCGTCAAGTCGATTTCTTTCGTAAAAAGGTACGCACAAGAGCGCAGAGGAGATGTAATTCAAATCCAAGGAGAACAGATCGCTGTACTGAGAAGGCTTCTTGCTACTGGTCCAAGTTTTCTCGTGCTTGAATTGGAAATGACCCCCCCTGGATAACGGCATTCGGAGAAGCTCCTGAAAGAAAAACAAAAGTTTTACGCTGTTACATATAAATTATGCAACCATGAAGAGGTACCTACATTCACAGGCAGTAAATTGTTTTTTTTTTTTTTTACGCACTGGTATCACCAAGTTGTCTATGGAGTGACAGCAAGGAAAAAACTTCATTCCTTGTCTGAAACACAGACCGATCGGGGTCTCGGTGTGTGTCTTGGCCGATGGCAATGAATCAAGCCAGAATAAAATTGTACGAGATGTAATCTTTGATAAAAATGGGTGATGGATACTGATCTGATGTAATCGGAATGCCCGGCGAGGCAATTTTGTGAGAGACTGTGAAGACAATCTCCCCAACGCAATACAAGGTCATATTTTGTATTATTTTCCACCATTCCTGGTTTTTTGGATGGAATTGAAAACTGATGGCTACCTGGCAACTTGGATCACTAAGTGTGTGATTGCCCGGATAAATACTTTAATCAAGAATCATATGGATCTCGGAGGATCGTTGGACCAATCCTGTTTTTCTACCAGTGTTAACAAAAGCCCCCCTGGTAAAGCGAGTACATTAGGATGTAGGGTGTTCTACATGTAATTTTTTTTTTTATTGTACAATATAACCTTTTATTGCTCATTGAAAAACTATGTTTTTGAATCTTGAATTCGTAACACCCTCATTTCCAGATTACCTGTACATTGGGTACACAACCTGAGGAAAGAAGTCTCATTGTTTTTTTTGTGTTCCTGCTGAAATAGGCAGGATGGCGCCCTAACATTTCAATTCATTCACATAAGTTGCACGTAACAACACGGCTGTTGCATACATGATCCACCAGCAGCTAAGCAAGTTACACAAAAATACCCACACTTTGTCAAAAAATGCTGCTCGATGTGATAGAATGTATCGAAAAGGCCAGCATTGTATAGGTTAATTAGGGTGTGTATTTTCAAACACAAATAAATAAGTTGTTCGGGTATCTTGTATTATTTTTTAAAGTATAATAAATGTTTTGACTTTTATAAAGTGAAAATAGAGAATTGACCAAGAAATTTCGCACAAAACTGCAACTGATTTAATACGCAGTAGCTTACCACTGGAGTATAATACTCATCGAAAGATTTTAACATTTTGGTCGCTTTTATAATTCCTACGGCAATAGCAAGAAGAGGGCACAAAAAAGCATAAAACGTACATTCTTTATCACAATAATAGTGCATCTCTTTCTTACACACTAAGTAATAGTGAAAAAAACCATGTACGTATGTCTCTTCCCCCAAAAGGGAAATGCAATCACTATCATACATCTCCCTCACTTGTGTTAACCCATTGGCCACAAGCTGAGTTTATATAGTTTTCATATACTGTAAGGTTTGTGAGAGTCTAGATGAGACAAACCCATGTTGGCAATTGGTAATAATATGTTTAATGTTAGAGGATATTTTGCTAAGAATGATTTTTTGCTAAGAGGGTATTTTGCTAAGAATGATTTTTTCAAAGAGCTTAGGAATACTAGACAGAATACAAATAGGTGTGTAATATGTAAACAAATTAGTTAATTGTAACCACTCGGACCTATAAGCTTGTTCTCACAATAGTATAACATTACCAGACGTACCTGACTTATTAATAAATGGTATAAAAGATTATAGTATAGATTTAGTACACCAATGCAGGTTTTAAATTTTGGTACAAAATTAATCCAGTGTTGAGGGCCAATTTCTTAACTCATTAATTCTGTGGCGAATTTGTTAAAGATATGTGGTGCCGAAAACCGTTGCAGTCATCATAGCGTTATCGTGGAAATTTTAAAAGCAGCCAATGGCCCACAATCATCTTTTATGAAGTCATCAACTTCCATGTTTCGCTCTTTTAGATATGGTCCCCATTCAGTCAATAGTCATTGTATCATTACAAACTTACTTCAAAGTCAGCGCCGTGAGAACTCTCTTCCACCAGGTCATAATTATCCACAGGCAGTTCGTACTTGGTCCAGTTACTTCTGATCTCACGCTTGGAGTATTTTGTAGGTCCATCGCTGATCTGAAGGACTTCATCAGGATCTCGGTTGGAATCTAAAGTAACCGTCACATTTGCGGGAGTTTCTTCTGTTTTTACCGGGGCTGGAATAATCAAGCGATAAAAAAATGCAATTTAATTTGCGGGAACAGATTTGAATGCTATTATTAATGGCCCTCCACACCAGCAATAATATTTTTGCAGCGGTATTAGAAATTCTAAAATTAAATTGAAGATCTAAGCTATAAAACGAAAATGCAACTCTGAGAACCTAACATAAATACCTACATCTAATTCATGTATTTTCGCTAAATACAAATCAATTGTAATATATACTAGGGTCAGTAAAAAACTAATGCCTCCTATTTTTTCTAATTAAATAAAGTTAGTTAAATGAAAAAATTGAATTTGGCTTTATTCCTCAAACCTTCATCTACAATCTACTGCAATAGTAACTTTCTGTGTCAACAGGTGGCAGCACTGCAATTGCTTGCAAAATGGCTAACATTAATGTTCGTATTAGACAGCTTTCTGTGATTGAATTCTTGAAAGCAGAAGGTGAAACACCTGTTTGCGTTCATGAAAGACTGAAAAATGGTGATGCAACTGCACAAAAATTGTGACTGGAGACGAAATGTAAGTTAATTTTTTTGAACCTGAATCAAAGAGGCAGTCAATAGAATAGCATCACACAAACTCACCGAGGACGAAAAAATTCAAAACTATGCAATGAGCAGGGAAAGTTATGGCAACAGGGAAATTATTTTCCTCAGGACCTCCTGTGTGGAGCTAATGTAAAAAGAAAAAAAAGTGTTCTGGGATGCAGAGAGTTTGATTATGGTTGATTTTTTGGAGCAAGGATGCACAATAAATTTTGTCCAATACGTCACATCTCTTAAAAAGCTTAAAGCATGTCTTCCGCCCAGCAAAAGCTATAGCGGGTGTTCTTTTGCATGACAATGCAAGACCGCACACCAGTCGTCACATATGCTTAGGAAGCAGGACCGTGCTCTTTACCACATGCCCTTGTTAAAAGATGGACCAAAACTTTGGAAATGGACGGAGAATATATTGAAAACTGACAAATTAATCATCAATAGTGTGGTTTTGACCTATGTAATTGCATTTATTATTTCTTAAGAATAATTTAGTCACTAGTGTGGTGGGTTGTCAAACAAAGTTGTAGTAATGGAACGCAGCACTGGGTGTCCGAATAATTGTTTTTTCAGCCAATTCAATACTAATCATCAATATTGTGATGCTTTTGATAGACCATTTTCAATAACATAAATCAATTTATTTTAAAGAAAAGGATTACCTGCAACTGGTTTAGAATCTTGGCTTCGTTTGTTCTGACTGTCAAGTTCTCGGAATGGTTTCTTTGGGTCCTTGGATTCACCCTTAGTATTTTTATTCCCCTTGTAAGGTTTATCAGTTTTGGCTCCTGGTTGGCCCCTGGATAAAAAACACAAATAATAGAGAGTTGTTCTGCAGAAGCTAAATTAAGTTACATCAAGCAATGCAATTACATTATGCAATAAAAACGCAGGTTAACCCTTTACAACGGATTTTTAAATCTATCCATAAAAAAATGTAACTTACATAACAACTCCATCAAATCACTAGGAAGTCATTTTACTATCGAATGAAAAGATATCTTAATTATAATCTTTAAACAATGCGTTGAATACAATAACAACAAAATGTTTGAAATGACAACTTACTGAAGAGACTGTGGTTACTAAGAAGCTCCTAAGTAAAAAGGCAGTGCGATTTATGATAATGCAGAGCTTACAGTAAGGATGATAAATAAAATACATAGATGACCTAAATAGTAAATAGGCCTTTATTTGTAAATAAAGAGGAAAGATTTGTTTGTTTGCATTGAATAGGCTCCGAAACTACTGAACCGATTTTAAAAATTCTTTCACCAATAGAAAGATACATTATCAGCGAGTAACATAGGCTGTATATAATGGTAAGCTTTGGCGTTATGAAATTTGTATAAATGAAAATGTGTGTATTTCATATATTTTTGCAGGATGGAGGACAGGTAGGGGAAGGTGAGATTCGTGGAGAGGAAAGAGACGAAGGAGGGGGAAGGCGGGGAAGGTGGAAGGGAACGGGGACGCACGGGAAAGGATAAGAATGGAGAGTCAATTTATTTCTATGAATGGCATAGCAACGCATGCCAGGAACCAGCTAGTTGTAAATAAAATGGCAGATATAATTTTAATAATTCTTAGTCAATTCAAACCGTTGCATTTACCTATGACCTGTGAGGAAATGAAGTTATATTAATTTTTATTCAGAGTTTTAATCTTGGATGAATTAATAGAGGAAGATTCAAATGTAACCGAAACAAAAAACTCCGAGACAACATTCGTTGAATGGCTATTCTTTCCATAAGCGGTCTATTTTTTTGTTCAATTAGTATGAATATAGTGGCCTGAATTTATATAACGTCATTGGTTTCAACACCCCTTTTCTTACTGACAAAATGAAAAAATGGAACAAACATGGCCTTGTCTTATTTTTTAAGAATTGCTATTTCAAAACCCCATATTTTCTGTCGGAAATTGTGGTATTGAGCTATAAATTCAAAACAAAAATCTGTACAAATTTCACGAGAGTTCACCGTTAGATAGCTTTTGCTGGTGTAGTGGCTTCAGTAAACAAAATTGCTCCTATATAATTTGAACCAATATGTATTTTTAGTTAATGTTTTATAAGAAAACCTTTACTTACTTTCTATTTCTTGACTTGTCAGACATTTTCTCAGCGTTTTAATCCTGCATACATAAGTTCTAAGGCTCAACCTGCTTTGAAAACATAAACACGTAAACGATTTTTTAATGTGATTAACCTCAAAGTATTGTGACAGCAGCTGTCAAATGTCAAACATTTGTTTATTGCCAGGAGAGGAATAAAGAATTATTACGAGTTTTATTCTTAGTACTTACCTCGCCTTCTTGGGTTTACAATTTATGGCAATACTGAAATTCCCGGGTCATGTATGAAATATCCTGAGAACGAGCATCCCATCCCCATCTTTACCAACAAAAATTTAAAGAGCGGGTTTTCCTACTCCACAACTATATTCACTTCAAAGAATAATAAATGAAGGAATATTTATAAAACATAATGTGAAGAATATGCAAAATGCATATTTAATTGAACGACGGTAAAGATTCTGCCGCTGAGTCGTAGTCCAATCTTTTTATCTCTACTCTACTAATAAAATTACTAATATTATAAATGCGAAACTGCGTGTGTTTGTTTGTTACGCTTTCACGCATAAACCAATAAACCGATTTTAAAAATTCTTTCACCAATAAGAAAGCTACATTATATGCGAGTAATACAGGCTGTATATAATGGTAAGCTCTGGCGTTATGAAATTATAAATACTAATATATTATATTTATTACACGTTTTCTGTGGCTAACAAAAGTGAGTTATTATTATTAACGTCAGAAAACAAATCGTTTTCGAAACGATGTTGATATATTTGCGGAAAATTTTATTTCAGGCGTCGTAGTTAATATCTATCTATATGTATAAATAAAAATGAATCTCCGAAATGTTTGTACGCGCATAACTTCCCAACGACTGCAACAAATTAGATAATCTTTTTTTGACTGCTCTGGCATTATGAAATTTAGGTGGCACGCGAGCTGTTTGAAAACTGAATGTGCCGGGAATTAATGTATGGAAAGTGGGTTGGAGGAAAGAGGGGGGGGGGGGGGGAGGGGCAAGCGTTACAGTAATTTCCCCCTAAAACCATGCGAGCGAAGCCGCGAGTAAAAGCTAGTAATATTATATTATTATAACCATGCCCTTACAAGAGTAGTCATGGAGGAATAATATTACTACCTCCAAGATCGTAGTCGTGCAGGAGTCTCAAAAGGCAAGTTTTCTTCTCAAAATATTTTCAATGGATTTTTCAAACTTTTGTTTTATTTTTATCATGGAAAGCGAAAAAATGGGAAAACAATTTCTACGAAATGTCCCGGTAATTTTCTACAAAATTGCGGAAAGCGAAAATATTTTATGACCTACTTTTGATCGGTTATGTATTTTAATTTTATTTTTTTTAAACCATTGTTCTTAGTTGGCTTTAGTCAAATTTTACGTCATTCGAATAAAACTAAAAGTATTATCATCCGAATTTGATTAATATCCTATGAAAGCAAAAAACCTACCTACCGTATAAAAACTGGCGGCCGTTGTTCTTAATCCTACTGATCAACTGTTGGGCCGAACTTTTGGCTCAACACTCCACAGATGTACAAATACGCTCTTCCCAACGCAACTCTCCGACCAACAGGCGAATCGAGCGTTGCTAAACAAATCACTTAGCTGATCGGTTACTCAGATTGATCGATCGAAAAGTTGGGGACAGCCGTGACTATCGTGATCTAGTGAACATTGCACCCTTTCCTCAACGATTGCACCACATTTCCCATTTGAAACTTCTAGTGTGTGGTTTGGTATATTTATGAGGCCAACTATTTTCAGCTGGCAATGTCAATTCAATCACGATTAGATATCCTACCCATTCTGGTAAAGTGCTACGTTTAGCAACCGACCAAAGTTATGGTTTTGGCCAATAAGCGTGTTTCGGCACGGTTTCGGTTTAGTCCAAAAATTAGTCGAAATTTCGGCTCAGTCGAAACCTTTCTCACCGTTTGCGATGGTTCGGATCATGTTCGACTTTACTCAGACGCGTGTGTATGCTTCTAGAATATATTTAATATTATTTTAAAAGAAGTTGTTATAAAAAATTGCTCTAAGAGGAAACCCGGTTGACGAGAAATTTGAACACTAGGTATTTTACCAAACTGCTGTTGTCACTGTTGCTCTTATTCCACAGAATACCGAGCGAAAGGGACAACGGCACCTCAGGCTGATACTACCTAAATAAAATCATCAAAATCGCATTCCCCATTTTTCTTATTCAAAACTGGACCAATTTTTATTTTTTTTACTAACTGTAATAGAAGAAAATACTCAATGTCTGCATGCTTTTCTTTTTTTTAAATACATGGTCTGGTTTGTTTACTGAACGTCTGTTGATGACGCTCAAACCTGGCAATTATAACGTTGTTTGGAGGGTCCTAACTACTAAGAGAGGTAACTTATCAAAAGAAGCAAAACGCACCGATACGCTGGTGGTTGATACTATATTACATATATTAAAAAAATATTTGGAGTAGTGTCAAAATTCAGAGAGAAAATTCGGGAATAAGTTTGAATGAAAAAAAAAAACGGTTTCTTCTTAAAGTTTATTTTTATTTTATTTATTTATTAAAAGAAGTTTATACAATGAACAAAATAATTGTGTTAATTCATCCGCCATGCTAGGGATGTCCCTGTGTTATGGCGGATGAAGTTTACAGATTGGGTAGGTACAGTGTACAGTTATTAACTTATGCAATTCATTTAAGTAGTTTAAGTAACAAATTAAGTTAGTAATTTAAGTAACACATTCAATTCAAAGTATAAGGTTTTGCTTTTGACTGAGCGAAGTGAAATTCTGTTTTGACTCGACCGTTTTGCATCACCTGTCTGTAAATGTACGTTCCGTTTCCATTTCAAAAAGCTAGCCGTTTTAATAGTTCAGTAAAGATTATTTTTTCAAATGTGCGACCGTCCTGTTTGTTTCGATTTTCTTCGTCGCATTTTTTCGATATTATGATGGTGCCTGCCCGAAGAAAGCTTGAAAAAAGAATTGTCATTGAGGTACTGATGTTTTTTTGGACAAATTTTAAAATTACTTATTCAAGATTTTTTTAAAGTTACATAAATACGTGGTTCTTAATTTCTTAATTAGGTAGGTATCTACTTAGAAATCTTTTGATTTCAGAGAAAATTTGAAACATACTTTTTTGGACGCTAAGTCTATTGTTCATAGAATTACAGTTTAACCGGGGACTACTCGAGCATTTTAAATTTCGTCTTTCTGTATTTGTGTTTGTTACGTTCCGGTTCCGGTTAAAGATGGCGGCCGTTTTAATTGTTCAGTAAACATAATTTTTTCATATGAATATGATCGTTTGTCGAATCATCATGTTTATTAATTGGATAATATATAAATGAAGAGGTGTTTAAGTACCTACTTACATAAATTGTGATTTTGGTTTTGATTTAGGTATGTAAAAGAAATTTAAAAACAGGTACTTTTTTGGACGCGAAGTCTGCTACTCACAGAGCTACTGCACAAGAACAGTGTTGAACCTGGGACGAGACTTGGATGAAATTATAATCGGTTATTTATTTTTTATTTATTTATTTATTTTATTTTGAGAAACATTACATATTTTGTTATAATGAGCTTTGGCTGTCCAACTAGGCAATTTGCCCGTTTTAGAACCGTCAAAATGAACAGATATTTTACATGTAAATAGTGTGTTGACTATAATATTGTCTTAAACTTAAATATAACATTTGATAAATAATATTAAGGTTTTGATGGTTTTAGAAGAAATTTTAGTATTGATTTTGATGAATTAATCAACTCGAAAATCAAAAAATGGGTAAGAAAAAAAAATAATGGATTAAAAAAGAAAGTAGACAAAAGAAAATGAAAAGAAATTTTTTTTTTGTAGTTTTTAAACGTAAATTGTATAAAAATAATATTAAGGTAAGAAATACCAATATAATACCAGTATATATTAATGTCAACAAAAAAGAATATAGTAATAATTAATATAGACATCACGAATGGTCGCAGACTCGGCAGAATTTAGAGCTAAGCTTAAAACTCACCTTTTCAGACAGTCTTATCCATAAAGTCAAAAACCTTTCACCTTCGCTTTCACTGCCCGCGACATTGTAAATAACTAAAAAAAGCGTAAAAATGTTGAAAATTCTTATTTGTAAGCTTTTGTAAAGGTCATTTCATAATAGTTCTCCAGGCTTAAAGAGTCCTAAATTTTCCTGTCTTTCAAAATAAATATCAACTCTTCTTTTGCCTCTAATTTTCTCATAAATATAATACCAAGGGCCTTCGTTCATGGAGAAATCAAAAACTGGTTAGCAACTCAATTCGCGGCACAAAATTCTTCTGAACAAAATCGATATTTTTCTGATCTGACATATCGCAAATTGCTCGAAAACTTGACCTGTCAACATGGCAACTGAAGCGCGACAGACGCGGCGACCAGCACTGCTGGTCGCCGCGTCTTTAACAAGTCTTTGTCGCCCTTGATAACTGGTCTTTAACAAGTTGCCTGTGTGCGGACCGCCCATGAAATTTACAAGTTTCTTTCCTGTGGATAGCGACTGAGTCGCAACTGTTTTTTTTCAGTTTCTCCATGAGCGGATGGTCTAACAGCGATGGGAGTAGCAATTGTAAAAGCATGCAATGTCTAGTGTTTTAAATACTAAACATTGCACGTCCTCAAGGAGTAATACCGGATATTCTCCAAGCATATACCTTCTAATTAAAGTGTGTTTATAGGGAGTGACCTGCCAGGTAAGTATGTTTTCTGTATCTATTCGTAAATAATAAAATTAGATAGAGCCTAAGAATTCATAATAAATTGTACAGCGCCCTTGAGATGATTTTTCACAAAAACGGCGCTCTACAAATTATCCAATTATTATTAGTTAGTAGTAATAAATATGTTTGTAAGTACTTATATTATAAATCTAGTCGTTCGAACTTGAACCCCCTTTCTTGTGATATTCTGTATGACAAGTGATTATAGTAAATTTTCTCGTCTTTACTTTTATATTAACATTTTGACTTCCACGAATTACTTATTTATTTAAACGCCCGTAGGGCTTAAACATACAGTGCAATACATGTTTTGATAAAATATAGGAAATAATATAAAATATAAGAAAACAAAATATAGCTAACACAAAATATAGCTAATACAAAATATAAGAGTTGACACAAAATAGGTAACATAGAATATATGATAAGTAAAAATAGAGGCAAAGATGATTTATGAAGTAGGAATAAATAGTTGGCACATACGTCGTTTGAAGTTTGGCACATTTAATTTATTATGAAATACATCCATATTGTTTAAATATTTGTTACCAAGACTGTGTAAACGCTGTATTGAAGAATGCAAACTATAGTTGGAATGAGATGTGTGTATATGAAATGTTAATATTTGTCTAGTCGTTCGTGTAGGTACATGTAGATTTATCAATTGCAGGAGTTCATAACAGTCGTATTTAGAATTTAATAATTTTAATTAAAAGGTTAGGTCATTAATTTTTCATCTGTTTTTTTAAATATTCATTAACGACGGGTAATTTATGTTCTCTAAAGGAATGATAAGTTTAAAATTTACGAAATGTAGAAATTTTCTTTGAATTCTTTTAACATTACGAATATGAATTTTGTACAAAGGCGACCAGACTATGGATTTATGTTCAATTAGGCTTCTAACAAGGGATGTGTAGGTACAATAATTTAATGGATTCAAAGTTTTTAATTGTTCTTAATATAAATCCTAATGTTTTCATACCCTTATTTACAGTTTGTTGAATGTGGACCGTGAAGTCTAGTTTCTGCAGTATTTCAATTACTGCAGTATTTTTATAAATCTGATTGAAGTCAAAAATGTAAACACGGAAAACCCATAAATTTGCTAGTTTCCAGTCATGCGCACCGCAAGTCACACTGTGGGAGGTAACATTCACTCTCACAGTCCGGTCGGGGGAAACTCCTTGTCAGTTCATTTTGCCATTTGCTTCGCGGGAAATGGCCAGAGCGCTTTAATTCCATTTTCTTTTGCAAAAATGCCGCTTACCGTGTTTGCACTCAAGCGTAACAAACCCAAAAACAAACCGCTGTTTATTCAGTGAAATGTTTGCCAAACTGTGCATGTTTTTGGAGATTTGACAACACAATGCATACACTTTGTTGTAGCGATTTTGATATTTGTTCAGTGCTTTTTGTTTAATTTAAAAATTGATGTAACACCCGATAGTGCGCTTGTAAATTTTGCGTTTTGCAAATTCCTTTACTGAGTCGTGCCTAGATATTTTCATCGTGATGAAAATATAATTTCCATTGTGTCTGAACTGTGTTTGATCGTGAGTGCGTTGGCATAAACAGTAATAAATTGCTATTGCGACATTTTGACAGTGTTGTTTTGATGTTGGCACGAGCCGCTGAGAAGTTTGAATATTATTTTTATATTTAACAGCTGCTGGATTCGTGCTAAGGGACGATTGTTTCTGGGAACGTCCTCCCGAAGCGACCCCCATGCGTTATCGATCGGTTTACCTCCGCCACCCCTAGGACTAGGAGGGTTGGAACGAGAAGAGGACGGAAGCTGCCGTGTGTTGTGTCTCTCTCACTGCACAGATTGCATAGTGCATCGCTGTTTATTTCTGGAAAAGGGGAAGCATAACATAAAGACTTCCTGAAATTGAATAGCCACGCAGAAGGTAGGTTAGAACTATTATTATTCATTATTTTACTTCCGCTTGTTTAGCGCGCAGTCTGTACTCTGTACTTAGCTGTGCAGTTCGGATAAAGGATTAAGCTCTGTAGCTCTGTACTCCAGTGTGCACGTGGTAGCTTTTATGATCAATAAAAGCGTCTGCTGTCGAGAGGTTGCACTCTACTTGGGAGTTATGAAGTGCGGGGTGCCCAGCGTACAAACTGCTGTAGTAAAATGAATGTGTGTAGAATTTGAGAGGTAGTTACCTAAGCCTACATAGGTACTAATCTCCGCAAATTAAATAATAATTTATTCGTATAAATTAATTCATCCTTCTTTAGAACGTATTTTTAAAGATTATTGCATCGATACTTTATAGATTAAATGAAAACAAATCACTTTGTATACACTAATGAAAATTATCAACATGTTTCGAAACCATTGAATGGTTCTTTCGTCAGGATAAATTGAAAATTAACAAAAACAACAATAGAAGAACAAGGTTAGACAAATAAATACCTATAGAGAAAAAAAAAACATCACAAAGATTGGTAATTAATTAGTTGAAGTTATCATGACAAACATAAAATAACAATCATTTTTTTTTTAAGAATAGTAATAATTGAATTTGTATGGTTCATTTTTATTAAATAACTAGCTGGTACCCGGCATGCGTTGCAAGTTGCAATGCAAAGAAATAAATTGTTTCTCTCCGCAATTCCTTTCCCATGCGTTCCCGTTCCTATCCCGTGTTCTCTTCCTCTGGGTTCCCCTTCCACCTTTTACGCCTTCCCCTCCCTTATCATCCCTTCTGCTAACCCCACCTCCTTCATTACCCTTCCCCTCATGCCTTCCTTCCCTGCCGCTAAAATATATAAAATACACTCATTTTCATTTATACAAATTTCATAACGCCAGAGCTTACCGTTATATATAGCCTATAACCTTCGCGGGCGTGCGTACAACAAATCACCAAAGTTTCATCGTAATCGGATGAACGGTACAACAGCGCATAATATACGAACAAATAAACAAACAAACAAAAATTATTTCTTAAAAATTCGCAAATTCACTTTGTGGCGTCATTATTTAATTTATTTTTTATATATAAGATTTATGGTTTGATGTATCGTCACAGTTGTAATAATTTACTTTGTAATAATTTCGATTTCTAAAGTTAATCATTCAAAAGTTGGCAATGCCATAAAACCTGTTTTTAGACTGATACCTTTGCTTTTTGCGTTTTTCCTTGTGAATATTTTATTTTTTTAGTAAAGTTTCAATCATTTCCTAGTTTTTACGTGTCGATAGACACCTAATCAGTTTTTACAAACGCCATTTTTGATGGATTCTAGTGTCTGCTTTATAGCCTTCATTTGTAGGCCTTACCTATCTATATTGATAGTAGTTACAGACTCCTTCGGGAATCAAATGAACTAACAAACCATTTTCAAGAAATAAATCACACTCTAAATCTATCTGTACAAGTATTTAAAAAATGGTGGGTTGATTTAGAAACCTCAGAAGTGGAGAATTTCATAAATGTCTGGAATTTCTCTCTAAAGTTTGCATGCTTCATTAACAAGTCCATTCGCATATTTCAGTAGATATATTCTGAGTTCAAATGATATAAATATCGGAGATGATTCATTAATCTTTTCCCAAATATCTTGAGCCTATTTTGGTTTTGAGTGTTGGTCGTTTGTCTTCAACAGCTCTGCTACATTTGCTAAATGGTAGATGATATTTCGTAAAGGATGAAACAGAGATACATTTAGATGTTTTCAAGTCGAGTTGAGCTCATTCTCAATCAAGTGCTAGATACTTTCAGCATTTCCCTTGTGAAAGAAAACCGCTCAAAATCGAAACGTTGCTAGTAATGGCTTTAGCCGCGTTTGGCAATCTGATATGATTTTCCAGGTACTTCCCTACTTTCTTCTTCTCCCAACCCTTCAGTCTCGCAACATAGGTACCAATTTGAAACTCCGTAGTCCAAATGGGCCCAGGTTGTTGGTATATTTGTAAAGCATTCAAATAAAAAGGAATATCCGCCAGGACCGATGTTACCGTCCTGTAAAATACATTTTTTAAATCCCTTCTGAATGGGATGTATCGAAATCCTTGTAACTTTCTCGTTAAATTATATTTATTTATTATTTTAAAGACCACAAAAACACGGTTGACTGAGCGCGAGCGTTCATCGCATAATAGCGAAGTGCTGTTTTAACTCAAACTGCTCGATCATTTGGCGTTTCGTCAGTCTACAGATTTGTTTATTTGCTGGTTCCGGTTAAAGATGGTGGCCGTTTTAACCTGTCATATGCCGCAGTAGCCGATAAAAAAAAATCATTTCTTTGCATATAGATAAGTAACTATTCTTCGGAAAGCACTTCTTAAGTAGATTATAAACTATTTTTATATAAATATTTATAAATATTAGACCAATTTCAAAAAACTCTAACTAATTAACCATCACGCCGTTTCTCCACAGGGATAGGCAGAGAGGACGGACCGCCAAACCACTCGGTCTTGGCACACACTCCTTGCCCATTCATATTCATACATCGTCTCACACATTCTCTTCTATAATTCTGACTTTTGACATGGTACGACTCAAGTATCTGAAACATTTGATCGTGCCATGTCTTCCTCGGTCGTCCCCAACTTCTTCTACCATTCGCATTTGCGTCATGTATTCTTCTTACACTCTTTTCTTCCTCCATTCGTTCTACATAACTACATACCCAAACCATCTGAGCGTCCCTTTCTTAATCTTATTCATCAGCCTTGAATTCTTTACGGATATCCACATTTTTCACACGATCATACACGGTTTTATTGCACACACGCCTCACAGATCTCATTTCTTCAACGTTCAGTCTATTTCTTTTATTAGTTCCACGCCTCACTGCCATACACCAAGTCAGACACCAGCAGTCCATTGTGGACTGCTAGCTTCGCCACCTTGGACATTTTTTTCGGGAAAAAAAACTCCCATCGGAGTGGTATGGGTTACGAGGTTACCAAATAAGGTTATTAATTTTTTTTTTGTAATGGGTACAATATCATTAATGGAGCATAAATTGAATCGAAAAAAGAATCTTTGTTTATGATAATTGGCTGTTATAGGTACCTACTTAACGCATCACTGACATCACAAACTAGTTAAGGAACCTAATTGATATCTCAGTAACAATTTAAATAATAATAATATTAGTTGTCTTTTCAGCAAAAATACCTCCGCATTATCGTCAGCTGTCGTCATCTTGTTGATTGTCTGTGTTTGATTGTGTAACGAACAAGATATTGCAGTTTTAATGAACACACAACGGTGTCAACTGTCAACTGCCAACTCTCAGCTAGGTAACCAAATTAGTTTTTAGTTTTTCATATTGTGTTGAAATGTATTAAAGACGTGCCATGATGATTTTTTAATTACGGAAGTGCGTAGTATAGCATTTACCGTAGCCGAAACAATGTATTTAAAAAAAAAAAGTTGGATTTAGTAAATAAAAATTTCAAATGCGCGACATTCGGAACAAAGGTTAAGACATGTTACCAATCAGCCAACCTTTATTACGAATCGGTTTAAATTATAAATGCAAAAAATATGCTTTGGATAAATTAAAATAGCTTTTCCTACCGTTTCTATTGAGTAGAAATGAAATAATTGTTAATCATAATATATAAAAATGATTGTTTTTTGTTTGTCCCTTATGCGCTCCTAAACCATTCGTCTATTCATGTCCGTGATGGTTTCTATATGTAAAATAGTGAGCTCTGGCGTTATGAATTTATTTCCTATACATTTTGTAAACGTTTTTTTTTAAAGTAAGACAAACATTTTCGGGTTACGAGTAACCCAACAATGTTTGAAAATCTCCTTCTACTATCACATTAAGAACCTATACTATTCATTCGCTTGCGATGAAACTGTGGTGAGTTGTTGTGCGCACACACATGAAGGTTTTTATGTTTAGTGGTGAGCTCTGGCAACATAAATTTTGTATACATTTTTCGCAATAGGTGGCGCGCAAGTTGTTTGAAAAATTAGTTTATTTCATGCAGTTCAGCGGCAGGGAGGGGGAAGGCGGTTAAAGTGAAAAGTAAGCGCGGAAGGGAAGCAGAGGCCGTAGGGGAACGGGAATGAATGGGAAAGGTTTCGAAGGGAGAAACAATTTCTTAATTTCAGTGGCGTTGTGTGAATAAAATGTAATTTTCATTAGAAATAACTTTTCAAAAACACAGTTTTAAGACTAAAATTATTCCAGTGATTAATTTTTTTCGTTTTTATAAAATTAATCATAAAATAAATGAAAATTATAACGCAAAATCGTGAAATCGTGACCTCTAGTTTGCCACGCGATTTTTATGCCTATTACATAAATTCGCAGCGGCATAAGACACATTTAGAGTTCACGGCTTGTGGCTTCCTCTTAATTAATGTAACTTCAAAAGCGTCAGTTTTATTATGCGTAGCGTTTCAGTTTTTTAACACAAACCTGAATCTATTTATGAAACTGAATTTTCTTTAAGATGTTACGTTGAAATGCAATATTTTGTCTTGTGTAATGATGGTTGAATAATGCTGCATTGATCGTGGTTGATGAATCGGGTGCAATTATCATTCTTCTTGAAATACAAGTTGGTACCATTGCACATACCTACACAGCACAATGCACTGCACAACTCCTGCACCGAACTGCGTCAAATTTACGATTCCTGATTAACGTAATCTACATAACTTCTCGTACATAACATAAATATTATAACAGTTAAGCTATGAATGCTAAACATATTTCGAATTTTAAAACGAATTTTCCGACAATATTTCTCGAAAAGTGTCGATAATATTATCTATTTATGACTGTGTATAACATACAGGTTTTGTATCAAGGTATGACTAACTAACGAACTAACTAACCATCACGCCGTTTCCCCGCAGGGGTAGGCAGGAGGACGGACCGCCAAACAACTCGATCTTGGCACACACTCCTTGCTTCGTTCACATTCATACATCGTCTCATACATGCTCTTCTATTATTCTGACTCTTGACATCGCCCGACTCAAGTATCTGATTCACTTGGTCGTGCCATGTCTTCCTCGGGCGTCCCCGACTTCATCTACCATTCACATTTGCGTCATATATTCTCCTTACACTTCTTTTCTCATTCTTTCGCTCTACATGCCCAAACCATCTGAGCGTCCCTTTATTATGCTTACATCAGCATCTTTGCGGATCTCCACATTTCTCACACGATCAAACATGGTTTTACCACACATACGTCTCAGGGATCTCATTTCTACAGCATTCAGTCTACTTTCATCCTTTCTCTGCCAGTTCCATGCCTCACCTTCCATACCAGCACTCCATTATAGACGGCTAGCTTCGCTTCTTTTGACAGTTTTTTGTTGCCACCAACGGCGTTCAGTCCTCCATTAATGGAGTTACCGGCATTTACCCTTCTTTCGATATCTCTATCACTCTTCCCATCTCTCGTAAACATACTTCCCAATGACTAGACAAAATTTAAACAACTTCTCAATAATTAAGGAAAAATTTAACATTTTATAAATGGGAAACTTTCTTGTGCTCTTGATAATTAAAACGTCTACGAATCCGTAATCCTGGCATGTACAAGTAAATTTTAACAAACTTAATTTGTGTTATTTCAATTGTTAATTCGTATTATTGCAATGTTAGTTCATACACGTTATTCATTAAAAACTATATACAGCTTGTTAATGGACGTGACTTGACTTACTTTAAATAGTCATTCCTGACATTATTTGGAGAAAAAAATGTTTAAGAAATTTTGGTCTAGGTGACTTTTTTTAAATAACTAAAATAAAATTATTTCACATGTCTTCACTGCTCAATCAGCCGAGGATCCGCCCAACCCCACACCCCGACCCTAACTGATTTTTTAAATGTTTAAAGTAGAAAAAAAAAAATAAATAAAAATTGAAAAAAAAAACACATTAAAAGAGTCACCAGAGAAAAAATTTCATTAATATTTTGTTACTTCAAATAATGTCAGGAATCACCAGTTAAAGTAAGTCAAGTACGTCCCTTAACACCCTGTATATAATTTTTAATGAATACGTTGTGAAATAACACAAATTAATCCCTTACGATAAAATAAATTTGCGGCGTGTTCCAGAGTAGCAGATACTTTCAGTATCGACCTGGTGAAAGACCACCACTCACGTATGATTTTAGATTTTCACGGTCAAAATTATTACCTATCGTTATTTATTTTTGGGGTGTTATGCCGTGCTGCGCTACCTCCTTCTTTAGCAAACGTTTAGGACAGCGCTACAGTGTCCATTGTCTGCCCTGAACGTTGGCTAAATAAGGAGATAGTACAACACCCCAAAAATAAATAACGATACCACCATTCATAATCGAAAAGTTGGTTGCATGGCTTTAGTCGTGTTTGGTGACCAGATCTGAACAGCCAGGTACTTTTCCACAACTCCAGCCCCTTCCCACTTCCTTTAGCCGCACACCACATCCTAATTGGGAATGCCATAGCCTCACTGGCTCCAGACGGTTGGGAGCATTTGGGACTCTGTGCGATACTCGCATCCAAAATAATCCCTTCCAAATTTCGTCAAAAGTTAAACTGTAAAAGTTTTCCCAGCATACATTCGCAGGCAAATTCCAGTTCAATAGCCAGGTTCCAAACCAGACGTTTAATAATAGGAATCCGCGCTTTGCAAATACACCTCCTGTGATCAGATCTTGATACTAAATTTATTCACTGCTCTGAATCGAAATTTTTCGAAAACGTGAAATTATTCCAAAGGAGCATGAAAGGAAATTCATACTTAATAACTACACGAGAAGTTGAGCTCTATTTATTTAAAGAATGCTATTAGATGGAGATTATAACAAATGAGTGGTTACGATTCGCTGGTTTTCCGCTGCACGATACCAAACATCTGTTACGATTCCAAATATTTATTCCAACAATAATTAATGGACATTAAATACTCTTAACTACACCCCTCAATTATGAAAAAATGTGCGTCTTGCATATATGTACTTGGAAATATATCACGTAACACAAATGAGGGAACTGCAATCATACATTTTTTTCTTAAATGGTAAAACCAAGATGGTTAAAAGTAAAAATGATGTAACTTTTAAAAAGCAATAATTATGGCACAGATGCATATTTTTCACATTATGAAGGATACACGGTGTTCAGATGTTAGTGGTGGGACATAATTATACTTCTAGTGGTCGCCCAACGGTCGAAATTCGACCATAATTAATTTAATGTGTAATGTTTTTTTTTTATTGACTTAATTTATTTTTTATGCATAATTTTAAAAAAAAATTAGCATTCTGTACTCCTTCTCTATTTAAACTATAAGTGTGTATAATTTCATACTCCTCCGTCCGCGCAATTTTCGTAAAAAGGGGTACAAATTTTTTGCTTCACGTATTAATATACTGATGATGACGATGATGATATCACATTCTAATGTAATTGAATAACAGAACTTTTTTATTTGCATTCAAAAGTGTTTTCGAAGTGAAACTTCTCTAGCCCCGTTGTGATTTGAAACTCGGATGAAACGGAAATGACGCATTACAGTACTTACGAAGCGTCAAACTGCGCTTGTTGGCCGCTTTGATTACGATCTAACTTTTCAAGGCTCATATTGGTTGAGATTGTTTTGGTGAAGTTTCGCTTCTACCGCGTGCGAACTGCACTCGATTTTTTAAAAAATTAATGTGTCAAAAAAAGAATTTAATTATTGCAATTTTATTTGGGAGGCGGGAATAGGTAACCAACACTCTTGCCGAAGGTCAACCCAAGTGGTTCACTACGTTTGGTGACTTAGCAGGGGTGTCCGGGCTCATGGGGGGTGAAGTTCGTGTAGGTCTTGGCGGCGGATGCGTTTGCCCAACTACTGCGTGGTGGGCCGGGTCGGGGGAGACTGGTGGAAGAGACCTTTTGAACCTTCCAATCGGACTCTCTTGACCCGTCGCCTTGCACCAGTGGAAGGGATGGATTCATACGTCCGTCGCTCCCGGACACACTGACCCCCAGATTCCTACCCACGCCTAATACTCCTTTCCTTCCCAGAACTTCCTCCCTTTCATTTCCTAAAAAGAATCTCCACAGCATCCCCAAAGATGACATAGACCCTGAGGGGAAATTTTTTCCTCAGGGCCTCCTGTGTGCAGCTAATGTAAAAAAAACTGAAACCCAATCATAAAAGACGACATGGCAACATATATGGAAAAAAACCATATAAATTGAATAAAATGCTTGTAGGCTCCCGTTCTCCCTCTCCCCATATGTTAAGTATGTAATGAAGATGACTTTAACAGGCTGAAAATGTTTTAACAGGCTGAAACCAGTAACGGTCAGAAATAAAATAATATATAAATAATTTAAGTGGAAATAAGTTTAAATAAAATAAATAATTTAAGTGGAAATAAGTTTTGTGTGTGTTTTATTATATTATCAAACTACTCTATTTAAAAAATCTGTAAATATAAAACTTACGTAATTTGGTAAGGAAGCTTATCCGTAACTAAATTATCCATACGTAAGTTTTCCCAACTAGGATTTTATTGATCACCCTGTCAACTGTCAACGTCAGAAATCAAATAGTTTAACGTCAATTAGAATTAGCTAAACAAGTAGTCAACTCGCAGGCAGATTAATTCTACCGAGCATTACCTGCAAGACAAACTGTCTATTTCTCAATCAGTAATTAATCAAAGTTTAGAAATTCCAGTAAATCGATTGATTTGCCGCTTAACTATTCTGAAACCTGGCGACGATGGTTTTAGTTACGTATTGCTTGTGCATTCGTGTGATATAATCACGACTTAAGAGGAACGTATGCGCGGCCCATTTCCAATTTTAATTCCGGATTTGAGATCAAAATACCCAACCAAACTGAAAAATTATTTTTGTAATCAAAAGGTATATCAAATATCTCTAGTACGGATGTGAGCTACTTTATTTATTTTTGCTTAAATTATAAGATATAGGCCATTAAAGATTTTAAAGTTTCATGATTTTAGAGGCAATTTGGGCAATTATTTGTGTTTTTTGCTAAATATAATTTATGTGTGTGTATGTGCTTTACATATTAAATATACTATAAAATAACACCAGGAGGCATAACGGTACGGTACATTAATATAAGATTTTGAAATATCCTACTAGTGAAGCAGTAAACATGAACATTTTGTTTAATTCACTACAAGTTTTTCCGCATTATAATTGACTAGCTGGTCCCCTGCATGCGTTGCAATGCCATTCAAAGAAATAAAATGATTCTCTCTGCACGTCTTTTCTTGTGCGTCCCCGTTCCTTTCCACCTTCCCCGCCTTCCCCCTCCCTCGTCTCTTCCCTCTCCGCGAACCTTACCTCCCCAGTTCCTCTAAAATATATGAATTACACACATTTTCATTTATACAAATTTCATAACGCCAGAGCTTACCATTATATATATATATATATATATATATATAGCCTATATTATAACTATATGTATATAGCCTATATTATAGCCTAAATATTATGCCAACATATGTACACGGTTGACATTTGTCACATGAGAACGGGTCGTTTTTTCGACTCGTTCTTGAGTTCAACAGCTCGGCTATGGAACGATTTGCCGGCATCTGTGTTTCCTCCCTCCTACAACATGGGTCTCTTCAAGACCAATGTTCATTCCTTCCTCTCCTTAAAAAGACCCTCCACACAGCATCCCAGATGACATAGGCCCTGAGGGGAATTATTTTCCTCAAGGCCTCCTGTGTGGAGTTAATGTAAAAAAAAAAAATCATATCTGATGTATGAGCTATATTATTGTAAAGTTCCATTAAAATCCATTCAGTAGTTTTTGCGTGAAAGAGTAACAAACACACGTACATCCATATAAACTGTCACGTTTATAATATTAGTAAGATTTGATGTTGTTTATGAGTAATCTGAGTATTGTTCCAGATAGAGGGTATCATTTGCACACTCAACCCGAATTTGATTTTTGTAGATGTCTGAATAATCAACTGAACGATCGATATTTATTTAAACTGACTGAAAGCGGTGTTCTGAATGTCGGGATTACGTTTTTGGCACGTGATTATGACCCAAAGATTTCACAGGAGCACAGAAGTTCCCAGCAGATGTTATACGACAGTGTTTAGTTTCGTAGTTTCTCCCATCGCGGGACGCTATTCCTGGACTTGTAAATAAACCCAGAGTTGTTCCCGAAGTAGTGAGGTGTCGAGAGTCCAGTGGATGTGTTGGTTTTGTACCGAATTTTGACGCGATTCGGAGACGTGGCCGTTTCTTTGGTTACTTCAAAGTGCCAGAAAACTGGAGTTATGGAGATTTACGTGTTGACTGAAATAACGGAGTGACTATTTGATCTACTAAAAACCTTACTCGTGTAGAATCAAAACCGTTCTGCATAAACAACGCTTTGACCTGACAGCTAAATGATGATATATGTTGTTCAAACATAATTTCTTTAACTCAGGCGGGCTACAGCTGATAGAGATTGTATAGCGCCGTTTTTCTTAAAAATCATGCCAACTATGCTGTATGTACAAAAACATAATTTATCTGCTCTATCTATATAACGCTTTATTTTATTACTAACTATATATTTAAAATACGAAATACAAAATACAGTATTTTAACAATTTTTTTTAATTTCAAATACAAATAACAAAATACGTTTGGTTTTGGTAGAACCTATGGTTGCAATAAATTGTTGTAAGTGCCCTTATCTAAGGTTGCCTTTCCATAGAAGCAAAGCTGAGCAGAGTGAAACAGAGACGTGCAAAAATTGACCAATCATTTTGCTCAGAAGACACATTTTCACGTTCTTGAGTTCATCAGCTCGGCTGTGGAACGATTTGCCGGCCTCCGTGTTTCCTACCTCCTACAACATGGGTCTCTTCAAGACGCATGTTCACTCCTTCCTCTTCTCAAAAACACCCTCCACACAGCATCTTCAAAGATGACATAGGCCCTGAGGGAAATTATTTTCCTCAGGGCCTCCTGTGTGGAGTTAATGTAAAAAAAAAATCTCATCTCCGCTCCACTTGTAAAGTTTTGTGGTTTTGGCGGAATTTAATTATCCATTATATTGACAATGGATAATTCATTGGAATTCACGTAAATAAATACCGCGAAACGATGAAAATGACAATTTATTGACAAGATACTTGCTTTGACGTGCAGTGTTGCCAACTCTAAATATTAACATACATTCCTCTGGATTCTAGCGTTTTTAGTCTACGTATTATCTATGTCAGTTCATTTTTCATTATCATTATTAAGATCGCTAAATGTATTTGAAAATGTATTTTGAAGTACTAGTAAGTACTGTAATGTTTTTTTTAATGTTTGACATTCAGTAAGACCATAGACAAATAATATTAAAGACAAACAATATTAATCTATTCGCAATTTGACCATAGACTTTAACAATAAACAATAGAGTAAAGACGCGTTTGTGTGTGTCAAATACATGGTAGTGTGTGTAATGTTTTTATTATTGATTTAACGTATTTTTATGCATAATTTTAAAAAAATATTAGCATTCTGCACTCCTCCTCTATATAAACTATAAGTGTGCGAAATTTCATACTCCTCCGTCCGCGTAATTTTCGTAAAAAGGGGTACAAAGTTTTGGCTTCAAGTATTAATATATTGATTTGAAATACAAATTATAAAATACCTCAGCATCAGGTAATTGAAATATCAATTACAAAATACATTTTCAGGAGGTAATTGAAATACAAATACAAAACACGTATTTGTATTTCAAATACGTATTTCAATTAGAAGTAATTCAAATACTGCCCAGCCTTGTCTGGCTCATACTTTGAGGTGAGAAATATCACTTGGTCCAATTAATATTAAAAGGCAAGATAGAGGGTCGCTTAGGGCCTGATAGGAGACAAATGTCTTGGCCGGGAAATGTACGAGAGTGGACCGTTATTAGAAGTGTGGAGGAGCTGTTCCGGGCAGCTCAAGATAGAGATATATTTTCCATTGTGATCTCCAATGTCGGGGGGACCTGAGGGCACACGAAGAAGAAATAAAAATAATTTCTTAAATGGTGGAAATTTATTTATCAACTACCAATCAACAAAAACACAAATTTCGAATGTCTGTGCGTAAGCCCCGCGTGAAATTTGGTTCAAAGAACTCAAATTTGATTTGTGGAATTGATTGTGTTAAGAATTCGGTAAAATTAGGTAAGTACCTATGATATAATATTTTCTGTTAAATTGTTCTGTTTGGGGTCGATCATTTTTGTCTTTGTGAAAACGTTTCTTGTATTGTAATTCATCATAGCACCATGCTGAATTATTTTTAAATTGTAATTAATAATAATTGTAATAATAACCACATTATTACCCTAACCTGAAAAGTTTCTTATGACCATGTCCTTTGCCTAACCCATCATTTTTAGAGGTCAAAGATGGTGACGACGATTCCCCGAATTCTGAGGTCACTAAAAGACAAAGGTCAATGTCTACCTTCAAACAATACATCACACGGTACACACATACATAGTATGAAGTGTTCCCGGGTCACCAGTCACCAGTCAGCCTGCGCGTCGTCAGGGACCACGCCTTGCAGAAAGTGATAAGCGACCGGCGGCGGAGTCCATTCTTTCATGAAATATTTGCTAATATCGGTACAAGGGCGGAAATGCACACTTATTCAATATTGAATACAAAATAGTCAACAGCGAATGGAAGGCAATAGTAATGTCTGGACTTGAAAATAATCCCAGTAATCAAAATTCTTTGTTTAACCCCGGAGTCTAATTTGTTCAGGCTTTAGGAACAACTCGTATAGGTTTCATAGATATCGTTGTCTCATTTACTTCGGCTCGGAACCCGGCTTCGAGTGCATGACTGACGTCGCGCCGTACGCGCTGCGCCACACAAACACCTGTGTACGTGAAATTTAAAACTAAGCTACCGTTGTAATTCGGTTTCGAATTCAAGAATTCGTCACAAGATATCGCCACTCCGTCAGCAGGTCGGGGACATATACCCCCTAGGTATAACTGCTACGAATTTGTGAATATGTAGTGTCTCTCCGGATATGGAAAGTGACGGTAAGACATAGTTGTATCAAGCAGCTATATATAGATAATATATGACGTCATTGCCTGTCTCGGTTACTTTGTTCTGGTGACTAGCTACACTGGATGACAGTGAAAGGGATCCGAGGAAAGGGCTATTTTTGGAACAAGTTCCTATCGGATTTATAAAATGGTCACATTTATAAAACACGAACTGGGCGAAGCCGAAGCAAAAGCCGTCCGCAGGGCCTAGCAGCAAAAACCTGCCTAGCGGGTTTTTAACTGCTAGTTGAGTATTATTATGCTACCGTAATATTAGTAAGAGTTAAGTTTGCATTCAAAAATTTTATACGTAAAAAAATTATATGTTTATAAAGAATTTGAAAGCGTATTTCATAACTTTTCAAAACCAGTTTTCAGTTTTTTTATGCGTACTGAAATATTCCATTTATTTGAATTTATTGCAAACCAGAAATATTTTGACCTCCTGACAAAATAGGCCCGAGGCCTGAGGGGTTATTTTTGCATGCCAAAAGCTTCATTCAACAGATTACTTTTTTGCAATATTTTTTTTCAAATAGACTCGCCTCTCCCCTTCTTATTAGATACTACCTGGTAGTTCAGTAAACAGTGGTTCCATAACAGTTGATCCGCTGACAGTTGGCCCCCCGGCATACTTAAATACAATATTCATAGTCGGTTTAGGAAAAATACGGTAAACCTACTTACACAAAATATAACTAAGTGACCCCGACGGGATATGCAGAGAGGATGTCCCGCCGAATAGCAAAAGTACAAAACATACTTTAATTCAAATGCATCAAGGATAAAACTACTTGTTTGTACACTTTATATACCAGCGAATAAGTACAAAAATCGACACTGTGTATAAATTCATTTAATCTACCAACTTATTATTATGGGTATTTTTTAAGTCGATTTTACGTTTAAAATTAGTAAATAACGCACAAAAACTACAATTTTATAGTAAATATCATTTCGGGAGGCCAATTGTCGGCGGATCAGCTGTCGGCCTCTCAGCCGGTATTTCTCGACTTGACGCCTTTCCAGGGGTGGATTCATACGTCCGTCACACCTGCACACATTGACCCCTATACTGTTTACTTCCTAGAACTTCCTCTCCTTCCTCTCCATAAAACTCTCCACACAGCATCACCAAAGATGACGTAGAACCTGAGATTTTTTCCTCCGTGCCTCCAGTGCCGAGGTAATGTAAAAAACGTTAACTACTTTTCCTGGCAAATTTGCACACTAAAGTCACTAAGCCACCGTGGTTCGTTATTTCTCAATAACCCCTCAGGTTTCGTGCATATTCTGTCAGATTATTTCCAATATGCGAGAAAATCATAAAAAACGAAAAAAACATATTTTTTAAGACAAATGTATCACCTCACTTTTTGTCGTTTCATGTAAAAATAATTAATAATTAAAAATTTACATAATTACATTATTTTTTTTTCAAATTGCTGTCGAAAACTTTGGTTTTATTGTGTACATTTTAATTTTTCTGTGGCTAACTTTTAGATTTTGAATACGAAGTGTGGTGTTTTCTCTTTCTGACGTCATTTAGATAATATTTTTCACCAGGACAGTAAGGGAGACACAACGATTTCCAAGAGACCTACATGAGCTGTACCGAAAAACGAACAAATTAACCTCAGGGGTTAACAAGCACCATTCATTCGACTTAATCTGCGAACGTCATTAGCAATATTTACCCGCCAAACAAAACGCAGGCTCACGAGTTTGTATCGGGTGACACGAAACTGCCTTATCCAATTTCAGGTACCTACTTGGGTTATAGACCACCGAGGGAGAAAATTTATTCATACCCTTCAGCATTAACACCCACACACCAATATAAATATGTCCACATAACAAACATCCTTGGGGCGTTATATCGATTGAATTTCGGTATCTTTTGTAAGTAAATAAAAAATATCTCGAACCTTCTCATACAAGTACCTACACAATTTTTTAAACTTCATCGGATCTCGACAGTTATCGAGAGTATCGTGGTTAGTGTAACACAAGATTGTATTTGATTATTAGGCTTGTATTATATGATTCCTTGACAGTTGATACCCCGACAGTTGACCCCCGGCATACTTGTATTCAATACAAAATACGGTATACCTACTAAACAATATTTTATTTTTTTATTTTATTAATCTATAAACATAGGGTTATATATATATAACTAAGTGTTCCCGAAGGGGTGGGCAGAGAGGAGGTAGGTACACCAAGTTACAAAGGTATAAAACATATATTCAATCTAATGTACTAAGCTGCGGCATTCCGATTTCTACCGTTTTATAACATATATTTTGTTGAACGCTAAGTTTTTGAGTTTCTAAAAAAAATATTTGTTATTTTTGAAGATAATGTTTATACGTTTGCAATGCCGAAATGGTAACTATACGAAATTCCCTCGACAGAAAAAAATCGCAAAGTACGCCCCGAAAATTATTGTAAACACTTTTTTCTGTTATTTTGCAAATTATAAAAAAATTATGAAAAGTATGAAAAA
This sequence comes from Glyphotaelius pellucidus, assembly GCA_936435175.1. Lineage (NCBI taxonomy): Eukaryota > Metazoa > Arthropoda > Insecta > Trichoptera > Limnephilidae > Glyphotaelius > Glyphotaelius pellucidus. The sequence continues at coordinate 35,918,719 of OW386548.1, forward strand.
ATTCACTGTGTTTCTTTAAATGCCATTTAAGACATTTCCGACGAGATATTTGCTCTATTTTAGACGAGTCGTGTTTGTGTAAAAACACAATGTAATATAAAATAAAACATCATTAAAAATTCGTTTTTTTGTGTTGTAATTTTAAACCACAAATGTTTGTTCCGACGTAAACCACAAATTTTTGTTCCGACGTAAATAGGTAATTTGTAATTCAAATTTACACCCATCAAAATGATTTCTAGTATTTTTACATAATATTTTATCATATTCTTATAATAAATGTGGTAAAATTATTTTTTTCATTTACTCACAAATTATTTCCAAAGTTGCCTCTAAAATCATGAAACATTAAAATCTTTAATGGCCTGTATCTTTTAATTTAAAGCAAAAATAAATAAAGTAGCTGACATCCGTACCAGATATTTATTACACCTTTTGACTACAAAAATATTTTTTTCAGTTTGTTTGGGTATTTTGATCTCAAATCCAAAATTAAGGTATTTATGAAGCAGGCCTCCGTGGTCCCGAGGCAAGACTCTCGACTCACAATCCGAAGGTCGCGGGTTCGAACCTGGCGTGCGCTAATAAATAAATTCGATTAATTTGTGTTATTTCACAATTTATTCATTTAAAATAATATATTGTATATTTGCAGCACGTTCCAGAGTGGAAGATACTATCAGTATCGCCCTGGTGTGAGACCACCATTCAGAATTGAAACGGTGCTTGAAATGGCTTTAGCCGTGTTTAGTGACCAGATCTGAATAGCCAGGTACTTCCCCACCTTCCTCTTCCCTGTCTCCTTCCCCTCCCCACTACCTTAAGCCTCACAACATACCCCAATTGGGGATGCCATAGTCCCAGACGGGAGCAGTTGGGACTCTTGGGCGGTATTTCATATTAAAAAAAGGCCGAAACGAACGACGCGCGAACGTTCCACTTAATTTAAAAAATGTATGTTTATTATTGGTTATGGATAATTTATTGTTTATGTGCATTAAAAGTAAAATAAATAAATAATTATAAATATTCCGTTTTATTATAGCATTCGTCATAATTAACCTTTCTGACTTTCGCGCATTCTAATGTGCTTAATAATAATAATAATTGGATAATTTGTAGAGCGCCGTTTTTGCTTCTTCATGGTCTCTCATTTCCTCATTTCCGACAGATTTTCTTTGTGGGAAATTTGAAAGGAATATTATACAAGGGAAATGGAGTGGAGTGTCAATTTGATGTTACGAATTGACGTGTTACCCTTTAGTAACGTACTTATAAATAAATATGTTCTTTTATAGTAAATGTTCTGTGTATTCAAGTTCTGCTGTGGTGATCCACTAGTCCTTGAAAAATTCGAAATCGGAATCCCGCCTCTTTTTGGGAGAGATTTAAAAGTACTTGAGAAGACTTTTTTTTGGAAAGGTTGGAGAAGATATTTGAGAGTTGTTTTATACAGGTTGACTTCGCAAAGGCCCGTAAATGACATTAACTCCTTTCTTATTCATTGTTTATTATAATAACAAGGAAATTTAAAATCGATTTCACGGAACCAAGCGAGACTAGGAACGTCCGTTCGCCACCGAAATAGGGCGTTAACTGATACAAAATGCACATAGTCTTTATGATAGATTGCATAAGGTTTAATTCTCAATTCGAAATTCGTTGAATTCCGCCAATTTTGATTCATGCCGAAAAAACAGCACGAAATTGCAATGTTTTATTTAATTTTGTGAAATTCTGGCTCAAATATTAAAATTCTTTCCGATCATTTTCTAAAGAATTTTACTGGCCACATTATACAATAAAAAAAATCCGAAAAGGGGTTCATTAGTAGGAGATTTTTCACTTGAAATTATTTTTTACAGTCCTGATTTTTTTTTTCCAGATTTACAAAAGGCCAAGCTGTGTTCTACTTGCAGTACTAAATTGAAGCATCTATAATATATGTATTTCTAAGTGATAAAATTTTCAAACCAAAAATACACGAGTTTGTATGTTTTTATTATTAACTATATAGCGTTATCAAAACATTTAATGTTTCGTTTCTTAAAGTTCCTGCGTGGGTTATATAAACTCCACCTTTAATTTCACAGCAGGAGTATAAAGGAATTTAAGGGAACGCTAAACACTTTCAAAGTTTATTCACCCTTATTTGCCGCAGCACTTTTTTGCAATTATTTTTAAACCTTTTATCGCTGTTGGCCACGCACGCGAACACGAACAGGCATTTACTGCGTATGATTTGGTTCAATATGTCAATTGCTGTGGCAGTACCTTCCTTAGATGATCTAAAAGAGAAGATAGGTTACTGAGACAACGCGCGTGGTCGCACCGAACTAGGTCCATTGGACATACTTGAGATATAATGTGTTTAGTAACGCACATAAGTTCGTTCGAAAGATAAGCTGTCACCAGCTGCCACAAGCATGTGGCTCTGGGTTCTTTTATACGAAAAAAAATCCTACCCGTGCTTTTGAGTGGTGCAAAAATCATTCTCGAGCAAAAACAACAGGAGGCCCCGAGGAAAAAAAATCCCCACGGCCTAAGTCCTTTGCGAATGCTGTATGCAGGGTTTTTATGGATAAGGAAGTTATGAGAAGGAAACAGGTGTGAGAGGTGGGAAGGAAACTGGGATCAATGTGTTCAGGAGTGATGGACGTACGAATCATTCCCTCCCACTGCGAGGCAAGGCGATGGGTAAAGATAGTCCAGCTGGAGAGGTCAACAGGTCTTCCTCAACCGGTCCGCCATGAATTAGATGGGCAAATGCATCCGCCGTCAAGACCTAGACAAACCTCACCACGTGAATTCGGGCACCCCTGCTAAGTCACCAAACGTGGCGAATCACTTGAGGCGACCTATGGCAGGGGTGTTGGTTATCCAATAAACGATTCCCGGGGCGACGGTAATCACACCCGCTCACCAGTTTGTAATACAGCTCTTTCATCAATACACACAAATTATTTGAATTGCTGTCCTTTTCTCATGCGTTTCGTTTCTCGCTTGAAACTAAAAACAAGAGATGCGCGCTCCGTTGTTTTGCTATTTCATTGACAAACACATGGTTCCTTGCCAGCTGAGAATAAAGTCAAATTAACACCTCTTTGAAAAGTCATGAAATTAGCCGATAACCCTAATCTAACGTAACCTATTTAACCACTTTTTTATCACTCTCAATGACTTATCTGAAATGGTTCGGAGTTGGTTTCATTTCGAGTTGTCCGGTCACCCAAATACATATCCTCCGTATTGCCATCCTTTTCTTATTGGTTCCGTTTTAGCTATGAAAGATAAAACAAGAACGTGCTATATTTTTTGTCCGATTAGTATGACTGCGACCTGTCTTCGCGTATTTATTTTGTCTATGGGCTGTACGTTACATAATATATACTTGTTATATATTTCTACGTATCAAAACGATTCTCGGCATAGTTTTATACGAAGGGGGTGAAACAAGCCTGACTGACCTTCAATCTCTAATAATATGTTTGTCGGTTAGGTGTGTTTGTAGGAAGGGGAGGGTAATTCTTCCGCAAAATCAATTAGACGTGAAAGGCGGAGTGTTTGGCATTGACCTAGCTTTACTAACCGAGTTTGCACAGTACATTTCGGTTCTTTTCCAAGTAACGCCGATAGATAAAGGAAGTTTTATCCGCAGTCAATCAATTTGAAAGAAAGAGGATGCAATTAGTCGGCACTCTCATTGTTTCGTTTTTGTATGAGCTTCGCGTGTGTGTATCAAGGTAGGTCCCCTGGCAGGTAAACCATGAACATGAACATGATCAGTCGCTTGAACATCACTATAAATATTTCCAACTTTGAACAATCCTTATTCAAAGAATTGCTGTGTTCAAGCTTTACCACGGGCGATGGAAAACCTTCCCCTCCCGGGTGAAGCGTGAAGGCAGGCGGGGCCGGGGGGGGGGGGGGGATTAGTTCATATTTTTAGAGGAGCGGCGCCGAGCGGTTGGTAACGTAGAAATCGAATGAACCTAATAATTATGACTTTAAAATGCCAATAAATACTGTCGTAATTGATGATTGTTTCTTTCACTTGACACGGAAGAAATTGACGAATTCAAATCGGTATTCTATTCTTAATTCCTGATAAATAAATATCGAATAAAAATTCGAGGTACGTAGGTCAAACTTGAAATTTGCAGGTTCTCCTTGATACTTCGTCTACAATATTATCGATAAATTTCACATCAGAACTCGACTTTTGACGTCTACGTAATTAATTACGCAATCGTAATTCTTAAATAGTAACTATAGGTCGTGCAATAATCGATATTAGTCGGAAATCTTTCCCGATAAATAAATATCTATTAAAATATCTGTGTTTTCGCCCTGATGTAGCATCTCTTCTTCGTTGGAACGCATTTAACATGTATGTAAACGCCAAACGTCAAATGTCAATTCAGTGCGTATGCGTGGACAGGTCCTTACCACATACCACTAGCCAAATCGTGTGTGACGGCGCGAACTTTACCCCAATGTTTCAACAAACGAAGGAAACGAAAAACAAAAAATGTTTAAAGCGACGTTCAAGCGAACGTTCACGTTCGTGTTCATGGCGGAGCTCGCTCGAGTCACAGCTTTACTTGAAAAATCCGCTGGGAAGGAATTAAATTTTATGACATTCAATTTTAATTTTATTGCAGTCAGCAGTGGATAAGAATTTGGGATGCGGGAAAGGGTCCCGCCGCCTCGAGAACCATTTATTGGATAACCAACACCCCTGCCGTAGGACACTCCAAGTGGTTCGCTACATTTAATGACTTAGCAGGGGTGCCCGGATTTTCGGGGTATCTAGGTCTGGGCGGCGGATGCATCTGCCCACATAATGCTTGGCGGATCGGGAGAGATATATCATATGTTCGTCACTCCTTGACGCTGTCCCAGAGATTCTCAGCCACCCCTCATACCATTTTCGTTCCCAGAACTTCCTCTCCTTCCTTTCCCTAAAAAGACTGTGGAGCGTCTTTGTAAGGAAAGGAAAGTTCCCAAAACTTCCACTTCCAGGATTTGAGATTTACAGGTGCAGTTGTTGCGGGATGTAGTCTGTTATGTAGGGTAAATATTTCCTAACCTCCCATAGGGGAGGACATTGAGAGAACTAGGCTTTCACTAAGGCGAAAGATTATTAAAAATTTGTTCCTCTTGAAGCATCGAATTTGCGAAAAAAATAACGGTATTAATAAATTTAATTTTAAATTGCCTATTTCGACATTTCGATCACCCATTTAAGTTTCGACTTCTACAAATATTGCTTAACCTTAACGATCGCTCGGCAAGAGCTGTTGCAGTGCAACTACTCCGTCATCGAAACTGATAAAAGTTATCCTGTTTTGACAGATGATTTTACCGGAAAATGTTTATTTTGTTATATTTATAGCCAGCTGTTTACAGTTTACAGCAGTTCATCTTCAACAGGAAGGATGTTTAGTTTAATTTAACAACGCATTAATGAAAAACAAAACAACCTTAAATTTTAACTGCAAAATGGTCTGAACTTAACATAAACACGTGGGCGATGGGTGTGATATCATACTCGTTACTTAGGGAAAAGCTTAAAATAGTCGTACACCTCGTCGAAAGATGAAGTGCAATGAAACAGGGCGTTAAATTTAATAATTAGTTTTGACAGTATAGATAAAGAGGCGAAGCTAGAAGTCCACAATGGAGTGTTGATACAAACCCTGATACATTATGGCATTGAAGCACGAGAAGGCTGTTAAAAGTAGACTGAATGCTGTAGAAATGGGGCACCTTAGGCGTACTTGTGGTAAAATTACTAGTAGAAGATCTGCAAAGAATAAAAGACATGCAAGCGTATTGGATAATATTAATAAGTCAGGTACGCCGTACGCCTCATAAGTCATATATTTGTCTGGTTTTGTTATATTATCGTGAAAACAAGCTTATGGGTCCGAATGGTTAAAAAACGGACGTTTAGATGCTTTAGGGGTTGGGGGAGGTTTAAGGGGGTTCAAACCCCCATCCCCTAACGGCCACAGAATGACGTAGGACAAAAAGAGAATCGTAGATTAGGGGCCATCCATAAATTACGTCACACCTTAATGGGGGGGAGGGGAGTAGAGAAGTGTGACATTGTGTGACAAGGGGAATAGGGGGGGTCATCAGCTCTGTGACATCACATGTAAAAATCTGAATTTTGATTATTTTTAGATTTAAAATTGCAAAATATGTGACGTCACTCTCACAAAGGTGCCGATGTGTGACAGGGACGGGGAGGGGGTAAAAAAATCATGAAATTCGTGTGACGTAATTTATGGATGGCCCCTTACGTTCCTGGAAAATATAACAATATTGTTTGCACCATCTCTTATATCAATTGTGTAAATAACGATGTAAATAATGATCGTAAGTAATGTGAGCAGAGATCCCAAAAAACTTTCTAATTAATTGTCCCAGGATAAATCTCCTCCTTAGGGTCGAACCCCCACAGATGTAAATGCTATAGGTACGCCCTTGTGCATTGGGCATGTAGAACGGATGTACAAAGCCAATACGAACAAAATCCGCGTCTATATAAATAAAATTTTATACGATGATGATTATTCTATAAATAATGCTCTTTCCATAATTAACTAATTATCCTGTTGGGAGTAAAGCTATGTGTAACAGAAAAAAACACCGGTCTAAACACACATGTGGTGGAAATACAACTTTCGGTGTCAGCTTTGCACGTTATCATACTAGTACATTCGGAGTTAAAAAGCTCTCGGCCGTAGCGTCTTTCGCCAGTGCTGCCCTGCCTTGTTCACAATAAAAAAAATAATAATTCGGAAAGACAAATTCCCGGATTACGAATAATCTGACAATTATTTAAATAAATCGTGCATTGATGGGTGCAAATTAAAAAAAAAAAAAAACAAATTTAATCTAATTACACCTATTTACGTCGGAACAAAAATTTGTCTACAAATATTAAAATGACTACCCAAAAAACGCATATTTAATGTTGTTATATTTCTTATTATATTTTTCATCATATTATTTATAATTTTTAAAAATAAATGGAGTAAAATTATTTTTTTAAGTGCTTTTCATTTAGAGCCTCCGCTCATGGAGAAACTGAAAAAAAACAGTTTTCGATGCAATTGCAATCCTTAACAAAAACGATATTTTTCTGATCTGACATGTCAAAATTTGACAGTTCATGAGCCGCTGCCATAGTAACTTGTCAAAAATGCAACTGAAAAATAAGCACTGCTGGTCGCCGCGGGAGTGGCGTTTAGTTGCATCATAGATGATATATAATGTACAAATAATTGCATAAGTTGTCTTCACAGCGTACATCACTTTACCTGTCATTTTATTTATTACAATTGCTCATTAAAAACAACGTTAACAAAGTCGGAGAAGTCCTTGTATTTTTTTAAATAGGTAGGTACCTAATACAGTACTAGGATTTCAACTGGCCACAGACCTAGAACTGTGGCATCACCCTTTTGTGGTTCGTTGTGAGGTTGAAAAATGTAACACATTAGAAAGTAGAAGATATTTTTTTTGACCGCTTGGAGCATACGAGTATAAGCCCCCTGGAATACCGTGGAGCAAAGTGGTAGATTTCGCGATATTTTGACTTTTGACGTAATATTTTACGGATTTATTTTATGCTATCGTATATAATATTTACCGAAAGACGTTGCCTGAACAATAAACTATGCCTACAAACAATATTACATGCGTTTATTTGACAAATTGATAGGTTTATCGATCTTTTCATGACCCGCCGGCGCTAACAGTTTGACAGTTGAAATCGCGGGAGAAATGTCATTTGCAAACTCATAGATGTGCAAAGATAATAATTCGAGAGGCTAGGTGTGTTCCTTATATCTGTTACGTCAAGAATAAGAATGCCCCAAGCGATTCTGACCTTGTCCTTCATACATTTTCTTTATACATAAGGTTTAAAATCGCATATCAAATTTTTTTTTTTTTTATGGCGTGTCCCTGGCGCGCAATCGGCAGTCCACCGGTGAGTAGGTTAAAAAATTGGGAAGCACCTGAAAAGCAACGTCAAAGTTTCGAATACTAGTGACTCACATTTGCCCTGAAGATTTTTCTTATTACGTAACCAGAAATTTTGTATGGTGCCTATCCATTCAAATAAACACTCATCTACGAGCATGATGAGTCTATGGTTTTACAATCTCGATAATGTGTTCATCCGGTTCTTGGAACATCAGTGCGCCATACGAATAACAAACAATACAAAAAGTTTCCTCTCTTATTCACTGCGTTATGAGTTTGCTTCCCGCGATACTTTGCAGGGCACATCAAATGCAATAAAGGTAAGTCCTGGCCCAAGTGAACATAAAAAACTCAATGGAGGGAAGAGAAAAAAAAACAAATATAAGAGAAAACCGACATCTTTGGGCACGCGCGGTTATTGCTGGAGGACAAAGGCAAGTCCCTTCTAAATTTAAATTTAGAATACCGCGACCGGTTTGGTATTTAAATTTGAATTTGGAAGGTCTTGTTATAATCGGTTTATTTATCCCTTTTATGATGTTTGAATAAGTGGATGAAATATGAATGAATTTACGATTGGTTTTATAATATATTTATGGGTTTATTAAATTTCAATTTTTTAACATTTATTTACGTGGTAAGTTCTGGGAAGGAAAAGGGTATAAGGGGTGGGTAGGAATCTGGGGGTCTGTATATCCAGGACACATGAATCCATCCCTCCCACAGTGGTAAGGCGATGTTCCGAGAGAGTCCTGCTGGAGAGATTAAAATGTCTCCCTCAACAAGTCCGAAGGTCGCGGGATCGAATCCCGGCGTGGCAAATAAATTTATTTTATATGATTGATATATGTTATTTTCAGAGTGGAAGATACTCTCAGTATCGCCCTGGTGTAAAACCACCATTTAGAATTGAAACGTTGCTTGAAATAGCTTTAGCCGTATTTCATGACCAGATCTGAATAGCCAGGTACTTCCCCAACTTCCTCTTCCCCATCTCCTTCTCCTCCCCACTACCTTTAGCCTCAAAACATACCCCAGTTGGGATGCCATAGTTTCACTGGCTCCAGACGGGAACAGTTGGGACTCTTGTGCGGTATTCATATAAAAAAGTCCCTCCCAATCCGGCAAACGCATTCGCCACCGAGACCTAGACAAACCTCACCCAATGAACCCAGGCACCCCTACTAAGTGACTTAGCAGGGGTGCCCGGGTTCATGAGGTGAGGTTTGTCCGGATCTTGGCGGCAGATGTGTCTACCCACCAACAGATCGGGAGAGACTGGTTGAGGAAGATTTTTTGACCTCCAACAAGAATCTCTCGGAACATTACCTTGCACCGCAGTTGGAGGGATAGATTCATAACCGTCACTTCTGGACACACTGAGCCCCACTGACCCAGTTCCTACCCACCCCTCACACCCTTTTCCTTCCCCGTACTTCCTCTCCTTCCTTTCCTAAAATAACCTCCACACAGCATCCCCAAAGATGATATTGGCCCTGATGGGAGTTATTTTCTTCAAGGCCTGTGTGGAGCTAATGTAAAACTTTATGTATAAAATCTCACATCGCGATGTTTTTCGAAACAAACTCGGAAACTACTTAAACGATTTTGATGAAATTTGGCTTACTGTGTATAATTTGGCCCAACTTAAAGGATAGGATAGTTTTTATCTCGATTATTGACCTCAATAATTATTATTACGAATTAAATGTTTGTTATAGGAAAATGCTTTGTAATTATTTGTAAGTTCCATAAGTTTCTAATAGATGACGGTGTGAGTTTATTTATCGACACAACACTTGGTTAAACAGGCTGGGTAACCATCCAGTAGAAGGCTTTGTGTTTCGATTTCACGTCATAGCAACGCGTGGCCTGGTCAGCTAGTTATTTATAAAATGTTTTGACTGGCCAACTAGGAGGATTCCCGTTTTAATTTTATGTATTTATTATATAATTTTTAAAGAGACTTTGTACCCCTTTGTTTTAAGCCTAATTAAACGTAATCTAACTAATTGATACGTAGATGATATATGTCGATACTAATGTCGCACTTAAAAGGTTAAAGGGGCACCGCTGATAGCTCAGTTGTACCTGCTATCTACCTCTTTCCCATAATAAACGCACGTAACAAAAAGAGTGGTCACAATGGAGCTCTCGTCAGAAGAACCTCACTGCATTGACAGGAACGGCTGATGGGCCAAAAGTAAATAGATTAGCCATGTCAGAGTTGACAGTTACGACGTTCTAAGTGCATTTACTATCTGGTTAGTGTGGGCGGGAGTGGCACCAAGTGCGGGAGCTTGTTGCGGAGTGCTAGCTGCAGTCAATTATTGGTAATTTCTGTCAGTAATGAAGTGCTCTACACACAGAAGAACCATCAAAAGTTGCACAGGAGACTATCGACGGCTTTCACCAATCATACTTCTTTAACAACCTACCCATAGAAATCAGAACCATTAATAACAAAATAAAATTATCGAACTCTATCAAAAATCATTTTAAAGAAATCAGCAACGGGAAGACTGCTTCCCCTATTTCCACACGAATGTAACACTAAAAATTATACTTGTTTTTACTCTTATGGAATGCATGGATGTCTTTTAGTTAAAAATTGCGATGTGTTTGTATTAACTGCACTAATTACTTATGTAAAACACGTGACTGTTTAAATGTATAAATATATATAGAATGTAAACTCTTCTTCCATCCACAAGCAAATGCTTTTAATGGAAGACTACTACTTTAATATGTACCATTTTTGAGATAAACAAATAAAAAAATAAAAAAAATATCATTTCAAAAAAGACAAAACGAAAACCCCTCACATACTCATTAAACCAGAGTAAAGTAATTCTGCCCTTGGACGATAAATTTCTGAATTTTTACCTATATTATCGTCCAGTTTCGGTTGTTTCCGGTTGTTCGGCTTTGGGTGCGTTGTAGGTCATATTGGACTAATCGGATTATCTAATTGGGATAGTCCGAATTCTTTACAAATCATGTCCAATTTCTAAAATGGCAAGTTAAATCATTTTCTGTTAAAAATAATAAATTGTGGACACGTACTTTTTTGCCAAGTCATCAAACGTAGCGAACCACTTGGGGTGATCTACAGCAGAGGTGTTGGTTTTCCAATAAATCCGGGGTGGCGGTACCCGGCAGTAGACTTACTTTATCGCTTATGTGAATTCCACAAGCAAACATTTCCAATTTTGAAAAAGAAAACGCAATAAAAGCTAAAGTTCTAGAGTGCATCAAATCAGAATTACAGAGAGAAGTACAACTGTCTTTATTTTTTTAACCTTTTTTTTAAAAAGGATTTAGGATTACATTATATAATATTTTCAAACTTCAAACCTACGCGTATCGCATCTTAATCTTGGCGCCCACACTCTTACCACCCAACAATACGACCATAATTGAGTCCAAAGCTAAACTTTGCTAGACATCTCCACACAATACCCACTAATACGTCTTGAAGCTCACTGGGTAAAAAGGTTAAATAAAAACATCGAGAAGAGCAAAGACCCCACTGACTTCCATATAAGGATCAAAACGAGGTCTGCAAAAGATCACACACGTCATCAGCAAAGTTAAAGAACACGTAAAAAAGACAAAGAATTTGACCAATATTCTAAATAACATCAAACAATTTGTGCAACATCTTGATAAAGTGTCAAGAAACATACTTTTTCTTCTACTTTAGACGGTGTTGACTGTTTCAAATATTCTTAACAGTAACGTGGCATTTTGTCTTAGTGTAATTTTCATCGCATTTGTTTTGTTGTGTAGTGCTATATAATTGATCAGTGCTTTTTGCAGAGTTGTCTTTTTTGGTTTTGATAGTGGTTGAGGGTTGACAAGGTCTTTTGGGACCAAGGCTAGTCGCCTACGTGGTCTGCCCTACAATCACCAAACCTTCAGGACTCATTTTCGATGAAGATACCTCGTAAATACATTTAAATGTTCAAACATCGTGATACCCAGTGGCGTCAGCAATACGTAAAAATAATCACATTTAAAGACAGATTTATGATTTTTTTAAACCCTGTTTTGTAGCATTGGTATGCGTCACACACAGTGTTTTTTAATTCTCTTACGTGACTTTAAACAGTATTGTTGTAGGTGCAGACTTCAGGGAGTGTTTTAGAAATTTTTCGGGGGCTAATGGATTATCATACGAAAGGTGACTTTGAAATTATTGTGGATTCATAGGAGTGTTTTCAAATTATGATGGACAGAAAAGTTAACTAATAAGTGTAGAGGTTCATCATCGAATGGTCAAAAAATTGTAAAATTACCTATACATAAATAAAGTTTCTTAAATTTTAAAAATAACATCCCTTTAGAGCACATAAATTACCCGTCTTTAATGAATATTTTGATTATTCCAACTTTAGAAAACAATCGAAAAATAAACGACCTAAACTTTTTCTTAAAATTATTAAACTCTGAATTCGATCATTGTGAATTCATGCATTTAATAAATCTTCATGTATCTACATCAACAACTAGGCAAACATAAACATTTTAAATATATATAAAATAAGTAAATATGAAAATAGTATTGTGATGGCAGCATTCCACTTCTTGCAGGGTTCCATCTACAAGCGATGGATCCACTTGTAACAATGATAATTGTTATTCTTATATCAACCTACCAAAATCACTTCTCTGCTCAGGCTGGAACCCTAAAAACAATGATCAAATGGTGTCCCAGGATCGCCATCAAGCAAATATTCAAAAGTAAAAGCAACTAAGGGTAGATTTAAAATCAACACTCACATTGTTAAGAACAATTAATATTTATTCACAAAGTATGCGAGCAATTCATTTATAAAATTATTACTTAATTAGGTATTTCTAATAGAGACATCAGACTATGAATAAATAATTAAGATTAACTCAGGGGTGGCCTTCTAGAATACTTGAATCTAAAAGATGTTAAATTCTGCTGCGTCATCGTTACGTGTACCGACATATTTAAAAAGCTACAATATCAAACCTGGTTGTGAGTGCCATCCTCATGTGAAGCATGAGACACTAATAGAAACATGGTAATTCACTAAACAAAATGTTATAAAATATTAAACATGATCGACTAACAAGAAACGAATTATCCTCACGGACTCCGTCACACCAATATCTGCAAGGCTCGAACACCGTGTCTTCCCAAAGAGAGCTCAGCTGGAACTGGCCGCGCCGAAAGAGACCGCACCCGCGTTCCCTCTCTTACACACCAACACGAAGTGTTGGCAGCAGTAAAACGTCGCGTGTAGGTACTGTTATCAACCTGTTATATTACCCTCCCACGAAAAGCGAAATTTTCATCAGAAAATTTCGGACGCCTCCTGGCGGACGCCTCCTGGCGTTGAAACCCAGTATGGACATTCTGCAGATCATGCCTAATGTTGATCCAAACGGTGGAGAAAATGATTGAAGGATTCTTCTATGGAATGTAGTCCATGGAAACGCAGCGTGACCGATGAAGAGTGATGAGTCATGATGACAAACACCAAAACATCTCAGGTGGAATAATGCCTTCCGGTAGTGAGGTATAATTGTAGCGGACCTCTTCTACGCTCCACTCAGTAGCGGTAATTCCAAGAAGATAGGTGTCCAGATGAAAGTACCAAATTGTTCTGAGTATTTCAAAGGAAGCGTTGAATCGAACTCTTCCTTCACCAGGTGCTGCAAGTGGGTATGTTGATTGGCAATACTGGATCCAAGACACTAATCACCGACAGGTCCGAAGGAGTGATCAGAAGACATCCATCTCAGTCTTGAGCCAGAATTGAATAATACAGTCCAGCGACAACAGAAGCTTCTTCAGAAATGAAATTGGCAGACAATGTTTGTAACAGGAACTATCTTGAGCCTCTTGAAAAGCGCTAGCGTAACATACTCGCGGGGAGGAGGAGGTGTGATAACTAACCCAGAATACTCTGTATCTCTTGAAATCTTGAAAATCCACTGCATGGAGGTCCACATCTTCTTCTTGTGAGAAAATTCGCTAAACTATCTACTGCCTAGCTATAGAATTACCAATATAAAAAAACAAGTGATGCTAAGAATTTATAGTGCTGCTGTAAAATTGTAAAAATTACTGAACTACTGAAAATTAACAAAAAAATATTGAAGCCTAAACTCAATATGACAGAATAATTGAAATATAATTAAAAATTAACAAACTTAAAATTGAGACATCTCTTGAAAAACTCTGAAAGCCTAACCACCCCAGACACAAACCAATAAGATTTATACTAAAAAAATCTAAGAACTTGCAATAACCGACTGAAGGTGTCAGTGAACTACATCAATAGAGATAAAAATCAATATTTAAAATTTAATTAAATCAAATAGCGTAATCATGAAAAAAATATAATTATCTTTTCCTTGCCACCTCTGACGATCACAAGGTAAAACAAAATAGAATTGAACAATATTAAGAAATCAAATAAGTCGAGAAAAATGTCCTCGAGCTCAAAAGACAAGATTCTCAAGTTAAATGATGTCACAATATTGATTATAAAACATGTCTATAGTCGAAAATGTTAATATATAATTATCCGGAATTGAAGAACATACGAGGATCAGCTCCCACCACATCAATCATGAAAATAACACCCGAAGGAGAGCTAGAGATATGAAAACACCTTAATATAGTTAATATCCAAAGTACTGAATTAATAAACATGCAATCTAATAAAATTAACTGTAAAATAGCACATTGTAAGAGCAAAAACCAGATTAATGACATTTAATATGAAAATTAACCAAGAGGGTGATTCCTAAATCGTAATAGGTATTTTACAGCTCCTGAGACTTTCTTGTGAAAACTCTTGGCTAAAATTCCTAGAAATTATACAACCAACATAATCAACTTACATAAATGATACCAAACTAATTTTTAAATTATCAGTAATGAAAGTAGATCAAAACACCGTCACTTATCACATTACAAAAAACTCATTCCAATAAAATTTACACAAAACAACTATTAATCATCCTTCCCCGTTGAATAAGACATAAATCAATTATACATTAATTCGCTACATAATACTATGACAAGACAAGACAACATGTAAGACGAACAATGACTAAACAAAATTATGCAACATGTGGTGGACATGTATGCACAAAAACTACCCCCACAAAATGTCAGAAGTAGACACAAATCCTTCATCACATTTTGAAAAGAAAACCCCCCTTTAAAACCAAGATTCATTGAAAACCTCTGAAAGAGATGAAACCAAAAGTTTTCCCTACACATATAGGTACAAAACTACATTTTAACTACCCCAAAATGAAAAAAAAAACCCAAAATATGGAATCCAAAATTCTTAATAATATGCCAACAGAAACGAATCTACCCTCCTCTTAAGAACAAATCGATTAAGCAAAGGGTTCTTCCGTCTCCTGCGCTTGAAAGTAACTCGTCATCCGAGCTTACATACAACGGTCAATTCAGAAGAATTGTGTGTGCAACTCAGAGGCAGGAAAAGTACCGGCATGGAAACACACAAGAAAAGCGAACGAACTCAGAGGATTTTCCAGCAGGAAGAAATCATGGAACGTGCTCAAATACCGAAAACGCAGCAAATAAGAAAATCTCGTGAAACCATACCACAGAGCATTAAAGCTAAAATTTAATGTTTAACCCGAGTTCCCTAATACAAATATCCTATAATAACTTGCGGACATTAAATAATCCTGATAAAGAAATTCAAATATATCCCATTAAATTGCATTTCAATCAATAGATCACTAGCTAAGATTCCAACCAATTCTGAATAGAAAAATTAAAAGGAACCATTTGTTAAGTGTACCGTAATGTGTAACTGTTAAAAAAAACCAAAAGATGGCAATAATCAATGTTTATCCAAAATATAATTAAAAGAAGGTAATAATAAGCGAAGACTGGAACCAAAATATTTAGTTTTGAAAAATCCAATAGATGGCATTGACGTAAATATTTACTTTAAAAGATTTAGCAAATGATTAAATTTAAGATGTGAAAATTAATGTTAAATACCCAATTAGATGAAAACTTAAAAAAAACTACGAACCTGATAAAATCAAATAAAATAATATGTGCTTTCTACGTTGTACCACTTTATAGCGAATAAAATAAATTGTAATATTTGAAAAATCCAGAACAAAGAAAATTAAAATTTGAAAACCCCAGCAACAATTACATATTAAATTTAATTAGGAGACCCCAAAATGTTCGATGGAAGTTATTCACCATAATGAAAACCTTTCAAGTCCTTGTTCATGAAACGCAATCAGAAATAGTTGAAAAATTCCATCAAAGGAGAAAAAAAATTGTATAAAATATTGTCCCAAAAGAAGATATTGACTTTAGCAAGGAACTTATCTTTCTTAATAAAAACATGCACAAGAAAAATTCATCGATAAACCCAAAACAACCCGGACAATGAATTATAGAATTTAAGAAAATTGAAAAACAAACTTTAGTTGCCTTGCATTATCAGGTCAGCTGGAAATCTGCAGAACCCAACCGTTCACGACGTCATGTGATCAGAAGAATACCCGAAGAATCCAAGAAGTCTGAAATGCACGTTTGGTTATATTTAATAAAGATGAAAGATAAAATCTGAATATTAATGAGAACCAAAAAAAAATAAAGGGAAATAAATCATTATTAATGTAAAAGACCACCTTGTAATAATATTTAAAAAGTTGGGTAGACTGAAAAATTTTATTAGTTTAATCATTAGAATTGCAATGATAACCTAAAAGAAGGTAGGAAAAAAAAATTTTATCACATGTGATCATATACTGAAATTTTTATGTAGGTTTTGATAACATTGTTAACAATCACAGTGAAATAATTACAACAAAATTGTTGAGGTAAATTAATAGATAAGATAAAATATTGCCGCCAAAATAATTGGAACCAAGATTTATGCCATCAAATCAAATATAAGGTTAAAAAAATTAGCTCAGCTATAGTTGCATGAAATTAGCTTGTAAAATTAAAAATGAACTTACTAAGTTTCCATCAGAAAGTTGAAATGCTAGTTGATTGAATCTGCATAAAATAAACCCCGTCCTATCAGCTGATCGTACTATATGTACCATTTGTGAACCGGTGTAACCAATGGCGGTGAAGATGAACAATCCATTTTAGAAGTCGATTGTTGTCGCATTGCTTCGCCATTGTTTCTTTAGCTTTCGCTTGGCTCCTTGTAACAACCGGTTCTTCCATCCCTAGCTAATAGGAAGGTAGAAAAAAAAAATTAATACATGCAACTAAAAAAATTTTGTAACAAATTATTTCAGCCATGCAGTTCAATCCAGAATTCTGTTCAAAATTAAAAAAATTCTGAGTGATGCCAGCGAACTGGGCATCAAAACAATTATAAGAGACGTTAAACGTCTTGAGCAACAGCTGAGATCATGTACAAATTATGAATTTAAATTAAACTGGAATTTACTAGAAGCAGCTGTGTTCGGGCCTTGCAGAAACGGAAACCGCGGGAATAAGCCGCCTTGAGAGTCGATCTAGTTTGTAAAATATTAACAATAATGTACATTATGATACTATGACACAGCAGAAAAGAACATTTCGAAAGCCGTTGGGCGCCATTTTGTAACAATGATAATTGTTATTCTTATATCAACCTACCAAAATCACTTCTCTGCTCAGGCTGGAACCCTAAAAACAATGATCAAATGGTGTCCCAGGATCGCCATCAAGCAAATATTCAAAAGTAAAAGCAACTAAGGGTAGATTTAAAATCAACACTCACATTGTTAAGAACAATTAATATTTATTCACAAAGTATGCGAGCAATTCATTTATAAAATTATTACTTAATTAGGTATTTCTAATAGAGACATCAGACTATGAATAAATAATTAAGATTAACTCAGGGGTGGCCTTCTAGAATACTTGAATCTAAAAGATGTTAAATTCTGCTGCGTCATCGTTACGTGTACCGACATATTTAAAAAGCTACAATATCAAACCTGGTTGTGAGTGCCATCCTCATGTGAAGCATGAGACACTAATAGAAACATGGTAATTCACTAAACAAAATGTTATAAAATATTAAACATGATCGACTAACAAGAAACGAATTATCCTCACGGACTCCGTCACACCAATATCTGCAAGGCTCGAACACCGTGTCTTCCCAAAGAGAGCTCAGCTGGAACTGGCCGCGCCGAAAGAGACCGCACCCGCGTTCCCTCTCTTACACACCAACACGAAGTGTTGGCAGCAGTAAAACGTCGCGTGTAGGTACTGTTATCAACCTGTTATACACTTCCTGAGGACATAGATTAAACAAAAAGTTTTTTTATTATTTTTTTTTATTATTATTATTATTATTTCCTTTTAAATTTCTTTTACCATGTAAATATTTTTTTATGTATCCTTTTTATATCTTGTTATCATTACTTGATTATTATATATGTATAATATGGAACTCGTGGGACTGCACCGCCCTCCCCGAGATCTGGAATAAATGATTAAAAAAAATATATATATATATATACATCTCATTCTAATTATAGTTTGCATTCCCCAATACATAGTCTTACAGTTACATAGTCTTGGTAACAAGGTATTAAACAATATGGATGTATTTGACAACAATTTGAACTTGGCAAACTTCAAACGCCGTATGTGCCAACTATTTTTACCTAATTCATAAACTAATGTGAAAACCAATTTTAATCATTTTTATTAATATTATTGTTGATTTTGAGGGTGTTGGCAGATTATCTATTTTTACTTACCTTACATTCTATGTTACCTACTTTGTGTCAACTCTTTATTTTCATTGTAATTTATATGTAAAAACACCTTGAATAAATAATACAGGTAGGTACCTGATATAAAAAAATTCCATAATCTTTGTCACATAATGACAAGGCACGATAAATGAAACATTTCCCAAACTGACAACCTAAGGAAGATTTATGAAAGACCACAGAATTGCAAAATTTTGATAAACTCAACTTAAATGACTGTTCCAATTGCACTTAGTTGTTCTGGGCAGCATCCTACAGGGCGACGATTTTTACAGATAAGAATAATAACTAACATATTATGAAACCGGTTGTCTGCGTGCCGTACTTATTAAATTTGTGCAGTGTTCTTTATTCTGCAATGTCGATCAACACCTCTTCTTTAACTGGTTCGCTCTACTATCAGGGATTGCCTGTCATCAGAACAATCTTCATCTTAGAGTCTGCAGCCCGAACAACAAACTGTATCATTACCAGAGCAACACTATTTCTAGCGATTATAATATTTTATTTGATCTGTCATATATTTACTATTCTCATAAATCTGAGCGAAAATATAAAGGAAATGTTGTTTTGCTTTTATCTTTGTTTGCTAAAAGTGTTCAGATTGCACTGTTTGATTTGTGTACAGTACACACTTTATCTCTTATCATTAACATAGATTTAGAAATACCATTGCAATTAACATTTTTATCGGTCGATGTACTATATTTGGATCAGACACAATGACATCACGAGCATGACTGAAAAGGAGTTTTCGCGTAAAATAGGCATGTAATTTTTTAAATTGTATTCAATACAAAAATTTAAATTTTAATTAGAATTTCGATTTAGTAGTACGTATAGAATCATTTTAAAGCAGCGGTTCCCAACCTGTAGTCCGCGAGATCTAAAATGTGGTCAGCGTTCAATTATTCGTTCGTTAATTTTACTACAAAATCGAATCGAAAGGTATCCAAAAGTTGTTTCGTAACCCTATTGGTATGAGTGTTGGAGAGGTAGCTGAAAAGTCTAAGAAGAGCTCATTCTTGTTCCTTGTGGTCCCTGTAATAACAAATAAATATCACGGTGGTCCCTGGTCAAAAAAGGTCGGGAACCACTGTTTTAAAGGAATTGTAATTGGAGGCATTTTAATTGGAGTTTGGCAGTCGCCTCTGTTTTGGAGCTCTAAAATAACCTTAAAAAACTCTAGATTCCGCAGAAAAGGTCAATGCGTTTGATGTACAGTAATTTTAATTAAATTTTTATTTTGTTTTTATTTGAATTCCGCAAAAGAGTCCCATCTGCTCCCAAACGCCTGGAGACAGTAATATTATGAGTCTGAAGGTGGTGGGGAGGGGAAGGATATGAGAAGAGGAAGGTGGGGAAGTACCTAGCTATTCAGATCTGGTCACCAAACACGGCTAAAGCTATTTCAAGCAACGTTCTAATTCGGAATGATGGTCTTACACCAGGGCAATATTGACAGTATCTTTCACTCTGATACGTGCAAATATACCGTACGTTATTTTAAATTAATAAATTGTGAAATAATACAAATATCTGCAAAAGTCCTACAGGCGTTTAATAAATAAACAAAAAATAAAAATAAATAAATTAATAAAATAAAATTAACTAGCGCACGCTAGGATTTGAACCCGCGATCTTCGGATTGATAGTCGGGAGCCTTACCCTTCGACCCTGGAAGCCGTCGGCCGTTGTTTAATATTCAAGTGTTGAAGATTCAATCGAATAAATCAACATGACATTATGGGGTGTTTAAAAGATAATTTAAATTATCATCCTACAGCTCCACCCCTGCTGAGCTCAGTTAGCTGTAATATTTTATTCCTTATCCGCGGTGACAGCCCTGTTTCTGACAGGGTTGCAAATTTTCCACTCCACGGGCTTTTATTAGAAAAACTTCTGATTTCAACGGCGTACTGTTTAATATATTTTCTAAACTTTTATTAAAAGATGGAAATCTGTTATAGTTTAAGAATAATTGAGTGGTAGATACCATCACACTTTCAGCTCTCAAAATCTATCACCCTATTATATAATAGTAATAAAAATATTTATTCGTCAATAGATTTTTACAAATTTACACATCTTGTTGGAGGAGCAAGATGAACCTAAATTTGATTTACAAAACCTCCCTTATCACGACAAAAAACCATGTTAAAGTTGCGAGTGAGAAACAAAACCCGCTATATCATTCAAGAAGTTAAAATCAAAACCCGCTGCTACAACCACCATTTTGCCAAGATGGCGGGTTTAGAAACTCGCGCGTCAAAGTCGAGTTTCAAAAGCCTCTATATCCTGAGTAAATCACCAAGTGAGTATCAAAATCCGCTATATTAATTTTATTTATCGAATTTACTTAAATATTGCTAGATCTGCATTGAAAAATGATCACTTTTCGAATTTATATTACTCAAATTCATCACATAAAAAATTAAAATGCAATTATTTATTTACGTGACTAGAGATGGTACAGTTTTTTGCGGATTTCTCCGAATCAGTGAAAGTTGATACAGCGGATATAGAAATTAAAAGACTCATGGTCTCTTTGTCTTGTACTGTGTGCATGAGAGTCACGGGACTACTGCAGTCTGTCAAACAGACAGGCAGGAACCTTCGAATTCATCAAATTTTGCGTTTGACATATTTAATGTAACTTCCTTCTGTTCGACATATTTAGAATTCGTTGCCGATAGAGGTAAGGCGAGATACGCTCATGTCTCTGGACATTGTGGCAATTTTGGACACATCATGTAGGTCCACCGTTCAAGATTCTTAGACGTGCATGACCAGATCTTTACGAGTTTTCTTTCCCTCCTCACTCCATTTAGCCTCACAACATACCCCAATTTGAGATGCCATAGTCGCAACGCAACACCTCCAAACACTTTGATTTCTAAACGTTGTAGATTGAAATTTGAAAGGTAACAAATTCAACATCATTTTGTTAAAATAAGACGAATTATTTTTACATAATTGATACTTAGCATATACTATGTAAAACGTGTCCCCACTGTCGCGATAACGAATAATGAGTAAGTGTATGATAAATGAAACGAGTTTGCACAAACAATGACTAAATAATTATATTCTGCCGTTTGCACATGTCAAATGTTTACACGAAAGAAAGGTCTATTCATGCTGTTTTAAAATTAGGTACCTACCAACATTTGGCATCGCATTGTTCTCATCTTATTGATATTAAGACAGATCAGAATATCAAAACAACAGAAGTGTATGGTTACATTTCAAAACAAATTATAGAAACATTAAAAACAAATAATAGGTACTTGAATCAGCAACAAGAAACTAATAATGGAGTATCATTTTATGCGTATTAAATAAGGTAATCCGATACTTTTTTAGTACCCAGTATCTTATTGTTGTGAAGATATGATTATGTAATAACCAAAGTGTAACTTTATTATTTCGAGCGCATATTGAGAGTTATTAGTACCCTTTACACACAGGGTTCGGAGCGGGACGTGCCCCGCGCCACTTCAGGCCGCCGCGCAGAAAAGTAAAGATCGAAAGTGAGATAACGGTTTACAGAACAATTCACTGTGAGACTTTTCTGCGCGGCGGCCTGAAGTGGCGCGGGGCACGTCCCGCTCCGACCTCTACGTGTGGGGGAGACTATTCAATCTGGAATGCGTTCTCATTCCCGCATCGCTTCGCCCTTTACTAATAAGGGACGAGGGATGTTATTGGTAAGATTTTACACCCCGCCGCTCAGGCTTACAGATGAATATACGATCATGCGGTAACTCGAGAAAGTTAAGTTGCCTCCCGGTTCTACCCGCGCATCTTCAAGGAAAAATCTCTGGCAGACTGAAATACTTTCAGCTAACCCAGAGTAAATAGACTCGTAACGTCATGTCGTAACTCTTTTGTAAAAGGTTTAACGATTAAGGGGGAACAACAATTAGGTTTCCTTTGGTTTGTTAAAGTACTCGTTAAGTTATTGTTGAAGTTTTGTAATGTCTTAAGGCGACGCTTCCCGGCCCAAAAAGAATAAGATGGAGAGATAAATGTCTTAAGGCGACGCTTCCCGGCCCAAAAAGAAGAAGATGGAGAGATATGTAATTACCAATGTTGGACAGAGCGCGCCAATATTTTCAATGACAAAATTGATGCGAAAATTGGGAAAATGCTTAATAAAACATGACTCGTTTAAAATTTATTTATTTATTTATTAATAGAGCAAAAATCTCGTGTAAGGTATCTTAAGTATCATTTAAAGAAATATTGTGATTTTTTTCACATAACTTGTAAAATAATAGAAATGAAATAATTTTCGGAGCTTACTTTGCGATTTTTTTTCTATCGAGGGAATTTCATATAATTTGCGTTTCGGCGCATAATTATCGGCGTTATCTTCAAAAATAACATATATTTTAAAAGCTTAAAAACTTCAAATGTTTAAGGGTCCACTATTCGAATTTCGACCGATTTCTTACATATCTCCCTTAAACATTTGAAGTTTTTAAGCTCTTAAAAAAATATATGTTATTTTTGAAGATAAAATCTAGATACGTTCCACGCCGAAACGCAAATTATATGAAATTCCCTCGATAGAAAAAAATCTCAAAGTATGCTCCGAAAATTATTTAAAACAAGTCTATTTCTATTATTTTACAAGTTTTATTTGTGAAAAAATTCACAATGTTTCTTTAAATGATTTTTAAGATACGTTCCACGAGATTTTTGCTCTATTTTAAACGAGTCATGTTTTATTAAGCTTTTTCGCCATTTTCGCTGCGATTTCATCACTTAAAATATTAGCGCGCTCTGTCCAACAGTCATAATTACACATCTCTCCATCTTCTTCTTTTTCAGCCGAATAGCGCCGCCTTAAGGGAGATATGTAAGAAATCGGTAGAAATTCGGATAGCGGCGGCTTAAAGCGAAATCTGGTGGGATAAAAAGGTAGTATCTATCGTGGCCACCACCCGTAACCGAAAACGGAACACGCAAATAAATTTATAGACATATGAATTGAAACAGTCGAGTCAAAACCGCCTCCAAATTTTTTATTCTAAAGTAAACCTCAAATTTGTAACAATTTGTTTGTAAAATAATAAATTAATAAGTAAATACTGCAGTCATCATTCATAACGGGCCATGTACCAAAATTTACGCTAATTAGTACATTTAAGATTGCTAAAAAAAACTCATGCCGCAATGTGACGTCACCAGCAAATTATATTAAAAGTCTTCCAAAAGAATGTACTCTTCCGCTCTCGTCCCGTCTGCTATAAAGACGCGGAATAAAATTTACAATAAATTATTATTATTATTATTATGACAATTTGCTGACTTATAAAGGCCCCTGGGTGCGAGAGGGACGCGGCTAGAGGAGTCTGGAGCGAACCCGCAGTCGCGCCTTTCTGACCCGGAACACTATGAATTATTGAAGCAGGGCCGTATTCAGAATTATAAACAAAATTTTTAAAAAATAAACTGATGCCAACGCTTTTTGGGCTGGAATCTACAGGGTGGGGATTGCCACGAAGGTAGCCAACCTTCGATAGGAGAGGGCACCAGAAGAGTAAGGCATTTGTACAGGTTTTTTTGAACTGTTAACCCAAAGCTACACTAGCTACAGCCAGTTTGAAAACATCTTTTGGACAAAGAAATATGAAATTCAATGCGACAAAACTATACAACGCTCTACCAACTCAAACAAAAAAAAATAACAGAAATAAATAAATTTAAAACAAAAGTAAAAATATGGTTGAGAGAACAAAGTGAAAATGAACTATCAATCATACTGAAGACCATGTAAAGACAACTGGATACTAAATGCAAATGTGGAAAAACTACAGGCCGCCTCAGAACAGGGAACCCTAGTGAGGAGGACTGTGAAAAAAAAAAATTTATAATACCTTAATATAATACAATTTATAAATACATTATGTACAAATTTTGCTATCCCGAGAGCCTGTTGTAGTACGAGTGGAATGTTTGAAAGTACATACCTTGTTGTTCAGATCTAGTTAGATAAGTACACAACATAGTTTTTATTCAATAATAACAACATAGATTGTACGTGGTCACATAACAGAGCAACTATTTATTACAAGCAACGCGACACGTTTAATTTCGAAATGTAATTCTAATATTTTAAATTTAGTTTTTTAAAATCTTAATATCATTATTCCCCCATTATTGACTTAGCGTAGCCAAGCCCTGTTTTAACACGACCATTTGGTATTTTATCTGTCCATAAATTTGTTTATTACGTTCCGGTTCCGGTTCAAGGTGGCGGCCTTGTTGGATACATACTACGAAATTGGAAAAATCAGTATTATGGTAACAATCGGCCTGAAGTAAGTTTGAAAAAAAAAAACTTCATTTAGATGGTGACATTTCTTTGGACATTTTCGTAGTTTTAAATACAAAGAGGAAATTTGCGTATTGACTTATTAAATAAGAAGAAATTAGAAATATACTTCTTTTATTTAATTTGAACGCGAGGTAACTTTTAAGCCTTTATTTTCTCGACCATTTGCTTAATTAATAAAAAATGCATAATCACGGGGCACACTGCAAAAAATTGGAAAAATAAATGGAATTTCAATAACTATAATATTAACTAATTTACTTACTCGTATAACATTTAGAATATACCTACATTCGAAAACTATTCTAATGAAATATTTAAAAATAAAACCAAAATAGCATAAAATGCACCGTCGCTTCGGCCCTGTCCCACCCCACACAGACGTCTACCCCAAACGCAGCACACGCCACAACGAGTCAGTCGATACAGCTGTCTGCTTCCGACGGCCGCCAACTACCATCGTTCCCTTCCCGGTACCAAACTAAACACGACCATAATACTAAATTAACAACACCTCAAACAACGTGCGAATTCTAATAATTAAATTTAAAAAAATAAGTTTCGAATTAACTTTTGGTATCATCACTATTAGGTAGGTACCTACCGAGCTAATTAAAAAAACTAATTTGTGCATTTATTGCTGATTTGGAATAAGCGCGTTCGAATTTTGAAAGCTCAAAAGCGCGATTGTTTACGTTTTGCGGCTGAATTTAAAATAGTTGATAGCCATCTAATTAATTTAATTAAAGAATTAAATAGTTTGTGTTTGATTTGTTAGGTTTAATTTCTACATTTTTTCTCGATATTGTATTTCACAGTAGATAGTACGAATACCCTAAAAGAAACTATTATACTAACATACGCATAATAAATCAGTCGACGATCGCGGTAAAATATATTTGTGTTTTGTGTATCTTTCATCATAGTTTGTGGAATGTGTATTTTGATCTTCTGGAGATCGCTGTGATTTATTTGCAAAGTGTGTGAAACAATAGGATTTACTATTCGAGAAATCTAGAGGGTAAGTTGAACAATATAAGATTTTTTTAAGGCAGGTCGATTTCTCAAAAAATGGATTAGGTACCTACTACCTATTAGGAGAATCATCAGGACTTTTTTAAATTTTAGTTGTTCTTTTCAATTTTTCAGAATTTCTCCCGATTTTTAACACCGCTCAACAACACGCGTTTTTTTCATTAGTCTTGCTTTTTGTCTTTTTTTGACAGTTAAATGGAGGCGGGTATGAATACCGCCGCCCCGGAACCATTTATATAACCAATACCTCTGCCATTGGTTATTCCAAGTGGTTCGCTACCTTTGTTGACTTAGGAGGGGTGCCCGGGTTCATGGGATGAACACCAACACCAGTGGCAGGCCGGATCGGGAGAGACTGCTTGAGGGAGACCTTTTGAGTAGAATTTTCTCGGAATATCGCCTTGAACCGCAGTGGTAAAGATGTATTCATACGTCCGTCACTCCTAGACACACTGACCCCCAGATTCCTACCAACCCCTTTTGCCTTTTCCTTACCAGAACTTCCTCTCCTTCCTTTCCTAAAAATATCCTTACAGCATCCGCAAATATGATATAGGCTCTGAGGGGAATTATTTTTCTCCGGGCCTCCTGTGTGGAGCTAATGTAAAAAAAGCTCTATAGCGCCAGTTAGAAATAACTTTGGAAACTGAATAGAAAATCACTGAAAAATTTCACGATACCGGTTTACCTTTTGGGAGTTCCCGCAGCTTCAGAAAACAGAGTCCGAACTGCTCTCTGCTAACCTGAGACATTGCGTGATATCCCCAATTTATCGGGTATGTTGTGAGGTTGAAGGGTATGAGGATGGGAAGGAGATGGGGAAGAAGAATGTAGGGAAGAAGATATCTATTCATATCTGGTCACCAAACTCGGTTAAAGTAATTTCGAGCAAATTTTCGATTCTGAATAGTGTTTTCCTACCTGGGCGATACTGAGAGTATCTACCACATCTGTTTAATGCCTGCTTCAAAATAATAGAATGAATTTCGAATTTATAGTTCAATCAATTCAATGAATTCGAAATAATTTCAAATCGAAAAAGAAAGATTTAAAAGGGATTTAAAATACACTTTTTGTAGTATCAACATTCTGAATTTTTGTCACAATCCTACCTTCATATTTTACTTCCTCTTCTTACTGACCTCTGTTTGCAGATATAAACCCGCTCCGCAGGTTTTTGCTGCTAGGCCTTGCGGGCGGTTTTTGGTTCGGCTTCGCCCAGTTAAGTGTTTGTGACCACTTTTTAAATCCAATAAACTGGTTCCAAAAATAGCCTGTTCCTCGGATCCACTGTCATCCAGTGATCGTCACCGGGACAAAATAACCGAGATAGGCAATGACGTCACATGTAATATATAGCCGCTTGATACAACTGAGTATTACTGTCAATCTTACCGTATTCTGAGGGATAGGGATACTGCTAGTTTACTAAATCGTACTACTTATACTTGCCTGGGGCACGTCCATACCAACCTACCGACGGAAGTGGCGACATCTTGTGACGAATTTTTGAATTTAAAACCGAATAACAACGGTAGCTTCGTTTGAAATACCACGTACACAGATGTTATTTGTGGCGCGGAGCGTAAGGCGTGGCGCCAGACATGCAATCAAAGTCGGGTTCTGAAATTCAACCACGCGACAGAAAGTTATTAAAAATAACATGTACAGCGCCATTTTTGTGAAAAAATCACCTCAATGGCGCTGTAAATTTATTAGATAAAGCTTCATAAATTTCTTACTTCTAACTAAAGCCTATTATAACAACATAATATGGCTAACAGATTGCATCCACCGGTTCGTCGATCACTAATACTAAACTAAATGTTAAATGCATTTGACAAATGAACGTGACGCTGCGTTAAAAGGTTACATAATATATTGATTTATTTATATTTTGCACTGGCAAAAAACGTACAGGACCACACTTACCTAGGAGGTCACTTGAGATTAACACTGTTAATTGTTTATTAGAGAAATTGAGATACAGTTTGCACGCAGAGGACGTAATTGGGAACACATTATTATTTAACCCTGGTATATATTTTAACGTGTTTAGAAAGCTAAATTAAAATGTTATGATGGGCGGTACAACAGTACAAGGATTTGATTAGAATATTTATCTTCCTAAATGTGATTCGTCCTTGGTAAGAGACAAATTGAGGTGTAAATCTTTGAATAATTAAGTTAATCCAATATAAAAATTGTGATGAAGATATATCATACATAGGCAATACAAGAATGATACTCCCAGGTACTTATTTTTAATTTATGGGTATGAGAGCCTAAAAAAGGTAAGTTTTTTAGTTTGGAAAATGTTGCTATGAATCTTCAAGAATTTTGACCGCTCTTGGAGCTTAATTATTAACCATATTATGCATAATTATTTTAAAGGGTTTCCTAAAATATGCTTTTAGGATAAGTGTAACGTTTCTGATACCGCATTCCAACCCCTATTTTTATAAATTCGTTCTGAAACCAATTAAAACCCTAAAAAGGTTAAGCTATCCGGTTAAATTGCTGCGTTCTCCAATGCACCATCTATACCCTAAATATAGGAACAACATAAAAAAATCGTATAAATTATCTTTATGTGTGTTTAATTCTGACAAAGGTGTGTTTCGTTCCTAATTTAAATTCCATTGTCATATTGTACACACGTCTCTTAATACTAATGCAAGGATTTATTTATAAAGAATGAGTGAATTAATTACTTTGTTCGATGTTTATTCAGCTTAAAATTCCTAGTATTGTTTCCGGTTTGATAAGGTGACTATTATCAGTAGGTTTTTTGGAAGCCTTTTACCTTAGCTTGCTTTACAACAAAAGTGATTGCGCGAAATTATAACGTAAGTGATTGTGTGAAATTATAACATAAGTGATTTGTGAAATTATAGCATAAGTGATTCTGCGAAAGTTCGTTAATTCGTCATTACGTCATCCGGTGCCCTTTCCTGTCGAAGGTTGGCTATCATCAGAGCAATATGCACTCTGCGTGTAGCAAACTATTGCCAGGAACAACTTGTATTAATCAGTACAGTAGGTAGATGTCGAAGTCAAGTAGTGTGGCATTTTGCTCTGTAACGTCTTCCATTAATTTTTCCCCAGGATTTTCGAAAAAGTTGTGTAGTATTTTCGACATCATGATGTGACAAAATTGAAGAGTTTCTCTCTAATTATATTTAGTCAATTAAAAGAGACGTTAAAAGTTCAAACTCAAGAGAAATAAAAATGTTCATATAGATTTCCAGAAACTGAGAAAAATCCTTAAAAGATACGATCACATAATATGTGCATAATAATATCAGGTAATTTGTCATACATCACATGACAAAATTATTTATCTAAATAAGTTTTTATCTCAAGATTTAGAGAAAAAATGGTGACCGAGAAATTTGAATAATAGTATTTACCAAACTGTTGCTGTCGCTGTCGCTGTTGTCGTCATTAATAAGTTAAGTATATTAAAAATATGTTTTTCATAAAGCGGGACTAACATCAACGAACAAGGGATGTTATTTCAGTTTCAATAGGAAAAGATCCTAAAACAGTGATTCAAATCAACAATTTAACTAACTGAAACGTCCAGTTCTTAGTTACGATTGCAATTTAGACGACTACCAATGCATTTTAAAGAAAAGTAAAAACAAATGCATGGATACGTATTTATTAATTTTTTATTTGGCATTCGAAAGCCACAATTGCTTCGCTGCCGATTGTTTTAAAACTGATTTTTGCACACCAAGGCAGGAACAACGATTTTTGAAATTTCCGGTTGAAATATCTTATGATCGAAATACAAATGAGGAGATCGAATAGACTGCTAAGTTGACGTAAGCATAATGAATAATTTGAAGAAGGGAAGCTTATTTGGTTTCGGCACGTACTCTGGATGAATGTAAAAAAGAGTTGAGAGGTTTACTAGTATACCAATGTTATGAAAAGGAAGTAGATGGAAGGATGAGTCTAAACGTCCCAGGAAGACATGGCATGATCTTCGGAATCAAATAATGCTTGAGGCGGGTCATGTCAAGTGTTAGAATAACTTATTAACGCCTTGGAGAAACAACATGATTTTTATTTAGTTTCTTGATTTTTAACGGTTCTTTTAACATTTGACGAGCAGGAACAGGGTTCCGGTTTGCTCCTGCCAGAAATGAGAGCACTGACCCGCAACCCCAAGAACAAGTCTTTACCACTGCACCAAGAAACCTGTCATATTACAAAGAATACTAAATTTATGGCCAAATCAATAAATTTATCTTTATGGTCAGGTTCATACAAGAAAACTGCCAGGTTTAACGCTGATAGCTCCGTTGCAGCTTCTCCATGATTCCTTGTAAATGAGAAAGAGAGGTTATAACGGAGCTATCAGCAGCAGGATTACAGACCTCAGTAGGTATAACTACATATAACTCAGAAACATGAAGGAGCTCTTTTGTATGTTTTTTTATGACCGGAGCAAGATTATTTATCGAGTGGTTCGAAGTAATGTTATTCGTAAGCCTTCTCGACTCAATAACCGTCTCGAGTGGAACAATCGATATAATTTCTCGCTCCGTTTCATGAAGCTGAACATTTGCCAATATTTACATAGTTTTAAAGAACTTTTACGACTTCCCTTGTGCACATTCCGACCGTTTCCAGATAAAGGCGTAGTGACTAGTTATGTACTTTTTGTGCAATGAATAATGATTCGACAAAGTTTGGATAATTTATATTGCTTCCCTAATGATGGATAGGAATTCGTTAACAACATACATACGAAATGATGATTTTCTTATCTCAGCTAATTAGCAACAAAAACGTTTTAGTCCACTACGACGCCGACGTAGGTAGGGACGTAGAAAGGCATGATAACATTTTTGATGTGAAAATTTCTTTAGCAACGTTGTGATTTGAAACTCGATGAAACGAAAAATAGCGACACTAAAAGGAGACAAACACACACATATATATAGGATTTAGCTATGAGAGAATGAGATAGTATAATCAGTCTCCTCTTCAGACATTTAGCGGATTAAGGATCGAATCCTACAAAATCAAAAAAAAAATATATATCTAACTAACTAACTAACTAACCATCATGCCTTACCCCTGAGGTAGGCAGAAAGGACGGACCGCCAAACAACTCGATCTTGGCACACACTCCTTGCTTCGTTCACATTCATACATCGTCTCATACATGCTCTTCTATTATTCTGACTCTTGACATCGCCCGACTCAAGTATCTGATTCACTTAGTCGTGCCATGTCTTCCTCGGGCGACCCCGACTTCGTCTACCATTCACATTTGCGTCATATAGTCTCCTTACATTCCTTTCCTCATTCATTCGCTCTACATGCCCAAACCATCTGAGCGTTCCTTTCTTAATCTTACTCATGACGCTTACATCAGCCTTGCATTCTTTGCGGATCTCCACATTTCTCACACGATCATACATGGTTTTACCACACATACGCCTCAGGGATCTCATTTCTACAGCGTTCAGTCTACTTTCATCCTTTCTCTGCCAGTTTGATGCCTCACTGACACATCAGGGTAGGTACCAGCACTCCATTATGGACGGCTAGCTTCGCTTCTTTTGACAGTTTTTTGTTGGCGCCAACGGCGTTCAGTTCTCCATTCATGGAGTTACCCTTCTCTCAAGCTATAGATATATTTTTATAAAATCAATATCCAATCTTCGAACCACTCCAAAATGAACAGAAAAAGAAAACACAAAAGAAAGCGATATTTAGCGACTCCGAAGAAGAAAACAAAAATACCAATAAGATGACCAAATGGGAAAAGGTGCACTGGAATTCGACGACAAAAATATGGAAAAAATCACCTTCACATTGTTAAAAAAAGTGCTTCGTAGTAACCCCACTCTTATTTACTCTAGTTTTCTGAAGGTTTCACTTCTACCGCGTGTGAATTGCACAATCTGATTTTTTTTGTGCAACGTATATTTAAGCAAAAATATTGATAATTTGTATTGCTTCCCTAATGATGGATAGGAATTCGTTAACTGGTTATCAACAACGCACATACATAATAATGATTTTTTTTTATCTTGGCCCATTAGCAACAAAAAAACATTTAAGTTCACTACGACGTAGGTAAGCACTTGCTTGATAACATTTTTTTAATGTCTTTTATGATATCTATACCATCACCATAGTGCCATTGCATCAGAGGTACTCCCAGTAGGGTATGATGTTACCAGTCTGAGGGGAGTAGGGGTGAGAAGTAGATGTGGAAGAGAAAGGGTGCGAAGATCTTGACTATTCAGATCTACAATAAACACGACTGGTAGTCTTTCACCAGGGTGGTACTGAGTGTATCTAGCCCTCTGGAATGCGTCACATTATAGAAAACTGATGTCGACAAATTTCAATAAGTCCTTATTTCGCCTTGGCCTCGGAGAGTTGAAAATATATTTCACACGAAGTAAGATCAATTTAGGGGGATTAAGGAAGCGGGCATGGGCACCGCCGCCCCGGGAACCCTTCAAATGGTTCGCTACGTTTGATTACTTTACAGAGATGCCCGGGTTCATGGGGTGAGGTTTGTCTAGGTTTTGGTAGAGAATGCGTTTGCCCACCTACTGTGAGGCGGGCCGGATCGGGAGAGACTGGTTGAGGGAGACCTATCCTAGAGCTCTTCAGCAGGACTCTCTTCGATTCGTACGTCCGTCACTCCTGCAAACATTGATCCCTAGATTCCTAACCACAACACCTATTTCTTTCCCAGAACTTCTTTTCCCTAAAAATACCCTCCAAAAGCATCCCCAAAGATGACCTTTTTTCATCATGGAGCTATTCTACAAAAAAGATAATATCGACCCTACTTTGTGCACTCAGACACGTCCACAACACACTCTTATCGGTACATCTCTGTAGTGATGCCAAATGTCTTTGTCTTTTTGTGATTGTCTTTTGTTTAATATTTACCTGGATAACAACTAAAACATTAGTTTTGGTGTTTCCCTGTCCCACAACACTTGTCTTCCTGGTGGAGTTCAAGAGCGTTCTTGGGAGTTTAATAAATATCAGTTATACACATTCTTATCGATCCTGTCTTTCCCCGAAGTTCAAATCTTCCGATACCGGGGGTTACGCAATACGACCAATACGTAACGTACGACTTCGGCTGCGGCTATTCTTAGACGGAAATCACCGTCCGAAATGGCCGGCCGATACCCGTTTCCGCTGCGCACTTCCTAAAATGGCCAACAGTCCCACTTCCAGTTTCAGTCCAGAAGAATGCCACCACTGCTCACTGCCACCGGCCTCCGTGTCACATTCAGACAGACCTCTTCTTCCCCTGTATCCTCGTTCCCTCATTCCCTTTCAATAATTATCAATCCTGGTTGCAGCTCAGCTTTTAAAATCAGCAGCTTTGCTCTTCTTTAAAGCCAGTCCTCTTATTATTCTCTGTCCTCGTTTTCTCATTATCATTTGCTTTAACCATCGGTTTAGCTTAAGGATGCAGCACAGCTTTGAAATTGTGACTCTCTTCGCAAAAAAAATTATATTTCCCCAGATAATGTTTATCAATAGAGTAAAGTCAGCCTCACAAAAACTACTCGTACTGTACAGGGCCCGCAGTTAATTTAATAGTACATAACTGCTAACCCTGTACAAATCATAAGTGCGCCCCACGGTTGAATTTGGCAGCCACCTCTGGTCTGGAGCTCCAAAATACCTGAAAAAACCCTGGACCCTGTGCAGAAACGGGCGGTCCGTTTGATAGATTCTTCCATCTCAACAGACGGATTGCAATCTTTAGAAGAGCACAGGCGTCGGGTGGGAATGCTATCCTTGTTCTACCGGTATTTCAATGAAAGATGTAGTGTTGGTTAACACCATTATTATCTTTGGTCATCCTCATCTTGCCCCCTGTCTTTGTTTCCTCATTCCTCGTTCATCATTTCCCCTTTAACCGTCGATGCAGCTCATAGATGCTTTGCTCAAAACTAG
Organism: Glyphotaelius pellucidus; assembly: GCA_936435175.1. Lineage (NCBI taxonomy): Eukaryota > Metazoa > Arthropoda > Insecta > Trichoptera > Limnephilidae > Glyphotaelius > Glyphotaelius pellucidus. Next base: position 35,952,860 of record OW386548.1, read on the forward strand.
ATATTTCTCCTGCTTACATAGGTAGGGGTATTTCAAACTCTCTTCACATTTGATTACCATCAAATCCACTATCAGCGCTATTTTGAATTTTAAATATTTGAGTTCCGTTAAACGCTGATTCTTGGACGAAAATGTAAACAGCTGATAAGTGAAAATCTAAGAACAGCAGTCCGTGCAGTTTGTCAAGACTGGAAAACCCGATATTCGGTTTTCAATGGCAAGCCTGCCAAAAGGCTAAAGAAGACTAAGCAGATATTAAATCAATCCAGGAGCGTTCCTTGCACGTAGCGTGGTTGTCTCCATTATTGGCATCATCATGCCACCAAACACGGTGGGGGATTTGGCTTCTTCAGCAATAATAATTATTGTCCTCCACTGCCTCTAACCAATTGCCCCCAGTCCGGTCTTCTCGTCCTGCTCCTATCTTTTTCCACGCAGCCATGTACAATAATTTATAAATATCAATTTATCTAGATTTTGCCAGTTCCAACCAATATAGTATTAGGACTCGTCAGAAATTGTGACTATACTTACACATTTAATCATTATTCACTTATGTTCCTATTAAAAAATTATATCTGTGTAAGTATGTAAAAGCCAAACGGATGTTTAAACAAATATATAAATAATTATTTGGTGTTGATACCCTTATTACAACATCCAGTTAATTCTTGTGTCCTCTCAACTTCTTTCGGTCTCGCAGCTATCCCAAATTGACTTCATACTACATCTGAATCCAAGCATTTTAAAAATTCAGTTGATGGAGTTTTGACTAAGGAAATTTTTGGATGATACATGGTGCACGTCCAAGAAGATTGGCAGAGAGAGTGGAACATTATTTAGTTCTCGCCTAAATGTAAATTAAAATAGGGTGGAGTTTATTTTGTCGTGTATACTAATTATTGAGACTTGTTGTCATTTTTTGAGAGTTGAAATTTCGACATTTTATGTCGAAATTTTTAAAATGTCTTTATTTAGTACTGGCAAAGGACATTAGTCTTTTAAATGTTTTGTTTATCAGTTTTATGTCATTATTTATCCTTTGCCTAGTTCTTTCGTCGTTATTCTCAGCCACAGCCGTCACGCACGTCAAGAGTCGGGTCCGCTGAAGACTTTTATCTTTTACGTATCGCCTCTCCGTTCTCGGAGCCGTCGAAATATTTCGCCTCCGTCTGTCGTTTTTGTTTGTAAGAGTTATTTTCGTCGCGGCATTAAAAATGCAATTTGTCCCTTTGTTGGAGGAACCGATACAGTGCCACATTAAACGCTGAGCTTTGTAATACTGGTCACTTAAACTATTCCCAGCGAGAGCTCGTACGGACGTCATCGAGAACGATGACGTCAAATGCGATATCTCTGGCTGGGACTAGTTAACACTCCACATTAATTAATACTGCTACTAATTGTCTATAACATTTTCTTGTTGATCAATTATTGAACATAATATGGCAACAAGTTTTATTTTTGATGTTTAAACCGAATTTTCAAAATGCCATTTGCATATGCTTACGATGCATATATCGCAGCAAGCTCAAAATAGCTTCGTTGAACCAAATACTCCATTTAGAAAAAAACACTGCTAATTTCATGACGCTTGGAGTTCTCTGTTCAAGAGTTTTTATTGATATGTTTAGTGGTGGAATATACGAAAGTCGAAAAAATACTAAATGGATACGTACAAATTTCTTGGTGAATACAACTCTTTTTACCTCGAAACCACATAACGAACCACCTATGGAACTTTGAAAAAAAAAATCTGAAAATCCAGGCACTTAAAGTTAAAAGACGATCAATGTAAAAAAAATAGAGGACGCCGAAAAAATTCTATACCGACACATTTAAGTAAACTTTTGATGAGTTGTAGCACAAGATAAAAACCTTATCAAATGACATCAGATTAATATGAAACATGGATTTTTTGTTATCGCTGTGAATCACATTGTTCCAGGATATTGACTCGAAGTGTGTTATCTTTAATACAGGTGGCCCTTGGGAAATGACCTTTGGCCTAAGCCACTTGACCCTCTTGTCGACTGCATGTCGACTCCAATATGACTTTCGCGTAGGTGCATCACATTAGGCGGGTCTCTTGCATCTCTGTGACAAAGGATCGTGGACTAATTGAAGACAGGAATGCATTTATCATTGTCCCATATAAATAATACAGGGTTTCTTAAGTATCAATTAATTCATCAAATTAACACAAAACTAAAACGTTAATTGAAAATATTCAAACAATATGAATTAGAAAAATATACAAAAAAAGATTTATGGGTGCGTTACCAATTGCATCACCGAACCTAATTTCTTTAGTATGAAAAACGACGGTTTTATCAAGCGCAAATTTGCCAAAATGTGAGTAATATTGTAAAACCACTCCACCTATGGTTCCATGCCAACTGAGAATAAAGTAAACTCAACACCTCTTTGAAAAGTCATTAAGGTGACGCTTTCCGGCCCAAAAAGAAGAAGATGGAGAGATATGTAATTACGAATGTTGGACAGAGCGCGCCAATATTTTCAATGACAAAATTGATGCGAAAATTGGGAAAATGCTTAATAAAACACGACTCGTTTAAAATAGAGCAAAAATCTTGTGTGAAGGTATCTTAAGTATCATTTAAAGAAACATTGTGAATTTTTTCACAAAATTTGTAATTTGTAATATAACTTAAATACTAAAATAATAGAAATAGACTTGTTTTTAATAATTTTCGGAGCATACTTTGTGATTTTTTTCTATGGAGGGAATTTCATATAATTTGCGTTTCGGCGTGGAACGTATCTAGATATTTTCTTCAAAAATAACATATATTTTTTTAAGAGCTTAAAAACTTAAAATGTTTAAGGGAGATATGTAAGAAATCGGTGGAAATTCGGGTAGATGCGGCTTAAGAGGCCATCCATAAATTACGTCACACAAATTTCATAATTTTTTGACCCCCACCCGTCCCTGTCACACATCGTCACATTCGTGAGACCAACTCCCCGCTAGTGTGACGTCACATATTTTGCAATTTTACATCTAAAAATAGTCAAAACAGTAGTTAAAAATTTATTTTTACATTTATTAAAAATATTTAGATTTTTACATGTGACGTCACAGAACTGATGACCCCCCCATACCCCTTGTCACACAATGTCACACTTCTCTACTCCCCTGCCCCCCCTTAAGGTGTGACCATTGACCTAGTATACCGTCACACCCTGGTCGAAGGGTGTGACGTAATTTATGGATGGCCCCTAAGAGCTATGAAAAAAATTATTTAAAAATAACCCATAACCCTAACCTAACGTAACCTATTTAACCATTTTTTTCATTACTTTTAATGACTTTTCTGAGGTGGTTCTGAATTGGTTTCATTCTTAGTTGTCCGGTCACCGTTTTTAAAGCCAACACGAGTAATGCTCATTTAGACCCATTATATGTATGACAGCTGATCTGATCAGTGAACCGTGTTTATGTTGCAGATTATTTTGATTGTGTTGATTTCAATCTCTAATCCATTGTTGTGGCCTGCCGATGTTGCGTTTGCTCTTGGTCCCCGATTCGTGACCGATTAGACGTTTATGAACAGGCCTCACCAAGCCGTGTTTGGGTGTGATTGTGTTTATTATCGTTGCTATCATGAGCAGTATTGTGTATGGCGTGATGATGCATATGAATGGATGGATCATGCCTTTTGGGAAGTTATCGATTGTCGTTGAAGCACGTTCGTTTTGATAGTTGATGATTTCCTCATCTCTGATTAATGATTTGTGTTGCTTTGGGGCCATTATTTTAAATCGTATATTCAGGATCAAAGTTCGTAGTAATAATGGGTTCAGTAGGCATTGGGACCTCATCCAAAAAATTACCTTAATTTTGACATAAGGATTTGCTCACGACACAATTCTGTCGGCTTATTTCTTCTGTGGTCTGGAAGGTATTTTAAATAATACAGATTTTGAACAAAAATCAATTAAAAACGGAGTGAGCAATTCACACGCGGTAAAAGTGAAACCTTCAGAAAACTAAAGTAGACAAAAGTGGGGAGGCGAAGCACCGCACAAAGAGGAGACTGATTATACTTTCTCCCGCAGGCTAAATCCTATAAATGTATGTTTTTGTCTCTTTTTAGTGTCGATATTTTTCGTTTCATTGAGTTTGAAAACACAACGGTGCTAAGAAATTTTCACTTCAAAAAAGGTAAAATTGTGACCGCCATAAATAAATAACTCCTACCTGTCATCACTTTAGTTTCGCGAATTCGTTGTTTGTTTTCCTTTTTCATTTTCTACACAACTTCTGAATGTAGGTATCACTACGAAATGTAGGTAACGATTTATTCGCATATTTGCTTTGTCCCCGGCTAGCCGCGACTTTTCCATTTTGTGTGTTTTTGTTAAAACTTCTTTAGTACCGTTGTTAATTGAAACTCGATGAATCGAAAAAACGACACTGAAAACAGACAAACCCATACTTCTGTAGGATTTAGCCTGCGGGAGAATGAGACAGAATAATCGGTCTCCTCTTTGTGTTTCGTAGCCTATCGGACTTGTCTTTGTGCGGTGCTTCGTAGCCTCCCCTCTCTTGTCTACTTTAGTTTTCTGAATGTTTCACTTCTTCTGCGTGTGAACAACACATACCAGAGGAACATAAAAAATCTGAATGGTGGAAAGCAAATGGTGGAGATCTGATTTTCCACTATGGTAATTAAAATAATTTGTATTTTATTTTATCATGTGTGTGTTGTGACTCGACTCTGTTGTAAGTTGTAACCTTGAAACGATGAAAACACTTTTATCTCAGTATGAATATTGATTTATAATAATAAAGTTGTTATCGCGATTTTGTTCTTTTGTTTATCTATGTTGGTTATTTTTGAAGGTGAGTACATCAGCCGAAATAGCTCAGTTGGGAGAGCGTTAGACTGAAGATCTAAAGGTCCCTGGTTCGATCCCTGGTTTCGGCATTTCTTTTTTGCTTTAATTAATTTTCTTTTTTTATTATTTTTGCTCAATGAGAAATCGCCTCATGATTACCGATTTGCTCTAAAATTAATTAAAATTAAACGCAGGAAATATGAAATTACATTTTGTTTTCTATAAATATTTTCGCACTCACTTCGCTTTATTTAAATTTAAAGATAGGAAGCGCTTAATGAAAGACCTTAAACCTCTCTATAATACAATCTTAAACTCAACTTCCATAATTATTATTTAATATCTATTTTTTTTTATTTCAGGCGTCGTAGGGGCCATCCATAAATTACGTCACACGAATTTTATGATTTTATGACCCCCCCCCCCGTCCCTGTCACACATCGTCACATTTTGAGACCCCCTCCCCCCTAGTGTGACGTCACATATTTTTTCAATTTTACATTTTTTCGTTTACATTTAAGTTTTGCGTTTTAATAATTTAGATTTTTACATGTGACGTCACAGAGCTGATGACCCCCCCTTACCCCTTGTCACACAATGTCACACTTCTCTACACCCCCTCCCCCCTTAAGGCGTGACGTAATTTATGGACGGCCCCTAATATCTACATATCTGTCTATGTAGGTACGAACGACTGAACCAAATTGGATAATTCTTTTTTTACTGCTGGTGAGTCTGGCATAATTAAATTTAGGTGGCACGCGAGCTTTTGAAAACTGAATGTACCGAGAATGAATGCATGGAAGGGGGGGGGGATAATTGATAAGTGCAAGCGCTATAGTAATTTACCCCTAATACCATGCGAGCGAAGCCGCGGGCAAAAAAGCTAGTATATAATAATTAATAAAAAAATTCTGGCCCCATTATAATCAAAACATTTATGTCTAATAATATTCCCATCTGTCGACTACAGGCGCACTCCTTGTCTAAAAACTCTCCAGCCATTTAAATTCTGCCGAATTTTATTGTTTATTTTTGTACACCCTAATTCTTGGTCCCTTTGACTTATCGCCAACAAATAATTAAGCGTCTATTCTGGTCTCCCCTACCAAATAAATGAAAAGTGCATGGCTTAAGGGATCATCCTACGAAACAGTCGCGACTCTCGCTGACATGCAACTCACGAGAATTGTAATCCTATGCCTGCTTTCTGTAAGGGTAGGGTTACTTCAGTTACTTGGAATATATTGTGACTATTTTCGTACTAGGGCTTCTTCTGTCTGAGAACTAAATATGATACCAGTTTGTTATTTGTAGGGGAGAGATTTTTAACCCCTGACTTTCTAAATTGTATGCACTGTTAAATAGCCATCTTGAGTGGCATTATGGTAGGTACTGGGTTACAAATAACAAGCCGTTTTGTTTCTTGTCCATTGTTTCTCGTTCAAGTAAGTTCAATATTATTTCTTCCAATGAACAATTGAAAAATAAAATCAATTCCAATGAATAATTGAAGAATTTAATCAGTTGTTCTGTTTCTTGACAGTACAGACATTTCGATGCTCTAAGACACTAAGGGAGTACAATAATGCGCTGCAAAAAAGCGCAATATCTTTTCACGATGATGTCGTCTCTCACCCGGCATGCCGCTTGAAGTCCCGAAAACCCTTCTGGACAGAAGGAGAAAGACTCCTCCAGTCACCTCTCACCCCAGAAGATAGGTGGAAGCTTGAGTGGCAATCGGCCAAGGTGAAAAATGCCCATCTCGTACAAGACCCCACTGAGAGACAGCCTGGGTTCTCATTGCCTCGCAAACTCTGGTCCGCCATCAATAGGATAAGGTACTCCCATAGCCGTTGTGCCCGTATGATGTATAGATGGGGCCTTAAAGAGTCGGAGATGTGTGAATGCGGTGGGATGCAGACCACCGAACATGTGGTCAACGAATGCCCGTTCCATTCATTCCCCGGCTGGATGGATGAGGTCCACAGGGCAAGACTGGCTCGCAGACCTAAATGTCCCCATGTGACCCCCCCACCATACGAAAGAAGAAAATGCTCCATTTCCCGCATTGTAAATGGTTACATTAACCTGGACATTCCAATCGGAAAAGTTGTTCTAATTTCATGACATCAGAGTTACTTACCGTTGAGTTTTTGTTACTTCAGATAACGGAAGCTTTCTTTCTTATTACGCTGAAATATATCGAACGTTCAGTTGATTAGTCGGACATTTCCAAATTCTTAGTTTTAAGATAACGAGGAAAGCAAGATTCGAAGGCTCACCATAAATAAAATATTATTTACACGTGTCTGTGTTTTGAATATTAAATACGCTATAAAATAATATCGGGAAGCATAATGGTCCGGTACATTTTGAAATATCCTACAAGTGACCCAGAAAAAAACAACATTTTGTTTAATGCACGACTAGTTTTACTGCATTATAATTGATGTGGTGGTGTTTATGAGTAATCTGAGCATTGTTCCAGATAGAGGGTACTCTTTTACATATAACTGCATACTCACTTCAAATTTCGATTTTTTGGACGTGTCTGAACCCCAATGCCGTGAGAAACTGTAAATAATTTGCTTGCAGTCGGTTTTTTTTTTACTAATGCCACTAAAACAAATATAACACAAAGCATTTGTTTTAATTTATTTATTATTTGTAATCTTTATACTATTTTTTAAATATCCATTGACATAAGAAGCGGACTTCCTTGTTAACCTTTAACAAAATATTTAATTGTGTATTGTTTTCTTTTTCAATGCCCTTAATTTTTGAGAGGACGGTTTACGAAGAACAACTTACAGTTTTGTTAATGCACTTGTCTATGGTGCCAACACTGCCAAGTGCAATTTCAACGAATTAAGGTATAAATGTGGCCTCGTTCAATGTCCTTGTGGGACGCCGGTTCATGCCCGTTGTAAGTCCTAGTATATCCGTGAGTCACATATCATTGGAACCGATTTGAATGTTTCCTACACGGTCGACTTCTAGCGGCAGTTTATTTCGAGAATCCAGTAGTCCAATAGGTACAGGAGCTCCCGCGAAATAATATGGCAAAGACATTCCTTTCGACAAAATAATATTGGTTTTGGCTCACTGTTATTATTCATGGAAATTTTTAACAGAATGTTATTTGTAAATTTTTAAACGGATTTGGATCGGATCTCAACTCGTGTGGGTGATGTTTTATTTAAATCTCAATGTTTCATCTTGGATAGATCTTTTAAACTGAAAATCAGAATGATTCGTGCAAACATTTGAATAAAGCAAAATTTATTTAAAATTCGTGCGACAAAAATAATGTAATAATTACGGCAATAATAGGAGGTACGGACACAATAACTTACCACAAGATGTTAAATAAGATTTGCAATCCCGCATCTCGCAATCCCATGGGATTTCAGCAATGTTTGATCCCCGGATTAGCGGGATTTTTAAGTGCAGTTTTGCGGGATTGAAAAAAATACAAAATTTACACCGAAAACATGCTGTTTTGATTTGCACGTGCTTGCGAGTTGCGAATCACGTAATACGCAAGCACCAAAATGCCTAAAAATCAGTAGGTAGGTACCTATCATGTTTTTACCATCATATTTTTTATAAAAATCTTCTTAAAATACTTATTACCTTACGGTTTCAAAGTATTTTTAAAATATAAATAGTTCAAAATATGATTGATCTCTAATGACCCGTAGGGAGTCTTGTCCGTGGCAGCTATGTTTTTATATAACGGTTATAAATATGACGGTTTGACAGAAGGTGGCAATAGCGAAATCGGAAAACGCGCACGTCCCGGTTAGACGAGAGGTCTGGGTTCGAGTCCCAGTTGCGACCATTGTTTTTTTCTGTTTTCTGTGTCTTGTTTTCTTTCATATTTTCATTTAGATTATAAGTGTTACCTTCTTCTTAAATGATATGTTTTTATATTTATTTGTGATTTTATTTAAAATCAAAGACTTCTTAAAATACTTATGTTACCTTTAACATATATAAACAGAACCAAAGATGATTGATACGAAAAGTCCTCTTAAATCGCGTATTTTTGTATCCTTTATTGTCATTTTTAAATGAAATTGACACCAAATCATGAAAAAAAATGTTGGCATTATTTCAAACCTTCTATCCCACAATTTCGCAGTTTTTTAAAAAGGTGCGGGATTTACAAACCTAAATGTCCACTTATCGCTCCTGAATGTATTGCGAATTAAAAAAAATAAAGGGTAAAACTATTTTTTTTTTCGTTAGTTATGTAACGATCTGATTTTTTATTTATTAATAAAACAGTTAATTTTTTTCTGTTGTACTTATCTACATTTTTTAAAAATAGGTTCGTAAATACTACGTTTCTGAATTAGGTGCAATTTTAAATATTGTTTATTAAAATCCATTTACAGAGTTAAAGATTTCGTATTTTAACATGCTTAACATTTAGGAAGACATCCATACTAATATTATAAATGCGAAACTGCTCGAGTTTGTTTATGACCTTTTCACGCATAACACTATTGTGTTATGCGTGAAAAGGTCATAAAGACCATATTTATATTTAAAGACTTTAATAATTCTTTCACCAATATAAAGCTAAATTATATGCGCAAACTACAGATTGTATATGATGGTAAGCTCTGGCGTTATGAAATTATAAATATTAATATATTATATTTGTTATACGTTTTCTGTCGCTAACAAAAGCGAGTTTTTGCTAACGTCAGAAAAAAATCTTTTCCATGGAAACAATGTTGATATATTTTTGGGCTCTATGCTGGTAGATACTCAGTCTACTGGTCAGCTACTACTGCAGAAAATTCAAATATTAGAATTCGTTTTTTTTTTTGGACTAGCTTGGAATAAATGTCAGATGAGAGTTCCTACATTAAAAATATAATTCGTAACGATTATAAAGACTGAATGATAAATAGAGTATTTTTTTTATTATATTAACGAACTTCCAAATATTTAAATAAAAATGAACATTCGAAATGTTTGTAAGCGCATAAATTCCGAACGAATGAACAAAATTGGATAAGTAATTCTTTTTTTCTTGAGCTATAGCATTATGAAATTTAGGTGGTAGGCGAGATGTTTGAAAACTGAATGTAAGGGAATGAATATATGGAATGCGGGAGGGGATGGAGATGGGGTGGGGGGGAGATAATTGATAAGTTCAAGCGCTACAGTAATTTCCCGTAATACCATGCGAGCGAAGCCGCGGGGAAAAGCTAGTATTATATACTTACAAAAGAGTTTATTTATGTATACAGTGATTGTTTTAAAAATTTGATTTAAAAACACCATTACTCTTGTCAAACTATACTGTACTAGAACATCTGCTCTGCCGTGTGGCATCTTGAACAAGTGGTGATGACTACGGCTGAAGTTTTCAGGCACTTGATGTTAATGTGATATCAACCTTTCTCTCTTCGTCATGTCTCCCCCTATCGGAGGTTGGCTTTCGTCAGGGCAATCCTCACCCTGCAGGCTGCAGCACGGATGTCTGGATTAATGTATCATACAATTAGCTAAACCCTTAAATTAGCTAAGCTTGCGACAAACCATCTGGAATTTGATTTATTTCTTACTATCCACTGTATTATCGTACTTAAATCATTTTAAGACGGCTTTGTTAAATCACTTCAAATCATTTGATGTAAATAATATCTCGTCATGTCCATAGTGAGTTTTGGTAACACTGTATTAAAAATTTACTAAGCCATCTAAGATTTATTGTTAGACAATTTCACCCACCTTTAAATTATACAAAACGAATAAATTTGAATTTTACATCAACAAACTAGATAGTGGTTAGACGAACGAGTAATTTAATTTAGTTTTTATTACCTGCCACATGATTTTATGGTCATATTACAGGTGTAAAGTTGATCTCCGGTGAAATATTTGACTTTCCTGGTGTCATGGTAAAATACGAAATGTAATTTCCATGAAAGATGGACGTACGTTCAAGATTGGTTATACATATTACATTATTTGGTATCCATGATGAATAAAACATTTTTTAAATTTGAAATTTTTTTCATGCGTAGGTACCCCTGATGGATCTGTTGTAATATTTTAAAAGGTTACCGAAAGAGAAATTGCTTCAAATTGCATAAACCATCGATACAACTTGGTTGAAGGCATACACTGTATTTGGTGAACAGATCTACATCGTCCACAATCCCTCCAGCTTCACAACACACCCCAAAAAATGGTTGTTATAATTCCACTGATTCGGGCAGTTGGGGCTCTTGTGTGGATTTCACACGAAAACTCGCTATTGACACCAGTATAAATCAGTGTGCATTGGCAGAAAAATTCTCTCTAACTTCATAATGCTAGATAATTAATTATTAATTAAATTAATTAAAAATAAATTATTATTAATTGACATAATTAATTATTAATTAAAAATATACCAAAACTTGACTAAAAAACACTAAAACAGAATTTTTTTTCTTATAAGTTTAAACAAAACCATTAATTATAAGTTCGTAAGACAGTATTTAGAGTAGAAATATGTTATTGTGTGCTATATCTTTTTTTGTATTGTAATTGCACTTGTAAGATTAATTCTTATAAAACATTCACAAATGCAATAATAACAGTGCAGACTCTTATTATGTTGTAGTTTTTAATTGCATATTTTCAGTTACTCTTTTAAATCCTTAATTTATATACGCTTAAAATCTCACTTTAACCATAGTAATAAAAAATAAATAAAAAATCAACATTTTACCCACGCACGGGCATTGCCTTTGTGGGATTTTTTTGTTCGTACATTTATTGTATTAACCTTTTTTTTATATACTTTTCATTATTTTATGTATTGTATCAAAAAATTTCAATAAAAAAAATTTAAAAAAATAAAAAACTCTCTCTATCTTCATAATGCTTATTTTTTGGTATAATGATAATCTTCTTAGGTGTTAAGATTGTCAACATGACAAAATTGTACGGTAGTTGGATAATTAATCTGTCTGTTAATCTGATACTAAAAAAGCTATATATTTCATAATAAATTCTCTCTAACTTCGTGAGTTTTCGCTGGTGCAGACATCACAAAAAAATAATTATTTGAAACACTTGTTACAATTTTTTTCCACATTTCCTGTATGAAATATTCGAGAAAACGTGGAAAAAATAATATAAAGCATTTTCGATCTTGAAAATAAATCACTCTGAAATAGGTTGGTATGTCCAATATGCCCATCTTCACCTGACCGCTAGGAGTTCATAGAAAACACCCACACCTAAACGTGGAGCCACACGAGAAAGATTATAAATACATACAAACAACAAGTTGTACTTGTACTTTATAGAAACTTACATTGTATATTATGTACATTTCATTGGTTGTCAAACATTTTCATGCTATTTATTTCCAATAAACGTGTCGTGAATGCAAGATTTTTTAAACATTTTTCGTGAAAATAAATTAATTTTGCGGCAGATAATATGGTTTAACCTCGTGGCAGATTAAATGGTTTAGATTACAAGACAGTTTAAATTTCGTGATTATATTACACGGTTTACATTTCGTGATATATTTAAAAGAGTCATATAAAAATGAAAACTCCAAAGCTCCAAAACTCAAAGCTCTTCAAATATTTTGTTAAAACATGGATCTCAAGATTTTTGAAGTAAAACTTCTTTACTCACGCTTGACTTGGGGATTAAGCTGGTGAATGCGTGACGAGAGCGTTACGAAAAGTGTCGGGCGAGGCGGACGGAAGTTGAGAGGGAGATATAAGTTAGTGAAGATAGAAAGAAGGATATTCTTGTAGGGGCAAGAGAGAGGTGAGACCACACGACTGAAGTAAAACTTCTATGAGAGGAAGAGAGAAAGAAAATGTGCGCGCGCATACTGCTCTCTCTTGCTCCTACAGTGTGATACAGACAATAAGCCTGCACTGTGTCTTAGATGTACGAAACGTAACTGGCTATGAGAGAAAGAGAGAAAGAAAATGTGTGCTCGCATCTCTCTCTCTCTCTTGCCCCTACAGTAATATACGAAAACTCTCTCTCTTTCTATCTTCACTAAATTATATCTCCCTCTCAACTTCCGTTCGCCTCGCCCGACACCTTTCGTAACGCTCTCGTCACGCATTCACCAGCCTACTCCCCAAGTCAAGCGTGCGTAAAGAAGTTTTACTTCAAAAAGTTCTAATTCTGTTTTTTGTTTGTTTTGTTTGTGTTTTGAGGCAATAAAATATAAAAATTAAATGAAATTCTTATTATGAAAATAGAGCTAAGGGGCCATCCATAAATTACGTCACACCTTAAGATGGGAGGGGGGGTGTGGAGTAGTGTGACATTGTGTGACAAGGGGTATGGGGGGGTCATCACCTCGGTGACGTCACGTGTAAAAATCTAAATTATTAAAATGCAAAACTTAAATGTAAACGAAAAAATGTAAAATTGCAAGATATGTGACGTCACACTAGGGGGGAGGGGGTCTCACAAACGTAACAATGTGTGACAGGGACGGGGGGGGGGGGGTGTCAAAAAATGATGAAATTCATGTGACGTAATTCATGGATGGCCCCTAATGACTAATTTGAGTTTCTAACTGACTCACCGACTGCTGGTGAAGAAAGAGTCCTACCCATTTTCCGATCGAATATTCCGATCATCAACTCAAATGTTAATTACAGTTATGCATTATTTAATAATTCACCATTGTCCTAAGCCGGGCAAGAGATTTTTTGTCGATAATAATTAATAATATTAATAAAAACGTAATTTTCGTGACCCACGGTTTGGGAGTCTTACCACCGACACGCCTCCCTCCCACGTGGTTCTGACAGCGGCATACTAACTACTTACCTGTCAAACTGTTGCGGTCAGACCCCGCCAGATGGCAGTCATTATTGTAATAATCCTATATTATAAGTCCGCTGCCTGCCTGGGATAATTACTATGTATTTCGGTAAATAAACAATCTTATTTATTCATTGTTTTCGGACCAATGCAATGTAGCAAAAAAACAGCTGATATACGTAACATTAAAATATCGAAAATCGATTAGAATATATACTTTGACATCTTATCCCAGGCGGCTAAAAGTTGGCCTAACTAACGAAAGTACCTACTCTGTTTTAAATTATGATTTATTTCACATTAGCTCACAGGAGGCCAGAGGAAAAAAATCCCTCAGAACCTCTGTCTTTGGGGATGCTGTGTGGAGGAGGGTCTTTTTAGGGAAAGAAAGAAGAGGAATGGGAACGAAGAAGGTTTGGGTGGTGGGTAGGAATTTGGTGGTCAATGTGTCCAGGATTGAAAGACGAATGAATCAATCCTTCCTATTGCGGTGCAATACGATGGGTTGAGAGAGTCCAGCTGGAGAGGTCTAGGTTAGGACTTCCTCAACCGATCTTTCCAGATCCGGTCCGCCACGCACAAGGTGGGAAAATGCATTCACAGCCTAGACCTAGACGAACCTCACCTCACCCGGGCACCCCTGCTAAGTTACCAAGCGTAGCGAACCACTTGGGGTGACCTATGTCATGGGTGTTTGTTATCCAATAAATGGTTTCCGGGGCGGCGGTACCCATACACGCCTCTCAAAATCAACGGAAAAAAGTTGTGTCTAATGCACCACAAAAAAAAAATACCCGAAAACATGATAAACCATAAATTTCTGGGCAATGGATTAGTTCCCAAGCTTTTTTTTATCAAAAATGTTATATTTGAGGTTTTTGACAAATGATATCGAGTATGCACTGTTACGCCTTTCTCCGGACGCTAATCGCTAAACGACAATATTTTTTTGAAATCTTAAATATGATTATTTAAAATTGAAAACTCATAAAATATTAATGTTTTTCGCTTATGAAATTCATCGGGCCGGAAAATTCATTTAAGAAGTCATTTTACATTTCATTATCATACTCTACCATTAAGTGCAATGAACAAATAATACTGCCCTTATTTAATTGTGCTTGAATGTGTTCAGGACCGGAGCAAGACCGAAGTTACTGTGGCATGGGCCTCGGGCGCGATATTTAGAGAGCCAAATACTGACTAACCTAAAAGAAATATTGAAGAAACAAAGCTTTTCGGAAAGCAACATGAATAACCTTACTATTCATTGTTCTTAGTTGTAAATTCCCAAAAAATTGAAAGGCAACACTGTTCCTCTAACAAAGATACAATTTTCATCAGCAAAATATATTTTGGTAACCTTTTATATTTTCATAGAGAGCCGTTAATATCGTAAAATTGTGTGAAATAATATGAAATTACAGGAAAAAATATGATTTGATTTATTTTTTGTTTCGGAAATTGGGAGATTAGTGCAATTCACACATCCCGTAAAGTAAGGGTTCATCCTCATACTATTATAATAAAAAATAACGAATAATTTGTTAACTATAAAATAAAATATTTACATTTCAAGAAATAAGAAGATTGATTTCATTTTCTGTGGTCATAGGCAAAAAGGCAACTGCTTTTAGTATGCATATTTATTGAAATATTACTCATATTTATCTGAAAATTGCATTGTTTAAAAATCAAATTTCTATTAAAATAAGACAATCTCTATGTTGTTCATTCCCAGTATTTAATTGTTCAATGCGAAAATATGGTGACCGGACAACTCACAATGAAAACAACTCAGAACCTCCTCAGAAAAGTCATTAAAAGTGATGATAAAAATATATTTAAAAATAGTTTACGTTAGGTTAGGGTTATGGGCTATTTAAAAATAATTTTTTTAAAGCTTTTAATGACTTTTCAAATAGGTGTTGAGTTTACTTGATTCTGAGTTGGCATGGAACCGAAAAATATACCTTTACAATAGTATTCGAAACTCGGGAGGAAGCAAAGTGGTGGGTGGAAGACTTAGTATATTTAAAAGAATTAAAACACTTTATATTTAAACCACGAATTTATTATTTTGTATATCTACCGGCTTCGCCCACTAATTGATTACCCTTTGTATCCCTTGCATATTAATTTTGTCTCTGTCTAATTATTTTTTTTGTAATATTTCTCCCTCTGTCATTCCACTTATATATAACCGATATCTCTGTCTTAGTAGTTAGTTATTATTATATCCTGATGAAGCTTGGTCGAAGCGAAACCGGTAGATATACAAAATAATAAATTCGTGGTTTAGATACAAAGTGTTTTAATTCTTTTAAATATGATGTCTAACCACAAAGTAATTGATTCTTACGAAAAAAATTAGTATATTGTTACTCTATAACACAAGAAGTGCCTTGTGAACGTGTTTCGTGATCCAAATATTTTCCTAGTCGGAGCCTATGTTTTCATACAAAACAGTGTTTTCTAAATTCAAATGGGATGGAGAAATGATGTCAGGCGAGTGTGAGACGGAACGCTGGGCGGTTGGGCTAAATGGAAAATTTATTTTTTTATTACATTTAATCAAATTTATATAGAAGCCACTTCTAGGTTTATATTCTTTTTTCTATGGTGGTAGATATTGTCAATTTCTAATGCGATTTTTATATCCTTGTTAAAAACCCCAAAATAAAATGAATACAGTAATATCAAGAGTTTTTCGAACACATCAAATTGTTCCAGTGTAATTAATGCTTTAGAATCTATGCCCCAATAACTGATTCCGGCCCTGCATACATTGTATTTGAATACATTTCAACATTGTTGTGGCTTCGATCGAATAATGGTGGTCACCTGGCGGCTGGCGGCTGCGGATTGATGCCGGTAGGTTGGCACTAACTTGGTCTCTTATCTGGGGTGTGTTCGTTTGAACAGCTGTCCGAATTTTGTAATAATATGAGGGTCGCCTAAAAGGTTGACTATTACTCACTATCAGATTTGTTGATCTATGCAATCGAGCTTTGCCGTAAATTGCTGCGAAATAGAATGGAGGGTGCGTTTATTAAAGTGCATTATAAAATACTTGCCGGATGATTTTGTCATATTACATTACCAACTTGTGTAAATACCTAGTTGTTTAAGTACTGTCGTATAACCCCGCTTCTAAGGGATCGCCTTAGGTGGCCTCGATGTCCTTAAATAATAGAATTCAAGTTCTGCTTGATGACCTTCAAAGCATTGCAAGAAATGGCGCCAGCCTATATATCGGAACTATGTGTCTGACAAAACTTAAGGCAGTATTCTAGTCTAGAAAAAAAAACATACATTTTTTTTCTCCATATTTCCAAAGTTTAAATATTCAAAAATATCTCCTTAAAAGGATTTTTCGAAATGCGCACTATTTTAAAAGTTATAACCATTTTAATGTCGCGGTTTAGACGTAATCTAACCAAAATCTAAATAGAACAAAATTTTAAAAGCATTTTTCTCCAAATCACTTTTTTCGAGACGGTTGACACGATATCTCAAGTTCTACTAAACCAATTTACTTGAAATTTGGTGTAAGCTTTCTCTATACATTCCTCTATGGCGGGAACTAGAACTATAAAAAAATTTCAATTTTTACTATTTTAAAAAAATTAGGAAAGTAAAAAAACTGGTACAAAAACGTCTTTTTTATTTCATACAGCCGCCATTTTGGGATATTTTTTTTTTAAACTTTTTCTTAGTTCGGGCCATAGCCTCATTTGTTTGGATTAAGAATTAATTTTTTATTTTTTTTAGTTTACTGGGAGGTTTGTAATCGTGTCAACTAGGGCGCGCCATTTTTTTGAGACCCCTCACTTAAACATCCTGTAACTTTTTGAATTTTGAATTTTTTCGTTCGATTCTTTTTTAAATGGATTCTTTAATGTTTAATAAATATTTGATAAAAAAATATTTGGTAAAAATATTATGGTTTTTTTTTTATTGCACCTGAAAAAACACCTACAATTCATACTTCTAGACTAGAATACCCCCTTAAGCGTTAGACAGCTTACTCTAAGGTCATCAGATCTATATGTTACTAATAGTTTAATCGAGTTTTCCAGGTCTAATCGGGCCGTTTACTATGATCGATCTTTTCGTGTAACTGGCCCGCTCATTTGGAATAAATTTCCCTCAGATCTTACTAATATCCAGTCATTGGCTGAATTTAAACGGGCTTTAACAACAAACTTATTTAAAAAATCGCACAAATAGCGATCGCATAACTACACAACCGTTAAAATATTTTTGACTTCTACATAATATAAACATGAATCAAGATGTATATTTTTAACAAATAGAATTTATCTAGTATTTAGAGATCTACATAAAATTAGATTTATAAAATTATATCTACATAACGTTAAACTTAATGACTCAAAGTTGGAAGTTGAGAAACACAATTCGGAAAATCAAAATTTTATACGAATTTTGCGCTTTACAATTCGTATCATCGTTAATCTTTTTGATGTTTCCTCCGTGGTAAAATTTGCTACGATTAGGTTGCAGTTTCAGTACCTACTGAGTTGTTGATTTTTATTCTAGTTGAAATAAGTGATTCGTGTCTTCTGCATATTCAAAAAATCATTAATTTAAAGGGTTTAGTTTAAATATACCAATTTGCACTTAGAAATTAAATAACATTGTGATAGTTACACGTACGTATTTTTTTACAATTATAATTGAGTGCAGGTTTTTATTTGAACATATTTTGTCATTAATCATGACTTTTGATTGTTTCAGATTGTCTGATGTTGGTATGATCATCGATTCCTTGATGCATGCACAACAGTAGAAGGCAGTCAACTTTACTCTTCAAGTTCGAGGGGTAAGTCAATTTGTTTTGTTCACGAGATGAGCTTATTTTTATATGTATTGATTTTTTTATTTATTGTACTTATGTGGATGCAGGTAAGCCATCGAGAATCATTGTTATTCGGCACAAAAGATTTACTATTCGAATCACGAATGACTGTTTTGTATGCAGACTTCGCACTTCTATTTGTGGAGTGGCTAGTTTGACAAGTTAAGGGGTCGACAAAATGCAGAACTCGAACGGAATAAAAAATACCGGAATATGTTACAGACCTTTTACAGACGAAGCCTCGTGGTACCTGTATTATCTAACATAAACCACGCAGTTGGGTGATTTTCTTTCTCCTGAAATTATTATAAAAACTTTAATAATGAATCTACTTTGCAAATTTTTCATAATAACACCTCGGGGTAGGTATAACTTCAAGTACCTCGTACATGATATCAATGTTTTTGCGACGTACGATTTCATAAGTGGAACATATGCGCGGCCCTTTTCGGCCCGTTTCATACAAATCTTTAATTTGGATTTGAGATCAAAATACCCAACCGAACTGAAAAATTATTTTTGTAATCAAAAGTTATATCAAATATCTAGTACTGATGTGAGCTACTTTATTTATTTTTGCTTTAAATTATAAGATATAGGCCATTAAACATTTTAGTGTTTTATGATTTTAGAGGCAATTATTTGTGAGTAAATAAAAAAGAATAATATATTTTTTTTATAGATTTATCATAGAAATATAATGAAATATAAAATAAAAAAACTAAAATGAAGTAAAAAATCATTTTAATAGCTGTAAATTTAAAATACAAATCACCTATTTACGGCGGAACAAACATTTGACTTTTATACTTTAAAATTACCACCCAAAAATGCATTTTTAACGATGTTTAATTTTTTATTTATTTATTTTTCATTGTATTTGTAAAATAAACATTGTAAAGTTATATTTTAATGTTTTTCATTTACTCACAAATAATTGCCCAAGTTGCCTCTAAAATCATGAAACACTAAAATCTTTAATGGCCGTTATCTTATAATTTAAAGCAAAAATAAATAAAGTAGCTCACACCCGTACTAGACATTTAAATATCTTTTGATTACAAAAATAATTTTTCAGTTTGGTTGGGTATTTTGAATTCAAATCCAAATTTAAGATTTGTATGAAACTGGCCGAAATGGGCCGCGCATACGTTCCTCATGAGACTTGAAATTTTGTTAAATTAATTTGTCTTACACTTTCGGGGCGTTTGTTCCAGAAGTTTGTCGACCCCTGGACTAGGTCATATTTTGGCAATCCGAATACATATAAAACAGATGTAAGTAGATTGCAAAGAGGTTAAAGTATAAATTAACATTAATTGCAAACAAGAAAGGAAGTCTTTGGGAGAGTGGTGACTGCACAACGATTCGCAGAAGGTGTTTTGTTTTAACACAGTACAATGTTCGTCATTGCAAAAAGGACTCTTTTTGTAGATGCGATGTGAGATTATGATTTTGTGAGTGGTTATGAATACCGCCACCCCGGGAACCGTTTGTTGGAACTTACACTTCTGAAATACTCACTCCATGTGGTTCGTACGGTTGGTGACTTAGCTGAGGTGTCCGTGTTCATCGGGTGGGGTGTGTTTAGGTCTTAAGATCTGAAGAGGCCGGATTGGGGGGGAACCTTTGACCTCTCCAGCTGGTCTCTCTCGACCGATCGTCTTGCTCCATGGGAGAAGGGATGGATTCATACGTCGGTCACTCCTGGACTCACTGACCCATAGATTTATGCCCACCCCCTCACACCTTTTTCCTTCCCAGAACTTCTCTGAACTTCTCGGAAGATCTCCTTACTTACCTTAAAAATACCATCCACTCAACATCCCTAAATAAGATATAAGCTCTGAGGGAAATTCTTTTCCTCATGGGGGTTAATGTAATGTTTAAACTAGGTTCTAACTTAATGGACAGGTTGTTAACTAATTGGTAAATTTCAGAGTCATAAACACGTAATTGAGAAAATACGGTGGTTGATAAAATCGGAAAATGTAGATGTGCAGATTTTTCGAATCTGAGGAGGATTATCTTATTTCTTGTGAGTTACTCATGAAGAAATCTTGGTTTACTCATGAAGAAATCTTGGTTTACTCATGAAGAAATCTTGGTTTACTCATGAAGAAATCTTGGTTATAAGATAATGTTATCTCTTTGAATTTCGAAAAGGTTTAAGTTTGGGTTAATCTTTCTTTCAAGGGCCTGCCGTGACGATTCCACCTAAAGTTTTTCATAAATGTACGGTCGGACATGGACGGGTCTGTAACCTGTAAGAAATTTATTTCTACTTTTTGGCAATAAATTTTATGGAATTTGTCGCAATCACCAATTTTTCCGCCTAACAAACACTGAAATCTTTACTGGAAAAAGGTCATAATTTTTAAAGGAGCCGTACGCTGCTAATATTCGAAAATTATAAGTACTTACATAAAGGAAGGTTCAGCTGTATTTCAACTTGATTTTCTAGTTTGGCAAAAATTTTATTATAACACGATTAACATATCAAAAGGGAAAAAAAAGAATTGTTTAATGTGTCACTTAAAGATGGGTCATAAACGTGTAAAATGTGATTCATTGTTAAATTATTAGCAGGCACTTCTCTGCCTGTGGTTGGCACACATATTTTATTAATATAATGAGTATTTCATGTTGTTATTGCTCACTACTTTTACCGTATCAGTGGCGTGCGGGGAATACTCAATAGGGGCTAGACCTCTAAAACTAGATAAGTAAAAATCACGTGCCTAGCGCGCGACCATCACATACGTGAGATTAATTTATTACAAAAATGCAGACAGGTGTTTGAAACAATGAATGCTGGTGTTAGAATTTGTCGGAATGCGATTTAGTTGAACTGTCCGAACATCCTTATGTGGGCTGGTGCCTTTTTTAGAAGTGGCGATAATGCTTGGCATCGAGACTTTTGTGGTCTTAGTAGTTTGTACTATGGCGGCTGAGAGCTCCGTAGTAATCTCTCGTTCTGATACATAAATAGTTTGGTTCCATGCCAACTGAGAAAAAAGCCAACCCAACACCTCCTTGAAAAGTCATTAAAAGCTATGAAAAAATAATTTTGAATTCGCCGATAACCCTGACGTAAAGTAACCTATTTAACCAATTTTTAAATATATTTTTTTATCACTCTAAAATACTTATCTGACATGGTTCTGAGTTGGTTTCATTCCGAGTTGTCCGGTCACCAAATAGGTTAACCCCTCAGGATAATGTGTTCACTTTTGGGAACAACTCATATAGGTCTCATGGAAATCGTTGTACGAATAGCTCCCTCACTACTGTGGTGAGAATATGATATATATAACACTACGTTTTATATTCAAATCTAAAAGTTAACCACATTAAAATGTTCATCTTAGCGAAACAGTTCCATGCCAACTGAGAATAAAGTCAACTCAACACCTCTTTGAAGAGTTATTAAAAGCTATGAAAAAAATCATTTTAAAAAGCCCATAACCCTAACCTAACGTAACCTATTTAACAAATTTTAATAAATTTTTTTCATCACTTTTAATAACTTTTCTGTGTTGGTTTCATTCTGACTTGTCCGGTCACCAGTGAAACATGTTACGTCCGCTATTTGAAAAAAAAAATAAGGGACTTAAGGAGTTTTAATTTATTATTTTTAAATGAAACGACAAAAAATGAGATAACTTTACTGACGATATCATTTATAATGAATACGTTTTCTAATAAAATATGAGAATTTTTATTTTTTCCGTTATCCAGTAGTTTCAGTTAGAAAAAACGTTCGATGAGCCATTTTTGAAACTTTTTTATTTTCGCATTAAAAAAACTTGTGTTTATAAAAAACTAGCTTTTCCCCGCGGCTTCGCATGGTATCATGGAAAATTACTCTAGCGCTTGCACTATCAATCGGTTTCGGTAGAAAATCCTGTTTCGGTCGGACACTAGTCAGTCACTTCAGTCCCAGGATTCCCTTTGGGCCGCCTTTTCATTAGGAACTTCTTTAGCAGCTTATCATTAGTAACTTCTCCTTCTACTCTCTTCTATTTGGAACACAAAAACATGACGCCATGTTTATGATGAATAACATCTATGCGTGTAATTCAAGTCACAATTTAACATAAAGCTCACGTCCTGTGCCCAGGTAGACAGGTAGATACTCGAAGGTGTGGCAGCTGCAATGCGCATGCGTCGCATCATCATCGTCTGTTCTTCTACATCCTAGAGCCGTCTGCATAATATCGTGTACACCAGTGACTCCCAAATTGGCAATATGGAGAGATCCAGGGTGCTGTGTTAACCTTAGGGGCAACAAATACACTTTAGACTTTTTGTAGTCTTATAATCTAAAAACATTTGAGATGGAACAGTAGTTCACTACACAATACCCACACAGAAATAAGTGAGAAGTGTTTCAATGTTTGAATGTTTTGGATAAGAATTCATTGACCAAGTATTCAAATCCCGGCGTGCGCAAGTAAATTTTATTTGTTTAATTTGTGTATTATTAATTGTATACTAGCTGAAGTCCCCAGCCTTTTACGGAATTTACGCAGAGTTTTTCTAAATGATTTTCAGATGTAGAATCTAATTTTTCTCTTATTTTTAAGTTGAATTGAGCAAATTTCATCAAGAAGTGACAAAATTCTGCTTTGAGGGGTGGGAAAAGAGAATGGTGTGGTTTTTTAAAATCTCATGTAGACAGTGATCTTTCTCTTGTTATTAAGGTAAAGTGTGCGAACTTTAATTAATTTCGGAATGAAACTGTAAATTTGTTCTATGCCGCACGCCCTTCTCAGACATTTTTCTTTGTGTAACTAGAAGACAGGTGGGTATTTTTGCGGCACGTTTCAGAATGTTCATTATCGCCCTGGTGAAAGACTACTATTCACAATCGAAACATTGCTTGAAATGGCTTTAGCCGTGTTTGGCATCCGGATCTGAAGAGTCGGGTACTTCCCTCCTTATTCCTCTCCCCAATCGGAGATGCCATAGTATCAATGGGCTAGAAGCGCCCACGCTTCCATGGTCGACGTTCAGCTTAATGCCACAATGCGAACCATCAGTGGAACTTTAAAATCTACTCCTCTCCCTTGGCTCCCCGTACTTGCAAGCACAACCCCGCCAATTATCACGCGATAGATTGCAACACTGAGGGGATACAAGAAGGCGCTGCAAAAAAACGCAATACCTTTGCACGATGATGTCGTCTCTCATCCGGTATGCCGCTTGAAGTCCCGAAAACCCTTCTGGACAGAAGGAGAAAGACTCCTTCCACCTATCTTCTGGGGTGAAAGGTGTCACCCCAGAAGATAGGTAGAAGCTTGAGGTGAATCGGCCGACGTGAAAAATGCCCGTCTCGTACAAGACCCCACTGAGAGTTAGCCTGGGTTCCCATTGCCTCGCAAACTCTGGTCCGCCATCAATAGGATAAGGTGCTCCCATAGCCGTTGTGCCCATATGATGTATAGATGGGGCCTTAAAGAGTCGGCGATATGTGAATGCGGTGCGGTGCAGACCACCGAACATGTGATCAACGAATGCCCGCTCCATTCATTCCCAGACAGGGTTGATGAGGTCTACAGGGCAACGCCTGAGGCCCTAGATTGGCTCGCAGACCTAGATGTCGCCCTCTAATCCCCCACCATACGAAAGAAAATAATGGCTCCGAACGAATGGGAACTGATGACACTCCTGTGCGGTACTCAGGCACAAATTTAAAAAAATACAAGTGGAATACGTAACCTCAACTTTTTGTTTCCCATTCCCATCTTCTTCTATTCTCCACGTTCTTTCCTCAAATTGGAAGTGCCACGATCCCACTAGCTCCAGGTATTTGGGACCTAGTTCGGTGATCAGTAATCACTTTAAAAACCGGTGAAATGAAGAACCTATATTGTGATACAGTGGGGGAAGTAGATTGGAAAGAAAAGAAACGGTCGGGAAGATGAACGAAAGAAACGATAGAATTTTTTCAATGAATTGGAAGCATCGGTCTTAGGTCGATGATTGGTAGGGAAGCTTTCGACAAACAATATCTTTTAAAATGGGAACTTTGACTAACAAGTTCGGGAAACTTTGTTATTCTATACATCCTTGAAAGTCCGCATATCAACTTGCATTCATTAGAATCGTCCATCATCCTTGACACTGTCTGGTTTTCCCGTTCCGACCACTTCGCATGCCGAGCGAGCACCGGCTGTTACTACTGTACTATACAGTATATTATATGTTATATTGTACATGAGCAGTGCATACAGTAGGTTAGCGACATTCAGGCAGTAAGTACGCTGAAAGAATAAGGAATAAAGCAATGGATTTTTATTGAAACTTTCACCCAAAGTTCCGTTATTCGTTGTTGGCGATTTGAGGTAGGAAACTTCTGCTACGACCTCCGTAAACATCTTCTTTTCGAGAAGGTTCTACGGATTTTGAGGAGTATTATTTATATATTTTCTTGCCGCGAACCGTGTTCGCTACACGGACGGTGCTAAAAAACTAGCACTTAATATATTATTAAAATAAAGAACCACATGTAACCAATTGAACCCTTGCAACATTGAACGTAAAATATAACTGATGGTATAAATTCCCTCACGTTGGAGAGATCAGAAAAAAAATCTTACAGTCGTTGTTTCCAATTCTACTGATCAACTGCTAACCGAAATATCGGCTCAACACTCGTTAAATGCACAAATACGCTCTTCCCAACGCAATTCTCCGACCAAAAAATTGTTACTAAACAAATCACTTAGCTGAGACTCAGATTGATCAGTCGAAAAGTTGGAAACAACGGTCGTTAGATTTCTTTAGTTGAGGAAGTATGGTTACTATCCGTAGCTCTATCCTATTGATTTCATTTTAGATATAAATATTGTGTTCGGAGTGAACCATCTACGGATCAGAAAGGTTTTTCACAATGCACATGCACGTTGCACGTGCTACACATTTCTTCAGATCGATTCGTGGGTGGATTGAAAATTCGGCTAGCACATAAAATGAAAACCTGCAGGTTCTTGCCAAGGTTTTTGCCGGTGGGGAGGGGGCAATCTCGTTGGTGAACAGAATCAAGTATTTACAATCAATCAAGCTTTATTGCTGCTGGCTTTAAAATTATATAACATATTCAAAAACGCTTAAATTGGTTGTTTTGTAAGTTTTTTGAAAATAATTAAATAAATATTTCGGGTATTTAATGTACCATCTATCATAGAATTGTATAAGAGAAACGCATTATATCAAATTTATAAAGAATATTTTATCCGAAAATTCACCCCTCAGATAGCATAAGCAATAGATTTAAAACTAAAGGCTTAGTAGCCATCCCTGTGCTTAGAACGACCACGGCTCAGCACCACTATTTGTATTTAGGTGTGAGATGGTACAATATATTATTATCCAAAAACAATATTAGTTTAACCGAAACATTGAAATATGAACAATTCAAAAAGCAAATTAAGTCCCCGAAATTGGATAATGATATATTGTACCCTTAATTTACCCTTACTTAATCTGTAATATTTAATATTAAAAACAAAAAATTATTGTAATTGTCTTTCAATATGTAAACAAATTATTATTCACAACATGTTTCATTAGAACATTATTTTTTTGCATGTACTATTAAATACTCCCCCCATAAACTTATGGAGTAGTAGAATAATAATGAATTATTGTTTAACTTTGTACTTGTAATGTTAAAAAAAATTCGTGTAAAAAAAAAAGAATTATATTACATCTACAAACATAACGATTAGGTACACTATTTCAGAACGCAAAACTAGGTAGAAAATACCCATTCGTCTTCTATGACATGATTCGAAATTTTATCCACTTGATCGCGAAATGTCTCTCTGTATCCCCGACTTCATCTTTAATTAGCTTTCTCGTATTTTTTTTCCTCCTGACTTCCTTTTCTTATAGATGTGGAGCAAAAATCAATTTTACTATCACTGATACGATGAACCATAAAATTGTTTAAAAATTCATTGGAACTAACCAAAAATGTGTTATGATTTTTCCGTCAATAATTTTTTGAAATGGCCACGATAGCCTTACCTTCGAAAATTGATACTTTCTAAGGACGGGTTGTTTAAAAAAATTTGATGAGTTCATCAAATATTTGAAGTTAATTTTCAGGTTCTGTGTAAGTTCTTTTCGAGTTCTGTTTTTTTATCGTCATAGGCCAGCTGCTTCACAAAACTGATATCATCACAGAACTTGAATCGAACTTACACAGAACGTGAAAATCAACGTCAAATATTTGACGAATTCGTCAAATTTTTTGAAACAACCCATCCTAAATGTTATAAATTTATCCGTCCTTCAAAATTTTGATTCAGGAAACAATCATTGTAAATATAGAGGAACATATGCAAATTAATGATGGCTCATTTTATGGCCTTCAAAAGAAAGCATCGCGTTACCAATTCAAAATGAAGCAGGCAATAAAGATCTAGTCAAATGATTTGTCACTCCTTTGGTATCATCAGTATTCTAAAGCAGGTGAGCGTGAATTTGGGTTCAGGTCACGTGGTTTTTGGGCCCACAGAGTTTTAGCGTCTCATTGTCTACTTGGTCTGACATACTTAAAGCCACAAATGAGTGTGCTCGTTTATATTTGCCTTTGATCAAAACAAGTCGTTACAGGAATATCAAGTATTATACGTAATCATGACAACCTTCGTAGTCTACGCGTTGAAGGTACTTTTCTTTGAAGATACATACCCTCTCGTCGACAGGCGATTAGATCAATTTAACGGCCCAACCAGCGATCATTTTCTTGAAAAAGTATTACTAAATTTAAGATTCGATTGTAGATTTAAGCTATCACTCTGCTACCTTACATGACACATGACCAATGACGTTTGCATGACTAGGTTTATCTATTGATTTCCATGATTTATTTTCTTTATTTTACTTTCGCTAAAAACCTCATCGTGAACAGCTTCGCTTCTCCGAAGCAGCCATTAATTTGGCAATTATAAATTAAAATGGTTTTAGAAAATTTCGCTGCAATAATTAATCAGGCATTTTGGGTACACTTTTTTTTATCATTTTTCTGCTTTTGTTTTGTTTTATATTTTAGTTTTCACCAATAACAGTTTATTAGAAGTCGGGATTTTTTTGTCAATGCAGAAATTCTGGGACTATCACCATATGAACTCCTCATTGTTCAGAAAACTAATGAAGGGTTACAATGTGGACTAGCAGTTAAAAACCCGCTCCGCAGGTGTTGTTCTTCTAGGCCCTGCGGGCGGCTTTTGATTATACTTCGCTTCGTTGGTGACCATTTTTTTAAATCCAATAGGAACTGGTTCCAACAATAGCCAGTTCCTTGGATCCAGTGTCATCCAGTGAGCTGGTCATCGGGACAAAGTAACCAAGACAGGTAATGATGCCATATGTAATATACAGCCGCTTGATACAACTGTATATTACTGTCAATCTTTCCGTTTCCGGAGAGACACTACATATTCACAAATTAGTAGCACTTATACCTAGGAGGGTCACGTCCCCAGTCCCCATCCGACCTGCTGACGGAAGTGGTGACATCTTCTGCAGAATTCTTGAATTCGAAACCGAATTAAAACGGTAGCTTTGTTTTAAATTCCACGTACACAGGTGTTATTTGTGGGCGGCGTGTATAGCGTGGCTCGACGCCGGGTTCTGAAATTCAACCACGCAGACGCAAACCTATTAATACTATTCGATTCTTCAGTGGACATCTTCAATTTACCACTTTAAAAAGGCCAAAGATTGTTGCTAGGGCAGTTCGGTTACGAAAAAAAAAATTTAAAAACTGAATACAAGTTATAAAATCATTAATAATTATATAAAACTTTCCAATTCCAAAAATGGATTTGAATGGAACTAACGGATACTATACCAGAAATGTTAAACGTGATTTTTTCAATATTGGTCCAAATTTACGTAAAAACTGTATGTTTTACAAAAACATGTTATATAGGTTATTTACGACACTACAAAATTAATCTTTTACGCCTAAAATTAATTTCGAAATCAAACTTTTTTTCATTGAACGTGAAAATGGGACATGGTAAAAACACACTTCTTTTTGATCTAAATAATTAATTAAAAATATGTACAGGTTCAACTATCAAGGACACGACTATTTAACTGATTAAATAAAGTAAATAAAAATTGGCATATCAAAAATATATACCTTTCTAAAATTCTACTATGATAAATCATGGGACACGTTAAAAACGCTAAGTACAAACTTTGGGCGAAAATGCCCATTTGGCACGATGTACAGTTTAAACATAATAATTATGACATTTTTGGACTGTGAAAAGTTTCGATGACATTGAGCGAGTTTACAAGATACTATCTGGGAAATCACTATTTTTTAGAGTAAACTCGCCCAGTGTCATCGTATTACTTGCTAACTAGCAGATTGTGGACAATCTACGAAAAAAGTTGAAAGGTGGTCAACTTTACTCGCTACTCGCTCAAGAATGTTTCATGCATTGTTTATTTCTTTTGTACGCCGATGACATAAAAATATTTGCCATGTTAAACGATTGTCTGCTCATCCAAAGCGACTTAGTAAGGTTCGAAGCATTTTGCAACAAAAACAAAATTTACTTAAGTTACAACAAATGTAAACAAATAAGTTTTACTAAAAGTCACAACGCTATCATACACAATTATTGTATCGGTAATTATTTACTCGAGCGCGTTTACTGTATAAAAGATCTAGGCGTACTTTTTGACTCCAAACTCCATTTCGATGTGCACATTGAGAATATTGTGAATAAAGCTAACTGCATGCTAGGATTTGTCATCAGAAACAGTCGCGAATTTCGAAAACCTGAAACCTATCTTCTTCTTTACTACACGCTGTTCCGTTCTCAACTCGAATTCTGCACCTCCATATGGACTCCACATTACGGTATCTATAAAGACAATATTGAAAGTATTCAAAAGAAATTTCTGCAATGCCTCAATTACAGAATGAGCGCACCTAAAAGGGGGTACATAAATATGCTCTTGAATTATAACGTCTCCACTCTATCTAACCGGCGAACATACCTTGACCTCATGACTTTATATAAAATCTGCAACAACGTTATTGACTGTCCTGACCTAATGAAACTAATAAACTTCAAAATACCACCCAGAGTAACAAGGTTTAATGACTTATTCCACATTAGCCGGACGCGTACAAATGCTGGTGTCAGGGATCCAATCAAAAGAATGTGCGAATCGTTTAATCAAAATCAAAACCTCAAGGATTTCGACATATTTTTTGATACATACTGTACTTTTAGTAGAAAATTGAAGGCTGTTTTCCTACAAAGTACAAAAAGTTAGACATCATACTTCGTTTATAATTCTAAGTTATTTTCTTTTAGCCATACTTCGTTTATGATTTTAAGTCCTTTTTTCTTTTAAATTCTGTATAACATTATTTTTTATCTATTTATGTATTTTGTAATTATTTTTTTCTTGTTGTTTTACCATCTCAATTTCTGCAAATATAGTTTTTAAACTTTTGTAAGGATATTGCGCATTTCTCTCATCTTTATTTTTGTAAAATAATATTCTTACGTTTTTCCCCATTTATATGTTAAAATATTTGTACATGTTTTTATCTGCTGTTAATGTCAATTCGTGAGGAATAGTTTGGATGCAGGTGAGTTCTCTAGTTGTCGTCTTGAGAAAATTCTTGTCAATTAACATCTGTATCTGTGTTTTCTCCCTAATAAATAATAAAAAAAAAAAAGATGGCGGCCTACCAACAGCTGATTTCGTAACTGTCAGAATAAGTTCGCACGGGAGCCGTAATTCTCGCTATTGGCTAGCGTGTCGCACTAGCTGCGAGCTCAAATATTTTACAAAATGTCGACCGAATTGGTTCGCGCGAGAGTCATTATTTTAGCTGCTACTGTCGCTACTGAGCGAGTAGACAGTTTTTTCTGTCTTCATGACAATCTCACTCGCCGATTCACCCGATTTTTTAAACTTACCGGCTAGTAGCTTGTAATCTCGCTAATCGAGGCTTAACCAGATTTTTTTTTCAGCCATTACGTCGTTTCTCCGCAGCTGCAGGCAGAGAGGACGCACCGCCAGTGACTTGGCACATATTTCTTGTTCGTATTGTTCCTATTTCCTATATTCATACACAGGTACTCTTCTGTTATTCTGATTGTTGACATTGACATATACATGTCTTACTCGGGCGTCCCTAACTTCTTCTACCATCCACATTCGCGTCATAATAATATATTGTCCTTACAATTACCACTTAATTTGACTTCTTATCTCTCGCCTCTCGCTACAACTGTTTTAAATGGGTCAAAAGCAAATTCTGCTAAAGCCGCGGATTAATGACACCAAAAGAGGAGTTGGTATTTGAAACCATTGAGAGATTGTAGAATTTCCTAGAAGAAGGTCACTCGGATGTTGTTTAGTACGTATTTGTACTCCCAGAGAATGAGGTGCCGGAGAGGATCTTAAAATAAAGAATTAACGCGAGTGCAAACACTTTCTGCATGTCAATACACAACGCCAATCTATTCTCTATTCTGTGTATAGGCCGTGTCGTCCATCCGCGACCTGTATTTAACATAATATGTATTGTGTTTACTGAGAAATGTGCAAATATTTAGAATATTTGCAGACTGTGTTTGGAGAACGAATATTGACGTATTGTTTTCTAGTTCAGGAATTGCTTGCTCATATATAATCGGCAGATTCCTCACTTTCTTCAATGTACTTTTCACTTGATCATGCTATATTTTCGGTGACCGGACAACTCAGAATGAACTCAACTCAGTCATTAAAAGTGATGAAATTTAAAAAAAAAAATGGTTAAATAGGTTACGTTAGGTTAGGTTATGGGCTATTTTCAAAAAAAATCGTAGCTTTTGATGACTTTTAAAAAGGTGTTGAGTTTAGTTGATTCTGAGTTGTCATGGAACCTTATTTTCATGGGGCGTTTTGGGCTTTTTTAATCTAACGTATCTATTTCATAATTAAGAGTTTGCCTTAAAATATCTAAAATGTTTTTTCTCACTCCATGCTATTAAACAGCATTGCACAAGTATGAATGTCGAAAGCAGTAAAACGTAAAACTGTGAGCTATGGAGCCATGCAAATTGGAAAGCTTTATTGTCCCGTAATTTAAAGATCAACGTTAGTATTTTTAGCTTTCAACGCCATTTTCATCATGAGCTGTGAATCTTTGAAATAACTATGAAACTCTTGAAAATCAGTCAACCACATAGCAAACATCTGATTGCCCGAAGCGATAAAAACACTCAAATCTCCAACTCTTGCTTCGTAAAATTTGCACAACTTTTTCAATCTGTAATTTCTAGGACAACCGTTTTGCTCGCAATGTAATTTTTAACCACCATTGTTAAAAATTGGGTGAAGCCGGATATTAACTACTTAATTTATTTATAAAAAAACGATTGTTAAATTATACAA
Organism: Glyphotaelius pellucidus; assembly: GCA_936435175.1. NCBI lineage: Eukaryota > Metazoa > Arthropoda > Insecta > Trichoptera > Limnephilidae > Glyphotaelius > Glyphotaelius pellucidus. The sequence goes on from OW386548.1 coordinate 35,984,877, forward strand.
TGCCGACATAAACTATATTGTTAAATTAAGCCACTGAAAAGAATGTCACATGCAGATAATCGAAAATTCCTTTCGATTATCGGCACATTTCAAATATGTTCATAACTGGCCGTCAAGACACGAATTCTATCCATCTTGCTAAAAAAATCAATGCAATCAAATAACAATTTAAGGAAGTCTACAAAGTACAGACAAGGCCGTCGCGCCGTCACGCCGTCACGCCGTCACGCTCGAATGCCTAAGTGTCCACATTTTATCATACAACTAGTTATTAGTTATACAATATTATGGACGTGCATGTTTGTGAACTCATAACCATTATTCTAATACTTGTGTATAAAATTACACTGTTTACTGTGACTTTTCGTGCGTAACTGTTGGCACTGCATCGTTTTAATTCTGAAGTTAAATCTAGGTATTACTTATTTTGTTAATTTGTTATGTTCGTGATAATTTTTAGCAATGCAGTGGTTTGGTACGTTTTTGAGTAAGCAATAAACCTACTCTTGTATCTTGTGTAACATACTAAACATACAAATAACTAAAATAAAATTAAAATTCAATTTTTTAAAAGAACAACTCTCTCTTTATAATGTTTGAAGGTTATTCCCATCGATGTAATATATCATTGAAGAAGAAGATAACATTAATAATCTAAACGAAAAAATGAAAGAGATAAGAAATAGAAAAATAAAAAAATGAACGTCGCAACTGGAACTCGAACCCAGAACCTCTCGTCTTACCGGGACAAACGCCTTACCAATTCGGCTATTGAGACCTCTTATTTAAGTTATTTTTTTAATGTTTTTCATTTACTCACAAATAATTTCCCAAGTTTTTTTTTACAGTTAATACCGCACAAGAGTCCCAACTGCTCCCGTCTGGAGCCAGTGAGACTGTGGCATCCCCAATCGGGGTATGTTGTGAGGCTGAAGGTAGTGGGGAGGGGAAGGAGATAGGGAATGAGGAAGGTTGGGAAATACCTGGCTATTCAGATTTGGTCACTAAACACGGCTAAAGCCATTTCAAGCAACGTTTCAATTCTGAATGGCCGCTGAATTCTGAGTTGCCTCTAAAATCATGAAACACTAAAATCTTTAATGGCCTATATCTTATAAGTATGAAGTATACTTCATAGTTAAGTCATGAAAAACAATTTTTTTAGTGGTTTACGCTTATATTTTTTGTAATGTAAATAATAATTTTATTGTAATTCCAATACGTAGAAAATTTAGTAAAAGCTTCAATTTATCCGTAGCATAATTTTTGATGTTCATAATGTAAATCGATTCGTCGGAAAGATGAATCTAAATAGGATTTCACGTATAGCTTCATCTTAAGGCGCTGGGTCCCAGTAAGACAAAAGATCCTGGGTTCGATTCCCAGTTGCAAACTTTACCTCTTTATTTTTCTGTTTCATATTTAGATTAGACTTAATAGAATTGTCTTCTTATTCAATTAATTATTTTTATTCGATTTGATGAACAAAATTTTTTTACTTTGAATTTAAATATCATATTCAAAATTGGAACCGTTTGTGAAGCAGACTTTCCCGTGATTTTTTGTATCCCTGAAATATTAATTATATTTTTCTTCACACTGTGAGAGGAAAAATAGCAATTATATCGGTAGGCATTTCTTGTACGATGTTAGTCTTTATTATTCGTTCAAAGAACCAACGGTTTTCGATTCATGGTTTGTCCAAACCTGTCATAAACCTTATGTAAACTTTGTAATTTGAGGGAGTGTCTCAAGGCTTTGATTTATTATTATAGTGGTTTGTTTTCAGGGTACAGGGCTTGGTCATTGTTTATTGTTAAAATTATATTTCTAAACCTCATTAGGTAGGGATGAATTTGGAAGGGATGTTGCATGTCGGGGTGTAACTATTCACTTTGACCTAATTCTGTCTAATTATTATTACCCGACAGCTCAGAAAGAGGCTTTTATCCTTTCTATTCACGTCAAACGAAAAACCTACCGTAACTGAAGTAGCTATCTGCTCGTTATTTCAAACTGGCCTTGGAATGTTAAAATCACTACAGTCTTATGCCTCGATTACATAAAGCGAGTTTACAAGCTACAAGCCGGTAAGTTTAAAAGCGGGTGAACCGACGAGTGAGATTGTCATGATGATACACAAAACTGTCTACTCGCTCAGTAGCGACAGTAGCAGCTAAAATAATGATTGTCACGCGAACCGATTCGGTCGATATTTTGTAAAAAAATTGAGCTCGCAGCTAGCGCCACACGCTAGCCAGTAGCGAGAATTACGGCTCCCGCGCGAACTAATTCTGACAGTTATGAAATCAGCTGTTGGTAGGCCGCCATCTTGAGCGAGGAGCGAGTAAATTGACCACCTTTCAACTTTTTTCGTAGATTGTCCACAATCTGCTAATTAGCTAGTAATACGATTACACTGAGCGAGTTAACAAACAGATAGTGAATTTCCCAGATAATAATAATAATAATTAATTGGACAATTTGTAGAGCGCCGTTTTTGTGAAAAATCACCTCAAGATAGTAAGTAGCCTGTAAACTTGCTCAGTGTCATCGAGGCTTTAGATGTTAATAAATTTTCTATCGATTTCTAAGCTTTATTTTAATACTTATAGAAATTAATTACATTTGCCAAAAAATACCTTATAACTTGTGAAAATCTTAACCTGTGAATGTACATTCCTTATATAAAAAGTGTCACATTTTCATGATGCCAAAGCTCACAGTTAGAGTTTTTGTCATTGTTTCTCACAAACAGATTTTCTGCTTCATGATTAAGTAATGCCACAGAAAAAAAAAACAATAAAAGATAAGTACCCCGCGAGAAATTAGCTGAATTTCTATTTAAAAAGTCTGCAATATTATAAACTAGCTTTTCCCCGCGGGAAATATTACGGGAAATTACTGTAGCGGTTGAACTTATCAATTATCCCCCCTCCTCCCCACCCCACCCCCTCCCGCATTCCATACATTCATTCCCTTACATTCAGTTTTCAAACATCTAGCCTGCCACATAAATTTCACAAAGAAAAAAAGAATTATCCAATTTTGTTCATTCGTTCGGAATTTATGCGCTTATAAACATTTCGGATGTTTATTTTTAATTAAATATTTGGAAGTTTGTTAATATAATACAAAATTACACTATTTATTATTCAGTCTTTATAATCGTTACGAATTATATTTTTAATGTAGGAACTCTTACCTGACATTTATTCCAGCTTGTCCAAAAAAAACAAAACATATTCTAATATTTGAATTTTCTGGAGCAGTAGCTGACCAGGGGCTGAGTACCTACCAGCTTAGAGCCCACAAATATATCAACATCGTTTCTATGGGAATGATTTTTTTCTGACATTTGCAATTAACTCGCTTTTGTTAGCGACAGAAAACGTATAACAAATATAATATATTAATATTTATAATTTCATAACGCCAGAGCTTACCATCATATACAACATATAGTCTGCGCATATAATTTAGCTTTCTATTGGTGAATGAATTTTTAAAGTCTTTTTATTGGTTAATGCCTGAAAAGGTCATAAACAAACTCGAGCAGTTTCGCATTTATAATATTAGTATGGATAATCTATTACCCGTTCTTTCAAATGTATTCTGTGATTGTTTATGTTATATTGGTGCCTACTTACGTTAGAACAGGCTGATTAGTATGCAAAAAAGAAAGCTATATAATTAGAGAGAATTTTTATTGTTTGAATTTATTTTCATGGCTTGTATACTGCATAGGGGTGATAATTTTATGTATTTCCATGACACTAATTCCGTATAGAATATAAACGCTTACATCGAAATAATACGGTATTTACGTAAGTACCATAGTAAGTACTTACACAGGTAACTTGCGCATAATTACAGGCCCACTTGATGTGATAATTTGGTTTATTTATAGCCAGTATGCGTGAAAACGAATAAAATCATTGATACATGTATGAGACCTTCAATCATATCGTCACCTCGTTTGGACAGGGTTCTAACTTCACTTTACTTTACTTCACTTTACTTCACTTAACTTTGATCAGAGATATGAGGTGTCATAGTTTGCGAAGACGATTTCTCATCATCTATTTACCATTTTCTGATTCTCAGGTTGAATCTTGTATAAAGTATTTTAATGGAATATAATTTAATACGACGTATACTTACCATTTAACAACATATCCAAACAAGCAGATAGAACCATATGTAACCAGCTAGGACATAAGAATTCATTGCAAAAGGTTCTAACTACATTTCCCTAATGTAAACGTCTGCCCACCAACTGTGTGGCGGACCTGATCGGGGGAGACCGGTTGACGAAGACCTTTGACCTCTCCAGCCATGATCTCTCGACCCAGCGCCTTGAATCGTAGTGGATGATTCACACGTCCGTCACTCCTGGACACACTGACCCCCAGACACCACCTCTTTTACCATTTTCCTTTCCAGAACTCCTCTCCTTCCTTTACTTTAAAACACCCTTCACACATATTATAGACATTATAGACTTTATAATGTCTATAATTGTAATAGAATGTCTATAATTGTTTTGAATGTCTATAATTGTAAGACACTATATTTGTAATATATTCCAAAAAGTCATCGATCGCCATTAGTTTCCATTGCAGAAGGCTTATCAAATTTGTGAATTTTTTAATTTTTTATTTTTGGAAAATTTATTATTATTTATTTATTATGAAACGAAAAAAAATTGAAGTGAAAATAGTTTTTATAATATGTTTTTTAGTTTTGTATAAAGCAGTATTTTTACAGTTTACAAATTCTTAAAAATAAAACGTTCAAAATAATTTTGCGGTTTCAGGTACGTACTGTGACATTATTGGGTGTCGTAAGACTTAATTGTGTGCAATATCGGTTTAAAAAATATTTTGCAAGTTACCTGCAAATAAAGCCGATTACCATCTTAAAATCAGGTGACAAAGGAATTACATTTCGTCATCTCCCAAAACGTGACATTAAATAAATGTTCATTATCATTGACAAATCGCGAGTTCAAATATTCATATTGTTTGCCAATAATAAAATTAACACCAAAAACGGAAGTATAAAATATTGCGATGTTATGTCAAATGTCAAACGAACGACGAAATTTGCTATGATAAAAAGATCTATGTTTTATATTTTATTTTGCTTATTAATATTTCTGTCATTTCACTAATAGAATCTCTAGTAACAACTAAACCTTGATTACGCATGCTGTGAACATTTTATTGGAGTGATAAAAATATCTACTAACACTTAAAAACCTGCTCCGCGTAAACAGTATTTTATTTTCATGTACATTCATAAAAAAAACAATAAGTCACAAACTTCACGTACCTACACAAATGGTTTCCATAAGGCTCGGAAATGTACTGGAAATCGGGTTCTAAAATTTCAACCGTACAGACGCTGGGGTATTAATACCATCAGATGCACATCCTAATGGCAATTTCATTAATGTAATAATGGTTAACACTTTGTAAATGACTTTTAAACAAAAAATAAAGTAAACCGTTTTTGTTAAATCTTAAAAATATATACAATTGATTTTATATGATGTGTAAAAATATAGTTATTAAAATAATAATTGTAAAACAGAAAAGAAATAAAAGGCCGCAATTTTTTTAATTAAATGAATTTATGAATTACATTTTTTTATGATTTTCTCAACAACCAAACTAGGCTCATATTAATCTTATGCTTTATTTTTTCTACCGCATTGACTGAAATATTTAATAAAAGGACGATATCAGCATCTGAAAAGATGTAAGCGTATTTTGTGAATGTTCTTTTGAAGAAATGAATGCCGTTTTTTGAGTGTGAGAAGTGTGAATATTTGGTTTGAACGTGCGTAAATAATGTTTTCTAGAAGGTAGTCATTGTCAACAGCGTTGTTGATGATTTTGAATTGAAATTTTGGTTCTGATATGTTTCTTCTGTCTTCTATCTAAGTACTAGTGGTAATAATATATGTTATTTAATTGGTTTTAAATTACAAACTTTAAATTTAATACATAAGAAATTACATAATTGAAAAAAAAATACAAATACTTAATGTTAAAATAAATAAAAATGCTTAACGTCAAATTAAATAAAAATATAGTTAGTTATGTAAGAAGGAGTACCTACGTGTCAATACAGAAGTGAGTGCCTTACCTGCTTGATTGGAAACCTCTCTAGAAGGCAACCATCACAATTGCTTAAGGCTTCCGTAATCACTTAATTTAGCTTCTCGGCTGAAAAAGAAGAAGATGGAGAGATATGCAATTACGAATGTTGGACAGAGTGCGCTAATATTTTCAATGATAAAATTGAAGCGAAAATTGTGAAAATGCTTAATAAAACATGACTCGTTTAAAATAGAGCAAAAATCTCGTGGAAGGTATCTTAAGTATCATTTAAAGAATCATTGTGAATTTTTTCACAAGTAAAACTTGCGATTTTTTTCTATCGAGGGAATTTCATATAATTTGCATTTCGGCGTGGAACGTTTCTAGATATCTTCAAAAATAACATATATTTTTTTAAGAGCTTAAAAACTTCAAATGTTAAGGGAGATATGTAAGAAATCAGTAGAAATTCGGATAGCGGCGGCTTAAGACATAGGCCCGTCTTTAATAAAGTTAGAAATGCTCCAAACGACGACCTCCGCGATCGAGGATTAAGGCTCTCGAATAGCAATCCGGAGATCGCGGGTTCAAATCCCGACAAGCAAGTAAATTTTATTTGATTGAATGGTGTTATTTTAAAATTTATTCATTTAAAATAATATAATATAGTATATTTGCCGCACGTTTCAGAGCGGAAGATCCTCTCAATATTGCTCTGGTTTTAAACCACCATTCAGAATCGGAACGTTGGTTGAAATGGCTTAGCCGTATTTAGTGACCAGATCTAAATAGCCAAGAACTTCCACTCCTTCCTTTGAACCATCTTCCTAACCTCCCCACTACATTCAGCCTCAAGACATACCCCAATAGGGGATGCCGTGTACTCACTGGCTCCAGACGGTTGGGAGTAGTTATCTTTGGTCATTTTGTTGTGTCTCTTGTGAGTTATTCACATAAAAAAGAATGAACTTAGTTAATTTTTAATACAAATGAAATAATATATATATATATATTATTATTTTGTGACCCCCATTTGATACATAAAATGGAAACATTCGAATACTGGCTAGCAATTAAATCGATATCCTGCTGTTAGCATTTTTATTTCTTCATTTTTAAGTGTCAGGCCTCGTCCGTATTAAATATCGTAACCCGTAACTCCTCGGTTGATGGATCGTAAACAACGGGGTCTGATGCAGTCGATGGTGCGTGGTTGCAAGTTGATTGATGGATGCATCCATCGTGCATCATGAAATCATGATGCAAGAAGTGATGGCGGACAGGTTGTATGTTTTCTCATGAAGGCTCGGACTCCCACTGACCTTGCAGGTATTATTGAAAATTTCTCTTTCGATTGGAAATAAACACTTAAGAGAACAGGTGAAAGGATTTTAAATTTTTGTTTTTTATTTGATACTGTAGGAACTATTCGTAATTTAACCATTAAATACTGGCAATTTTAATTCAGTTGCCTCACCATAACGCACGCGCGTTGGACCGCGCTTCTGAATGACGGCGCGGTTTTGAAACCAACAGTTATTCCTGTTTCGAGTGTTGCTCGTTATAACATCGCACTTCATACATATTTAACCTCCTTTGTTTTCAACCTTTTCTGATATTATCGCTTTTGTAAATTTGAGTGCTTAATAAAAGTTAATAAAATAAAATAAAATCTCTTTATTTAAATGCATCTCAATTCTGTCCTAATTCATCTTTCATACATATACACTATACACGGTGTCCGAAACCCGTGGCACAAGCAGGAAATAAGTTTTAGTTGAAATTTTGGGAATAAATCTGTCGTCAAGACGTTAATATCAGCTATTTAACGTTTTTTAAAATGCGTCAAGGCGTGTAGTCCCGACTCAAAAAGATTTTTTAATCCTTAGTTGCCGAAAAAATCGGAAAAAAAATCTGATTGCACAAATCGAAAAAATAAATTTTTAGGTTCTTTATCCTCTGATATAGATTTCCAGTTTCTCACATTCCCTCTCCCCTCTCGCGCTCTCCCGTCCCACGAGCCCTCTTTCCCCGTTCCTCCCCCCTCACCGCATATATTCTGTCCCGGTACCTTCAGTTTTCAAACAGCTCGCGTGCCACCTATTGCAATTTGAGGGGAAGGGGTCGTGGGAAGAAAAAGGGAGGCAGAAGGGGAACGGGGCGAATGGGAAAGGACACGCAGGGAGAAAAAAATTCGGCCGCTAGTATTTTATAATTTCAAACACAATACATAAAATATATCACATCCGTACTAGAAATTAGCCAAAATTTTTGATTAAAAAAATGTATTAAGTTTATTTCGTTATTTTGACTTGAAATCAAAAATTAAATTGTATTAACAAAAAGGCCGCACTGCGAGATCTGTATAATTCGACTACCAAGGAACTAAAAGAAAAAATTGCAACCAAGTCAGACATCTTGCGACTTTCTCAAGGCAATGGAAACAGAAAGTGAACAATATTTGTTTTGAAACCAGACAACAAACCAAAATGAGATAGGGTTGTTTATGCATTCAATGACACTTCATATCTTTGGTCTTTTACTTTCTCTTTCTATTAGAAGTTGAGAGGAAACGATGTAGATTAGATGAGACGAACCAGGAAAGTGGAAGAAGACAATGACAAATCAGAGAGTCCCATCTCTTTGTCTCTGGGAACAATAAGATATTACGGCGATTAAGCGATTACATTTTTGTCTGGTAGCGCATTGGCGTAGTTTCATTGTTTTCACAATTCGTCGAGACGAAATTAGGATTCAAGCAGACGATTTCTAAGACTAATTGGCATACATCAGAATGACAAATTTCTAAGTTGTCGGGTAATCCAAAGCGCTGGGTTCTCATAGTAGGAGATTCAAATTTTTATTAATTAATTTTTATTGCAATAAAGTGTTATAATAACTTTTGAAGGTTATACCTTCAATATCTTTGGTTATCCCCATTAATCTACAGTCTCTCGTTTCTAGGACGAACGAAGTATGTATGAAGATTGAATTAATGATGAATGTAAGTAAGTCTAAAGCATGGTATATGAAAGAGAGAGTACGAAAACAATGTGCAACATAGTTGTGAATGATGAATACTTGGAGCAGGTGAATGAGTTTGTGTATTTGGAAAGTATGTTAGCGAGAGGTGGGAAGGCTGATAGAGATATTGGAAGAAGGGTAAATACAGGTAAATTCATTATTGGATGGCTGAACGCCGTTGGCGCCAACAAAAAACTGTCAAAAGAAGCGAAGCTAGCCGTCCTTAATGGAATACTGGTACCTTCCCTGATGTATGGTAATGAGGCATGGAACTGGCAGAGGAAGGATGAAAGTAGATTGAACGCTGAAGAGATCCCTGAGGCGAATGTGTGTATGTAAAAACGTTTATGAGCGTGTGAGAAACGTGGAAATCCGCAAATAATGCAAGGATGATGTAAGCGTAATGAGTAAAATTAAGAAAGGGACGCTCAGATGATTTGGGCATGTAGAGCGAATCAACGATGAAATGAGTGTAAGGAAAATATATGACGCAAATTTGAGTGGTAGTAGAAGTCGTGAACGCCCAATAAAGCCATGGTACGACCAAGTGCATCTGATACTTGAGTCGGGCCATGTCAGAATAATAGAAGAGCATGTATGAGACGATGTATGAATGTAAACGAGTGTGTGCCAAGACCGAGTTGTTTGACGGTACGTCATATCTGCCTACCCCTGGGGGGAAACGACGTGATGGTTAGTTAATTAGTTATACCCATTTTTGTTATACTCGTATGTGACTGAGGAACAAGATAGTTGATCAGACTACAAAAAGTGGTTTAATAATTCGTACTGTACGAGCCTATATACCTCGGAGATGTGGACCAACTTTAAGAAAGCATCACTAAAAAGAATGGAAGTACAGTACAACAATTCATATCGAACGCTTTTTGGATTGTCCTGGTACTGCAGTGCCACCGAGATGTTTGAAGAAGGGTGCGTTCCCGGATTCCAAGCACTAATGAAAAAACGGATCACCAACTACAGAACGCGACTAGCCTCGAGCGAAAATAGTATTGTGATGGCAGCATTCCACTTCTTGCAGGGTCCCATCTACAAGCGATGGATCCAATTCCTGAGGACATAGATTAAACAAAAAGTTTTTTTTTTTTTTATATTACTATTATTTTTTTCTTTTACATTTCTTTAACCATGTAAATATTTTTTTTTGTATCCTTTTTATATCTTGTTATCATTACTTGATTATTATATATGTATAATATGGAACTCGTGGGACTGCATCACCCTCCCCGAGATCTGGAATAAATGGAATAAAAAAAAAAAAATAAATAAATAAAAAAATCGAACACAGGATCTCTTGTCTCATCGGATGAAAGACAAGATTTTCGTAAACATTACACATCTGCTCTGGTGATGTGAACTGTAATATTGTCCGAAAAGTTGACTAAAGAAGGAGATAGCGCAACATGTCATAATAACACAAAAATATATCACGATAACACTTTTGGCCGTGAAAATCTAAAATTATATCTGAATATTTATTTATTGATAAACGCCCTTTTTCGGGGCTTTTACATATATAGCATAGTTAGAAAAATACATTTTATTGTACATAACTGAACTGCCTCAATAACAATATTTTATATTTATTCAAAGATAAATTGAAGATGTCCACTGACTTGGTTTAATTGTTTCCCTCCATTAGTATTCTGGGCAAAGAGGAATACATATGGTAGTTAGTCCCAGAATTTCTGCACTGAAATAAATCCTGACTTCTAGTATTACGAAGTGGAATTCGGAAGCTTATCAATTCAAGTAATACCGGACTATCAACTAATTCATTTAGAATTTTATATAAAAATACCAAGTCAGTGAAAATTCTTCTGTTTGACAATTTAAGCATATTCATATCGTTTAAAATAGTGTTGTAGTTTAACATATGTAGTTTAACAAGACTGTGTGTAATATAATTTTAAATAATTTAACAGATGGCAACATAAACAAAATTATCAATTTAACAACAAACAGATTAAAATAACTGGAATATATATTTATATTTTTATTTATTCGTTTTTTGCTATTGTGTACGAAAGCATTATGCAAATATGTCATTTCTATGACTTATTTTTTCAAATGATAACGATTCCTGCCTTCTTTTTTTACATGATATAGTTTTGATTGAGATTCCAATGTAATAAACACTGTGAGAATTATAGAACTATTTATTCCTATCAGAATTATATTACTAGTACTATCAGACTTATAATCTTTCTCAATTTTCAGTTACGGAGAAGAACTCTTCGATATCTCTCATTCACTTTACTGTTTAAATTATTTTTATTATTATATATATATATATTTTTTTTATTAAAATATAAGATAGATCATGAAATTATTAATACATAAAAATAATGAGATTGCCTCTACTCAAACCTATCGTATATTTTCTTAAAAACAATTTAAAAATAAAAAAATGAAAAAACTTCGATATATTTCCTGTTTGAACATTCGGATAGGAAATATATCGATGAAAGATTTAGTTTTTATTTTTAAGATTAAGCTTTTATTTTTAAGATTTAGTTTTTATTTTCTGTTCACAAAACAATGAGTTTATATTTTGGTTTTCTTTATAGTTTTAATATATTATCATTTTATTTATTTAAACTTTGTAACTTTTCTCAGTACTTTTACAACTATCACTATATTTAACTGCTTTACGGCCTTTATAACATTGTACTTGAAATGATGTTTACATTTGTAATTATTAGATACAATTTTATGTTTTACAAAAAACAACAACTACCTAATGTGAACTAAACCAGGAAATTTGACTGTCCTAAAACGGGAAATCTCCTAGTTGGACGGTCAAAGTATTTGTTTATAATGTATATGTATTTTGTTTCAATAAATAAATAAATAAATAAATAAAATAAATATTTGATGGAATACCCATTTTAAAATTTAGAAAACGTAAGAATTTGTTTTGTATTCTTTCAACAGCTTGTACGTGCATATTATAATGAGGATTCCAGACAGGAGAATTGTACTCAAGTTGGCTTCTAACATAAGCAAAATATAACAGTTTAATACACTTTGTTAAAGTTTCTAGTTAGCCTAGTATATATATATATTTTAAAATAATATATCTTTAAGAAGTTGTTTTACTGATCTTCTTTACGAAACCGTGTGGAGCATATATAAAAATGTTAATTTATGTGTTTTGTACAGTAAGGCTGACAAAATACTGTGTTTATGTGACATACAAGCTGGTTGACCTTTACCCCCACTTTGCACAAGTCATACCGGGAATTAAACTATTGGTTCACCGAGGCAAATCGATTCAAATACCATAAATGTGAGCAAAAAGGCTGGTTTACACGCTGGGATTTATCGTACGTTTTAACGGTCGGTACGTTTTGTGAAGTGTTTACACGGCCTTTTCATCCGTTTTCCATCTCAGTTCTCAGTTCCAATGTAAAATACAATCCTCATTTAACTATTGTTTTTTCAATATTTAGTGTCCAACACTATTTTTATTTCTTACACTTCGTCACCTCATTCGGACAGGATTCTAACTTCATAACACCTTGTTCTGAGATAGGAGGTGTCGAAGTTTGCAAAAACGATTTCTCATAATCTATTTTGAGGTTGAATTATTTGTAAAGTATTTTTATTAAACATATTTCAAAGGAAAATATTTAAATAAGAGATACTTACCATTTTAGAACATATCTAAACATGCAAATAGAACCATATGCTTCCAGCTAGGGCAAAATAAGTCATTGCAAAAAGTTCTAATTACATTTCCTTTACGCAATTCCAAGCTAAGGCCACGTCCTATTTAAAGATTTTCCATTACAATATGATAAACTAAAACATTTTACACAAAATCGAAAATTCGTCTTTGCAAACTTTGAAACCTTAGAACATGGTAACACAGAACCATATCCAAATGAGGTGACGATTTGTTTCCCTCATAAACGGCCGGCATAGTCCAGTGGTAAGGCTCTTGACTCGCATTCCGAAGGTCGCGGGATCGAATCCCGGCATGGAAAATAAAATTTATTTGATTAATTTGTACTAATTCACAATTTATTCATTTAAAATAATATGTGGTATATTTGCGGCACGTTCCAGAATGGAAGATACTCCCAGTACCGCCCTAATGTAAGTCTCGCGGAAACATTTCATGCGGGAATTCCCACCCATGATAACGCGTCTATAAACTGCCTCGCACGAAAACGTACGTACCACACAAAAAATACCGAAACAAATCCTCCGTAAAGATAAACCTCCCCATATTGAAGCCATGTTCTCTTGCCAATAATTTAAACAAATTACAAAACTAAACCATTTTTTCAACAACCATGTATTATAAACTCACGATGAAAGAGAAGGGGGCCTTTTTGGCCCGGAGCTCTGATTGCCATTATTTCAAAAAGTCAAAAGATGTGAACTGAGCCAAATGGACGTGAAGTTGTAACATGTATATCAGTTATTGGAAAATAAAGTTTCTCCTGTCATTTCTCCGATCTGACTTGGCTTCCATTCCGATTCGATAAGACTCATGTTTGCTGTCAACACGGTCCGTTTAACCTGATTCGTCAAATCTGATAAAATGTACGAAAAGTCCTACCGTGTAAGCCATCCTTTATGTCTGTACTAGGAATGCCTATTAATCGGATTGACACGTTTTCATACCACTATTTGTCGAGATTTAATGTTAACGCTATATTGACTATAAATCAGAAAATATGTTTGAATGCTTCACGAAACTTAAAGCCATATCTGTCTGGATTTTTAAAGTAAATGCAACTATTTTGAGATTCCCAACCGTCTGGAACCGGTGAAACTATGGCATCCCCAATTTGGGTATGTTGTTTTTTAAAAATGTAAAGTTCTCCAAACTTAAGTTAAATAAGTACTAATATGTTTTACTTACTAAAATAAAGGAATCGCTGGTCAAAGTTTGTCGGGTATGCCTAGTACACCCTGTGGTCGAGGGGTACGGCTTTTGACTAGTGATCCGAAGGAGTGCGCAAATAAATTTTATTTTATTAATTTTTGTTATTTCACAATTAATTATTTAAAAATAAAGAAATTAAAATTATGTTATAATTTATGTAGTAGTAGATAACTGTTAGTCCTACCATGTTCATAACTGTTTTATTTGATCTCACAAATTTTTGGTTTTTGTTACAATTCTAAATCGTAGTTAAAGTTACCATTAACCCTTTTTTTTTAAAGAAAAACAAACATTACCGGTTTACGAATAACCCAATAATGTTTGAAAATCTTCTACTACCACCACAGAAAGCTGAAAATGTTGCTTGTGTTGTGATGGAGGACGCCCGGGTGGGACCCAAACTAAACCCTATCAGTAAATAATTCCGTTGGTGATTTCGCGTAGAAGGGCCCATTTCACCAGATTCATCTAAATTATTATTTACGGCACCGATTTGACAGAGATAAACTTAATATCGTTAAATTGATCGAGAAATTAAATATTTCACTATTGAAACCATCGATCTGTACAGTCTGTCAACAAATTCTAGAAATTTAGTAAACTTGAACTATTTTTTTTTCATTTATATTGAAACTTTGAGAAAAACCGATTTTCAAATTGATATCAGACAAAAAAAAAGTTTAATTATGTGAAGTCGATTATAAAAATACATAAATGTTCTCCCTGTGTAACGTGCTCTCTATACATAGTAGGGTAGATTACCAATTAACTCTAGATAAATTCTGGAACACACGATTCAAAAAACCTGTAAACCACAACTACCCTACTAGGCACAGAGAAGCACAAATGTTTATTATTAATATATCTCAAAATGTATACGGTGATAGAACAAAAAGGCATAAAATTCCGGGAATATTTAACGCATTACCTGAAACATTAAAAATGAGACATCTTATTCAAAAATCAAAACAAAAGTCAGATCATTCTACCTCCGTAGAACATGTAAACAAAAAATAATATTGTGGACAAATACCTTGATCTGTGAAAAATAAATAATATTGAAAACAAATAATATTGTGAAAGAATACCTAGATTTTTTAACCATTGTTACAAATAAAACATTTACTATCGTACATTATGATCATAAGCATTATAAAAATTGGTTAAGTATTTTAATATTAAGTTTTATACTATTAAGTAATTATTATGTATAACACACCAAAATATCAAGCATTTAATTATTTTATTGTAAGCAAATAAATAGGAAATGTAGAGAGATTTCTTAGAATCAAACTGATTGATCAGTTCTGTAAGATGAATGATAAAATATTATACAATTAAAAACTGTAATTAGAAACAAAAAACATTTTTTAATCAAAACGTTAAAAAATTAAATTTCAAATATTAAATGGCAGTTGTGATACTTTCAGTACGTATTACGTATCGCCCCGGTGAAAGACCACAGATCAGAAACGAAAAGCTGTTTGAAATAGCTTTAATCGTCTTTTGTGACCAGATTTGACTAGCCAGGTACTTCGCCCCTTCTACTTTCAACCTACACCAATAGGTGATGCCATGGTCTCACTGGCTCCAAACTTTTGGGAGTTGTTGGAATTCTTATACTCACATAAAAAAACTCCTTTCAGGAATTACCACTAGTGTTTTTTTTAAGTTACTTTATTTTTGTTTTTAACCATATTGGCGGTGACATTTAAAACCACGATTGCAGTGCCTCCATGTTTGTCTACCATTTGTTGACAGATTGTACGTCAAATCGAAATGCTCAAACTGTTTCTTAAATAGTTCTACCTACACGAATTCTTACGTAACGCCACATTATTTCGTATGGAAAATGTCGAACTGGGAGGTAGTGCTGTCGATTGTTTGTGCATTGCAATGATATAAATTACACTAGATGTGTTCTTATGTTTGGAGTCAAACTGGACTAACCGTCCACTTCAAAATGTATTCTTTCTAATGGATGGATGAGAATCGCCAAGAGGGTAACCCCCGTCAATTGATTCCCCGAAATTATAATTTTTTTGTCGTTATTACTCAATTTCAAACCTGAAATCGACTTACCTTTAGCAATACGCTGATATGGATGAATTTGTTTGCAGCGTCGATTTTTTAAAACTTATTCGCTGATATATACAGTAGTTTATACACTAGACAAGTAGTTTTATCCAATGCATTTGAATAAAAACATGTTTTATACTTTTGTTATTCGGCGTTACATCCGCTCCCTACACCTCTTTGGGGACACTTAGTTATATTTTTTGTAAATACGTGTATTGCATTTTTCCTAAACCCACTGCATATTAGTATGCCGGAGGGCCAACTGTCGGGGGATGTAAATTGTCATGGAATCCGACAAGAATAAACAAAACTAGAGAAATTTGAGGAAGACCTACTTCCAAATCTGGATTCCAAAAAGCACATAAAGTAGGTAAGGAATATAAACGTGAACCCAGAAGACTGGGGTTGGAAGTCAACAGATAGCATTTTGGAACCAATTCAAACTTTACTCCCACCTGCTCCGAAAAAACCCCTTAACACAATTTTTGCAATTGCAAAAAAGGTTGTAGTGTTAAATGTGGCTGTAAAAAGGTAGGGTTACTTTGTTCACCAGCGTGCACTAATTGTCAAGGCCAGTCTTGCTCGAATGTTGAATTGAATACAACGAGAATTCATGTGATGTCAATAAAGAGACAGCTGTTTCATCTTCATTTGAACAATTTATAAGCATCCAGCAAGAAGAAGAAGGAGGAGATGAAGAAGAAGAAAAAGAAATCGAAGAAGGCATGACTGTAGAAGTCGAATTTGAAGAGTATGAATCAAATAAAGATATCGCTCGCTCTTATTTTGAAGTTTTCCCGAACACATTTCAAGTAATATTAACCACCACAGCCGTGTTGGCTTGGATACCTAGTCACTGCGGTATCCCTGGAAATGAAAAGGCCGATTCATTGGCGAAAGATGCTATTATTTCCGGGGATATTTTATATACATTTTTAAACCCCGATGACGTTCTCATAAAATTAAAAGAAAACATGATTTCCACATGGCAGAATCATTGGGTTGAATCTAGTAAAACAAAAGGGTACAACTTTTTCACAATACAGCCAACGATTCCTTCAAAACCGTGGTTTTCTAAACTCTCTTTAAACAAATTCTCTATATCCTCCATTTGCCGCATGCGGATAGGGCATTGCTGCCACAATGTTCACCTGACAAAAATTCATGTTAAGAATTCTGCGATGTGTGAATGTCGTCTTGGTGAAGAGGACCTCAATCATATTTTTTTCAGTTGCCCTTTAAATAATTCATACAAAAATTTCATCCCTCACCTAATCAGTTCAGGCATATTGCCCCCCTATAACATTGCATGTCTGTTATCTTCTGTAAATAAACGCGTTTATAAAGTCTTGGCTAATTTCCTGAATATTAACAGCATCAATTTGTAACTGTAAGTTTAGTTCCATGTATTTATGTATTTAATTTTTTATCCATAATAAATTATATCAACATACTTATCAATTTCCTGTTGCTTCCACTTGTTAAATGTAATTATAATCATCTCGTATTGTAAGAATTTAGCGTATTATTATTATTTGTATAGTATTATTATATAATGTAGATAGGTTCTTGTTATTGAAACTAAATTTGTAAATATTAACCCAAAATTACACTCACAAAATTACACTCATAAAATTATTCACTTGACACTGGCCAGAACACTCCATTGGGGTGAAAAGCCATGAAAAAAAAAAAAAAAAACCACCACAGGATATTACAATACCATACAGGCTCTAGAGGTTTGGGAGCAGTTGGGACTATTGTTCTTTATTCACATAATTAAAAAAAATTATAAAGCTTTAAATCTTTGATATATTGTGGCGCTATTTGTTGGAAATACCAACCTTGTACAAACCACGCCGATGGTACCTACTCACACAATATGTACTTTGGTTCACGATTAACATTTAGCCCGCAGATCATACTGTCATCTCGTCTTTTAAAGATCACCTGGGTTCTATTTCTGTTCTCCTGGTGTCTGATGCCTGATGCCTAATGCTGGTATGCCCTCGATTTCGCTCCAATTGGGATGAACCTGAAATCAACAAATCACAATCATTTATTTGCAGCCTTCAATAAAATGCAATACCACGGTTTGTCTTGCCTTTATCGTGTACGGGTGGAATTTATCGCTAATAAAATAAAAGCTTCTTAACAATGGCAGTATTTTTTTATCAATAAAGGTTATCAGACCACCTATTATTATGTGAGTATCGCACAAGTGTCCCAACTGCTCCCATCGGTTCGAAGTCAGTGGGTGTGTAGCATCCCTGAGAGAGTATTTTTTTAGGCTATAGGAAGTGAGGAAGGGATGGAGATGAGAAGTTGCGAAGTATCTGACCACCAACGTCGATAGACAATTTAAAGCTGACCAAAACGTCGAAAGGAGGAGGTAGGCAACACGGCATAAGAACACCCAAACACTCGTCTGAAATCGTAGATCTCCAAATTAGGCCTATATTTTTGTATCATGAAATTCATAAATCGAAATAATTTTAAATAGAATCCTGCAAACTGTATGATATTAATATTAATGTATTTAATATCCACGATCGTAGAAAATGTTTACGAACCCGGTATAAATATAACATAAACAATGATTGCACGTTACGTCACATTTAAAAGCGTAAGAAAATATTAGAAATATTAAATATTAGGAAAAAAAAATAACAATTAATTTTGAAGTTTGATCGTAAAATCACAACAGAGAATGTAAAATGGAAAAAAGCTCAGAAGGATATGCAAGTATCTACAGATTATAGTATGTAAGTAAAGTAGACTAATATTACTTATTTTTTTAATTAATAATATTACTTATTTCAATCCAATTTATTCATTTTAAAACATTATAAAATTATTTTTTGAATCGTTTTTAAAAGATAGATAAAAAACAATTAGTAGCTTACGGATAAATGCTCTCCGAACGCTACACAACTGACAAGTAGCCACCAAGCGCCCGTCAATCGTGCAACATCCAAAATACGCGGTGTATTCCTAAACACAAGCGGCTGCTTTATTAGGAGAGTGATAGAAATAATCATATTATATTATATTGTAAAGCAACGAAGCTTTCCGCCTAAATACTGCTTCAATCGATCTGATTCTATTTAACAATGAGGGAGCTCTCCCCGCTGACCTGACCATTGGCAAGTTGGTTCTGCAAGCCGGGAGATAACAGTCTATGCTGTCATTGACAGAGATAACCATCGTATTATAGACTAGTATTACAAACTTCACGCAACCTAGGTACAAGCGAGTTTTTGAAATACTCAGTACAGGTATTGTTACATTTAAACAGGATTTTGGAACGAGTAGCTCTCATAGGTGTATGAAATTCAATGAGGTAAATATCAGGATGGTAACTACCTGTCTGTATTCTGTACCTGACTGTACGACTGTCTACCACTTTAGTGAATAAAGCGATATATGTGAAAAAAAAACGTGAAAAGTACTGAAAAAGAATGGGTCTATATAATAACTTATCCGAACTCAGTGTTTTAATCTCTACCCCACCGAGAACTTCTATGACTTTCCTCGCGGGAATGTAATACTGGAAATAAGTTAGATAATATATTATTATTTAATAATCTGTTTGCTGAAACTGAAAGGTGCGTAGTAATGTAGATTGGAAGATTACGTTTTGTCATATCGTGGAAAGCAGGTTTAGCGCTTTCAGGTAACTTGCGCATAACCAGCACCCACAATCTTACACAGTATATCCCGTAATTTATAACATCTTATAACCGCCAATTAGCAATGCACACATAAACATTAATACAATGTTGTTGCATATTTACGATATTTTATATCTTTCGATTAAATGATTATCATTTTCTTCCTTTCCTATTTAATGTTCTTGCTTTCTCAAATTACGTGTTTTACATAATTTATTCCAGTAAATAAACATAAAAATTACCCTTTCATAACATAACGCTTAGCTTTTCAAAAATTAATTTTCATCCATTAATTATTAATTAATTTTAAGATTATAGGATTTTAAAATGAGGTTCGTCATGTAATGACGTAATGGATAAGATTAAGAAAGAGATGCTCAAATGTTTGGACGTGCAGAGGAAAAGCTGCAGAGCGTATCAAAAGAGTTGTGTGGTGTTTCATCCTCTCTAACTACCTCGGGGGAAATGGTTAGATGGTTATTATTATTTTGGGAGGAGGTTATAGGTACAGCCGCCCCGGGAACCATTTATTGGATAACCAACACCCCTGCCGAAGGTCGCCACAAGTGCCAATCACAGTCAACATCACATAGAAAACAATTTGGTAGGCTGGAATGGGTACCCCCGCCCCGGGAACTGGTTATTGGATAACCTATATTTTTGAGGTATGTTTAGCTCTTGGCGGCGAATGCATTTGCCCACCTACTGCGCGGCCGGATCGGAAGAGACAGGTAGAGGGAGACCTAACTACTTTTCTAGCCGGACTCTCTCGACCCAGGGCCTTGCACTGCAATGCGAGGGATGTATTCATACGTCCGTCAATCCTGGATACATTGACCCTCAGATTCCTATCCACCTCCCAAACCATTTTCCTTTCCAGAACTTCCTCTCTTTTCTTTCCCTAAAAAGACCCCCCACACAGCATCTCCAAAGATGACATAGGCCCTGATGGATTTTTTTTTACGCAGGAGTTAACTAAAAAAAGCTAGAACAAAGCAAGGAGTGCGTCAAAAAAGAGTCGTGTGACATTTCATCCTCTCCAAATACGTTCAGGGAAATAGTTAGATGTTTACATTATTATTATTTGTTTTTCTCTCCAGTTTATTATTTCACATAACATTTATTACTTAGTATGTCATTTCCACAACATGTTTGTCGAATATTTTCTCTAACGTCCTTTATTCGTATTATTTTCCCTCGTAAACCGTGTTTTCCTTTCAATAATTGACCTGTTAACTTCAACATCAACAGGCATGAACATTTTCCCGTCCGCTACGCCATAGAAAAAAGTGTAATTCCGAGACACAACACTAATAGCTATTGCATAACAAACTGATTACTGAGATCAATGTAGAAGCGTATTATCGACGTTTTCTGCATATGCACAATATTTTACAGTGGCGTAGACATCATACAGGCAACCTGGGCAACCACCCGAAGCTTAAGGGTCTACTATTCGTATTTCGACCGATTTCTTACATATCTCCCTTAAACATTTGAAGTTTTTAAGCTCTTAAAAAAATATATGTTATTTTTTAAGATAATATCTAGATACGTTCCACGCCAAAACGCAAATTATATGAAATTCCCTCGATAGAAAAAAATCGCAAAGTATGCTCCGAAAATTATTTTAAACAAGTCTATTTCTTTTATTTTACAAGTTATATTTGTGAAAAAATTCACAATGTTTCTTTGAACGATACTTAAGATACGTTCCACGAGATTTTTGCTCTATTTTAAACGAGTCATGTTTTATTAAGCTTTTTCGCAATTTTCGCTGCTATTCTACGACTAACCATATTAGCGCGCTCTGTCCAACACTCGTAATTACATATCTCTCCATCTTCTTCTTTTTCAGCGCTGTGTTCACGAATAGTAGACCCTTAAATATTTTATATGACATTGCGACAATGTAGCATTATCCTAGGGTTCGTCAAATCGAAATACTCGTATGTGCAACAAACAACGACACAACATTTGTATGTACTTAGACGATATTACAGAAAATACAAAATGCTTTTAAGTATTTCATATACTAACAAGAACGTATAGTATAGAACTTATAGAATATCAGGACCGGTGGGTGAACAGTCGATCCGCCGACGGTTGGCCCTCCGAAATGTTATCTTCACATAGTATAAAATGAAATCGCTCCCGCTATCTGTACGCTTAGATCTTTTAAACTACGCAACGGATTTTCGTGCGGTTTTCACCAATAGAAGATAGAGTGATTCAAGAGGAAGGTTTATATGTATAATACATGCATATTACAGTAGAGTATACAATTCAGGCAGTGGGCAGCGGGCTGGCAAGCGGGCGGTGAAGATTTGATATGTATCCAAATTAACAGATGGCGTTGGTTATAAAGGTTGGGTAATGGCGTTGTGTTTCGTTAGCCACAGCAAAGTATGGCCGGGTCTGCTAGTTTATTATAAACTTATAATTTTCCATGCATTATTTACCAATTTCAAACGTAAAATCGACTTCAAAAATACCTTTAATAATAAGTTGACATAGATATCAGACGAAATTATATAGTGTCGATTTTTGTACTTACATGCTGGTATACACAGTATATAGAGAAGCAGATTTTTCCTTGATGCATTGGAAAGAAAATATGTTTTATACTTTGTTTTTCGGCGGATCAACTGTCATGGAACCATCAGGACCAAGTCATTTAGATAATCGCTTGTATCTGGATAGCATGCAGTTGGCAATGCTTTCTCAAAAGTAGTAGATGTATTCAACTGCACGGAATATAGTTACAAGAAGGCTATAATAACATACCCCAATTATAATCAATGTTAGCATAATATCTACTTTCTTCTTTCTTCTGCATGAGTTCTGTACAATTTAACTAGCGTATTTTACTTCGTGATTACTCTCTCTCTCTCTCTCTCTCTCTCTCTCTCTCCGATGGCGGTACAGCCCATATCGAGCCTTGGCCTCCTGCAACATTCGCCTCCAACTCCTCCTGTCCTCAGCGGCTGACTTTCAGTTTATTATTTGGAGAAGCTGTGCTGCATCCTGTCGCACCTCGTCTTCCCACCTCAGTCTGGGTCTTCCCACTTTTCTCTTTCCACCTGGGTGTCCAGTCAAAATTCTCTTGGGGACGCGTGTATCCGGCATTCTCCGGAGGAGTCTCATGTGGGCTGAGATGTTAGGGGCCTGATATATATCATACAGTTCTTTGTTGTGCCGGATGCG
Organism: Glyphotaelius pellucidus; assembly: GCA_936435175.1. Taxonomy (NCBI): domain Eukaryota; kingdom Metazoa; phylum Arthropoda; class Insecta; order Trichoptera; family Limnephilidae; genus Glyphotaelius; species Glyphotaelius pellucidus. The sequence goes on from OW386548.1 coordinate 36,007,895, forward strand.
CCACTGTTCCCCCTCTTTCACGGGTCCACATATTCTTCTCAGCACTTTTCTTTCAAAAGTATCTAACATTTCAGCCATCTTTACCGTCAGTGTCAGCGCCTCACATCCATATGCCAGTACAGATCTAACAATGGTCTTGTATATGGTTATTTTGGTTTATCTGTGGACGCTACGTGACTGGGAGCAAAGAGAAGTATGTTTTGTTGGCTGCTGTGATTCTTCTTCTGATTCCTGCTGGGTCCTCATTATTTTCTGTCAGACTGGAGCTCAGGTAGGTAAATTGATCGACCACTTCGTATGAGTAATTGTCTTTAAATTGTGCAGTACTTCTTATTCTGTGCGAAGGGTTTCTGCTCTGTATCATCATTTTCGTGATTACTAATCCACAAAATTATTATGCGTATCTCATGTTTGTAAAAGCCCGTAAATGCTTATATTAAAATAAGTTGATGTTGAATTATTATGAAAATGGGTTTTGAAAGAAAAAAACTGCCATTTAAGTAAGATGGTAAATACTATGAAAATTTTGTTTAAAATTCGAATGGGATTTATCTTTTTATCACGGCATGGGAGTACGAGAGAGGGGACACCCCAAGGCCCAGGAGCTCGTAAGCATGGTGCTACGCCACTGTCATATGCATAATTTCACACTTATGATGCATCGCTAATATGCGGCACGATTATGCAACACGATACAGGAAAGAAGACGCAGCGGATTTGTAATCAAAGGAATCCCATTGCGAAACCGGTTAGTTTTTATTGTCTCTCTTACGCATATCATTTCTTCATAGCCTCAATGGGTCGTACATCGCGGAAGAAGTATGATAAATTATTGACTGTTTAATACTTAGTTGTATTGTGATATGCTAATTAGAATCTATTATGGATGTCTCTCTCCATTGTGTTGTCATTTTCACATAACTGCCTTTAGTTAGTTATGGGAGACATTTCAACAATATCGTGAAATGACGGCAGGTCATTAAGACAAAACCGGGGGTCAATATGTCCATACAAACGTATTCCCCAATTTCCTCTCTGGATTTTGACAATACTGCATATTTTTTTAATATAAAATATAGATACCAACCACTAGCATGTCGGTAAGTTATGCTTTTTTTTGATAAGTCACTTCTTATAGGAGTGAGGACCCTTCAAACATCGGTAAAATTGCTTGGTTTAAACGCAAGAACGACGGTCAGTATACAAACCTTACATTTTTTTAAAATACAAGATGTACAGTCAGTCATAGAGGCATTGCAGTCATAGAGGATTAGCGACATTAGTGCAAGTCGGCGATTACTAGTTCTTCAGGGAGAACGATGCTGTCAATATTGCCCTGGCATTGCGGTTGAATTATCGGTATAGGTAAATTTTATTGAATCGATTTGCGGTATTTCACAATTATTCATTCATTAATAATAATATGTGATATAAGTATTTGCGGCACGTTCCAGACTCTCAGCATCGTCCTGGTGAAATACCACCATCCACAACTGAAGCGTTGCTTGAAATGGCTTAATCGGGATTGGTGACCAGATCTGAATATTCAGGTAGATCCCCACTTTCCTCTTCCTCATCTCCTTTCCTTCTCATTTTCTTCAATCTCACACCATAACCCAATGCCGTAGTCCCACTTGCTTATGACGGTTGGGAGCAGTTTGGTACTCTTGTTCGCTATTTACATAAAATAATAATAATAATAAAATACACGGCGCGACCAAGTAAACAAAGTAAGTGAGTTGGGTCGTGCCAATAGTCAGAATAACAGAGTAGTATGTATGACACGATGCATGAATGCATTGCAAAAAAGAAGGAAAAATTAGATCTGACAACACGACCACACCACTGAAGCATCACACCTGAATTACTTACTGTATAAGTGTAATTTTTCTGAGCAATAAAACACAAGTTAAAATTTGGATGTAGCAGATGCTAGGATAAAAACCATTCAACGCCAACTCAATATTTTAAGTGTGTTAATTAATAGTTTAAGTGATTAGTCTATAACTACACAGTATTTAATAATAAGTTAAAAAATAAAATGTTAACAGATTATATGTTGAAAATAGAATTAATAGTACGGTTCACTTCCTGCGAGAGGCTGCAATCTAACACAAATTTATCGGGAATACAAAAAAATATTTATTATAAAGGTTTTAAAATGTTCACTGAACCCTCTGTTAATATTAAGCTTAAATCTTGCAGTTTTTCGAGGGTTATGTCTCAATGTTGTGAATTCCAAATTTTAGTACATACGTAAAAGAATATTATAGTAGTATTTTTAGAATAGATATACTTACGCAAAATATAAGATGTTAAAATTTACAACTAAATAAAATATACTTACTAAAAAATTATTATGAATGAAGCGGAATGACGGCAGTCTAGTAAGTAAGTTTCAAATCCATAAATGTTTTGGTTGTAAAAAAGTGAGGTTACGAGCATTGTCTGAGAATTTCTACACTCACCGCAGATTAACACTGGGAATATTTTTTTTCCGCGTGTGAACGTTAGAAGGCATTCGTTTTAAACTTAATTATAATTATCAAATGGGTCAGCAGTATTATTAGCAGCATTAAAGTACAGTATTAGTATTGCATCATGTTTACCCACGAGTATTGAAGGGTCATCTATCATACGGTAATTGACATCCCAAGGGATTGTCCAGTGCCGATATTTCTCTACCGGATTACACGAATAGCGGTTCTCTAGGTTTAGGCCCACGCTACGCATGAATGTTTAGGAAATATACGACCTGTTTAGAAGATCTCACGACTAGATATTGGTGATTAGGTCACTTTGTGAGCCCAACCTTAATTTCTTCACAATCAAATATAAAAAATACGGGTATTATTTTAATGTACGCATAATTTTCTTCGGTCTTAAGAGGAGGCCACAAAACAAAAATGTATGTATTGTTAATGTGCCTTATATCGCCACGAATATAGGTAATAGGCTTAAAAATATTTTGGCAAACGGAGTCTAGTTAATCTTGGGTAACTGTCACAGATAATTGAATGTTTACAAAGTAGTTTCTTTTATGCTCATACTTCGATTTTTGTTTTTTTTTTTTATTTAATTTAAAACGTGTTAACTGTCTGTGTAAGTGTAAAAAATAAGCCAAATTTTAGTAAACAATAGATTTTTAACATGTCTAAAAAAGTTTCGGTTTCGGTTTCGGCCGAAACTGAGACAGATACCGAACATTCGGTATCGGTAGAAAGTCATGTTTCGGTCGGATACTAGTTTCAACATCTGTATTGTTAAGCCATAATTTTCTTCGGTCTTAAGAGGAGGCCACAAAACAAAAATGTATGTATTGTTAATGTGCCTTATATCGCCACGAATATAGGTAATAGGCTTAAAAATATTTTGGCAAACGGAGTCTAGTTAATCTTGGGTAACTGTCACAGATAATTGAATGTTTACAAAGTAGTTTCTTTTATGCTCATACTTCGATTTTTGTTTTTTTTTTTATTTAATTTAAAACGTGTTAACTGTCTGTGTAAGTGTAAAAAATAAGCCAAATTTTAGTAAACAATAGATTTTTAACATGTCTAAAAAAGTTTCGGTTTCGGTTTCGGCCGAAACTGAGACAGATACCGAACATTCGGTTTCGGTAGAAAGTCATGTTTCGGTCGGATACTAGTTTCAACATCTGTATTGTTAAGCCATAATTTTCTTCGGTCTTAAGAGGAGGCCACAAAACAAAAATGTATGTATTGTTAATGTGCCTTATATCGCCACGAATATAGGTAATAGGCTTAAAAATATTTTGGCAAACGGAGTCTAGTTAATCTTGGGTAACTGTCACAGATAATTGAATGTTTACAAAGTAGTTTCTTTTATGCTCATACTTCGATTTTTGTTTTTTTTTTATTTAATTCAAAACGTGTTAACTGTCTGTGTAAGTGTAAAAAATAAGCCAAATTTTAGTAAACAATAAATTTTTAACATGTCTAAAAAAGTTTCGGTTTCGGTTTCGGCCGAAACTGAGACAGATACCGAACATTCGGTTTCGGTAGAAAGTCATGTTTCGGTCGGATACTAGTTTCAACATCTGTATTGTTAAGCCATAATTTTCTTCGGTCTTAAGAGGAGGCCACAAAACAAAAATGTATGTATTGTTAATGTGCCTTATATCGCCACGAATATAGGTAATAGGCTTAAAAATATTTTGGCAAACGGAGTCTAGTTAATCTTGGGTAACTGTCACAGATAATTGAATGTTTACAAAGTAGTTTCTTTTATGCTCATACTTCGATTTTTGTTTTTTTTTTATTTAATTTAAAACGTGTTAACTGTCTGTGTAAGTGTAAAAAATAAGCCAAATTTTAGTAAACAATAGATTTTTAACATGTCTAAAAAAGTTTCGGTTTCGGTTTCGGCCGAAACTGAGACAGATACCGAACATTCGGTTTCGGTAGAAAGTCATGTTTCGGTCGGATACTAGTTTCAACATCTGTATTGTTAAGCCATAATTTTACCTCTTTTAAGTATTGAGGTAGTTTAGTTGTCACTTGATTTTTTTTCGGTAAAATATTGAAAGTACGAGGTCCAATAAAACTGCTGTGTTCACATTTTTTTGGTAATCGTTTGGGGGTATAAAATACATTATTATTTCTAATGTTGATTCCGTTTTCATTTTTTTCGAATTTGTTTTTGTTTTTAAATATATATTTCATAGGCTTATTTATTTCATTTAACGGGACCCATTCAACTGTCACAGAAACAAAATGGCCCTGAATACATTGATGTATTATCCCTGAATAGCATTTTGGTGACTTTATCACACGTTTCTAGGAAACAACTGGGCCTAAATATTTTTTTAAATATAATTCGGTTGTTTCAAAAATTAAACTCAGTTCAATGCTTAGATTCGTCAAATCACAGATTTAATGAAAACTTGACATTTGACTTCCGTCTATACAAATAAGTTGTCTATTATACTTGCTACGTTCTATTATACCTACAATTATTATTATTTCTCTTCTTATTAATCGGTCTCTTCTTTGTGTGGTGCTTCGCAGCCTCCCCACTCTTGTCTACTTTAGTTTTCTGAAGGTTTCACTTCTGCGTGTGAATTGCAAGCTCTGTTTGTAAAATAAGAGACAATTAGAAACTTTTTTGGACGCAATGCAATCTTAAGCCGCGGCATTCCGAATTTCTACCGTTTTATAACATATTTCTCTTGAACACTTTAAGTTTTTAAGTTTATAAAAAAATTATACATACGTTATTTTTTAAGATAATATCTGTACATTTGCCACGCCAAAACGGTAATTATATGAAAGTCCCTCGATTGAAAAAATTCGCAAAATATGCTCCGATAATTATTATAAACACTTTTTGTTGTTGTTATTTTAAAAGTTATGCGTATGAAAAAATTTACAGTGTTTCTTTAAATGCTACTCAAGAGATTTTCCACGAGATTTTTGCCCTATTTTAAACGAGTCGTATTTTATTCAACATTTTCACAATCTTCGCTTAAAAATGATTATTTTTGACATTAGCGCGCTCCCTCTAACATTCGTATTTAAATATCTCCCCTTCTTCTTTTTGAGCGCCTACTACCGTTCACAGAACTGCTAGTATAAAATTAGGTAGATATATTCTTTCGTAGCCACTCAACAATTTCAACATTGTCTTTTCTCGTTTTACACTTGAACATTTTCAACATTGTCTCTCTCCGTTCTACACTTGAGACTTGAACACTTTCAACAACACTCCACTTCCCCTTTTTGAACTTCGAGTGCATTCCTCTGTCGCTCTTAACTTTATAGGTTTATTGTCGGCTCAGATATCTCACTTAGCACCTTTCTCAACTATTATAATGTGTAAATTTCAAGCCGGCTTAATTAAAAAGCTTCTCAGTAAAAATTTTGATTCTAATACATGACTGATGGTTTCTTGGACTGTTTTGAATTCATCTCTTTTTACTCTGTTGAAGATTTTATTCCTTGAGTGTTTTAAATTTCTTGTATGGTGAAGATGGTTTGTTGTGTTCATGTTTTATTGCAAATGTATGATTATGCATAATAAGTACTCTGCTTTCTAGTTTGTAAACAGGATCCTAAAAGTTTTATTGTCCTACTAAAAGCTAATGAACAATGGAAACATAATAATAAAAGGTACAACATCTTTCTTCATCGAAGAAGAACCATTTAAAAACACGAGTAGATAATATAAAAAGAGAGACTAATGGGGTTTTAGACGGTACTTTTTTCAAAGAGTCCCACCCAAATTATTACAATAATTTGTGCATTATTTAACAATTTCAAACCTAAAATCGACTTCAAAAATACCATTACGAGGGAATAACCAGACAAAACCGGAAATATGTCGTTTTTAAATTAAATTTTAGATGTATTGACTCTATTCCACAAAAAATAAATAAATATAAATTGATTTTGAAAGACTGTTCTTTTATCTAGTAAAGCATTTTTTTTAAATTTTGAGAAAATATGATTATTTTTAGTACAATAAGGTTTCACCGTATGTCGATGGAAGATTTGTTAAATTTTCAAACAAAATTTTGTATTATACAATATACATTTCAAATCATATAATGCAGTAAAATAGATCAATACATTATTTGGGAAAGCTAATTTTCAGAATTTAATATAAGTTCAAATAAAATCATAAAGAAGATCCGCACCCTTGTTTTATGACGAAAATATTTCAGTTTGTCCATTTATTTATGGTCTTATGTATGTTATATACATGTTACGTAAAAGGTGCATTTTATGTACGATCATAATTTAATAGTCAGTGAATATTTTAAACTTGATCTAACAGTATGTGTAATCAATGATTCAATGTGCAATGTGCATGCGTAACACACCTATTTCGGTGTAACGTGCAGTCAGATTCGGGCTTACTACGGAAACTGCATTAGAGCGCCAGAGGTGAATAATCAACAAAAGGAAGAGGATGAATATGGCGGCGCCGCAGATGACGCGGCGATGCAATTGCTATATTTAACCCGTGGCGCCTCGGACCCATTCGTCATCTGATAATAATAGTAATAGTAATATTTGGATGATTTGTATAGCGCCGTATTTGTGAAAAATCACCTCTAGGCGCTGTATATATTTATGATATATTTCTACAATCTTACTTCTAACTCCAGAGTAGACAAACCATTATAGCAACTTATAGCTAAAATGTTGCATCCACTTGTTCATCGATCACTGATACAAAACAATGTGTACAATGCATTTGACCAATGAAATTGATGCTGCGTAAAAATGTACATATATTTTTTTTTAAATTTATACTCTGTTCAGGCAGAAAATATACAGGACCAAACTTACCTGGGGGGGTCACTTCAGATTAACACTGTTCATTTAGAGAAATTTAGATACAATTTGCACGCAGAGGACATAATTGGTAACTTCTTGATGATTCTACCTTTGCTAACTAAACTGGTGGTATAAAACTCAACAGATAAATTGATAGAAATGTGTTATAGACGTTTCCGTGTGTACTAAGTAAGCTCAATTTGTGCTTACTTTGAAAAAAATATCAACCATTTTCAAATGTCAAAGTGATTAACTAGTTTAGGTAGTTAACTGCTTATTTGTTAATTGATTGATTTTTTAAAAACTTATAATCGTTAATTACCCGTGATATTCTAAAGAACTTAGATATTCTTAATATTTTATTATATTATTTTCCCAAACTCAAATCTGTCTCCATAAATTAAAAATCAGCCAATAATTTTGACTAAGACTCAATTTAATTTTTTTAATGATTATCTACTTGTTGATAAACTTACCTGGGGTGTGAGCAAGCTCGATAATCCAATAACATTTTAATCGATGATAACTGTAAAAAATCATGGGCGATTTGCGGTGGACTATTTACTTATAATTTTGACTAATCATCGATGGTTACCACAAATTACCGATAGTGTCTACTAGTTACCGATATTACCGGAAACCTTTTTAAAATTCTTTCTTTATTAATTTCATTGTTAATTACGTAAGTTGGGAATTTTTCGACCGCCATGCTAGGCACGTGCTTGTATTGTGAGGGTCGGTGTTAAGTTTTCTTTCATGATGATTCCCAATAGCTGTTAAATGAATTTCGAGTAAAATCACTCTTTTTCCAGCACATACTCTTTCCGCCACCATACTCTTACCACATCATTATCCTTTCCAAAACCATCATCATGCCACATCACCATCATCCTGGCTGGTTTTCAAAATAGCTGATGGTATCTACAGCAGGGCTAGAAGGCACACAGTACATACTTAACACCGCTTCTAATCTATAAACTTTCACAGACGCAGGCTCTATTTACAAAATACTCAACTACTCTCAACTGCAAAACTTGCTCTGAGCAAAAGCCTTCGACTTTAAATTTATCAGGCTGTTAAACTATGGAGTTTGATCAGAAAATGGCATGACACACATACAAATATATTCATAATATAAATTAAATGAATAATTACTAAAACCTCTTAAAATTAAGTACAGTTCTTACTGCAATATTTAAGCACCTACACTACCTACAAGTTTTATTACCCGATTTAAAATTTTAATTAATAAAAATATTTTTAATTAATAAAAATAGACTTAGCATTTTTTTGTTAACAATTTTATTTTGTCTTTTTACTTTTTTTTAAATATCCTTCTTTTTTATTCTTCTTTTGGGCGTTTTTCTCGTACATTTTTGACAGGCAAATTGATTTTTTAAAGCTTCATGTTCGCTTCCTAACGCGTGTACTCGTGGGAGATCCCACACACTTTTTTATATCCGAAAGCGAGAACTTCTGCCTATCAGAATGTGCCATTAAACAGCAACTCAACTTCTTAACTGTGCATTGAGCATCGACATCTTAAAAGTCACCTACAGAGAGTTCAGCGACTATCTTTTGACATACGTCACCACATCGTAAAACTGCCCTCATGCACTTATTTTTAAAATTTTGTAATCTTCTCCATAATATTTTAATGTATAACTGTTTTATAAAGAACCCGAAAAAAAATAAATGTCCCAAAAAGATTACATACGAGTGTTCGTTGTTTGTGAAGAATGTCTCCCAAAATTGACCAAAGGGTTAAATTAATAAAATTTTTGTAGCGCCATTCTTGTGATTTATTACATCTAAGGCACAAAGCAAAATAAGCTGAAGACTTATTCCATTTCGTGTCTTCTACCAGCCTTGTATACTTGTATTATAAATTAGATTCCATCTCGTTACGAATGATTAATGTAGTCCTACCAATGGAAGTATCAAGGCTTTGTTTCTCTTTCTGATTCATGCCCTAGGCTTTCTCGCATTGTGATCGGTCAAGTTTCCCTTGCCTATTTTAATGTCGTTTTCTGTCATGCCTTCTCAGTGCATACCGACAGCAACAACATTAACATTGCGATCGTAATCTCGTTCGAGAATGATTAAGCTATAAATACGTACCGAGTTCTGCGGATAAACGGACGTACAAGTTGATTTTAGCTGGTTGGCTGCCGGAACTGAGTTCTGCCGAATATATACATTATTTTGAAGTGCAAATTGCATTATCATTAGACCTACTGAATAGGTAAACTGATATATGATGTAGGCATGCCCGCGTCCACGTGTTAGACTCAATTTTTGCATAATCTGTTGAAATCTTGTTCAATTCTGTTACCGTTTGTGGTAGTTTTAGCTCTTTCCTTTGATTTGCTTTATGTGTCTTGCGGGGCGACAGTTTCGATTTAATTCGCAGTTTGACTCACTTCACCACAATCTACACATCTGCCCTGATGATGGTCAATGTAACGCTGTCCGAGATGTTGGCTAAAGAAGGAAGCGCAAGACAACATAATAACCCAATAAATCAAGATAATGTTTTTGGCCGTGAAAATATAAAACTTCATTGGCGTCTTGTAATGCACATAATTTGTTTTGTTTTCTTGACATTCGTTTTATAAGTATATATTCAGTTACAGTTTGACTAATTTGTATGCAATTAATTATTAGTAAACCTTTGTTTGCATGTAATTATACTTAGATATGCATTAATCTATTATGATTAATATATAGATAAGTAAGTTGATTAATAGCAAGCAATTTATTACATAGATTTTAGTAATTAGTTAGAAGTGTTTAATAAAATGAGATGCATTAGTAAAATCTACGTAAGTTTTTAGTAACAGTTACCTCGGTTGTAAGTTGTAAGAAGGATTTAGTTTGGATTAAAATTCTTAGTTTCTGTACCCTGCATTAAGTCAAGTATAAATAACACAGGCATTTTATTCTTCTTGGGTACGTTCTGCTTACCAATGCAGATGCCTCCGAGAAGACTTAGGTTAATTAATTAACGAAGTACTAGGTTAATTAACTCCTTCGCAGCAAACGTGAATATTTTCCCCATGTCCTATTATAAATACAAAGTGATTTGTTTTCATTTTATTAAAATGGCTATCCAAAGTAAATTTGCGATTATTAAAGAAATACGTGCATGTATCTACGTTAGTTTGAGATATGTCGTGTTTGTTAAATGGTTTTTCGAAGCAATAATAGAACGTTACTTAATATTTACACAAAAAAGATGAATGATTCGTTCTGTTGAAAGTATTATTATATGAAAACATTTAAAAATAACTCAGAAGTCAACAAAATAACAGTAAAAACATTTCAAATTGACAATTTCAGTCTGAAAAACCAATTCAACGTTAATAGTATCCGTGACCTCTGGAACACAATACCAGTTTTTTGTCCCCGAAAATTGACAAAAATAATTCACACGCCATCACGATCACAATTTTTCTTCGTGATAAGTATTTCCTTTTAGTTCTCCCCATTATACCTACTATTGTTATTGTCTTTTGTCCACCTGAACAGTTTATCAAGAGAATAATTTCTCAGGCAATGATTATCGCATTTATTTAAATTCTTTTTTGCCTCATTTCTTTTGGCAATGATTTAATTTCCTAGTTTTGACCTGTTGCTTTTGACGGTTATTTAATTTACCAGTTTTGCTCCGCTACTTTCGACAGTTATTTAATTTCACTCTGCTCCCTTTCCTCTTTTATTTTTAGCAGTTTTTCCTTGTTACTTTAGGCAGTTATTTAATTTCCCAGTTTTGCTCTGTTATTTTTGACAGTTATTTAATTTCCCAGTTTTGCCGTGTTACTTTTTCCAGTTCTTTAAATTCCCAGTTTTACCTTGCTACTTTTGACAGTTACTTAATTTCCCAGTTTAGACATGTTAGTTTTGGCAGTTTTAAATTTACCAGTTTTGACTTGTGACTGACCAGTAGTTTGCCCGCCGGAAAAGGGTGGCCGCATTCCTGCTTTGTTATTTTTGAGCGAACAGGTAATTTAAGTAATTGAGCACTGTTGGAAACACAGCTTAACTCATGCCCGTTGCTTTAACTGATTATGATAATTATTACGACAATTACATTAAATATTTATTAAATGTTTTGTTTCATAACGCTACTTTGAGTCTCGATGGGTTTGTTCTGTTTCACTTAGAAAAGGCCAGAATTTAAACCTATTGGTGAATTCGCACGGGGTACTAACACAGGCTGATAGTTGCCCGGCGGACAGCCGTTGTCAAGGAGACAAAAGTGTGTTGTTTTGGAAGTCTTCATATCGTATCGCTAATGTCAACATTCTAACGTTTTTATCGTGACATAAATTGAAACTCGCAAGGTGAAAATACCGCCGTATTTCCCCTTAATCGCTACAAAACTGACCATCGTAATTACCTGTGGTTCATCTAGACGCAGAATAGCTAAATACCGACCACGAGGGACCTCAATTCGGGCAAGATCGCCAACTTATCGTGAGTACCCTTGTGATCCTACCTTTGCTATTTGATTCAGAAGATATACCATATCGAGATCTACAGGTAGCTATTGCGCAGAGTGAACATCAGCTTCACTCTAACCCTAATAAGGTGGTGCCATCAGCGCGCCTGCCTTATTCATGTTTATTTTATACATTAGTTTTGAAATAATGTTCGAACTGCATAAAGTTTGCCTGCGATTATTGGAGTAAAGCGCTACGCCACTGTTTGCAAGTTATAAACATACGTTTGAGAACTTAATTGTACGTAAGAATTCGCAGTAAATCTGCACCTGATTTATTTATGTCTCGTATTCCGATGCAATCATTAATGTTGTGATCTCGGGTTACCCAGGCCTGGGCACCTTTCACATCTGTTATGCTTTCTTCCCTCAAGTTTACGCCCATCTAGACTGAATTGTATATACGTTTGGAATTTCAAAGTACAGGGTTCATTGCATTTGTACGTAGGTAAAAATGGTTGTAGTTGGTAATAGTGAACAGCCTAGTTGCTGATGGAGTAGTATCACAACAATTTACTCAGTTACCACCTATTCTTTTTCAGCAACAGCTACGATGTTTAATAAAATTGTCTGAATATTTTGGTTTAAGAGGTCATCCCGTGTGAAGGTTATTTTTTGAAATTTTTTTTGGCAAACTAAATAAATGTACAACTGCAAGCTTTTGACCACTTATTAAGTCATATTTTGAGCACACTATACAATTTTTTCAGCCCGAAATCGTCGCTCATTGCTGAAGTACACAACTTAGCCAACTTATCCCCTCGTCTTTAAAATTGCGGTGACCACGATTGCGCGCGTTCTGCTTATCTGAAACAAAAAAATCAAAACGGATTTTAATCTGGGAAGTATGAACTAGTTTTTTGAAATAGGATTATTAAAAAAATTTGAAAAGTCAATTTTTTGCTAGGCAGTGGTAGATTATTTTAGTGTTGCACTGACTGATAGACCACCGCTCGCAATCGAAACGTTGCTTGGATTGGCTTTTGTCAAGTTTAGTGTCCAGATTTGAGTAGCCACGTACCTACTTCCCAACCTTCATTTTCTTCATCTCCACCACCTCCCTACTTCTATCAGCTGTAAAGCATACCTTAATCGGAGAATCGAAGAATCCATAGTTCAACTAGCTCCAGACAGTTGTGGCGTTAGTGCGGTGTTAAATTAATTTAAAAAAATGGATATTTATGACATTTCCATGGTTTCCAAAAGAAGTAATTTTCATTATTACTTTTTTACATTAGCTCCACGCAGGAGGCCCTGAGGAAAAAACCATCATCAGCAGATTGGCAAACGCATTCGCCGCCAAGACCTGGACAAACCTCATCCAATGAACCCGGGTACCCCTGCTAAATCACCAGACGTAACTAACGACTTAGGGTGATCTACGGCAGGGATGTTGGTTATCCAATAAACAGTAAATCGGCGGTACCCATACTTCTTCTTCTCGTGCCTTGTCCGTTCATCGGACGTTGGCTATCATGTTGGCTACGCAGATTTTGTTTACTGTCAAACCACTGTCTCGGGTTTTTCAGCCACGATGTTTTCCTTCTTCCAGGACCCCGACTTCCAGCAATATTTCCCTGCATTATGAGATGCAAGATCTCGTACTTCTCTGGATGTCTCATCACATATTGTAGATATTGGATTTTTACTGTTTTAATAACTTATTTTTCTTTATTCATTTATTTATTTATATATTAATGCCCTTTTTGGGGCTTTTACACACGAATAAAAATAAATATACAGTATTTATAACACATACTTGAATTGCTTCAGTAACAATATTTTATATTTGTTTAAAGATAAATTGAAGATGTCCATTTTGGTATAATTATTTCCCTCCATTAGTATTCTGCGCAAAGAGGAAGTAGTTAGTTAGTCCCAGAATTTATGCACTGAAATAAATCCCGACTTCTGGTATTACGTTGTGGTATCCGAAAGCTTTTCAATTCAAGCAATACCGGACTATCAACTAAATCATTTAGAATTTTATATAAAAATACCAAGTCAGTGAAAATTCTTCTGTCTGACAATTTAAGCATATTCATATCGTTTAAAATAGTGTTGTAGTTTAACGTATTTGATGGAATACCCATTTTAAAATTTATAAAACGTAAGAATTTGTTTTGTATTCTTTCAACAGCTTGTACATGAGTATTATAATGTGGATTCCAGACGGGAGAATTGTACTCCAGCTGACTTCTAACATAAGTAAAATATAACAGTTTAATACACTTTATATTGTTAAAAGTTCGCCTAGTTATAGATCCCAACATTTTTAAGCCCTTATTACAGATTTCTGTTATGCGGTTAACAAATGGAAGATATAATATCTGAACCATAACATCTCCATTCGTAACTCTGTCCATCCATGTATATTTTGAGTATTCTGAAAATTGAATTTCCCAAATCGAAATTACCAAATATGTATTTAATTCTACGAGAAACAAAAAATAAACAGCATCACGTTATTACACAATTATCTTCAAAAACGCTTTACAAATTGATAGCGTTGATAATGATTGTCGTGTGAGATAGTAATTACATTGGATGGAATGTCCAACATAATAATATTACCCATGACGTGCTAGTACCTACTCGTTCAATATAATATTTAATGAAGTTACGTGCGAAGTAAATGCATGACTTACCTTACAGACACGATTCATATTATACTTTTCATTACATTGTGTGCGGAGCGTAATATGTTCTTGTAGGCGTAATGTCGTATCAATATCGAAAATATCCGCTAACAATTTTCACATTACGTTCGTATCCGAAATAAAACACTTTGTATTACGCTTTCTCACTTACGATTTCAAAATAGTTACTCCGAAGAGTGTCCGTTATGTATTATAATAATAACGTTTTTATTCCAGGATGTAGGGAGGATAGTGCAATCCCACACGTCTCATGTAGTTATACATATTTATATATTTACACAAGTAAAGAAACAAAACATATATAGAAAAAAATAAAGCATTAATAATAACAAAAATAAATAATCCATAATTATGCAGGACGTGATCTTCAGTGAGCTCGGGCCCAACGCTCACTCAGGAGTGGCGCTTGGTGCTGGAAGGCTGCGGTCACCACCGTGTTGTCGGAGGCCATTAGCCGCATCCTTGCTCCAGTGACCCGGTGTCTCACCAGGCTGGCGAATCCATGGAGTCCTAATTCCGTGAACATTGTTGATGCGATGCTATACCTTCGGTATCCAAATATGATTCTGCATGCATCATTATATTGGATCCGGGGACGTTCCACCGAGCTTTCTCGGTATTAACTCCATGTTATATATTGTATCAATTTGGAAGGCGGATAGGCCATAAGTCGTGCCGCCTCTGCCATAAGTCACCCCCAAGTGGTTCACTACGTTTGGTGACTTAGCACGGGTGCCCTGATTCATGGGGTGAGGTTTATCCGAGTCTTGGCGGTGAATGGATCACGGATCGAGTAAACATCTAATACATGAGTCGCCAATATATACCTATGTATTGTGCTGCAGTCTATCCACGTACGTACGCTGAGTTGGTTTGCTGAGATTAGTTAGTTATTTATTTAAACGCCCATAGGGCTTTTACATAAAGTGCAGTACATGTTTTGATAAAATATAGGAAATAACATAAAATGTAAGAAACAAAATAAAGATAACATAAAATATAAGAAACAAAATATAGATAACACCAAATATAAGAGTTGACACAAAGCAGGTAACACAGAATATATGGTAAGTAAAAATAGAGGTAAAGATGGTTTAAGAAGTAGGAATATAATAGTTATGTATTGTATATGTATTAAAACATTTCAACAAGCAAAGCCACAAATTTACCAAAGATTTGGTCTACTTTTCAAAGGAGATTAAGAAACATTACCAGTAAGGAATTTCACATTTAAAAAACAAACGCAATTTTGTTGTAACTTTTTTGATTCGATATCAACAATAACAGTTATCAGTGAGACAGATCTTTCTGCGGCTCTTGGCCTCTTGGTCCATTACCAAAGTTCAAATCACGTCTACACAATGGCTTGCGAAATCTCCAATAATAATAACATTACAAACGTGTTAACTTATGACATAATGCGAGTAAGTTATTTGTGTCGAAACTGACGATGGCTGTAACAAAGATCTCAGATATTTTATGTTGTAAAGGTAACGTTATATTTACGATTAACGATGCTAAGTACGAAGTATTGAAGGACAAAATGTACCTACAAGTCGTAAAAATAGGTGCTTATTGAACGGTTTATAATGTGGTTTGGAGAACTGAATTATTAACCGATATAGTTTTACTGACGAAATTTGAAAAAAAATAACTTTGATGTCGCTATTCCAAATTCCTGTAAAATTCAAAAATCTGTTTCTGAAAAAATAAGAAAACATACGGATTTAGGAAATGAGATTAAAAAAAATTGGCATTCTTAGACTATAAAAATATTACCATTAGTTATTTCGGTTACTGGCATTATACCTAGCTCTCTCATTCAAAATTTAGGCTCGTTAGATTTTAAAAATATTATATTTACGAGAGTGGACCGGCATTAGAAGTGCGGAGGAGCTATTCCGGGCAGCACAAGTAGAGAGACATTTTCCAGAGTGATCGCCAACGTCGTGGGGACCCGATAGGGCACATGAAGAAGAAGAAGATTTGTCAAAGAATTTATATATAAAAATGCAAAAATCAGTCATTTTAAAAACATGTAGGATTAAGAAAGATTTTTTATACATTTATATTGAAGGATCAGTAGGATTTATCGGTCCAGTTAGGAGTTCTACCGAGCCGAATTCTCTGATATGAAAATATCTGGAGTCGGTGAATTT
The DNA here is from genome assembly GCA_936435175.1 of Glyphotaelius pellucidus. NCBI lineage: Eukaryota > Metazoa > Arthropoda > Insecta > Trichoptera > Limnephilidae > Glyphotaelius > Glyphotaelius pellucidus. The sequence goes on from OW386548.1 coordinate 36,024,522, forward strand.
TTTTCACATTTGGTCTCTAGTAGATTGACAAGTTGTTCTTGTATTTATTGTACTTTTAGTACACTTGCATAGCGTGGATTGACTAGATGATCGTTTGTGGAAAAGTGTGTGGAAGGGTTTAGTTTTTACTGTGGGGAAGATTTAACCCGGACATAAAGTTATAAAAATTTGGATGATTTGGACAGCGCCGTTTTTGTGAAAAATCACCTCAAAGGCGCTGTACAAATTTATAACAATTTATTTATTTCTACAATGCTATTTTACTTCCAACTACAGACTAAACAAACTATTATAACAACTTATGGCTAACACTGGTTTTTCGATCACTAATGTAAAACTATTTGTACAATGATTTGTACAATACATTTGACCAACGAACGTGGTGCAACGTTAAAATATGCATAATATATTAATATTTATTTATATTCTGTACAGATAGAAAATATACATGACCATATTTACCTGGGAGGTCAATACACATTAACAATATTTTTTGTTTGTTAGAGAAATTTAAAACAGTTTGCACGCAGAGAACATAATCGGGAACTGGTGTTATCGGAATTTATTTAATTCTGGTGTATTTTAATAATGATATTATGTTCTTTGATGAACGTGTTTGGGAAATTTTTATGTAATAACCTGAATGAGATATGCGGTTGTGCAGAGTGGAATTGTTATGTCTGTGTATTAAAAATGACTGGCGAAGGACCTTGATTGTGTTTACCATCACTGCTTGAAAAAATGGTAAAAATAATGGCATGGAAAGGAAAGGACTCACCGAAAGGAATTTGTAGGCTGGCTCTCGTCTGCTTTCTCTCCATCCAATATGCACACACAGCGATAGGCGCGAATTATTTTATTTTACAAAACACAGCGGAATTAGTTTAAAGGCGGAGCGGAGCACAAAATGGCTAGTTGTTGCGGCGGGCGTTTTATTACAGACTACTGAAATAAGGATTGACGGGTAGGCAATGGATAGGTAGGAAAAAGGAATTGGCAACAATATTACTACCAAATCCCAAGCAGTGACAGTATGTATGTGTGCTATGTAGGTATGTATAAGAGTAGGTGTGTGTATGGGCGTAACCATAACCATTGACGTTTTCCCATAGAGATAATACATAAATATTTGGGGCTAGTTTAACAGTCAGGGTCTTATTACAGCGCCCTTGAGGTGATTTTTCACAAAAACGGCGCTATATCATCATCCAAATATTATTACTAATAAATTTTACTCAAATGATAAACATCCATCAATGTATCGTAAATGGTTATTTATCAGTTATTTAAACGTTAAAACACGTTTTTTAGTAAGGGGGTTAGTAATCACACTCTTACTGTTATGTTTTGGATATTTAAAATTTGATGTAACGTTAATATCGGTCGAGATTCATCAAAATAGTGATTAGGAATCTAGTAGAATGTCCATTTGAGGTCGATTTTGTGACATAACTTTTTTTTAAATGAAAACAAATAACTTTGTGTACACCACTATTTAATTAACAAAATCAACATTTTTGTTATTGTTTTTGGGGTGTTATGCCGTGTTTTGCTACCTCCTTCTCTAGCCTTTTCGAATCAACATGTTTCGAAAACTATGTTTTCTTCGTCAGGATAATAAGTTAACTTATTATCTTTTTAACTTATTATCCTGACGAAGAAAACATAGTTTTCGAAACATGTTGATATTGTTAATTAAATAGTGGTGTACACAAAGTTATTTGTTTTCATCAAATAAATAATGACGCCACAAAGTGAATTTGCGAATTTTGAAGAAATAACTTTTTTTTTTGAGTTAAAGTTTTCCATTAAATCCAAAGTTGGAATTTTTTGTTCAAATTTGAAAAAAAAACCGTTCGCTAGGGGGATACTATCAGCTGTAGGTCTTTTCAAATGCGTCTAAGCATAAAAGCGTAGAGCTTCTGGCTCCAAAAGTTTTTTTAACCCTTCAGTTGCTGAAAAGAAAAGAAAAAGCAAAAAAAAAATAAACAAAAAATCGATTTACTCGGATCCATTTTTTTTTAAATTCCCCAGTTTACCGCATGTACCACTAGTATCCGAACACCGTGTATAATGTGACGGTTTCTAACAACGGGATATAAGTGTGTAGTGCTAAAAACTTTAGCCATGATGGAATAATGTGCCGATTTTGAGCTTAATATGGATAATTACTGTTTCACCTTTGCCATCTCCATAATGGTTAAGAATTTGCATTTTTAAATGTTTCGAATCAAGTTTCGGTCACACTGTACACAATGTAGGTACACGTGTAGTGCACGTAGATATTGTAAAGTAATCTATTGCGCGTTAAGTAAATTCCCATCAGAATGTAACTTGAACCGAATTTTCATTGTTTTTCACTAAGTAGATGCGTGGATTGTACCTACGAAAAATTAACCATCAATGTTTTAAATACTTTTATAATTATTAAATACGTTTTGCATTCATAGAGGGACAGATAATGTCGATAACTATAAACAGGAATAAAAAAAATGATATAGGTAGGTAATATGTAAAATCCAATAAACGCTATAATCACCCGAAGCTCAAAGACTGAAGGCTCTATTGTAGGTTTCATCAAATTTACTTAATGTTTGTTCTGATGCAATCGATTATTTTAATTACAAGGTGGCTATAAATAATATTGTTACATCTCTAATTTACTGCGTTATTGATATGGGCGGTGGCGGTGTGGTGAGTGTATTGTGTTTGTGGATAGATGTTAGAGGTGGGCGGTTCAGTTTATTGTTTGAAATAACCGAAACTGTTTTAATTTTTCAAAATAAACGATTACTCAGAAACATTTAAAAAGGTGTATATTTAATGAATTAATTAAATTTGTTCGTTCTTTACAATCTTTGCACTTTGTAAGATATTAATATAAAGTAATTAAATCAATTATTAAACTGTAACTTTTCTCGGCGAAGCGTTTCGTCGCGATGAAGCGATTTGGTCGTTTTGCCTAACCCGTCGTAAGACCTTGTACAGAAGGGGCGAATTTGCAGCGAATCGTTTCGCGTGTATACCCGCGTACATTGTGTCCAGAAGGAACGTGGAACGCGCGAGCATTTGGGGACATTTTAACAATTCCGTATAAAAATTTTGCCGCTCCAATTCCCTTGATACGTGCACTCGCTCTGCAATTCGCGCGTAAACTGGACGCAACCATGAAGTCTGTACTGCAGTATCTCGACGCGCGATTTGAGAGTCTAGCGTACAACGCGCGTATTTTAAACTCACGCGATGCTTGTGGACGCAATATATTGGTGCCCGTTACCTCGTCAACGCGCGTATGTATTCGCGTGAAAAGATTAGCGGTGAATTCGCCCCTTCTGTACAAGATCTAACCTACAACGTTTCGGACGGGCGAATAATTTTTTCGAAGGCGTTTCGTCGCAAAGATCAGCGATGAAGTTTTGAGCGAAGCGTTTCCAGAGAAAGAGTTTCAAATAAAAGCGTTTTATCGTAATGGATTGCAATCGTTTAGAACGTAAACGGTTATGAAAAAACTGTTTCACCCACCTTATTATTAATTATTATACTCACCTCTAATCATAGATGTTAGAATTTCTCCGATGGCCTTGATAGTTTTTCCCACGCGCCCTGGAGGTGGTTCCAAGCCTTGGGGATACATAGATAATATTATATTATGTTGTACCTACCTAGGTGCTGACCGACTTAACAATGAATTGACAAGCCTTTAGCTACGTAGTTTAATACATCGTATTACTTATTGCTATTCTTGTGAAGACTAAACGAAAGTTCCACTGCCCAGAACCAGTATGTTAGAATGTCAAGGGCAGCCCTAAGTTTAGTGAAGTAGAAGGTTGTAGGGTTAACATAATTTAAGATGCAAAGAAGGAGGCGGAGAGAGGAGTAGGTAAGACAGTAGATACTTTGCTTTTCAAATCTAGTTTCATAACGTAAGCGTTTGACAAAACTTTTCGTTTTATCATTAATATTTCGGAGGCAGATTTTCATGATCGTGCAAAATCAATGTAACTGTGCGACGCGACATTTGTAATATTGATTTTATCTTTTATATTTTAGAATAGCGCATATTCAAAGGGTACTTTAGTATTTGAACCTTTTCTGATTTTGAACCCAAGGGTTCGACTAGGCTCAACTCTCACCTTTCTGCCACTAAGCTATAATTGTAAAGTTAATTACAAAGACTTGACTGTATTTTGATTTTGATATTTTTTCAGCAGAGTTCTTGGTAAAACTAACTTATTTCTTTATCGTAATTTGCGAAACAAAATATTTTTTGGAGTGGATGGCTTTGGGTATCCACCCATCCTAAGAATTTATTGCTTATGATAATATATTGAAACAATTTAAAACTTTTATCTCTTAGTTTTATTAATTGACTGTTACCGGTTGCAGCCTATCCCCAGAGAATAGAATGATGAACCTGGTAAAATATACGGATGAAAGTTTTAAATTGTTTCAATTTATCATCAAATTGGAATTTCAGCAAGAATTCAGTATCAGGTGTCAGTATCATAAAGAGCAATCTATTGCTTTGTTTTTATCAATGATTAATCTAAAGATTTCGTTTTTACATCAACGGGTCAGTCTTACTTCATATTTTAGGTGCAAGAGGTATTTTCGACACAAATTTACAACAAGAAATTGTTTTAATAGACCGCTGAAACAGAAAATTTGTGGAGTCACATAAAAAAAAATTATAATATATACGATGGGTTTAATTCAATTGAGAGAGCTTCTATGTAAGAACAATAATGAGCAGTTCCATTATCGAGATAACCTTTCGTTACCACAGCTATTTATTATTTCGTAATATCGCGTTTTGCTGGAATGTTCAACAACAAAAGGCGTAAAAGAATGATAATCCAAAAGCTTTGTGATTATGGAATCGTCATTATCATCAATCCATAATCCGAGATGGAGAAGATGCTGCTGGTTGCCAGTTACGAGATGCAGACGTAACGAATTTATATTTCTAATTACCATTATCTTTGGAGATTTCGAAAACCCAATTTAACGTCTCAATTCTCAGTGCAACACCTAAAGGCAAAGTTATAAGGATGCAGCAAAGCGATATAGTTCAGAATAAATATTTAAGTTTAGACGTTGTATGACATATTAACACATTCTGGGAGGATCTTGGAAGGCGGTTTGATTACCCCCGCCCCGGGAACCATTTAATTGATAACCAACACTATGCCACAGAACCACAAGGGAACCACGTTCGGTGATGTTTGTCTGGATCTTGGTTGCCGATGGGTCTACTCGCCAACTGCGTGGCAGGCCGGATCGGGAGAGACTGGTTGAGGAAGTCCTTTTGACGTCTCCAGCTGCACCCTCTCAGAACGGTTCCATGCCAACTGGGAATAATGTCAACTCAACACCTCCTTTAAAAGTCATTAAAATCTATGAAAAAAATAATTTTAAATTAGCCGATAACCCTAACCTAACATAACCTATTTAACCAATTTTTAATATATACATTTTTATCACTCTAAATGACTTACCTGAGATGGTTCTGAGTTGGTTTCATTCCGAGTTGGCTGGTCACCCTCAGAACATCTCCTTTCGTCTAGGTCTAGATTATCAGCCTCCCCAGTCCTCGTACCCTTATCCTTCCCAGAACTTCCCGTCCTCCCTTTCCTAAAAAGACCCTCCTCGATGACAGGGGCCCTGAGGGGATTTTTTTTCAGGAACTCCTGTGTGGAGCTAATGTAAAAAAAGTCTTTTGAATAAGTTTTACAAGACTTTTCACTAGATTTTGATGTGTTAAGCTTAGATAATCAATATAGTGATTACAAGTCTCACTGAGACAACGCGGTTTCACTGAACTCGGTCTATTGGACAAACTTCAGCGGGCCGTTCATATAGCTATTCCATTCGTACACATTTATTCTTTGAATGGCAATCCTTTTCATAAGTAGTGATACATTTTTTGTTCGATTAATATCAATATAAGGTGTCTCTTGCATTTTTATAATTTCATTGGTATTGAATCGCATGCAAGCATCAGACACCCAAACGGACGATCTCACACTGTCTGAGTATCTATTTTAATATTTATTATCTCATAAAATCTTATTATACAATTTTATAATGTCTGAGTGTTGTGAAAATTACAATTATAACAACATAAACCTATAATTATGACGACATCTTTTTCGGTCTGCTAATGCACTGCTTCCTCTGAGGCACCCACTTGGTCATGATTTTACCTAGCATTCTTTCCATCTCAGTTTGACAATCTTACGGTAGTTTCGTGCTCAATGAGATTCTCAACTTATTTGTAAATTTTAAATCTGAAGGACCCATATTCTGTTGCAGCCAGTCCAAATAGCTTCAACTTTTCATCCCTTGACTACTCGGTACCTTTGTAAACCATCCATAAACATAATTTACCATTTTATTGTGGCCAATAGCTAACCCAAACATGTATAAGGGAAGATAAGTGTCCCCCCTACGAGGAACACAATTCCAAATTGAATCTTTTGCTTTGAAGTTTTTTCTTGTTGATATGATTGGATTATTTTAATGAACAAAACAAGAAAAATCTAACTTTCAATATCCTCACCCCTCCCTCAGTCGCATGTATGGTTCCACTTGTGTGAAACAATAAAATCAAATTGAAAAAATACATGTCCCTTAGTTCTTTCATCATTGGTAACAACTAAGAACGAACCCACAGTGTCGCAAAGCGAATTCGTAATAAATTACGATTCTTTCATGGCTCCGCTATAAAGACACCTCTTTTACAATCCGAGAGAATGCAGTTGGCTACCTGTGGCCTGTTGACTCTATTATTAGCTGGCTTTTTATTTTGTGAATATTATATTTTATTTCTTTGAAATTATGATTCTGCAACCATTTATCGCCTTAACCACAGAAATGGCATAAACCAACGCAACGCGTTCCCATTATACTGTAAAATGTATTTATGAAACAATTTTGATTTGAAATATTATTCTCTCAATGATGATGATTTGAAATATTATTATCTCCCATTTTGGGTGGCGGTTATGGGTACCCCAGGTCACCCCAAGTGGTTCGCTGCGTTTGGTGACTTAGCAGAGGTGCCGGGTGTTTGTCCGGGCTTGGAGAAGGATGCGTCTGCCTATCAACTGCATGGTTGGCCGGATCGGGAGAGACTGATTGAGGAGATCTTTTGATCTCTCCGGCAGGACATCGCATTGCACAGCAGTGGGAGTGTTCGATTCCTGACCCCAGATTCTCACCCACCCCTCACACCCTTTTCCTTTACAGAACTTCCTTTCCTTACTCTCTAATTGTAGTTTCAATGTCTCTCAATAGATCTCATTAGTGAAGGTAATTAAATATAGTTTTAATGAGTCTCAACAGAGGTCAACAAAGTACTATATGAGAGAGACAACTGTCGGCCGTTCGGGTCTAATACCCGAACAGTTAGGAAGATAGCCGATGGTATCCGATCGACGGGTGGGCACCTTCAGTGACCATTTCTCCTGCGGCAGAACCACTCAGATCATTCTTTAGAACGGACATTAAGTCCACTTAAATATTCATTGTAAATAAGACGATAATAAATACTTTTGGTCAGGTATAATTCATTAATTTATCATTACTGCTGACTGAATAATAAAATATCATGGAAAAAGAACTAGTTGAAGATAATATTAATGATTCTAAATATTTGAAATATGAGATTGACAAATATGACGGTTTGACAGAAGGTGGCAATAGCGAAATTGGAAAACGCGCCGTCCCGGTTAGACGAGAGGTCTGGGTTCGAGTCCCAGTTGCGACCATTGTCTTTTTCTGTTTTTCTGTGTCTTGTTTTCTTTCATATTTTCATTTCGATTTAAAAGTGTTATCTTCTTCTTCAATAAAATAAAATATCACATTAAATTTTTAGATTTTCACGGCCAAGAAAAAAAAAATCACATTGCTTTAAAAAATTCCTTTTAGGAAAAAAATAAAATTAAACAGCTGAATTTTTTTAGCTTTAAAACGTTTTCAACAGTTTTTTCCCGTGCTTAATTAGAAACTCATAAAAATAGAATAACGCAAATTATGACACTAAAACCCGTACGCATGTTATTGCACGTATCTGAATTATAAATTAAATCAACTTGGTATATAACACGCATTACATGAAACCTTATGCGTTGTTATTACAGGTTTACCAACAATTCCTTAAATGTTTTGCAAAGCGTGATAACGCCAACAATAAAAAATCTGGTTCGTATTTCAGTGTCCGGTGAATATTGCAATGGGGTCATCAAACTGCTTGTATTCCTTCCTCCTTGCTTCGTGCAACGGTACCTTTAGTAATGCCTGCACTCGTTGCACTCTCGGTACCTTCCCGGTGCAGTCTGTAATACGATGCACTTACAGAATACAGACGGCGAATTATAAATAATTGTATGCATTCCTTGCATGTTGGTGTGACCTTCGTATTAGAATGGGTTTTCCGGCGTTATGAGTTCTTCTCTTGTTGTGTGAGAATAACAGATAATTTTTTTTAATAAAACAGTCAATACTTATCGACAAAAATATAGCGGTTAATAAATATAAGTGCTCTATTTTATATGATCAGCTATCAAAAGATTGAAGAATTTTAAATAAGACCTGATACTAAAGGCCAGTAGTTGCACAGAACTTTTTTATTTTTTTTATTTAATATTACCTAAATGATGATTCTTTGCAAAACTTTTACTGAGTTTAGATTGTTTTTGTAAGATCCTCCCCAACCTATAATTCCATAGATAAGTAAAGAATGAACAAGTGCATAGTACACATTTTTGATTATTGTTACATTTAAAATATTTCTATCTAACAAATAAATATATATATACATTTCCTTATTCTCTTCACCAGCTCTGAAATGTGGCTATTCCACGTCAGGTTTTGATCAATGATCACACCGAGATATTTAATTTCGGAAGAAGAGTTACTTACAGGATTATGTTGTTTACAAAGTACATTATCACATTTTTCATCGTGGATCACAATATTAACTTTATGATCAGGTATTTTCTGTAAGGAAAATAAGTGGTTTTTTATTGCATTAAGTGTGAGTAAGCTATTATCAAACCATGATTTTAAGATATTAATAATATTAAAAAAAAAATCTTCATTTGCCAATTTGTTAACTAGTTTATTAAGTATTTCAAATTTTCTATTTAAGTTTTTATACATAACTTTAAAGTTATGTATAAAAATATGTTTTTCATTTGTCAGTGTATATGCAAATGTGATCACTGCAGACACATTAGTCTAGGGATACTTATAATTGTATTTTAATTTGTTTTACATAAACCAAAATAATGTTGTATAAATATCCTGTTTGTGTCTCAAACAAATAAATAAATAAATAAACTTTAATGATTGATGTTCTAGTTCTTTAAAACTGGCTCATAATGGAATAATAACATAACTTGAATATTAAAATTTGACGAATTCTTCAAGTTCTCTGATATAAGATGCTTTCAGAGTATTCTTCCTCTTGCGTCGGTTCCTCATTGCTGAAGATTGCGACCCCTACTCCAATTTTCATGTTGGACAAGGTTCCTTCACTCGGAGAGGTGAGGACTCCGACGTACCAGACGCCAGTGATACTTGGTCGCTTCAGCGCATTGGTGACCTTCCTCTGCTGATTCTGCCTTCCACTTCACTAGTGACTATAATTTTCTCCCAGGTGGATTCCTTAGTTTGGCGAGCAACGAATCCAAAGTATCTTAAAATACTCTGTGAACAGAAAATTGAAAGCCTATTGTGGATGCCTAGCTCTTCGAGAATGGACAAATTTGTGCCTCTGGCTGTCCATGGAATTCTGAACATTTTTCTCCAGCACCACATTTCGGGAGATCGGCTTTTTTTGCTGGTTCTAATGTTTTTTAATTGTAATTTAATATTAATTTGGAAAATTGAAATTGATAGCCAAATGAATTAAAGCTGATACTTAATTAAACCTTAAGAAAATCGTATACACAAATAAATCAGTTAACCCCGTTTCATAGCTAGATAATGTCTACTTACATACAAACATTTTGTTTTGTCAATATGAACATTTTTCTTGGAATTTATCCCGCAAATCTAAACCCTTTCACAACCAGCGTTATTGTACATTAAATACATCTAAATTTAAATTTCTTTTACATAATTTCTGTTAATACTTCGGATATTTATCAATTGTTTTACGATATTTTGTTTTATACACCGACTTTGAGGTGATATTTAAGGAAAAAATCGTTATAAATAGGTTTTTTTGCATTTATCGATGTGTTTTTATTGCGGAAAGAGATAGCACCGCCGGTGAAAGTTTTTTTTTTCAAATAATATATTTGATTATGTGAATAGGTATGATACATCCTGACTCTTCTTGCAGTGTTAAAAAATTGGCGGAGAGCAAAAAATGTCCATTATATTTCATTTTGATAGTAATAAAACATTAAGGGCCATTTGTTTTAACAGAAAGCTAAATCGAGAACTAAATTAAACGTTAACCGACAGTTAAAGTAACTAGGATGTTAAATAGGACCACGCACTGTTTCAAGAATACTTTTGCAAAAGTAATATTTGTTAGTCTAGTCACAGTCTAAAAAGCAGAATATTCCTCGAAATTACGTGAAAAAACGCACCGCATTATTTTTTGGTGTGGCTACGCCATAAATACAATTTTAAAACCAGAACATTTCTAAAAATATCCGACTGTATTTTGTTTCGCGTCGTTTTGGGATCTGACAGCTTTATTCCTATAAAAATATTTGTGAATATTTAAAAATAAATGACATAATAATATATACGGTATATTACAAAAAAAATTATTTACTTTCAACTAGTTGTAATATCTCCTTGAATTTGATGTGTCACAAATTTTATGAGAGCTTTCGACATGCAGTACCGCACCATAAATGCGGGATTGTCCGAAATAACCATATCATTAACGGGTCGAAATGTTTTTGGTTTTTGCTGCAAGACATTTTGACTGAGGAATTCATCGTTATTATCATCATCTTATATAATAATAATCAATGTTGAAGCGCGCAATTTCGTACCTTACCTCCAACGGAACTGTCAAATATGTCAAAATATTGGAGTAACTTTAGCGTAACTATCGATTTTCGGAAAATAAAAGCAAAAGTTAAAAGTGACATAGAACAGACGGTTAAATTGATTGAAAAACGCATTTTGGTGATATTTAACTGTAAATTTTTTTTTCACTCTTAAATATATTTAGCAACCGTTGAAACAGACAGCTCTTAATATAACAAAGTTAAAGATGCATATTTTCAAACAACTAAATTAATTGTGTTTTTAGGTTTTCACGGCCAAAAGTATTTTTGTTATTTATTTTTAGGGTGTTATGCCGTGTTTCGCTACCTCCTTTTTTAGCCAACGTTTCGGACAGCGTTACAGTGTCCATCATCATCGCTCATCTGCATCATCGCTCATCATCGCTCATCTGCATCATCGCTCATCTGCCCTGAGCAGATGATGATGGACATTGTAACGCTGTCCGAAACGTTGGCTAAAGAAGGAGGTAGCGAAACACGGCATAACACCCCAAAAATAAATAACAAAAAACTAAATTAATTAACTATTTAATGAAATTAAAGAATTTGAAAATAGATTTACCGTTACTAAGTTCCAACTTAGTGCATAATATTATTACCTAGACAGGCCATTACTATCTTGGCAAGTTGTCATGAATAAATTAATATATTGTCCTATCATTAATTAGCCTTTATTGTAGTGATTAGCGGCAGATTCACGTGGGTCGCACTTAAGAGATGGTACCTATCTAATTTACGGCTCACAACACTCGTAGGCGAAGTGATATCGTGAATATATTTTAAATTAATTGTGTTTTTTTCTTCTTATTATATAAATTCAAAGATGCTTCTTGGAGATTCAATTTATTTATTGTATTCTTTAGATTGTGAAATTTTCTGCTTTGTTTATTGAATAACGTTTTTTTATTAATTTCTTTTCAGGTAAGTTCGAGTTTCTAATATAGACAAGTCGCTCCGGATCTGAGAAGGATTGACATCAAAGCTTAAAAGCATCAAACGCAGGTGAGTTATAAGATGATTTTAATTATTTTTAGTAATGAACTTTTAAATGATCCATTGTATTAAGAATTGAAGCATACATCAACATCCTCAACATAAACGACATTAAGAAAGTGTACTACGCTTTATGTCAATCACAAATAGAGTACGGGATAACTGGATGGGGATCTGCCTTGAGCACTCACATGGACCGGCTCAATATAGCCCAAAAAGGAGTACTAAAGACAATTTTGAAATTACCGGTTAGAACTCCGACAGAAGAATTGTTTCAAAGCATTCAAGTCTACAACATACAAAAACTTTATTCAAAAAATATTTTATTTAAAATTAAAAAAAAACATATCAGAATACTCCATTGTCCAACATAGATACACAACCAGGGCAATAAACCAAAATATTCTAGCTACAGCCAGTTTGAAAACATCTTTTGGACAAAGAAATATGAAATTCAATGCGACAAAACTATACAACGCTCTACCAACTCAAACAAAAAAATAACAGAAATAAATAAATTTAAAACAAAAGTAAAATATGGTTGAGAGAACAAAGTGAAAATGAACTATCAAACATACTGGACCATGTAAAGACAACTGGATACTAAATACAAATGTGGAAAAACTACAGGCCGCCTCAGAACAGGGAACCCTAGTGAGGAGGACTGTGAAAAAAAAAACTCTATAATACCTTAATATAATACAATTTATAAATACATTATGTACAAATTTTGCTATAGATACTAATAAAAAAAAAATAAAAAAATATCGATTGTTAAAATAAGATTCTTTCTAATTAATAAAAAAAAACTTCGGTTAATAAAATAATTTCATCTGTCGAAATGTAAAAAAAAAGTTTTAATGCGAGAGATTCTAGTAATATTGTTTTGCTTATATTTAAAAGATTTTTTTTTAATTCTGAAGGATGAAAGTCAAATTCGTTTTAAAAAGTCAATACCTGTCGGAGCGGTATGATTTCTTCGAAAGACCACTCAACTGTCAACATGTTTCGATTAAATAATTCAATGGCTTATGATTGCAGCAATATTGTCGAAAAAAAATCTTCGGAAGATTTCGTTTTCAAATTTTTTTTCTACAAAAACCAAACAAAAAATTTCTGCAACATTACAAACCCTCACCCCGACCCTAACTCAATACTTGCGAATTTTTAAAAATTATAATTTAAGTTAAAATAAATAAAAAAATGTCAAGAGACCAAAGGTTCATTTTTTAATCAAGTCAAGTACGTCCCTCAACACCCTGTATAATGAACCATATAAAAACCCCAGCGCGGCGTAACGAGGACTTTGCACAATGTTTTTCAAAATCAGATGTTGATAGTGACCTTTCTCTTGTTTTGAAAATCATGTGTACAAAATTTCATCAATCTAGAAATAAAACTGTAGATTTGTGTATAAATCAAAACCAGCCACAGTCACTCTTCTTTATATAAATAAATATACTAAATAAAAATGTTATATCCCTTCCCCATGCCAACTTTTACCCCCTCCCTCTTAGGTAACTCCCCCACACCCCCACGAAAGTTGATGTTCAATCTCCTTTTTCTATTTTTCATTTAAATACTCTGTAACTTTGTTTTTTTTTATTAAATATATTTTATTCACCCTGGCGAAGGTTCAGGTCGAACCGAAACCGGTTGGTAAAAAATATAACAATGTAGAAATAAACATAGTTATTTTATTGTCATTATTATACATAAATATACTTTAAAATAATAATTTTTTTTAATGATTATAAACAATTCAATTCTTCTGTTGCGATACACAAACCGTTTCTTATATTCTGTTGCAACGACCGAAGGAAATTAAAGATTATGCATCATGACCACATCCCACATCTCACTTGTCACAAGTCCAAGATGACGTTTATATTTTTAACGTATCAATAAGTTATTTTCACAGATGCATCAAGCAAGCAGGTGAACCAGGGCCAAGGTTTCCTGCGAGACTAACTAAAAACGTAGTATTGTAAACTCGCCGTCATTTGGTGGCGCCATAAATTAAAATCTGATCACCCGGATATACTCGTGTACTTGGTAGGTACGTCTTTATTTTTTCCTGGTGACCGTAAAAACGAAAGTTCCCCACACGGCGCAGTTGCCCTGCAATAAAACACTTGTTCATCTGGCGCCAGCATGTTTGTCAATCAAGCTTTCCAAATGTAAGAAAAAAACAACAATCAGCGTAGTTAATAGTGACCCGACAGTTGATCCGACGACAATTGGCCCCTGAAATGATATTTACTATAAAATATAATTTTTTGTGTGTTATTTACCAATTTTAAACGTAAAATCGACTTCAAAATTACCCTTAATAATAAGTTGATATAAATATCAAACGAATTTTTATACAGTGTCGATTTTTTGTACTTATGCGCTGGTATACACAGTATGTAGACAAATAGATTTTTCCTTGATGCATTTGAATAAAAATATGTTTTATACTTAGTTATTTTACTTAGTTAATTGAAAGAGTACAGCATAAGTTTTTAAGATTTATTAATTATAAACTCGGAATACCTATCGAAGAACTAAATTATGTATATCTAATGGAATTACTCAATATAAGCGATTTAACGTCAAGGCGTGTAGCGAGCGATTTCGTTTGCCTTTTTAATATTGCGAATGGCAGACTGGACGCCCTCGATTTAACTTGTAAAATTAATTTGCGAGTACCCACGCGTGATACCCGTTCTAATGCACTTTACTTTGTTACCAATTCTACTAATAATTATTTTGAAAACTCTCCAATACAAAGACTTCATATACTCGGAAATAAATATACTTCAATTGACGTTTATCGACATCAATCGATTTCTAAATTTAAACTCAGTATATCAGAACATTTAAAATAAAGCTATAAATATCATGCACTATATAGCACCTTTATCGATATATTATTGTAGCTATGTTTCGATAAACACGTACCAAATATGTATAACAAAGATTGCTAATTATAAACATAAATAATGACAATCTTGTCTTATTTCTCTTTATAATTAAAATAACTATCTCACATTAATTTACGTGACCATATATTCTATTTTACCTGCTTTGTGTCATATCTAGTGTTATCTATGTTTTGTTTCTTATATCTTATGTTATCTTTTTTTTTTCTTACAGTTATATTATGTTTATATTATATTTTGTTATTTCCTATACTTTACCAAAAACATGTACTGCACTTTATGTAAAAGCCCTATGGGCGTTTAAATAAATAAATAAATAAATATTTGGCAGTACATCCTCTCTGCACATTCTTGGTCACTTGGTTATATTTTGTGTAATAAGGAACTCCAGTGAAAAATATTATGGCTTTAAAAAAATATGTTCATATAGACCAATAAACGCTGATTCTGAATATATAAGTTTTATTAAATAATATTTAACGTAGAGTTTTAAAAAAATATATTAAAAAGTCCATTTTAAAACAATTCATTAAAACACCCTGTCAAGTTAAGTGTCCTATTATTGAATTTGTGAGGCGTGACGTCACCGCTTCCGTAAAACGCTCCAATGCTGAAATTCAAAATGGCGGCGGTCGAACAGTTGATTCCAGTTCCCTACGAAATTCATGCCGAAATTCATGCAAAAAAATGAACTGGAGTTCTCTATTAGGTATACCGTATTTTCCCTAAATCGACAGCATATTGTATATAAGTATGCCGGGGGGGGGCAACTGTCAGTTACTATAGTTAATGTTAACTTGTGATTATGAAAATGGGTGACCTATGGCAGAGGTGTTGGTTATCCAATAAATTGTTTCCTGTACCTATACCCGCCCCCCAAATTGAATGCTCTTGGTTCTTCCTGGTCCTTCTTGTCACTTCTTTGTACTTCTTGTATTTTCTTGCTTCTCCTTGGCTCTCCTGCAGGTTCTTGCTTCATCCTCCTCTCTCTACACCTAATGCAACCTCTCTCTACACCTCTTCTAATATCCTCGCGCTTCTGATTGGCACTTCTTATCCATTCTAGACTCTTCTTTACTTTGTGATATGGTGTATCATACGTGGAAGTAAGTACGGTGCTTAATTTTTTGATCTAATTGAATTAATTCACATTGAAACATTTACAGTGGTTGCATTTTGAATCGAGCTTAGTAAGTTTAGACCTCAGTACGTTACCTATTCGTATACCTCAGTTTTCCTGCAATAAGGTCGAAGAGTTTAACACTTTTCGTCCTACGTGTTGCAGCGAATGAAGTCTATTAATTCACTTTCCCTGTGGCGGAGCTACCTTCATTAACCGGTAGAGTTCACGCAAAATTGAACACAATATTTAAATATAAAACCCATCGAAATGCTCGCTCACTTTCTTTTTTACACAAAATGTCACATTCCTTTAGTTTCTTACGAGAGCAGGAAAACCTGAAGACATAATCATAAATTAACGAACTACGCAAATTTAGGTTCACGATGAATAAAAAGTAAATTATTCATACGATAACATCAGCAAATGAGCGTAAACACTGGCTGACAAATTGTTTGAATAAAATTAATTTAATTAAATTAATGTCAGTAGTGCAAAAAACCTTGTTGACTTTTGTCATAATCTTGTTTTATTGAGTTCGGCAAAGAATGATTGACTCTTTTAAATGGTTGAGTATAGAAGACTTCATTCCATAGATAGTTTTATTCCTTGTAAATCCTGGTAATTTTCCTTCATTTGTAATAATAATAAAATAATGTTTGATGCCCTTTTCAAAAACAAATATGTAATAAAATAAAATTTAGTTCTTTTTTCGAAAATCAAATGATAATAAAAAAATGCTCCCTTTTCGAAAATCAAATAATGATGGAATAAAGTTTTTTGCCCTTTTCGAAATTCAAATAATATCGAAATAAAGTTTAGTGCCCTTTTCGAAATTCAAATAATAACAAAATAAAGTTTTGTGCCCTTTTCGAAATTCAAACAATAACGAAATGAAGTTTTGAGCCCTTTTGAGTATCAGATTTAAGAAGAAGGAGAATAATTGTTTTCGAGAATATTTAATTTTGCACTCATTTGCAAATTTGGATCCTTAGAATTGAATGTAATCTGCCAGAACTCAAATTAAGACAGTTTACATTTTTTTTTAAATATTTAATCATTTTAGTAAAAACGCAAGTTTTTTTTAATGAAATTCATGTGCGTAATTATGTTATTTTTTACTGAGCCTAGCGAAGTCCTATTTTAACTCGACAATTCGGCATTTCGTCTGTCTGTAAATTTGTTCGTTACGCTCCGGTTTCGATTCAAGATGGAAGCCGTGTTAGATACTACATTCTTATCCCTCCATGATCGCGGTTCTTACTACGAACTGTCAAATCGGTATGACCAATATTAAAATATATAATACATACCGGCCTGAAGAAAGTTTTAATAAATAATTGTCAATAAGATGGCGAGATTTATTTGGACAAATTATATATTTGCATATTTGAAATTAAAAAAATGTTAAGAAAAATATTTCTGGTTTACAATTAAGTAGGTGGCTTTTTAAGTACCTATTTAAGAATCTTATGATTGAGAGGAAATTTTGATTTTGATTTATTAAATAAGAGAAAATTAGAAACACACTTTTTTGGACGCCTTTTAACAGCGCCTCAAATTATTTAAAAAAAAATTATCACTTACAAAAATGAGGTTATCATATTAGGTATATATATATATAGGCATGTATTATATAAATATGAAAAGTTTATCTTAATTTTTCAAGTCTTCTTATTTTACGACGTTAATTACCGCTAAAATCTTAATTAATAACCGTTACTGGTATGTTTTCAAGTATATTTTAATATTTCGTAAAAATTATACATTTCTCGCCTCCGATACTTTCTGCATAAACATTTAATATACCGGTCAATACTCCGGACAGAATGACTGAATGTCAGCAGAATTTCAAGTGGGAGGAAGGTCGTACGGAGCATCTTTGCTTTATTACAAGCTGTCGGACATAGCGCCAAATATCACTGAAATTAGTTACGAAATGAAATGGCGGAACTAAAATCATTATGCAACAGTTTTTTTGTGACAAAAATGTTCCGTTAGGTTGTTATGTCATAGATTTTTGTGGTAACCAAATATTTTTTGTTTGTTTTAAATAATATGTGTATTCTTCTTTGAATTACTGGAGTCGTACTTAAAATATAAAATGAACTGGTATTTATATAAATATGTTCTGTTTCTGTTAGTTACGTGAAATGTGGTTGAGGTTAGTGGGAAACATTGTTAAAATATCAACATTATTCAACATTATTCGAAGCCTTATGCATCAATCTGTTGATCTGCAATGATTTTCAAATATAATTGTGCAAATTTAATAACACTAGTTCATCGTTCGCTAGTTTTTGGTTGAACTTGATTGGAGTTAAATATTGATAAATATTTAGGAAATGTAGTTAAGGCCGCACTCTTGAAACGCACAGCGCTGAAAAAGAAGAAGATGGAGAGATATGTAATTACGAGTGTTGGACAGAGCGCGCTAATATGTTTAGTCGTAGAATAGCAGCGAAAATTGCGAAAAAGCTTAATAAAACATGACTCGTTTAAAATAGAGCAAAAATCTCGTGGAACATATCTTAAGTATCATAAAGAAACATTGTGAATTTTTTCACAAATATAACTTGTAAAATAAAAGAAATAGACTTGTTTAAAATAATTTTCGGAGCATACTTTGCGATTTTTTTCTATCGAGGGAATTTCATATAATTTGCGTTTCGGCGTGGAACGTATCTAGATATTATCTTCAAAAATAACATATATTTTTTTAAGAGCTTAAAAACTTCAAATGTTTAAGGGAGATATGTAAGAAATCGGTCGAAATACGAATAGTAGACCCTTAATTGCTCACGATTTAACCAAAAGAAATATGTCATTTTTTTAAATACTAAAATAGAAATGTGGATCATTAATGCAGGTGCTCCTAAGATTAGCTAATGTTACATTTTTAATGACATTTGTAATAACATTAAAAAAATGTTACAAAAACGTTTTTATGTTTTAAGGATAATATTACAATAGATTCGTCCCAATTAAAAAAAAGTGCAAACCAGGTTTGGTGCTTCTCCACGCGTTCATAAATTTTTCATACAACTGACAAAAATTAATATGAAACTGATTTTAAATTAAAATCACAAAATATATCTAGTCCAGCATTTCCTGGGCTTTTTCGAAGTAGGTCAAGTGAATAAAATTTCGTCGGTCTCAGAAGAAAACTATAGATTTGTGTACAAATCAAATCCACGCCGCACGACACAAATTCTTTATAATATGAATAGAAGAAGCCCATATTGTTTAGAACTGATTGCCAGGTGTTTTTCACGATATAAATTTTTAATATTTATTTATTTATTTTACATATATATTTATTTATTTATTTAACGCCTAGAGGGCTTTTACATGACTTATAGTATAATTTTAATTTGACAGATACCTTTAAAACTTATAAAATAATAAAAACAAAATTTCATTTGATAAAAGTCATACAAACACACAAACAAAGAAAGAAAAATACAGCTATTTTATAGGTTTATAAGATGTGTTTAGTAATAGTGTTGAAACAAATGTTTTAGATGATCCACAAAACTCGCCAACTTGATATTGAATATGTCAAAATCACCCAAATACTGGTTTCCCATGGTGTGAAGTCGTTGTATCGGAGAGTGGGCAATGTAGTTACGCTTATGAGTGCTGCTGTAGAATATTGTATTTTGTCGTGTTGTTCATGTGGGTGTTCGTAAGTTAATGAGTTGCAGGAGTTTTGAATAAAGCAGTAAATCGTTTATTTTACGTCGTATTTTTAATAAGAAATCTATTTTAAGTCTTCTACTGGGATATTTAATTTAAAATTTATAAAACGCAGATTTTTTTTTTGTATTCGCTCAATGTTATTAATAAATATTAAGAAGATATCGAAAATTTCGAATCAAATCTCATCTAATAAAAATAATAACAAATGGGGTAGGTAAGGTAAACATTATCAACATACCCGTTATCAACAAACCAAGCAAGCAATGCCTTCGTTAACCTGCCCCCACCTGGCCGTCACAATCCGCGCAGGTGTTCCCCGACCGTCTAACACCGGGCACCGTACCTGACCGCGGGCGGCCAACAACTCTGAGCGGCGCGCCAGTTCGATGCCGCTTCGCGAGGAGACGCCACGTACCCTCGCGTCACGTCACTTTACAACGCCAGTTCACGTAGCGCCGCGAAAAGTGCGAAAGTTTACGTTCCAAGTTTAAGTTTGAAATCAAATCGACGCCGTTCGAAAAAAAAAAACTTTAAAAAGTGCAAATTTATCGCAGTGCTTTTTGGATTAATTTTGACACCAGGAGATCATCGCAATGTAACACACAATAATTTTATTTATTTATTAAGAGACAGCTTTTACGCCTTGCAAGGACAGAAATTAGCTGGTATTTTTTTTTTAAATATTATTGTACGTGTTTGTAGGTTTTTTCAAAAATCTTAGTACACCAAAACACAAATAAAGCGGCCTCCGTAGAGTGTTAGGGTATGATGCACGTAACTTTCAGGGGTGGGATTCACGGGTTCAGTTTCATATCACATGCAAAATAAATGCATATTTTTTGTAGTTTTTTTCTTAATGGGGGTTTTCAATCATGACGTTATTTTTTAATTTATAATAATATTTAAAACAAATATTATTTTGTAAATGTATTTAAAAAAAAATATATATTTTTCAATACACATTTTTGATTGTAGTCTAATAAAGTTAAACCTATATAATAAAATTTAAGTTATTCTGTAAAATTGATTTTCTTAGTTTCCTGAGATATTATACTTGCAGAACTATGCTTTGATTTTTTTTACATATGCTCCATACAGAAGGCCCTGAGAAAAATAATTTCCCTCAGGGCCTAAGTCATCTTTGAGGATGCTGTATGGAGGATTTTTTTTAAGGAAAAGGGTTTAAGGGAATCTGGGAAGAAAAAGGGTTTAAGGCGTGGCCACGCCACGGCCTACCCACGCGTGGGTAGGAATTTGAAGTTCAGTGGATCCTGGTCATCCGCCCCCAAGACCTAGACAAACCTTAACCCATGATACCCCTGCTAAATCACCAAACGTAGCGAATCACTTTAAATAAAATTTACTTTAAATACAAAATTAAATGGATTTCTACGAATATAATGATACAAAACAATTCAAATACATGCACGGGGTGTTGAAAGACCTACTTGACTTACTTTAACCAGTGATTCCTGACATTATTTTGAGTAAAGAATGTAAATGAAATTTTGGTCTCCGGTGACATTTTTGACGTTTTTTTCAACTTAAAAGGTATGGGGGTTAGGGGGTTACTCGGCTTGAAGAAATTGTGTTTGGTTATTATATTATAGTATATTTTATTTAGCTATAAAACTTACATTTTATATCTAATATAATCTAAACTTAATCTACAATAATATTAAAATTTGGACCTCACAACATTAAGACATAAACTACGAAAAACTGCAAGACTTTTAGCCTCCTTAACATTTATCGGGAGTTCGTTGAACATTTTAAAACCTTTATAATAAATATTGTTTTGTGTTCCCGACAACTAAGACCTGGACAACCTTCACCCCCCATGTACCCTGGCACAAAACTGTTAGCAAACGCAGTGAACCACTTAAGATCACCTCAGGCAGAGGTGTTGGCTGTCTAAATATAACTTTTATTATTATTTATTTATTATATCATATATTTAAGGGTTTGGGATTGATTGGTTCCTGGGTGTTTTATCAACTTGATGTACGGTATTAAGAAATTTGTTAGAATCATACGAGTAACTTGGCCTTGAACTTTTGCTGTTATAAAAATAAAAAAAGTTGATTTTATGTACGTTAGCCAAAATATATTAAAAAATAACAACAACAAAAAACTTGTTCATATTTACAGCAATCTACGACAAAAATAGCATTTCGGATTACAACATGAACAGTTGAACAGGTAGACATAGACACATTGTTGCACTCTGTTATTAAGTAGGTAGCGTAATTACATATGGACGTTTTTAGTGGAATTCTTTATGCCTGTGTTACTTTTTTACAAACGTTTAGTGCCGCCTTGATGGCCTTCAGCCGTTTGTGATTTGCATAGACAACACAACTGCATTATTTTATGTCCGAAAGCTGTGTTTTTAAAAAAAAAAAAAATTTATGTGAATACCGCACAAGAGTACTAACGGCCCCCGTCTGGAGCCAGTGAGACTATGGCATTCCCAATTGGGGTGTGTTATGAGGCTGGGGGAAGGGGGGGGGGGGGGGGGTGTAGAAGAGCAAGTTTGAAAATTACCTAGATTAGACCTGGTCACTAAACAAGGCGAAAGCCATTTCAAAAAGTTTCAATTCAGAATGGTGATCTTACACCAGAGCGATACTGATACTTGCCATACTTGCTCAAGCATTTGGGACTTTTGTGTCGTCATCGCATAGACAAATACAGTACGTGAATATAAAATAAAATCAATTGAAAGTGCCTAAGAAATGTGATGTCAACAGGGCTGGGCAGTATTTGAATTACTTGTATTTCAATTACTTCCTAAAAATGTATTTTGTAATTGGAATTTAAATTTAATTAAATGAAGACATTATGAGCGAAACTCAATCGAAAATCTGGAAACAGAAAAATCAGAAAAAGATATTGGCACCTCTGGGACTCGAACCCAGGACCTCCCTACTTTCCGGGTTGGGCGCTCTTATCCACTGAGCTAAGGTGTCGATATCCAATTCGGTCACTTTTAACTGTACCATACTTCGACTAAGAACCACCCATATTATCTTCATTTTTATTAACGCATATTTTTATTGGCTGCCATCTTTATGAATGATTGCAAGATTCAACTCGAACTAAATGCAATCTAGATGGTGCCTGGATAAATTATTATCCATTTTATTTAATGTGCGACATCTATTGACTCTTCTGCAAGTCTGGGATGAATATTATTATTTATTATTTTAACTTTATGAGTAAAACCTCAAACTGTAATATTTAATTAAATGAAGACATTATGAGCGAAACTCAATCGAAAATCTGGAAACAGAAAAATCAGAAAAAGATATTGGCACCTCTGGGACTCGAACCCAGGACCTCCCTACTTTCCGGGTTGGGCGCTCTTATCCACTGAGCTAAGGTGTCGATATCCAATTCGGTCACTTTTAATTACTTCGACTAAGAACCACCCATATTATCTTCATTTTTATTAACGCATATTTTTATTGGCTGCCATCATTATGAATTTGGAATTTGGAATTTCAATTACCTGATGCTGAGGTATTTTGTAATTTGTATTTCAAATACTTATGGCGTCAAAATACATTTTCAAATACATTTTCAAATACATTTACCGATCTTAATAATGATAATGAAAAATTAACTGACATAGATAGTAATTCATAGACTAAAAAACGCTAGAATCCAGAGCAATAAATGTTAATATTTAGAGTTGGCAACACTGTATGTCAAAGCAAGTATCTTGTCAATTGTTGTTTTCATCTTTTTGCGGTATTTATTCACGAAGACGTGCGTTAATTGATAATTGATAATGGATGATCAAATTCCGTCAAAACCATAAAACTTTACAAGTGGAGCGGAAATGAGATGTGTCTTCTGAGCAATATGATTGGTCAATTTTTGCACGTCTCTGTTTCACTCTGCTCAGCTTTACTTCTATGGAAACGCACCCTTAGATAAGAGCACTTACGACAATTTATTGCAACCAAAGGTTCTACCAAAACCAAATGTATTTTGTAATTTGTATTTTGTATTTGAAATAAAAAATACTGTATTTTGAATTTCAAATACACGACTTGAAAGTATTTTGCATTTCGTATTTTAAATACACGCGAAAAAATATTTTGTAATTTGTATTTTCATTACAGCAAAGCATGTATTTTGCCCAGCCCTGGATGTCAAAAAATTTCAATATATCTCCACCAAATGAATAGAAACTTCAATTTCAACTCATGCAAGACGTAATGTATAACGCATACCAATGAATCCTTATAATATCCAAATCTCTTTGATCCAATTGAATGTTACGAACCGGATAAAGCCGAAATTGAAATCAAACTACAAGTCAAACAAAAAGCTAAACAATGGAACTTCCAACAATATATTTTATAGGAACACATTAGCGAAAGAAAAGCATTTGGCGAAAGTAGTTTGTCATTGTGACAATCGATGTATATTGATGATAAATCAAGGCTAGGTATTTATAAAAACATATTTCTACACCTAGCTCAATTGACTATTTTTATTTATGCAACAGCAGCAGATTTTTTGCAGTAGAATTCAGTACCGTCTATCTTGGTATAGAGCGGAATGTCTGCGTTTTTTATTTGATTTTGGCACTATTTCTGGATAATTTTATGCAAAACTAATAGCAGTCAAACGCTAGACTTCCTGAGAGGTAGGTAGTTACGAGATAGGATAAGTTAAGAATATAAGGTGTAGTTATTATTAAAAAAAATATAAATATAAAACGAGTACACTGCTGAATTAGTGGTTATTTTGAGATTAGTCCTATGGTCAGAAGACCCAAACAAGAAAAAAAAAACCTGTTACCGTGGAAAAATTGGCCAATCCGTTTATTTTTATTTGTTTATTTTTATATCAAATTTATTAATATTATTATAAAGTTCTGCATATATTTTAGTTTTTATAATTGTGATAGCTGTTTCGGCTTGCAAGGCCATTCCAAAACTGTGGTTAGACCACTTTGAGACTACTTATTTACATGATTCTAAATTTCAATTTTGATGGTGCCTGAATTGATTTATTATCGGTTAAACCGATTTACTGAGAAGATAATTGTGACAATTGGCATCGAACAATCATCGAATCGAACAACGATCATCGAATAATCGAACATTGGCTAATTTGTGGTGTACTTGAAATTTGTGTTACTCCTTTAAATGTTAACCCCACAAACTAGAGAATCTATTGTTACAATTATTTTATCATTAATTTGGTTTAACCGGTAAAAAATCAATTTAGACACCTTCAAAAATTAACATTTCAAATCCTATACATAGGTAGTCTCAAAGTGGATTAACCACAGTTTGAAAATTACCTTGTTTACTTCGAAACAGCTGCCACGTAATAAAAAAACTTAAATAAATAAAAAAAAAGTTCTACAAATTAAACACAAAAACAATTAATAAATCCGTTTATATTTTTGTTTTTCTTAACGGTTAGTTTATCACCTTTAGAAAATAGATGTCAGTCGGTTTAAAATTCAATATTTTCGTTTTTACTGGCATTGCAATGGAAGATTCTCTATTGAAGAACATTTATCAATGCTTTCTATGTTCCAATTGATCGGCTAGTAGCCGAGTGGACAACTACCTTGGGTACCCAACCAAAACATCGTGGGTTAAATTCTCTGCTAGCTAAAGCTAAATCAAATATTGTCAGGTTATTCGTAACCCATTAAGGTTTGATTTTCTTTAAAAAACATTAAAAAAAATTACATATATTAGAATATATGGCATTGAGATATTCTTTATACAGTCTTACATACTATTCGCCAGGTTATTGTGAGTGAATAATCCACATATTATTATCGGTTGACTAATCTTCAGCCCTACAATTTGTCGCATTGGTGAACTTAGCGACATAGTCTCTACTCTCTACTAGTCTAGCGGATTGTTAGGTGAATTCTTGAAATTAAAAACACTTTGTAAAAAACGGAACATTATTATTTATCGTTTATTTATTATTCGTTCTGATTTATTTGTTTTCCATTCTCTCTGAATCGCACTTAGCTATTTGTGCATAAATTATCCACGCACAGTTTTCGCTTTCATCTCGAACCAATTTGTATTGAAAGATTTATCTCGTAATTTATAGAGCTTGCTCCGGTTACGTGAGCGTTGTATGGTCGGAATTATCTTAGAAATTACGATGGTATGTTTCCGCCAAGATACTGAAAGGCGAAACATGTTTCTAAATAAAGTAAACATGGATTCTACGGCACCATTTAGCAGTTATTTCGTTTTAATAACGTCGTTTGTTGATGATAAGTACTTACACGTAGAAAATAAATTACGTAAAAAAATGGCCCAAATATATTGCATCTTGTCTTACGTTTTTACTGTTCTATATTTTTCTAGATATTTTTCCCAGTTTTTGGGCTTCCCAGCCTGTCACAGACTCATGGCATGCTATCTTATTTTTATTATTACGTATGTTCTCATTTTAGCTGTGTCAAAAGGAGAAAACACCAGGCATTTGCATTTAAAAGTTTACCATAGGCGCAATCGAAAAAATGAAATAATTATATGATACAACATTTAGCATTTGAAAAATAATGTCAAGTTTTGCATTTTTAAAATTTTCTTTTCTTTTATAAAGCCTTTGTCTAACTGAATAATAATAATAATTTGTCATCATGCAAAATATCAAATGCTTTAGGGGTTACATGAACAATATTCCCCGGCTTACGACGAAACTTACCTGAAAATATTTGCATTTCCATCGTTCAGAATTTAAGCAGCATTTTCTATTATAAATTCCTCAAATTAATAATGTAAGCAACCATCCTGCTAAACCTTCCCAGCATTTCGTGGCATTTCGGATGAGGTGTTTGATTTAAGATCACAAATGTCAAGAGTTAAAGGTTAAATTAACTAAGCAATTCTAGGTTGGGCTAGGTTACAGCGAAGTAACAATGTGTTAGGTTAGGATATAATGTGTACGGTTTTTGTAGGAGTGGTTCATCGTTTCATCGCTAAAAATATACTCATCTTAGTGTATAAAAAATAATGTTTCTTCGTTTGTCCCTTTGTCCCTAAACCATTCATCTCATTGCGATGAAACTTTGGTGAGTTGTTGTGCGCACGCCCGTGAAGTTTTCTATAAATTCTGGTGAGCTCTGCGTTATGAAATTTGTATAAAAAAATTGCAATAGGACGCACACGAGCTGTTTGATATCGGAATGTACCGGGACTGAATGTAGGGAAGGTGGAGGGGGAACGCGTGAGGGGAAGGGGACGTGTGAGGGGAAGGGGAGGCGGAAAGGAAATGGGACGAATGGGAAAGGACATGTAGGGAGAAACAATTTATTTATTAAGTGGCATTGCCACGCATGCCGGTATATTATAGTATATTGAAAATTGAAACGATCGCTTAATATTAAAGTTGATTCAAAATTTTGTTAAAATAAAATTTAAAGGAGAAAAATGATTCCGATATTTTTTGTTGCTGTTTGCGCTGCATTCATAATTCTTTTGCTGATATCCTTGCAGTAATCGTATCAGTAATTAAATCGCATCCTTAAATGTACATTTCTTACGAATCCAGTTATCTTTTTTTTAAATTCTTGTTCTCGTTACTTACATAAGTGACCATGACATAGTCAAATACTAAAAAAAATTTATACGTAAAAGCCCCACCCATGAAACTGCGTCCACATGCTTCGTCCGGTGTTGTGTTGTGGCCGAACAAAATTTTAAAAAAGTCGAAACAAATCCTTCTGAGGGATCAGCAATTAAAAATGCAATATTTTCCATCATAAAAAAAAACATATTTTTCCAAAATAAACAGCCAATAATAATATTATTATTAATAATTCAGCATTTTGAAAGATCATCGTTTCTTATTGTTCCCATTCTTTTCGCCAATTAATTGCATAAACTCTATTTTAGCTCAGTGGTTAGAGCAGAGCCCCGGCAAGGTTAAGTTCCAGGGTTCAATTTCTAGATATGACCTTATCTTTTTCTAATATTCTTGTTTCGCATTTTCGTTTGAATTTGCTAATATTGTATTTAATGATTAAGTATTACAATTTGAGGTTTTACTTATTAAGTTTTCAAATCACTTAAAAGGTTGTTGTTTTACATATTAAATTCTTAAGTATTAATATAATTGTTCATTATTAATCTGAATGCACTTCTAAACACTTATTGATTGTACGTATAAATAATTTGCCTCTTAGTCCCCATTCTTCCTCTTTCCCTTTTCCTTCCCCTCATTCTTTTCCTTCAGTTTCCTTCGGCTTTACAATATACCCCAATTTGGAATTGTCATGATCCCACTGGCTCCGAGCAGATGGTCTCTTGTGTGATAGTAAAAAAAATAAAAATAATAAGTTGCTTCAAAATTGTTTTGCAAAGATCTGGATCAAGATGAAAATCAAAGATATGGTGACAAAACAAAGGAAACTCGAATGTCATTATAATGTCTTCATCTGGTTTTATTCGCTTTCAAATTTTGATAAACGGTGGAGCAATGGTTAAAGTCAGTGACTTCCGAGTTGATGAGTTTTCGGTTCGTTACCTACGCGTCTCATTATGAGAAGTCGAATGTCGCAAATCTGTCTGCAATAAGTAGGTTGTGATAAATTATTCGTTACTTATGAAACGGTTCAGACGGTTTTCTATCTTGAGCTTCCTATCGTCACGTTTTAAACTACGAGATTTTCATTGGATAGCGATAATCACTTTGACACTAATGGGAAAGTGGAAAAAACGAATTAATTTTGGCCCCTATCCCTAAACAAAACGCTGTCTACCTTCCTACCTTCCTATCTACCACTTTTTCGATGTCTTCATATTTCACGATGGCGTTCCAGACGTCATACGATGTCTTCGATGCCATCTGAAATTGCAGAAAGAAGGCTATAACGTCAGATATTTATTATAAGCTTAATGTGATACCGCACAAGAGTCCCCATGGTCCTTTTTTACACGAATACCGCACAAGAGTCCCAACTGCTCCCGTCTGAGACTATGGCATCCCCAATTGGGGTTTGTTATGAGGCTGAAGATAGTGGGAGGGGAAGAATATGGGGAAGAGGAAGGTGGGGAAGGACCTGGCTATTCAGATCTGCTCACCAAACACGGCTAAAGCCATTTCAAGCAACGTTTCAATTCTGAATGGTGGTCTTACACCAGGGCGATACTGAGAGTATCTTCCACTCTGGAACGTGTCGCAAATATACTGTATATTAATTTAAATGATTAATTTGTGTTATTTCACAATTTAATCATTGTATCACAATTTAATTTGTATTATTTCACAATTTAATCATTGTGAAATAACACAAATTAATCAAATAAAATGTATTTGGCACGCCGGGATTCGATCCCGCGACCTTGGGATTGTGAGTCACGAGCATTACCGCTAGACCATGCCGGCCGGTCGGGAGCCGTCATAGGGCTCGATCCAGGGTCTTCAAATCTGGTCATTAAACAGAGCTAAATTTTACTGTGTTTGTGAAAACTAGTATTTATTTCGTTATCCACACTGAACTTAGAATCTGTAGTGTTTTCAATACATTCAGAAAATCAACTAACATCGAGGGTTTTTCAAACAGTTTAACATTTTTTGCGTCGATTCAGCATAATATTTTCATTTGTAAATTATAAAGAGCCAGTTATTTCAAATGCTTAACATTTTTTTAATAAAACTTACTGCTATTAAAAGGTATTTTATTTATTTGATTCTACAACATTATCTACGTGACACTCTTTGCAATAGTAATGCGCGTAAATGTAATACAACACCGTATTTGAACGTGGCCACTACGTTTTTAAAGCGCATTCCAATTTTGAAAGCAACAAATTGACGGCCGAATTGATATTATTTGACGGTCGATAATTCGATAGCAGCGCAGTGAACAAAAATCAATTCAGCAAAGATAGAAGTGTGTTATGGTCGTGACAGTGTGACTGAGGTGGTCCCAATTTTTTCGTACTTTGGTGAAATTAATCAAGCTTTGAACGGAAAATCGATTTCGTTGGCCTGCGTATGAAGAGTATAAAGTTTGGTATTGAGGTGATCCACTAGTCCTAGAAAGATTCGTCATCGGAATCCCCGCCTCTTTTTGGGAGATATTTAAAAATATTTGAGATGACTTTTTTATACAGGTTGATTTCGTAAAGGCCTGTAAAAAACATTATCTCCTTTCTTATTCATCGTAACAATGAAATTTAAAATCGATTTCATGGAACCAAGCGATGCAGAGTCCAGCAACGTCATACAAAATGCACATAGTCCTTATGCCGGACCGTATTAGCTTTAATTCTCAATTTGAAATACGTTGAAAGCCGCCCATTTCAATTCACGCCGAAAAAAACAGCTCGAAATACAATGTTTTGAAAAAATTCTGGCACAAATGTTAAAATGATTTCCGATCATTTTCTAAAGAACTTAATTTGCCACATTATACAATAAAATTTATTCGAAAACCGGTTCATCATAAGCAGGAGTTTTGCACTTGAAATATTTTTTTATTTGCTTATTTATTTATTTATTTTTTCCAGACTTACAAAAAGACTTATTAAAAACATTCTCGATTATTTTCAAGATGTGTTTTACTGGCATTATTTAATTGAAAAATCTGGTGAATGAAACCAACTCAGAACCACCTCAGAAAAGTAATTAAAAGTGATGACAAAAAATATTTTGAAAAATTGGTGAAATAGGTTAGGTTACGGTTACGGGCTATTTTAAAATCATTTTTTCATAGCTTTTCATGATTTTGGACTTTGCATTATTAGTTTTTTTTCATATCATTATAATAGCTAACACTACCAGGGATTATATATCCAGTGAGTCAAATCCACCGGACGTTATGTTGGACATTCTTCAACCGATTGGCAAAAACAATAATAGCAATCAATTTGATATCGAAAACTGAGGAATGTCGGTAAACTTTGAATGCTTTTGTTATGGATTTCAAATATTAGTTGTTTTGCGCTGAAGTATTCTACCACAAGATATCGCCATAATAAAATTATTAATGTATTTGGTATTTCATCGATTTATGTATCATATTTTCACGTATTGATTCGTAATACATTCTTTTTATTTAGTGCCGAGGCTTGAAGTTATTTATTTATATTTTAAGCGATTATCACATAAGCGATTTTGGGGTAGGTATGCTCAAGCTGTGATGCTGGAGGAAGTGGGGAGGGGAAGTTGACGAGAAAGGGGAAGATGGGAAGTAAGTCGCTTTTAAATCGCTTAAATGCCACACGTGTAGAATCATTGCATTTTTAACATTTTCGTATTCTTGCTACCCTTTCGTTTTTAAAATGGTTAAATTAAAATTATGATGTTATAGAAATGAACCTATTTTATATTTAATTTATTACGAACTTGCTCTGTGCCTAGAATTTGAAATATGAATATGTTAGTACAGATATAAATTTAATATTAAAGTTATGTAGGGCTTGACGGTCTCCGTGGACGAGGGGTATTTAAGGTTCTCGACTGGAAATCCGAAGGTCGCGGGTGCGAAAGTAAATTTTATTTCATGGATTTGTGTTATTTCATAATAAAATCATTTAAAATAATATAATATATATATTTGGAGAGTGGCAGGTACTCTGAGTATCGCCCTTGTGTAAGACCATCATTCAGAATTGAAACATTACTTGAAGTAGTTCGATTTCGATTATACTTACACCAGTACAGTAGAGCAACAGTAGGCAGTATCTACTTATGTACGAGTACCTGACTAAATCGACTATTTCGATTATCAAAATGTATCGATTATCATACTTACATCAGTAGAGTAGTGCAACAGTAGGCAGTATCTACTCACCTGTATCTGTATCTGTCGAAATCGACTATTTCGACAATCAAAATATATCGATTTTACTTATTGTACTGTAGAGCATTAGCAGGCGATACCTACTTACCTACGAGTGCCTGTCTAAATCGACTATTTCGATTATCAAAATGTATCGATTATCATACTTACATCAGTACAGTAGTGCAACAGTAGGCAGTATCTACTCACCTGTATCTGTATCTGTCGAAATCGACTATTTCGATAATCAAAATATATCGATTTTACTTATTGTACTGTAGAGCATTAGCAGGCGATACCTACTTACCTACGAGTGCCTGTCTAAATCGACTATTTCGATTATCAAAATGTATCGATTATCATACTTACATCAGTACAGTAGTGCAACAGTAGGCAGTATCTACTCACCTGTATCTGTATCTGTCGAAATCGACTATTTCGATAATCAAAATATATCGATTTTACTTATTGTACTGTAGAGCATTAGCAGGCGATACCTACTTACCTACGAGTGCCTGTCTAAATCGACTATTTCGATTATCAAAATGTATCGATTATCATACTTACATCAGTACAGTAGTGCAACAGTAGGCAGTATCTACTCACCTGTATCTGTATCTGTCGAAATCGACTATTTCGATAATCAAAATATATCGATTTTACTTATTGTACTGTAGAGCATTAGCAGGCGATACCTACTTACCTACGAGTGCCTGTCTAAATCGACTATTTCGATTATCAAAATGTATCGATTATCATACTTACATCAGTACAGTATTGCAACAGTAGGCAGTATCTACTCACCTGTATCTGTATCTGTCGAAATCGACTATTTCGATAATCAAAATATATCGATTTTACTTATTGTACTGTAGAGCATTAGCAGGCGATACCTACTTACCTACGAGTGCCTGTCTAAATCGACTATTTCGATTATCAAAATGTATCGATTATCATACTTACATCAGTACAGTAGTGCAACAGTAGGCAGTATCTACTCACCTGTATCTGTATCTGTCGAAATCGACTATTTCGATAATCAAAATATATCGATTATACTTATTGTACTGTAGTGCATTATTAGGCAGTACCTACTTACCTACAAGTGCCTGTCTAAATCGGCTATTTCGATTACCAAAATGTATTGATTATTTAACTAAATAAAGACAATATTAGCGAAATTCAATCGAAAATCTGTAGACAGAAAAAGATATTGGAACCTCTGGGCAACAACTCTGTTCACTGAGCTAAGGTGTCTACATCCGATTCGGTCATTTTTAACCGTAACATATTTTGACTAAGAGCTACCAACATGATCTTCATTTTTCATAACACATATTTTTATTGGCTGCTATATTTACATATGTTTGCAAGATTTAATTCAAGAAACGTGATTGTATTAATTATTGAGTATAGCAACAGTTAGTAAGTAGTCAGTATCTTATCCATTCAGTTAATGAGCGATCGTTTGCAGTTAATAAATAATTATTAGTTTATCCCCAAAAAATCGTCTGAAAACAGATCTTTATACAACTATTTAGGCTTCAGTGATGATTGAACATTCAGCTAATGACATTATTACATTGATGAAATTCTTCTCTAAAACCGCGTTTAGTGGTTTAACTGGCTGTTTAGACAAATGAATACCGGTTTGCAAAGCCTGTCGTTTCTTGAAAATTTATTTGTAATTAACAAGTATGCAGTCTGAACCTGATCGGCGAGGAATATCGGCGAAACTTTCTCTAGCTTTGATCCTCAACCTCTCCTAGGAATCTAGTGATTTGTGTTTGCGTTAAAACGGAAACGTAATATACATGACAAACAAAAGTACCTCTGACCCCTGTGCTACTTATAGATATATCAGATATTGTTTATTTATAAATAAAATCGTAAGCAAATTATACAAAGAAGCTGAATTCTTATTGAGTGCAGTGGCGCCAATTTCTCTAGTTTTATTATATATATTTTTGAATAGGAAACGATCTGTGCAGCTCCCTTAAGCAATAAGGTCATACGTCTTTTGGTTTTCTCACTATTTTATGAGAGTCGAAAGATCTAGAGTCGTTTATAATATCAGCAAAATTAGAATCATGACGTATACCTATCATATACAATCAGTTTCCTAATTCCATCATGTCGTTGGGAAAATGGTGGGAACTTTTCAATGTGCTATCTCTTGTTCCTCCTGACTAATTCATTCCCTTAAATAAAGTTCACCATGGTTGTCATTTGCCATCGGATTATTCGGCTACGTCTCCTTGTTCCATAACATGCCTTCGCAGGTATCTGAGCTTTCTTCCCATCGAGGCAGAACATTAGCACCATGGCTAATTGGAGTTTATTCATCATCTTCACAATTCCTTCAGCTATTTTTTTTTTTTTTTTTTTTTACAGTTAATACCGCACAATAGTCCCAACTGCTCCCGTCTGGAGCCAGTGAGTCTATGGCATCCCCAATCGGGGTATGTTGTGAGGCTGAAGGTAGTGGGGAGGGGAAGGAGATAGGGAAGAGGAAGGTGGGGAAGTACCTGGCTATTCAGATCTGGTCACTAAACACGGCTAAAGCCATTTCAAGCAACGTTTCAATTCTGAATGGTGGTCTTACACCAGGGCGATACTGATGGTATCTTCCACTCAGGAACGTGCCGCAAATGTATTGGTGCTTTCCATTCTCAAAAGCTGCTTTGTCTCCTGAGGCACCAGCGTCTTGTCAGTAGTCATACTGGCTTGCGCATTTCTCATCTTTGATCACCAATATCTTCCCAAAACGGGCTGAGAGATCATTGTTTTATTAGTGGGTTTTTAGTATCTCTTGTTTCACAAGCGCCCTCTATCGGCTCCTATCTTTCATTCTTCTCCAGTTCCCAGATCATCTCATCCTATTCCAGTATTCTATACAATTAGTTTACCTCTTCCTTCGTCTACCTGTCGTATATTTTCACTTGTTCATGGCTTTCAACCTCGAGTATATTTCCTCAACCTTCAGTCCAAAGTGTCAAAAATATTAATTGGACAGTGACTTGAAAAATATATTGACTGGCATGCCCTGAGGTTGACCCAGAGTTTACGTCAGGTCTATTGGGATGCTGTGTGATTGTTGAATTAATGAAAGAGTGGATTGATCGAGGGTCTCCACAAAGGTCTTCGAAAGAAAATAACGTCAGTCGACTTATAAAATATTCGTCGTCGTCGTCGTCGTCGTCGTCGTCGTCGTCGTCGTCGTCGTCGTCGTCGTCGTCGTCGTCGTCGTCGTCGTCGTCGTCAGGCAACTTATAAAATATTTTCGATTTTTGGTTAATTTTTTTGAACGTTTTGCATTCTCGGCTGACTTAACCCTGTTGCAGTAAGAATATTTAATGAATTATAATTGCGTTGGCTGTTTCGCTTGGTCATGCCAGCTGGCTACTTATATTTTCATTTCATTTCAATGTTTGTTGCGAATCTGTACGAAAATATAATTTCAGTTTATCAACTACTGTAAAGCATTAACTGCTTTAGCAATTATTGTGAAATAAACACTTTGCGTAATAATAAATCGGTCAATGGGCCAGAGAAATTATTATTTCTATAGGATTATTGGATATTGTTCTAAGTTGCCTCAGTGAGAGATTGGTTGGTTAGTGTGGTAACCTGAATAGTCTTACTTTGATACCATATTTCTATAAATCTCCCTTTTTATTTATATTAACTTCGCATAGGAGGCCTATGAAGATGCTGTATTGAGGGTCTCTTTGAGAAAGAAGGAGAAAACGCAGAGGCTGGCAAATCGTTACACAACCGTGCTGATTAACTCAAGAACGAGTCGTAGAAGCGATCCATTCTCATTTGAGATATGACAATCGTGTACATACGTTGGGCGCGTGTTTGGCGGTTTGAAGTTTTCCCGATTATGCACCGATGCCAAGGGGATCAATGACGCTAGTTCCTCAGAGCATCTTCCATTGTAATACCGCTAGAACCTTATTTATTTCAAACTACATACCAATTTGATATTCAGTGCAGTTGTTCATTGCTCAACAACAGTCGGCATGCATGCTTACATTGTCTATTTCCCATTATTTCTATGATCTATCCACAAGTCCACTGTTCGATAATCGATCTTCATACATTTTTAAGATTAAATGTAGGATATGATTTGACGGCTATAACAAAACTAAACGCCGAAAACCACACTAATTTAACTAATAATTCTACTGAAATACCGGCCCTATTGGGAGTTAACGTGCGCGAAACGGTATCACCTCTACATACGTAAACTACACATCTGCCCTGATGATGGATCCAGTCACGATGAAAACTAAAGAATCCTTTTTTGATCTGGGCTGGTCGGACGTGATTATCTCCTTAGGAGGAATATAGATGCTAGAAATATTTCGATTCTCACGCCTTCAAAATTTAAAATCGAGCGACTAATTTGCACCAGGCAAGTAAGCAAAAAGTGGTTTTTATTTATTTTGTGCATAATTTTATGAGGATGAAAAAAAGTTAAACATACAAAACCTCAAAAATAGTATTAGCCATAAATTGGTATTTAAAAAAATTGTTTCTTCATAGTTAAGTCATGCAAAAAAAATTTTTTTGGTGGTTAACGATTATATTTTTTGTTATGTAGTTAATAATTTTATTGTAATTCTAATTCATAGAAAAGCTAGTAAAAGCTTCAATTTATCAGTGGCATATTTTTTTTGTTCATAATGTAAACCGATTCGTGGTAAGATTAACCTAAATAGTATCTAAATAGGATTGCACGTATAACTTCATCTTAACGGCAGTTAAGTCCTGTTTTGTTCAGGGTCTACTTCTATACTTATCGCTTTATAATATCAAAATGCAGCGGGCGGCAGATGCGGTTATTTCGACAATTTACCATTACCAACTCCAAGGGGGCGGTGAATTACATTATCTTGAACTTTATTATCATTTATTCTGAAAGTCTCGACTATTTGATTCGGAGAAAATCAAAGGTGATTTCATTTGACGACTGCATTCTCTGGGGAGATATTATTTATGAATTTGGTATTGCATCTCCCATATCAAAAATATACAAGTGTGCAGTTCACACGCGATACATGAGAAACTTCAGAAAACTGAAATAGACAAGAGTGGGGTAGCTACGAAGAACCGCACAAAGAGGCTACGAATCACGGCACAAAGAGGAGACCGAAGTTTATCTCGCAGGCTAAATCCTATAGACGTATGTGTTTGTCTCTTTTTAGTGTCGCTTTTTTTAGTTTCATCGAGTTTCAAATCACAACAGTGTCAAAGAAGTTTTCACTTCAATAATCACATTGATTTATAAGAATTGGCAGGAGACCAGATTTGTACCAACTCACATGCGTCTCGTATAAATCGCTGTAACTCCATTACTATCAGAGTTAGAATTATATTCTAAACAGTGTTAAAAAGGCAAAACAACACGCTTTTAGTCTTATCTAAAAAATAACGACGAAAAAGGTAAAATGTATACCTTTATCAAACCAAAGTTTTGAATCGCAATTTTCAAATAAAAAAATTTTATATGAAAAGACAAAAAAAGAGGCGACAGTAACGTTTATAATACATTTTCTAATAAAATATAAATGTGTTTTTATTTTTTTTCGTTATCGGTAATTTCAGTTAGAAAAAGCGTGAGGCGAGCCATTTTTAAAACTTTATTATGTTGGCATGCAAAATTTTTATATTTCAAAAATTATATGTTTATTTTGAATTATAAACTTTGAAAGCGTATTTTAACACCTTCCAAAAACAGTTTTTAATTTTGGGATAAGTTCAGAAATTTTCCATTTATTTGCATTTTATTGAAAAGCGGAAATATTTTGACCGTCTGAAAAATACGCCAAAATTTTGAAGGGTTAAGTTTGGATGATAAAATATAACAGCATTAACGCCATAAAATTGCGTCATTTTTGTGAAAAATTGCCTCAAGGGCGCCATAAAAATTTTAGACCATATTCTTTCTTGAATTTTTTTATGGTTATTATGTTTTCTAAACTTCTGCTATAAATTATTATGTGGAATTAAGTTTTGCTCCGTTTTAATAATTTATAAAATGTATTTTCAACACATGATTTTAGTGTAGATTTTAAAATAGATATTTATTTGAATGCTTTTTACTCTCTCTAACGGTGAGGCTAGGGGCACGAAATTTACACAGCATTTTTTAAAGAATTTTCTGATTCCTCAAAAATTAACTTGAAGCTTGAATTTACATCTCGAACTAAGAACCTGTGAAAATTTATTTTAAAAAGTAATGAAAATAAGATGCCACATCATATAATCGTATACAACTAGTTTCTATAAACCGTGTTTAAACTCTGGCAAAACCGGGCAGTAAATTTGAATTAGTTAAAGGTTTAATTAGGGGGGTACGGCTACCGCCGCCCTGGGAACCATTTATTGGATAGCCAACACCTCTACCATAGGTCACACCAAGTGTTTAGTGAATAGCACGGGTGCTCGGGTTCATGGGATGAGATTTGTCTAGTTCTTGGCGGCGAATGCATTTGTCCACCTATTGCGTGGCGGGCCGGATCGGGAGAGACTGGTTGAGGGAGACTCCTGGACAAGTTGACCCCCAGATTCCTACTCACCCCTCATAACATTTTCCTTTTCAGATCGTCCGCTCCTTCCTTTTACTGAAAATACCCCTCACACAGCAACCCCAAAGATGACATAGGCCTTGAGGGATTTTTTGGCTCAGGGCCTCCTGTGTGGAGCTAAAGTAAAAATTTTTTAAAAAAAAAAACCTAAAATTATTTGTAAGTTATTGACCCTTTTTTATTTCCGAAGGACGTTAATTTAACTTGCATTAAATTTGTGCTGATATTGTGTTCTACTTTTTGTATATCCGATATCATAACTGGAACCAGTCCTTAATCGCTGTTTTCAAAAGCACAGACCACCTGTAACTTGGGCAATATTGCATCTATAAACAGTTTTATCTCAAAATGCACTACGTTTGTACTATTTTATGGCACAGACCAAAGACCATAGACAATCTAAATTGCATTCCGTATCGCACGCATTAATTCGACATAATGTGTTGCAATTATACTCCCCGACAGGTTGTGCGAAGCAGTCATAAATATTTATGAGTGTGACTACCAAATTGAGGTACGATTTGGAGATACGCGCAATCCATTTCCAGACCATTTTCTTATATGGTTAAGGAATTTGAGCCAATGGCTGGGTGACTATCATTAATGTATGAACGTTGAATGGTTCGATTCTAATTTTCATTAATTATTTTGGATGACATTGGTATAATGTGGAGTTATAATATTGTAATTATGGTGTAAGTGTGCTGATTTTAATTGTCGATTTAATCGCGTGGTAAAGGTTTTCGGTGTGTTAGAACTAGATATTTGATATTATTGACGGCCGCCGTGGTCCAGGGGTAAGGCTCTTGACTAACAATCCGAAGGTCGTGGAATCGTATCCCATAATCGTATTAAAATAATTTTTTTTTTTAATAATTTGTTTTATTTCACAATTAATTCATTAATTCACATTCAATCGCACTGGTGTAAGACCACCATTCAGAATTGAAACGTTGCTTGAAATGGTTTTAGCCGTGTTTGGTGACCAGATCTGAATAGCCAGGTACTTCCCCACCTTCCTCTCACCCATCATTTCCCACTACCTCCAGCCTCACAACACACTCCGATTGGGGATGCCACACCACTGGCTCCAGACAGGAGCCGCTGGGACTCTTATGAGGTATTCACATAAAAAAGATATTACGTAAAAAACTTTAATAACGGTAAAATGTATCCACTTTTAATTTTTTTCACCTGGAAAATGGCCAAATATCTTTATATCTCTCTCTTTTAACATTTGATCCACACAGGTCCTGAGGAAAATAATTTATTTCCCCCAGGACCTATGTCATCTTTGGGGATGCTTTGTGGAGGATCTTTTTCGGAAAGGAAGGAAATGAAGTTCTGCGAAAGAAAAAGGTGAGAAGGATAGGTAGGAAACTGGGGGTCAGTAAGTCCAGGAGCGACGGAGGTATGAATCCATTCCTCCCACTGCGGTGCACGGCGATGTTTTGAGATATTCCTGATGGAGTGGTCAGAACGTGCCTCTCAATCATTCTCTCAAGTCTCTGCTAAACAATTGGTGGGCAGAGGCATTCGCCGCGAAGACCCGGACAAACCTTAAAAAAAATTCCGACATATATGTAAAAAAAAGTTGTTTTGTTTCAAATTTGAAAATTGGTAAAGCCTCCCATTTCATTTTATTCAATAAAGAGCAATAACAACCAATATTCGTCGGAAGTTCGTCAAGGTATTGGAATGGAATGATAATTAGTATCCCCCAAACACATTCCTATTTTTTAAATGTTTTCTCTGCCTATCCCTAACGGTCCAGGGCTTATGATTATGGTTAGTTTGTGGTTTGCGGTCCACGTGTCGGGACGTCCGGTGTTTCCTTTGAAAGCTTCTGCAGAACGTGTTTGCCACAAAAGCTGCGATATTTTATCAGTTTTACCAGGAAAGCTCTTTAAAGCCGCCACCCACTTAGCTTGGGTGGAGTCACCGAGGCGATTCAGTTCACTTGGGATTGGGACCACCTACTCTGACTGTTAACTACCTACTTATTTATATTATAACCTTTCTTAGAATATTCTGAGGAAGTTAGTTTTTGTAGCATTAAGATTTTATGGATTCGAAGACATTGATTCCTAGATATTTTTTTGTAATTTAGCTAAACCAATTATTGAAAGAGTCAATATCTGAATGGAAAAGAAGACAGTCATGGTAATTTTTGTTTATTTTTAGGATCTTATTTACATCCACCAAAAGCCAAAAGCGCGTGTGAGAAAAGATACTAATAATGTCGTTTATAAATAAATTAAAAAGAAGCGGGCCTAAATGTGCTCTTTGAGGTACGCCGAACGTTACTTCAATAATAATAGACACAAAGTTAATATATTATAATAAAAACAAATATAAAACTTTTTTCCACTTTAAGTTTAATGACCGTAACCGGTTTCAGCTCGCTAGAGCCATCTTCAGACTGGTACAAAATATTCTTAATCTACGGTTTATATACATAACATTTGAGGGAGGGGAAGCGGGGTGGTCTTAAGGGTTTTAATCAATTATACTAATTACATTTGTTACTAAGTAGTTTTAGACTGTTGAATTTCTAAATATTTTGGTTATTCCAGTGGGCTAATTACCTTGGGTTTGTAGCTCACTTCAATATTGTTTAGGAAAAACCTTACAAGTGGTATGAATTATTAAAGACCTAATTTTATTATCAAACCGTTATTACATTTATGATGCATGGGATTTTTTTAATAGCTTTTTGAAGGGATACATGTTTACATTGGAGTAGGAATGGTCATTTTATTAAACTTAAAGTGGAAAAAAGTTTTATATTTGTTTTTATTATAATATATTATAATGGAATTCCACCATGAATTATCAGTTTCAAAAATAGAGACACAAAGTTATTTGTTTTGACTATTTACTATTGCTTTAAAAAAGAATTAAAGAAGGATAGCAAAGGGTTTCTTATACAGATAGCGTGTAGTTTGACCATAAAGATTGAGTCGTTTACTTTGTCAAAAGCTTTAGAAAAGTCAGTATATAGAATATCTACTTGTGATTTATCTTCTAGGCCGTTGGCGATGGTATAGGAAAAGGAGAATAAGTTTGTAATGGTAGTTGGAAATATGTAAGATCTCGCCTTTTCTTAGAATATTAGAAATGTGGTTTTTCACACAATGAGTAGTGCTAAGAATTTTTTTCACACTATTATAAGTGCTAAGAATTCATTCTGATTCTGATATAATAACCTTTTTATAGGAAAAACACGAATAATAATAGTCTGAGATAATTTATAAATTACTACCAACTCATTCTTTCATGGAAATGGCTTAAAGCTTGAGTATTGCGGTTTTTTTTTCATGTTCGTTGAACAATAAGGAATAGTGAATCAATAAAAGGGATTGAAATAATTCTTTTTTGTTTAGAATAATAATAAAAAAAATTATTCATCAAAAGATTTTACAATTTTATACATTTTGTTTATTTTTTCATTGATTCTTTTGACAAACACTGCTCAGCCGTAGATACATCCAGGATTTCTCCTGGAACATTCCTGGTTTTCAGCAGTGCCTCCAATAAAATACACAAAATTCACCACCCAGAATCGAAACTTTGCTTAATATGGCTTTACCTTATTTACTGTATTTGGTGACCAGAACCGAATAGCCAGGTAATTTCCCAACTTATTTCCCACCCCATCAACCTAAAATCGTAGCCCAATTGGGGATATCATAGTCCCACTATATCCGGTCAGCAAGGAGCAATTGAGACTCTTGTGCGGTATTCGCAATTTAATAATCACATATATTATTATATCTACTTAACCTTGGTTTAATAGTTTGCCAATAAAAATGCACTAAAAGCTGTAGAAACAATTAAGTGGACTAATTACTTATCAATTTCTTAGAGGATTTTAATGTTACTAATTGAAATCTGTTTGCATCAGTCAAAATGCCTCATCACGTAAATACTATCAAAATAATGCCATTAGCCATTTCCAGTAACGTCTCACGTAATACTATTTTAGACGTGGATTCATTATTAATTCTCTCTCGTGCATTCATGTACCTGCAATATTTTATTATTTCTATATTTATTTCTACTTCGTTCATACTTATAATGATTGAATATCACGCATCACGCATCACGCAGAGCATCATCAAACAAATATTGGTAAAATCAACATTCCACAATTACCATTTTATTGGTGAAACGTGAGATCAAAAGTTGTGGTCTTGACACAATAAGATAGTATTTTAAGCTAATAGTTAAAAAATTGTAATTGTTTTCGACATCGTTGAAAATTGATTCATTACCCAGATAAGTCGTAAAGCCATACTTAATGACATGAAAGAATACTTTAAATTGTAAGGTACCTCCTCGTGAATAAACAATCCGTTTTAAAAGTTTTTAAAGAAGTTTGTGTTGCTTTGTATAGTGTTTTGCTGTTTTTGTGTAAATTAACTAAGATGGACCTTGCGTAGAGCTGTTTTATGTCCATAACGTTGAAAGTATTGAAGATCGTATCAGTGCGTATTATATTATAATAATAAATTATATTTAGAATTTTCTTAGTAGTAAGAAAGATAATTAAACTAAAACATTCGTTTCAAGAAAATTATCTTCATTTGAGTTTGACAGACTTATTTATTAATCATTCGACGTTAATATTTTCAGTGAGTATAAGTGTGTATATACT
This sequence comes from Glyphotaelius pellucidus, assembly GCA_936435175.1. NCBI lineage: Eukaryota > Metazoa > Arthropoda > Insecta > Trichoptera > Limnephilidae > Glyphotaelius > Glyphotaelius pellucidus. The sequence continues at coordinate 36,067,359 of OW386548.1, forward strand.
CAAATCGATGTTTTTTTTAACCTGTTCAATGCCATTTTTTATGGCTTGTATTCGATACCTTTGGTAATATTATCCATTATGGAACTATTCAGTATAATTTGTGTGTAATACAAAATACTTCTCATTTATAATTTTAAGGAGTGTAGTAACGAGGGACATAAGGTCAATTGAGATAGCAAGTACCCACCTACTTGTATTGTTGTAAAATGATTATAAATATTTTTACACCTCGAACATAAAATATTAAATATTTAACACTAGAGTGTTCTTGACATTTGAAGAACACAATAAAATGTTGAAATTTCTTTAATTTTCAATGGTGTGAACATTAATCTTTATTTTGGAATGTTTTGATTGTGTGGTCCCTTCTTGCACCTTGATTATTGAGACTTTTATGTTTCGTCCCACACATTTTTATGCTTTAAGACGATCCCCTAGTCCTGGAAGCATTCGGAATTGGGTGGAGCAAGCAACTTTAGCGTTGACAGCAGCCAACAACGGTTTTTTGTTATTTCGCTGGTACATTTTTATAGAACAAAGCGACGCGAAGAGCAAAGCACGTGTATTCGGCCCGAAATCCGAGTGGAACAATAGGACGCGCTTTCGTTCCTTCTGCGGAACGCAGAATGGTGAAATTTGCAGTTGGGTAACGCCTCTATTAATTTCCTGTAAAGAAGATCGCCAAAATAATTTTTTTTTTGTGAAGTTCAGGCAAAAATTTTTTTTTTTTGCAATTGTTATAAAAAAAAAAACCTGAATTTGCCACATTATACAATAAAACCATATCCGAAAAAGGGTTTATAAGTAGGAGAATTGGCACTTGAAAGTGTTTTTTATAGACTTTTCTAGGCTTATTATATTATTATTTACCCACAAATAATTGCCCAAGCTGCCTCTTAAATCATGAAACACTAAAATCTTTAATGTTCTATATCTTATAATTTAAAGCAAAAATAAATGAAGTAGCTCACAACCGTACTTGATATTTGATATACCTTTTGATTATAAAAATAATTTTTCAATTTGGTTGGGTATTTTAATCTCAAATCCAAATTTAAGATTTGAATGAAACGGGCCTTCCACTTGGGGTGATTTTTTTTACAAAAACGGCGCTTATTATTATTTTAATATAACAACCTAACAAAGAAAACGCTTTTATCTAATAATAATATAAAGAATTTAGTAGATCGTGATTCGCAGTTGTGACTCATTCACAAGACCATGTTAGCGTCCGCGTGCGGGCTGATGCTATCGGCAGGGTTGGAGAAAGCTCCCACATATTTAATACAATTAGTTGCTGTATCTGCCCCAAATAAAAACTAGCTCAGGATTCGGTGCAAGCAGGATTTCTCGTAACCTCAAGGCTAGTGCTTGTGGTTCGGAACTTCACGCTTCTCCATTCTCCCAGGGCCTCTCTCGTCAAGCAAAACACGGTAGGTTATCACATAAATAGTTTATTCAATTCTAGGAGACACAATAATACATAAGAGGAACGATCCTAGCTGAAAGTTAGTTTGAACGTCCGTCTCTGCTCTCTATCACGCGTGGTTAGGGCTAAAACATTTAATTGCACACAAAGGGTAACATGGTAATTGACTCACGTTTGGTTTATGGGCCAACAGCGGCTTTACGCGCTTGTTCTCTCAGTCTCCGCAGCGTCCATGCGTGGACCGGAAGTGCACAACCGGCGAAACTGAACTTGTGTCGCCCATGTTCGCGCGGAACGTGGGCCCGGGAAGCTCGCTTGCTGAAGACTGGCCGCTTGCCGGGCTCTGGCGGCCGCTCGGTTTGTTGCTCGCGGGAGGGGGTAATGCGCGCGCCTCTATATTGGCGGTTTATTCTCCAGTCCGTGGAGAGGTCTTATTCTCGAATCCCGCCACGTGACAATTTGTAACGTAACACTTCCCCCCTCGCCGCAATAAAAGCGACGTGGCAATGGAGCTGTAGGACTAATAAATCCTCTTACCTTTTCAGCACTTGTGCCAAAAACATTTAAGAGAAACGAGGAGAGAGAGAGAGAGAGAGATTCCTAGCTGGAGAATAGTTATGAACAGAACACAAAAGAGATGATACATGGTGTAACAAGGAATTGTCAATAAATGTATATAAAGGCAGTGGCATACATAAATACAGTTGCAAAGAACAAGGATCTGTTGAAGAAAGGTACAAGGGTTATGCAGTGATAGAAAAAAAAAAACTCTAAAATTGTATCATTGGTCTGTGAGCTAATGTTTGCGAACGTGGTTTGCGTAGGATGTCTGGGGTGGTTGAACGTTTCACTGAAGTTACAAGGTTACTTTGTCACAGTAACCTGGCCCATTTGAGATTACACTCAAGGGACACTAGGGCCTTTAAGAAAATACGAGGAAGAGAACACATGATGAGGCTTCTAGGTGGTGTGGAGAGTTCTACCTGTCACAGAGGTCGAAAGGGTAACTGCTTCCGGATCCTGTGGGTGAGCCAGTACGAAACCATTGAAGTATTGGAGAGTGGAATCGTAATTGGTGGTTGGTACACTGGTTTTTGTATGTAGTGGGATTGTTTTGTGAACAATCGTTGGTATTGTTATTTGCGCAAGGGCACAGGAGCATCAGCACAATGGCAGTAGGGCATTTGCATTATGCAGCAGGAACATTTGCATAATGGCAGCAGAAACATTTGCACAAGGGCAACAGGAACATTTGTATTATGCAGCAGGAATATTTGCATAATGGCAGCAGAGCATTTGCATTATGCAGCAGGAACATTTGCATAATGGCAGCAGGAACATTTGCACAAGGGCAACAGGAACATTTGTATTATGCAGCAGGAATATTTGCATAATGGCAGCAGAGCATTTGCATTATGCAGCAGGAACATTTGTATTATGCAGCAGGAATATTTGCATAATGGCAGCAGAGCATTTGCATTATGCAGCAGGAACATTTGCATAATGGCAGCAGGAACATTTGCACAAGGGCAACAGGAACATTTGTATTATGCAGCAGGAACATTTGCATAATGGCAGCAGGAACATTTGCACAAGGGCAACAGGAACAGGAACCAACCTAGAGCTGGCGTGCTCGGGTTTGTTTTGAGTGTCGGTTCTTTGTGGTGATACAATTCGCAACTACACGCACGACTCACACTAGGTTATGTTAGATGCGGTCGGGTGCTTTTGGTACGCAGGGATTGAAGGCAAGGGACCTCCGTGACGGTAGCGAGGGCAGCATGAAGAGGCGCAGATGTAGATAGGGTGCAGAGCTGCTGGTTTTTTTTTTTTAAATCCGGCAAAAATTATTATTAGAACAAAATTCTTGAAGTTTACCTGCCTAGTAGACCAATGATGAAAAAAAGTTTGGAGAGAAACAAGTGTGCATGTTGAGAAAAAGTTGGATTTGTTTGGCGTGTAGAGAGAGAGACGGAGAGAGAGCTAACTAAATGTGGCTAATGCCTAATACATGTTACAAAGGTACGTATTCAAGGACAGGTTCTGTGTAACCCCTTTTGGTTTTTTTTCTTTACCAAATACATTTCCAAGAATACGTGGTTGGGGGATTGTACGTATAACAAAATTCCCCATTCGAAAGAAGTTGGTCTTCCATGACCTATGCTCACGTCTATACGGTAGCATTTTTTCTACTTTCGAAAAACAAAACATTGCGTACAAGATTAGTTATAACAAAGTGGGAAAGGAGTAGGAAGTTGAAAGGATCCGCGTATGAAGATTGTCCCATTTGACAAACGACACGCCAAGTGCGTGACGCATATATCCCCATTCACGGATAATTTCGAGGAAGGGGGAGGGTGATAATTGGGAACATTTGAACGAAGAAAACTGCTGGGGACTCGGCTATTTCCGAAATTCGACCTCTGGGTGGAGGTGAAACAAGGTCTACAGCAGTCATCCTGGCACATTACAATAATGACAACTGGGAAAGGAGTAGGAAGTTGAAAGGATCCGCGTATGAAGATTGTCCCATTTGACAAACGAAACGCCAAGTGCGTAACGCATATATCCCCATTCACGGATAATTTCGAGGAAGGGGAGGGGTGATAGTTGGGAACATTTGAACGAAGAAAACTGCTGGGGACTCGGCTATTTCCGAAATTCGACCTCTGGGTGGAGGTGAAACAAGGTCTACAGCAGTCATCCTGGCACATTACAATAATATTTGGTAGTGTTGGACAAAAGAATACACTGACATAAAAGTCTAATCCTCTACGTGTATTGGGCAGAAGATTAGGGGTCGTTTTATTCTCCTACTTGTTTGCGAGAAATGACAGACCCTTGCTCAAATCTCACAAACCTGGGGATTTTCTTTGTTCGTCTCCCAGACAACGAGTTAGGTGTTTTTGTGTCCATCAACTTAACTCCCACGACACGATGCCCCATAATCATGAGTGAAGCGTATGATTAGTCCTTTTGAGATAGTAGATAGTTCCTGGGTTCTTGTGACAGGAAGTCCACGGGCATATTAATGATTACAAAAAAGGGGTGTGGACTACATTGAGTAGTTCACACATAAAGGTTTGATATTATTTCGTTCGCACGATTCATGGTGAGTATTATAACGTCTTCACGTATAGCGTACAAGATTGCAAAATCAAAAGATTTGCAAGTAAGTTTTATAACGTCTTCACGGATAACAATGAACGAATTACAACTGGGTTGCCCAGTATTGAAGGGAGGTGCAAAAGACTAGGTATTTATGACATTTCTGACAAAAACCCACAGAGTAATTATAACGGGCTCCCCGTATCGCATTTAGTAGATATTCTGAGATTCCCATCTATGACGGCAGATTTTATAAGGTTCCCACCTGTGATGGCAACAAAGGTTAACGTTCATATAAAGGTACCTATTCAATACAGACGGCGAGACATACTGATGTACTTAGTACAACAATACCGTAGCATAATAAATCCATATTAGCGTACGTTAAAGACTTGCACAAAGGCAAAAACATATTTGAAGATCTGGCCAAGATTTTATACTTCAACAATTAAGGGACAAAAAAATTCTGGCGTGCTGATGGAATGTGAATTTCATCTAAGCTTACCGCAAAAGAGATCCTTTGTGGTACAACCCTTTTGGTTACGCACAGAGTATCGTATCGTGATGGTACAACTTTTGTTGTACTTACACGTACGATGGTAGCAACAATACAAGACATGCGCTTATCGTTGTTTGACAAGGAAAATTATTTACATTGGTCCGATTTGAGTGTTTAAGACCTTCTAGGTTTTACTTACTTAAACAGACTGCGATGGACACACCTTGGTGTTATGAAAATTATAATAATGGGATGGGTTGTTCACAGGGTGGTTCACTTGGAGACCTGGCTTCTTGTTGTGACCTCGTACTTTGCACGTGATAAGTCACAACAAGGCAACCCCAAAATTTCAGTTTGAGCAGTTGAGACCCAGGGTGACTCAATGTTGCTGAAATGTTGTAAAAAAATTTATCGTTAATGAAGAGGCACGTTGAAAGTTGTCCCTTTTATAACGATACTTTCCAGACTCCACATTCAGTTCTGGGGAGAGCTAGAGCAATTAGGGTTATTTATTGAGCGCCATTCTATTTTCTTAAAAAACAGAAAAAAAACTTAGAACGGGTAGCAAACATCTGATACCGCCGTGGGTTTACACAGGTTTGCTTACCTAATTTAACTACATATGACATAAGGGTTAGATGCACTTTGGCGAGGACCCGATATTTAATGTACAAAAAAGATTTTTCTAACATTTAGAAAGGGGTGACGAGGTATGACATGATGATGTGAAACTATGATGCTGCGAGTTGTGACGATGCACAAAACTTTGGGCACGTAGTCTCTGACTACTTGCAGTAAGCCACAGGGAATTCCTTTCTCCGAAGTGATCAATTTCAGGTAGAGGTGTGCATGCTTAGAAAAAAAACGATGTTTCCAAGGTTTGACACCTGGGGCAGCAATTAGAGGCGAATGACTGATGATGACGAGATATTTATACAAACAAAAATAAAATAAAAATGAAACGAAACCACAAGGGAGAATTATAATTTCTTCCATGACTTTGGCTACAGTTGACAACACTGTGCCAGAGCTAGAAAGGTTTCGTTTGAGTGTCCTAATGAGTGACAATCGTTTACGAGAGGCCGCTCATTAGTGACGAAACAAAAGGGTTGACTTCCATAGTGATCCATGTCACGGTGTAGACGAATGGTTGCTAGGAGTCAAGGAATAACCGTTGGGGTTATACGGGCGTGGCAATGGAGTTTGTTTCCATGTTCCCACTTTTTACAATGTCCTTTATATGGTAGTTACCTATGTGTTTACCAGAGATGTCGGACAATCGGTAAACCAGGTCTGAGATTTTCTTTAGAACTTTCGTCTTTACAAAACGGGGTGCCAATTTGGCAGAGAAGTACAGCGCACCTTGTGACAGAGTGTTGTTTCTCCTCCAGACGATGTCTTCTTCCTTGAATGTGACGTGCTTCCTGATGTACTTTTTGTTGTAGAAAGAAGCATATTGAATAAGGCATTTTTTGGATTTATTCCTGGGAGAAATCTTTCTACTTCTCAGGGCCTGTAGTAGTTCTTCCTTTTTTGACGTAGAAATGTGGGGGATTATACCCAGCGTGACTTGAGGGACTTCCATAGTGTATAGGGTCGTGTCAGGGTGACCTTACGTTGGGAGAAAAACGAGAACTCGACTCTTTATCCGTAATTGGAAAGAAATTTTTGCCAGGGATTGACCACTGGGGACGTATATATATTTTTTTTTACAAAATGCTTCTGCGAAAAAAACGCGTATTTGTAAGTGTTTGGGTTATTTGAAAATTTGGGCAGAGGTTTGCCTCTGGCCACGTGCTTTTTAGGAAAAATCCAAGCGTTTTGGAAAAAAAAATTTCGAAAATTTAAAAAAAATCGAAAAAAGGAAAAAAATCGGAAAAATTTTCAGAGTCCGAAACTGGAGAAAATTTGGGCAGCGATTTTCCTCTGGCCATGCGTTTTTAAGAAAAACTCCAAGCGTTTTGGAAAAAAAAAATATTTCGAAAATTAAAAAAATCGAAAAAAGGAAAAATCGAAAAAAATTTTCAGAGTCCGAAACTGGAGAAAATTTGGGCAGCGATTTTCCTCTGGCACTGCGTTTTTAAGAAAAACTCCAAGTGTTTTGGAAAAAAAAAATTTCGAAAATTTAAAAAAATCGAAAAAAGGAAAAATCGAAAAAAATTTTCAGAGTCCGGAACTGGAGAAAATTTGGGCAGCGATTTTCCTCTGGCACTGCGTTTTTAAGAAAAACTCCAAGCGTTTTGGAAAAAAAAAAAAAATTTCGAAAATTAAAAAAAATCGAAAAAGGAAAAAAATCGGAAAAATTTTCAGAGTCCGGAACTGGAGAAAATTTGGGCAGCGATTTTCCTCTGGCACTGCGTTTTTAAGAAAAACTCCAAGCGTTTTGGAAAAAAAAATTTCGAAAATTAAAAAAATCGAAAAAAGGAAAAATCGAAAAAAAATTTTCAGAGTCCGAAACTGGAGAAAATTTGGGCAGCGATTTTCCTCTGGCACTGCGTTTTTAAGAAAAACTCCAAGCGTTTTGGAAAAAAAAATTTCGAAAATTAAAAAAAATCGAAAAAAGGAAAAATCGAAAAAAAAATTTTCACAAGTTTTCGTGGAAGTAATTTGTTTGAGAATTCAACAATATCTTGGGGGCATGGTTTCATTACGCGGCTTCCTATAGCCTGATTTTAAACAGCACCAATTTTTTGGTATTTACACGCGAATTCCCTTCGTCTTTTCGACAAGATATTACCTTCTTTGTCAATTGACAAGGTATTATAGTGTCAGATGTCAAGGAATCCACGTCAACGCGAATTTAGTATTTTTTGCATTATTCGAATGTGATTCGGCATGATCCGGTTTCATCAGACGACAGAGTCAAAAATACTTAATTGTCAAATGACAGAAAGAATTTAAATCCACTTGTTCCCTAGGTGTCAGCAAGTGTCCGTTTAAGAGACGTACCAGCGTGCTGCAATATAGTATATTATTAAAAATATTTAGCACTTTCGAGACCAAGCGGATGATTTGTTTATCATGTACATGATTTTAATTGTTGAATAAATTCTTCTTTAATTTGTGTTTATTTCCACTATTCACTTGTATTGAAAATAGCAATTTTAATCGGCCGACACTTTGTAATCACTGTATTATTCGCAGCGACAACTTCCTAGGTTGGGCACCTTGCGTTGGAATACCGGTAATATTTTGTCGAGTGACGAGTCACAAATGATAAAATCGCGCCCGTAATAATTTAAATTGTGATTCGAAATTACGTTCGCGCCGAGATTCCTGTTGGAAGTGCTAGACAATTGGGAATAAACAATACATCATAATAACATTTCAGAGTTTACAATTGTTGCTTGGGAACGAGGCCGTGGTGGAACAGAAAAAATTTAAATGGCCCCACGTTTAGCGCCAGTGTTAGCGTCCGCGTGCGGGCTGATGCTATCGGCAGGGTTGGAGAAAGCTCCCACATATTTAATACAATTAGTTGCTGTATCTGCCCCAAATAAAAACTAGCTCAGGATTCGGTGCAAGCAGGATTTCTCGTAACCTCAAGGCTAGTGCTTGTGGTTCGGAACTTCACGCTTCTCCATTCTCCCAGGGCCTCTCTCGTCAAGCAAAACACGGTAGGTTATCACATAAATAGTTTATTCAATTCTAGGAGACACAATAATACATAAGAGGAACGATCCTAGCTGAAAGTTAGTTTGAACGTCCGTCTCTGCTCTCTATCACGCGTGGTTAGGGCTAAAACATTTAATTGCACACAAAGGGTAACATGGTAATTGACTCACGTTTGGTTTATGGGCCAACAGCGGCTTTACGCGCTTGTTCTCTCAGTCTCCGCAGCGTCCATGCGTGGACCGGAAGTGCACAACCGGCGAAACTGAACTTGTGTCGCCCATGTTCGCGCGGAACGTGGGCCCGGGAAGCTCGCTTGCTGAAGACTGGCCGCTTGCCGGGCTCTGGCGGCCGCTCGGTTTGTTGCTCGCGGGAGGGGGTAATGCGCGCGCCTCTATATTGGCGGTTTATTCTCCAGTCCGTGGAGAGGTCTTATTCTCGAATCCCGCCACGTGACAATTTGTAACGTAACAACCATCAATATATTTATGTTACGAAAGTATATCGATGCCATAGGCAGAAAATCATAAAACAACGTGTTCTCAGTGTGCCAGATTACAGACCTTATCTAGCTGTGGCTGTATCGGTTTCAATGGCCATTATTTGTTTATTTAGCTACAAGTATATATTTGACTGCCATTGTCAGACATAACCGGTCGGTCAACCTGCGGCGCACACACATACAAGTCTTAGTGTGAAAGTTCTCCAACGATTGCCCATTCATCGGAGACTGTTCTATCGAAACGAATCTGCTTAACATTATTATTATTTTTAATTTTTTTTACGTTTTCACACAGGTAAATACATAATAACTAAAAATATGTGTAACAAAAAAATCTCACAAAGGTGAAGCCTGTTTGTGGGTATTACATTATGTGGATAACAGTGGTGGTTAAAAAATAATAATAAAAAATATATAATATTATATAGTATCTACAGAGATCAACATGATTGATTTTAGAGGAATTTTTAAAAAATTAAATAAAATAAATAATTTTTATTTTTTTTATTTACATACACACAATTACACCCTTATACATAAAATACACACGTATACTTAAATATTTCATGTCTACATATTCTATAATATGTAGACATGAAATATTTTAGTAATTTAGAAACAGTCATTATTATAGAAAAAAGTTGCTCATTTCCGAATTATTTTTAACCAGATTTTAACATTTTTTTATAAACGTTCAGATTTTGAAACGTGTTGATAGAATTTGGTAGGGAATTAAACAATTTTGGAGCAATACAGTTAATGTGCCTTTGGGCCAGCCTGGTTTTGCAGTGAGGCATTGAGTACACGCTCGTGGTACGTCTCTGGCTAGAGCGATCCGTGTTTTTAGTGAAATTGTTAGGTCGAGTAAATATAAATTTACAAACGAAATATAGATTTACGAACTTCACGTTTGTGGTACAGACATTAACAAAAAATTAACAATGTTTTTCATTCACGGTACCTTAATTATAATTTTTATTACAGTCTAAAATGTCTCCACAAATATCACTCGAATCCTATGAAGAATAACGTCAATTTGTCCACAGAACGAATCTCACTGTAAACTTTAGGTGTTACTTATGAGAGGCACTTTCTCGCGATCAAATCAATTCTTTGTCATGGCAAATAATATCTATAAGAGATACTAAATAATAAAGGTATGAGTGATCATTCTTCAAGCGGACCTTTGATTACCACCTCATGGCCCACTTTACGCTTTGAATCGATCAATAGCTTGGGCCCTTCAAAATCTGACAGGGCCCCAGTCTAACAATGATAGACCTGTAGACCTACAGGTCTCTTTAATCTAAAGGTCCTATCAGAGAGCCAGGGAGAAAGTCGCTAGGAGAAAATGCTATTTAATGCAGCTGTTTTGTATTGAGAAACGCATAGGTTGTTGTTCTTATGGGAGAGGTCGGGAGAATGCATTCAAAATAGAAATCAAATTCTTCGTAAGTCTTGAATATGGGAGAATTTTATGGAGTAGCAAGATTGGTTCCTTTATAAGAGTCTGATGTATTTATCTGATATTATTTGTGATAACAAAGGCTTGATTTAAATGTAGTCATAAATGTTGAAGAAAAGCGCCATCTAAACTGATGGAAAGTTATTTACTAATAACTTGTATGATACAAGTATAATATTTGCTGCAATTCTAAGAGAGTAGTATTCACAGCTTTTCAGTTAAGAATTATAGAAATTATTGTACATTTGTTGCAAAAAGAGACAACGTGGTTCAATGGAATGATGATCGATTTTTTAAGTGAAGATCACACTTGAAGCCACAATCTTGCCTGAAGCCAGTGGGATTAAGCCTCGATATCATGGAATCTTGTGAAATGTAGTGACATATCTGAATACACTTCTAGCAAAGTTCTGAATTTTCTTTTTTTACAATACACCACACATGAGGTCCTGAAGAAAATAATTCCCCTCGGGACCTATGTCATCTTTAGGGATGCTGTGTGGAGGGTATTTTTATGAAGGAGAGGATGTTCTGAGAAGGAAAAAGGTATGAAGGGTGGTTAGGAATCTGGGGGTCCGTGTGACCAGTAGTGACGGGCGATTGATTCCATTGCGTTGCAAGGTGATGTTCCGAGAGAGCCCTGCTAGAGAAGTCAAAAGGTCTCCCTCAACAAGTCTCTCCCGATCTGGCCTGCCACGCAATTGATAGCAGACGCATCCGCCGCTAAGACCCGGACAAATCTCACCCCATTAACCCGGGCACCCTCGCTAAGTCACCAAACGTAGCGAGGGCTGGTTCCATAAATCAATCAATAAATGATTCCCGGGTACATATACCCATACTCGCCTCCCAAATTGAATGATATATCTCCGAATAAGGCATATTGAAAGTTTCTGAAACAATACTGCAACAGTGTTCACGGAGGAACATTTTTTATAAAGCCATCAAAACCACCTTCAAACAAACTCGCCGTCGAATAATAATAACATTTTTAATAGATATGAAGAGAAATTATAGTGATTACTGCAAACGTAATAGAAATGCTTTCAAAATAAATTTCTAGCGTCAATCAAAAGATGGTTTAGTTTAGAATCTTCTACAATGGCAAAAATTCTGACTCATATGGCCCTAAGCCATGCAACACTCACGCATTAATATTTTGAAATCAGTAAAATAACCATTACACTAGAGACTAAAGTAATTCAAAGCAGTATCTACATTATAAAGGTAATAAGATTTAATACATTAAAAAGGTAATTTAGTAACTGACAACACCTCCATTTCGTCAAACTTTTAGTCTGCCGATGATTAAAACTTTGTGAGCACATTATCACTAAGTGTTTTGAAAGATGCGTGGGTATTTAGACACAAGAGTTATCTCAGAATCGTGCCAACGTTACTACTGTAAACAGATCATAATCGTTTATATTTTCACGATTCACGACGTGCGGTGCATTATTCCGTAGACTTCAGAAAGGTGATTTCAAATAAAATTATTTATTACTGACTATAATTGAAGGACGCAGGAACTAAAATTCGAAATTATTCTAAAAAATTTAAGATTTGGTTTTTTAAACAATATTTTATTTTTACATAAATTATTATTTCAATTACACGTAAACATTGCCGAGAACGGACCTCTTTTGTAAGATAAAATGATTTATTTCTCTATGACATTTTAAATGCGAAATTACTTAACATTTGCGCGTTTTCAATAATAATTCAGATAACTGACGTAGTAATTAATGGAAGTGTAATGATGGAGTTTGATCGGTAAATATTCAATGTTTTTTAATTGAAAGCTCAAACTATGAATATTCCGTGACTTTTGAGTTGGTGTTAACGTTGCGAACTGGAAATAGTTGTATTGAATTAGGAATTCTACACACACACACACATCTGGCTAACTTCAGGTTGCCGCACTCGAAGATACTCTCAGTAACCCCTTGTTGAGAGAACACCATTCAGAATCTAAACGTTATCTAATTGAAATGTTTTTAGCCATATTTAGTGATTAGCCCCTTGCCGGGGCGCAGCTCTACCGATCAGGCCAATGTGAGGTCCTGGGTTCGAGTCCTAGACGTGACCGTATCTTTTGCTGATTTTTCTGTTTTTAGATTTAAAAAAATTTAAATTAACTATTTTCAAATTTATTTCATAATTTCACTTCCGTTACACACCCTTCTCTCTCCAATCTGTTGTTTCAGTTCCCTTTCTTCATCTCTTTTCATGATTGGAGTGATTACCGACAGCTCGTACCCCATAATATATAATCCTCGCTTCTTCTACACTCGCTTACACACCTCTCTAACTTCCCTCTCTCTATCATTAGTCATTAGGTTATTAGTATCGGACGTGCCAACATTTCTAGTTCAAGATGTTAGGTTAGGTTTCGCTTGGTTTGGCCGACTGCTATCAAACACCTGATCAAGTTAGCTGAGCGAATCAAATCTTCTTGATTGTCGGTGTGGATGATCCATTTGATTCTATTGTATTGTTTTTTGTTGTTACAAACGGTTGCAGCGTTATACATAGTGATTATTAACTGTTTTTCCAAATCGTATTAGGTAGAGGTTACATAAAGATTTGGAGCTTTTGCTAAACTGAGGATTGCTCCAAATAACTGTATTTTGAAAGCAACCTATATGTATCCATATATAACCCACGTATTTGTGGAGAAAAGTTTTAAAAAAATACTCTTAGTTATGGACGTACAACAAACACTGCCAGATGAATCTTACTCACAGTAAGGTAAAAGTGTTCTCTTTTTTGCATACGTTTATTTTATGCACCTATAATATGCAGGTTGCATGTGAATTTTATCTACTATTACCGTTGTCTTGACTTAACTCCTGGGGTATTACGAAATTTTGTCGTCAAGTAACTTTAAATTAGTCAAATTCACGGCTTGTTTAGAAATCGTCTCGTTTGACAATGATTTTTGAAATACACTTTTTGAAAGCAGACTCTTTCAAATTTTTATATTGAAAACAGACATATACAGTCTAAACTTAAAAAAAATGATTAAAAAAAAGATGAATTTTTGTACAATTATTTTGTCGTTTCCCGATTGCTTTTTTCTTGTAAACCGTTAAAAAAACACTTTGTGAAATTAAATAAGTATTTGTTTCCTATAAACGTATTTTAAAGGTTATCATCACTTCAGTTTCTTTTTGTTTCACATTAAAAAAAAATGTATATTTTTATAAAAAACTGACAAATCTTTCGCAAACAGCAGGCAAACTTTTTGGAATATATTCCAAATATTTGTAAGTGTCTACAATAAAATACAAAGCATGTTAAATGCAAATACAAATCATGGTGTTACCACTTTCTAGCACTGATTAAATCGTATATCTCGCAGTAATACAAAAGGAGATGGAACAATTCTTGTGAGTCCGTCTCAGTTTGCTCAATGCGCCGTGTACTAAAAGGCACATGGACCGACATCTTGCGCTTTCGTGGATTGGGACCTCCAACCTAGTCTACTGCCTCACCTCGTGTGGCACAATACCCGTAGGGTTAACATCATTAGCCCATGTTTTTTTATAAATAAAAATAATTTAATACTTTTAAAATTGCTTTTCAAATTCCATCTCTTTTTTGGAGTGAGAACTAACAGACGAAAGGAGAGAGAAATACTTTCGTCCAAAAGAGTTTTCTGGATTTCAGCAGGAACCATAGAAGAAACACATTAAACAAATTCATCCAATGACTCCCAGCATTAATGCGCTGTCAGTTTTATTACTCTCTCTTAAAAAGTAGATAACCGCACAAAACTAGAATCTTGTTCTAGTATAGAGAAACTAACCGCTGCTTCATAAAGTCAAACAGAAGCATAATTTGATTTATAATTATGTAATTGGTCGAATAATAATTGCATATAACCTACCGTGTGAATTTATCTTACCAAACCGAATCGATCATTCGTTTCGAGAAGACCCAGTCGTGTGAACTAGAGTACACCGATTGGCATATTACATTTCTGTATTGGTATGAAATTTAAATTAGTACATACTTAACTCTTTATAATAACTGACATTTTCAAATAGCTCCTTCTAAGCTGAAACTTGGCATGCAGATAAATTAAATATTCATTAAAATTTTTGGCATTCCGTGCAGTTACTATGCGATTATTGGATATCAAATAGCTTAATCGTGTCGAACCAAAATTTGGTAGGTAGGGTAATTTACACCATTTGGGTAATGTTGTAAGGCTTTAAAAAGACTAACAATAGTATTCTTAATAAATTCTGTTGTAATCATTTGTAATTGTCATCTTGTATATCTTTTGCCTTATAAATAAGCAAATATCTGTGTTCCATCAGTGAAAATACCACTTTTCCACGTAGTTTATCGAACATACCAAGCTAAGATATCAATGTAATACATTTTATGACAACATTTAAGTATTGTTATTACCCCCATAACATCTCATTGGAATATATTTATGATCAGTACAGTTCTAAGAACGTAATGTCGCTTGATATTACAGAAAATTACAGTCTGATTCCGATGGAACGAGTCCGCAGATTACCGCTGAATCTGTCATCGGAAAAACTGCCACAATTTTCAGGAGCATTGACATCGGTCCGCGGAGCGTGTAATTATGGCCGTTTTTATTCTTGTCTCGTTATTGCTATTGCCTCATTATCTCTACCTCTTCCTCTTGCGGTTCGAGAAATGGTGAAGTGTTATTATTTATTGTTGTGGTTCAAGATCTGGTACATTGGCATTGATCTTTGAAGTTTGAAGACGTTCGCATGTGGCAGAAAAAAGGCATTATATATCACACGTTGTGTTGGTGTTTTGATAGATATCGCAATCGTTTTGTGTTCTCCTTTTGCGATCCATATAAGTTTATTTGCGTTTTGATTGCGGTGTTACTTTCTATTCTACCTTCATCGGGGTCAGTCAAATCTTCTTGATCCTATATTCACTTTCTTTCTTGTAGGACTCTGTTGTTTTAATTTTGTGTTCCATCAGTTGGTTATACCTCTTAGCTAAAGTTCTTGTCTGCACCAGCGCACGTTTCCATAACCAACGCAAATGCATGCCACGTTATAAAATGTTTTAAGTATTGTTGAAATTGAACTCGCATTCCCCAAGAACCTTGACGACTAAAGCACTAGATAGTGTTTCTCTTGTATTACATATTTGGAATAGTAAATACTGCTGTGAAATTTCATGTGATCAAATAAGGGGTATTTCAGTTTGAAAACCGTTCCCATTGGTAAAGCCAATCTCATGGGTCCAAAGTAGCACAGACATTATTACTTTTTTATTTATCAAAGACGCCAAAACGCACACTGTTCCAGGCGCTATTAGGCAAGGATCGGTGCTTTTATGCGATGTACACATTCGTTGTCTTTGTTATGAACTTTGCTAATTTCGATTCGAGGATTTTCATCTAAAAGCTAAACTCTGTTTCAATCTGTCATTGACGGCTAAATACTGGATCTATGACATCAAATACATAAATGACTCAACAATAAGCTAATCAAGATACAAGGCATACGTAATACAAGCAAATATAAAGTTAAAAAAAACGTAGCAATAACAACAGTGCAAACATTCCTTCTGTATTTTAACAGTATATACTTAACAAATTCAGTAATAATAGTTATCTGTACGAAAGGGAAATGGCCAATTATTTACACGTTGACGTATTCCATTATGATTTCCTAGTATCTAAGAGACCATATATATTATCGGTTTAGTATCTTTTATCCTTTACCAGAAGACATTGAGTCTGATAGGTGTTTTTTGTGATCTTTTATGAATCGGCCAGTTTTTGTGGTTTATTTCTGAATCGGTTTTTTTTGTTCTTAACAACGAGCGGTCCAATTTGGATTAACTTCAAATCAGTTGCGCCATGGAGGTCTTTGTTTTACCTTTCGTCGCAATTCGTGATCTTTTCTTACGGATTCCACTACTGAATGGGAATAGATTTGGATATCCACCAATGAGTGACGGCGTAATTGGGCACAATTTTTATTCCAAATAATCATTATAACTGTAATGTCATCATTACGACAAACTGTATATTTACCTCTTCTTCTTTATGCTCGCCTGGTTACCGTTGATCGATGGTCTCAAGTATGGTACGTCAATTTTTTGTTTGTTTGTTTGTTTAGGGAACTTTTAAATCATGGACTGAAAATGGAGTGAAATGTGAAATATAACGAAAACAGTGTTGAGTAAAGCCTTGGTAAAGGGAGTTTTAATGTTAACGTAGAGACAGTTACACCAGTGTTGTGCCGAAGTATTCTTCAAGATGATGTGCAACAAGGAACAAATTACCAACTTAATGGACAAGTTTAATGTGGTAAGTTACGTTTTTTTAAAAATTTAATATCTTTACAGCCTTTCTTACCGGCGAACAAATTTTATAAAATTGTTACGAAATCTAGGATACAATCGAAGACAAACAAAAAAGAAACAATGCTGCAACTCTGCCATACAACCATTTTCATTTTCTGTGTTTTAATTTAAAACTTCCTTTCATGTATTTAACAAAAAAATGCATATCAAATAAATAAATAAATAAAAATCGTCTTAATTTAGTCCTCCTTCAGTGACACAAAAGAAATTTATTTATTTATTCACGCCTTGAAGGCTTTTACATGTACACATTATTACAGATACATAAGTTATTCAGGAGTAAGAAATGGTAAGATGTTCGTTATAAGGTATATATTATAGCAAATCTATTTATTATTAACGGACTTAATTTATTTATTTATTTATTGATCAACGCCCTTTTTCAAGACATGTAAAAGCCCCGAAAAAGGGCGTTGTTGTTGGGCGTTAATGGTAATAAATACAATATTTATTGTACATAACTGAACTGCTTCAGTAACAATATTTTATATTTGTTTGAAGATAAACTGAAGATGTCCACGGACTTGGTATAATTGTTTCCCTCCATTAGTATTCTTGGCAAAGAGGAATACATATGGTAGTTAGTCCCAGAATTTCTGCACTGAAATAAATCCTGACTTCTTGCATTACGTTGTGGAATCCGGAAGCTTAAGTCCAATTTACAATAAAATAACACGAAATTTGGAAAAATTACATTATTTGAATAAAGTATGGTATATGAAATCCAAGACAACAGATATTAACATAAGAAAATAAAAGTGACAAGTCAAGATTTAGCTAGAATTCTTGAAATTGTTTAGTGACCGACAAACATTATTTAAGCTAGCTTATACCAAAAAATCAACGTCTTGACTTGAGTTTACCATTCTACACACTGTGGTGAATTATATCCATAATTAGTCGAGTGTTGATTGAGGAAGAGCAGTTCATTACTTCTGAGTCTACGGAAAGGTTATTGAAAGGGAAGAGTTGTAGTAATGTACGTGAATCAATAATACAACTGATAATTTTGAGAAACAAATGAGATCAGATACGATTTTATTCACATCATTCACATCTGTCATGATGATGGACATTGTAACGCTATCCGAAATGTTGGCTAAAGAAGGAGGTAGCGCAACACGGCATAACACCCCAAAAATATATAACTAAAATGAGATCAGATTTTTTCCGAGGGACTTCTAAAAAAGAAAGGTTAAGAGTTAGTTGTTAGAAGTTTAAACAAGGAAATCAAAAGAAAAAATGTATTTACGTAAAATATAAGGGTACCTTCTTATCAGAGCTGCAATTTAATTTTTTTTGTATTGCATATCTTTATTGTAATATATATTTGATTTCATAAAACTTTAAGAGTGGTTATGAGTTAATTTTCATGGAAAACATTTGTGAGAAATGAATCATTGTAAGTATTATTATCAGTAATCAAACACACCATTATTCAAAGATAAATTCTACTGCATTATTAATTGCAACTCGCTGACAGCTTCCTTGGTCGTTAAAAGTAATAATATAGACTTTGTGTAATAATCTAAATATCTATTAGCAAAATGTTCAGCTGTTGATTGATGAATGTCAAACGCTATGCATGAAACCTGACACTGGTAATGAATGTTCGACAACGTAATTTCAAAGCCTTAATGAGTCCACGAGATGTTTACTAGTGTTACGGTTTCGACCTTCCAGCAAAAATTCTTAGTTGACTCTTCAAATACTAATGGCGTGCAGGCACGCCTACTTTGCACAACCCTCAGGCGCCAAAGCGCGCAGGCACGCAAATGCTACGACGAGGAAATTCATTAAGCTGCGAAATTCCATTTTTCTACCTATTAAAACTTAATTTCTTTTGAACAGTTTCAGTTTTTAAGTTCTTAAAAAACATACGTGTTATTTTTGAAGATAATAACTTTACATTGTCGAACCGAATTGGAGGAATATGAAATTCACCGGATAGAAAAAAAAATCGCGGAGTGTGCTCCGAAAATTATTAAAAAGATTCACATTTTTTTCTATTATCTAACATATTGTAACTTTGAAAAAATTCACAGTGTATCTTTAAATTTAAGCATTTGTGGAAAGTTTTTGCTTTATTTTAAACGAGTCGTGTTTTATTAAATATTTTTACTATCTTCTTTTTTAGTAAATTAGCGCGCTTCCTCTTACATTTGTTTTTATATATCTCTCTTTCGTCTTCTTTTTGAACCCTTAAAACAATTATATTTTTTTGATTCAGTAATTGCAGGCTATCGATAGGACTATCAAAGTTTTGAACTGATTTTATTTTACTTACAATCGAGCAAATAGACTTCAACAATCGGAGAACATTGTACGTTGTAATGCATACGGGAGCGGGGAGAAGAAGGAGATGGGGAAGAGATCTAAACACGGTTTAAGCCATTTCAAGCAACGTTTGAGTGATAGTTTTTCACTGGGGCGATACTGAGTTCTCTGGTGCACCAACTTTCGTCGAAATTCAGTTCATAGAAATGTGCTTGGCGGCCAACAGGTTAAATATAATGATAATTTAGATATCTGCTAATTATACTTCAGTTATTAAACCACGGGGTGTTCTGATGTTTTGATAACCTGTCAGTTCTATCACAGGTTCTTACTGTAATTTGGTAATTAATCATAACATTCCTGCCGTTGGGCGATTTACTTTCGACGACAGAAAGATTGCAATTATCTGAGTAAGTAATTTAAATATTTTCAAAACAAAAATGTTTGGATTCTATTTGTCAATTAATCTAAAAAATTAAAAATATTAATAGCTTAGATAATTTTACAAATAAAATACTAGAGCTGTTAGAATTGAGGCATGGGCAGAGGGAGGACAAAATTTAAAAAAACGTGAACGCAGAATGAGATCCCTGAGGTGTGTGTGCGGTAAAATCATGTATAATCGTTATACGAATGTGGATATTTGAATACATCCCTGAATCTAAGCGTCAGCATAAGAATGAGGGACGCTGCAGGTAGACATGACATGGTCGGGGTTAGGGGTTCAATCATCTTCTAGCTAAATCATCCATCACTGCACAAGCAATGTTTTCCGCCAAAAATTATCGAAGAAGGAAGAGTATCATTATTTCTAATTGAGGTATTATGCTTTATTATTCTTTAGCCAACGTTTCGGAAAGCGTTACATTGTCATCAGGGCATCTGCCATCATCATTGTCATCAGGACATCTGCCATCATGATAGACACTGCAGCACTGTCCGAAACTTTGGCTAAAGAAGGAGAAAACGTATTACGGCATAATACCCCAAAAATAAATCAAGATAATAGTTATGGCAGTGAAAATCTCAAATTAAATCCGAAGTAAGAGGAATTCAAATATCGTCCAGATTCTGGTAACTGAGGAATGTTCGTCTTTCTCACAGAGCTAGACAGTGTTGTTTAGCTTTTCAACCTATCTGCCTGCCTCTGCGTGTTATGCACCGTGATGTTTAGTTAGTACCTCCTGTTAGTTGTTAAGTTACCTCCTGTTATCTGACAGTATTAATATATTATCATTATCGTTGTTTGTGAATAAATGCATAAATCAAATAAGTTATATTGTGTACTATATAACTAAACAATCAATGTAGTAAAAATAAATGAAATCAGAGAATAGTTTATATTGTTCTGAACGATTTATTCATGATTATGCAAATGGATTGCTGGAATTTAATGGTTAGAATTGTTCATTAATCATAATGTTTTTTCAATTGCCAGTTCTTAAAATAATTCTAAATTTAATGCTTCCTGATTACTACCCAGGCCACGATTAACCACATGTTATTATTTTTTTTTGTTTTTAGTGTTTAAAAAATAACTCAAACGCGATACAATGACAAACTATTGAATTCAGTTCTATAATATATCAATATACCTGATTATATACCTACACTCTTAAGGCGCCGTATCCCCGCTCAAAAAGAAGAAGATGAAGAGACATGTAATAACGAATATTGGAGAGAGCGCGCTAATATTTAAAACGATAAAATTGAAGCGAAAATTGTGAAAATGTTTAAAAAACACGACTCGTTTAAAATAGAGCAAACACCTCGTGGGGAACATTTAAAATGGCTTTTAAAGAAACACTGTGAATTTTTTCATACATATAACTACTAAAATAAGTGAAATTAACGTTTAAAATGAATGTTTATAATAATTTTCAGAGCATACTTTGCGATTTTTTTCTAGCGAGGGAATTTCATATAATTTGCGTTTCGGCGTGGAACACCTAGATATTATCTTCAAAAATAACAAATATTTTTTTAGGAACTTAAAAACTTCAACTGTTTAAGGGAGGTATGTAAGAAATCGGTAGAAATTCGGGTAGCGGCGGCTTAACTTTGGTACCCAGATTGCATGAAGTTGGCAAAACTTTTTCAGAAGTGGTAGATGTGTTCAACTGCACGAATATAATTTGCAACATCCCTGTCATAGGTCACCCCAAATGGTTCGCTATTTATTTATTTATTGATTGAAAAATTAAGTATTACATAGAAATATAAGCTGCACATCTCACTAGGGTATTCCTGTATCGAGATGTGCAGCTTTTACAAAAATAATATTAAAAAAACATATGTTTAAACTTTTTTTTAAATATATAATAATCCTACAAAAAAGATAAATACAATTATGAGTAAATAATAACAATTATGTAGTTATAGTAAGTAAATAATAATACGAAAGTTAAGTAAACAAATTTTATAAAAAGCAGTTTTTATAAACAGTAAATAAAAAGTAAGGTAATAATAGTTAGGTAATAAAATTATGTATATAAAAAATAAAAATGTAGTTAAACATAAAAAACTATATATTTTAACAATATGCATAACGTATATATTTTAAGTAATAAAATTATACATAAAAAAATAAAAATGTAGTTAAACATAAAAAGACTGTATATTTTAACAATATGCGTAACGTAGATATTTTAACACTATATATAACAAAAAATCCAACACAGGCATAGGCAGTGCGTGGGTATACTTGAGATTTTTAAATGCAGTTGAAATCAATGAGTTTTTACGTGAGGCTTTCTCACAACAATAAAAGTGCCTAGGTGTAGAGAATACCAATATTTACGTGGTATAGGTATAGGTATATATATGCATTCTTAGGTATTAACCTTCATCTTAGGTTGGAAGGCAAATTTTTGATTCTGTGAAAAACATGAATTGAAAAATTAATTTAATTTACAAACTAAAAATAATATAAAACATAATTTTGACGGATTCAAGAGCTAGAAACAGTTTTAAAAGGGGGAAAAATAGAGTCCTTATCAACCATACTTTATAAAAAACCGAATACTAGAAATACTCGATTATTATTAATAATAAAAAATAAAGTATCCCCCACATTTAGAAAAAAGGAAACTTTTCGGTAAATATTTTAATAAACATAGATTAAAATATTTATTCGATTATCATTGTTCTTTATGGTTACATATTTACAGCAGTGGTATATCGTTTTTATCTTGTATGCGAATTATTGGAGAATCGTCGCTTTTCCTTAATAAAACGTGTCCATTATTGGTCCAAATGTATTTATATCCAATAGATTTCGTAGATTTAGCTAGCCAGAGAAGTTCCTTATTTGATGGTGTTAGTTTTTCATTTATGTAAATATTCTCTGTGGAGTCCGAATACTTTATTTCTTTTGGGCTTAATAATAATAATAATAATAATAATAATAAGGTCTTTATTCCAGGATGTGGGGAGGGGAGTGCAATCCCACACATCCCATATAGGGTATAATTACATTTGTTATTATATATGAATATTAATTACATATGAATAAATAAAAAGATAAAAAATTAACAAAATAAAAAATTAAAAAAGAGAAGCATCATTAGATACACTATTCACAAAAAATATAGTTAAGTCTTTAAATCAGGTACTTGTTGTTCCATCGGATCTCAGATTGTAGGAGCCAGTGTTTTTCTCCAATATTCATCTATGCTGGATCCTGGAATCAGACGGGCTTCCATGATGAGGATATTACTGGAGTGGTTCATCCTTCCCCTCAGTCCTACAATCCTGGTTCTTAATAGAGCTTCGAATCCTGGAACTCTCCCTTCTGTGAACATTGAAGAGGCACTACAGTACCTGGGAAGTCCGAACAATAGACGGTATGCATTATTATATTGCACCCGAAGCCTTTCCATGGTCCTTTTTTTGAAATTTGCCCAGAGCTCGCACGTGTACAGGGTGGTACAAAAGGCTAGGAAGAGCGTCCTTTTTACCCGTGGGCTGCAGAGTCGAAATCTTCTGCTGAGCATATTGCATTTTATGCTAAGTACTCTCCTCTGCCTGTCGATGTCTTCATCATCCGTTAATTTGTTATTGATGACATGTCCTAGATACTTTGTAGATTCTATTATTTTCAGAAGCTCACCGTTCAGAAAGACGGGTGGAATATTTTTTGGGCCTTCCCCGTGTTTTATGACCAACAGTGCTGTCTTTTTCGCATTGTAAATCATGTTGGTTTCGTGTGCGAATTCTTCACATATCTTCAGGAGGATTCGTAATCCCCTTATTGACGGTGCCATCAAAACCATATCGTCTGCGTAGCTCATATTGTTGATACATTCTCCTCCTATGTGGCAGCCCACTCCAGCATTATTTAACCTGTGGGTTAGTTCATCCATGTATATGTTAAACAGTACTGGGGACATACATCCTCCCTGTCTGACCCCGCTTTTCAGGTAATAAGGTTCTGAAAATCCATCTTTCCACTTTACAAGGTTTTCCTGTTGACGATGCCAAGTTTCGAGAATTTTTACTACTTTCCATGGTATACCTCTTTCCTTTAGTTTTTTCCATAATAAGGGGTGGGAAACACGGTCGAAAGCCTTACTAAGGTCCAGAAAGCATGCATAAGTAGTTGTTTTCTTCTTCCTGTAGTATTCCAACGTCCGTTTTACGCAATATATAGCCGAGTCCGTAGAGCACTCTCTCTTGAAACCCATCTGATTGTCTTTAGTTTTCATAATACTCCTTTAGATTTTTTTTTATTAATAACCCTGTCCTTTGATTCTTTTGAATTGAATTGTATACTGATTATATTTTTAGCTGGGTTGTTGTAATAATTCACTATGGAGTTGTTTTTTACTAGGTCACTGCAGTCTAATGTCTTTAACAGGAGTTCTATAGGATTTTTAATGTCTTCATTTTTCTTCACGGTAATTCCTTGGATTTCTATAGATGTCTCTAGCGTGCGCTCTTGAATGTTGTTGACAGATGATTTAAGATATTTAATTTCTTGTTGCATTTCTTCCATTTTTGTGTCATTACTTTTAAGGTAATCTTTAGTTTTTTTTAGTTCGCTTTCAAAATCATCGATTTTATTTGAGCAGGATTCCACATTCTTGACCAGATCTCTAATTTCTTTCATGATGTCCGAAAAAATTTTATTAAAATCATTTGTTAGAATTTTTTTTAGTTGAGCATCTATTCTTTCACTCATTGTTTGAAGTAACTGTTCTTTGAAATGATCAAATTTTTGTTCGATTAAATTATCACTTTTATCCATTTTTGGACGCATTTTTATTATTTAAAAAAAGATTTAATTATGATTTTTATTTGAACAGAGGTGACATCTATCGACGAAATCTTCTTTAGAAATGACTGTGCTCGGTAGTCAACTGTTGAAATGTTTCTGTAAGTCGCTAGTTGTGAAAAAAAACTTGAAATTATTGATTTTATTTTATTTTATTATTAAAGCATCGTATTAAAAAGGCACCAATGAATTGAGCACTCGAAAATGATTTGAATGTCACTTTAAATCACTTTACACTTAATTTGAAGCACTGACGGTTTTGTCAAAATACCAATTGAGGTTGGGCAGAAAAAGTGATGTTTTGTTGAAGAACTACGTTTTAACAGCATAACAACATGAAGATGCACTAGCGATTCATCCTGGGAATAAGGCTTTCTGAAGTTACTGCTTTATATCATCCCATAACTCATAAACTTTATAAAAATAACAGAGATGTTTTGACAGCTGTTCACTGCTCTCTATGTTTGTTGACTTGGAAGGGGTGCCCGGGTCATGGAGTGAGGTTTATCCGGGTCTTATCAGCGGATGCGTCTGCCCATCAACTGCGTAGCGGGCTGGATCGGGAAGAGATTGGCTGAGGGAAACTTTACCTAGAACTCTCCAGCTGGACCGTCTCTCGACCTATTGCCCTGCAGCATAGTGGGAGTGATGAATTCATCCGTACGTCACTCCTGGACAGATTGATTCGAGATTCCTATCCGTCATATCGTTTTCTTTCCCAGAAATTCCTCCTCTTCCTTTCCCCAAAAAGACGCTCCTCACAATATCCTCTAAGATGACACAGGCCCTGAAGGATTTTTTCCTTCTCTGTGGAGCTAATGTAAAAAATATCTTTTGACTGTAACACGTAAAAAGCAACCTAGATGCTTTTGTTTTTTGCTTCATTTATTAAAATCAATTAATTTATTTAATTTCCGTTTGGCAGTCGTCTAATTATGCGAACATTTGCATTTTTCGTTGCCGAGTAGGTACAGGAGGATGCAATCTCATTATTTCAACAGCTGGCCATGAAATACTGCTTAATTTATTGGAATACCCAATGAGAGATTTCAGGAAATAGTACTCCTTGCTAATAACATTTTTCGTTCGCTAATAAAGATGATCGGATTCAGTACTTGGTTACCTCGTAAAACCGTTGGAGTTGTTAGGAAATACTGCTGAAAAAAGGCCAAGGAAGTTTTTATTTCACGAATTGCGACCTCCGATCTTTGCAAAATTATTTTATTGAAAATTATATTTGACGTCAAGATCCAAATAAGGATGATGCACCTTCAGACTACCTTCTCTTTGTTTTACTCTTGCGCTAATATAATAGTAATTTTTCAATAAGGACATCAAATAATTTAAATCCAATGTGCATTGGTTGCATAACAATTAGGACGGGTTGTTTCAAAAAATTTGATGGATTCATCAAATATTTGATGTTAATTTTCACGTTCTGTGTAAGTTCTATTCAAGTTCTGTGATTATTTCAGTTTTGTGAAGCAGCTGTCCTATAACGATATAATTACAGAACTTGAATAGAACTTACACAGAACGTGAAAATCAACTTCAAATATTTGATGAATCCATCAAAATTTTTTGAAACAACCCATCCTTAGCGTTTTTATACTTCTGAATCTTTTCAAATCATAAATTGAATATTAAGAACGAGTATCATAAACAACAAGTTAGGTTTTGCAGCAAAAGCATAAAGCTATGCGTTTTTCTTTTTTTAATAAAACACTTTTATTTAAGAAGGTTTGCAGTTGCAGGTGACCCAATAGTTGATCCTCCGACCGTTGGCCTCCTATTATAAAATTTAAAACCTGTAATCGACTTCAAAAATACCTTAATAACCAATTAATAAGTTGGCACGGACATCAAACGAATTTATTTACAGTGTTGATTTTTTGTACTTGTACGCTGGTGTGTACAGTGCATGTATTGATAAATGTTAATCGTTAATGCATTTGAATAAAAATATATTTTACACTTGTTATTTGGCGGAACATCCTTCCTACCTACCTACCTATTCGGGGACACTTAGTAGTTGTGTTTTGTGTAAGAAGGTATAACGTATTTTCCCTAAACCAATTGCATGTTGTATATAAGTATGCCGAGGAGCCAACCGTCGGAGGATCAAGTGTGATGGAACGGCAGAGGCAGTATATGGGGCAGCAAAGCAATTTTCATAGTTGGCACACAAAAATACCAATATATTGTTCTAAAGCGCACTTGAAGTGTTATTATGTAAATTAAATATTGGGACATCAAAGAGGACTACATGCAGATAGCCTGGCAGTAATGATGGCATTCTTGGATTGGCGTAGTCTGTGCCAAAAGCTTCCCATGCTTAAAAATTATTCATTCTTATTCTTGCATTTTCTGGGACATCCCTGGCTTCTTCCATCATTTCCGCGACCTTGAATCACCTATTTTCTCTTCTCTAATAATATTTTTCATTACGTTTACATCAGCCTTGAATTCTGTAAGATCACTTAAACCGCTATTCTGTTAGTTAACAATAAATAAATTGTAGTACACGTTCATCATTAAACGCCTTAGGGATCTCACCACCTATAACAATAATCGATAGTCTAATTAAGTCATTCTTTTGTCAGTTTCACGCCTCACCTTACAAGCCATATACCAGGGTTGGCATCAGTAGGTACTGTATTGTTGATAGCGAGCATCGTTTCCTTTGAAAACATTTAATTAGCGACTGCTGCATCCAATTCTTTCCAATGCTATGTTTGCATATCTGCAAAGATATTATCTATCTTTATCTAAATGAACAATCAAGAGTCTTATCTTTTTCTTAATCGTGATGTTCATAACGCTTGTAACGACTTTAACGTCATCATTTTTTAACCCTTCTGTTCAGGTCCAAGACGTACCGCTTTGAAAAGGCACCTTCAGGCCGTTCGGATGTCCCTATTCCATACAATCCGAACTACTTCAGCTATTCGTCCATTGCTCGCACAGTCATTGTCTCCTTTTTCCAGTTTTGTCTGGAAGGCTACAAACTGGACGTCTTCCCTCTGGAATTGCCTTTTACATATTTAAGACATCTTCGTCTGCGAATTTCTACAAATTATGCAGGGGCTCGATGCCAATTGCACATAGCGTATTACAGATTCCACACTGTCACTCTTTCCACTCCTCTCAAAAATCTCAACAGCTTGGACCTTAGATCGTAACCTTTCGTTAATCGTCCAGATTTGGCGAGTGTTTATAAAGATTTGATTTCTGTCTGAATTGATTCACCCTGTAGGTATACTGATAACATGACAACTTAACTTAATTTTTTTATCGTATCTATCATATTTTTATTTTATTTTATTTAAAAAATATTAGTGTGAAAGCCCTCCCATCAGCATCATTAGTCATTGTCATTGGTAATAAATAAAACATTACGAAATCTCTGTAAACATTCGACAATGAATAATACATTTTCCACTTTAATCTGGGTCTTTCGTTTCATGAACAGGTTGATATTACTATTCCCCCCACACAACACAATACGTACACAACAATGCAGGTTTTGTGTTGCAGCAACCGCACTTAAAATACAATGCAATCCAATGCACTTGTCCAACAATAACCATTTGGCAAAACCGAATCTGCCGCAGGCTATAATATTTAACGAAACGCATTAAAGCGAGTAGGAACTACTTATAAATAAAATGAATAATATTTTGATTCAATTGTAGAAGATTCAGCTCCACGATGAACTCCACTCATTTCTGGTGTAATCGCCCTAGAGATGTTTAATATTCAAATTTTATTTACAAAACATTAAAGGTCGCATTAAAAAAACTGTGATTATAATTTTCTCTTATTTAATGAATCGAAACTGTAATGGTTCATAATATTAGTTTGCGGCCATTGTTTCCCGTTGTCTATGCTGTACTCGGGTCACATGGTATCGGTTGCGACGTGTGCCGAAGATAGCCGGTCAGAGACAAGCAAGTCATTCTAATTACAAGAGCTCGGTAGACAACTAGCTAGCGAGTTGTAAGGACGTGTGCCCCCATAAATCATATTTGTGTAGTACATTTTTTACAATAGCTCCATACAGGAGGCCCTAAGGAAAATGATTTTCCTCGGGACTACGTCATCTTGACGACGACACTACGACATTGTTTCGTGGGGAAAATATCAAAACCTGTACAAATGAACCAATTAACCAATACAACATAATCCACTGTTTGTTTTTCATCACAACTCAACAACAATCATTACATCGTATATAGGCGGCGGCGTTTACATAAATTTGCTGTGATTTGCTTCCTGAAAGGTGCAGAACATTCCAGCTGTAATATAGTCTGGGAATTCAACTCATTGATTAAAGATGAGAATAGATCTGAACAGTTTGGTGGGTGGTAACCTGGTACCTGTCAACAGTCTGACAACTGAACAACTGTCACATTTCAGGCCAAAAAGTTCCTAGGATGGTATCCCACACATCACAAATCAAGCACTTGCAAGTTTCCTAGATGACTTCTGACATTTCATTGACATTGTTGATCCGGGTGTTTCAATTCTTATTTTTCATTTGTGTTGTGTTGAATTTCGCTAAATCCTTGTCAGCAGCCTATAGCTCTTTTTGGAGCTCATCATCTTCTTCTGGCACCTTATCTAATCGGGGTTGGCTATCATCAGGACAATTTTTACCCTGCAGGTCGCAGTCCTATCAAGAACACCACTGAATTTGCGATTACATAATAATTGAAACATTTATAAATTTTCGCTCGTTCAAAGGGGCCAAATAAATATTTAAATCGTAATACTTTTCAATAATTTGGTTGCTAATTGCTATTTATTTAAATAAGGGTTCTTAGTTCTCTTGAGCGTTTTATGGTTTTAATTGAAAAGCTTTAGAACTTGCTAGAGCAGTAAAGGTAGCTTAAGAGATCGAAGAAGAACTTGCAAGGGTAGTAAAATGTATTTAAAATATTCTGGTGCAGCGCCCCGGGAATGTAAAGAATTGACGATAGGCGCTTTTATACGAGAATGTTAGAGTTGGTCCTCTATTAGAACCAATAATTGATACACCAGGTTGTATTAGCTCGAACCCGAAGGATTTTAACCAGCGATTGAGCATATTTGGAGTGAAAATGTAGTTATAATTTTGCTGTCTGATGATATTTATTTCAACTGGAAAAAAAAGTTGAATTAAAACAAATCACTTATTTAATCAACATTATCATCATGTTTCGATACCAATGGTTTCATCGTCACAAAAACAAACAAGTACAGAAAAATAAAGACCTGTAGGCAAAAAACATTACAAAGAGTAGTGATTAATTTGTTAAAAGTATCAAAAAAATGCAATTATATAAAATAAAGATTAAAAATAATTTCAGAAAAAAAAAATCTATTTTTATGTCCCACGTCTCAACTGATCAGCCTGTGTAACACGTCTCGACGGATAACGCGATACGCGCTTTGTCTCATCTGAAGGGTGCTGCTGGAACGAGACGGAGTGCGTATCACGTGACCCGCTAGAATTTACTCAACTACTTAGTGGCGATGTGTGATAGGAAATAGCATCTAAATTTTTTACTCCAAATATACTCGGAAATCGCTGGAATTATTATTATATGCAAACACAAGATAGATTGTCAACTGCAAATTCGCCCCACCAAATTGATCCAAATAGCCATAGGTACCTACTGCCGCAAACTATTACAAATAATCACAAAAACAAATAAAACTTGGTAACTAGAGCGCTTGAGCTAATCGTAAATAATCGGTTCACTTCGGTATTGCTCGTTTTTTAGGCGCGCCTCAATCTGAACAACCCGCATCCGCGCAACGGATACCGTTCATTTCGATTCCCTATTCCACGTGACTCCCCTCTCTCCCCCGCCCACATGAAATCTGCAGCTCACGGAGGCGCGCCCTATATCTGCCTCCCTAGCATATCATTGTACTGCTTTGTAAAATTTGCTAGTAGCTCGGCGGGGCAAGCGCAAATCCGCGGGTGGAACGCCGCGTTTCACTAGTCTTATGAGTTACATGATACAAAAACAATCAGTCCTAGTGAAATACGTAAATGTTCATAGATAAGTTCTACTGTAATATGAAAGCATTCATTTTTTGGGGAGCCACCGCCTCCCTTGCCTCATATCACAAACCGTCACTGTTGTATATCGATATTTTCTGGTGGTCTGAAAATCGATTCTTCATTTGATGAATAATTTCGCAAAATGATGTTATCTCTATGAAGTAGAAAGTGAGGTTGTTTATTCAATAAGCTCGATGTATATTTCGAGGAAAGTGCAGGTGCAGTGTAAGTTGTAATCGCCGTATAAGGAGTATTCTTTGCGTGTGTTAGCTATCTGCTGTATTGGTTTACATGTTGTGTGTTAATCCACGGGTAAATCTTCAAGTTCGCTCCATACGGAGATATTCTATGGAAATATTGTACTTCCTGTGTTAGTTAATGAGGCTGCAGTCGATTCATTGATCTATTATAACACTGAACATCTTACGATCGCGTGGATTTATAGAAAGTTTGTTCGATAGGAAATATCCAAAGGATATCCATTAAGCCTTATCTTATCTTTAAAATCGTGTAGGAAATCATATTTCCATCTGTTGTATCCTCCATCAAATTAATAATTCTGTGTCTTTTGTAGAATTTTCCGTTTTAACAAGTAAAGTTGTAAGCTTACCGTAAGGTTCGTCTACTGAGAGCTATATTACGTCTACCGAGAGCTATGTTACATCTATCTCACATAGAACCTCTCTTAGAAGATGCTTTGTGAAGGATCTTTTTGATGAGAGGAAGGAATGAACGTAGAAGCCACCCGTTCTCATGTGACAATTGTCAACCGCGTACACATGTTTGGGCGCGCGTTTAGCGTACATCTCGGCTATGCACCGGTGCCGATGGGATCAGTGACGCTAGTTACTCGGAGCGTCTTCCATTGAAATACCGGTAGAACAAGGACAGCATTCCCACCCGACGCCTGTGCTCTAAAGATTGCAGTCCGTTCGTTAACATAGGAGAATCAATCAAATGGACCGTCCGTGAAAAAAATTAATTTGAAATATTAATTTTAATTTTATTATTGATTTTTTATGATTTAAAAATAAGTTTTTCTTTCCATATTACAGTAAATACAATAGTTTTGCATGGACTTTCGTTTAGCTGAAGGATGTTAGTTTTAGGAGATGCAAGGTTTAAACCCAAAAAAATATAGGCTTTCTCTAGTATATTCAGCACTCAATTTCGTCCAAAATTGGAGAAACAATATTTTAACTCCAAGCCAACACATTGACGATAGTCACATAAAAGGCTCGATTTAAAAATCTCATATTATAAGGTACCTATACACCTACAGCAGCCTCCAACAGGTTAACGTTTGTTACTCATTCACACCTCCTGATCGATAATGATTATCGAACCAATTGCAATATGCAAGTGCAATGCAAACGTTTGTACGTGTTTGTTATTGTTTTCGTGTTTTCGATAACGTCAGCGTGCATTTCGAAATATGCGTGGGTGAATACCTAATTACACGTTCCACTTTACATTGAGAAATCAAACTTAATATTATTAAATATTTGCATATATTCTCGTGAACATGTTTCATTTTGACCAAAGTGGGGGTATTATGAATAATTTATTGTAATAACATTAACAAATCAAGTACTATGAACTTTTGCTACTTGACATGCAGTGCACGCATCGTTTGCCGGTTTCTATTTTGTTTTTAGCGTAAGTGGATCGGCTAGGGGCTACAATCAGTCGTTGTTGTAGTACCTGCTTAATTATGTTTTAAAGTGTTGGGTCCATTAGAACAAATGGAAACAAAGCGAAGTGTGTTGTTGTTAAACCAGAACGCAACTTAACGATTGGTAGGTAGTGTAGGTACCTGGCTAATTTGTTTTTTTCGCAAATTTGCACATTTCGACATTTATAGATTCCAACAATTCAAGATATTAGACAGAACATATTTACACAGGTATAAATAAATTTTGGTACGCATCGTCGAAAATCGAATAGTCCGTTAAATACGGTTAGAAATATTATCTTGACGGTGTTATAGCTTGTTCGCATTGGGCAAGTAGTTAGTCGAGTAACGAGTATACTCGCTACTTGACCAAAATGCTG
Organism: Glyphotaelius pellucidus; assembly: GCA_936435175.1. Taxonomy (NCBI): domain Eukaryota; kingdom Metazoa; phylum Arthropoda; class Insecta; order Trichoptera; family Limnephilidae; genus Glyphotaelius; species Glyphotaelius pellucidus. The sequence goes on from OW386548.1 coordinate 36,100,020, forward strand.
CTACTAACTACTAAATTTATGGTGTTCGGACACGTTTAGTTACTATAAGTAAAATTTACGAAATTTTAAGAAACCCCCGACACAGAAAAAGGCTGACAACCTTGAAACGCCTGAACAGATTTTCATGAATTGTAGCTAAGAACCATCTCTAAGCTTTCAAACAAAAAAAAATGCATCACAGTCGGTCCATTCGTTTAGGAGCTACGATGCCACAGACAGACAGACAGACACACACACAGACACGTCAAACTTATAACACCGCTCCTTGCGTCGGGGGTTAAAAATACTCGCTACTTGACTACACTACTAGTCTGTACGGGCCATTAGAAAGAGAAAACACTAATTTTTGTGTTCAAATCTAAAAGAAAACCTCAAAAAAAATTCAAATGGACGCCTTTATGAAATCAAAGTTTTTGACCCCAGTTTGAAAAAAATTATTAATTAATTAAAAATTTTAGGAAATTTTAATTAATTATTTTTACATGAGATGACTAAAAAGTGAGTTGACGATAACGTTTATGGTACACTAACCTACTTAAATATGTGTGTGTGTTTTTTTCGATATCAGTAATTTGAGTTAGAAAAAACGTGAGGCGAGCCATTTTTAAAAAATTTTATGTTTGCATTAAAATTTTTTGTATTTCAAAAATTATACGTTTATTTCGGATAAAAAATTTGATAGCGTATTTTATCACCTTTCAAAAACAGTTTTTAGCGTACGGAAATATTCCATGAATTTGAACTTTATTGGAAAGCGGACATCTGTTAATTTGCATACATATCACCGCCCGCTTGCCAGCCCGCTGCCCGCTGCCTGAATTGAATCTTTGAATTTCTCGGCTTTTCTCTACTATAATATGCGTGTATAAATATAAACCTTCCTCTTAAATCACTTTATATTGGTGAAAACCGCATGAAAATCCATTGCGTAGTTTGCATTAAGATCTATGCGTACAGACAGCGAGAGCGACTTCATTTTACACCACGAGTATGTAAAGATATTAAGGTCTCTTAAGACCTTAGTTCTCCTCAGATTTTTAATAATCCTCTGGATTTCTATATGGATGGTGTTTTTAAGGATTGAATTTAAACCAAAAGGTTCAAAGCGTCGCGTCGGGTTCCTATCCAGGCGTCGCTTATACTATCCTCTGCTAGTTAAGTTCTTCAACATTGGGCAATCAACTTTTTCAGCCTTTTATGAACCTATTAGGGACTTTGTAAGCCTATCCTATCTACAAAAACCGACGTATTGTTTCACAACCGAGCTGGGCACCATTTGTTCAAAATTAACTAATAATAAGAATCGTTTTTAAATGTTTTGAATTACATTTGAAACAATATTATCTTTTCCCATAAAAACACCATTAGTTCGATGTTAACATTACATTACAATGAAAAAAACCTTTTAAAGGCTGACCTATATAGAAGGTGTGCCAAAATGCATGTCGGACAATACGCCATTACCGCCTATTGTTTTACCGGTTTGTGTTCGATCCGGTTCCGTACTTAATACAACGTGGTACTATAAATACATATCTCGCCCACGCAAGTTCAGAACCAAAAGTAATTCCATGGTGTTAAAAAACCTTGTTATCGTAGTACGAGTGAAAACTTTTATACACAAAACTATTACTAACTTGTTTGTAAAGTTTAACACGAGGAAATTTTATGTAAATGTTCTGAAAATTTGGTCTTAACATTATTATTTGTGCTTGAATCTTAGGTTTTAAATGTATAATAGATTCGTTGGGCGTGTTTGAGTATAATATTTGAGGGAATATTCATCAATAGTTGGTAAAAATAAAGTAATCACGTCGTGAGACCGAATGGAGTGGGATTCTAAGAATACGAGGAAGGGAAAGCTTAGGAACTGGCAGATTTGAAACGGTATTGTTAAAGTTATTGCCATTTCAAAATGAGTAAGATTAAGAAGGGGACGCTCAGATGGTTTGGGAATGTAGAGCGAATGAACTAAGGAAGGGTTGTGAGGATAATATATTATGATGCAAATGTGAATGGTAGAAGAAGTCGGGAACGTCCGAGGAAGACAACTGATGACAAGAACAAGTAAATCAGATACTTGAGTCGAGCCATGTCAGGAGCCAGAACGATAGAAGAATTATTTGAGATAATGTATGAATGTGAAAGTGGCAAGGAGTGTGTGCCAAGACCGAGTTGTTTGGCGGTCTATCGCTGCGTGGAAACGGCGTGATGGTTAGTTAGTTAGTTAGTTTTCTGATCCTTCACCAGGGCGATACTGACAGTATCTATCACTCTATTTTTAAGTGCCTACCTGGGTATTTCAATATTTTTAAGATTTACATGTTTTAACTTAATTTCTAATTTTTTTCATAAAGAAAATGTGTAAGAAGCTCAAATATTGGAAGATGGCGTTACATTTTGAAGTTTTCGAACTGGATAAGGGAAAGGGTATCTAAGTTAAAAGCTCTAAATACGGTTTTTTTTCCCAGAAATTCAACTTGAACATTGTCATCAGTCATCACATGGCGGCTCAGTGCAATTTTATTTTTTTGATATTTGAAAGATCCCCGTCAATTCTAAGTCTGATTCTGATTTTGATTAAATTGTGATTAGCAGAAAAATACAACTATCATGATCTAGAATGCGCCTAGAATCGGCGTTAAACAGGGACTTATCAAATATGAAAAAAAAATAATGGAGCTGAATTGCCAATTGATAACAATGTTACATTTGAATCTGGGAAGCAACTGGCTCTTAATCTTTCATTAACAATAATTACTCTCCCATACTCAAATCAAAATCGCTTTGAAAACAACGATGACTCAACGAAATGCAAACACTTGACGACCAAACACTCGGAAGAGCGTATCACTGTACCAGTACTAGCAATGTACCAAGCCTCTCGTGTTTTGGCCAAGATCAAATCACTGGAGTACGGAATGCCTGGACCGGTTTGGAAGCTCGGACCGCCCCGCCCAGGGGATAGGATACCGCAAACCTGTCCGCCGCGGCCGGACCGACTGACACACTGACACTTTTTCATTTCACCGACTCTGCAGAAGGTGCTTTTGCAGCGATGAAGAATATACGAGATTGGTCTGTCATATAAAAAAAAACTAGCAGTTGGTTTTTTTACCATGGCGCTGCAATTGGGCATCTCGAAAGAAACGCATTCCAATACTGATAGCCTAAAAATAAAAATAAAAATAAAAACGTATTCCTAAAGTTTTTGGCTCCACTGCAAGAGACAAAATTTTCAATATAAATAAATAAAGTTTTTTAAATTATGTATTTTTTTACATTAGCCCCACATAGAAGGCACTGAGAAAAAAAAAACCTCAGGGCCTATGTCATCTTTGGCGATGTTGTGTGGAATGCCTTTTTAGGGAAAGGAAAGAGAGGAAGTTCTGGGAAGGATGGGTAGGTATCCGGAGGTCAATATGTTCAGGAGTGATGAACGAATGAATCCATCCCAACCACTGGGTTGAGAGAGTCCTGCTGGAGAGGTCTCATCCAGTCTCTTTCGATCCGGCCCGCCACGCATAGGTGGGCAAACGCGTCCACCGCCCTAGACAAACTTCACCCCATGAACCCGAGCACCCCTGCTAAGTCATCAAACGTAACGAATCTCTTGGCAGGGGTATTGGTTATCCAATAAATGGTTCCCGGAGCGGCGGTACCCATACCCGCATTCGAATTTTTTTTTAATTGCCCAGTAAAATTGCAAATAAGTGACAATATATATCAGCTTAACAAATTGTACAGTTATAACTCCCGCGATTTTTCACGGTTTTGCACCAGTTATGTACGAGTAGTAAATAAGATAACATCCTCGACAACGATCACATGTAGGTACCTACCTAAAATAATATATTATATAATTTCTTCTTAAGTTCATCGAAAGCATTTCTTTAAGTATGACTTTTGGTAGCAGCCGCCGTAGAGCAGCACCGTAAAAAACAAATGTAAAATCTCTTGTCTGTTTTATTTGAGATTTGAACTTGAAATTTTGTACTGTCGATATTTTTGTTGATATGGCTTGCCTAGTGTAATCCTTATCGAGCATCTCGATTGCCCGATTACGAAGTGATTTATTTTTGTTTTGTATTTATTTTGGTGCAACTCTTTTCCTTCCGTTATATTAGCGGATGCGTACATTTTATTCGTTAATATTCAACAGATATTTTTAGAAATGAATTATTTTTTTATGATATTACATTACATGAAAAAAAAATCTGATTTCAGAGAATTTACTTCCAAGGCGAATGTGTTCGTCTTGTCCAGTTTTTATGATATCACTGCCGGTTTTGATGACTCGACGTATTTTTTCATTTATTTTTAATTTAATGAGTAAAACCTCAAATTGTAATATTTAATTAGTGAATACAATATTAGTGACTCTCAAGCGAAAATTTGAAACATAAAAGTCAGAAAAAGATTCAGTCGCCTCAAGGAATTGAACCTAATCCTAGGCTGCTGGGCCCTTCTCTAACTACTGAGCGAATTCGACTCTTTCTCCTTCGGTCATATAATGCTTTCAAATTTTTCTGTTTCAAATTTTCGTTTGAGGTTTTACTCATTAAGTTATTCCAAAAGTAAAAAATAAAATATTCTTCAGAGATTTGTAGAAAAATCAATAGATGTCGCACATTTTAAATAAAAATGGATGTACTTATCCAAGATACTATCAAGATCGCATTAAGTTCGGAAAAAATTTTACAATCATGCTTATAGATAGCCGCCAATGTTGGTAGTTCTTAATCACAGAATAATACAGTTAAATATAACCAAAGGCAATAGGGTCGAATTAGCTCAGTCGTTAGAATAGAGGCTAGATGCTTTTTGAATCTTTTTCCTGTTTTAAATTTGAGAGTCACTAGCGATAAAATGTTCGTAAAAGTATTAGGATTTCTAAGATTCAATCGAATATCGTAGAAGTAATTCACAAAAATCTAAAATGCTGCTCTATTACATTTTCTTTTCAAAATGTTTTACGTTCATATATTTAGTCGCTTTTAATATTCCCACGTTTACGGAACGGTGACAGTACAAAAAGGCAATAAACCTACGTTCCTTATCACAATAATGCTGCAGCTCTTTCCTACATATTATATAATGGTGAGACAAAAGATGAAACATGCAATGAACGTATGTCTGTTTTCTCCAAAGGAAAAAGTAGTACGAAGGTCAGTCAAAAAGTAATGCCTCCTATTTTTTTTCTCCTTAATTGTCAAAAAATAAAAATTGCAATTAGATATGTAGAAAACCACACTATTGGCGGTTAATTTGTCACTTTTCAATATAATCTCAGTCCATTTTCAAAGTTTTGGTCCATCTTTCAACTAGAGCATGTATCACATAATGGTAAAAAGCACGGTCCTGCTTCCTAAGGCCATCCGCCATAGTTTTTGTTGGGCGAAAGACATGCTTTAAGTTTTTTAAAGATTGTGACGTATTGGACAGAATTTATTATCCATCCTTGCTCCACAAAATCAACCACAATCAAACCCTCTGCATCCCTGAACACATGTTGAATAACTTAACTTAATTTTTTCGTCCTCGATGAGTTTGTGTGATGCCATTCCATTGACTGCCCCTTTGATTCAGTTTCCACGAAACCCATGTTTTGTCTCCGGTCACCATTTTTGTGCAGTTGCATCACCGTACACATGTTTCAATCTCTCACAAATGCGAATAGGCGTTTCACCATCTGCATTCAAGAATTCAACAATAGAACGCTGGCCAATACGAACATTGTTATCAGCCATTTTACAAACGACTGCAGTGCTGCCACCTGCTGACGTAGAAAGTTACTATTGCAGTAGATTGTAGATGAAGGTTTGAGGAAAAGCGCCAAATTCAATTTCATCACTTAACCAACTTTATTAAATTAAAAAAAGGAGGCATTACCTTTTGACTGACCCTATTACTGGAGGAAACAGACGTACGTACATTTGTGTGTCTCATCTTTTGTCTCACCATTATGTAATGTGTAAGAAAGAGCAGCATCATGATTGTGAAAAGGAACGTATGTTTATTGCGTTTTTTGTATCGTCGCCGTTTCGTAAATGTGAGAAACCAAAAACGACCTTTCTTTTAACATTTTATAACATATACTTTTTTGTTACTTTTACCATAATAAATATTATAACACGTCTGTCTGATATTATGAGTCCAGCTTTTTCATCTACTGACACACATACGAGATTAAAAAAATATTGCATGTCTTTTTTAGCCATAACTGTATAAAGACAGAGACTTGTTTAATTTTTTCTATGCTACCTGTTGCCAATTGTAACAAAAGCAGGTATTGTGTACTATATAGATTCCATTGTCGGACATGTCAGTTTTTTAAATATGCATAAAATAATTGTTCTCGAATTTGAATAAAGGTGTGTTTTTTGTTTTGCTCCTTTTGTACAATCTTAACATAGAATCCGTAAAAAACTGGTGGAAAGCTTTTATAAGGCGATCCGACAGTTGGCCCTCTGAAATTAAAATTATCATAAAATTATATTTTTTTGTTCGTCGCCTGTCAAGGGCCAAGGAGGAAACCACGTAAATTTTGCAAAGTTTTGACTTTTGACGTAATATTTTGTGGGTTTATTTTGCTAGCGTATATTATATTTACCGAAACACATTCCTTGAGTTATAAACTATGCATAAAAACAACATTACTTGCGTTTATTTGATAAATTGGTAGGTTTTCGATCTTTTTGGCTGAAGTTCCGATGTCATAGATAAAATTAATAAAAATTATTCCGAGAGGCTAGGCGTATTTCCGATACCTCTTACGTCAAGAACAAGAATTCCTCAAGCGATTCTGACCTTGTCCTTCATACATTTTATTTGTACATAAGGGTTAAAATCGCATTTAAAAATTAAAATAATTGAAAATTTTGGCGTGTGCGCCGGCGCACACCTGGCATTTGCAGAACGAATTTCAAACTTAAAATGAATTTATTTACCTACAGTATTATAGACAAGAAGTTTTATCGTTGGAATATATTATATATATATATATATATATATATATATATCAGTTAAAATATAAGGTAAGTGGTAAGGCTCTCGACTAGCAATTCGAAGGCCGCGGGTTCGAATACCGGCTTGCACAAAAAAAAAATATTCGTTTGATTTGTGTTATTTATAACACAATTTATTCATTTTAAATAATATATGGTATATTCGCGGCATGTTGCAGAGTGGAAGAAACAGTATCGTCCTGGTGTAAAACCACAATTTAGAATTGAAATGTGAACGTGCTTGAAACGACCTTAGCCGTGTTTGGTGACCAGATCTAAATATCCAGGAACTTCCCCATCTTTCTCCCCTACATCTCCTTCCCCTCCTCATTTCCTTCAGCTTCATAATATACCCCAATTGTGGCATGCCATAGTCTCACTGGCTTCAGACGGAAGCAGTGGGACTCTTGTGCGGTATTCACGTATTATGAGTATTAACGTTAATGTCGATTTAAACCACGAGTGTTGTAAACCACTAAATATATTAAGAAATATAAATCAGGTATGTTTTTTACCTTTTATTATCTTATCCTCGATCCAACGTATCACGATTTGTTTAAATTGTAATAAAAAATCTTTAATTACTTTAGTGTCTTGTTAATCACAACGTGATAAATACCATTCGTTATGATATTGGGATAAAGAATTCTGGTGATTGATGCATTCCTTTGGTAACCATGCCTACTACGAGTACACTTGCGAGCTTGAAACTTGGGGTTGGGTGGCCCAAAATCCGTTTAACTTACACTTTGTTAGCAGATTAGGTACGTAAATAGATAGATATTTTGAATTTACGTTGAACCATTTGTTATACAACCAACACCCCTGCCAAAGGTCTCCCCAAGTGGTTCGCTACGTTTGGTACTTACAGGGGGTTCCCGGGTTCATGAGGTGAGGTTTGTCCGGTTCTTGGCGACGGATGCGTTTGCCTGCGAATAAGGAGAGACTGGTTGAGGGAGAACTTTTTGCCCCTGCAGCAGGATTCTCTCGGAACCTCGCCTTGCACCGCAGTGGGAGGGATGGATTCATATTTCTACTCACCCCTCATCCTTCTCCTTCTTATAACTACCTCTACTTCCTTTCTTAAAAAGACCCCCTACACAGCATCCCAAAAGGTGACAGGCTCTGAGGAGAATTATTTTCTTCAGGGCTTCCTGTGTGGAGCTCATGTAAACAAAAAAAAAGCCAGCCACAATATTTTCAGTTTTTTTAACAGCATATTTTATTGGCTGCTATCTTTATGTATGATTGCAAGATTCAAACCCAAACTAAATGCTATCTAGATAGTGTCTGGATAAATCTTTATCCATTTTATTAAATATGTGACATATATTGACTTTTCTTCAAGTCTATCTAGATAGCATTTTGTTCGGGTTTGAATCTTGCAATCATACATAAAGGTAGCAGTCAATAAAATATGCGTTAAAGAAAATTAAGATAAAGTGAGTGGGTCTTAGTCGAAGTATGATACGGTTAAAAATGACCGAATCGGATATCGACACCTCAGCGCATTTGCCCGGAATGCGAACGGTCCTGGGTTCGAATCCCAGATGTGCAAATATCTTTTTCCGATTTTCCTGTTTCCAGATTTTCGAGTTTCGCTAATATTGTCTTCATTTAATTAAATTTTACAAAATTATTAAATTTTATTGTAATAACTTTTGAAGGTTGTTTCCATCAATGTAATATATCGTTGAAGAAGAAGATAGAATCTTCTAATAAATCTATATGAAACATGAAACAGAACTGAACACAGAAAAATAAAGAAAGTTACCGGGACAAACGCCTTAACCAACTTGGCCATTGGGACCTACATTTTTGTCACTTTTATTGATCTTTATTTTGTTTCTGTGTGTTGTTTTTTAGATTTATTAGTATTAATAACAATATTATTATTAAATATTTATCATCAATTTTTTTCTGGTGCCCATTTTTGTTGATCGCCCGTGAATATGTTGGTCGGTAAATTGAACAGTTTTATTGCGGCATATTATTATTAGTACATTAATTTACATGAGTCGGTGTGAGAGCTTTAATAAGGTAAATTAAACACTTTATGGCCCGATTACTGAGGGTAATATACCATAAGTGACCATGTCCACGAATCTGACATTGCAAAAAACGACCTTTATCACATTGGAAAGGCTTCGCCATCGACATCGGATAGCCGAGATTGGCCACTTGCAAATCGTAACGACAAAAAATAAAAATAAAAAAACAACAATACATTTACATGCCAATTTAACAGTGCAGATGTAAATTTGTTGTTATTTAAGATGATTTGTTGACATTGTATTTAAAATACCTACCCGCGCGTTGCAAATACACCTCCTTGTATCCATTTTTGATACTAAATTTCTTCATTGCTCTAAACCGAATTTTTTTGTGCGGAAAGCGGGGTTTTAAGATAAGGCTGATTTTTATTTGTTTCTCTTTTATTAAAAAAAAGTTAATAACATCCTCTAAGCCAGTTAATTAATTATTTATAAAACATCATCATACCCGTAGAAAATGCAGAAAACAAGAATGTTTGTCTCAGCAGAAACACACTTAGGAAGTTCTGGTGTCATGTTCGGTCTGTATTTTCAAATTAAACTATTTAACGCTTACGAGGTCATTTCCATTACAAGCATACATAAAACATTGAAAAAGCCAAGTTGTTGAATTATTACACTGACTGTAAAAAAATGTGTTGAATTCTACTGGCTAAACAAAATATTTCTTTACATTGTGAAATCACAATTTCACATCTCCAAAATTTGTTGAATTCAAGCACACATCGGAATTGAAATCTTACATCACCGAAATTTGTCAAATTTATTGGAATCGTCAAAATCAGAAATATACCTATAAAATAAAAGACAACGTGGGGATAAAACAAGGTGTTTTATGGTAAGATAGCTATGATTTTGTTTCGAAATATCAAATTTCAGAAGTGACTATTTATAAGTTATTGACTTGATATTTTTGCCCTGGTGCGGGAATCAAAACCCGCTACCTCCTATTCGCCAAGAAGGTCACTGAAAAATTCTCTATTAAAAAAAACTCAGTGAAATACACCAAGAACACGATTCCATTGATGATATTTTGGCACGTTGGGACAATCTATCCGATTCTAAAGCATTGCCCCTTTGATTGTAAAATTATCAGTGGGTACCTATCTACCGTGCCTAATAAGAGGTTTTTATTGCAGCCTACATATATCTCAAATTACAGAGATCGAACCTACTTGTGAGTAAAGTTCTTCGTGTTATTTGAAGTTATCGCTGTAAATATCTGTTGCGGATTGCAGTACCTATCTAACTAATAACCTAATTGGATAGTTTCTATTCTATGTTCTTCGGTGATATGTCTGTGTTTATTTGCTTTCGTCGGGACTTGAATTTTTTCATTCATCCACTATCGCTCATACTGAGAAACTACTTGCAATCTTATTGCTTTTCATAACAAATGGGTCTTAATCACTTTTAACCCTTGGCAACCCTCGCTATTTTCAGCCTACACAAATTCGTTTGTGGGGGACCTAGGTCCCCATGACTTTATGCTTTATAAAAATAAAAATAAGTACTTTATTGGGATTTATTTATTTAAATTTAATGAACGACATGTAATAAATCCAAGAAAAGTTTATTAATTTTTTTAAAGAAACATGTGACATTTATAGAAATTTCAGGCGTGGCCATCTCAATTTTTAATCGAGCAGGACCTATTGGGCCAGGCACAACAATATTATGCGCTCGAACTCGTTACCGCAATGGCGATGTTTTTCCCCATTTGTACCTGTTATTGCCATAAAATGCATTAGAGATACTGTCCCTCAAATATAACATTATCCAGGCTATCATTTTCCGAGTCACCAACCCATAAAAATTTATTAAAGAATTTTTACTTACGTAACAACACTCGTGTCCTGAACACAGGTTCCTAGGTTGCAGGTCAGCTCGGGCGATATTTTTAGAATCGACCTATCGGGGGATACTAAGGACGGGTTGTTTCAAAAAATTTGATGAGTTCATCAAATATTTGAAGTTAATTTTCAGGTTCTGTGTAAGTTCTTTTCGAGTTCTGTTTTTTTATCATCATAGGCCAGCTGCTTCACAAAACTGAAATCATCACAGAACTTGACTAGAACTTACACAGAACGTGAAAATTAACGTCAAATATTTGACGAATTCGTCAAATCTTTTGAAACAACCCATCCTTAGAGTACATGGAGCAGCAAGCGCGTAAGGCTTAAAATAAAAGAAATATTTGCGATAATCTGCTTGATGGGGGATATACTCCCCCGCGGAGGGTTAAAATAATTATAATAAAATAAACTTTGTTTAAATCTACTTTAGTATATTCTTTTTTAAAACCAACCGGTTTCAGTTCGACCTGAACCTTCCTCAGGGTGAATAAAATACAGGATTACAGAGTATTTTTTTTTTCATTAAATCCACACAGGAGGCTCTGAGGAAAATAATTTCCCTCAGGGCCTATGTCATCTTTGAAGATGCTGTGTGGAGGGTGTTTTTGAGGAGAGGAAGGAGTGAACATGGGTCTTGAAGAGACCCATGTTGTAGGAGGGAGGAAACACAGAGGCCGGCAAATCGTTCCACAACCGAGCTGTTGAACTCAAGAACGAGTCGTAGAAACGACCCGTTCTCATGTGACTAATGTCAACCGTGTACAAATGTTGAGCGCGCGTTTGGCGTGTTTCCCGACTACGCACCGGTGCCGAAGGGATCAATGACGCTAGTTCCTCGGAGCATCTTCCATTGTAATACCGGTAGAACAAGGACAGCATTCCCACCTGGCGCCTGTGCTCTAAATATTGCAGTCCGTTTGTTAGGATAGGAGAATCTATCAAACGGACCGCCCGTTTCTGCACAGAGTCAAGGGTTTTTTTCAGGTATTATGGGGCTCCAGACCAGAGGTGGCTGCCAAATTCAACGTGGGGCGCACTTGAGATTTGTACAGGGTTAGCAGATGTGTATTATTAAAGTATCTGCGTGCCCTGTACAGTATGCCCAGTTTCTGAGAGGCTAACTTAACTCTGGCCTCGATGGAGCCCCCGTGTAAATGTGAACTAAACTACGCAATTTGAATGTCCTAAAACGGGAAATCTCCTAGTTGGACAGTCCAAAGCTTTCTTATAATCTATCTACACTTTTAAGTTAAAAAAAAAAAAAATAAGTGATATATTTTTTTTTCTTCTAATTTTCGAATTTACTACGATTTCTCTTGTGAGTTTTTTTTGGCAAGACGTAGGTTAAATTAGTATACGTGTACTTAGTGAAATGTTATCTTATGATGGTGCTGAGGGTTTGACGTGCGTGCAAGCTTTGGCGATAATGTATATTTTTAAATGGGTTCGAATCGAGAATGTAGGAACGATTATAATAGTGCGTGTCACACGATCATCGAGAACGGCGCAATCACCTTCTTTGCTACCTGCTCTTGGTCACCTGGTGTAACAGTGTAACAGAGCAATGACTTGCTGCGATCATGATGACATAACGAGCTTCCATCAACGTTCTGGAGAAAACTCGTTCACGAAAAAAATATTGGATTAATATCCATACTAATATTATAAATGCATAAAACAATATAACGATTTTAAAAATTCTTTCACCAATAGATAGCTAAATTATTTTATTTTATTTATTTCTATGTATTACAGTATTTACCTATTAGTTAACATTTTTACGTAATATACCAATTTTGAAAACATTTTTACATAATATGTTTTGTAAGGTAGGTTTGTGAAGGTGAAACTGTGAATAGGTATTGTTGTATGTTTCGTGAACACCTCACTAGGAGAACCTGTGCTGAGGTGTTTACGTGTTTATTTATGATTATGTGTGACAAGTATTTATGTGTTGCAAAAGAAAGTTTTATATGTATTTTTTTTTTTTTTTAATTTTAATAGTATTGTACATTGGTTAATTAGAAGAGAAAAAAAAAAGTATTTATGTATATTAGAGGAATATAAAACAATTCGTTGCCATGGAAACGATGTTGATATATTTGTGGGCTCTATGCTGGTAGGTAGGTACTCAGCCCCCTACCTACTGGTCGGCTGCTGCACCAGAAAATTCAAATATTAGAAGATGTTTTGCTTTTTTTGGACAAGCTTATATTTTGGAATAAATGTCAGATGAGAGTTCCTAGATTAAAAATATAATTCGTAACGATTATAAAGACGGTATAATAAATAGTGTTTTTTTAATTATATTTACAAACTTCCACATATTTATATAAAAATAAATCTCTGAAATGTTCGTAAGTGCATAAATTCCGAACGACTGCACCAAATTGGATAATTCTTTTTTCTTTGAGCTCTAGCATTATGAAATTTAAGTGGCACGCGAGCTGTTTGAAAACTGAAAGTATCAGGAATGAATGTATGGAATGCGGGAGTGAGTGGGGGGGGGGGGATAATTGACAAGTGCAAGCGCTTCGGTAATTTCCCCTAATACCATGCGAGTGAAGATGCGGGGAAAAGATAGTCTTAAATAAATGCTCTCTATACCTTTTGTATAATAGCCAATTACCGGTTTTACTATTCAAATTTTATTGGTATGAAAAAGAGAGAATCGATAACTCTTTACATACCTGCATTTTTTATCAATTTAGGAGGCTGGAATTTAGTATGGGTGAGGGTATGGGTATTGCTGGGGCGGTAAATACATTTCTTGGATAACCAACACCCCTGCCACAGTCATCCCCACCCCAAGTGGTTCTCTGCGTTTGGTGCCAGGGTTCATTGGATGAGGTTACTAACTAACTAACTAACCATCACGCCGTTTCCCGCAGGGGTAGGCAGAGAGGACGGACCGCCAAACAACTCGATCTTGGCACACACTCCTTGCTTCGTTCACATTCATACATCGTCTCATACATGCTCTTCCGTTATTCTGACTCCTGACATCGCCCGACTCAAGTATCTGATTCACTTGGTCGTGCCATGTCTTCCTCGGGCGTCCCCGACTTCGTCTACCATTCACATTTGCGTCATATATTCTCCTTACACTCCTTTCCTCGTTCATTCGCTCTACATGCCCAAACCATCTGAGCGTCCCTTTCTTAATCTTATTCATTACGCTTACATCAGCCTTGCATTCTTTGCGGATCTCCACATTTCTCACACGATCATAGATGGTTTTACCACACATACGTCTCAGGGATCTCATTTCTACAGCATTCAGTCTACTTTCATCCTTTCTCTGCCAGTTCCATGCCTCACTGCCATACATCAGGGTAGGTACCAGCACTCCATTATGGACGGCTAGCTTCGCTTCTTTTGACAGATTTTTGTTGCTGCCAACGGCGTTCAGTCCTCCATTAATGGAGTTACCGGCATTTACCCTTCTTTCGTTATCTCTATCAGTCTTCCCATCTCTCGTAAACATACTTCCCGAATACATAAACTCATCCACCTGCTCCAAGTATTCGTCATTCACAACTATGTTGCACATTGTTTTCGTACTCTCTCTTTCAAATACCATTACTTTAGACTTACTTACATTCATCATTAACTCATTTTTCATACATACTTCGTTCATCCTAGACACGAGCGACTGTAGATATTCCATACTGTTAGAAATCTGCACCACATCATCAGCATACAACAGGCAACATACTTCTAGATCACTCAATTTCGCGCCCAATCCCATCTCTTTAAATTCTTGCATACAATTATCCATGTATAGATTGAACAACCACGGTGACATTACGCATCCTTGGTGGACGAGGTTTGTCTAGGTTTTGACGGCGAATGCATGCACTTACCCAGCTACTGCATGGCGGGCCGGAACGGGAGAGTCTATTTGAGGTCTTGGTTGAGGACTCTCTCGGAACTTCGCATTGCATCCCGCTGGGAGAAATGGATTTAAATTCAGTCACTCCTGGACCCGCTGGGTCTAGATTCCTACCCACCCTTCACAATTTTTTACCTTTCCAGAACTTCCTCTCCTTCTTTTCCTTAAAAATACCCTCTACACAGCATCCCCAACGACCAAATTGGCCCTGATGGAATTGTTTTCCTCGGTGCCTCCCGCATGGAGCTAATATAAAAAAATTTTGTCTGCAGTCTCCGATCTTTCTCGTGATAGATTTCAGTCTCACTTTATTACAAATAATATAATAAAATTGTACATACAATAAATTCGTACTCTGTAAAACCGTAATAAGTGCAAAACGCCACTTTGTCTGAAATCAAATTTTGAATAACTATATCTTACATGCTTTTGAAAGTGTATAAAAACTAAGAGCTGAACGTTGAGAAAACTCACGAACACTTTTTTCAAGTCACAGAGAAAGTTTTCAAATAAAGTGATTTTTTTTTTTAAATTCAGGTACTGCGGTTTTAGATGCAGCGCAGGAATTATCAAAATTTGTCATTCTCATTGATTTTTCATTAATTTTTCTTAAATCATCAGCAGCTTCTTACTTGAATGGTTACTTTCTTTGTGAGTCATACATATTATTACCTATTACCAACGTAATGAAAAGTCCTAAAAAGCGGTTTTTGCACCTCTCTCGAATGTCTTCGGTAAATGCAACTAGTTTCACTAATTAAATTCCTCGTTTGGCGCAGTGTGTACCTGCATGTCTAGCAATGAAAGTTGCTCCGAGACTGGTTTAATTATATAAAATTAATCTAGCAATACTTATCTATGTTAAATTCTTATTTTTTGGGTGTCCTCCAAACATTTCTGGACCATCCTGTAAAAAAATCATTTTGTTCTCAGTCAATTTTGAGAACTCCTCAACACTACTGTCACATATCGAAACGGTATCGAATCGATCGAATGCAGATTTATAGATATATCAATAATGAATATACACACTGAACATTATACTTACACCTTCACCAGCTAACTCAACCTGGAGAGAATTCGTGTTTTCAGTTCGTTTATGCAGGCCTAATTCAAGTCGATTATCGCTTAATTATTGATAGACCAAATGCAGGAAAGGTTAAAATAAATGATAAGATCTCTTTTTTTTTTCCAATTTTTTTATGAGAAAAACTATCTTTTTATAACTTTTGAAGGTTATTCCCATCAACGTAATATATCATTGAAGAAGAAGATAACACTTATAATTTAAATGAAAATATGAAAGAAAACAAGACACAGAAAAATAGAAAAAGACAAGGTCGCAACTGGAAAAAATATGGAAAAAAGAACTAGTTGGAGATAATATTAATGATTCTAAATATTTGAAATATGAGATTGACAAATATGACGGTTTGACAGAAGGTGGCAATAGCGAAATTGGAAAACGCGCACGTCCCGGTTAGACGAGAGGTCTGGGTTCGAGTCCCAGTTGCGACCATTGTCTTTTTCTATTTTTCTGTGTCTTGTTTTCTTTCATATTTTCATTTAGATTATAAGTGTTATCTTCTTCTTCAATGAAAAGATCTCTTGTTGCTATAAAATTACCTTGAATATATTTAGCTTGCTTTGACGCTTCTAGGTGTTCATTAACACGAAAATTTGCTAGGTTTATCTCTGATGGCCTTGAGTGATGACTTCGACAGATCACTTCCATAACATAACTGGAGGTATTTTGTACTCACCTCGATTCATTGGATTCAAAGTAAAGCCTCACACTGAAAGTGTTCTTCTTTATTCTACTGTTTTTTTTACATTAGCTCTATACAGGAGGCCCTGAGGAAATTAATTTCTATCAGGGCGTGTGTTATCTTAGGGGATGCCGTGTGGTGCTGTGCTTTTTAAACAAAGGGAGGCGAGGAAGTTCTGGGAAGGAACAAGGTGTGCTTTTTAAACAAAGGGAGGCGAGGAAGTTCTGGGAAGGAACAAGGTATGAGGGGTAGGTAGAAATCTGGTGGTTAGCGCATACGGACGTATGAGTCCATCTCTCCAGCGAGCGAGACGATGAATCGAGAGAGTCCGGCTGGAGAGGTTAAAATGCCTCCCTCAACCGGTCTCTCTCGATCTGGCCCGCCACGCAGCAGGTGAACAGACG
This sequence comes from Glyphotaelius pellucidus, assembly GCA_936435175.1. Lineage (NCBI taxonomy): Eukaryota > Metazoa > Arthropoda > Insecta > Trichoptera > Limnephilidae > Glyphotaelius > Glyphotaelius pellucidus. The sequence goes on from OW386548.1 coordinate 36,117,005, forward strand.
CGTCCGCCGCCAAGAACCGGACAAACCTCATCTCATGAATGTAAGGGTTCCACGACAAATCAACAAAGTGGCATTTCAACACCCCTTTTGAAGGTCATTGAAAGTGATGAAAAAAATTATAAAAAATAGCACGTAACGTAACCTAACCTAATCTATTTGACCAATTTTTTTTTCATCACTTTTAAAAACTTTTCAAAGGAGGGGTGAAGTTGTACATTATTATGCGAGTTATCGTTATTATTATATATATATTATATCATTATTAGTTGAGTTATCCGGTAAACTCGGGCACCCCTGCTAGGTCTCCAAAGGTAGCGAACCACTAAGAGTGACATATTGAAGATGTGTTGGTTATCCTATAGACGTTAGAAGTGTTGGTTGTCCAAAGATGGTTCCCGGGGCGGCGTTACTCACACCCGCTTACCAAATTGTTATCGTTATGTGTGACGCTTGCGACGTGACGTTTTTTTTCCTACCGCCAAAATCAAAAAGAAATCGAACAAATTTCTGTAAGTGTGATCATAATTAAAAAATATTAAATGAGTCGAGGTTGAAAATGATGAATCCGGAAACAAACTATCACTTATCATATTTAATTAAGTATTAAAGGAAACGTTCAATTAATTTTCGCAAAATATTTATTTGCGATAAAAGATAAACCATTCGTTGTTTTGACTATAAATCTTTTCGAGGAAGTGATAAGAAAAATTAAATTAGTTGATGAAACTTTCGTTTAACAGGTTTAATTAATGTTTTCACCACTTGTAGATATTTGAGTAAGTATGCAATTAAATTAAATGTCAATCATTTCCACAATTTAATTATTTGCAAGTCTAAAAAAATGTTATTAAGACATAAAAACGTTAATAATATAATTCGTCAAAATAAGACAACCCAATTTATCATTTTATGTTGTATAAATATATTAAAGTAGGTATATGAAAAAGAGAAAATTTAATAAATTAAATGTTAGTTACCCACAAAGGTTGTGATATTTCAATCTCCGTCTCATTTGATTAACGATCAAATTAATTGACGATCAGTGCCGTTTTGACTACTTGACCATCGAACAGTTCCCGTTAAATTCTGATTCTCTCCCCGTTTTTACTTTTGATCAAATTGTAATCGGCACTCGCGCATATTTCATTTGACTAGTGAATCCGACTCTCCTTGAGTAAAAAGGGGAGCGTTTGTTTTTTATCATTGTTTAAAATCCACTAATTTATACTTTAATTCATTTGGCTATCCGAGTTTAATAACATTTTTTTATGTATTTCTTTATTTTATTTTATTTTTTTATTGTTTCTTTTATATGTTCTGTAACATTATTATTTAATTTATAAACGCAGTTTATTTATACTACGTGTTCACACGTCTGCCCTGATGATGGACTCTGTAAAACTGTCCAAAACGTTGGCTAAAGAAAGAGTTAGCGCAATAATCTATACTAATATTATAAAGAGGAAAGATTTGATTGTTTGCTTGTTTGTTTGCATTGAATAGGCTCCGAAATTACTGAACCGATTTTAAAAATTCTTTCACCAATAGAAAGATACATTATCTGCGAGTAACGTAGGCTGTATATAATGGTCAGCTTTGGCGTTATGTGTACATGAAAGTGTATGTATTTCATATATTTTTGCAGGAGGGGGAAAGGTAGGGGGAAGATGGGGTTCGTGGAGAGGGAAGAAACGAAGGAGGGGAAAGGCGGGGAAGGTGGAAGGAAACGGGGACGCACGGAAAATGATAAGAAGGGAGAGTCAAATTATTTCATTGAATGGCATAGCAACGCATGCCGTGAACCAGCTAGTAGGAAATAAAATAGATGTTATATGGTATAATAATGAATGTAAATTCAGAAATTAATAGAAAACATAAATATATAGGTACGCTAGGGTGAAATATAATCAAATAAAAACATAAATTGTTTCGTTAGGACGGAAGAATTGCATTTTATTTTTTTTTTGCGATTTATAGCTTGTGTGTACCTTTTACAAATCGCTGGTGAAGAGGGTCATTTCGTGAACGTCATTGTCATTACAGCAGCACAATTTTGCTTATTTTGTTGTCTGACTAGTGTACGATGCAAAATTATTATTACTTTTTTTACTGTTTTATCAACCTACATTAAAGTTAATAAAAAACGGTTATAAAATACGGTTTATGATTTCCCATGGTTGTCAGCTGTGAGATATTTATTCTTTATTATTTCACCAATCAATGGAATGAAGGAGAATTTATAATTGTTATTTTATTTTCACTGACCTGTATGCGGATTCAACCGGAATGACGCTCCGACATTGTAAAATTCTGCCATGTCCTGGTACATGATTTTGTTAATAATATTTTTTTGAGTTTGCAAGAATCATCGGAGTGTATTAGTAAACTACCCTTTACGGTTCATCTTCACAAAAGGATGCGGGAAAAGTTATTTCGAGGGAAGGTGGCAATCAGGGGTGGTTTGCGGGGTTGAAAAGTGGGGAGGAACAAACATTTTTTAAAGTAAGCATTATGTATGCCTACACCTACCTAAACCTAGAAAAAGTACAATGGAACTATTGTCAACGTTAAAATATAATAATAAGGTGCAAACTCAAGATAGACCGTAAACACAAAATTCGCCCTATTAAAATTAATCAAAATAGCCGTATTCCGTACGTATCCACCACCGCGTACTTTCACAAATAATCACAAAACAAAAACAAAAAACTTGGTCATTCGAGCTAATCTTAAATAATTGGTTCTAATAGTACTTAGTAACTGTTAAAAAATTATAGTGCATACTATAATTTTAATTACGCAATTTTAATGTTCTCCAAAATGACCTTGAAAGCTTTTCATCCGTGCGATATCTTCCATTCCAAAGAAACCATTCCTTTGTCTAAATGCAAACATAATGTTCTCCAAAATGACCTTGTAAGAATCCTTGCGATACTTTCAAGGACATAGAGAAACCATTCTTTGGTAAAAATATTATGAACTAATTCTGCAATTTGGCTGTTCTGAAACGGGAAACCTTCCCAGTTGGACAGACAAAGCATCATTTTATAATGTTTTGTACTGAAATGTATACTTATATAAATAAATTTCATCATCACTACTTCTAAAGTGTTCGTTTTTTGAGGCGCGCCTCAAACTGAACAACACAACGCCGCGCGACGGCTAGCGTTCAATTCGTTTCCATGTGAATTCCCCACTCCCCTCCGCCCACTTGAAATCTGCGGCCCTATCTCCGCCTCCCTGCGTTGTGTGTGAGCTCGGCGCGGTGAGCAGAAATCGACGTGGGCTTGCGCGTTGCACTGGTGTGAAACGCAAACACATTCATGGGTAAATTGTTTAAATTGAAGTAACTTTAAGACCTGTGTAATTTATAAATTGATAATATTTAAATTAAAGTTTTACTATTTTTTTATGTATGGATCTTTATCATAGCACGAACCACCACTAGTCGTTACATGGCCGATAAATCTCACACCGCTTTGTATTTTGACGCATAAGTTGGCGGTCACTGGACAATCTGAACTTGTCTGAGATTACCAGCAACATCGTCCTGCAAAACGTCAACCGGAACAGTGTGTCACAAAAGTAAAGTTGGGTGCGTTCCGGTTGTTACGGTCGTTCGTTTCAAGCACTGTAGTAATTATTATTAACCGATATAGTAATTATTAGTGATCACCTATTGTATGCTAATAATAACAATAATTAAGCCAGCCCACATAAAAGCCTAGTTCATTTGCCTTGGGGTTATGGGTTTGAATTATAGTTCCCACACTGTCGGATGTTTTAATACTATCCATTATAAGAATACGGTAAATACATACATGCTTTTATATGTGAGTCCCTTAAAATGAATGATGTTGTCTTAATTATATGCATAATAATAACAGTTTGTAATAAAGCTATAAGAGTGGGAAAAGAGGAAAGAATGTCGCAGTGCTCTCTTTTGGAAAATTGGAATGCTAGAATAAAAGATAAAAAAACTTAAATGTATGGTCATCGTGTCATATTTGGTCCTAAGAGGCTTGAGGGGTTAAGTACTGTAGCATGTCATCGGACAGCAAAATGACATGCACATTTTTTACTCCAAATATGCTCAGAAATCGCTGGTTAAAATGGGGTACGTCCTGTTACACCCTGTATAATTTTAATTCTTTCTACTACTATTATTAATGTTTCTGATGAGCGCACAGTGAATAATTTATAAGGACTTTGCGTTTATGAAATGAAATGGAAAGCGAAATATTGAAAAACAAATCTATTAATAATTTATGTCAGTGCATCTCACCGTTGCATCAACACAATATAATTTAATGCAGTTTCATTATGCAAGCGAGAAAACAAACATAGCGTGAGAAGTGCATTGCATTACCTACCTACTCCATTCATTTGTGATGATAATATTGTATCATTACTGCATTATGCAATAATTACTTGAAATCATTCTCATACTTTTTAGAGATGCATTTACATTTGCGAGTAGGTACTTGGCCACGCGAAGCTCAAAAAAACGCCTGTCTATGGAGGTAACAATCCGTACCTGAAGATATGCACAGATTTACCACTTTGATCAACAAGTTAAAGGCCCGCCACTGTGTGGCGCTGCCAGTCGCCCGACTGGAATTCTTTATTTTGTTAGGTTACTACATCTGTCATTGACACTTCCCTCCAAATTTCAGCGTCATAGCTTGATATTTGTAAAAGTTACGCTATACTGAGTACATCTACCTTTGTACGTGTTTTTGATATTTTACAACCCGTGGATTTTGCACCACGATAACGCACCGTCGCACAATGCGATCTTTATCCGTGAGTTTTTGACCAAAGACAACAAGAATACTATCCAGCAGCCTTCGTTTTCACCTGATCTGGCTCCTTGCGACTTTTTCCTGTTCAACAACTTAAAAAACCATTTCGCGGAACGCGTTACAGCACCCAGGTAAGGGCGGTGTTTTCAGGATTGGATCAAGTGCTGTGCAGTCGACGGGGGATACTTTGAAGGGGACCATATCCATTTTGATGAATGAACCTGTACTTTCGATTTTATGAATAAAGTCCTAATTTTGATCAGGGTAATATATGTACTTTTACAATAATTTGATCAATAGTGCGGAGGGCCGTTATTCCTCATCGCAAACGAATGAAATAAAACAATCCTATCGCTTCTATTAGGAAGTTATTTAACCGACTTCCTAGTAACAATAAAAAGTAGATTACCCATATTAGCGCAGTTCCTTGAACAAGAAGTTCCACGCTTTAGAATCTCACACGCATTTCTTCATAATTACATAATACCAAAGACTCTATCCTAACCGCAGTTAATTCAATAATACAGGCTAATAAACTAGGTGAGTTTTAATACCCGCAAACTATGTATTGTTGATCCCTAGGATGCATTTTTAGAAATATCCACTGAACCAAAAAAAAAAAACTTACGTCCTGACTTATTATTTTTGAGCACTTAGGCCATAAGCCCATTGTGCTGTCTCCCATTTTGCCTCAATCCTTTAACTACAAACCCAGTCCCTTTTATAAAGTTCACCAGAGTTGTCAGTGGATATGTGGCTATGTCCTCTGGTTCTATAGTGTCTCCCCAGGTATCTGAGCCTAGTTCCTTTCCACCAGGGCAGGACATTGGCACCATAAGTGAAATGGAGTCTCTTCATCCTCTTCACATTGTCTACATCTATTGGTGCTTTCCACTCCCAATAGCTACATGTGTCTCCTGAGATGGGGGTGTCCCGTTAGTAGTCCTACAAGTTCCCTCAGCAAGTTTCTGTTCATATCCAGTAGTTTCCTGGTCCGTCCGGGATCTGGTCAGTTTATGTATTTATTTATAGACACTATTTTGTGAAGACTTTTAATTTTGATATCCTGAAAAAATGTTTTTTTTTTGTATTTTATTGCACGTTACTCCGTTAATACGACCGACCCTCGAAAACCAACGTCACGTCTCTGACATTTCAACGCTCAGCAGAAGATGTAGAACCATGATTTGGAGAGTTGGCTTAGTGAATATTTCGCTCATTGTGTTGATGACTGATGACCAATATGCCGCATCTGATCCAATTTTTAACGTAGATGTCGCTCAGTTAGGTTTTTGAAAGCGGTCGTAGGATACGGAATTTTTTTTTTCGTGGAAAATCGAGTTCTTGATACTACTGCTATAGGTAGAAGGAAGCACATTCATATTTCCAATAATCTCGTTGATTATTATGCAAAAATGTTGTTGCAACAGTTATAACTTAAAACATTGTAATGATAAAGTTGTATTTCTAGTGACATTTCATGAAGGTTTTTTTCAATTCCATATAATAAGTAAAGCAGTGTAGCTCGTGTTATTTTAATGAGTATCGATAAATCTTGACAGATTTATCATTTACCTGTTTACCCGCATTCCTTATTCACTCCTGTTACATTTAAAATATTACAATAGAAAAGACTCATTATTCATTATATGGGTGTTTCATACTCTGGCATTATTTGCTATTACTCATATTATCGTAATAATTTATCAAATATTAAAGACAAAATAATGTTTTTTTATGTGTATACCGCACAAGAGTCCCAACTACAGTTGTCTGTTGTGAGGGTGGAGGTAGAGGGGAGGGGAAGGAGATGGGAAGAGGACGGTGGAGAAGTATCTGGCTATTGGTCACCAAACACGGCTAAAGCTATTTCAAGCAACGTTTCAATTCTGAATGGTGATACTGAGAGTACACCAGGACGATACTAAAAGTATCTTCCACTCTGCAACGTGCCGCAAATATAATATATAATATTTTAAAAGAATTAATTGTGAAATAACATAAATTAATCAAATTAAATTTATTTGCCACTCCGGGATTCGGATTGCCAGTCGACAATGGAGGTAGTAACTTCTTCTTCAATAATCGGAAACTTATTTTGTGAGATCATTTTAAATAAATGAAAACAAATCACTTTTTATACACCACTTATTTATTCAAAATTATGAACGTGTTTCGAAACCATCTATTTCTTCGTCAAAATAAAAACAAACAACGTAGCTGCTGGAAGGCATTCAACCATTTCCTTCCCATCCCCACTACCTTCAGCCTCACAACATACCTCAATTGGGGATGCCATAGTCTCACTGGCTCAAGACGGGAGCAGTTGGGATTCTTGTGCGGTATTCATATAAAAAAGTCTATAGGCACTATCAAAAAATAGAATAGTAAAAATTGGAGTGCTTATCTCTTGTGTATTGGAAAAATATTTTTATAGTTTTTAATTGAAAAAATATATATAATCGGACAGCAAAATGACATCTTCATTTTACTCCAAATACGCTCAGCAATCGCTGATTGAAATCCTTCGAGTACGTGTTGTTACATCCTGTATAATTTATCCATGTCAAAAAATTGGCAAAATGATGAAAATTAATTGTATGACATTTTGTGCACAAATTAAAGACAATATACTGAATTTTTGTATTCATCTATGGCAGTAACTCCAACATGCACTTGCAGCGTTTTTTAAACAATTTCTTGGTATCTAGTAGTTTATTTATTTATGCACATTATTATTTGTGTAAATATTATGTTTTATTTCAGTTCTGTCATGTCTTACGTCTCACGTCTCACCTGACAGCTCAGTTCATATCGTGTTTGCGTTTGACATTTGCTCGGATTACTCAGAACAAAGAGACATGCAAATTAATGCGGTTTTGCTGCACTTATTAAATGCATAATTTATGCCGTTAATGAAGTAGGTAAGTATTTTAATGATGTCTACTATTTAACCGAGCTAATGCGCATTATTTTAGTTATTTATTTATTTTATTACTCTATTCAAAGCAACGATAGATATTTCATCTAAAGGGAAACAGAAAAAAGACTTATGGCTTATGACGAAGTAGGAAATGCGTGACAGACACCGTTCAAGTTGAAATGTTGCTAAAAATGGTTTTAATGTATGTTTGGTGCCCAGATATGGCTTTTCTAGCAACGTACTGGTTTATTCATAGCAGGGGAATGACATTCACAGTCATGGAATATTAAAAGCAAAGTACCTAACTTTAAAATTACAAAAAAAATCTTTCAATTGTATTCATTTAAACACCTATTATTAATTTGAACACAAACATTAAAAACAAAATTGTCATTGAGACAGTAACGTCACTGTGGACAAATTGTATCGTTCCTTAATTGAAATCAAAAAACATGTTTAATAAAATATAATTCGGTTTATAATTAAAATTAACACCATCAAATCGGTAACGGTCAATAGGCTCAACTTCCGACGATTTTATATCGATATCCCCAGCACGGTTGCGCTGTTGACAGCCGAACCGACATTGACAGGGAATAAATAACAGGGCACTTTGCATGTACTTTTTGACACTAAACTTAAATAGTTACTGAGATTTTTAGTCATACTTGCACCACTTTCTTTTCTCCTAGATGGAACGGAATTAATTGATCGCACCTTATCGCATGAATTAATTGATCGCACCGCATGAATTAATTAAGTCCATGGATCGCTTAAACGATTTCTTTCAATTCTAAGAGCTTCGTTAGTTCACCTCCATTCATTAATAACCCAGTTATTTTGCATAATGAACGACATTATTCAAAATGTTGTGTTTATTGACAGCTTATGTAGACTAAGGCGGCCGCTTTTGTCAACCGAGATTGTTGGAATCATATGTTTATCGTGATCGCAAATATAGCTAACTGACCATAGATGACGGATTTAATTAATATAGCATTGATACGTGGTTTTATCGATTGACCGTGCTAGTCCTCCTGGTAATGTATTTAAGTACATACTTACTACAATCTTATGACTATCTTACTACAATCTAATGACTCCCGAGGAAATTTTGGTTTTGATTTATTGAATATGAGAAAATTAGAAACATATTTTTAGGACTCGAGGTCTGCTGCCACTGTTCACAGAACTACTAGTTTACAAATAATCATTTTTTCCCAATGCTGAAGCCATTTGAAATAATTTAAAATTGTGATTTTTTGGTTCGATCGCTTAGATATATTAGTAGAACACATCTTGGCCTTGGAAATAATCGAGTATTTTTAATAAGTAAGTCTTTTTGTAAGTCTGGAAATAAATAAAATATCAAGCCTATAAAAAATACTTCCAAGTGCAAAGTCTCCAACTAATGAACCCCTTTTCAGATAAAGTTTTATTGTATAATGTGAAAAATTAAGTTTTTTAGAAAATTATGAAAAGCATTTTCATATTTGTGCCAGAATTTCACGAAATAAAACAAAACATTGCAATTTCGCGCTGTCTTTTTTGGCATGTATCAAAATCGGCGGCGTTCAACGTATTTTGAATTGAAAATTATACCTTATGCGGTCCGGCATAAAGACTATGTGCATTTTGTATCAGTAACGGACATTCTGAGATGCTACGTCAAAAGAGGCGGGGATTCCGATTTCGAATTTTTCAAGGACTAGTGGATCACCTCCCATTCAGTTAGAAAACGTTGGTAGTAGATCTAACATTGAGTTGACTGTGAATCTAATCATAATTTCATCTATGAAATAAGTTTTTTGAAGGTTCATATATAATTAATTTATTCGTATCTACAAACTGGGTAAATAATTGTCTTCTACAGATAAAACGGCCTTAGCACCGGATAAATAGGTCAGTTTTTAATGATCAGAAATTTATGTGCACAGGTGTTTGTGATAGCTTCAAAATATTCAATATCAACATCTGTCAAATTGAATAATCAAACCAAAATCCTTAAGGCACACATCACCTCGTACAAGGCCAACAGTGGAAATATTTAACATACTATTAGAGCGAATTACAATATGAGAATGATTTTAAATTTTGTTCAGTCAAAATTACAAAGACAAAAAGGTCTGTGCAAAAACACGTCTTTCCTTTACTAGGTTTGTCAGAATTTTGCCGGAGTAATAACTTCCTTCTGTATTTTCAATTATTCTGTATAATCTGTATTTCTCAGAGTTAAAAAATATTTATTAATATTCTTCTTGCTCACGATGGAATTTACGTAGTAATAATTAGTAAAAAGTTTTGAAAGCTCACTGGGTGAGAGGTTTTAACGCTTCGGAGGCGGGAATGGGTACCGCCGCCCCAAGAACCTTTATTGGATAACCAACACCTCTGCCGCAGATCAACCCGAGTGGTTCGCTACGTTTGGTGATTTAGCAGGGGTGCCCGGATTCATGGGGTGAGGTTTATCTAGGTCTTGGAGGCGGATGACCAGGACACATTGAACCCCAGGTTCCTACCCACCCCTTAAATCCTTTTCCTTCCCAGAACTCTCCTCCCTTTCCTTTCCTTAAAAAAACCATCCACACAGCATCCCCAAAGATGACATAGGCCCTTAGGGAAATTATTTTCCTCAGGGCAACCTGTGTGGAGCTCAATAAAAAAAAAACACTATAGATAACAGATTTCTGCATGATAGAAGGGTATTATGAGACGATGTATGAATGTGCATGAACCAAGGAGTGGGTGCCTATACCGAGTTGTTTGGCGGTCTAGCTTTTTCTATTACTCAATCATTACTTTAATCCAAAATGTGCAACTTCATCACTCCTTTGAAAAATCATCAAAAAAACTTGTTTGAAAAAGTTACGTCTTCTTCTTTTTTCGTACGTTGGGGGGGTCAGAGGGGGACATCTAAGTCTGCGAGCCAGTCTAGGGCCTCAGGCGTTGCCCTGTGGACCTCATCAATCCCGCCGGGGAATGAATGAAGCAGGCATTCGTTGACCACATGTTCAGTGGTCTGCACCTCACCGCATTCACACATCTCCGACTCTTTAAGGCCCTATTTATACATCATATGGGCACAACGGCTATGGGAGCACCTTATTCTATTGATGGCGGACCAGAGTTTGCGAGGCAATGAGAACCCAGGCTGTCTAAAAGTTACGTTAGGTTAGGTTAGGTTAGGTTAGGTTAGGTTAGGGGCTATTTTTTTAAAATAGTTTTTCATCATTTTTAATGACTTTCCAAAGGGTTGTTGCCTCTTTGTTGAGTTGTCATGGAACCTTCTTCTGCATATACTTGCAGAAAATGGCGTGGTGGTTAGTTTGGTGTTAGATATTGAATAACAGACATACTTATCACTTTCTTAAGAATGGCACGGATTTGTTCGAAACTAGTTAAATTTTGAATACAGAGTTAAAAGCATTGATGGATGACGATCTGTTGGGTAATTTTAATACTCCGGAGTTCGCCGTTCGACAGTTATCTGTGAGCTGCTTCAGAAATAAACAGATTTATTGTTCCGGTTCCTTTTCCCATTGATTGTGAACTCTTTTATAATATTATAATGTTGCTATGAATATCATTCATGAATATTACAATAGATATTAGTGAAATATGGATAATATTTCAGAATAACTTATGGCCAGCTTTCTGTTGAACCGCTAAGCTATTATTCTTCAATCGGATTTACTGTTTTGCGCAGACAAATAATAGTTAAACATTGGCACAAAATAACCTAGATTGGCACTTGACTAGATTACTGAGAAATACTCAATATAATAACATAGTTAGCTTCTCAAAAACTGGGCGTACTGTACAGGGCCCGCAGATACTTTAATAGTACATAACTGCTAACCCTGTACAAATCGCAAGTGCCCCCCACGGTTGAACTTGGCAGCCACCTCTGATCTGGAGCTCCAAAATACTTGAAAAATACCCTCGACTCTGTGAAGAAACGGGCGGTCCGTTTGATAGATTCTTCCATCTTAACGAACGGATTGCAATCTTTAGAGCACAGGCGTCGGGTGGGAATGCTATCCATGTTCTACCGGTATTTCAATGGAAGATGCTCTGAGGAACTAGCGTCATTGATCCCTTCGGCACCGGCGCACAGTCGGGAGACACGCCAAACGCGCGCCCAACATATGTACACGGTTGACATTTGTCACATGAGAACGGGTGGTTTTTCGATTCGTTTTTGAGTTCAACAGCTCGGCTATGGAACGATTTGCCGGCATCTCCCTCCTACAACATGGGTCTCTTCAAGACCAATGTTCATTCCTTCCTCTCCTCAAAAAGAACCTCCACACAGCGTCCCAGATGACATAGGCCCTGAGGGAAATTATTTTCCTCAGGGCCTCCTGTCTGGAGTTAATGTAAAAAAAAAAAATGTTGGATAAATGATTGTGCCCACGTATCTGTGAACAGATATGTTTAGCAGGCGCGGTCCCTCCATACATACTGTGGATGCGGCGCTTCCCTTCCTTTCTAGGCGTATAATAAATATAATAATAATTGTTATTTATTTATTCTGCATTAAAAAAAGCTTTGGGTTTATTTTTTTTTTCTAGTCGTGAACAGTAAAATACTGCAATTTAACGACACCGTCCCAACCTCAGTGGCCAAAAACATATAATACCATTCTCGATGCTCGGGTGAGTCGTGTGTCGAAAGTCGCTAAACGCACCAATACCAGCAACAGCGGATTCTCTGCTTCATTCCGCATCCACGATGTTAGAAAAAGTTTGATTTTCGCGCATGCGTATTTGGTTCTGCCTGCTGAGATTTGTCTGAAGCCGGATACGCATTCCATGGGAACATCCAACGTGCAGAAAACGACTTTAATGCACGTAGGCATATACATCTTTACATCGTAAGTTTTAAAATGGGTATTCTAGAAATTTTGATGAATTACTACACAATTTTAAATGATATGAATATGCTTAAATTAGACAGAGGGATTTTCACTGACTTAGTATTTTATTTATAAAATTCTAAATGATGCATTTGATGGTCCAGAATTGCATTTTTTGATAAGCTTTCGGATTGCACTACGTAATGCTAGAAGTCGAGATTTATTTCAGGGTAGAAATTTATAGACTAACTAACTACCGTAAGTACTCGTACCTATCCCCCATTACCCAGAATACTAATGGAGGGAATGAGGGATGCCAAAGGAAATGCGAAAACAGTGAACATCTTCAATTTATCATTAAGAGCTGGTTCACACTCAGCTATCAAATATAAAAGATCATAGCACGCCAAATAACGCTCTCCATACAATTCCTTCAGACCGTTCACACCTAAGCGTTTTTAAGCGCAGATCAATCATAGACAATACACATCTCAGACGTAACCGCTCCAGACGCGATATCCCAGAAGATAACTCTCCCCTTCTCTGACTAAAACAGGAGAGGGGGTCATTGTAATTACGGAGCTGCCTAGACCCGTGGATGACAGATGTCAAGTTGACAGATTTCAGTACAAAAAATATGCGTTCCGTTGCCGCTCCCTAATTCGACTGACCCCCTCTCCTACCACAGGAAGAAATATTTGATAGCCTCGTGTGAAAGGATAAAAGATAAGCGCTCGCGAATCAACAGATCTGCTAGCAGATAAATAGCTCAGTGTGAACTAAGCATAAATGAATTCAAAATATTGTTGCGGGGCAGTTAAGTTATATACAAAGAAAAAAAAAAAACTTTGTTAAGGTTTAATTACAATGTAAAAGCCCGTAAACAGGGCGTTAATAATTAAATAAATATATGCATACATTTAGGAAGAAGGATGGTGCATAATATTTTCATTAATTTACATTGATCTATATAGAAGTACCAACACTTTGGACAAAATATTAATCATGTTTTTCTCATCTTTTCAGGTAAGTTCCAGATACGAGCCATTTTCTAATAATGATGGCAACACCACAGAAAATTGAATTGGCTGATGACTGAGGAAGTTTGATTAAGACAGGTTCGTTTACATTAATTAGCGACCGATAAAGGCTTAGAACGCGTACAGCAGAAAATCGAATATTCCGAATGTTAGTTCGGGGAAGCGTCCAAGATGTCCATCAATTTGTTCTCTTGCTCATCATATACCAATGTATTTTGCTTAATAAAATACGAGGAACGATTGTCTACCTTGTGATTAATTATTCATACATCATGGCTGCATGCAAATTACCAACGGAGTGGGTTCACTGGTCCACTTGCATTAATTTACCCGCGAATAATATGGCACCCGTATTTATTCCAACTCGATCTAGGCTCTGCATATAGTATCCTCCATAGACGGAAAATAACGGAAGGTGTTGCTTTTCGAAATCGAGATTGGCGGCCGCGAATTTCAAATTTGTTACATTGGTTCTTGGCTGTTTTGAGCTGCTCAAAATTAAACCAATTTGTCTTGATGATTGATTGATGGCTGGTCTAATTATGAATTGTAAAATCGTGAAGATCAAGATGCATGAATAAATCATAATGGATGTTTTACACCATGGGTCGGCAACCTTTTGAGGTAAAAGGGCCAAATATTTTATGTGGTGATTACTGCGGAACGAAGATAAGATGGCAGAAGTTATATTTAATCTGTTGTCTGTCATCTAACCATATGCAAATAATTAATATACTAATTTCGGTTTTCTGTAACTTGAAATATTCCTTCGTGATTCACATTTTCCGCTCAAATTTGCTTTGAAATTTTCAAATTTGATTTGATAATTGTGTGAATTTAAAAAAGCGATAAATAGTCACATAACCTATCTACATTCAGAAAATTACTTCAGTTTATTTAATTTGCAATTAGATACTTGAAATGTGTATTTCCCTTGAACAAAATTTTTACATCTTAATGATTTTTTAAGTTTGCTAACAGTGTTTATTCGAAATGTTCTGACGTTTCTCTAATTTGTCAATAAAAAAATACAATTTTGTCATAAAGAAAAATGACAATCTTCTTTACTTAAAGGCAAATCGTCGGGCAAATATTTTATAAATAGTTACTTTCAACTTCACAAATCCTACAAATATAATATCTCATGATTTTTCACGGGTCTTCCTGGTCAAACAGGCTGATTTTGGTTGTCCGTTAGTTAGTCCTGCGTAATATCTGGTTCAATAAACTCAAATTTGCTTTAAATTTAAGTGTCATTTTCTAAATAGGAACTGACAGTGTGAAGAATAATTCGACAAGCGATAAAGTAGGTACCTGACTGTAAAATAATTTTGAATATGAAATTTATTTTTATTGTCTTCTTCAAAATTGAAATTATAAAATCGGGTTGTTTTTCATGGATCTGGGCTAGTAATTATAAAGAACTGCAATTCCGTAGGGGTCCCAATCAATAATTGATAATAACAATTATGTGTAATAACTACCTAGTGAGGTCTACTATACAGGTTGTCAAGGGATGGATTTAAATTATTTTAACCAGTGATTCCTGATATTATTAACATTTTTGATGTTTTTTTTTTTTTTAAACATTAAAAATCTGTAGGTATTGGACAGTTAGGGCCGGAGTGAGGGATTGGTTGGTTACTCGGCTTAGTGACCAGTGCCGTGGAAGATTTTTTTTTTAATTTGTAGAAAAAAATGGAAAAAAAGACATCTAAAAAGTCACAGGAGACAAAAATTTAAAAGTAAGTCAAGAACGTAACATAACTCCCCGTATAACAAAAATAAATAATTTGTAATTCAAAGAAATACCTAAATAAAAAACTTCTCAGCATGAGGCAATGAACTAAAACGTATAAAACATTGCAATAGGTATATTTTATAGATCTAATTGAATCACGAACCCTTCTAGCGTAAACATTTTATTATCGCTAATATTCGTAGTAATACGAATGACGACATAAATTTACGAACATTTTTTTGTCCTCCAAATAATCAGGAAATGCATCTCCATTGCCTTGGTTTTGATTATTTAAATTTCAACTGTCACGATCCTCTGTGGTTTACATTTGCGAAACTTTGCATTCCATTTAATTTCATGTTGTAAGCTTCTCAATCTGTCGGTGTCACAAATTTACCTGGCTGGTGCCTTTCCCAACGAACATTTGTTAACATTTTTATTTTTTTTACTTTCATCACGATAATCTAAACATTAAAAAAGAAAAATTCATGGTTATTGAAAAATCACCTGTCTTTCCTATTTTTCACATTTAATTAATTGATTCATATGTCTTATTAAAACTTATAACCGTTCATTTAAAGTTCGTGGCTGCCAATCTCTTTTTTAATTTTTTTATACTTATGCCGCACAAGAGTCCCAACTGCTCCCGTCTGGAGCCAGTGAGACTATGGCATTCTGAATCGGGGTATGTTGTGAGGCTGAAGGTAATAGGGAGGGGAAGGAGATGGGAAAGAAGGTGGGAAGTACCTGGCTATTCAGATCTGGTCACAAAACACGGCTAAAGCCATTTCAAGCAAAGTTTCAATTCTGAAAGGTGGTCTTACACCGGGGCGATACTGAGAGCATCTTCCACCCTGGAACGTGTCGCAAATGTACTATACATTATTTTAAATGAATTAATTGTGAAATATCACAAATTAATCAAATAAAATTTATTAGCCACGCCGGGATTCGATCCTGCTACCTTCGAATTGCGAGTCAAGACCGCCGCCAGACCACGCCGGCCGTCTCTATTTCCGTAGTGTAATATTTTTTTAACGTGAGTCCCAATTGCTCCCAATCGTCTAAAGCCAGTGAGACTGGCATCCCCAATGGGTTGTGATGCCGAAGGAAGTGGGGAAAGGAAAAATTTGGGGGAGGAAGATAGAGATCTGATTTATCATTGACGACCGCCGTCGTCGAGGGGTCTTGACTCACAATCCGAAGGTCACGGGATGAAATGTTTGGTGCTACATCCATGACCCTCTTAGATCTAATCGACTCCACCATCGTTTCTCCTGTGACAACCATAACAAACTATTTACCCAACTCACTATTGGCGCGTTTTCACCGAACTGCCAATACCTATACAGACCTTTTCTACCTAATCAAAACCTCTCCATCCAGCATCAAAACAAACATAATTAGTTTTGAATGTATCTGAGAGGTATTTCTTGGATTTTGGGATTCTACTATGTACCTAATGTTTAAAATGAAGCCATGCGAAATAATGCAAAATCACAGAAAATCATGTATTTTTGTTTTGAAAATTTGATCGCTTAAAAGTATTAAGCGGCGTATCCTGCGCCACAATACACATGAACACTAGCTTGAACAGCATCCAAAACATTGAAAATTTGAACACTTCGTGTTCAAAAACCCTGTGTTCAAGCTTTACCACAGGCGACGGAAAACATTCATCTCCCGGGCGAAGGGGGAAGGCTGGCGGGGCCGGCGGGGGGAAATGTGTTCATATTTTTACAAGAGCCGCGCGATGCGGTCATGTATGGAGAATCAAACCGAACAAGTTTTTGAGGTTATGCGCAATGATTGAGCTTAATAATCACTATTTTAAAATATTATGATACCTAAATACAATATAATAAATATATTTGATAATAAAATTATAATATAATAACGAATATTAACAACATTAATATTAATATTATTTTTGAAGTGGGTGAAGCGGGAAGCCTGAAGGCAGGCGGGGCCGGCGGGGGGGAAATAAGTTCATATTTTTACAGGAGCCGTACGGAGCGATTGGTACCGGAGATAATCGAATGACGTTTGGGGTTATGTCAACCGCGCGAGCCTAATACCTAATTATGACTTTAAATTGCAAATAAATACTGTCGTAATGGATGATTATATCTTTCGTGAACTCACTTGTAAATAAAGTCTATTAATTTATAAATCGATTTCAGAGACACGGAAGAAATTGACCAATTAAAATAGGTATTCTATTCTTTCTCTGATAAATAAATACCTAATAAAAATCTAGTCAGGTAGGTTAGGTCTAAGTTGAAATCTGCGTGTTCTCCTTTATATTTCGTCTACAATATAATCGCTAAATTTCTTAACAGAACGCGACTTTTGACGTTTGAATTTCGAATGCGTAATTAATTACTCATTCGAAATTCAAATACTAACTTTAGGTCATAAAAATTGATATTAGTCGGAAATCTTTCCTGGTAAATAAACATCTATTAAAATATCTCTGTTTTCTCCCTGATGTAGCATCTCTTCTTCATCGGAACATATTTTAACATTTATTTAAACGTCAAACGTCAAGTGTTCAGTTGCGTACGCGTGGAAAGGCCACTAGCAAAATTGTCGGAACGCGCGAACTTCACACCTGTTCACACCAATCTTTCAAACCATGTTTCAAAAAACGCAGTAGACGGAAAACAAAGAACGTTTATAGTGTGGATCAAGCTAGTATTCTGGCGCAGGAGTTCCGCCTTTATAGATGCTTCAATTAAATATTGCGTTTAGAACGTATCTTGGACCTTAAAAATGTCGGTCATTTTTTTTATACGTCTTTAATTAAGCCTACAAAAAAGTATTAGGTCTATAAAAAAACACTTTCAAGTGCAAACTCTCCTACTTATAAATCTTTTTCGGATATGGTTTTATTGTTTAATGTGGCAAATTCAGTTTCTTTTATAATAATCGCTAAAAAATTATATTTACGCCCGAACTTCACAAAATAGAATAAAATATGTATTTTCTCGTTGTTATTTTTGACATCAATCAATACGGCCAGCACTCTACGAATTTGGATTTTTAAAGTGAACCTTATGCCATTGGCACAAGAATTACGCACTCGGCACATCCATTTCGTATCAGTTACGCCCCGCCTGCGAAGGGGAATAAACGTCCTAGACTCCGCGTCGCTTGGTTCTATGAAATCAATGTTGAATTTCCTTGTTATTACTATAAAAAATGCATAAAAAAGGAGTTAATGTTTTTTACAGGCCCTTACGAAATCAATTCGTAAAAAAAATTTCTCAAATACCTTTTTCCAACCTTTCTAAAAGTTTTTCCTCAAGTATTTTTAAACTCCTTCCAAAAAGAGGCGTGGATTCCGATTTCGATTTTTTCCTGGACTATTGGATCACCTTAACTACCTATATAACTAATGTTATTTAGCCTTATTATTTTTCGATAAACATTGTCTTTGTAAAAACCCTAAAGAACTTCAATAAATTTAAAAAAAGTCGGCGAGCCGCAGTTCGAACTTCTCCTTTTCGCTAAAGTTGTCAGTAAAGCTTGTTGGTGTACTTACATACTTCTTACCTGTATTTCCTCCAAGAATCGTGCTCTGAGAGCAATTGAAGGTGTGGTTTGGTTCTTTTGGCTTACTACAGCTTCCGCATTTTATAATATTTCATCTCATTACAAATATTAAATTTAATCAAAACGTATTTTTTATTGTTTTGTATCTCAGCACACCTACATTTAAAACATGCAAAATCGTAATCTGAAGGCTGCCGGAATTAAATCTTAGAAATATTAATTTTAGATCTAGCCGTTCTCCGCAGGGGTAATCAGATAGGAGGCTCCTTGCTTCATTAGCATTTATATAACATCTCATACCCTTATTTTGACTCTTGACATGGCTTCCTCGGGCGTCCCCGACTTCTTCTACCATTCACTTCCACGTCACATATTCTTTTCACACTCCTTTCATTTCGTCAATACTTTTTGCTGAATTTGAAACGAGAAATTGACAAAAATGACTTGAAAATAGGAGGTCTCAATGGCCGAGTTGATGAGGTGCTTGTGCCGGTAAGACGAGAGATCCTGGGTTCGAGCCCAATCGCGACCGTTACCATTTTATTTTTCTGTGTCTTGTTCTTTTTCATATTTTCATTTAGATTTATTAACATTAGCTTCTTTTTCAATAAAATAAATAATACAAGTAAATATTAAATTCTTATGAAGTGACGTTACCTTGAAACACACATTTCACAAAGCAATAAGTTCTACCACCGAGTGAATCTTCGACTGTAATATTAGGTTGATATACATCTCCCACACAGACATTAGGTGTGTTCATCTAACTATGTTGGTTAGATTAGGCAGATCCGAGTACGAGGCACCCGGTGAATGTCAGTAGGTAACCGGCACAGCGCACAGCACCTGGCTGCGGAGGTAATATTGCAATGCTGAGTTTTAAAGTTCAAACCCCACCGGGAACATACTCTTGTAGGTTGTAGTACCATTTACAGATTGTTCAACTGTCGGCGATGTGATGAACCAACATTTTGAATTGAATTTGAATGGGATAACTGGGGAATGGACTATAGTTACGAAACTTCAAAATTTACAGAAAAAATAAGGTCTGGTTGTTTCGCAGAAATTCAGATGAAAAATTGTAATCCAATGATCATTAAGCGTAATTTTTTTTTACCCGCCCTTGAGGCGATTTTCACAAAACGGCGTTCTACAAATTGTCCAATTGTTATAAGGGTCGTTCTTCTTTTTAACCTACAAAGTTGTCTCCACTAGTTAGTGGAGAAAATTTCAACACAATTACCAATATTAACTTTAAAATCTACTGTATTAAAGACGTAATGACTGTGTGCGTTTTAAAAAAATATGTGTTAATATTTTTGTAGTAAAAATTACGTTACAGAGTTGTAACTCCTCGTGATAGAAGTGTATTTCATACAAATCACAGTTGTCTTCCGCCACCTCGACTTGCGTATAATCTATAATGTTGTACAAAAAATCATATGACGACATAAAATAAAAATAAAATAAAACTATTTATAAATTCCAAAAGGTATAACCTAACAAGCAACAGCGTTTATTATTTATGGCCCTTACATCAAACATGAACAAATTACTTAAAGCCTCTGTAGTATACAAATACTAAATATGTTTACCATTATGTTTTATTTTAGATTTAATTTTATTATGTTATTACATCTTATTATGTTTTTTTTTTATTTTTTTATCCTATCTTGCATATCCCATTTAATGTAATTATTTAATGGAATTTTATAAATGTATGCTTTTATATGGCTGACAGAGTATTGCACTCACCGCTCTGTTCGGCTGAAATAAACACTATTATTATTATTATTATTATTATTATTATTTTAAATGATGTTTAATAAAATATTTTTAAAAATCTCAAAAACTTGTATCCTACAACATATCGTATGTTAATTCTTTCATGTGGGTTGTCATTCGAAACAGGTATAAGTACCCGCAGTTCGTGTTTCTCACCCTCCTTCCCCCTTGCTACAATTTCCCCTCTGAGATCCAGAGAGAACTCATTTATAGTAAAAACAAAATGTGACAGAGTGGTAAAAGTTATGTAGGTTAAAAAGAAGAATAACCCATTATAATTTTTTTATTGAAAGGTGAATGCCGATCCTATGTCCGCTTCAGCTTTTGAAAAAATCGCAGAAAAGGAAAATCATTATGTTGTTAAGCTCGTCAGTTTTTTACAATTTGGTAGAAAGCTGAAATGCACCAAGAATCGGCGATTAATGGGGACCTTTCAAAAAAAAAACAAAATGGCGCTTAATAGTCATTTTATGACATTGTCACACGTGAATTTATGTGAAACAACTGGGCCTTAATCATGAGCACAGCAAGTAGGTGCAAGAAGGCTATACTATCATATATATATATTCAATCAATATTAATTTAACATTTATGTTTTGTACGTACGCTTGCTTTAACTTTTATATCCTTCAAGAGCTTGTATTCAATATACATCTGTGAAAACCTATTATTGGTTTAATAATTTACACATATTTTACCTTATATATTAGCATTTGGAGGGAATTGATCGTTTGACCTCGAGAGGCAGGGATCTTATATTTCTATCACGGAGATTTTCAAATCCTGAAAGTCCCCTTTCTCATACATAAATTCATTTTCCACTAGAATAGACTTTATTGTAAGCCACCGTTGTTGCATCACTAGTCATTACAATCGAAACAGCGAAATAGCAAACACTGAACAGAAAATTCCCAGACGTGTGATTTATGCCGACTTGAAAGAAAACTGACGTCGTCAATTTACACAATACCATTATCATTATTACCACCTCTGCGTCGTGGAATCAATTCCTCTAATAGTTAAGTCGTTCTTCCACATTGATACGCAAGTATGAATGTTTCTTTGTTTGTGCCTTATGCGGAACCTAAACCATTCATCCGATTGCGATGAAACTTTGGTAATTTGATGTGCGCATGCCCGCGGTGGTTTCTACATATCATACCTCAAAACAGGCTTGTCGTAGTGAGGTTATAAATTGTATTGTAAAACATTTTATCTCCAGTGTAAAGAAACAGTAAATAGAGAAAAATAAATAAATAGTGTGCTCTTTCGTTATGAAATTATTTCCTATACATCCGATAGCGATGAAATTTTGGTGAGTTGTTGTGCGCACGCCCGCGAAGGTTTCTAAATAATAATAGTGTGCTCTGGCGTTATGAAATTATTTCCTATACTATTCATCCGATAGCGATGAAATTTTGGTGAGTTGTTGTGCGCACGCCCGCGAAGGTTTCTAAATAATAATAGTGTGCTCTGGCGTTATGAAATTATTTCCTATACTATTCATCCGATAGCGTTGAAATTTTGGTGAGTTATTGTGCTCACGCCCGCGAAGGTTTCTATATAATAATTGTGTGCTCTGGCGTTATGAAATTATTTCCTATACTATTCATCCGATAGCGATGAAATTTTGGTGAGTTGTTGTGCGCACGCCCGCGAAGGTTTCTAAATAATAATAGTGTGCTCTGGCGTTATGAAATTATTTCCTATACTTTTCATTCGATAGCGATGAAGTTTTGGTGATTTGTACGCTTGCGAAGGTGGTTACGTAAAGATAAGCTCGGGCGTTAAAAAATTGTATAAAATATTACAATAGGTGGCGCGTGAGTTGTTTGATAAATGGATATTTCATATAGTTTAGCAGCAGGAGGGAAGGAGTGAGGGGAGGGGAACCCAGGAGGGGTGACGCGGGAGGAGAAAGGGACGCATAAGGGGAAAAGGGGCGGGAACGATGACGCAGAGGATAATACACGCGGGGAGAGGCGGGGGACGAGAGAGGGGCAGAGGAAGGAAATGCAAAGGGGATGGCGGTAGGGGAGAGCAGGGATAAATTTAGCATTCTTACACGCACAGCTGTACGTGGCCTACTCACGCGTCGGAAAACCTTCTTTTTTTACATTAACTCCACACAGCAGGCCCTGAGGAAAATAATTTCCCTCAGGGCCTATATCGTTTGAGATGCTGTGTGGAGGGTCTTTTTGAGGAGAGGAAGAAATGAACATTGGTCTTGAAGAGAGACATGAGAGTCATGTTGTAGGAAGGGGGAAACACAAAGGCCGGCAAATCGTTCCACAGCCGAGCTGTTGAACACAAGAACGAGTCGAAGAAGCGACCCGTTCTCGTGTGACAAATATCATGTGACAAATATAAACACTTTCTTTCTTTGAGTAGCATTGCAACGCGTGCCGGGTACTCACGAGTTATTATTATAAAAAAAGAAGCATCAAATAAAAAAATTATTTTACTCTGTTGACAGTAATAATTCATTTCTATCAATTCATCTATTCAGTGATAGCATAAGTAAGGTGCATCCTCTGGCTCTAGCACGATGTCTCAGTCGATATGTTTGTAGGTCAAAATCTGCCGGCATTACCATAACGTGATCAGAATTCGGCATCACGGTAGAGGTTAAATATAATTATATATCTTGATCATTTTTTACAGGTAGGTTTGTCGTATAATGTAGGTTGCCTAAATGGCGTACTGGTGTTGCGTAACATTTAGCTGTTTGATCTTGAAGTATTTGCGACCGTCCTTCCGTGGGAATATTATTATGTTATGTTTTACTAAAACATATTCTTGTTTTAATTATTTGTATAAAAAATAAGATTCAATAAATAGTGGTACGGTTATTAAAGTTTATTGAATTACAACGGTTATTAAAGTTTATTTTGATCGGTTAGTTGAACCGTTGCATCGGATTCTCAAACTAGTATCACGAGTTTAACCCTCTTTGCAAAAGCAACATTTTGCGCTTATAATGGTGGTTGTAGGAGAATTAAATTTTTTTTCAAGGTTAGTATTTTGCCTTCACTTGAAAAAATTCTTGAAAAATACATTCAGCTGAAATTAATAAAATATTTAGAAGATTTTTCTATTATTGATACCAATCAATACGGATTCCAAAAAAAAGGTACCGAAATGCTACTTCAAAAATTTTCCAGCTTTATTAACAATGAATTAAATAGTAAAATCATGTATTAGTTTTATTTATAGATTATTCTAAGGCATTTGATACTATTGATCATAGAAAATTATTACAAATACTAGAAATCATAGGAATAAGAGGAAGCCTTCTAAAACTCTTTGAAAATTACTTGAGCAACAGGTGCATGAAAATAAAGCTATTAAACACCTTCAGTAAAAAAAGAAAAAGTTTAGCAGGCGTTCCTCAAGGTTCCATATTAGGTCCTATTCTATGTATCATTTATGTATCTTTTATTAAGTACATTTTTAAACATGTAAAATACTTGTAATTTCACGCAGTGATTTGCAATTATGTATTGAACTCTTACAGAAAGATTACATTGAACTTTTGAAATGGTCTCATGACTCTGGTTTACTCATAAATGCAAAAAAAAACTAAATTGTTACATATAAGATCACCCAATGCCAAGGCAAATATTATTACACCTGAAATAAAAACACATACTTCAGATTGCTTACACGTCGGTATCTCTGCTTTGTATACATGTGAAAATGTTGAACTAGTCAAAGAATATGTTTATTTAGGTGTAATTATTGATTGCTTTTTCAAATGGGATTTACAAATAAATAAAGTCTGTGAACGACTCAGATCTGTTGTTAGCAGATTATATAAATTAAAATTTTATGTTCCAATTTGCACACTTCGAATAATTTATTTATCATTAGCTGAATATATTATAAGATGTGGAATTACAGCTTGGGGACTTTCCTGTAAAACAAATGTAAATTACAACAAAGGTAAATCAGTTCAAAATTCATTAGTTAAATTATTAGCTCATAAAAGTTTATATGAACAAAGTCATAATGTTCCGTACTTTTACCAAAATCTCAAAATTCTCTCAGTAAGAACAATTCTGAGGTATAAAATTATATTTCCGCATATGAATAGCCCCATATACAAAAATAAATTGGACCACACTTACAATACTCGTTTTACGTTAAATGAAGGACTAATTTTACCTAAGCATTTAAACAAATATGGACAAAGAACGCTGGACTATATGATACCTAATTGCTTAAATATGTTACCTGCCGAAATTAAAAAATGTACAAATGGTAAAACAAATATTTTGTTGAGAAATTGGCTTGCCGAAAGAAATAATTTGTATTAGACTAAAACAAAAATTCTAACTGCATTTAATTATGTAAAATAAGTTTATATATATCTCCAAAGTAAAAGTACCCATCGACAAACTGCTAAAAAGTAGTTTATTGGGACTTTTCTTTTTTCTGTATAATATTTTGTCATATTGTATTACTTTGTATTTATAATAAATAAATTAAACCTTGAAAAAAAAAAAAAAAATCATATTTTATTATTTGGAGCGTTAGAATTATTCAATCTCGAGTGCCTTCTCCTTTCCGCATCGCTTCGTCCTTAACTATTAAGGGATGGATGCTATTGGTAAGATTTTGCACCCCGCTGCTCAGTCATACAGATAAGGTCATGTGGTAACACGAGAAAGTTAAGTCGCCTCCCGGTTCTACCCGCGCACCTTCAAGGAAGAATCTCTGGCAGGACTGAAGTACTTTCAGCTTACCGTAACCCTTTAGTTAAAAGGTTTAACGAGCAGTTGAGGGAACAATCAGGTTTCATTTGGGTTATTAATACAACCCGTAAAGTTATTGTTATAGTTTTGTACTGTTTTACTATTAGAGAATTGTGTCCCACTCAATATACAGACTAATTGTGATTAAACCGCCGCTACCCGAATTTCAACCGATTTCTTACGTATCTCACTTAAACATTTGACGTTTTTAAGCTCTTAAAAAATGTGTGTTATTTTGTAAGATAATACCTAGACGCGTTCCACGCCGAA
This sequence comes from Glyphotaelius pellucidus, assembly GCA_936435175.1. Taxonomy (NCBI): domain Eukaryota; kingdom Metazoa; phylum Arthropoda; class Insecta; order Trichoptera; family Limnephilidae; genus Glyphotaelius; species Glyphotaelius pellucidus. Next base: position 36,142,742 of record OW386548.1, read on the forward strand.
AAGCAAATTATATGAAATTCCCTCGATAGAAAAAAAGTCGCGAAGTATGCTCCGAAAATTATTAAAACCACGTCTGTTTCTATTATTTTACAAGTTATAGTTGTGAAAAAATTCACAATGTTTCTTTAAATGATACTTAAGATGCCTTCCACGAGATTTTTGCTATATTTTAAACGAGTCATGTTTAATTAAATATATCATTTAAAATATTAGCACGCTCTGTATAACATTCGTTATTACATATCTCTCCATTTTCTTCTTTTTGAGCGGGGAAGCGCCGCCTTAACGTAAATAAGTATGCATTTTATTTAATTTTACCGTTACAACATATTTCAATTTACGTCAAAATATACATACTTACATGTTATTTTCAACTATAAATCCTGAGTATCGCAAATTTAGCTCTACTTCGCTACTAACCTAACCTAGCCTAATTCAGTAGGCTAAGATGATAGTACGAATCAAATATAATGGTTTGTTACATATCATTCAACCATCAATAAATTTAATATATAATACATTATTTTATGAATATTTTTACTAACATTCAACTTATAAACATTTCACTTGCTATAAAACAAAATCTCAATGATATCACATGAGATAAACATTCGTACATGGTCATTACATTTAGTACTTGCATAATTGTTTTACAATTGTCAAACTGTTAACATTTGTCGACAAGCGAGTGCAGCGTACCTGCGACTTACAAGTACCTACATGGAAGCACTTGTTCAACAATCAAACATGTGATTATTTATTCCATTCGCTATATCGCGCATTAATATTTATCTGTTATTATTTATATTTACATGTGTAGAAACGTCAATACTTAATACGTGAGTGCAATACTGCTTATTACTAAAGGTATTTTATGGTATAAATCAACGCCTGTTTTCGAAGTGGAAATTATTGTATATTTATGTATGGTGGAATCACAATCATTATGATCATATTGCGTACACGATAGACAGACGTAGGCTTTGCAGGTAATACGAAGGTAATTGTTATTGAAATTCCTTATAAAAACTGAACGCGGAAGATGAAAAATATGGACTGATTTAAATAGGGACCAGGAAAATGTACTCATTCTTAGAATATCAGGCATTGGCAGAAAAAAATAGGCCACTTTTTTTTTGTTTTTTCAATGATATTTACTTTTATGTTAGCCTCTAATTAAGTTTAAATTCTAGCCATATCATTGGTGAACTAGAATAATTGCAAATTGTCAAGATCCGATTTACGAGTAACGTAACACAAAGCCCACACGTATTATGAGAGCACTAGCAGTTAAAAAACAAACTTCACGTACGAAAATGGTTTTGCATAAGGCACGGCGTCAGAGATGTGAGTACTCGAAGTCGGGTTCTTAAATTTCAACTGTACAGGCGCTAGAGTATTAATACTATCAGAATAGCGCTCGTGTTATACCAGCTTTATAATTAATATATTTCTTATCAAATAATAATAATAATTGGATAATTTGTAGAGCACCGTTTTTGTGAAAAATCACCTCAAGGGCGCTGTACAATTTATTATGAATTCTTAGGCTCTATCTAACTTTATTATATACAGAAACATACTTACCCGGCAGGTCAATTCCGATAAACACACTATTAGAAAGTTTATGCTTGAAGAAAATACGAATTTGCCCGCGGAGGACATTATATTCAAAACACTGGACATTGCATGATTTTATATTTGCTACCCCATTCACTTTTACATTTAAATTTAATGATACATTTATAACAAGATTAATGCCGAAGTCAATGAAAATTCGCCGAACAACTGAGCAATTTTTGCGCTTTCGCTGAATCACAGCTGACCGGTGGGAAAGCTGGGTTTAAACGATATTTTAATGGAAGGTCCTGCGAGGAGCTAGCTTCATTTACTCGACAGATTATCTTGAATTTGCCTCCTTGTGCAATCATTTCGGGAAACTTATGAATTAGATTACACAGAAACATTGGTTTACAAAAGGCGCCTTTTTATTGAAGTGAAAACTTCTTTAGCACTGTTGTGATTTGAAACTCGATGAAACGAAAAATAGCAACACTAAAAAAACAAACACATATATCTATAGGATTTAGACTGAGACAGAACAAGTTAGTTTAATCGGTCTTCTCTTTGCGCGGTGCTTCGTACTCTACTCTTATCTACTTTAATTTTCTGAAGGTTGCATTTCTACCGCGTTTCAATTGCACACTCTGATTTTTTTTGCTAATAAAACAATGTTTAACATGCAATAATATTTATGTTACTATAACAACATAAACATACGTGCAACAACGGAGGCTTATTCCAAACACAGGTACATTTATTGATTTATTCACGCGTTTAACAAGGAATTGTAATTTTATTATCACAATACTTATAATTTCATAAGCCATAATTGAGTTCTTTAAGGCTACAAGGTCGATCATGTATCATATCATGTCACTACACTATAATCTGCCTGCCTCTAGAATTCTAGATGAGTGTTGCAATATACTGTAACTCTAAAAACGATACATAAAAAAATACTCTCACTGTCAGGTGCCGCCCTCTATTGTTCTGGCAACACTACATTAAAGTACCTACATAGAAATCACCCACATGTTCGTTTTTTAAATTAACACACTGAACTAAATATAATTCCCTCAACAATCGGATGCGTTCCACTTAAAAACTGTCATAAGCCAAAAAACGTACTTCATGAGGTAAAAACATTCCTACTTTACTTGATTAAATATAGTCGTGAATGATGAATACTTGGAGCATATAGTACACAATTGCTAACCCTGTACAAATTGCAAGTGCGCCCCACGGTCGAATGACAGCCACCTTTGGTCTGGAGCTCCAAAATATTTGAAAAATACCCTCGACTCTGTGCAGAAACGGGCGGTCCATTTGTAAGATTCTTCCACCTTAACGAACGCAATATTTAGAGCACAGGCGTCGGGCGGGAATGCTATCCCTGTTCTACCGGTATTTCAATGGAAGATGCTCTGAGGAACTAGCTTCATTGTCCCTTCGGCACCGGTGCATTGTCGGGAGACACGCCAAACGCGCGCTCAACATATGTACACGGTTGACATTTGTCACAAAGAACGGGTCGTTTTTTGGACTCGTTCTCAAGAACGAGTTGTTGAACTCAAGTTCAACAGCTCGGCTATGGAACGATTAATTGATCGATTTGCCGGCCCTGTGTTTCCTCCCTCCTACAACATGGGTCTCTTCAAGACTAATGTTCATTCCTTTCTCTCCTCAAAAAGACCTTCCACGCAGCATCCCAGATGAAATTATTTTCCTCAAGGACTCCTGTGTGGAGTTAATGTAAAAAAAACAGGTGGATGAGTTTGTGCATCTGGGAAGTATGTTTACGAGAGATGGGAAGGCTGATAGAGATATTGAAAGAAGGGTAAATGTAGGTAACTCCATTAATGAAGGACTGAAAGCCGTTGGCGTTAACAAAAAACTGTCCAATGTTAGCGAAGCTAACAATCCACAATGGAGAGCTGGTACCTAAACTATAATGTATGGCAGTGAGGCATGGAACTGGCAGAGGAAGGTTGAAGACTGAATGCTGGAGAAATGAGATCTTTGACGCGTATGTGTGGTAAAACCATGTATGATCGTGTGAGAAATGCGGAGATCTGCAAAGAATGCAAGGCTGATGTAAGCATGCTGAGTAAGATCAAGAAAGGGACCCTCAGATGATTTGAGCCACTCCACTGTGTGGACGGTTTTTTTAAGCAAAGGAAGGAGAGGAAATTTTGGGAAAGAAAAGTTTTGAGTGTTGGGTAGTAATCTGGAGGTCCATGTGTCCAGGAGTGACGGACGTATGGATCCACTCCTCCCAATGCAGTGCAAGGCGATGGGTCAAGAAAGTCCGGCTGGAGAAATCAAAAGGTCTCCCTCAACCTCAACCAGTCTCATCCGATCCGGCCCGCCACGCAGTATGTGGGTAAACGCAACCACCGCCAAAACCACCAACAAACCTCACCCCATGAACCGGGGCACCCCTGCCTTACCAAACGTAAAGAACCATTTGGGGAGACCTATTGCAGGGGTGTTGGTTGTCCTACAAATGGTTCCCGGGGCAGCGGTAGCCATATCCGCCTCTCAAACAGTAAAAAGACATTTTTAAATATTTCAAATTATTCTCTGTTGAAATTGTCATTTTTGACCTATTACAAGAGATAAAATAATATTAATAAATTGAATATCGGTTTAACTACGGCCATGTTAGGTTAGGATGGATTAATGGGATAAACCTGTCACTTTATATGACATTTCGGAACAAAATGGGGCTTATCACAGGTACATTATTTCCTCCCTGTAAAGGTTGGGTTAAAAAAAACACGAAATATGTGTCATTCTCAGTAAATGGAACAGCGGAACGAAAAGGTTAACAGGTCACATAACAAATGATTATGAGGACACGAGGAGTGGTTTTATGTCCCAAGTGATTTAGAATTTAACTACATTACGTGCTCGAGCCTTGCAACCCCTGTACGATGTACTTACGATGAAATTACACTTTTTATTTATGTACCTACTGAACTATTGACCCGTTGTTTGAAAGTTTGTATAAAGTCATAAAGAATCAATAAAACATTCTTGAGGCAGTATTCATAGCTGGTGACAGGACAACTCGGAATGAAACCAACTCAGAACCATATCAGATAATTCATTTAGAGTGATAAAAAAAAATATATAAAAAAAGTTTACGTTAGGTTAGGGTTATCGGTTAATTTAAAATTATTTTTTTCGTAGCTTTTAATGACTTTTTAAGGAGGTGTTGAGTTGACTTTATTCTCAGTTGGCATGGAACCCTCTCCCGGTAACCCCACCTCCTTCATTACCCTTCCCCTCATGCCTTCCCTTTCTACCGCTAAAATATATAAAATACACTTATTTTCATTTATACAAATTTCATAACGCCAGAGCTTACCATTATATTTGTATTATTTCACAATTAATTCAATTTAAATAGTATATAATATATTTGCGGCATGTTCCAGAGTGGAAGATACTCTCAGTATCGCCCTGGTGTAAGACCACCATTCAGAATTGAAACGTTGCTTGAAATGGCTTTAGCCGTGTTTGGTAACCAGATATGAATATCAAGGTACTTCTCCATCTTCCTCTTTCCCATCTCCTTCCCCTTCCCTTCAGCCTCACAAATACCCCAATTGGGGATGCCGTGGTCTCACTGGCTCCAGACGGGAGTAGTTGGGATTCTTGTGCGGTATTCACATAAAAAAAAATAAGTAAAGTGGTTCTTAACCTTGTTAAAGGTACTGACCCCCACCAGGCTCATATGCGCACTCACCGAACCCATCTTAATTGGAATCCTATGAATTTTGACCTCCGCCGTACCCGCGAGACTGACTCACCGAATCCCTGAGATTCGATCAAACCCAAGTTAAGAATCACTGCTCTAGACTATGTTCGTCAAGCGGTTTTTATGCCTATTACCTATATTCTTGGCGATATAAGGCACACTAAGAATACATAAATTTTTGACTTGTGTTTCAAATTCAAAGCAAATTTGAGTCCATTGAACATGAAAAATTTCACGCAGAAATATTTTACCTACAGGAACCACAGTCGAAATTATCACAGTTTGATATCTTGAGACTCTACTCTTCATCTTGTTAAAAACATAATGCTGAATTTTGGATGGTCATTTTAAATTTCATAACACGTCCATATTGTTATTTTGTTACATAGATAGGTGGGTGATTAACCTGGAAAGGTAAGTATGTACCTACCTCCCAAATGTCCACTTTCTCTCTGACTTCTGGCAAGGTATTTGCATTCTTCTTCAGATCAGATACTTCTTCTATGACATCATTAAGCTCTCGATGGACATTCGACAGCATTCCTAGAATTAGAAGGTGGTTATGGCATCAGGAGGTCTAGCAGAGTGAAATCGATAACTTAACAATATCGGAATGCACTATTAATAGCCAGACCGATATCGACAGGGAATAAATAGGAAATCGATATGCGCTGACAACACTGCGGATCGCTTTTGGATTTACATTCCTCAATATCAAACCGTTGCATAAAAATTAAAAATACTAATAAATAGACCTTTTCCAATTGAAATACTAACTTTGGTACATAGGCACTTCGCTTGTACTTTTGAGTCTAAACGGAGGTTAATTAGTTAATGAGGTCTTTAGACATATTTGAACAAATTTGTTTTTGCAAGATCGGACGTAATAATCGGACGATCGCATCTTAGATGAATTATTTGAGTTTATGGATCGCTTATACGGTTTCCTTTAATTCTAAGAGCTTTATTATTTCACCTTCATTCGTTAATATGCGAGTTATTCTGCACAATTAACGACATTATTGAAAGTGTTTTATATATTGACAGCCTGACTCTCAGGAGGCTGCGCTTAAATTTACCAATCGTAGATCGGAAAATCTCTTACCAATTGGTCACCGTGCTCGCAAATATTGATAACTGAACATAGATGACGGATTTAGTCAGTATCGTATTGATACAGGGTTCTATCGATCACCGTGCTAGACCTTCTGAAATACTGAGATTGTAACCAAATTATACGTACAAGCAAAATAGTCACCATAATAATTGGTTATTTTTGGCACGAAACTCAATTTGTGAACACAAAATGACATGTTTTTGAAATGATTTGTTAAAATATCAAGATAGCTTCTGGGTCACAAAATTTAGCCAAGCATTTTACAATAGAGTTTTGATTCTAATCCTGATGCATTACAATGAGGGATGGAACTGGCAGCGAAAGACGAAAGTTGAAAGAGTACAGTATGAATTTGGGAGTCGGGAATGGGTAGCGCCGCCCCGGGAACCTTTATTGGATTGCCAACACCTCTGCCATAGGTCTCCCCAAGTGGTTCGCTACGTTTGGTGATTTAGCAGGGATTCCCGGGTTCATGGGGTGAGGTTTGTCTAGGTCTTGGACGCGGATGATCCTAGACACACTGAACCCCAGATTCCTACCCACCCCTTAAACACTTTTCCTTCCCAGAACTCTCCTCCCCTTCCTTTCCTTAAAAAAAACCCTGTACACAGCATCCCCAAAGATGACATAGGCCCTGAGGAAAATTATTTTCCTCGGGGCCTCCTGTGTGGAGCTCATGTAAAAAAAAAAACAATGAGATCCTTGGTACAGGAAAACATGTACAATCGTATTGAAAGGGGAAGAAAATCACGCTTCGTTGGGTTGGACATGAATGAATAGAAAAAAAGAGTGTCAGCTTTTAACAAATGAACTGCTCGAGTATAGACCAAGTCAACTGACTTTTCTTTTCTTGTAAATAGTGTTATCTGATGTTTTCCTTCGGTGGAGATTATTTTCATAGTGGTAACACTATATTAGGTATCCGACATGTTTCATGTGAATAATGGTAAGTGATCCAAGATGGAGGAAGGCTAATACATTCCACGTTCTGTGTCATTATTTAAGGTGCAAGGGGATGAAAAAAGCCGGGTTTTCTCGAGTAAGAAATATTCCCTGTCGGGTCAAGTCAATAATTACAGAATTCGACTTATACGAGATGATGTATAAATACGAATGAAGCAAAATGTGTACGCCAATTGTAGCAATGACATCCCTTTAGATCTAACCTTTTGAATAAATTAAGTGATAACTTAAAAAAAAAATTACTGTTATTAAGTTTAATTTATAGAACTCCATTTTATTTTTTTATTTCTTTTATATATTCAATAATATAATTATTCAATTTATAAAAAACAGTTTATTTGTTAACTAGTTCTGCTAGGTAATTATTATTACGCGTCTCGCTCACTTGGCAATGATAATAAGCCAACTCCTTTACACGTACAAAATAAAGGACACAAACGCAATCTTTTTGAACAATTAGAAATTAACAAACATTTTAAGAATACTAAAGCTATTTTGATAAATGAACAAACAAATATAATTCACTCACTGTTGTTCGATATGTTCAAACCAATTTAAAAAAAATTAATAATGCTAGAAAATATTTTTTTTTATAAATTGAATAATAATATTACTGAATATATAAAAAAAAAAAAAAAAAAAAATAGATAAAATAAAAAAAAATAAAAACTTTTTAAACTCGTAACTTGGTTTGACTCGTTATATGCCTGGTTTTAATAACACATGATTCAAGTGATTGATCAACCCATCGGTATGCGGTACCTATTGAACATATCGACGCATTGCTTGTTGACAAACGATTGTAAATAATGGACAATTAAACCGAGCAATTGATCAATTAAACAATTAACGTTGTACTTTCCGGGCATTGTTCTCCGGTGTTTTAATTTCGCTATTTGTTCATATCGATTGTTCCAGATATGCTGCACTTATTAAAAGAAAATTTTCCCTTGATTTTATGTTTCAAATGTTCATAATAAATAAAATCGCAAAACCATTTTTTACCTTCCACCGCCATACTTGCAGTTGATTGAATCTCAGATTAAAATACTTCTTATATTATTAATCTAGAAATGGTGGGGAGGGTCTTTAACTTTCTTTTGAATGTATATAGTAATCATTCAAAGAAGCATAGAGTTCCGGCTAAAAGTAGGCAGGTACCCATCAGGCAAGTCTGTCTTGGAGATATACAATATACGTACATAAACACGTGTTATTTTCGCGTGAAATTTCTTCCAAACAAAGCCTGTCTAATCTTTGTAATTAAAGCCATTCATCGTTTTAATCACCATAAATTATAACGTGACAGCTACTTCAAAGCCTTATTTGACATAAAATTTAACACCTCCGCCACGTTATTTTTATTAAACACCAGCGAGTGCCCGGCAATACAATTGCTATGTCACTCAGAAAGAAAGTGTTCTTTCGGCTTCCCTCCCTGATACATGTATACATTTTTCAAACAACTCGCGCGCCATTTATTGTAAAATTTATATACAAATTTCATAACGCCAGAGCTCACTATTTTATACAGAAACATTCGCGGGTATACGCATAACAAGTCACCAAAGTTTCATCGCAATCGGAAAAATGTTATAGGAAATAATTTCATAACGCTAGAATGCAGAAACGGGCGGTCCGTTTGATAGATTCTCCTAACTTAACAAACGAATTGCAATCTTTAGAGCACAGGCGTCAGGTGGGAATACTGTCCTTGTTCTACCGGTAATACAATGAATGTTGCTCCGAGGAATTAGCGCCATTGATCACATCGGCACCGGTGCACAGTCGGGAAACACGCCAAATACGCGCCCGACATTTGTACACGATTGACATTTGTCACAAGAGAACTGGTCGTTTTTTTGACTCGTTTTTGAGTTCAACAGCTCGGCTGTGGAACGATTTGCCGGCCTCTGTGTTTCCTCCCTCCTACAACATGGGTCTCTTCACAACCCATGTTCACTCCTTCCTCTCCTCAAAAACACCCTCCACACAGCATCTTCAAAGATGACATAGGCCCTGACGGAAATTATTTTTCTCAGGGAGTGGAGTTAATGTAAGATGATTGGCAGCCATCTTGGTATTCAAAGTTTGGGCTTTGTACAGGGGTTGGTGGTTGAACACGGCGGCAAATTATGTAATTATTATTTATAAACTGGATAGGTACTATTGGTTTGAAAATATAATTTTCCTTTAGACGAAAAAAAACAGACAAAGTCAAGATTCTTTTCTAAGGTAAATAAATAGATTCAAATACGTGACACGATTTTAAGAGGAATTTTGTGTGTGTCGCTTTCTATTTTCCTTTTCGGCTAAATAATGAATATTGTAATTTTTGCACACGAGTAGGTACTATAAATCTTGTCCATTCCAAAGGGGGAAAACGTAAGTGACGGTGGTGACCATTGTTGACCAGTTGGTGACATATAAATAAATCAACACATTGTTTATATTATTGCTAGAAAGTCGTGAAACTATGCAAGAAGGTGACGCTATAGAATGTAGAAAAGTACGCGTTTTAGTACTTTCCACTAATATCTCTATTATTGAACAACAATAAAACAATAGAGTTCGATCGGTTTGATGACCTCTGCGGTAGTGCGGCTTCTCGGCTTGACCCAGAAGTTGCGGGTTCTAAACCGAACGTGAAAAGGCAACAGGATGATTTTCCAAAAAAGTGTTTCTCGAAAACCTTTCGAGTGACGGAATCGCATAAAATGTTATTTTGAATGATTCCGCAGCTTTTACCACATTAGTTTCCTGGTAAGCACTAAGAGTTATTTACATTATCTCAACACAGAAGGCACTAAGGAACAAAATTTCCTCAAGGCAAATGTCATCTTTGGGGATTCTGTGTGGAGGTTCTTTTTATGGAATGGAAGCAGAGGAAGTTCTTGGAGGGATAAAGGTATGAGGGGTGAATCCATTATGTGAATTAATCCCTTCCACTGAAGTGCAAGTCGATGGATCGAGAGAATACGACTGGAGAGGTCTAGGTTAGTTCTTCCTCAATCAGTCTCTTCCGATCCGATCCACTACGTAGTAGGTGGGCAAACGCATTCGCCGCCAAGACTTAAACCTAGACAAACCTATGAAACCGGGCACCCCTGCAAAGTCATCAAACGTGGCGAATCACTTGGGGTGACCTATGGCAGGATTCAATAAATGGTTCCCGGGGGCGGCGGAATAGATGGCCGCCTCCCAAATCGCTACACCAATCAACCCTTTCAATTGTCCTTGAAAAATGATATTGAACAGGTACTAAGTACTCTTAAGGTTTTTTAAATAACATCAGCATCACACGATTGATATGAAGCCAATGACATCATCGTCAAACTACAATATAATTACATAACAGACTTTTTTATTGGGAATTTTATTGTGTCATTATTGTTCTCTCTAAATTTCTAAATCTGTGAGGCATAGTATCAAATATCCTATAAACGACTTCATGCAGGTATCTTAACGTTTATTTAATTCGTTCGCCATTCGTTAATAATTTGAAGATTTTGAGTCGTTATTAAAAATAATAAACACAGATTGAGATACCGTATTAAGATTTTATCTTACCATCATAGAAGATACTTGAATTGGGTGCTGTTGATTTGTAAATGCTTTATTGGATGACTTCTGGTACACATTGTTAATGCTAAGTAATTTATGACAAGCTGATAAACGTTATACATCATGTCGTTTTTATTTGAATTCACGACGTTTAAGCCTAAGGCTAGCTTTACACTCGTAATTAAAAATTACGGATTACGTAAGATTTTGACAGGTTACTCCCAGGAGCGTTTACATATGAATCTGACTTGTGGTAATTAATGATCACGGAAGTTTTTCGGAAGTTCGACCTGTAACTGCTCATGCGACCGTTTACATCTGTAAATGTATTTGCGGTAAGATGGCTTCCTTTCAACAACCACCTGTTACTGTCAAATTTACGCGATTTTGTCAATAAAGACGAAAATGACCAAATAAAGTGCTGAAATAGATTTTGGCTTTAATTAAACAATTCTCCACGCACTTTTGTGCCGTCAAAGGCGAAAATTAATGGATTTCTTTCATTTTATTCGAATGACAGGTACCTGACAGCTGCCGACTGCAACCGACTTCGTATTAAAATACGTAATTTTAAAAACAGAAACATTGAGATTAGAAAGGTTTGGACCGATAATTGAATAGAAGGATGCTCTTTTTCAGAAAACTCTAATAAGTGGAAATAAATACTTGTTTTATAAGAAAAAAATCCAAAAAAACAAATGTCTTTTGATTTTTGACATTTCGCAACGGCGCATTTTGGTACTATTTCTTACAAAAAGTCCCTCAGCTTATCAAATTGATTTTATAAGCCGTGAGAAGGCTGTAATTTCGCGCGGACGCGATTAGACCTGTCAAAAAACTTCCGGAAGAAGAAGTTCTGTAACATGCTTTAAATTACGTTAAGTGACTTTTGGTGTCGTTTACATTGGTAATTTGGCCATAATTCACTTACACGAGCGAATTACGGGAAAAAACTTACGAATGTAAAGCCAGCCTAAAACAAGAAGCTTTCATTATTTCTTGTCTTGTCGTGTCATGTCATGTAGGAAATAATTCATGATTTGATAATGGTGTCCTGTTGCTTCTAAATATGTAGCAATGGTATTCAATTTAATTGTGATTTAGCTTCGATACCATTCTTATCGCCTATCGAAATGACGCTAGTAAATCAAACGAAGGTTTATAGGCTGGAGTTCAATCGAGAATGCTTTATAAGATAGTTTAAATCGATTATGTTTATCTTAATTAATAAGAATAGGCCACTGCAGTGACTCTGTGTAATTGAACCTGTTATGAAACATTCTGCAGAGATACTAAAGGCCACATCCAGTCACGAGCGTGAAGGATAGTTTGAAAAATACCTCCTATGCTCCTTCTGATTTCTGAGGCCCTGGTATTATAACTTGAATTTTTGCTGCTGACAATGAAATAACTTTTTTTATCTATCTGGTTTTTGATTCTTAAAACATGAATACTTCCTGCAAATTAAAAAAAAAAGTTTATTTATACATATTTTTTTAATCGATCTTGTTTCTTTTTTATTATCAAAAAGAATCCTCACAAGAGTCCTGTGAGAGTTATCCCAATTGGGGTATGTTGTAAGGTAATGGGGAGGGGTTGCAGTAAGGCTGAAGAGATGGGGAAGAGGAAGGCGTAGTCTGCTCCATAAGCTTCCCATGCGGTGGCGGGGAAGTGCTGTGAAAAGTGTCTCAACTGCTCCCAACCGTCTGAGGCCAGTGAGACCATGGCATCCATAACTGGGGATCAGAAAGTTGGGGAATCTGACTATTTAGATCTGGTCACCAAACACGGCTGAAGCCATTTCAAGCAACATTTCAATTCTGAATGGTGGATACTGAGAATATCTTCCACTCTGGAATGTGCTGCAAATACACTATATATCATTAATTAATTAATTGTGAAATAATACAAATTAATCAAATAAAATTTGTTTGCCGACGCCGGGATTCGATCCCGCGACCTTCGGATTGCGAGTCAAGAGCTTAACCTCTCGTCCGCGGAGGCCGTCATTATTCCTTGATATGAACATTTTCTCTTTTTAAGACTTCTGGCTTGTTCTAATTTTTGAAACACTGATTCGAATTCTTGCTGCTTGCAATAAAACACGACCTTTTATCGTTCTCATATCTGGTATTGTTTAAAACTTTAATTCTTGTAGCCTTTGATTTTTTTTAAAGTCGGAGACGGTTTACAAGTAGTTCCCGTGAGCACTTAGGCCATAGGCCCATTGTGCTCATTTCCCATTTTACCTCAATCCTTTAATAACAACCCAGTCCCTTTAATGAAGTTCACCAGGGTTGTTATTGGATATGTGGCTAAGTCTTCTGGTTCTACAGTATGTCTCCCCAGGTATCTGAGCCTAGTTTCCACCAGGGCAGAACATTGGCATCATAAGTGAATTGAAGTCTCTTCATCCTCTTCACATTTCCTGCATCTATTGATGTTTTCCACTCCCAATATCTGCGTGTGTCTCCTGAGATGGCAGTGTTCCGTTAGTGGTCCTACCAGTTCCCTCACCGAGTTTCTGTCCATATCGAGTAGTTTCCTGGTTCGTCTAGGGTCTGGTCCTTTTATGAGTGCCATTGATGAAAACGTTTCTTTTTTGGTTCTGATATTTGGTTCCCTTGGTATAAAAACGAAATCTTGCTGCTAAAAATACATCATTTTATTTTGTGAATCCATGGAATGGAAACATGAATAAGTACTTGATTTTAACAATGGAATTTCAATTCTGATTCCCTGGTATTGAAAAACATGAAAGATTTTTGGTGGTAATGAACACTCCTCCTTTAATCGATCTTATTTCTTAATCCCTTCCATGAAAAACTTGAATACTTGCTGCTAACAATAAAAAGTACCTCGATTTTCGATTCCTGATTAATTTCCTACGAAAAAAAAACTCGACTACTTGTTGCCAACAATGGAATAAATTCTAGTGTCCATAAGTAATGCAGGAAATTTATTTCATGACCTGCTGACCTTAAAACAATCTCTGTCCGGTAAGGCGTGTTTAGTATTCGCAGGACGTCCCTGAAGTGTTCTACGGACTGCCTTACAAAGTAGAGACACCTCATGCATTGTGAGTTTATGAGGCAACTAAAACACATCACCAACTTGAATGGCAGCGCTCCTAGAACAACAATATTTTATTGTTATTGAATGACCGAGGCGGGCAGTTAACTTATAGGTAATGGTTCCTCGAACTACAAATACTAGACTAAACGCTAGCTAATAAATAGTAAATTTATTATCGAACGTTTCCGTCTTACACTCGAAGATTTCATTTTATCTGTTCCACCTTTCCCAAATTCGTTAGGGACTGATGCCACAACGAAGCTACAACCATGTGCTTATGATGAAGCCATGCGAAATAATGCAAAATCATATGTTTTTGTTTTGAAAATTTGATCGCTTAAAAGTATTATAGATGCTTCAATTACATACTGCGTGTAGAACACATCTTGTTCTTAGAAAATATCGGTCTTTTTTTCTTAACGTATTTTTATAAGCCTAGAAAAAAATAAAGTATTAGGTCTATAAAAAAACACTTTCAAGTGCAAATTCTCCTACTTATTAACCCCTTTTCGAATATGGTTTTATTATATAATATGGCAAAGGTTCAGTTTTTTTATAATAATCGCAAAAAAAAATGATATTTATGTCTGAACTTCACAAAAAAATGCTTTATCGCGTTGTTATTTTTGAAATCAATCTAGATGGCCGGCACTCGACGAATTTGGATTTTTACAATGAACCTTATGCCATCGACGTAAGAACTATGCACTTGTCACACCCATTTTGTATCAGTTCCGCCCCGTCTGCGGTGGAGAATAGACGTCCCTAGACTCTGCGTCGCTTGGTTCCGCGAAATCAATTTTAAATTTCCTTGTTATTACAATAAACGATGCTTAAAAAATGAGTTAATGTTTTTTAAAGGCCTTTACGAAATCAATCTGTAAAAAACAACCCTCAAATACCTTTTCCAACCTTTCCAAAAGCCTTTTCTCAAGTATTTTTAAATACCTCCCCAAAAGAGGCGTGGATTCCGATTTCAATTTTTTTCCTGGACTATTGGATCACCTGGAGGACCTATGATATGAAATACTTGCTAAATATGTGAGAAATAGGGTCGGTAGAAAAAAAAGATTCATCTAATTTGCTTTTTAAGCTCGCTTTGAGAGGTATTTACGTTCTTCAAGTAGGAACCCTGACAAGAGGCAGACTAATAACATTTCTGAGCAGGTGTACTAAATTACCGGCTGATTAGATATATTTATTAAGGACGGGTTGTTTCAAAATATTTGATGGATTCATCAAATTCATCGTTCTGTGTAAGTTCTATTCAAGTTCTGTGATTATTTCAGTTTTGTGAAGCAGCTGCCCTATAACAACTTAATAACAGAACTTGAATAGAACCTACACAGAACGTGAAAATCAACTTCAAATATTTGATGAATACATCAAATTTTTTGAAACAACCCATCCAAAGTGTACGTTTCATACAAATCTTAATTTTGGATTTTAGATGAAAATACCCAACAAAACTGAAAAATTATTTTTGTAATCAAAAGGTTTCTAAAATATCTAGTACAGATGTGAGCTACTTTATTTATTTTTGCTTTAAATTATAAAATATAGGCCATTAAAGATTTTAATTTTCATGATTATGGAGGCAACTTTGGAAATTATTTGTGAGTAAATGAAAAACAAATTTGTTTAACATTTTGACAAAATTTTAAATGCCCATCATACAGCATTTACCAGTGTTCTTGACGGCTAACCATTTTTTTTTTTTTAAAAGAAAGGCAAACATTCCCGGGTTACGAATAACCCAAAAATGTTTGAAAATCTTCTACTACCACCACAGAAAGCCGAAAATGTTGCTTGTACTGTGGAGGACTTAGCCAGCAGAGGAATCGAACACGGGACGCCCGAGTGGAACCCAAACGCGATGCCCACTAAACCATTGACCGGTCAACATTTGATCAAACGCTTAATTGGGCCGAGAATCAGCGGTTAAGTTATTAGCGATCGAAGTTTCAAAAATCAAAATATTCAAAACTGTGCCGATTGCCGATTAGGAATGAGACGGGAATAAAAAAAAACATAAATATTTCACCGTTTATGAATACTGTTTTTACTTAAAGAATAGTGCTTTTTATATGAATGAAACGTTTGAATTAGATCCCCACAGGTATCTTCGTTCAATAGGTCATCCATTCAATCTAAAGGCTACTATATTTACATTTAGAAATAAACTTTCATCTAAGAAATGCTAATTTTTGCCAACATTTCCATAAAATTGCATATTCATTTTAATTAAGCTTATAATATAAAATGTAGGTTACGGTGCAAAATGCATAATTTGAAGTAAAGAACTTGTACCTTGATCAAAAGTGCTAGGAAAGTAATGGCTCAACTTTCAACGTCGTCTCGCCTAGGAAGTAGGCCATACTTTGCAATTTATTGTCTATTATGGAGACGATACAGGCTTTGAAGAGAATGTACTGAGATTGATGCATACTAAAAGTTCGAAGGACGGGCGCTGTGTTGGTAAATAGAAAACTCGAGACGGATAGGAAAGAATATGTGTTTACAGGGCCGGACCTATAACATTTAGATTATATCAGAAAGTGCGTCCTGAGCGAGAAAGTGACGAAGATATATTATTATGATTCTTGCTGGAAAGTAACGCAAGATGTACTCTACGTACGTACTTTGTTCCATTAGCAACGTGTGGTTGGTACGCCGAGAGCAGTATTAGTTCAATTTGGAAGGCAGGTATATATACCTGCCGGTATACGCCACCCTGGAAACCTTTGATAGGAAAAGCAACACCTCTGCCATAGTTCACGCTACGTTCGGTGACTTCTAAGTACCAAGGGTGCCCGGAATCATGGGATGAGATTTGTCCAGGTCTTGGCGGCAGATCTGTCTTTCCGCCAACTGCGTGGCGAGCCAGATCGAGACGGCCTTCAGATTCTTACACACCCAAGAACTTTCCAAGTTTTTTTCCAAAAACTTTCTCTCCTCCACATCCTCCACAGCATCGCCAAAGATGACATTGGCCCTGAGGTAAATTATGCTCCCTGTGTGGAGCTAAGCCGTGACGTAAACAATTGCTAACGATTTATTACATATGTACTCTAAACAATAGCTTTTAAAAAATATGTTATTCTTGAATATAATGTGCATTCCCCGGGCCGTAACGCAAATTATATAAAATTCCCTCGATAGAAAAAAATCGCAAGGAATGCTCCGAAAATTATTATAAACACGTTTTTTTTAAAGTTATATGTATGAAAAATTCACATGGTTTCATTAAATGCTGTTTTAGGCAAGGCCCGCAAGATTTTTACTCTATTTTAAACGAGTCGTGTTTTATTAAACATTTTCACAATTTTCGCTTAAATATTATCGATTTTAACATAACTCGCTCTGTCTAACGTACGTATTTACATATCTCTCCATCTTATTCTTTTTGAGCGGGTGTACGGTGTTTTCCGCCCTGTTTATACGTTTTATCTGCACCTATATTAGATCCGGTGCTAAAAGTTACCAAAAAGATGGGCGCGTTTTGTCGATTACCAATTTTAATTCTTCAATATGATATTTATTGTGCATCCAGGTTCCACCGGATTGTTGTCTATTTTTTTCGTCCGGGTTCGCATACCATTTGCTCCTGCGCTAGATCCGGCGCTGAAATAATGCAATCGTTAGTAAGAAGATTCAAAGATAACATTATTATAATTCACAAAATGGAAAGGATCTGAAGAAGGTGATCTATTCATAGCGTATTTGCCATTGTTTTGAATGTCGAGGTCAACGTTTTGTTACTGTTATGTCTGGTGGAATCAAATAGTGTGAAGTGTTATTTAACTAACCGTTGGAACCGGCAAACAATGCTCCTTTGAGGGCAACTTGACTGAAGATGGAAAAATAAATCAATGACCCGTGATGCCTTCCGCAGCAAGTGAAGGGAATACTTCTGCTAACAATTGGACACGTCTGAGCAATTCTGGAAGAATAGGCTTTCGACACTCTTCTATTGTTAATGCTGGTGATAGATAACACGAAATGCCTAAATGCCTCCAAGACTTAAGACTACTAAGCTTTAGAATAATTAAATACCATCTAAGAATGAAGAACTCCAGTCAATTTTTTTTGTTGTATGCACCGTCATGCTATAATAATATACATTTTTATTTAAGACGACCCAATACCCTAAAATATACTCAAGAAGGCACGTGCACAAAACGCGATGCGACGTACACAAAAGGTGGTCAAATGGGCCTACTGTCGAATTTGTCCTAACAAACACTCTAAAATAATTTGGGAATCTTAACGACGTAAGTGAAGAAAGCGTGTATAGAAATATAAGCGCGCGGCCCGGTGTATTGGTCGGGCCTACGGCTTAATTTATCCCGACATTGTCCTGACAGGCCTGGAAACTTGATCTTTCCGCCGGGTTTATTTTAATTAATTCTGATGAACGTGTTACTAATATTTCAGATGTTTCTAAATTAATACACCGCGAAAGTTATTATTTCGTAGCCTAGAAAAATAAAATCTGGTGCTTACCGCTAAATTTATAGTAGAAAAAGGGTTATAAAACTTTTAAACCGTTTTACGTAAAATATATTTATGGTAAGGTATTGTTTTTATTAATCTTAAATATAAATAACTTATATCCCCGGAGATTGGTTTGAAAAAAAGTTATTATAGTTACAAATTTGTCGGAATTAATTAAATCTGGGACTCGAACACAGGTTCTTCGCCCTGCCTGAGCGTAAGTAAATTTCATTTAATGAATTTGTTTTTTTCACAATCAATACCATAAAAATACTATACGCCTTCGAATATTTGCAGCACGTTCTGGAGTGGATGTTCTTGTCAGTATCTTTCTGGTGAAAGACCACCATTCAGAATTGAAGTTGCTTGAAATGGCTTTAGCCATGTTTGGTGACCAGATCTGAATAGCTAGGTACTTCCCCACCTTGCTCTCCCCATCTTCTTCCCCTCCTTACAACCTTCAGCTTCACAAAATACCCCAATTAGGGAAGCCCTTGTCTCACTGCGTTCAGACGGCTTTTTTTAACATTAACTCCACACAGGAGGCCCTGAGGAAAATAATTTCCCTCAGGGCCTATGTCATCTTTGAAGATGTTGTGTGGATGGTCTTTTTGAGGACAGGAAGTAGTGATCATGTCTTGAAGAGACCTATGTTGTAGGAGGGAGGAAATACAGAGCTGTTGAACTCAAGAACGAGTCGTAGAAACGACCCGTTCTCGTGTGACTAATGTCAATCGTGTACAGTGTACCATGCTGGGCGCATGTTTGGCGTGTTTCCCGACTATGCACCGGTGCTGAGGGGATCAACGACGCTACTTCCTCGGAGCATCTTCCATTGTAATACCGGTAGAACAAGGACAGCATTTCCACCTGACGCCTGTATTCTAAAGATTGCAATGCAATGACTGGGAGCTGTCGGGACTATCGTGACTACTCACATCAAAAAGTATTTAAAATAGACATAATACTAAGGAGATGACTCACATTCTGTTAAAGTCTGATCTTGGATTATATAAAATTATGACTAATAAAATATTTAAAAAAATCCCAATGGATTAAAAGATTTAATGACTAATTTAAATCGATTAAAAGATTTATATAAGACGGTTGTGTTGACCTGTTGATGATGACACTGCCTTTATCCATTCCAAGGTGTTGACCAATTAAGGTGGAAAACCAATTATCCAGCACGCATGCGCGTTCTTAGGTGGAGGTACCTGAAGAAAATGAGTTTTCCATCTGATGTAGTTTGTATCACGCAAAGTCCCGTAGTAATGTTTATCATGACAAGGTGAACGAACGCTTCTTCTATTGTAAAAAATCGAGTTCATTACGATCTTTGTTAAAAATGTTAAAGTGAACTTTTTTAATAATTTTTGACGGTTATTTTTTTTAATTTAAAAATTTATGAAAATCGACTGAATTTATTTAAAATAAGTGAACAAGTTTGAATAAAAAACAAAATATAAAAATGCATTCATCTTTGAAAAACCCAGTGATTAATTAAAAGTGTTACTATCTCGTATTTTTGACAAAAATATCTTGGAAAATGTGAAATATTAAGGATTTCAAAAGATTGCAGAATTTCAGTATTGAGTTAAGTGCTTTATCTGCCTAACTCGATGGTGTAACAGCGAAATGGTATGTACCCTGCCCTATACTTCGAAACTTTCGAAATTAACTTAAAAAATTATGTGAACTAGTGGTCGCCCAATGGTCGAAATTCGACCATAATTGTAATGTTTTTTTATGTTTGACATTCAGTAAGACCATAGACAAATAATATTAAAGACAAACAATATTAATCTATTCTCAATTTGACCATAGACTTTAACAATAAACAATAGAGTAAAGACGCGAGTGTGTGTGTTAAATACATGGTAGTGTGTGTAATGTTTTTGTTCTTGATTTAATCTATTTTTATGCATATTTTTTAAAAAAATATTAGCATTCTGCACTCCTCCTCTATATAAACTATAAGTGTGCGAAATTACTCCTCCGTCCGCGCAATTTTCGTAAAAAGGGGTACAAAGTTTTGGCTTCACGTATTAATATATTGATGATTGATACCGCACAATAGTCCCAACTGCCCCCAAGTATCTCTGGAGCCAGTGAGACTATATCATTTCCTATTAGGGTATGTAGTGTGGAGGGGGAGGATCAAGGGAAGAGGAATATATATGGGGAAGTAACTCGCTATTCAGATCTGGTCACAAAACACAGCTAAAGCCATTACAATCAATGTTTTAATTCGATAGGGCGATACTGAGAGTATCTACCAATCTGTAACATGCCGCAAATATGCATTATATTATTTTAATTGATTACATTGTGAAATAACACAAATTAATCAAATAAAATTTATTTAAGCACGCCGGGAGTTGAACCGCGACCTTCGAATTGCTAGTCGAGAGCCTCACCCTTCGACCACGGAGGCCGTCGAAGGGTAAGGCCGTCGAAAAAAACTGTAAAATTGCAAAAAATCTAAAATACTCTTTTAAATTTTTTTTTAAAAAACTCCACAAAATAAAATATTTTTTTTAAAGAATTTGTCAAACACAACTTTTGCGGCATATTTGTGCAGTTTGCTAACATAACAAAACCGTAATACTGTTTTCTTTTTCCATTGTTCTTCAGTTCGCACCTTTTAAAATATTAGCATCGACTCGTTCTCGCCAACTCGATATGTAAACACGGAATACTCGGGTCGAACACTCAATATTAATGTAACGTTTACATTAATTTATTACTGACTAAAGTCGTCAACACTGAGTATTCTCTGACGTCACTACTCCGGTTGATAACCTCACATGGAACGTTTACACCAGAAATACCTTCGTAGCAGTTGGAAGGTGAAAATCGAATCACCCTTTTCGTTTCTGTTTTCCGGGCAAATCCGATCCAAATACATACCGAAAATTCTGTCCAAATGGTTATACAACAATGACGGCCAAGATGGCCGCCATGCCACACCGTTTCCATGATTATTATTCAATTTATATGATAAGTAATAAATATTGTTCCTATCTTGGCTGCCATTTTTGTATATAACCGTTCGGACAGAATGTTTTATTGGTATAAGGCTGCCTTAGGGTATTTTATTTAGTTATTGGTTGTTTCACAGAATTTGAACCATTCATCAAATTTAGAAGTTCATTTCTACGTTCTGTGAACATTCCGTTCAAGTTCTGTTATTATGGGTCAGTTGCTTCAGCTAACTGAAATAATAACAGAATTTGAATGGAACTTTCCAAAACTTACGCCAGGGCCGTTCCACTCTGGAACTACTATATATCATTTTTAAATAAATTAATTGTGAAATAACACAAATCAATCAAATAAAAATTATTTGGCATGCCGGGATTCGATCCCGCGACCTTCGGATTGCGAGTCAAGAGCCTTACCGCTCGACCACGCCGGCCGTCGTTGTTTGGTTTACAACAAAACTTCAGCCCTTCCCACGTTACCTTTAGTTTGTTTACCTTTAGGAGTAATTATTATAGTGTTACCAGCGGCGGCGGCGTATCACATTTAATCCGGTTAATAACCTTCTGTCCTACAATTATCTTAATTCCAGTCAAGCCAAGTGCACGATTACTTGCTCAACTCTCTGCTCAGAAAGTGTAGAAAATAGCAAGTACTTAATTCCATTCCACGCTATTATTTATCAATTAAAAGACGCAATCTTTATCACGAGAACATGAAATAATAATTGCATCGTGTAGATGCGGCGTTGCATTGTAATCGCCGCGAATGGTGGTTACTTTGTGCAACGTTTAATGTGACTGCAGCTTATTGTACCGCTGTTGCATTGCGATAACTCATATCACGATGTGATATTGTCACAAGAAGGTAAAATGTTAATTTCATTGAATTAAGATGTGCTAGGTGGGTGTAATCCTTCACAGAGATATTGTCTTTATTATTAGTACTGGATCTTATCTCAATATTGTGCTGTGTGATTAAAAGTGGTTTTTTTTAAATCACAGTTGCTTTTTATTGTTATTCCTCACAATACAAATTTAACAGGACACACGTCCTTATAACTCGCTTGCTAGATTTTGTCTGGCGACCTCTCACAAAGGGAATGGCGTATTCTCTCTGATCGGCTATATTCGGCACAAGTCGTAACCGACACCATGTGACCCGAGCATAGCATAAATAACATAAACAATGATAGAACTGATCGTAACTAATATTACAGTGGGTAGATGTATCAAAAATGAATGAAATTTGGCATAAAAATGGTACAGGTTTTTTTAGGATGTACAAAATCGACTTTATTCAGAAAATTAAGAGCTTTTGATGGAAATGATGTTGTACTAACTAACTAACTAACCATCACGCCGTTTCCCCGCAGGGGTAGGCAGAGAGGACGGACCGCCAAAGAACTCGGTCCTGGCACACACTCTTTGCTTCACTCACATTCATACATCGTCTCATACATACTCTTCTATTATATGATGTTGAAAAATGAATGAAATTTGGCATAAAAATGGTACAGTTTTTTTTAGGATGTACAAAATCGACTTTATTCAGAAAATTAAGAGCTTTTGATGGAAATGATGTTGTACTAACTAACTAACTAACCATCACGCCGTTTCCCCGCAGGGGTAGGCAGAGAGGACGGACCGCCAAACAACTCGGTCCTGGCACACACTCTTTGCTTCACTCACATTCATACATCGTCTCATACATACTCTTCTATTATATGATGTTGTATCCTGATATAATATTTGCTTTGATGTATTATTATTGAGCAGAAAGAAAAATCTAATAAATTCGTGACACCAAAGCTCACCGTTCGAGGTTTTGCTGTTTTAGACCAACTTGAAATATTTGGACGTGCACATGCTTTTCGTTACCTTATTTCTCTTCCATTCGCTGAAAGAATCCAAAAAAATTCATCAAAGGGAACCGCAGGTTAACAAACATATTTTTAGGTTTTGTTTTGGCGTTATGATAATTGACTGTCTAAGTAAGTTCGGTTTGTTGGGCTTTATTAAAAAGTACTCACAAATATTTATTGATTTATTTTTTAATCTTTGGGAAATCATCAGATAAATATTATCATTTTTTACACTATACCAAAAATAGAACCAATTATAGATTTCCTCCCCGTTTTAAAAAATGAACAAAAGAATTATATAAAACAAAAAAGTAATATTACGATATGAAGATAATAGTATCTATAGGTTTTTAGCAAGTTACAAGGAGAATTTAACCTCTTTGTGTTGCAAACTGTAGTAATGTCCCCTGATGTTTTTTTCTTACCCGATGTTCGGGCTGCCTTGAGCAAGATGAAGTGCGTTCATATGAAGATAAGAAATAATCTTATTATTATCTTAATGACAACACAGTTTAGGACTGTTGTGAACGGAAGTGACGCCCTCTGTTATTTTCATAAAGAACCGTTGAAGTTATCATACAGTATTTTTTTATTTTTTTTTTATTTATTTATTTATTTTTTTTAATTTATTTATTTATTTTATAAATCAACAATCCAGTCCCGCTAAGCCAATTGCAATTGGCTTGACAGCAGGTGCTTATAATTCCTTACAAATATATTTAAAGTTATAATTTACATCTTTTATCTACAGTTAAACATTTTTTCATAAATTTTATCAAGTATCAAGTATCAAAATAAATATTCTTTTTCCAATAACCAATTTTTCACCATATATTTAACCTTATTCATAGAATTATGTTGCTTTATATTGTCAGGTAATAAATTAAATATCTTCGGTATGTTGTATTCAAACGTTCTCTGTCCGTACTTATTATTGAATTTCGGAACTATTAACCCGTCGTTACGCGTGAATCTAGTGCTATATTTATGATCTAGTTTCTCTTTATGCTGCGGGGTAAATATATGCTGAATTATATTATTATCATACAGTATCTCCAATGAGTAAGGGTGAAAAGGAAAATTAACAAAACTTTGTGTATTTAACTTATTCATTTGTTTCATCAGGTTCTTCATAAAACAGTTATACACCAGAATATTTTGGAATATTTAAGATTACAAAATTTAGAGACAAAAGTGTGTGGGGGCAGTTTCACTATCTTGTGACGTATGTCAGAAGATGTCGATGCTCAATACAGATTCATTTAGCATTTAAATTGCTCTGTTTAATGGCGCATTTTGATTGGAAGAAGTTCTCGCTTTCGGAGCATAAAAAAGTGCGTGGGATCTCCCACGACTATACGCGTTAGGTACATATAAGTTAATCTCCTTCAACATGGGTGGATTCAGTATAATGCCGGAGATTAGTTTAAAAAAGTGTTTACCCATATCTTGTACAGTTATTCACTCGAATCTTACATTCCTTTTCAAAGAAGACTGTTTGTATTTTAACCACACAGTGTTCATCTATTCTTTTCTATATCAAAGGCAAATAATACACTATAAAGTACCAACACATTAATTTTACAATCCGGTATTGCATTAATGCTAGTATGTCAACCGGTTCCTGTATAAAACTACTAATTTTTACTTTATAGAAGTTATGCAGATTTGCGCGTTGATTTATTTGATTACCGTGACAGGGACAAGGTCCTACTTGTGTAATTAATAATAATTAATGAAACGTGTTATCAAGTGTGAAGTTTTAATGCAATTGTGACAAAAAAAAATTTTACCAAGTTATTTCAGTATATTAAATATAAGAATATGACAGGAGGATTGCAGCGCTTCTTTGAGGTAATTACAAAAAAATGATCGTATCGAGTAATTATGAGATCTTCGACCTATTTTCCATATTATTTTCCCATTTACAAAAGCTTTCGTGTGTGGCAAAATAAAACATCAAAATCTCGTTGTGAAAACGATATGGTTTGGTTTCAAAAGAAATCGAACGTCATATTGGCTTTTATGGAAACGATTATCAGGTGTAGGTAACTACACGGCTTCTGACTTGACGCCCTTGAGGTGATTTTTCACAAAAACGGCGCTCTACAAATTATCCAACAATTATTATTATTATTGGTTACATCTAACATGTCGTTGATTCCTTCCACACCGGTGCGCAGTCGGGATTCACGTCATACTCGCACTTAACATTTGTACACGGTTGACATTTGTCATACGACAACGGGACGCTTCTACGATTCGTTCTTGAGTTCAACGGCTCGGCTGTGGAACGATTTGACAGCCTCCTTGTTTAGTCTTCTAGTTAACTCCTTCCTATCCACAAAAAGACCTACTACACAACGACGACATTGGCCCTGAGGGAAAATATTTTCCCCCGGGCCTCTTGTGTGGATTTGATACAAAAATAAATACGTATATATTATTATGTAGTATAAGGATGGAGGTATAACCAAAAACAAACACTTCTGTCATATGACACACACACATACATGTCGAAACAATAACCTCTTACTAACAAACACTTCTGTCATATGACACACTAACATGTCGAAACAATAACCTCTTACTAACAAACACTTCTGTCATATGACACACTAACATGTCGAAACAATAACCTCTTACTAACAAACACTTCTGTCATATGACACACTAACATGTCGAAACAATAACCTCTTACTAACAAACACTTCTGTCATATGACACACTAACATGTCGAAACAATAACCTCTTACTAACAAACACTTCTGTCATATGACACACTAACATGTCGAAACAATAACCTCTTACTAACAAACACTTCTGTCATATGACACACTAACATGTCGAAACAATAACCTCTTACTAACAAACACTTCTGTCATATGACACACTAACATGTCGAAACAATAACCTCTTACTAACAAACACTTCTGTCATATGACACACTAACATGTCGAAACAATAACCTCTTACTAACAAACACTTCTGTCATATGACACACTAACATGTCGAAACAATAACCTCTTACTAACCATCTAAAAATATTACAACTTCTAGAAATAATTTATTTTAGCTGGAATCCTAACATTACATCTGTTTGAAAAATTTAGGAGAGGCTTTGACAGAATTTGTATCACAATCTGTAACATTTATTTAAGGTACTTATTACAATGTTATTGTGTTTCATTAATATGATTTATTTTAAGGTCATTATGTGGTATTGCGTCTCCTTTTTTAGCCAACGTTTCGGACAGCATTATAGTGTCCATCATTGAGGCAGTTAAGTAATCGAAGATTGTGGTGAAGTGTGTGCTTGTGTATGTAGATGCGATTTTTAAGTCGTTTTCTGCGTTTAGTTTTGGTGAAGCCGTCAATTACTCGACACTAATAACAATTGAGCTTAGCACCGTCATCTTTACTAATATTAATTGTATTGCAACACGGCATAATATAATAACAACACCAGAAAATGCATAATAACACCAATAAATAACACCAAAAAATCACTAGAAAAGTTTTGGCCGGGAAATTTTCAAATCATATCTTAATGATTCATTTATTTGGTATTAGGTGGTACCCGGCATGCGTTGCAATAGAAAGAAATAAATTGTTTCTCCTTGCATTTCATTTCGAATGCGCCCCGTTCTCCTCCCGCGTCCCCTTCCCCCGCGTTCCCTTTCCACCTTCCACGCCTTCCCCTTTCTCGTCATCCCTCCCGCTAACCCCACCTCCTTCATTACCCTTCCTCTTATGCCTTCCCTCCCTGCCGCTAAAATGTATTTTATTTATTTATTTATTTATTGAAACAAAATACATGTACATTATAAAAAAAAAAATACTTTGACTGTCCAACTAGGAGATTTCCCGTTTTAGGACAGTCAAATTTCCTGGTTTAGTTCACATTAGGTAGTTGTTGTTTTTTGTAAAACATAATATTGTATCTAATAATTACAAATGTAAACATCATTTCAAGTACAATGTTATAAAGGCCGTAAAGCAGTTAAATATAGTGATAGTTGTAAAAGTTACTGAGAAAAGTTACAAAGTTTAAATAAATAAAATGATAATATATTAAAACTATAAAGAAAACCAAAATATAAACTCATTGTTTTGTGAACAGAAAATAAAAACTAAATCTTAAAAATAAAAGCTTAATCTTAAAAATAAAAACTAAATCTTCCATCGATATATTTCCTATCCGAATGTTCAAACAGGAAATATATCGAAGTTTTTTTTTTTTTTTTTTAAATTGTTTTTAAGAAAATATACGATAGGTTTGAGTAGAGGCAATCTCATTATTTTTATGGGTTAATAATTTCATGATCTATCTTATATTTTAATAAAAAAATATATAAATATATATATATAATAATAAAAATAATTTAAACAGTAAAGTGAATGAGAGATATCGAAGAGTTCTTCTCCGTAACTGAAAATTGAGAAAGATTATAAGTCTGATAGTACTAGTAATATATTTCTGATAGGAATAAATAGTTCTATAATTCTCACAGTGTTTATTACATTGGAATCTCAATCAAAACTATATCATGTAAAAAAAAGAAGGCAGGAATCGTTATCATTTGAAAATAAAAAATAAATAAATCATAGAAATGACCAGACATATTTGCATAATGCTTTCGTACACAATAGCAAAAAAAGAATAAATAAAAATATAAATATATGTTCCAGTTATTTTAATCTGTTTGTTGTTTAATTGATAATTTTGTTTATGTTGCCATCTGTTAAATTATTAAAAATTATATTACACACAGTCTTGTTAAATTTCAATATATTATCAATGATACAAATAGTAACTTTAATCTAATTATACACATTTATATAAAAAAAAAATACATTCATTAGCTAATTGAATGGTTGCTGTGTGGTAAGTTTCCTAAACAAGGTGAACAGAGTAATCCAGAATCCAGGTATATGCTAACATCAGGGAACAATTACCTTCAGCTTTACAATATGAGATGTATAAATGAGGTACGGGTCACAAATTCGCTGTTTCTATGTGAATAATTTGAGTACAAATTTATTTTTTAGAGAGTTTTTATTTAAATTTTATTATTTAATACACTCATTTCCATTTATCCAAATTTCACAACGCCAGAGCTAATAATTATGTAAAGCCTATAACCTTCGCGGGTGTGCGTGACACAATAAATCACCTAAGTATCATCAGATGAACTGGCAGCGCATAACATACGAACAAAGAAACAAACAAACAAAAATTGATTCTTATATATAAGATTATATTTTTATCAATGCTTATTATTTTTGGTTTCAATTTATCGAAATGTAATAAAATAGTAAATAAAATCATAATAATTTTTTTAATAGCTAGATACCTAAGTACTAAGTATCTACTCATTTTTTCTGCAATACCACAATAGCTACTTGCAATTATTTTTTGTTTTCATATTCGGCCTTGACTCCAATAAGTGGATTGCTTGATTTATTACAGATGCACCAATGCACTTGGGAATCATGCATTGCATTTATAATGCACTTTACTTGGCCGTGAATGAATTAATATTGCCCCAGAGATCAGAGACTTCAAAGCCGTTCGATATTTACTTACTCATAACTTATAAATAACCATTCTAATGGTTATCTATAAGTTCTAAGTACCTTATTATGTTTTGAAGAAATGTCTGAAAAACATTTCTACTTTATACCTTGCCAAAACTCACATTTTAATCATTTCCTGCGAATTTGTAACAATAATAACTTTTTTACTGCAACCGGTACCTGGGGATGTAAATTATTTTTATTTAAAATTAATAAAAACAATACCTTAACATTAATATATTTTACGTACAACTATTTTAAAACTTTATAACCAGTTTTTCTACCTAAAAGTTAGTCGTAAGCACCAGATTTTATTTTTCTAGACCATGAATTAATAACTTCGGGAGGTATTCATTTAGACACATCTTGAATATTTGTAACATGTTCTTCAGAATTAATTAAAATGAACGCAGCGGAAAGGTCGAATCTCCAGGCCCGCTACAGCGAATTCGACCGTACGTTCGTCTAATACGCCGTGCCGCGGTCGTATATTTGTTTACACGCTTTCTTCACGTACATCGTTAAGATTCCCACATTATTTGTCTTCTTCTTTTCTTTGATAGGGCAAATTCGACGGTAGGCTCGTCCAATACACGGGCCGCGAGTCGCAATTTGTATACACGGCTTCTGTACTTACGTCGTTAAGATTCTGAAAATATTTTAGGGTATAGTGTCGTCTTAAAAAAATCATGATTTACTCTCTCTTAGATGGTGCTTATTTAACTATTTTAGGAAGAAATTCTTTTTGCGTGTTATGCTTTAAAATTTTAAGAAGAATTATTTGTTTGCGCCCGCATATCAGTAAAATGAATATAAATAAATAGTTTTGTCCATATAAAAACGCAATTCTTTCGAGAAAGGCAAACAAATACAATATTGGATTTAATCACCGAAACACGTAAGTCACGGTTATTTCTACTGCACTCAATATAAATTGAAAATAGTATCAATTGTCAGGAGTAACAAAAACACTCGATTGGTGATCTGTAGCGTTATGAAAGTTTTACAGTGATTTCTAAATTTAATGTATTGTTGAAAGAGACGCCAGGAGTCGCAGGAATGCCGGGTTGATGCTGGCCAGTGGTCGGTGCGCCAAGTTGATGCGATGCGTCTCCATCGATTCCCTCTTTTGTTGCGGTGTTACCGGATGCGCCGTGGTAACACTCTTGTCAGGATGCTGCGTGCTGCGTGTCCATATCCCGTCGGGGTCACCAGTGAGGGAACGGATCACGTCGGGGTCACCAGTGAGGGAACGGAGTCCGGATGGCTTTTATTTCTCCCTCCGTCTCTGTCGACACCGGAATCCGTTCCCTCAAAAGAAACCGAATTATTTTTTCAGTGTTTTTTTTTTTTTAAATAAACAATATTTATAGAAAAGCAATGAAGATTATATTAAAGGCTTTGCTATGAAGAATGTACAGTAAAATCCGGAATAGGTTCCTGAGGTTAAATCGTTCAGTTAAGATTTAATTGAACATTATTATTGCAGCAAGTTTAAAGGTTTATGAATCCAATAAAGGTCAACCACTCGGATCATAAAACCATAAAATAACACAGCTTAGTGCTTTGATAAAATACAGGGTGTTAAGGTATGTACTTCACCTACTTTAACGCTGTGGTTTCTGATGTAACTTGGGAAAAAATTAGGTATCCGGGGATTTTTTGATGTTTTAAATTAAAAAAATTTCTTCCGTATGTCGTCACTGGTCACTCAGCCGAGTAACCGCTTAACTCCTTACCCCGGCCCCAACTGACCAATACCCACTGTTTTTTTTTTTTAGTTTAAAGTTGAAAAAAAAAACATCAAAAATGTCAGTGGCGATCTGGACACCCAAATTTCTTACGTACGTACTTAATTTTTACTCCAAATAATGTCTAACCCCTGTGTCACTTTTGGGAACAACTCGCATAGGTCTCAAAGAAATCGATGTGTCTCCCTTACTATCAAGGTGAGAAATATGATCTAAACGTTAACCACAAAATAATTGAAATTAGAAAAAAAAAATCTAAATTTTGCGAAATTTTTAATAATAAATGATAAAAAAGTATTGCAAGCTATAACGTTTATGATACATTTGTTTTATAAAATTAGTAATTTTTTTTAGAAAAAACGAAAGGTTTGTTTTTAGGTTTTCACGGCCAAAAAGTATTTTTGTTATTGTTTTTGGGGTGTTATGCCGTGTTTCGCTACCTCCTTCTTTAGCCAACGTTTCGGACAGCGTTACAGTGTCCTCATCTGCCCTGATGATGGACACTGTAACGCTGTCCGAAACGTTGGCTAAAGAAGGAGGTAGCGAAACACGGCATAACACCCCAAAAACAATAACAAAAAAAACGAAAGGATAGTCATTTTTAAAACTTTTTTATGTTTGCATTAAAAAAAATAAAATAAAATGTGTAAAGCACATTTCACGACCTTTCAAAAACAGTTCTTAGTTTTCGTTAATAAATATTCCATTTTGATTTTATTGCAAAGCGGAAATATTTTGACCTTCCGACAGAATACTTCGAGGTCTCAGGGGTTAACATAAGTCAAGAACGTCCTTAACACCCTATATATTATAGTAAAACAGTGAATAATAATAGCTCTCAGGGTAATGAATCGCAGGCAAAAGTCCTGCTCACAGCATTGATACCTTACGGGGCTGCAGATGAATGGTTGCACTGATCTGTGATTACTGGATGCTGCATTCATTGGTAATTAACGTTAACCTTGCGACCAAATCGGTGTCACCAGTAATGCCATTTATCTCGAGGTATTTAAAGGTTAAATTACTCGATATATAGAAATAGTCCTATTTGCATGTAATTTATAGTTTATTGATTTTAACTGATAGTGTAGTCTTAAAGTGCTGTGTTAATCTTCCGTAATGATTTCGCAATCATTTTATCCTGTTGTCTGCAGAGAAGATTGATTTTCGCTTCCAAAGGGTTTATTTGCAATGTAATTCACAACGCGGTTTTATTACTAAAATGTTAGGCAGATATGATAGAGGACTACAACAAAACTGACATATTACACAATTATTGCTGTTTCGTATAAATAAGTTAGTTAGCCACTGGAGCGCTTTTTGCCACAAAATGGCACTATTTAAAATACTTCGCTTTGCTTTGCTGCCAATTTTGGCATATTTTCACTTATTTATAATTAATTAAGTAGAAGTTTACGATTTTATAATATTTTTTTTATAAATCCTACGAATGTGTAACAATCTGCAGAAGATAGGCGAATTCATTGGCTATATAGATCTATAATCAGTGTATATGTCTTCATATTAAAATTCGGAGATATGATTTTTTTTTTAATTTGGGCGGAAAATATTCAAAATGATCACCAAAAAATGTCGAGCAATCGGAGAAAAAAGTTTTAAATTGCGCTGTCGCTCCAGTGGGTATATTTCTGACCACTAAATGGCTTCTATAATGCTTATATCAAGGATATTGTTTATACCTTGTCTTCCTTGGATATACCTACCTGCTGAACTTTTTGTCGATCAAAATTCAAAAAGACCGCAAATGTTATTTGTTTCTAATATATACCTTTTTTAATATTTAATCCACGCAGGAGGATTTGAGGAAAATAATTTCTACCGGAACTTTTTCAACTTTGGGAATTTTTTTTACAATAGCTTCACTCGGGAAGCCATTGATGCTTAGGCAAAATATCTTATATATGTTTTCAGCTTCACAAATCCCGCATTTGTAATATACCATGATTTTACACTGTTTTCATTATCGGGTCTGCGTTAGTTGTTGTATAACGCCTCCAAGATGATTACATCGACAATAATTCACTTAGTATATTATACACTCAAACTTTTTTGGACTTTCTAACCAATGCTAGAGGTGAAATGATAAATTTGATCACTGTAGTCACCTTTCTACGGCGTTATCCAATCAAAATCATAATAACTGCTTGTGATTCATGTTCAAGTTTTTGTGCCTCACTCCCCCTACGATCAAATTCAATTTAAATGTCCATGTCCAAAGCCAATACTGTGTGCGAGTACTTGAATGTCCGTGTTGTATAATGTTGTTAATGAATTACATGATGTGTTTGCCTGTGAACTCAGAGCACATAACGTGCATTTGTGATTATCGGATTACATACGTCCGCATTCGTTTGCATTATTAAGTATATAAATTTATGGATTTTTTTTGGTGCAACTCCACAAAGGAATGTGCTGGTAAACGAGCAAGATAAAATATCTATTAATGGCTGTTGCCGAACAATTGTCCTGCCTAACAATAATCTTGCCGGGAAAGGTGTTGGCCGTCAATATTGCAGTGTTGATAAGGCACAATCACACATGTCTATGTTCACAACACAAAAAAGATCTCCTGCGATAGCTCCAAAAAAATTCTATAAATTAACACAGTGAGAAGGAAATAGATTTTGCCCATACGCCTATATTTTGCTTCATGTTCGTAATATCTGTAGCCAAGCGAACGTAATGGCAAGTCAAGGAAATATGTCGACAAGAATAAAGCAATAGAAGACAATCTTGCAAAAATCTTGGCTGAAATCTCTACGGCAATTCTTGTCTGCAAAAAAATCCAAAAAACTTGTTCGTTTATCAGAGCCTTGAGGGAAATTATTTCGGAAGTTCAATTTTGCGTCATGTTGAGGGATGCTATATGGAGACTGTTGAGAGTTTTTTTTACAAATAAACCTCTGACAGAGACCTGGTTCGTAACCACCTGAAGTTTGTAGAACTATCCCAATACAAAATATTAAAGCGCAAATTAAATAACAAATTAATATCCATTTTTACATTAAACTTTTCAAAAACAAATTCGCAGATACAAATTGTCTCATAGTTAATGAAGAAAGAAATACAATAAATTCGCCATAACTTTCCCAGCTTATTGAAACAATGACCAAGAACCCTTTGAAGGGTTCCTCAGAACTTTGTCAACAGAAGTTCAAAACCGATCATCCGGACATGTCCAATGATAAAACACACAAATCATAACCTGTTAACATTTAATTTCACCACGAAAACCGGAAGAATCTTTGTATCTGGAATTAAAGTGATTGGTGAGCAAAAACTAACGTTTTGTCTAGAACTGTTCACGTCCAGGTCCCAATGATTTCTACTACACCAGCAGTTCGTCTAAATGCAATTTTAAATTGAATCAAGACATTAAATTAATCCATCAATCAATGCTTAATTATTAAAAATGTATGCATGTATTATGAATTTGGTAATCCGGATATTCATATGAATGGATTCAATGGACATCCCATAAGAATGTAATATAAAAATGTATGACTAGTTATAGGTTGTAATATTACCTATAGAGTATTAATGTGAAGATTGTGTTAATGGATGATCTAAGAGCTGCTTTCGTTTGACCCCAGCTGTGAATCGTGGGTGAACTCGTGCCTGGGAAGAACAGATTTTATTTGTATTTTAGAAACTGTGGGGGCGTCATGTCAGTTTATTATTTATTTAATCGAATATAACTGTTTTCTCGTTTATTTTTGAGATACAGTTAGATACCGAAATTAGAACGAGATAATAATTAAGATAATTGTTAAATAGATTCGAGGGAAAGTTCTGGAAGTTAAGAAGCCTTTGAAGGTTTGCTTTCAGCTCAACATTTGGTATGAATGGTGGAACTAATAAAAAAGACACACAACAGTTAAAAAGAAAACATTGGCAATAGGCTCCACGTGTATAAATTGCAATAAGAAATGAAACGAATAAGGAATAAGAACAGTAAAAAACAGTAAAATCTATAATTTTTGGATAATGATATATGTTTTCAAAGTATAGTTGAAAACATCTAGATCTCGTAGGGTGTTGAATGTTTTGCAGATTGCATACTTAGATTTAAAATGTGGAATACTGAATGAATCATTCGATCTGGTCAATGCAAGTTCAGGGCAACGAAATGCTTTCTAATAGATACGATGTATCAATAAGTTAGTTCACAATTTTGCATAAGAGTAACACTTCAGAGATTTTTCTACATTTATATAGAACAATGGTATTTATTTGAAGATCACTGGAAAGCGATCTGACAGATATTTAGTATTTTCTTTTACGTTTTCAAAACTATCTATATAGGTCTAATATTGGAGATTCCAAATGATGTTATGCTGTTATTTCATTAAAATAGCAACATAAGTGTGTGTTATGGAGAAGGGCTTTGCAATTCGTAAAATAAAGCCCATTTGTTTATAGACCTATTCTAATATTTGTTCTGTGTGATCCTTATTAAGCCCATTAGAATCTAGAAAAACTCCAAGATCTCTGATTTTACTTTACCATCACTTATGTTTAGACGCTTGGAGAAGAGTTCAAACCATTATCATTAGATGGGTCAAGTGGGTCAACGTATTCTATCGTAAAGTTGTTACACCATATATTCTAATGGGTACGCTTTATCTATCAATTCATCCAATTAGGAAACCCTTTCGTAATCCTTTCTGATGACATTTCCACATGCTCTTCCTCTGTTGCCAGCTTCCGGCGTCCTGTTTACAATGGACCGCGTCTTGCTGCAGATGAACCGTCCACAACACGTGTTTATCATATCAAATGGTGATCTCCCCTCACACATCTACATGCACCAACTCCGTGTTGATATGTATTACTCCGATCACTGATACAGCGTCAGTTTGTTATTTTGCTTTGCAGAGGTGTGGAACATTGTCCAGCGCTAACCTAAATTAACATTGCTCAACCACTGTCAGCATACTACTTTATATTACCTATACCTTTCATCGGAGTATCTTCTTTTAATAATTTGCTTCTTTATATTATATCTTTCATCGGGCTACCTACTTTTGGTCATTCGTTTCACACCGTTTCCCATATACCATCATTATGACGGCCTCCGTGGTCTCGACTCACAATCCGAAGGTCGCGGGTTCGAACCCGGCGTGCGCAAATAAATTTTATTTGATTAATTTGTGTTATTTCACAATTTATTCATTTAAAATAATAAATAGTATATTTGCGGCACGTTCCAGAGTGGAAGATATTATCAGTATCGCCCTGGTGTAAGACCACCATTCAGAATTGAAACGTTGCTTGAAATGGCTTTAGCCGTGTTTAGTGACCAGATCTGAATAGCCAGGTACTTCCCCACCTTCCTCTTCCCTATCCCTTCCCCTCCCCACTACCTTCAGCCTCACAACGTGCCCCGATTGGGGATGCCATAGTCTCACTGGCTCCAGACGGGAGCAGTTGGGACTCTTGTGCGGCATTAACTGTAAAAAAAAAAACTATCGATGGCTTTATTCTTTACCCAATGGATAAATTCGTCTGAAACTTTCTTCACTTTCTGTGATTATTCTCTTATAATTAACTACATGCCTCCTTTTGTTTATAACACACACAACTTAGTCCGAGTTCATGGGGTGAGGTTTGTCTGGGTCTTGGCGATGGATGCGTGTGCCCAGTAACTGCGTGGAAGACCGGATCGAGAGAGATTGCTTGAAGGAGACCTTTTAATCTCTTCGACAGAACTTTTTCGGAACATCGTCTTGCCTCGCGCGGGAGGGTTGGATTCTTGAGTCCTGGACACACTGACCCACAGATTCCTACCCACCTCTCATACCTTTTTCCTAACTAGAACTTCCCCTCCTTCCTTTTCTAAAATGACCCTCCACACAGCATCCCCAAATATGATATCTTAAAATATTGCAAGCCTGTGCAAGTGCAACGGAAACATTAGGAATGGAAAGCTTAGACGTTTTGACCGATTACTTTCAGCTTCACAAATCCTACAATTATAATATCCTGTCAATTTTAACCCCCGACGCAAGGAGCGGTGTTATAAGTTTGACGTGTCTGTGTGTCTATCTGTCTGTGTGTCTGTCTGTTTGTCTGTGTGTCTGTCTGTTTGTCTGTGTGTCTGTTTGTGTGGCATCCTAGCTCCTAAACGAATGGACCGATTATGATGCGTTTTTTTGTTTGAAAGCTGATGTGATCGAGATGGTTCTTAGCTACAATTCAAGAAAATCTGTTTAGGCGTTTCAAGGTCATCAGCTCTTTTGTGTCGGGGGTTACTTAAATTTTTTTCAGTAATAACTCGTTTATTGAAATAATTATTTTAACTTTGAAAACCGCCATTGCTCGCTAATGTTGACGATCTCTCACGATGCATTGAACATAATGCACTGTAGCCTGTACCCTGTAGCCCATAGCGGGATCACAGCTCCTTGATTGAAGGATGTTTACAATTTGATTATCCAGTCAGTTGACCGAATCCGCTGTAACGGAACACTGTCAGTACTCGCAGTGTCACGGACTTGAAGCCGGGACAGGTTTTGTGATTTAGATTTTGATTTGTGGATTTAATACATTTTCAGTACGTGACGTGCTAATATTTTGACTGAACAGTTTTTGATGCTGTGATTGTGTGATAAAATCAGCAAATATTTTAATGTGTTTTTAAATTAAAATTAGGAACGTATAAAAATTATATATGTTTTGTGATAAAAAAAATGAAAATGAGGTTTTGAATGCTTAAAAGTGTTGCAATTTTTAGTGGTAAGAAAATATTTCTTTGGACGATTTTTTAAATGTTTTAAGGAATTTAAATATCAGAGTAGATTCTCTCACTTGATAGCTAGATTGTTACCTCTCCCTCTTTATTATACCACACATGTAAGTGAAAGCAGAATTAGGACGGAGCTCTCATTGGCACGATAATATATTAATGCTGTTAACTCATTACCAACCTTTAGCATAATGGCGCCTGCAGCCGCGTGAAATTTGGAGCCTTTTGAATCCTTATTTTTTGTAAATGTTTTTCTGAGTTGCATCGTTTGCCAGAGCAGCATTGCAAAATACAGCACCTCAGCATTTCAGCATCTTAGCAATACATTACCTACCGCTGAGTGGCCTGCTCCAATAATGCTTGCATAAAATCGAATCTGTCTTAATTAATCATCATGCTGTTTCCCCGCATTTACAAGTGATCGAATTTGGCAAACACTTCTTGTTTCAATCACATTCATACATCATCTCATACATACTCTTATTGTTATTCGTATGGCCTGTCCTAACCAAATAAATATGAGCATTCTTTTATCAAAATCTCGTTAATCCCTCAGGCCTCGGGCATTTTTTATCAGAAGGCAAAATATTTCCGCTTTGCAATAAAATCTAAATACATGAAATATTTCTGAACATATCCGAAAATAAGACTGTTTTTGAAAGATGATGAAATACTCTTTCAAATCATAATGTTAGAAATAAACATGTAATTTTTAACATTTTAAAATTTTGAATGCAAACATAAAAAGTTTTAAAAATGGCTCACATTAGTTTTCTTATTAAAATTACTGTTTACTGGCACGTAGTAGAAGTGAAACCTTCACAATAACTTACACACAATGCCAACCAATAGGAGCCTTGAAAAGTGAGCTCAGCTGAGTAAGGTTTCATTCTATCGCATTCTCTCGCAGGCGAAATCCTATAGAAGTATGTGTTTGTCTCTTTTTAGTGTCGTTTCTGTTTCATCAAGTTTCAAATCACAACGGTGCTAAAGAAGTTTCAGCTAAAAAAACATACACACTTTTGATTGGACAAATATATTATAAACTTATCGTCACATCACTTTTTTGTTGTTTCATGTAAAAATAATATTAAAAAATTCACAAAGTTTCATTATTTTTTTGTCATATTGGAGTCGGAAACTGTGATTTCATTAAGTTGTACATTTTAATTATTTTTATGTTAACTTTTAGATTTTAATATAAAGCGTGGTATTTCCTCATTCTTACGCCGTCTATGGATAACCATGATGGTAAGGGAGACGCAACAATTTCTATGAGACCTATATGAGTTGTTCCTAAAAACGAACAAATCAAAACAAAATTTTTAAGACAATATGATTAACACAGCCAGCTAAAAATATGCATAATTTAAATATTTGATCCTTTTTACTTTCTTAAAACAACAAAATTCAAATAATAAATTTAACTTAATCCACCAACTGAACGAATCGTGAATTTAATTAAGTTATTAATACCGGCTCTAATAGGGTTAACGTTTGAGTAAAATTAGCTATGCTATTGTTTTAAACCGAGGTCACTCTTTAATA
Organism: Glyphotaelius pellucidus; assembly: GCA_936435175.1. Classification (NCBI taxonomy): domain Eukaryota; kingdom Metazoa; phylum Arthropoda; class Insecta; order Trichoptera; family Limnephilidae; genus Glyphotaelius; species Glyphotaelius pellucidus. The sequence goes on from OW386548.1 coordinate 36,181,784, forward strand.
AGAACGTTGCTCTTCAATTATAAATAATTACAGTCTGAGGTTAACTAGACTAATAAATCTCTTTGTAAAGCCTAAACAAATGATTTAATATAAGCGTGCTAAAGTAATACGAACCGTTCTTATATATTAATATTCAGGAAGGCCTTTTTTAACCTTCATTCGCAAAAAGTTGGAATAATTCTAGTTTTGGAACTATTGTTTCGTGAATGATGATTTGTATTTCAGTATATTAAACTACAATTTAGAAAACCATTACCAAATAAATAATTTTAATAATATTTTTGGCATGTTTATCTGAATGGTTTCATCCTGCTGCAAGCATCTTCTGACCAGCCAAGAAACGAAAATGGGATACTTTTGTCTGCTTATTATTTTATGAAATTTATTTTTTTCCGAGCTCTGTATACTCGCATAACCAACGATGAAAATTACTGAAAACTTAAAATTGTTGCGCATGGTCTACGAATTCGTAAGAGATTTTTTTTAACTTAACTCCGCACAGGGCGTCGTGAGTACAAAAATTTCCCTCTGGGCTTATGTTACCTTTGGGAATACTATGGAATACTATTTTTGAGGAGAGGAAGGACTGAATATGTGTCTTGAAGACCCCGAATTGTAGTATTAAGGAAACACAGCGGCCAACACATCATTCCATAGCCGATTTGTGAAACTCGTAAACGAGTCGTAGAAATGACCCGTTCTCATGTGAAAACTGTCGACCATGTACAAATGTCAGGCCCTCGTTAGGCGTGTTATTTTTGAACGCGAGGTCTACTGTTCACAAAACTACTGGTGGTAAAAATAAACATATAAAATACATCAACATTTTGCCGGGTGATGTTTTGGTCAAATCAAATCAAAATGTACTTTCAGGAAGTCCTTCTGTAGCGTTATAATATAATTAAAGAAAATGCACAATTATTTCATGGTAAACACAATTAGTTTTTATTTAGAGTGGGTACAATCAATAATTGCAACCATGACCACTTTCGCAAGTGCGCCCCACGGTTGAATTTGGCAGCCACCTCTGGTCTGGAGCTGCAAAATACTTGAAAAATACCCTCGACTCTGTGCAGAAACGAGCGGTCCGTTTGATAGATTCTCCCATCTTAAAGAACGGATTGCAATCTTTAGAGCATAGGCGTCGGGTGGGAATGCTATCCATGTTCTACCGGTATTTCAATGGAAGATGCTCTGAGGTACTAGCGTCATTGATCCCTTGGATGGTGGTGGACATCTCCACCAATCCCTTGGCACGGTGCCTAGTCGGGAGACACGCCAAACGCGCGCCCAACATATGTTGGGTAGTTTTTTCGACTCGTTCTTGAGTTCAACAGCTCGGCTATGGAACGATTTGCCGGCATCTGTGTTTCCTCCCTCCTACAACATGGGTCTCTTCAAGACCAATGTACATTCCTTCCTCTCCTCAAAAAGACCCTCCACACAGCATCCCAGATGACATAGGCCTTGAGGGAAATTATTTTCCTCAGGGCCTCCTGTGTGGAGTTAATGTAAAAAAAAACTTCTATAATAGTAAAACAGTACAAAACTATAACAATAAATAACCCAAAGGAATCTAATTGTTCACTCAACCGCTCGTTAAACCTTTTAACAAAAGGGTTACGAGGACTCACTCGGTTAGCTGAACGTATTTCAGTCATGTCAGAGATTTATCCTTGAAGATGCGCGGGTAGAACCAGAAGGCAACTCAATTTTCTAGAGGTGTCACATGATCTTATATCGGTCATCCCAGCAGTGACGTCTGAGCGGCGGATGAAGATTCTAACCCAACAAACAAAGGACGAAGTGATGCGAGAAAGAGAAGGCATTCAAGATTGAATAATTCTCAATATACGCTAGAAATAATAAGATGGTTTGGTTACACTTCTTCATTTTAGGCGACGAAAGGAAAGTGAATAAAAATCTGTTCTTTCCTTTTTGGTTTTACTTATGTTTTACGACTCATTAATTAACACGTAAAAAAAACAAATCGTAAACATTAAAAGCAATGTGCGTACTTCACACACCATAGTTAAACAAATCGCGTTAAAATTACTTTCACCTCTCAGTCCGTACATAGTTTGCACATGTTACGAGTATCATAAATCATAACGTAAGCAAATTATGTTATAATTATCTACATAAATATACTACATACATATTATATGATCAATAAATATTATTTTTAAAAACGAACGTTTACTATGGACCGAAGCTATTAAAATTCCTTAATCACATTTACGTCGTATTACATATTCCGGTTTCGAATTCTTTTGGTCGTAAATTATTTACGGATGTTGACGCCGACTTCCTCGTGTTTGACGCTTTGTTTATTATTGGAGAACTAACAGGGAAATTCGATAGCAATTATTTCCGTCAATGTTGACTTTTCTATACGCGTCACGACGTAGATAAGGTATTGCTTATTTAGTTTCCTAGCTTGTAGTACTATTGAGCATACTATATCTGCCATACTCAGATGTAAATCATATATGTAGAGTAGATAAAATAATGGTAAAATGTTTACGAGAGATGGAAAAGCTAATAGAGGTATTGAAATAGTGGCAAATTAAGGAAATTCCATTATTGAAGGAATTAACGCTGTTGGCGCTAGCAAAAAAATATTTAAAAGAGTGAAGCTAACAGTCCACAATGGGGTGCTGGTACCTAGCCTGATTTATGACTGTTAGGTATGAAACTGACAGAGAAAGGGTTAAAGTAGACTGAATGCTGTATAAACGAGATCTTTGAGGGGTATTTGCGGTAAAGGCAATGATGATCGTGTGAAAAATGCCGAGATTCGCAAAGAACGCAAGGCTGGTAAGCGTAGATTAAGAAAGAGACGTTCAGATAATTTCGGTATGTAGAGCATGTAAGAAAGGAGTGCAAGGAGAATATATGACGCGAATGTGAATGGTAGAAGTCGGAATGCCCGAGGAAGACTGGTACGATCAAGCGAACGAGATACTTGAGTCGGGCCATGTCACGTATCGGAATACATAATATAATGGTGTGCGTATTGGAAGCAATAAGATCTCTCGACGAGAGTGCTCCGGAGTCGTGAAATTTTCACACATTCTTTAAGGGACTCTTTTCAGCTAATCGTGATTTATTGTAATCTCCAATGTACATTTATCAAAGTATCAATTAAGAAGAGAATGCACCAAGTAGATACTGAGAAATTAAATTATCAGATGGCCGTTAGAGTAAAATTGGAAAGAACACAAGTTACAAATAATAAAACACAATAAATAATAAAAATATATTTCTGCAAACATATTTTCAGCCATGGGCGAAATACATCCAATTACTGGAGACAACCCCTTCACTGAGAGCTAAGAGCGTACTCAAGTTGATGTCTCTCAGAGTGCACTAAAACCGATGTTGCACTCGAGGGAATGTTGACTGCATACTTACACTGTTGAAGTATACTTACACGAGTATGAATCCATATAGTACGGTGTCTGAGTCAAATAATACAATATGTTTTCCCATTAGTAATAGTAAGGACAGAAATTTGCTATTGCATTTTATCTTCACCAGAGTGGAAGATGCCCTCAGTATCGTACTGCATTCAGGATCGAAATAGCTTGAAATGAAACCAAGTATCAAACCTTCCTTATTTTCCTTTCTTTCCATAGTTTATGTACCCAATCAGTACATACAATTGTAAAGATTGTGCGTCTCCGTGATTGTCTGTTCTTCTTCTTCTTTCGTATGGTGAGGAGTCAAAGGGGGACGTCTAGGTCTGCGAGCTAGCCTAGGCCCTCAGGAGTTGCCCTGTGGACCTCATCAGTTCCGCCGGGGAAGGAATGGAGCGGGCACTCGTTGACCACACGTTCGGTGGTCTGCAACGCACCGCTTTCACATATCGCCGACTCTTTAAGGCCCCATCTAAACATCATATAGGCACAATGGCTATGGGAGCACCTTATCCTATTGATGGCGGACCAGAGTTTAAGCGGCAATGAGAACCCAGGTTATCTCTCAGTACTGGAGATGTCTTGCATACTGCTTTCTAAAAGCACTTGCATACTGCTTACTAACAACGTATGCAGGGATAATGGAGATCTAGATTCTTTCACTCCGGTTCAGTGAACTCTAGAACTCGTATTTGCTTTGAATTTAAGTGTCATTTTCAAAATTGAAAGTGTTTGTTTGGATATTTCAGACAAGCGATAAAGTACCTACCTATATAATATTTTTAACAGAAAATTATTTTAATTATTATTTTCAAAATTTTGACTGATTTGACTCTCCGTGATTTTTCACGGGTCTGCGCTAATGTCTGCATAATGAGATAAACTCATTAAGTAATGTGCCAAAAAAGTAACGTAATTTTATGATCTGTACCAAATAATCATGGATTGTGTTCTTTCGGAAAATGTTCCCCAACCCAAAAGATTGTAAGTTGTTGCAACATCAAATCTTTTCATTCCAATTTATTTAGCTAACTTATCACTTAACACCATCACTGGTCTTCTTTTACTACTTTCATTGCTTACCTTACCTTATCAGTTTCCACATCATTTCATTCAGTCAATGAATGTTTCTTCCCACATTTCCCATCAATATCTGTCAGTATACTTCGACGAACACGAAGTACTGGAAAAACAAGTTAGCTTCCATTTCCGATAGAGTTCTTTCAATTACGAGTTGAGTATGAACCGGTTATCTTCGGGCAGATCTATTTATTTATTATGGAAAGTTTGGAATGGCTTTGTTCGCTTTGAAAATTTCTGTTTCGCTCGGTTTTTGCTGCAAGGTTTTCGCATAGGCCTTTGTGACTCATTTTGCTCGAGGTGAAAGAAGGTACCTTTAATATTATAATTTACTTATACTAACATTTTTTGCTGGATATTTGGATTGAATCCTGTCTGACTTTGTTCAAGGTAAACACGTAATCAGCACAGTTTTTTAATGATGGAAGCAGGTAAATCTTGTCGCAAAACAGGAACCATTGGAGGCCAATAATGAATAGAATAAGGATAAGTGTGTGTAGTCGTAAATATTCTACAAATTAATTTGTTGACTTTCATCAACAATTTTAAATATTTTTTAAGTTGCCACGATTATGGGAGTTGGTAAAGATTGGATTTGTAAAGGACTGATTTGTTTGTCTTCTGATATTCTTTTTGATAAGAATCGTTCTTGATAATTTGCTTTGAAGGATTCTGTTAGTATTCACTGCAAAATTACACATAAGAGATTCGAACTTACACATCGAGAGAGCACCAGATTGTCTAGATTTCTTAATTGAGTCATTATTAAATTGCACGGAGAGATAAATTTGTTGTTCTCTGCACAAGCTTCAAATAGACGTGAGGGATTGGCCACACACTGTCAGATAGGGATAGGCACATGGGAAGCAGGGTGGTGGAGAAAGGGAAATGTATGTAGTTGCATCAGCAGTAGGAGTGTAAATTCTTTCTTTACACAGGAGTACATGAAGAGATATTTACTCTTCTCGTGCCTTCATATTCACATACATTATTTACAGTCTGCACTAGAACCATTGGAGAATCCTGATTGCTTCTAGGAAAGCCTCCACTCAGGCTTCTTGCTGATTCCTTCTAGTTTCTTACGCCATGTTTGCTTTAAGACCATCTAGCCACACCCTCGTATCATCGTATGACCCTATCGAAAATGGTATTTCTTCGAAAGTGTCAAAAATGTTGTTTTTGGGATATTTAGAAAACACAACCCTTGAATACTTCACTAAAATATTCTCATCGCCTATCTTTGCATCCCTCCTTAGAAACATTCTCTTCTATGGCCATCCCAATCGAACTAGTGAAAAAAAAACGGCAGTAATTATTCTAAGTTACGATAATCACCCAAATGATTTGGTCTCAACAACTTATTTTTACTTTAACGATAGCATTGCCACTGTTCGGTCAATATCGAAGGAGAATGGTGACCCTGTGGCTTAGTACGACGATATCGCCTTCCTTTGAATGTTCACTTTCCTCGGTGGGTTCAGGCGCACTGGTACACGATCAACATCTGGTTAGAAACATGGTGTTACCAGGTCGCTTTAGCAAGTGAAAACTCTCGTCAGTATCTACCTATCTACAACCTACCTCCTACTGTATATCTGGAGGCTGCGTAATCTCTAGATGGACAGTTGAAACGGGTATCCGAAGCGCAGCAAGGTGCATGTTTCAATTACTGCTGATATTTCACGATAACTCGAGAGATAAAATGAAAGTCCACGCATTTCTGGATGGATTCAATTTCGATTTGACTGCTTTAAAATATTATTCAATTTACTCGGAATTTTCTACACTGGAAGTGTTTTCATAATGGATATTTTATAACGGGAGTCAACGGTTATTGGGTTTCTTAAAATTGAAAGTGACATTTTGATAAAAGTTGAAAGGGTGTTTTACTTTTCGATCTTACAACCTTTCACATTCGATTTTCAAAATTAAGTTCTGGACAAAGAAGCTCTGAATTTTTAGCGGTAAAATTTTAAAAACTCCCAAATTATATCAAAACAAAAAATAAATTCATTAAGGACATCAAACCTTGGCTTAAGGAACTATCGGAAAAATAACTTACTACTGTACAATTGTACATAGTCGTAGAAGTTTCTGTAAAAACCCTACCCAAACCATGAAATTGTACTATAGAAGACGCTGAAAAATTATCAAAAACATCACAGTCCCCATCAGCACAGGACCTCCTAGCCTCCTAGCCACTGGAGCGACAGCGCAATTTAATTTTTTTTTCTCCGTTTGCTCGACATTTTTTGGTGATATTTGAATATTTTCCGCCCAAATTAAAAAAAAAAAAAACATTCCTCAGAATTTTAATATGGAAACATACAAACTGATATTTTTTGGATTATCACATATTCGTAGGATTTATAAAAAAATATTATAAAATCGTAAACTTCTTTTTGATTACTTACAAGTAAGGGAAAATTTGCCAAAATTGGCAGCAAAGCAATCCGAGGTATTTTAAATATTGCCATATTGTGGCAAAAAGCGCTCCAGTGGCTAGTAAGGAGGATCACGAAAATATCTACATCTATTTTATATTTTTGTTTAATACGTATCTTCTATAAATGTAAAAATTAAAATATAGTAACTAAAAAAGATAAACAAAAAATAACCTAAGATTATATTAACAACAAAAATTCTGAGAATTCGAAATCCGGTATAGGTGTTAGCCCAGCCGTGAAGTTAATTATCGTGTTCTCTAATGGCGAGTGGTTTCGGCACCTAATCATTTTTCATTTCTAACGTCAAAAACTGGATATATAACCATTCTAGGCGCATCACAAGTATGGATGATCACCTGAGTGATTGCCGTAAACGAATAACGAAATGACAACTTGATAGCTTAATTACGTCGGTTCTGATATGGAGAAAGTCTATTAACTGCCTCATCCTGGGTGTGACCTTGGGAGTTGGGAGTTCAAGAGATTGATGGTTTTCGATGAATTGAACACGTAATTAAATTTTATGGCTGTTTTCGTGCTTCTTTAATAAAAAGAAAAGTAAACATTCATAGTTGAATATTCTGTTAGAGAAACAAATACTGCCTTGGATAGGGGATACGCACTGCTAGTCGGATATATGATAAGTATTTCCAATTTTGAAAAATAAAAGTTCATTGAACTTAACATTGTTACGCATTATGCGTAATATTTCAACAACCGAAATTAGTATGTTTAATATTAATAATACCAAATTTCTATTTGTTCATCTTTCCATCAAACTAAACCTTAATAAATAATATTAATGCATAATTTTTTTTCAGGGTGTCCCCTCGTGGTCATCAGGCGTGGAGGCGGCCCGCGCCCGCGTGGCACGCCTGCGCTGCCCCGCGCTGACCTGCCCGGCGCTCCCCTGCCTGCCGCGCCCCAAGCAGGCCCCGCTGAGGGCCCGGGGGCGCGGCTTGTGCGGCTGCTTTCAGGTTGGTCTACCATCTTATTCATTGCCAATGACATTATGTTAGTTTTGGGGTCTTCATCTGACTTCACCAATTCTGCTTCCTCGACCGGGAAATCTGCAATAGATAAGGCATCTCATGTTGCGGCATTTTCAGTAGTTGAGGAGTACCGCACTTTTCAAGTGAATCAAATGACTCTCGATGCCAGACTAACTGTATCTCAGTATTCTACTTTGATCTCCACCAATTCTTCACGACTATAAGACGAGGAAGAAGAAGATTATAGTTGGCTACGATAAGTATATTGTGGTTCTGAAAGAGATTTATCGCCGGTTGTTTCACAGAATTTGAACACTTCTTCAAATTGCGAAGTTAAAATTCAAGTTCTGTGAAAGTTCAAAAGTTTTCTTATTATTCCATCATGTGCCGATTAATTCTCAGTACTTGGATAGTAACATAATTTGAATAGGACTTTCCACAGAACTTGAATATTAACTTCTTTTTTTTCTAATAAACGTTTTCTTTTAACCTCTTCAGATCGGCCAACATATTAATATGTAAAAATTGTTACTTCTGTATTTCGAATACATTTTGGCCAACCTGTATTATTGTATTTTCACGATTGTTTCTGGTGATGCTCAACCCATTGCCGGGTGTGGTGTATAATTATGTCATTATTAAAACTTTACTATAACACCCGATGGGTTGTGTCATCCAAAACGATTTTAAAATCACGGCTGGGCCTAACACCGTTCCCTGCGGAATTCCTGAAATTACGATTTTTCACATATGCCCGTTGCTCCCAACGAAATCCCGGAAGCAACATTTTGCGCAATTTCCTAGTGGATACTTTTAAAAAAAATGAATGTGTCTAATAAGTCTTATTTAATAAAAACGAAAACGTTTAAAAAAAAATCGAAACAATTGTACTGGTCCTATGGTATTCCTGTCTAGGAAATGTTGATAAATGTAAATTTTCAAATATTTCGATTGCCATGGTAGGTTTTATCTATAAATGGTTAAAATTGTTATATTTACTTTCCCAACATTTACGTGTCTGCTGTGTTTCTTTACTTGTCGTCATTTTACAGTTCATTATTATCTGTAGTAGGAATTTGTGTTTTTCTAGTAATACCATGATAACATCAATCGCTGTGTCCGAAATAATTGCCTGACTGTTTATTTTAAAAACAGTCTTATATGGCTGTGTTTTAAATCATGACATTCTGCAGTCGTCCAAGTTTCATCGATCGTATTAACACATCAATATATTTGACTCTGTATCGTAAATAATGGTTTATAATTAATCTGCTGGGGTATGAGATCATTCGTTCTCATTTGCAAACCATTCGTGGTGTTCGCAGTAATGGCAGGCATTACTTACTTGCAATGATTTATAGTCGAGTTTAACAGCCGTCGAATGAAATGGAAAGCTTTCCGTGACATGGGAATTTTTGCCTTGGGCGCACCACTTCTCTGCCTACGCATTTCCGATCTAGAAGTCATGCACCTTTGGACAAGGTAGTTGTCAAACAGGGTTGTTAGTTGCAGTTCTAAACCTTATGCTGTAAGATATGGGAAATGTTTCCTGGAACCTAGAAATCCACAGACAGTTGCAAATTTGATAACTTTCAGTGATCATCTTCCGAAGGTTTTTTTCTACTCAGACATCGGACCAGATATTGCTTTAAAGATGATATAAAAAAGGTTAAAGTCGTCCCATAATAGGCTAACCTTGAAGGCCTAGTATTTTTGTAACATCGATATCTTTTCATTTCACAAGAAAAATTTAAATAATATTTTATTGTGTCTGTACATGAACCGATTAAAATTCTTTCTTATTCAAGGATGTGGCTTTTAAGAATATCGTAAGCTTTTGCAACATCGTAATATAAATGTATGCCAAAGGCACCTTCAGAAAGTAAGTAAGTATATCCAAAGTAGCTTTTCTCTTAAAATTAAATGTTAGCTAAACTCGTCAATTGTAATGGCCCATTGTATTGTCAGCACTGGACATCGCAATAATTATCGTTCATGTAGTAAAACCATAAGTAGATTTTAGAAATTACATATTCTTCGAAACATCGATTTCACATCTTCATTCAAACAATGTATTCAACGGTTTGGTATTAGCCATACACTTTTATCTGCTTCTTGATTAAATAAATAAATACTCAATTACAGCAATGTTGCGATCTATGAGGTTAAACCTTCAATTTCTGAAACCCTCGTGAAGAAACATCGAGAATTTAGTTCCCTGAAGCAAAATAATAGCAAAAAGATAGTGAAAATAAGGAACAATTTCGATGAGCTATAAAGTATTGCATGCTGACCAAATTGCTTACGCTAATTTACGAAATCGGTCACCTAATCAATATCTTGATTCCAAAAGTAATAAATGTTCGTTTATTACGTATTACTTCTAGAATTACCAGAACGCGATATTTATAATCACGTTTGAGCATCATCATTTATTTTTTGATAAACATAATACAGAAATCTTGGTTCGACACCAAGCATACGTTTTTTTATTCCATAAATCTTGATTCGACACCAAAAATGCTTTTTTTACCATAAAACAACCATGAGTGGTATGTTACCAGGTTAGATTACTATAAGCTTTGGTGAGGAGGGTTGGTTAGTATTATTATTCCATGTTACAATATATCCCAAATTAAATTATAATAATACTATGAACTTAAATGGGTGCAGGTATTACCTAGTGTTTACATTTCGCTGTTTCTTCTAAGAAAATAACTTTGACTTATGAAAATTGACAATACCTCATATTAGAAGTAAATGTCACAACCTTAAAAAAAATTTGGTTCAAAAGCTAAACCACTTTATAAATTGTAGTTCAATTAAAATACAAGCCAAACAAATACACAATAAATTAAATGTCTTATTACCGGGAACAGGATTTCTACTGAAAGAATTAAGTCTTTTTGGCCCATTTCTATAATTTATTTTAAACGTGAGCCAACATTTACTGTGTGAAATCCTCCTGCCCGTACAATAAACAATGGGTGCAGACGATTCCGATGGTATGAACTTAATTAAACCTAACGCAGCAAGTGCTCTGTGAATACCAATTAATTACAACATTAATTAAACAGGGATTGGATTGGGTCCACATCAAATCAACTGGGTCATTGATAATGAATTTATAACATTATGTTTATTATGGCAACAGGTAATACCATTATTGTTATTGGCTTTTGTTAATCGTTGCATTAGTCCATAATATTTGTTAATTTGTAAATGGGATTAAAATATGATCAAAGTGATGGGGCTTTATTAAAAAGTTTACTTAATAACTACTATTTCTTAGGGGAAATCAAATGTAACATATAAAATCAATTTTTTTATTTCAACTTATCGTACTGGTTTCAGACAAGTACGTCCATCTTCTGGCTGGTATATTTTTGCTTAAAAATATGTGTCATTAATTCTTATCCCAGAGAGAATTAGGAAGTTGGATGAATCAACTTGATTATTTTTTGGTCTTTAAAAGTCGAGGCGATTTAAATTGTTGTTAATGTATTGTTGTGATCTAAATAATATTAATTTTTAAGAAAGATGATTCATATCCTGAAACGTTGTTGAATTTTGGGGTTGAACCTACTGCGCTGCTCTGGAAAAAGATTTGATCAAACTTAAATTTAAAAGGCATAACGAACTTTAAAAAGTAAGTATCTTGACTTCTTTTATCATCCACTTTCCATAAGTTTCACCCAAAAAGTGATATCCATCATTAGTATAGAAGAATTGTGTGAGGAGAGGATGAGACTGCCATGGACGGAGGCCGAATAATCAGCACAAGACTTGTCGATGAAGTGGGTCCCCGACCCGAATAGGGTAAGGGGAAGAAATTATGAGGATGATGATGAAGTATAGAAGAAAGAAAATAATGAAATAATGTATAAACGACTATTCCTAAATAGGAAAAAACATTAATAAAGAAAGTTACAAAGATGTAGAAAACCTCAACATAGATTGATTGGTTAATATATTGTACGATAGGTGGCATTCATTTGAAAATCAATTAATCACAGTAAGTGGCTAAAGTAAGCAATTCACTTATAAAAACGTAATATTATTTGATTGGCAACTTACAAGATGGAGTTATATCAAATATATTATTCAACACAGCTTTTACCTGATCCATACAACTAATGCTAAGTACATAGACAAGACATGTAGTTATCCGAGAAATGTGATAAATATATATCTCGGTCGTAGTCGATTTGAAAATTGTTTAAGTTTTTCTCGTTGTTTTAGTTTTGTACGACAAACAATTTAGCTTTACTGTAAAATTATACCGATAAATTATTTAAATCCTCTTTGATATTGGATATTAATGACTTATCCAACGTCCAATTTTAAGAAGATTAACATTTCGACGGGTTTGAGTCAGAATTTCTATTACCTTATGACTAACGAATTTGCATAAACAAGCGTGTCGTTAAATTTTGCCAATATGCAATGCAGATTTTTTAGCACACGCCAATAGATTGTTGTTTGTAGAAATCATAATAGTGGTATTGTACATTCTTCGGTCGAGGAGCGTGATTAAATATATCGCCATTAAAGGATGTCGGTGGGTGAGGTTTCTCTTGGACCATAGAACTTTGGATGGTACAACAATGAGATCAAAATGCTTTCTTTTTGATACGGTTAATCTTGCATTTGAAACATGGCTTCTATCTCTTATTCTCTCGGTGAACCCTTGGTAATTGCAATTAATAATATAATTAATAAATCATTATAATCCCATTCCGTCTTGTTTTATTTGTTCTATTTCCGTCATTTTGTTAGCGCATTATATCCACTTATTCCTTAGATTTTCTATTTTAGTTCAACCTGCAGGCGATGAGAAAGATCTGGATACCACACAGTTTCCACCTAGAGTAAACCCCGTAACATTTTTTTTTGTCGTTTACATACATTAATTACCAGAGGTTGTTAACATTTCTTACTTTACGACTCTCTATCTCAACATGACTCGCATCAGTAAATTTGTCGTTATTAGCATTTTTTATGGTGCATATCCAACTTATTTTCCCATTCTCTAAATCCGTGTGATTCATTTTCATTTCACACATATTTATCTTTTGATTTTATAATTTTTTCATCATTCATAAACAGATTGAAGTGCCGAAGTTAATGAACTTGTCCGTGTCCGTTGGTGTGTTTAATGTGCAATCTCCATACTCTGTACATTGTTGTATGTTTACGTTCATTCGAAGTTATGGGTCATGAAATCTAAACACGTTGATCTCTAGTCCGAAGCGTAAACTTTCCCTTCTTGCAAATGGTGTAATTTTTACTACGTTCCATGTTGTTCTTCTGTACATTCCCACGACTCGGCAACTGCTGGGGTATTTCATTCAATTTATTTTATTTTGATACTGTATAACATATCTATGTACAATAGCTGTTTGAGACATTATATTCTGTGTTTATACCTTGTGAGTTTACCTAGTAAATTGTAGGTTAATACAACATTAGAGCGATTATTATTCTGAACTTACCATCAGTGTCATAAATATGTCAACATCCAAACAGATTTTGCTTAGAAGCAAGGTAGCTCTTTCAACTGGCATGATCATAGACACGATAGACTTGCAGGTTGAAATCCTGAACAATTGCTGCATGATTTAGTTAGTAGTGACGATAAGTAGTAGATACCAAATAAAAAATACAAATTTATGAACCCAATGATTACTTTTTCACTAACCATAACTTGTTCTGAAAATGGAGTAAAACTCTAACTACCCTCCAGACAACCGATCTGTAACTACGTATATTAAATCGTTCCCAATGAGAACATCGTTAGCTAATGGATAGAAATATCTGACCTTTATTTTAAATTAAATTTTTCAATAAACAAGTGGAATAATGTTTTAAATTGTTTTCATTGTACTCAATACACATTTTTATATGGTATCGTAAGACAATCTTTTATCTTTTTTCAATATTGCTTTTGAGTTAACGGCATAGAGACATCGAATGACTAGCATTTTACGTTACTTTTTTGTTAAATTTGTATCTTACCTTTGAGCGAACATACGAGGTATTGATCCAATTACTTACTATTTTAGTAATAAATATAGTTCAAGGCTGTCAGATTTGTATCTTTTGAATCAGACGGAGTTCAAAGCTCTATCGGAGGTTAGTTCCCCACTTGCTATTGGCAATGTTATCCGGTTTATTTCCCATTGTTCCGTTGTAGTAATACATTTTATCAAACTCAGACATCTCCCGCGATGAATTGTTATCGTTATCTCTTTCATTGGGAGTCATAATTTGGAAATGATCTAGGAAATACTTTGTAAGCAGTAAAGCTGACATTAATTGGATTAGATTTCTTGAAGAACCTACCTTGAATAAAGGTAACCTTGACCATTGATATTCTGTAGAATGCATATAGTTTTCTCGTGAATCGACTGTGCTCCAGTAATAGCAAGTCATGTGTCAATGAACTAGTTACTTTCGCAAGGTCGCAATTTAAAAATATCATTATTTCCGAGATTATGTTGTTTTCAAGCCCACTATTGCAACACAGTATTTGTATTATTCGGTTAAAGCATTCTTCATCTATCTTACTTCCTCTCAGTGCTTGGTTTATAGTTTTACATTCTGAATGCTTGCTTCTTATTTTGTTTTTAATTTCAATGCCATTGTCGTCATTTGAATTCTTCTTTCTGCGTCGCGCATCGGATCGGGGACCAATACTTTTGACAAGCGTCCCTATCGTGCACATTTTCAATATTTTGTAACTTGGGTCCATTTCGTGCCAAACTTCTCCTCGGACAGTTGCTGTATTGGGGGCAATAAGAATTTTTTAACCTCCAGGAAAAGAGTACAGTAGTAAACCGATCCTTTCAATATTAGTTTGAATTGGTAATTTGGATTCAAAGCTTTAATAAGGCTTTTTTGGACACTCTGCCTAGATGTATTTTCTCATCCACAGGAGTAGCAAGATTTCAGTCAATCCGAAAGAGTGTATCTGACAAATCGATAGTGTTTCTTAATATGAGAGCAAAAGCAATGACAAAAAATTGTACAATTCTAGAAATAAATCCTGGACCGACACTGCAAACATCATCAATCCAGAGTTCAAGAGGTTTTGCTATTTCAATATTTTTTTCCTTTATAGCTAAGATATTGGGAAGAGATCACGCAATCGTGTTTATGTCAGAGCGGTCTCTTCTCTCGTGAGGATGCAAATTAACGAAGATTTAGTTCTCATGCCAATGTGGCTAATTTCACGACCAATGGCTGGACCACATGATTCACATGACTTATCCACTTTACGAGCATGTGTTTAATCTCTTAATAGCCTGGAGCTACAAGACCATGATACATAATTACATTTATTTTAAGCCAACGCCAAAACACTCCCCGTTGCAATCATTTGTTTGGCGGAATGTCTAACACGTTTTTGCGTTTCGTTTTTGCCAACAAACTGCTAATCCGTGTTATTGGCTTGCGATGATAGGGTTGTCACTTAGTAAGTTAGGTAACCTCGACATAATTATTCACTTAACTCGTATAGCACATCGTTCTCTGCATTCACATTTATAAATCCTCCTTTACTTACTCCTCTCTCAGCTTTACGTACTCGATTCATTACATGACCTGAACAAGTGTTTGATTCACTTGTTATTCCTCGAACGTCCTGACTTCTTCTACCATTTACTTTTGCGACATTTATTCTTCTGCCATTCTTTTCTTCGTCCATCCGCTCTATATGCTCAAGCCATCTAACCGCCCCTTTCTTAATCTTATTTATAAATCATGATATATTTTATGTTTCATGAAAAATACTCTGTGGCGGAACCTTATAACAAAATTTGGCCAAATCCGAAGGTTAAATCGAATTAATTTTATTTTTTTTTTAAATAATGTCACGCTTTAAACAAGGTTTAAGCCAGATAAGTTTTTTAGATTTTCACG
Source organism: Glyphotaelius pellucidus (assembly GCA_936435175.1). NCBI lineage: Eukaryota > Metazoa > Arthropoda > Insecta > Trichoptera > Limnephilidae > Glyphotaelius > Glyphotaelius pellucidus. The sequence goes on from OW386548.1 coordinate 36,197,648, forward strand.
GCCAAAAGTATTTTCGTTATTTGTTTTTGGGGTGTTACGCCACAATTACACATCTGCTCTGATGATGGACACTGTAACGCTCTCCGAAACGTTGGCTAAAGAAGGAGGTAGCGTAACACCCCAAAAACAAATAAAGAAAAGGTTTAAGCCAATTGTCTTTTCAAAATACGAGTTTTACAAAAAAAATATATTTTCCAGTTAATTGCGTTCTCAGTTAACCTAAATTCCTTCCCCTTTTATTATATATTTCACTTCTACTGTTTCTTCTCTACCTCTTCTTGGACATACAAGTAGAAAACTACGATATTCCATTGTTCAACATGAAACAGGCAACCGCCTAGTGATTTTATGAATCTTTTCTCGTTAAAATCTTAATTAAATAACAAGTATTTTATTAATAAATAAATCAAATAAAAATTTAATAAAAATTGACCCCAGAAATATTCTGTATGGTGTTAAAGTTTCACCAGAAAATTTCAATTAAAAACATCAGGCAACCCTGCTTCATCTAAAACTCGCTCCAAGAATAAAAAAAACACGCAGCATTAGAATCACTTTCCCTATCTGAACAGAATTGCCTGTCTAACTGCTAACTGCTGGCCGAGCACAGATTACCTATCACGAGTACAAGGCAGCAGTAGGTGACCAGGTAACATGGCTCTTTATGGACAAGATACAACATTATTTTTTATCTTCCATTTTTATGGTGTTATTATTCATTCGTTAGCATGGTGTGAGTCACCTTAATACACACCCTACTACTAGTATGTTTGTGTTTGCATCAAATGTGAAAATATGTGATGAAGATTGCATGATTTTTTCTTATTAGTATCTGTAGCTCTCTTTTTATAATAAACTTAGAAGGTTATTCCCATCATTGTAATATATCATTAAAGAAGAAGAGTACAAATATTTTTTTTATTCTTGTAATAAATTACTAGCCCTTTCAAAATCTGAGTTCTCAATGTTGCCTATTCAAATTTGCCTGTAAGACAAGTCCACTTAAACTGGTTTATTTTCTATATCCAAAATAGTCATAAATACATTGGGAATTCATATGTCATTGTCAGATATTTTGGTTTATAAATGTGTAATTTCTAGTACTTACTTAGTAAATATTTAACAAATTATATTATGAATATAGTGCATGTTATAATTTTAATTATTCAATTATAATGTTCTCCAAAATGACCTTGAAAGCATCTCATCTTTGCGATCTCTTGAAAGAAACCATTACTTTGTCCAAATGCAAAATGACCTTGTAAGAATCCCATCCTTGCGATACTTTCAAGGACATAAAGAAGCTATTCCTTTATTAAGAATATTATGAATTAAATTTGCAATTTGGCTGTCCTGAAATGGGAAACTTTCCCAGTTGGACAGACAAAGCAACATTTTGTAAGGTTTATTACTGTAATATATTTAAATAAAATAAATAAATAAAATCTAAATGAAAATATTAATAAGAACACAACACAGAAAAATAATAACAACCTTCAAAAGTTATAAGGAGAGATGTTCTAATAAAAATTGAATTTTAATTTAGACTTCAGTAAAAGATCAATAGGTGTCTCTTATAAATAAAATCGGATGTGCGTCCGAGACACTATCTAGGTTACAAACTAATTCTTCGAACACTTGTTATAATTTAAAAAGATAGCTGCAAAAATTTTGAATAATGGGAGAAAAATTAGCCGAACATAATCGAACAGTATTAATAACGAACGGTAACGTCTGTGTGGTTAAATGCATGTTGACGCCACGCCGTACACGTCTCGCCCCAAATGATCTGTTTACGTGGAATTTTAAACAGAGCTACCGTTGTAATTCGTTTCTGAATTCAAGAATTCGTCACAACATGTCGCCACTTCCGTTGGCAGGACGCATAGGTACATGCCCCCCCTAGGTGTAAGTTCTACGAATTTGTGAATCTGGAGTAGATATCTCTCCGGATATGGAAAGATTTTCGGTAATACTCAGTTGTATCAAGCGGCTGTATATTACATATGACGTCATTGCCCGCCCCGACTTTGTCCCGGTGACAGGTTGACAGTGGATAAGAGGAACGGACTAATTTTGGAACCAGTTCCTATTGGATTTATAAAATGGTCACCAACACTAACTGGGCGAAGCCAAACCAAAAGCCACCCGCAGGGCCTAGCAGCGGTTTTTTTTTAGATATCCTGATTTCGAGTCCCAATTACGACCGTTAGCTTTTTAATTGTCTGTGTCTTGTTGTTTTTAATATTTTCGTTTAGATTTATTAGTATTATTTTCTTCAATTAATTTATTTTTATTTATTTATTAGTAAATCTCATACTGTGATACCAAACTATGACAAGTCAAAAACTCAAGATTTTGAGTTATGTTATGTTATGACAGATTTTAGGTAGCAAAAAGAGCATTCTTGAAGCGTGTGAAACAATGCTAGAATCACATTATGTGTAGAAGAATCGCATCAGTAACAAATACCAAACAGTAGGAACTTGAGATTTTAAATGGATAGACTCTTCTTTGGAAGGAAACTGCATTCTTCTACCTTTTTCTGACTTCAACAAGTTTATAAACTTATGTTGATGTACCTTAATGATTTTTGTAATTTTTTCTTTCGAAATGGTTGGCAAAGAAGCTTTTCCCCATATTTTCAAAATACTTTTTGTTACCTACACAACAATATCGCGAAACGGAGATGATATAACATTATCATATACAGGGTGCGGCAGAGAGGACGTACGGTTTTAAAAAATCATAAAATAGTTAATTTTTACTCAAAAACAAATTTATTGATGGAATCAGGTTCGCAAGGAAATAGCATTTGAGACAGTCAAGTGTGGAAAAGCACATCATGCATGTGGTGGCCGAAATCGTTGATGCAGTGCTGGAGGCGTTCTTGGAAGTTCGCGTAGACTCTCTCCAACATCGCTCTCTCAACTTGGGCATTTCATCTTTCGGCTATTAAAATGTTATTTACGTACAAAAACTTTAATGGTGGTACAGATATCTACGTTCTTTGAAGAAATTCTTTAAAGAAATTTCGTCCAATTTGGATACACATTTTTGGACAGCGAATGCAAAGTGAATAGTTATTGTACTAGATCTTTTGACGTCGTTATCTGCATCAACGATTTCGGCCACCACATGCCTGATGTGATTTTCCACACTTGACTGTCTCAAATGCTATTTCCTTGCGAACCTGATTCCATCAATAAATTTGTTTTTGAGTAAAAATTAACTATTTTATGATTTTTTTAAAACCGTCCGTCCTCTCTGCCGCATCCTGTACAAACAAGTAACTCGCCTCACTAGACGATGTCTGTTCTGAGACGGGTACATATATATGCATATACTCATACATACACATATGTATATTTAGTTGTTCAAATTGACTTAAGCTTTTCATTTTTCTTGTTTCTTTGGGTAAGTTATTGTGTAATTTAGGCCAAAAGTTTTTGTGTTTCTTTATCCAAATGTTGTTATTATTTTGGACTAACAGTGGCTTCGTTTGTGTATATTTTGTGGTTACAAAAAAAAATGGAATTAAAAAATAGGTGGTTAGTTTTCCTTTGACCTCCTGTAAAGTTATTCTTATCAAGCTGCATTAGATTTTGTCTTTTATTACCAGAGAAAAATCAAAAGAAATTAAAGTAGGTAGGTACCTAATATTATTGTATTCCTAAGAATCAATTTAGTATGTAATGTAGAACTTTTATATTGTGTAGAAATTCCGATCACGTTTTTCGGCTAAGATTATAATTGTATGATTTCGGGTACCGCTTCGTGAAGTAAAAGTGTAATTTGGTAAAATCATCGGTAATGATGATGGCTTAGTCTCAGTGGCGTATATGACTTAAAGAAGTGTGGTGTGGAATTAAAAATGTCAAAATGTGAATATTGCGTATGTATTAAATGTAAGTGAAGGAGTTTTGCTTAGAATTAGTGTTGCATTGAGGGAGGCTAAGAAATTTATCTGATCTGGTTCATTTGTTGGGAACTCGTGGTTGTATTTTTGTATTTATGTTATTTGTTGTTATTTATGGTAAAAATAGATTTCTATCAGAGATCTTACGCAGTTTCAAAATTATTTTTTTTTCTTCTTCTTATGGTTTGTTTTTCTTAAATTATGCCCAACTTTTCATCTTTTATGGAATGCACGCCACTGCTACTACTGCTGATGATGAAGATTAATGCATTTTTAACTAGGTACAAATGGATGGTAAACACGTTTTTAACGTTCTCTCGTTAGATGCACGGTAAAACAATGGCGTAAGAAGCCACACACGTTATACATTTATAATAATTCGTATATTTAATTCTTCTTCTTCTTTTTTTAACCCCTTGGGCAATTGTGGGAGATACTCTTCACAGACAACAAACAATCAAATCAAAAGGCCAGGGAATGACTCCTGGGAAAGAACCTGCCCATCTCTAGTAATTTGTGTTAACGGATCTTAAAAAAAGCAAAAAGTTAATGCTCTCAGTCAGTTTTATCTGGCGTCATAAAATTTGCAAGCTTTTCTGCTGGTATTTTCTAGCACCATAAAGTCTCAATTACATAGAGTGAGTTTACAAGCTACTATCTGGGAAATTCACTATCTGTTAGTAAGCTCGCTCAGTGTCATCGTATTACTTGCTAACTAGCAGATTGTGGACAATCTACGAAAAAAGTTAAAAGGTGGTCAACTTTACTCGCTACTCGCTAGTGTTTGCCTAAAGATGGCGGCCTACCAACAGCTGAATTCGTCTGTCAGATTTAGTTCGGGCGGCAGCCGTTATTCTCGCTACTGGTTAGCGCTGCGAATTCAAGTTTTCTACAAAATGTCGATAGAGTTGCATGGCGCGAGAGTCGTTATTTTAGCTGCCACTGTTGCTACTGAGCGAGTAGACAGTTTTGTGTGTCATCATGACAATCTCACTCGCCGATTCACCCGCTTTTAAACTTACCGGCTAGTAGCTTGTAAACTAATTGAGGCTTAAGACAGCGCAATTTTTACTTTCCAAATCGTCATTTTTCATCCTGAACTATGGAACTGTGAAATACGCAGCTTCCAAGCCTTAAGTCAATCTCTTACGGCAAATAATGTGCGCTATGTTGGTAGGATCGGCGTGCTTTTATTAGTTGTACCAGTTGACGAGATTAACCTTTCAGATATTGGATACAGTCGGTTTGTAAGAATGCCCTTGAATATAATTTGCAATCTTCGCACCACGATCTGCCGCAAATAAATAAATAAACGCCAGACGATCTTAAGCTGACCCATTAACCCCCTCAAGATAATATAACTTTGGATACAGCGCAATTACATATACAAATATACATAGTGACTTGACGGCTGACGGCCCGCGTTAAATGCCAATTTGTTGTTGTTATTTAGTCCCTCCGTTCATGGACATACTTAAAAACTACGTGATTATGACCCAACCACAAGTACCCTGCAGATATGCTACTCTTTAATGCTGGTTTCCGTAAACGGCGCTACCCGGAATATACTGAACTTGATCATTTTTCACGTGTAGCCGTGGAGTTAACATGATAGGTACTGACGCGATGACAAATGACTTTTTTTCCAACATCGATCTATGCCTTCTCCACTAAATCCTTTCTTACGTATTCTGGTAAAGTAAAGTTATAAAAACATGCATTTTTTTCCACTTCCAGAACAAATCTAACATTACTTTCATGTTCCGACGCCATTTCTGTCAAACGTCAAACGAAAAGTAGCAGACATGAATGATGCAACGCGTAGCGTGCGATCAGCACCGTCAGTGAAACTGACTTCAAACCGACAGCTGCCGCGTAGCGCCGTGTACGAACACTAAGAACAGCAAAATCGTACGGGGGGTACTCTAATACTCAATATCAGTTTTTTATATATCTTTAAATTAAACCAATCGGTTTCGGCTCAACATGACCCTTCATCAGGGGTATATAAAAACATATTTATTAATTACTTCAGTAAAACAAAATGATTCCTTGCAAAATTAGTAAAATTACATTTCCAATTTCAATGTTTGAGAGTACCTATATTTCGTGGTGAATACGAAAAAACACATCCTCCGTAATTATTTTGTCATCGGCTGATTTAGATCACCCGTATGAAGAAATGTTGGTATTTATAATGGCGTTAATTTCAGGCACTTATTGTTGTTAGTGCATTTTGTTTATGGAAGCCACTCGAGCTCGAGGGCCTCGGAGGCTGACGCCATTTGCAATCAACACATTTAAAATGTATTGAATTCCTCACCTCCTGGGAGGTTAAAATGTCTTGTGTGATGAGTACATATAAAATAATATATATGCAATAATAATATAAAAAGATCTCGGCTATCGACAGGTTAACACCCTTGTCTCCGGATTAAGTAGATTCAAAACCAAATATGTAAATAAATTTTATTTTAAATACTTTTTCACTCTGGGTTTTCTGTTTCACATTTTACGTTTGAAAGTTGTTAATATTAGCTATCTTTGTTGTTAAAATAAAATCAATACTTTCTGTACATATATTCCGCGAGGAATGCAAATATTGCAAATGGCGATAAAGGGTAATGCTATCAATTGTCAGCTTAAGGCCATTCGCACATGGAGATACTTACAAACGACTCGAGTTTCGTGCGCGTAATGTTTGCGCCGCTTGTGTTAGTGCCTCCGTAAATGACGCTCCTTTCAAGCTACTCGAGCCTCGTGCGCGCCGCTCGAGAGTACCCCCCGTACGATTTTGCTAGTGTTCATACACGGCGCTACGCGGGAGTTGTCGGTTTGAAGTCAGTGTTACTGACGGTGCTGATCGCACGCTACGCGTTGCATCATTCGTGTCTGCTACTTTTCTTTTGACGTGTGACAAAAATGGCGTTGGAATTTGAAAGTGATGTTAGATTTGTTTTGGAAGTGGAAAAAAATGCATGTTTATATAACTTTACTTTTCCCAGAATACGTTTTTATATAAGAAAGGATTTAGTGGAGAAGGCATGAATTGATGTTGAAAAAAAGTCATTTTCAGTTATTCAATTAGAAAAAGGATTTTGTAAAAATTATGTTAGAACTTAGGGGAAGCCGAGTGGCAAAAATAACCAATTTCAATCTTTTTTTTTAATGAATACCGCACAAGAGTAACTGCTCCCGTCTGGAGCCAGTGAGACTATGGCATATCCAATTGGGGTATGTTGTAAGGCTGAAGGTAGTGGGGCGAGGAAGGAGATGGGGAAGAGAAAGGCGGGGAAGTCCCTGGCTATTCAGATCTGGTCACCAAACACGGCTAAAGCCATTTCAAGCAACGTTTCAATTCTGAATGGTGGTCTTATACCAGTGCGATTCTGAGAGTATCTTCCACTCTGGATCGTGCCACATATATACTATCAATTATTGTTAATGTGATTACCGCACAAGAGTCCCAACAGCTCCCAACCGCCTGGAGCCAGTGAGACCATAGCATCCCCAATTAGGATATGTTGTGAGGCTAAAAATAGTGGGGAGGGGAAAGAGATGGAGAAGAAGAAGGTGGCAAAGTACCTGGCTATTCAGATCTGGTCACAAAACACGGCTAAAGCCATTTCAAGCAAAGTTTCAATTCTGAATGGTGGTCTTAAGGGAGATAACTGGGAGTACTTTCCACTCTAGAATGTACAGCAAATATTCCTTAAATTATTTTTAAATTTACTGGCACGGGCCCGGATTCGAACCCGCGCCTTTCGGATTTCTTGTCGAGATCCTTATACCCCTCGACCACAGACACCGTCTAAAATATTAATATGCCTCCCTACATGTTGTTTTATTACTGTTAATTATGTGCATATAATGAATGTTTTGTAAATTAAACCAAATTGAACCTGACTTTTTGAGTCATGTTCATTGCATGCACTTGACATTTATAAATAAGTGTTCTGTGTTGGGTCATAGCATCATCATTACTTTAAATATTTAACGTCTTGATGAAGTGTATTGTGAGAAGATAAATAACATATCCAATCACTCCTTTACTCGTTTTGTTTATGCTCCATCAAACTATTGAAGGTTGGATATTGTTTAAACGTAAAAATTCAAATAAAATATTACCTACTTAATTTTTAACTTCGTCGATAAATAATAATTATGAAAATATTGGGTAATACAACGTAATTATGGTAACCTTGAAAATTAAAATTTTAAGTCCACTGAGATTTTATTTTTGAAGCAAGTTCAGTGTTCAGAGGAATATAAACGCTAGAAATGTTCGATTCTCATACCTTCAAAATTTAAAATCGAGAGTCTTATTTGCACGAGGCAAGTACATAAGCAAAAAGTTGTTTTTATTTATTTTGTGCATATTTTATAAGAATGAAAAAAAGTTAAACATACAAAACCTGAAAAATAGTCTTAGATTAAGCTATACTTGAAATCCTGTTTAGATACTATTTATATTAATCTTTACGACGAATCGGTTTACGTTATGAACATCAAAAAATATGCTTCGGATAAATTGAAACTTTTACTAGCTTTTCTATGTGTTGGAATTACAATAACATTCTTAATTACATAACAAAAAATATAAGCGTAAACCACTAAAAAAATGTTTTCATTAAATATGATGTAATATCAGAAACAATTTTAAAAAAATACTTTTTATGGCAAAGACTATTTTTGAGGTTTTGTACGTTCTAACATTTTTTCATTCTTATAAAATTATGCACAAAATAAATAAAAACCATTTTTTCGCTTACTTGCCTCGTGCAAATAAGACGCTCGATTTTAAATTTTAAAGGCATGATAATCGAAATATTTCTAGTGTTTATTTTCCTCTTAAGTCATATTTAACCACGTTTCAGCGCCAGATACTTTCAAACCTTCCTCTTCCTTCCTTCCCCTCCCACTCCCTTCTGGTTCACAACACACCACAAGTGGGGATGGCTTCGTGCAGTTAGTACTCTTGTAATATGTATTATATGTAATAGGTGCAATAGGTACTATTAAAAAGTGAATAAATTACACGTTTTTTGAATCGTGCAGTAAATTTGCATATTTGTTAATTAAAATAACACCAATTAATTACACGTTTCACGACCAATTTGTGCTTTGACTTCTCAAATTTATTAGTCGACCAATCTGTTACACGAATTCCTTTTATAAATAATTACCTAATACGTAAGTTCGTAATATAATATAAGTATATTTACAGCAGCCATTTGCACATAATATTTTCACCCAATTATTTATGGGTTGTCCAGTCCATTCAACATGATTTAGGTTCATTAGATCTCCACATTTTTTTTCATCTGTTGTAGCTCGTTCATTTCATTTCCTGACATGGATATGGGTCCGGGTACCGCGACCTGTCTGCTCTAGTATTCTTATCAGACATTGTTATATTATAAAAACATCACATGGCAAAAATGCTTTATTTACAAGGGTGCAAAATGTTCGACACCGAGTCTAGGATTCGTTGAATAACTTTTTTACCACATGCATGCTGACTGTTTATTTTTACATCTTGACGATAATATACGTTCCACCGGAGTGTTTTTAGCCAATTTTCAAACACTCTCCAGCGTTTGCTTGCCAAAATGTGACCAATTTAAAGAGATTTATTAAAACATTTATTGGAATTCTTTGAAAAGTTCCCGCGCATTGTATACTTCGAATAATCATAAAGAAAAATTAATGTTTTCACGTTTCGACAAGAGATGACTCGTATCTCTTCTGAAATATTTGTTATTGATATTTTGCGAACCGAAATTATTGAAATATTTTTACTTACAGATGTACGTGTTATGTATTAAAATGCACTTTGGAAATTAAATTTATGTCTGTGATTATCAACTAGACTAAAGACAACACACCGAAGTCATCATTTCTAATATTCTACAAATAGGTAGGTACTACCTACGCCAATATTAAAGTAAATAACGCAGAATTCACCCAAATTTTTTATAATTTTTTTAATTAATTCTAAAAATATGGGATAAACGGTTAAATATGGGTGCATTCAATGGCTTTCTAATACTGTAAGCAGTATATATGTCTCCGTATTAAAATTTGTGACGCGTATTTCAATTTATTAACGTGAACACTCGAGTGGATAATTCTTAGCAAGTAACAGTTCACAGTAAGTTGAATTAAACTCAATCCAGTAAGTCAGTAAGTAACACGAAAGCATTTAAACAATTAACTTTTTAGTTGGTGAAGTCGCTAATGTAGTGTATCAATCTAATGGTCTTAATTATGCATTCCACGAAAGGAAAAAAAATTACTAAGAAATGGAAAATTTGACAAATAAAGAAAAAGAGTCATATTATTTTTGGAAATAATATAAATACTGCTGTGCCATTTTTGGCATTTGCTGCTGGTAGGTACTTTAATTGGGTAAGTAATGCATTATATTGAGTATACATATATACGATATATCACACTATATTCTAGTTTTTTCGCAATTAAAAATTACTTTTATATTCACACTTCACTTAGAATGCATTTTAATTTGCACCGCTCGAAAATACTCCTTGTCTGAATTTAGCACCATTTAAAATATCATTCAATATTCGCTAGCCGTTATCAGAGGAGCGATTCTATATCTTTTGCCGATACGGGAAAGATTCCATACCGAATCGGCTGTCAAATTTGTGTGATTTTCTATGACTTTCGATTGCTTTTTCAATGGGTGTCGTGGGCCGATGACAGCTTGCTGCCAATTTTAACTAGTTTAAAACACCAAATACACTACATAGTTTAAAACACGGTTTATGGAAATTGCACTTCATTTCGACAATTACTACAAGAAACAACTATTTACGTGCACCAATTAGGTTCTTAGTTTGGGCAAAGTAAGTAATTAGATTGAAACGAAACTTTGCAAATGCAGTATTTCGTGTTTTCAACTGGTTCAAATTGGTGGCAGCTGTCATCGGCCCATGGCACCCATGGAAAAAACAATTAAAAGGCATAGAAAATCACACAAATTTGACAGCTGATTCCGTATGGGATCTTTCCCATAACCACAAAAGATATAGAATCGCTCCTCAGACGTTCGATGGGAACAAAAAATCCCGCATTACATTTCGTCTTGCCGATTATTTGTAAACCAAACAAAGAATCGTACTATAATCCGAATCGAAATGATATAAATAATAATTAGTAATGTTTGTCTAGCTCGATGCTTGATGCCCGTCGATAATGGAACCGCCCCGCAAGTTCAACTGGGAATTCGTGCATAACTAATTATATTTAAAGTTTTTAGAGCGTTTAATAGGCCGTGGCTAGCTCGGCTGGCTTCGGAGTGGCAAGTAGAAAAAGACATAGAAGATAGTAGACAATGTAGACACAAATAGACGATTGGAATAATCATCGCTTAAAAAGTATGTAGATCAGGGAAGGCACTCTCATGGAAATGTTGTTAGACATAAAACACAATAAAGTTCTTGGAAAATAGAAAACCTGAGTGAAAAATTTTAGCATGACGACACCACTTATATTGATATATCAAATTAAATTTATATGTTACCTATGTATTTTTTCATCAATTACTAATTTTATAAAGAACCAACCCGTGTAACACAAAGTTTTTTTTTCACTTTAATTACATAATTACACAAACTCAAAAAATAATGTTTTGACTTATATTAACTGCTGTAATGTCATCGAGTTTCAGAGAAATGCATATTTGTCCGCGTGTGTGCGTGATTAACACCAAAAGTTGATAAAACACATTGTCACCGACAACGAGTCTTTTTGCCGAATTTCAGCTCGATCAGATGTCTGGAAGTCGGTTAATTTCCACTTCCAAATTCCACTTCATTCATACGTTTATTCAAACGATCTGTTTGAATTGGGAATGGGTACCGCCTCCCCGGGAACCTTTATTGGATAACCAACACCTCTGCCGTAGGCCACCCCAAGTGGTTCGCTACGTTTGGTGATTTAGCAGGGGTGCCCGGGTTCATGGGGTAAGATTTGTCTAGGTCTTGGAGGTGGATGACCAGGACACACTGAACCCCATATTCCTACACACGCCTTAAACCCTTCTCCTTCCCAAAACTCTTCTCTCCTCCTTTTCCTTAAAAATATCCTCCATACAGCATCCCCAAATATGACATAGGCCCTGATGGAAATTATTTTCCTCAGGGCCTTCTGTGTGGAGTTCGTATAAAAAAAAATCGAAGTTCGAATTGATGTATTTAACTGTTGTCGAAAATTCTTCCAACTGAGCCAAATCCCGATTATATTCTCACTTTCCTCTTCCCCATCTCCTTCTCATACTACCCACTCCCTTCTGCTTAAAAAAATCCACTAACAAAGGATATCATATTTGCACAGGCTGCGGGAAATAGAGACTCTTGTGCGGTATTCACAAGAAAAATAATTTGTATTTATACACTTATTATCTTAATTTATTGTAAGTTTGGAAAGCATCGATTATTGTGTTCCTGCCTATGTTGGATTGTATCGAAATTATTATTAAATGAACAAAAGATAGCCTAATTTATTATCTTACTTATACATTTACAAAAATTGTGATTCCGATAATTTTGCAACAAAACGTTCGATTATTTTTCAAATCCTTGCGATAATATCGATCCCGGTGTCACGCATGTCGGTCCGGCATCGCCATCCCTACACCGTGGAATTTGCGACCTTGACACGCTGTCCTTGCCTCGCAACAATGCGACTTACGACCTTCGGAAACTTGAACCAGTTTACCATAGACAGTACAGACACTCCCCACATTTGAATATAGAATCCCAGTTGTTTTTTTTTCTGACAACTGAAGACGTTAGATGTCCAATAGCGGATATAACATAATAATAATGATTTATTTGATATTTTTTCGTAAGTCACGTCAAATTTTTTTAAAGCATTTTTAAACATTCGAGGTAACCTTTTGTAGAATATTGATATGTTATTAAAGTGTTGCCATAACACAAAATGTGTAACATGATTGAGCATTATTATTATACGGTGTTGGATTCTGCCACGAACCATTTTTTTTTTTGGTTTTTCTTTCTTGCAATAAATTTCTTGATTTTATAAAAATTGAAACAAATCAGGATTGAAATGTTGTGCACGCTTTTACAACATACCTATTCATTATTATCTTTGCATAAATAATTCATAAAAAACCCATTTAATGTAATTAACATTTTTATTTTTTGCGTTGATGTGTGTTGTTCGCAAAATGCCAACATTTCTTTGGGTTCAAATTCATTCAAATTTATTGAATAACCAACACCCGCTATAGGTCGCATCAAATGGTTCGCTTCGTTTGGTGATTTAGCAGGGGCGCCTGGGTTAATAGGGTGAGGTTTGTCTAGGTCTTTGCGGCCAATGCGTTTGCCCACCTACCATATGGCGGTTAGGGAAATATTAAGGAAACCTAACCTAGACCTCTCCAGCCTGTCTCTCTCGACCCATCGTCTTGCACCGCAGTGGGAGGGATGAATTCATACGTCCAGAATAACTGCATTTCTTCAATAGTATTTCATTACTCAGTCCACTCGTTCCGGTCAGTTCCGATTTTACTTTATTGTGCCCAACTCTTAACTTACTAACACTGACAGCACGGACAGTAATCATATGTGTATATAAATGTAAATATGTATTTTAGCAGTAAAGAACTAAATTTAAGACACATGTTAGTCATAAAACGAGTAATGCAGTGTTGTACAAATAAGTAGTTAAGTTTAATTAATTATTACATAGTTTTAAGTCACTAGTTATATAAGTCTTAGTCAGTCCTTAGTTGTCAATCTTAGTTATAAGAGACTTGTAAGATAAATAGGTTAAATGTATAAATGAATTTATAAAGCGCCCTTGAGGTGATTTTCTCACAAAAATGGCGCTATGGAAATCATCCAAAAATTATTATGTCCGTCACTCCTAGACACGTTGACCCACAGATTTCTACCTACCCCATATATCTTTTTCATTTCCAGAACTTCCTCTGGTTTATTTCCCTAAAACGACCCTCCACATAGTATCCCCAAAGGCGACATAGGCCCTGAGTGATTTTTTTAATGTAAAAAAATTTCTTTAAATTGATACATTCCATAGATGCGTGGAAAATATTACATGAAACCAAAGGATTTTTATTTGATATATCTCCACACAGGTGGCCCTGCTGAAAATAATATTGGGTTTCATGTAATATTTGGGGATGCTGTGCGGAATGTTTTTTTTTTAAAGAAATGAAGGAAGGAAAAGGGTTTGAAAGGGGGGTACGAATTGTCAGCGCGTCAGTGTCTTCCCTTCCACTAATTAATCCTCACCCTATCATCCTCGATACATGTATATACCAAGTCTTCTGTCCTCTAGGAGGGAGGTAAAACTGTGCACGCACTGCAATAGCACGGGAGCTCAAACAATATTCCGTTTGCATTATAATAATTGTAGTACACTCATAGTGCGATTTTGCTCTGCTTATATCTGTACTAATATTATAAATGCGAAACTGTGTGTGTTTGTTTGTTACGCTTTCACACATAAACCAATAAACCGATTTTAAAAATTCTTTCACCAGTAGAAAGCTACATTACATGCGAGTAATATAGGATGTATGCAATGGTTGGTTCTGGCATTATGAAATTATAAATATTAACATATTATATTTATTATACATTTTCTGTCGCTAACAAAAGCGAGTTATTGCTAACGTTAGAAAACAAATCGTTGCCGTGGAAACTCTTTTGACATGTTTGCGGGAAATTTTATTTCAGTATTTCGGCGTTGTAGTAAGTTAATATCTATCCATCTAAGTATATATAAATAAAAAATGAATCACCGAAATGTTTGTACGCGCATAACTTCCTAACGACTGCACTGAATTGGATAATTCTTTTATTACTACAGTTAAGCTCTGGCATTATAAAATTAAGGTGGTACGCGAGCTATTTGAAAACTGAATGTGCCGGGAATGAATGTATGGAATGCGGGGGAAGGGAGGGGTGAGGTTGAGGGGGGAGGGGGGATAATTGATAAGTGCAAGCGCTACGGTAATTTCTCCCCAATACCATGCGAGCGAAGCCGCGGGTAAAAGCTAGTAATAATATAATCCAAACCTAGGTACAAAATATGTTCGCACAGCAACATATTTCATTCTCTCTAATAATAATACATAACTGCGATTAAATTAACGTTATCGATCATTTTATATAAATTGACTTCAGAATCGTAATTTAAAATGAAATATTGGATACCATTAATCAGATTACAATTTCTCTCCAAATGTTACACAATGCGAATTCTTTATACAAATTCGTTTGGGCTTATTATGAAAATTCATATAAAAAATCGTAATGGAATGTGAAACTAAATCTTCATGCTACTGTCAGCGGTAAACCGTATACTGCGGCCGGACAATTAGTACACATCTGAGAAATATTGTAAATATTGTAAATATATAAATATTTTAATTAAACCGTATACTGCGGCCGGACAAATAGTACACATCTGAGAAATATTGTAAATATATAAATATTGTAAATAAACCGTATACTGCGGCCGGACAAATAGTACACATCTGAGAAATATTGTAAATATTGTAAATATATAAATATTTTAAATAAACCGTATACTGCGGCCGGACAAATAGTACACATCTGAGAAATATTGTAAATATATAAATATTGTAAATAAACCGTATACTGCGGCCGGACAAATAGTACACATCTGAGAAATATTGTAAATAAGAAATATTGTAAATATTTCCGTGCTATCTTAACTCCCCGCAAAACGGGGTGTGGCTAGAACTTCTGATTGCTAAGAATATATCACGCACACACTTGAATTTTATGTAAAAATGTTGTAATAAAATGAAACCCCTTTTCAACTGTTCATTTTTTATCGTGTGAAAGTAGAATATTAAGCTTAGGTACAACTAGTTAAGTGTTAATCAATATTAGAAATATTTTTTAACTCAGTAGATCGGTGAACTCCTTGGCCATGAATTCAGTCTAATTCAGAGGTCATGGATTCACATCTTTGCCTGATCGGGTTGGTAGTTAAATTAAAACATTTTTTTTGGGGGTTTTCACAGATGTAATCGAATAGTAACTAATCTATTATATGCACTAGTAAAAATCACTTTTTGTCACTAGATCTGTATAGCAAGCTAACCCAACCTTCCTCTTCTTCATATTCATTCCTATCGCTTCCACTACTCATCTACTCAACATTTCTCATATTGGAGATATCATGGCGCCGCTGACTTCTGGCAGATGGGACATGTACAGCAGGTACTAATGCCATTAAAAATATGAAAAAAATGGAATCGAACCGATAGACTCCGGAGATAGAGCCAGTATTTGAAACCTTAACTCTAGTGGCCACGATTGCAAAAAATGATAGAAGTTTCACTATTCATTATATTTTGGTAGCCCCACGTTGGGCGCCAATTTTACCCTTTATAATAAGTAGATTCCATTTGACACAGCATTATGAGATAATGGCTCTCTGGTATCTCTATCGAGCCCATCATCGCACAGCATTGCTATGTCAGATGTCACCTTTTTATTTTAAGGGGTCAAAATGGCGCTTAAGCTAAAATGGGATAATGAACTCTAAAGTATCTTTCTATAGAGCCCATTATCGCATGGCAATGCTGTGTAACATGTCACCTTGTTATTTTAAGGGGTCGATTAGTTTAGCGATTAAGACCTCGGAGAGATTTCTCCCGGAGACGGCGATGGGTGGCGTCCGTCATTCTTTCTTTATTTTTGTTGTTGCGCATTCGCTGACCAAGCCACCAAGCCACCAAGCCACCAAGCCGACAACAAACAACAAAGCTTATCAATTCACTTTCGTTTTCGTGTAGGTAGCTCACAATGGGCTATTTATGTGCCTTTTAATGATGGATATTGGATGATGTTACGCGATAAAGATTTGTGGGATGTAAATTTATGCAGAAAGAAAATTCTATGTTTGTAAAAATACGTGATGTTATTCAATCGCATCAGTTAATCTTGATTGCTGAGATCTTTTTTTACAAAGCCATTGTAAAGGTTCAGGAGTTACACATTAACGTAGGCTTGACTGACTTGAATGAGGCGTGAATAATATTTCTTACTAGCGGGTACTCGGCATGCGTTGCTATGACATTCAAAGAAATAAATTGTTTCTCCCTGCATGTCTATTACCATGCGTCCCGTTCCCCTCCCGCGTCTCATTCCCCTCCCGCGTTCCCCTTCCACTTTCACCGCCATCCCCTCCCGCGAACTCCACCACCCTTGTTACTCTTCCCCTCCTGCCTTCCCTCCCTGCCGCTAAAATATATGAAATACACACATTTTCAAACCACTCGCGCACCACCTGTAATAATTTTTTTATACAAATTTCATAGCACCAAAGCCTTTGCGGGCGTGCGCACAACAAATCATCAAAGTTTCATCGCAATGGGATGAACGGTATGGCAGCGCATAAAATACGAATAAACAAATATTAACTTTCGTATTTAAGAAGATTATTTAAAAAATCAACAGGCCTAACATTTTAAATGCAGGTACTTAAATATCAAAATGTTATTACTTATTAATTTATTATAAATATAAAAAAACTAAGACATTCTAAAAGGGCAGGATTTCCAAAATCACTGACTGTTATAAAAAAGAAATGATTCGAAGTGGGTTGGATGTAAATTGTCAATGGCCTAAGACATTTTTCAACACAAAGAAGTTTAATTGCAAATTGCCAGCCAATTTTTGAGCCACTATCGAACAAAGTGTTCCAAATATTACAGACACTATTTCCACATGTTTGCAGTTTTCCACGTTTATTTGGTATCTAAAATGTATGCTACGATTTTCCACATATATGATACAAACATGTAGAAAGGTACTTCGAAGAATCTTAGGAGCGGTGCGAGAGGGAGAGGCATGGAGAATCCGCCACAATAATGAGCTTTATGATTACCAAGCTCCCAGACTCTCTACCCATTTAAGACTCCAAAGATTAAGATGGGCCGGACATTTGCACCAAATGCCAAGCACACGAGTACCGAAGAAGGTTCTAATAGGACACCCGGGAGGTAAACGGAAAGCGGGCAGACCTAGGCTGAGATGGGAGGATGATATCATGAAGGAGGCAAGGGAACTACTCAATATTGGAGATTGGAAGACGACGCCGAGGACAGAGGGCGGTGGAGGCTTAGTTTGAAGGAGGCCAAGGCTCAAAATGGGCTGTAGCGTCATTGGAGAAGAAGAAGAAGATGATACAAACATCAAATTCATTATACTACCAAATCGATCGAATGTCAAGAATCGCAGTCCTAAAATATACTTTTTCACACGATAAATGGGTTGCCTAGGATCACTGTCGTCAGCAATATTCCACATTTTTCAAAAAAATATGTGATCTTAAAATATGTATTTCAATCTTTAAATTTCTATTATTTATGTTAGTACCTATCCACTTTTACCACTTTTCCAATATCATTTCAAATTTTGCTAAATCGATTTTCTCAATGAACACTTTCCGCGGTTGAACATAAAACCATTCAATTAATACCATATAAAAAGCGGTCAACTTTGATTAATATCACGTGGTTTCCCAACCGCTGCTCCAATCGTCAATCACGTAGTCTTAGATTATTTATTTTTCGAATGAACGTGACAGTCAAAATAAGAAAAATAAAGATATTAAATTCCTCCACGTTACTCACGGCCATTGGTCGATTGGTCAAAGTGCCTAAAGAATTCATTGGAAACTCTTAAAATGTCTATTTTTATATCTTCAATGTCGGCATTTCATTATCACAACTTTCCAATGCCAAAATTGAAGAAAATGAAACCCTCAATGAATCAGCCAATTTCAGCAAAACGCTCTAATTTATTTAAATTGATTAAGTAGTAGGACTACGAAATTGGACCAATAAGTAATTTGGTTCGGATATAAAGGGCACAATTTAATTTTCGTGAGTCAGCAAGCTTTTTCCTCTAGAAAACGGGACAACTAATTTTACAACTCTTCTTTCTAACGATTAAAACGCTATAATTTTACAAGTACATAGCTTTGAATTATGCCTACGAATAGTTGCTTCAAAATTTGAAAGCCGTTTGTCTGTTAAAGTTGTGCGGTTTTATTAAGGAAAAATAAAGAAATTCTATTCTCGTACGTAAAATTCATCTATGTTAGAAGCGATGCTGTTACATCAGTAAGTGTGGATTGGCTCCTATAGACAGGAAGCTAAAAAAATCCGAGTAGACGCTGACTTTGATTTAACCTCTAGAATCAGGAACATAAATATTATATACAAAAAGGCAAAGTTCCTGAATAAACCTCAGGAGTTTGAACATGATGGTGCCACCATTCCCTTCTCTTCTAAGCTGCAGGGAGTGAATCGAAGCATGTTCAGTAGGAAGTTCGTTGGGTAAAGTGTAGAGGGTAAAGCCACGTATATTGACTGCACTCACCCATTTCGAGAAACCTATAAATTTCTTTGGTGTCTCTTGATATATGTCTATTTTCTGCTGGATTGTGCGATTGTAACCAACACGCTGTCTTTTAATATTTATCTAATGATATTTGTTGTGTCTTGTTCCAGAATGACGAACCTCCGGAGATCACGTACTGCGTGGTGGACCATGCGGGAACCCTGTCCTTGCAGCCTGTCACGCCGGTACTGCCCCAACCCCCGCAGGAGGAACTTGATGCCAAGTTCCTCGAACTGGTGGTGAGTTCAACTTCTGGATCATTCTTTGACGTAGTAGAAACAGTGTGTAGAAGGATACCAGAAAGGACACGATTGATCATCATCATCCATTGCCAAGTTCTTCGAGATGGTAGTGCGTTCAACTTCCACGTCAATACTAGATACTTTTCTACGTATTGATATAATATGTATAGTATAAACGAGGGTGCAGAAAATCTATGATATTTGAAGGTAGATCTTGTCCATCATCCACCTGTGATCCATTTTGATCATGGAGTGGATAGAGACCAGCTAAAATAATCATAATTTTTAGAGTGCGGTATTTTCAAAATTCTTCTGGCTCAGAGACTGTAAATTAGTGTACCTACCCAGTTGAAGAATTTCATCCATTGAGAGGAAGTACTATCCATATTGCGACCATTATTAGAGACCACCATTCATAATCGAAACTTGCTTTTGCCTTAATATTTGATTTTACCTTTTGCTTTTGCCTTAATATGTGATCAGATTTGAACACATCTTGTAACCTAACCCAAACACCTTCCTCTACCCCTTTTCTTTTCCTTTCTCTTCACCACATCCTTCAGCCTTGCAATTTCCCATTTTTTTAATTCTATTGTTCCTTTATTTTTCTTACCAAGTCTTTCTAGATACAATGCGTCATGTTACAAGCAACGTTCCGATCCATCGTCTATCACCGGGGTGATACTTGAGACTTAAGACCATTTTCCACTCACTACGATGTAGATTATAAACCAACAATTACCGTTCTTAGATTTAAAAAGCCTTGAATTTTGACAAATAGTAATTAAAATAATCATTCGAATCACGAATACCATCGGCAATCGCCTCCGATGACTTTTATTCGGCCTTGGAATTTACATTTAAAAACGAATAAAGACTGTGTTGTCTGCACAAACAGTCCAATATTTTGCTCACCGAACTGAATAGTGAATAATCTGCAAAAGAATGCCGGACATTTTAAAACATATTAATCTGAACATTCAAACATGAACAAATGATCAGTCATACCAAAGTAATATTTTTTCTCACACTGGTCAACAATACTGGTTTTCAACCTCCCGCATCAAGAATGCAGCATTTGATTGTCTCAACTCTAAACTAAACGAGTCCGATTGTCTTGTGTTTAACAGACGTTTCAAGGTTCTTCCTCAATCATTATTAATTTGATGTCGAATGCCGATGACTACCTATTGTTTGTAAGTTCACATTTTGAAGTGCGTACCACGGAGAGGTTTACCTTTAAAACTAAGCCTGATAGCATAAAGATCGATTTAGCTAATTTGTCACGATCTATTTCGAGTTGTTTTAAGTGTAATAATTACAGTAATCATGCCAAAAGAGACAAACAAATCTAAGCCATAAAATCGTTGTTCGGAATTGACTTTTTTTTGTACTTCAAACTAAAAATACTAAGACAGAAAAGAGAGGCAAAATTAGGGCAGGCACAACAGTCTTCCAAACTGGTGACAAAATTCTCGAAAAAGTGTTATGAATTTAATCGAAGGTCTTAGATACAAATTGAATTTTTTTTTAAATGAAACCCTTCTATCCTAACATAATTTAATTTGTCAATCGAATTTCATGAAACATTTTAACATTTTATGGTTACCTCACAGTTCCCTGAATTAAAATTATAAAATTTTATTTTATTTATATATTTACGCCTTAGTAGGCTTTTACAAGAAAAGTAAATATGCAATACAGTTGTGTTAGGTACATACAGTAAACAATATATAATAGCAATACAGTTGTGTTAGGTACATACAGTGTACAATATATAATGAATTATGTTTAAATCATGCAAATATGTGTAAATAAATATAAAAATAAAAAAAAGTGTATTCACTAAGGAGTCGTGAAACCATACATCTCGGTGAAGTGATTATAAAGACTTCGTTTTAAAACTAACACTGAATCTTTAAACACGTCTACAACATTCCCAAATTTATTTCCAAAATGATGTATTCTGTTTATAGGTGTATGAGCTTCATAGTTAGTTTTAAAATTGTCACAGAAAAAGGTAGCACTTTGCCTCGTGTTTCTGGTCGGTACATACAATTTTATTTTGGCGAGAATTTCAGGGTTGTCAATGCAATTATTGATAATTTTATTTAATAGTACCAGGTCAGAGATAATTCGCCTATCTGACAGCATTATTAAGTTCAATTGTTTCATTAAAAAGACATAGTTTATTTTTTTAATTGAAATATTCAGTTTGAAGTTGATGAATCTTAGAAATTTGTGCTGTACCCTTTCTATATTGTCGGAATGTACTTTATACAATGGGGACCAAATAGGCGAATTATACTCTATCTGGCTTCTTACTAAAGAAGTGTACAATGTTTTCAAACATTCTAGAGACTTGAAATCACTTGCTGTTCTGCATATGAAACCAAGCATTTTTAAAGCTTTCTTTGTTATTTCATTTATATGCAGAGTAAATGTTAACTTTTCATCAAATATAACACCCAAAATCTACTAATGCTGATACCAGGGTAGAAAAGGTAGTGTTTTTTTTTAAATTATTACCCTTTATATTGTGTTCAGTTATTATTTATTTAAAAAAAAAATTGATTTATTTATTGTTTCTTCACAATTTAAATTCATTTTTAGTATGTAATTATTAACCCCACTAGGGTTCGCCTGTATCGGGGTTAATAATTTCACAATTTATTCAAAATAACACACATATATAAATATAAATATCTTCAAAATATTCAAATTTTAAAAACAAAAATAATTAATGTTAAAGCTTAAGAGGGAATATCCAGATACAACCGGAAATATGTCATTTTTAAATCAAATTCTAGACCAGTCGACTCTTGTCAACAAAAAATATAAATTGATTTCGAAAGATTATTATTTTATTTAGTTATGTTTTAAATTTTGAAAAAAATATAAAAATGTTATACCGTTATGATAAGGTGTACCATTGGTAGATGGCAGATTTGTTATTGCTAGAACGTAGGTAAGTAGGTATATGGTAAAGCAAATTTTGAAAGAATTAAAATCGATATTGAGTTATAGAATATATGAGAATAATCATTCTTTCTCGTCGGAATCGCCCTGCGCAGTTGCACGGTTACAATCGCAACACTATCTATCGACAAAATTTGAATTTTTGCTGGTTAACGGGCCTTAAGCTATAGGTACCTATAAAGCTGAAATCAAAAAAGTTATCCCACAAAATCAACTCCAAATGTGATATAATATATTCCCCAGTTTCCCGCTTTTAATACGAGTTGTACATTGACTGATAGTAATATTATGAAGGTCTTGTTTTGAATCGAACATTGATACAACTGTAAATATGAACTATTATCATTATATTAAAAAAATAGTGATTGATTCGCGTAACGTCCTCTCTGATAGCTTGTATTCATTCCCAAATAATTTCCAACTGTCAGAGATACGTCGGAAACTGATTAATGTCTCACTTTACCGGATTTTAATTATCAAAAGGAATAGCCAGAGGCCATTGAATATTATTATCATTTGTTGGCTCTAAAGGGGACGAGTCAGTTATTCAAATAAGGCCCTTCACCTAAACCTAAGAGGTCTGATAGGGAGGACGGGTTAAGGCCGGCCCGGCTCGGCCCCGTAGTTAGTTATTATTGCCCATTGTATATAAAGCCCAGGTTTTTTTTGTCTGTACGCCGAATATTGTCCAATTGGCCAATATTGGCATGCAGTATTCCGACCAAACCATCGTTATGTGTCTCAAGGATGAGAACTGGAAATGAAAAAGTGTGAGCCACTGTGTGTAAATTATTAGTTGACATATAAATGTAAACAAAAACAAAAAAACAAAATAATATAGCATTGACCATTGAAGATAATCTAAACGATACATGAAACGGAACAAGACACAGAAAAAACAAAAATGTAACGGTCGCAACTGGTAATAGATGTAATGGTAATCAATATACATATATGATAAAAGAAAGTTTACAATCTGCTTGCCGCTAAAACTCTGAAACGAGTCCCCGTACGACCAAGGGAATTATACGATGTGGTAGCCCTATACCCCCCATCCACTAAGAAGGTTCCCGTTTTTACGTGAAGGGCGTGCTTTTGAAGATATAAGAGCTGGAAGTTTCGCCCTCTAGATATTTCTAGAACAGTCCAGAATATTCGAGAGCATTCCACAACATCCCGGAATATTCTGGAATGTTGTTGGATGTTCGGGAACATTCCGGAATATCCCAGATCATTGTATAACATTCCAGAACACTCTCGAATGTTGTGGAATGTTCTGAAACATTGTGGATGTCGAAACGCAAATTATATGAAATTCCCTCGATAGAAAAAAATCGCAAAGTACGCTCCGATTTTTTTTTTAATTTCACTTCTGTCTCTATTATTTAACAAGTTATATGTATGAAAAAAATCACAGTATTTCTTTGAATGTTGTTTTAGACAACCCCAACAAGATTTTTGTTCTATTCTAAACGAGTCGTGTTTTATTAAACATTTTCACAATTTTCGCTTCAATTTCATCGTTTTAAATATTAGCGCGCACTCTCCAACATTCGTAGTAATTACATATCTCTCCGTCTTCTTCTTTTTGAGCTAGAATACGGCGCCTTAAATACAACAATGACAAACTTAGGCCCCATTTACTTTAGGGAAAGCAAAGTTTGCAGGCTTTAGAACATGAAAACGGCGATGGCCCGGTCCTAAGGCTACGGCCCGGCCCTTTGGATATGGACCGGCCCTAGCAGACCTGTACTCCAATGACTATCACAGCAAGGTGGTGATTTATCACGGAGAAACTAGGCGAATCAGTACCTACTTACCACGAAATTGAATCCAATCAATAATAGTCGCCATATGGGACAGGTACCTTGAAGGTGCGTATTCATCGATGAGGCAATCCCATCATTTAACTGTACTTAGTTAAGTACCTACCTTCATGTAATAAATCTGTAGAGATGCTGTCATTCATGTAACATTAAATAATATACCAACCACTAAAGTTCACCTAATAATAAGTTTTCAATAATCATCCTCATTTAGCATACATATTTTTTTTAGGCATTTTTTATTCTAATTTTAATATCGCTAGCTTTAAAAAAAAAAACAATTTTTAATTTCTTCGTAATAGAGGCATTTTTTATAAAACATGAAAGTGTTCTTCGTTTTAACTAACGTGTAAGTTGTGAAATCGATTTATTATTTTTTTTATACAAGATTAGTACCGAACTGTGAAAAGACGGGATATGAAGATATGAAATGAAAAAAATTCTTTTTTTTTTATTAGAATAACTCTTTTAATTAATAACTTTCGAAGGTTATTCACTTCAATTTAATATATCATTGAAGAAGAAGACTTTGTTTAGATTTGTTAGTATTATCTTCTTCATAATAAAATAAAAGTTTAAAAAAATATTTGAACTATAAAAATTAAAAGCAAAAAATATCACGGTCGAGAATTGAACCGCGATCATCATCTGCTTGAAAGACAACTAAGCTAATCATTACACCAACATTGTTAGGACGGCGGCATAATTGGATTACTTACCTAATATGTCAATCGTCCAGTTGATTAGTCAGACATCTCCAAATACAAGTTTTGAGATAACGAGGAAAACATATTCGAATGCTCTCTATAAATCAAATGGTTACTTTTACACGAGTCTGTGTTTTACATATTAAATATGCTATAAAAAATCACCGGAAGCACAATGGTCCAGTTCATTAGTATGACATTTTGAAATTTCCTACTAGTAAACCAGAAAACCTATTTTTTTGTCTTTTACAAAAAAAAATTCAAAATATAATTGATTTGGTGGTGTTTACGAGTAATCTGAGTATTGTACCAGATAGAGAGTACATTTTTACACATAACTGCATACTCGATTCAAATTTAGATTTTTCGGAAGACGCATCCGCCGCTAAGCCCTGGACAATTCTCATCCCATGAACCTGGACATCCCTGCTAAGTCACCAAATCTAGCGAACCACTTGTCGTAATCAACTGTACGATCGATGTACTGAAAATGTAAGAATTATATACATATTTTTCAATTTTAGGATGTTACGTACACACAACGGATTTATTTTTTAATAATGAATTCAACGGTGACCGGACAACTCGGAATGAAACCAACTGAGAACCATCTCAGATAAGTCATTTAGAGTGATAAAAAAATACGTATTAAAAATTGGTTAAATAGGTTACGTTAGGTTAGGGTTATCGGCTAATTTAAAATTATTTTTTCATAGCTTTTAATGACTTTTCACGGAGATGTTGAGTTGGCTTTATTCTCAGTCGGCATGGAACCGAATTCAACATACTATCGTAGGGTTCGTGATTGATAAAATAAATCACACGATCAAAGATTATTAAAGTAGGGAGTTGGTTAATAATAATTTTATTCAATAGCCATTTTTTATCTCAACACTGGCAATCGTAGAATAAGGTTTTCTCTTCTTTATTCTATGCTGGCAACATTCGCGACCAGCCTCACGGGCTTTTCTCTATTATCATCTGGGCTACGATTATATGGCACTGTCCCACGCTCTCTTAAGGCGCCGCTTCCCCGCTAAAAAAGAAGAAGATGGAGAGATATGTAATTACGAAAGTTGGACAGAGCGCGCTAATTGTGAAAATGTTTAATAAAACATGACTCGTTTAAAATAACGCAAAAATCTCGTGGAAGGCGTCTTAAGTATCATTTAAAGAAACATTGTGAATTTTTTCACAACTATAACTTGTAAAATAATAGAAACAGACGTGTTTTTAATAATTTTCAGAGCATACTTTGCGTTTTTTTTTTCTATCGAGGGAATTTCATATAATTTGCGTTTCGGCGTGGAACGTATCTAGATATTATCTTCAAAAATAACATATATTTTTTTAAGAGCTTAAAAACTTCAAATGCTTAAGCGAGATTTGTAAGAAATCGGTAGGAATTCGGGTAGCGGTGGCTTTAAGTCCAATTATAGCGTAAATATAATATGAACATAAATGGCGGTGTTAACATAAAGATCCTTCTGGGTTTATATTTCATATACACCTTGCTTTGGTGCCGATACAATTTCGTTAAAATAACTCACACGCCAAATACATTTTAAACAAACAACGCGCTGTATATTATGTTATTTCTTGTTATCTAAACTTGGGTATTTCTAAAAACAAATCGTAAAAAAAAACATAAATTGGTACCAAGTTCCTACTTACCTGACATTAACATTAATCTATTGCAATTAGGTCGGAATGTCGACTGAGAATTCAACTCTACTTAAAAAGCAGGCAAGCATTTGTGAGTAGGCACTCCATGTAATCTTTTCAAGTTTTGGTGGACCGAAAATCTCATGGCGCTAAAATAGAAGTACGTAATGTAATGGCTCCCATTTGTCACACTGAGTAGTTGGGCTCTCTGATACTACGGCAGGTCATTCTTTAAATGAGAAGCTTAGAAGTTAACCTACTTCTTGTTTTAAAAAAGGTAGAACCTTATTAGGTATTTTGACGGCCTCCGTGGTCCCGAGGCAAGACTCTCGACTCACAATCCGAAGGTCGCGGGTTCGAACCCGGCGTGCGCAAATAAATTTTATTTGATTAATTTGTGTTATTTCACAATTTTTTCATTTAAAATAATATATAGTATATTTGCGGCACGTTCCAGAGTGGAAGATACTATCAGTATCGCCCTGGTGTAAGACCACCATTCAGAATTGAAACGTTGCTTGAAATGGCTTTAGCCGTGTTTAGTGACCAGATCTGAATAGCCAGGTGCTTCCTTACCTTCCTCTTCCCCATCTCCTTCCCCTCCCCACTACCTTCAGCCTCACAACATACCCCAATTGGGGATGCCATAGTCTCACTGGCTCCAGACGGGATCAGTTGGGACTCTTGTGCGGTATTTCATATAAAAAAAAATAAAAAAAAAGGTATTTTCAGTGGCGAATCAAGCTTTTTTGGATGGTGGGTAGAACCTTGGTAATGGTTAGGAGGCGGAATGCGGAGGCAAAACGAAAATTCCAGAACCGCTAATTATTAAAGACAAAACAATTAAAGTATCGTTATTTGACCGGTCTAATTTGTTTTATGGGGCCAACAGACTTAGCTATAAAAGATAAAAGATCATTTGGTTTTGGCCTATTTCAGCATTTCGCTCGCCATACATTCACAAGGTTTTTGCCTCCGCCAGCCTCCCACTAGTAATGGTCCTTCTAATTTGATTTTACGAATTATTGTAAATCGCTAATATCTTTCATTTTTTATCTACTGTATAAAGAAGAGTGTTTTTGGAGGTGTGTTTTTTTATGCAAATATACGGTTTTATTTCGAGATTGATGAAATTTTACCCACTTGACCTTCAAAACAAGATGAAGATCGCTGAATATATGAAATTTCAAAAAAACACCCCATTCCATTTTCCCACCCCTTAAAGCAAAATTTTGGTTTTTCTTGATGAAATTTTCACACTCTACATTCAAAATAAGAGGAACATTGGTTAGACAATATTCATTGTGATCAATAGCTGTTCAAATGACGATGTGAGCCGATAAAAGCTGGGCAACTTTCAGGAAGCCAAAGCTCACCGTTTCAGAGCTCTTCCACTTAAAAAATAAGGTTTTAACATTTAGTATCTTTTAAATACAATCGTATAAAACAAAAATTCGTTTATCACTTACCTAGTGGGCCAATTCGCCCCTGGGAAATATTTTAAAGATTCTAGAAAATTCTAACCGTGTAAAACGTAGAAAAAAAATTTGACGTGCATTATTTATCATCTGATGACAGATAGATGGCGTGATATGGCGAGAGATACCTTTGGAAATTATAATGATTCCTGTTCCGGTCAAATTATCCATCCGTCATTGACAAGATGACAAGTCCGGGCGAAGTTCTCGTCTGCCTGCCTGCCTGAGAGCAGCTAATGACCGGTTTTAGTATCAAAAGGTTGTTTCAACTGTCATCAATTTGTTACCGTCCAAAGAAAATAGGTTAGAACTATAACATAACTGAACAAAAAATAGAGTGTGCAATTCACACAAAACCAAAGTAGACAGTATTAGAGTTGGGAGGCTACGAAGCACCCCACGAAGAGAAGACCGATTGTTTATTTATTTATTAAAATAAGTTTATACAATGAACAAAAAATTGTGTTAATTCATCCGCCATGCTAGGGATGTCCCTGTGTTATGGCGGATGAAGTTTACAGATTGTGTAGGTACAGTGTACAGCTATTAACTTATGCAATTCATTTAAGTAGTTTAAGTAACATATTTAGTAACAAATTAAGTTAGTAATTTAATTAACACATTAAATTAATTTATGTTACAAGTTGTATCAATTGTATTACAATTCAATTAAAATAGCAAATTTTTACTCATCATCGTTACTGAATGTAAGGATTGTACTATCTCATTCTCTTGCAGGATAAATACTATTGTAGCGAATCTAATTATTTTAGCGTATAAGTGTTGAAATATAGAAGGCTCTCCCTTTCTAACATCGCTTGTCCCTTACACCCAACACCGCTGGGGTAGCGGACCGATATAAAAGACAAGCAAAACCCTAAAATGTGAAGTCTGCCTTCCGAGGTTAGCTCGCGCGGCTTCAGGTCTCCGTAGAGAGAAAAGGTCCTCGTACAGCCTTTGTCATAAGGTGACGAGTGGTTAGGGAACAATTGGTTTCCTTTGGGCTACTTAGTGTAGAAATATACCCATAAAGTTATTGTGGTAGTTTTTATTGATAAACTACTGTGTGTTACGATTATTGAACTGTATACTTGCAAATTGATTATACCCAAATAAAGACAAATTGTGTTTACGGAATAAAAGTGCGGATTTTATTTATTAAATTGACCATACCGTTACACTATAGATATACGGGTTTGTCTCTTTTTAGTGTCGCTATTTTTCGTTTCATCGAGTTTCAAATCACAACAAAGCTTTTCACTCTAAAAATGTCCGAGGAGAGAAATAGAACAGGTGGTTCCATATATAAAAGTACCTATGTTGGTTCCTGGTTTTCTTTTTGAAGTGAAACTTCTATAGCACGGCTGTGTTTTGGATTTCGGATGAAACGGAAATGACGATTGCTGCCCCTGCGACGCAACAACTGCGCTCATCGGTCGCTTTGATAATGATGTCACTTTTAAAGGTTTCTATTGGTTGAGATATGAAATGGAAATTACGCGAGGTCTGCGCTGGTCGCTGTGATCATGACCTCACTTTTCTAGTATTTGTTGAGATTGTTTTGGTAAAGTTTCGCTTCTACCGCGTGTAAACTGCACTCGATTTTTTTTTTCTATTTCTCTTAGGGCCTTCTATGTCATGTCACTTTGGGGAAGCTGTGAGCCGTGAGGAGGGTTTTTTGGAGGACAGAGTGTTCCTGGGTCTTGCATGTTGTAAGAGGGAAAAAACGTAGAGGTCGGCAAATAATTTCATAACCGAGTTGTTAAACACAAAACGAGTCGCAGAGCAACCCGTGCTTACGCGATAATTATTGTAACCTTGTTCAAATGTTGGGCGCACGTTTGGCGTGTTTCCCGGCTGTGCTCTGGAGTTAAAGGGACGATGACGCTAGGTCCTCAGAGCATCTATTAAAATACCGAAAAAACAAAGATAAAGATATTCGAATCTATCAATTGGACCGTCCGTTTCCGCACAAGTAATGGATTTTTCACGTATTTTTTTTATAATGCGTATCGCATAACCATAATAGGTATATGATTATAATCCGGAAGAAGTCGAGAGGCTTTTTCTTCTATCTTCCACCATCATCAAACTGCTATGAATATCAGCTTCAATTTCCGTGTTTATAAACACACCTCTTCGCTTTGTACGCTTTCCGCACATCCTCATTTCACTAAATGAGCGTACACAAAAAATGTACGACGAATTCTCGAAACTGCTCGCCTTTCACGTGCAAAGAAAAGAAATGGAATCGTTTTGATTAATCGACCGATAGACGAATTAAAGTCTGCCAGCATTAATGCTATTCGGTTCTCGATTAATTATCCGTCAGTTTAGTGTTGTATTTTGGCCGGATGCCGTAGAGATGAATGGATGCTGCGTTTGTTTGGTCACGATCTTGATATCTCCGGTTCTAGAGAAGAAAGAGCAATTTACCAGATGTCGTAAAACAACTGAAATACAAAATTGCTATCCATAATTTATCAAGCCGTGACTTTGTCATTTTTCTCGATGCAGTGTGGACTCAGATCATAGAATTCAAATATCTCATCATTCTGTACGCGAGGTATGGTATGGATCAGTTATTTTTTGTTTTGTTTTACATGAACTCTATACAGGAGGCACTAAGGAAAATAATTTCCCTCAGCATTTGGCATGTTTCCGACTGCGCAACAAGGACCGCCTTTGTTAAAATGGGAGAATGTATACGGACCACCCGTTTTTCCTGATGCCTTCCTCCATTTCCTAATGTTTAAGAACACCTATATTTAAGTTTCCATGCATTCCTTAGTCCTGCAGGCTTATTATAAAGAAGTCCCTGTGGGCGGTTGGTTGGGTTTCTTTCATTCTTGGCACATGTCCAGCCCAGCTTTATTGATGTTACCATTGACAATAACACATTTGAATATTTTTTGTGCTACTGTATTATTGCAGCGCTTTATTTTATTTCTTAAAAACCGTATCGCTGGTTTCAGGGGAAGGCTCAAAAAGTTAAACATGGAAACAATTTAAACGGGGTGCACTTTAGAAAATGAAAAAGTCAGTAATCAGTCAGCTTTTCGTCATGATTTAGCAGGGGTGCGCGGGTTCATGGGGTGAGGTTTGTCTAGGTCTTGGAGGTGGATGACCAGGACACACCGAACCCCAGATTCCTACCCACTCCTTAAACCCTTTTCCTTCCCAGAACTCTCCTCTCCTTTATTTCCTTATAAAAACCCACCACCCAGCATTCCCAAAGATGACATAGGCCCTGAGGGAAATTATTTTCCTCGGGGCCTGTGCGGAGTTCATGTAAAAAAAAGTCAATTTAGAGAAACTTTTGAAACCTTAGTAATCTGTGAACCGTGTTGTCTAACCGTTTTAATTGATTAGTTTGGTGATAACTTGGTAATTTAGGCGAGGTAATACATAACTAGGTTTATTTTTGTACCTTATAGTTCGTAACTACCAGCCTTTTATGACCGGAACGAATTTGTTGAGGACATCTGATCACAATTTGTCTAATTAAGTACCTACTTAATTAAAAAAAAAAACAGCCATTAAAATGAAGAATTATTTTTGATTTCACCAAATCAAACTGAGCTTTTGCTTTGTTAAATAATAGCTGGGACGCACGTTTTCTAGCTACCAAAGATAAGTACGGGTAGGTTCTTTGCTTCAGTAAACAAACATTGTTCGTTCATGCATTCTAGCATGTAAAAGCAGACACCTGTAGCAATAATACCTACTAATAGTTTGTTTATGTATTAATATTTTACTTACGAGTTCAATTTACCTATTCGATATTTACATATTCAGTAAAAAATGGCAGTGATGTCGAATTATTGATTATTGACGTAAAATTTTGACGCCGCGTTTGGGTCCCACCAAGGCGTCGCGTGTTCGATTCCTCGGCTGGCTAAATCCTCCATCACGACGATTGCAGTGGTTGTATGAAATTTTCAAGGTTATTCGTAGCCCGGGAATGTTTATCTTATAAAAAAAGAGTTAGTTGAATAATTCTTTTAAATAAATATGAATGTTTCTTTGTTTGTCCCGTTTGCATTCCTATACCATCATCCGTTTGCGATGAAACTTTGAAGATTTCTGTATATGATGGTGAACTCTGGAGTTAAGAAATTTGTATTAAAAAATTACGACAGATGGCACGCGAGATTTTGAAAATTGTGTTCATTTCACATAGTTTAGCGACGGGGTGGTAAGGCCGGAGGGGAAAGAAGGTGGAGGTCGGAATGCGAAGGAGGGAGGGGTATGGTGTGGAAGGTGATTGCATGAGTGGGGAAGAGAACGTTGGCGGGAGGGAAGGCGGACGGAGAACGCGAGAGGGGAAGGGGGCGAGGAAAGGGAACGGGGCGTGAACGGGGATGCACGGGAAAGGACACGTAGAGAGAAACAATTTATTTATTTGAGTAACATTGCAACGCATGCCGAATACTCACTAATGTTTCATAAAAGTGGTAATTTAATTGTAAATCCAGCGGTTATCATAATTTGGAGACTATCTAATTTTGCATCTAATTAAGCAAAATAAATAGCACCGATATTAATAAGTGATTTATAATGTATACAAGCCGATTAATATCGGTGACATTTATTCTTATCTTAAAAATAAATCTATTTATGTGAATAGAAAAAGCTACATTTCATGGGCCATTGGCAACATCATGTTAATTACCACCATTCTACTATTCCACTAAAAACAAGAAATTCTTGTAAACAATAAAAAAGACTTGATTTTACGACCAATCGGATGTGGGTTAACATCATTAATTTGTAAATCAATTTGCAGACAGAAGTTTATTGCTAATAATGGCAACCTTGAAATACCGGAAAAATATTAATAAAGCATTAAACTTGTATAAAATTTCATTTTATCGAAATGGCGTCGGGTTGCATTCAATTCCGGTAATTCTAGAGTCCGGATTCACTTTCAAACTGCAAATACCTGTGTATTTTATTGTTAACTAATGACTTGCCCAAGAAACCGATACACCTTATACCTTGTGCTGTCATTAGAAAACATTCTTGTGGTGCATTAGTGTCTTATTTCTAATTGAAAGTATACCTGCTCCATTGGTTTTAAGTCCGCTGCATGCATCAAACAACATTATTACAGATAATATATTTTTAAAGAAAGGCAAACATTCCCGGGTTACAAAAATTTTCTGACAATATGAATGCCTCCTACTAACATCGTTAAAAGCGGATAATGTTGCTTGTATAATGCATGTCTTCGCTAGCAGAGGATTGCATCCGCGACGCCCGGTTTGGAATTCGGATCATTTGGCTATGCCTGGAATTCCGATCATTTGCAAAGACTACGCCTGGAATTTCGATCGTTTGCAAAGGCTATGCCTGGAATTCCAATAATTTGCAAAGATTATGTCTGGAATTCCGATCACTTGCAAAGACTATGCCTGGAATTCCGATCGTTTGCAAAGATTATGCCTGGAATTCCATTTGCAAAGGCTATACCTGGAATTCCGATCATTTGCAAAGACTATGTCTGGAATTCCGATCATTTGCAAAGGCTATGCCTGGAATTCCGATCATTTGCAAAGGCTATGTCTGGAATTCCGATCATTTGCAAAGACTATGCCTGGAATTCCGATCATTTGCAAATGCTATGCCTGGAATACCGATCATTTGCAAAGGTTATGCCTAATAGTATAGATAGATATAAATGTGTAAGTACTTTATCACTTGTCTGAATTTGTTGACACAATCAGTAGTTAAAATTTTGAAAATGATACTTAAATTTAAAAAAGGAGTTCATTTGAACAAGAGTTACAACTACTCACAGACAGACCCACAATCGAAATGAGTACGTTTGATGATAATACTAGAGAGCAGATTGTGAATGATCTAAATTCTCTGTGATGTGATCCAACTAAATATTCAAAGATAAATTATCAATGATAAGTGGATTAACAACTTTACGCCTGAATTGACTTTATGGTTGTCTCAAGAGCGTGAAATTTGGCAGTTTTCCGAGGAAAACTTTATGGTTGAAATTTTAATGTGGATTTTACGGCTCTAGGCTTCATAAGAAGAATTTTAAAGTTAATTAATAATTTTCATCTCCAGCAACCATTTTAAAACATTCTGAAACTACCTAACAACATTATATATTGATCTCTGTTAGTAGGGTGACCTCGCGGTATAGAGATACCAGGGTACTCATGAAAAATGTGAAAGTTTTCAAATACTGTATGAGGTTTTTTTTAATTAATTTAGTTATTTTTTTTAACTTTAGGAGTAAAACCTCAAATTGTTGTATTTAATTAAATGAAGACAACATTAGCGAAACTCAATCGAAAGTCTGGAAACAGAAAAATCAGAAAATCTCTGGGTCCAAAGGTACAAATATCTTTTTCTGATTTTTCTGTTTTCATATTTTCGATTGAGTTTCACTAATATTGTCTTCATTTAATTAAATATTGTGTGAGGTACCTAGGAATAGGGATTTTTGAAGTGAAACTTCTATAGCCCCGTTGTGATTTGGAATTCGGATGAATTATTGGATAACCAACACCTCTGTTATAGGTCACCCCGAGTGGTCCGCTACGTTGAGGTGAGATTTATCCGGGTCTTGGCGGCGAATGCGTCTGCCCACCAGCTGCGTGGCAGGCCGGATCGAGAAAGACTGGTAGAGGGAGACCTTTTGACTCTCTCGACCTATCGCCTTGCACCGCAGTGGGAGGGATGGATTTATGTGTCCGTCACTCCTGGACCCACTGACTACCAGATTCTTACCCTCTTACCTTTTTCCTTCCTAGAATTTCCTCTCTTTCCTTTCCATTGTGATGCTTTGCACAGCATGAGAAGGGTTATTTTCTTTTCCCCGATTTCCACAACGATTAGTTAAAGTGCATCTTTCCGATTCTTTTCTGCTACTTTTTATCAGCCGTACTGTAATTCGATTTTTAATACACGGTAAGACCGGAATAGTGACAAACTTACATTAAAAATAGTGAAAAAAATAGGCTAATGTATGATTGTTGTTTCCAGGAGGAGCTGGATCTGACGGCGCCGAACAAGGCCGCCATGCTCGCGCTGCCCGCAGCCAAGAAGTGGCAGATCTATTGCAGCAGGAGGCCGGCGGGGCCCGCGCCCCAGGGGGACCTGGCGCCCAGGGCCCCAGACGACTACGTGCTCATCCTCAAGCAGATCTACAACGTGAGTTTAGTCTCATATTATGATGAGTGATGATGCTTATGGGAAGAGAGAATTTTATTTGCTAAAATCATTTTTAGAAGAAACATTGTTGATAGAAATAATTGTGAATGAAACATTATTAATAAAAATAATGGTGAGTGAAACGCTATTTTACATGGTGGGGAATAAAACGTTGTTGAAAGAAACGCTGTTGATGGAAATAATAGTCAATGAAACATTGTTGATAGAAACAGTGCTGAACGAATCATCATTGAAAGAAACAATGTTGATAGAAATAATGGTGAAAGAATCACTGTTGATGGAAATAATTGGAATTGAAAAATTATTGACAGAAATAATGGTGAAAAGACATGATTGACAGAAATAATAATATGTAATTATATATACTAATGTAATGAAAAATTATTGATAGAAATACAGATGAGTGAAACATTGTTGTCAGAAACATTGTTGATAGAATTAGTGGTGAGTGAAACATTGTTGCTTGAAATGATGTTGGAAGAAACATTGTTGATATGTTGCAAGGTGCAAGGTGCAATGGTGAAAGAAATATGTTGCAAGACATGTTTTTGTTAAAAAATTCTGGTTGATCGAAAAGCAAGTGCAAAAAATATTGTTTCTGCAAGAATCTTTGTTGATGGAAGTTTCAAGATTCTTTGGTAACTTGAGAAACAATGTTGTCAATGTAAAAATGCAAGAAAAGTTGATGTTGCAAGAATATTTTTGATTTTGCAAGAAACGTGGTGTCGATGGGATCATTGTTGATGCAAGAAACATTGTTATTGTAAGAAAAATGTTGCGTGAATGCAAAATATTCAAAAGACAACAAATTTGTTGTCTTTTCAATATTTCGCATTCACAATACAATTCAATACAATCCATTTGTTCAAATGTTTAAACATTATTGCAAAGTTTCTCGCAACAACAAAGTTTTTTCAACAATGTTTCTAGTAACAACAACACATTTCCGAGAAAAATTTGCTGGTACAAGATAAATATAGTGATCTGATAGTGAAATATATTACTCCTTTCCTTACCTGTGAATAATCAAGGAAGAGTATTTTTGACAAATAAGTTGCAATTTTGAAAATGGCAAATAAAATATTTTTCTGTTAATATTATAACATTGCTTGCCTGAATTCTTTACACAATCAGTTCCAATTTTGAAAATTACATTTAAATTCAACGCAAATTTGAGTTCATTGAACATAAATAATTTTGCGCAAGAATATTTCATATTTCTTGCAATAATCACTAAAATAATCACAATTCCAGACCCTGGCGGCCTGCGAGACCATGCCGGATGATGAGCTCCGCGATCGCATCGGTCAGATGGACGGGCTGAAGACCGCCTTGAGAACCTCGGCCCACTCCTTCGTTCTGCAATTCATAGAGCTAGAGGGGCTGGCCGCGGTGCTGGATGCGCTGGAGCGTATGGACTACCAGACTGCGCAGACCCCCCTGCACACTAGCCTGATCGGGTGTCTCAAGGCGCTCATGAACAACTCCGTAAGTTAAAAGCTGAATTAGGTTAGGTTAGGTTGGACCTCGGCACACTCCTTCGTGCTGCAGTTTATTGAGCTGGAGGACCCCCCTGCAAGCCAGTCTGTTCGGGAGTCTCAAGGCGTTCATGAAAAATTCTGTTAGTTAAAAGATGTGGTGTTTGCAATACAGTGCGTATAAGTAGATTGTTGTGATGTTTATATTAGGGAACAGACTGACGCTAAGAGACTGAGACATGCATTCGCACACATTTATAAGATTGGCAAGCATTCTTTCCTGCTTGCACACTATCTCTTTCACATACGTATTACGTAAGATGATGATCTCTCAATCGATCAATAATGAGCCTCTTCGGTGATGATTTCTTATTTAGTTCATCAAGAATATAAAGACATTCAGTATTTTGTATAAATTTTTAACACTATTTTCAATGCCACAGCAATTTTTTTATTACATAAGAAGAAATGTGTTATTCCCTTTAAATGCCGGAACGTATTTGGTGTACCGGCATACCGGCAGGCCACAATTTTTTTAGCAAAAAAATTAATAAAATAATCCTTTTCTGAAATAACTTTTACATTGTAAATAAGGTGACCGGCCAACTCGGAATGAAACCAACTCAGAACCATCTCAGATAAGTCATTTAGAGTGATAAAAAAATATATTTAAAAAACTGGTTAAATAGGTTATGTTAGGTTAGGGTTATCGGCTAATTTAAAATTATTTTTTTCATAGATTTTAATGACTTTTCAAGGAAGTGTTGAGTTGACATTATTTCCAGTTGGCATGGAACCGTAAATAAACTGTTGTTTTGTATTAGTTCATCATCATTCCAATAGATGTCACTGTGGGTTCCACATATTCGATTTTTCTAAGTGGTTGAGTTTGACAAGAAAAATCCTCATATAGTTATAAAAATATCTCAAAATCAAAATCAAAATCAAAATCCTCATATAGTTAAATCCTCATATCCTCAATCCGCGTTTTAACGCGCTAATTTTGTACGGCTAGCCTCCTAAGCACGTAAACACGCTTAAGGCACAGAACCGGTTAATTGACATTTGGCATAATAAATAGACATTTTAATGCTTAGAATCTCTTTAGAGAGATTGAAAACTGTTTGTTCACACTAAAATTCAATTATTTTGCTTAGTGTTTTGTTGATTTTGATTTGTTGATCTCTAATTAAAATTCTATCTCCTATATTTTGATTTGTTGATCTCTAATTAAAATTCTATCTCCTATATTTTGATTTGTTGATCTCTAATTAAAATTCTATCTCCTATATTTTGATTTGTTGATCTCTAATTAAAATTCTATCTCCTATATTTTGATTTGTTGATCTCTAATTAAAATTCTATCTCCTATATTTTGATTTGTTGATCTCTAATTAAAATTCTATCTCCTATATTTTGATTTGTTGATCTCTAATTAAAATTCTATCTCCTATATTTTGATTTGTTGATCTCTAATTAAAATTCTATCTCCTATATTTTGATTTGTTGATCTCTAATTAAAATTCTATCTCCTATATTTTGATTTGTTGATCTCTAATTAAAATTCTATCTCCTATATTTTGATTTGTTGATCTCTAATTAAAATTCTATCTCCTATATTTTGATTTGTTGATCTCTAATTAAAATTCTATCTCCTATATTTTGATTTGTTGATCTCTAATTAAAATTCTATCTCCTATATTTTGATTTGTTGATCTCTAATTAAAATTCTATCTCCTATATTTTGATTTGTTGATCTCTAATTAAAATTCTATCTCCTATATTTTGATTTGTTGATCTCTAATTAAAATTCTATCTCCTATATTTTTTTCCTTCAAAAATATTATTTTTACTTATAATATGCATGAAATATAATATACAGAAGTACCCAATTATAATTGATAATGATCACACCTCACTGATTTTCACTGAAATCGGCTTAAAAGTGGTGAATTTTTTTTTTAAAAATGTATTTTTTATCTCTTGGAAAATCACAAAATGCCCCACATATATGGAGACTCTACTAAATACAGCTCCATTAGTAATATATATAAAATTGTCAATGTAAATTTGCAGAATGGGCGAGCGCATGTGTTGGCACACCCCACCAGCATCAACACCATCGCACAATCCCTCAACGCGGATAACATCAAGACCAAGATCGCCGCTCTCGAGATACTCGGGGCCGTCTGCCTGGTGCCGGGGGGACACAAGAAGGTAAATAATTATAATTATATCTCGTACCCCTTTTCATCTCCCACTACCCTTATCGCCTCTTCCGAAGAAGAAATGAATCAAATTCCTTGTTAAAATAGAGGATATTACCATTCGTTGTTGCATGATGTTTGTATAAAGTCACCAAGCGTAATTTTTGTTGTTTTTTCCTGATATTATGAATAACAGTAAAAATTTAATTCTCACATAAAAGCAGTAATAGATAAATAAAAGTGAATTTAAAAAAATTGACTATGTTATTATTTTAGCTTGATTATGGCTGAAAAAGTAGCTGAAAGTTTAAAGATGATTATTTCGGAATCAACATTTTGTTGGTTAATTACTCTTACAGTATGAAAGCCGACAATATTATAGTCGCTACATATCTAATGGTTAAAACGGGTCTCGAATTGGTGTTTAACGGGGCATTTCAAAAATCAAAAAAATAAATTGAAGCTGATTGACCATTAGATCACAATTTTACATTAAAATTTCTGTGAAACCTCCAAACCTAAATGAACTCAATTCTAATATTTTTATTCTTAACCCCGATTTTATTTGTTATGTTACAGGTCTTAGAATCAATGCTGCACTACCAGAAGTACGCCTTTGAGAGGACCAGATTCCAGGGCATCGTCAACGACCTGGACCGTTCCACCGGCATCTACCGGGACGAGGTCAACCTCAAGACGGCCATCATGTCCTTCATCAATGCAGTGCTGAACTATGGACCTGGAGAGGAGAGCTTGGAGTTTAGACTTCATCTGAGATACGAATTCTTGATGTTGGGAATACAACCAGGTAATATTAAATAATATTAAATAATAATCATACATACAGTCTGAATAAAAATCAAATCATGAAAACTAAGTTTTTATACTACAATACATCTATTTTCAAATATCTTACAAAACTTTAATTTTTTTTTTGATTTGATTGAGTTTTGAACCTTCCTTCCCAGTGATCGGAATCAACTGCGCTACCAACCTTGCTAAAGTCCAATTTTTAAAACGGTTTCAAAATTTTTTTAAAACTATTTTGTACATATATGGTGATTGTTGGATTGAATCACCAATAAAAATTCTTATTTGTTGCTTTTCTTGAAAGAATTGAGCTTGTTTATGGATAAAACTATTCAACTAGTTGGAGATAATATTAATGATTCTAAATATTTGAAATATGAGATTGACAAATATGACGGTTTGATAGAAGGTGGCAGTAGCGAAATTGGAAAACGCGCACGTCCCGGTTAGACGAGAGGTCTGGGTTCGAGTCCCAGTTGCGACCATTGTTTTTTTTCTGTTTTTCTGTGTCTTGTTTTCTTTCATATTTTCATTTAGATTATAAGTGTTATCTTCTTCTTCAAAACTATTCATATTTATATTGCGTTTGTACAGGAACTAGCGTCACTGATCCCCTCGGCACCGGTGCATAGTCGGGAAACACGCCAAACACGCGCTCAACATTTATACACGGTTGACATTAGTCACATGAGAACGGGTCGTTTCTACGACTCGTTCTTGAGTTCAACAGCCCGGCTGTGGAACGATTTGCCGACTTCTGTGTTTCCTCCCTCCTACAATATGGGTCTCTTCAAGACCCATGTTCACTCCTTCCTCTCCTCAACAGCACCCTCCACACAGCATCTTCAAAGATGACATAGGCCCTGAGGGAAATTATTTCCCTCAGGGCCTCCTGTGTGGAGTTAACATAAAAAAAAAAAACAATTATTAATTAATTAATTCATCTTAATATGTTAAAGCATAACTTCCAAAAAGTGTTTATTCTTAAAATAATTTAACTAGCACCATCTACGTAAGAGCAGAATATGAATTCTTTTAAGTATTACCTTAAGAGTTATAATTTATGTTAATTTCAGAAAAAATGTATATTTGTCCGTGTGTTTGTGAGTGATTGCCACCAAAAGTTTATAGAATGCATCGTCAACGACAACAAGTCTATCTGCCGAGTTTCAGCTCGATCGGATGTCGGGATGTGGGTTAATTTTCACTTCCAATCCAGAAAATGAAAGTGAAATTCATATAGATTTATTTAAAATAGGAGAAAAACGAGCTGAAAAACTTGAGTGTGCTGCGAGGAGGATGCCAAGAACCAATTGAATCATATAATTTGTAATATTATCTTTTGTTTTCCAGTGATTGACAAGCTCCGTCTGCACGAGAACGAGACCCTGAACCGCCACATCGACTTCTTCGAGATGGTGCGAGCCGAGGATGAGAAGGAGCTGGGCCGGCGCTACGACAAGCCACACGTTGACACCAAGAGTGCGGGCGCCATGTTCGACCTCATCCGCCGCAAGCTGTCACATACGGCCGCCTACCCGCATCTGCTGTCTCTGCTGGAGCACTGCCTGCTGCTACCATGTGAGTTTACTCTTACACTTTACTGATATCAATCAGGTTATACGATTACCCCTGCTAAGTCACCAAATGTAGTGAACCACTTAGGGTGACATAAGGTAGAAGTGTTGGTTATCAAATAAATGGTTCCCGGGGACCATACCCATACCCGCCTCCCAAATTGATTCAATCAGATTACTCATAAACACCACAAAATCAATTATAATGCAGAAACCTGTGGTGAAATTTACAAAAAAATTTTGGATTACAAGTAAGATATTTCAAAATATCTAACAATGTACTGCACCGCTATGCTTCTCAGTGTTACTTTATGGCATATTTAATATGTAAAATACAGACACCTGTAAATAATATTTGATTCACAGAGTGCATTCGAATATTGCTCTCCTCATCTCAAAACTTAGTATTTGGAGATGTCTGACTAATCAACTGGACATTCATTTTGTAGAGATATCAGGTTAGGTTAGTGGCACAAGGACGCCAAGAGTACGAGCACCACGTTACAATGCTGTAATTCTAATGGTCC
Organism: Glyphotaelius pellucidus; assembly: GCA_936435175.1. Taxonomy (NCBI): domain Eukaryota; kingdom Metazoa; phylum Arthropoda; class Insecta; order Trichoptera; family Limnephilidae; genus Glyphotaelius; species Glyphotaelius pellucidus. The sequence goes on from OW386548.1 coordinate 36,239,727, forward strand.
GTCTGTTTGGCATAGTTATTGGAACCCCTGTCACATCTGACATCGTCACAAATCAAACAGCGCCATTTTTAATTTTATGACATTTACAACTTCATTGTTTAGAATTTGTAGTTTTGATGGTGATCAAATTGTGATCAGCCAACATAACGGTTAATGGAAATTGGACAAAGGCTGACACGGGCTAAAAATTGAATTTTTATTAGAAGTGGCAGTCAACTAACTAAATTGTCAAATGTGACAGTGGTTCAACTATGACTTAGTTTGCTGTGTGTCCAGCATTGTTCAACTTGATTATAAAAATTGTGACTTTAATATCGGCAAGCACTTCTCAGTATTTGATTTTGGCGTAGTGTTTCTGAGGTTTCACTCACACCACTCCAGCCATCAAAATATTGTTAGGTGATTTTTATAAATCAAAATAAATTTTACATTTTTTTTTTTGAAAAACCTAAAAATATGGGATAAATGGTGGATCCATTGGCTTTAAAAGAAAGTAAGCAGTTCTTATGTTTCCGGTTATTATTTGGAGATATGATATTAATTAAATAGAATTGCCGAATTTAAAACCGAACACCCGGAAATCTTCATTGTTCGAGTGGTTGTTATTAAAATATGGTTTTCTCGAATTCTACGAAATCGAATTTCACACTTCTTCACATCATAAAGTAATAACATTAACCACCGTACAAATACGAAACTTGAATAATGGTAGAAATATCGGCTTGTTGGGTTCAGCTACGAGAATTTTTTTAAATCGTATTATCTGCAAGGTGGCACAAAAGTCATCACCCTACCGGAAGATGCCATAATTTTTGCAAATGGCGGCAAATGTTAGTTCTGCTTTGACATTTCTGAAGTAAACAGTCACAAAGTCAACAAGACATGAATCGCTGTATTCTTCAAGAACACACTGCATTCTTTATGAGACATTTATTGTAAACTTGTTACAAGTTCAAGGGTGTGACTAAAGTGATACGCCAGAGGTACCAGTTTATCAACATACGACAGGTGGCGTTATTACATACTACCAACAGAATAGCATCACAACAAGCCAATTAGTAAAGATCTTTTTCAGATGTCGATTTGTGGATCCGTAAATGAACTGAGTGAACTACGTATCCACTGGGTGGTAAGCAGTTTCTCAGTGCAGCTTCCTGAAGTTAAAAGACCAACCGATGTGCCAAAGGATTGACTTCTCCAATTTAAGCCTACTACTCCCTTGTTCTACTTATACTTGGAACCATTTTATTAAATTTTCGTTTATTCTTCCAGTGGAATACAACCCTCACTCGCAACATTGGCTCCTCCTGGATCGAATAGTCCAGCAAATCATCCTCCAGTCCACCACCAACACCTCCAACTCCACCAGTTCCCAGGAGAACATCAACGGCACGGACAAATCATCCACTTTGTCCATCGACCAGTCGGAGAAGGGGAACGGTTCCATCAACAGCAATGGGAAGGTGAACAATCCTGATGTGACCCCAATCGACATCAATGTGGCGGAAATTGTGCAGCTGCTGGCCAAGGAAGAGGAACTGGTGGCAGCCAGGACAAAGGCAGAGACCCTGGAGAAGGAGAATACAGACGTCAATGAGAAGCTTGCGCAGAAGGTATGTTAAGAAAATCATTTGACTTCCCGTTAAAGTAACAGACTTCTCTAATCGAGTTTTTTTTTTTAATATATTTTTTAAACGGTTGAAAAATATGGCTCAAGTCTTATTTTTTTACTGTTAAATGTGTATTTCAAAAAAATATAGCCATGGTTTATAATGAAAATGATGAAAATATTTTAAAAATTTATTTTTAACATCGTTCTAAAATAGTCTACGAAGTAAATAATAGATAAACCATTTCAATAGCTTCGTTTTAAAATAAATGGCTGGCCTTGTTTTAAAATTTACAATAAATCTTTTACGAATGGTAGGAAAATGTAGTCCAATTTTTCGACCGCTATCAAGCAGAAAAATAAAAGTGGTCCATTTTTCGATCATAATCGCTCCAGTGTTCAAGTAATGCTTTAAAATTACATATAATTTTTCAATCTTATTAAGCTGTAACAGCAGTAGGTAATAATTACAAAAGCTTTTAAAATTTTCCCTAAATATATATGCAAACATGATTTTTCTGATTTCAGGAACGCGAATTAGATTTAAGAGCACAGGAGAAAGAAGATCTGGAGACCTCTGCCCAGAGGCTGAAGGAGCGACTGGAGAGAGAATCAGCTGCCCATGCTGATGCTGCAGCCAAAGCCAGGACGGCACAGCACCGAGTTGCACAACTTGAACACCAGGTAACAATACTAACAAATGTAGCTAATTTAACCTTCATCATTTTATTGATCATTGTTGTATGTTTGAAACAGGCAGGCTTCTAAAGCCCCTGCTGATCACAGATATAAACATCTAACAATTACTTACAATGCCACTAGCAAGTAACATCCCAATCGCGTGACTCTCGCCTTCGACAAGCCACATCTCTTCACCTAACTAGCTAGCTTTCTCGGGTATCTTGAGTATAAGGCATTACTGTAAATAAATACAGTACATCGCCTCAGTTCTTAATTGTCCAAACGACCATTATAGTTTTTGTTCAATTTCCACTTTAAAATGAAAATGAAAGTATAAAAAAATGATAGTTAATCACTTAACTATTAATTATTACCAATTAAACCTTTGCCTTTACCAAAATAGCTTTATCAAAGACCTATCATAATGTTTCATTGAAATAATTAAAGAAAACCGTCTCCTCCTGTAAAATTTTCTAATGGTCATTTGGACAATATTAAAAACTAAGGCGACGAGTACTATGACTTGAAAATCGGAATTAAAACATTTGACACGGAATTTGCGAAATTTTTTCACTCTTAAAGTAAATATGTTTGCAAGTGACGAAACAAAAAGCTAGAATAATATTAAAATCCACGATTTCCTTACCAAGCAAATAAGATACATTTTAGTATGCTAGAAGCATTTTTAGAGCAATTAATAATCCTACTAAAAAAGTAAAACCTGTTTTCTGTATTTCTTGGGCATTAATTATGTAACAATTTCTAGACATTTTGTTTTTGAAGTGGGGGAGGGGGAAAGCGCTTTCCCCCTCCCCCAAAATCATCCCTCCCACTACCCCCACCTAATTAATCTTTGGTACTTGCATTTAATTTTTAAGTTAGTTTTAATCCTGCTCGTGAAGGATACGGTTATATCGAAACCGGTCGCGGAAAAATTAAATTTAAGCAACAAATGTACATTGGAAAATAAAACTCTTCAAAAACAAAAAATTAAAACCTATTAATATTTTGTTTCATCATTGAACCTAACAAACTAATTTGTACTGACATTGTGTGATGTTTTTTAGGTTACACAAGAACGCGCTGAAAGACTACGATTTGAAAAACTTGTCAGCGAAGGCAGTATACCTGATGACGCTAAGGTTAGTTAATTTTACAATAAAATGCTTTTAAATTGACTAATTGTGTTGAGTGTTTTTACTTCTAATTTACTAATTATCTCTTGGCTGAAAATGGTGCGACGCTTAAGTCGGTAGCATAATGTCAATCACTGACCGACAGTTACGTGACAATGTCATAGCGCTACGCCAATTTTGGTTGAGTACAGTCGCCTTCGATTAGTTAAGTTGTTTTTATTAATATCATATTCATCAAAGACTGAAAACAATGTCTCCAACATTTTAAGTTAGCATCCCATCTTTGTATAAATTACTAGATCAGTCCCAAAGAGGAGGGCAAAGACGCACCTCCACAGCAATGCAGTAATAATCCACTCTCTAATTATTCATTTTATGCTGACTGTACACATTCATTTCCAACAGTTCACACTGAATGCTCTCATAGAGATAGTAAGCACATTGGTCGACCAACGATGTAGCGCTGGCGAGCTGGACCAAAGGTCTTCATGGGTGGCGCGTTGTGATTTGCGCGCTGCTGACTGTCAACGTTGCACAACAGCTCTTCATTTATTCACCTTCATTCATTCACTTACAAATTACCATATGCTACCGACGTATTTCCAGCCTAAGATTCTTTGTATATAAAAGATGTAAAGAGGTGATTTTCTATTTGAACATTTCGTTAACAATGTATTTTTTTTTATTTCAGATGACTACCCTCAAATCAGAATGCTTCACCCCGCCCCCACCTCCGCCCACACCTCCCTTCGCCCCGCCTCCACCTCCCTTGTGTCCCGGTGGTCCCCTCCTGGGTCCCCCGCCTCCCCCGAATCCCCCCTTCTCCGCCCCCGGAGGACCCCCTCCCCCACCGAGAGAACAGGTCAAGAAGAACATCCCGCAGCCTGGCAATCCCCTCAAGAGCTTCAACTGGAGCAAGTTGCCTGATGCGAAGCTCCAGGGGACCATTTGGTGTGAGATTGACGATTCAAAACTTTACGACGCGATGGAACTTGATACGATCGATAAAATGTTCTGTGCTTACCAGAAGAATGGAGTTGCCGTAAGTAAAAATTTTAAATTGTGTATTTCCATTTAAAGTTTACTCTTATCCTTTGGTGGAGTTGACTTGAAGTTACAGAGCAGCCGTGAAGAATCTATGCATTTTACCATATTCTTCAAAATGGATGAAATATATTTTCAATAATTTTTGCTGACATTACATAAACTGATGAGTTTGATCTACTACTCTACCATTGATCTCTAACCCCTATTTAGATGTACAGTCGAGGGCACCCACCACTTTCCCGAACCGTTTTAAGGACCAGATTCGGTCCCTCAATCGGTTCTCACATCAAGACTCTACATTTATTTTTAAAACGAAGCTACTATGAAATGATTCTAAAAGCCCCCGACTGTCCCTAGACGGCACAACATACATATATACATACCAAAAGAGACAGCATTTATTTAGAGGAATATAAATTAGAAAGTAAAAGCAATTCAAACACGTTCCCACGGCAGTACAACACAAGAGCAGCATATAGGGCTTCTGGCAAGCCACAGGCAGTCCTGAGGATAGACAGTGAGCAGTGGAAGGAAAGTAGGTCCTTCAAACCCCTTCACACCATCCCCGGCAGTACAGTGGCCAGACGTGACCCCTATGAAGATGGTGGGATAGTGGAGAAGAGACTTCTGAAGAACCCAGGAGACTAAGTAACTCACTCCAGCCGAAGTCAAGCTGTCCCCAACATTTTTACATGTATCATTTATCAGGAGAATTCATCATTTTTATTTTGTGCTCGGCTAAAGAAAGACTTGCCGGCTTTTGTAATTCTAATGGATCTTTTTAATGGCTCACTCTTTCCATTCTTTTGAATGGCATACTGTAAAACCTTCATATATTATGTAGTTCTACATGGTTGAAAACATTTTGAAGGATTGTTGTTGCTTTTACAGAATGACGGCTCCATTGAAGACCTCAGACAGCTGGGAACCAAGAGCCGCACCAAGATTTTATCAGTTATTGATGGACGCAGAGCACAGAACTGCACCATTCTACTTTCTAAACTCAAAATGACCGATGAAGAAATTTGCAGGTACATATATATTATTATCGTCATTCACATCAATATGGATTTCGTCAAATGAGTTAAGAATCCACTTACTTTTAACCTTTTAGCCGCCCGTCCGTAAACAAAGGTTAGAGGGTCCCACACGAAACTATTTAAGCTTTTTTTATATTATCTCATTATTTAATTTCTTTAGTACTTAGAGATTTTATTTTAATACCAAAACAATAACACGTGTTTATGTTACACATTTGAAAAGTCTAAATACAATATCTTCATACATTGACGCATTATTTGAAGAATAAAACTCCCGACTCACCGTAATTATTATATTGGTGATCTCAACAATGCTTGTATGTCTCTGAAGCATCTGGATAATGTTGAAATATTAATTAATATGCTTTGATGTTTTTTCTAGAGCAATATTGTCAATGGATAGCGGTGAACAGCTCCCAATCGACATGGTGGAACAACTCTTGAAGTTCACCCCGAGTGCTGAGGAGACAGCACTGCTCGAGGAGCACCAGGATGAACTAGACAACTTGGCCAGAGCCGATCGATTCCTCTATGAAATATCCAAGTAAGTTATCCTACTTTGCAAATGTGCTTCAGAAAATTATTTCAGACGGATTTATTGTTGGTTGCATTGTTTTGCAGTTCTTAGAGAATCACACCGACAAGAAAATACCATTTTTCAGAATGCAGCACCACCAATGTGACAATTTTCCAAAAGTGATATAATTTCATTTGAATTGTGATCATTTTCTCCAAGTGTGATCCACAGCATTCCAAATATTAGTTAAAATGTTCGTTTTTTGGATGCCTCGTATTATGTCTCGATGCCTCGTCTTTTGGTTTTTTCCCTTCCTGAACAATTATTTGTTTTATGTTACATTTTAGTGTTGCATGCAGAGTAGAGATGGGTAAGTTCTGCATTTTGCCGGAGGCCTCCGAGACGTGCTCCGGACCTTGGATCCGGAACCCGCAAAAGAACTTGAACGCATGATCTGCTCCCGACTCACGAAAGGCTCGGACCGAGATGCACGGGTTTGACCTTAACCAGCGAACCTGCGACTCGAGTGCGAGTGGCTCGAACCGCCGGGTTTACATCTCTTTGCGGGCTCTCAGAAGCATTCACTAATCGAAACTGAGCACTAATATCAAGCAAAAATACAAATACATACAAACAAAAGATATTCATCGCCATGGCACTACTTCCTGGGGTGCCTCCTCAAATGTTCTCTGCAGGCTGCAGTCCCTCGCCTTGTCTCCAGTCCTTCATCCTTCCTGTCCTGTTCCAATCTTCTTCCACAGTGTCCATTCACCTCTTCCTCAGACTGCCTCTGGGTCGCTTTCTCAGGGCACCTTTGACACATTTGATCACAACACAGGATATAATACACAATATTAAGATTACAAGATTAAATTACACACTTTAAATATAAACATGAATCTTCTTCTCTCCTAGGATCCCCCACTACCGGGAGCGTGTACGATCCCTCCTATTCAAGAAGCGTTGGGGCGCTAGCAGCGCTGAGGTAGCGGCACGAGCGGCCGCGGTGCTGAGGGCCTCAAGGCAGGTGGCGCGATCACGCCGGCTGCGAAGACTGCTAGAAATAGTGCTGGCGCTGGGCAATTACATGAACAGGTGGGCACTTAACTTAAAAATACCAGAATAAACAAGTAACTAGAGTTATTGATCCCTTCTCTGCTGGAAACATTCCAAACTGGTTGTTTCTGTTGTTATTATTATTGTTGTTGTTGGTACTGTGAGATGTGGTGGACCTCGAAAGCCAGGAGATGGAATTGATCTCGACAGCTATGAGATGTGGTGGATCTCGAAGGCTACATACTGCGGTGAGAGGGGGCCCGGCAGTGCATTGCCGTGGGCTCGAATCTCGATACTACACTGGAGTTATCACAGCTACTAAACTATTGACGGTTGCACTAGACTGTACACTGACCTGACTTGAATTGACTGACTGAACTGCGTCTGCCCGATGCTGCCTTTTATAGCACAGCCGACGGTGCAAGTAAGTTCGAGAACGGCTGGTAACTTAGTGTGAATTCACCACGCAACTCAAATGTTCTGCCGTCGAATTGCGAGGCATTAGTAACGGTCGTGACCCTTCTGAAATGTCCGGGTTTTAACGGCCGGCGAACAATGTACTTTTGACGAGTATTCAGTACCTCTAGCAATGTTGGTGCAACTCTATGGCGATGCAATAATTTTGTGCAGAGTGGGTACATATCTTTGTGGTTGAATATAGGCCGCCATACATCTATGAGAACTTTGGATCTTCTCACTCTGTTAATTTTCTCTCATTCTGTCCATATAATATGTATGTATATCTTCTCCGAATAGTGGAAGAAAGTTGTTGGAGTTCATAATGGAATGCCGAGGTTGTTTTAGCCAGTAGACGGCATCAGGAGTCACTCGATTCAGTACAGATTTTCATCCAGGAAACAAATCGATTAGGCAGTCTTCTTCAATGTTTTGTAATTTGATTTATTAAATATAATCCACTTACATTTTGTGTATAAAACTGCCTATCTGTTTCCAGAGGTGCTCGTGGCAATGCCTCAGGATTCCGCCTGGCCTCGCTCAACAGATTGGCCGACACCAAATCCAGTCAGGCGCGCAATACCACACTGCTGCACTACTTGGTGCAGATACTGGAGACTAGGGTAAATACCGACTTGCTTTGATCAATTTAACAACTTATTCAATTTGGTATTCTCTGAGCTGTGCCTTGATCACACATAACAAGTACTCTCGGCCGAGTGCTCGGTACATGTAAACACATCACCAAGTGCTCTGCCAAGTTAAAGGGCGAGACAGTGACTTGGACCCTGTTCTATTTACTAGACCCACTGCCGCGCTTCACCGCACTGATTCGCTTGCCCACTTGGCAGGTATAAACATGCTCCCAGTGCGTATTCGCCACTTGGCACACTCATGTCGCTCGCAGTAATTTATTAAATTATCTTTTTGCGACCCATTGTCTAGCTAGTCTGCAGCGTTAAAACTAAACTAACTGACTAAATCGGTGCTAAGTTAAAAAATAAGTGTAAACACCTACTTATCCACCCAACTCTTTCGGCATAGTATCATTTTGCTATCTCGCCCAATTACTCGGTACGTGTGATCAAGACATCAGGATTACTTCCTAGTGGCCCTTTACATTAAGGTTTTACTGTGATTTGGGATGAAGGAACAGTAATAGTCAAGAGACTGAAATTTTTACACAATGCATTTTTTTTTTAATGTACATACATATTTATGGCATACTGAGATCTTGGATTGCATCATAAAAGTTGTACATATAACTTTAACAAGAATTTTGTTAAATAAATACGAAGTAATGTTTTTTTTTTGTTAGTGCGGTTGGTTGGCTGTTAATCGCATAATGTTCACGATGACAGTCTGAAACTTTGAAGAAAAAAAAATTTTTGTTTGAAAGTTGTTTTAATCAAAATCTTTTCTAATCTTATAAAATCACAGTTCAAGGACGTGCTCCTTCTGGAAGAGGACCTCCCCCACTGCCGAGAGGCCTCAAAGGTGTCCTTGGGCCAGCTGGAAAAGGACATGGCCACCTTGAGGGCCGGCCTGGCAGACATCCGCCGCGAGATGGAGCACCAGCGCTCTCAGCAGAGCCTGCAGCATGACAGATTCTTGCCCGTCATGGAGGAATTCTACTCCGGGGCCAGCTGTAGGTTCGCGGAGCTGGAGGATCAATTCCAGGTAAGGAATGCATTAATTTGGCCTACAAGCAACCCTTATAGAATAGGCATATGAAACTACTAGTAAACGGTTCGCCGCTGACTCTGCTAGTCCTCCGTAACCGAAAAAATTGCCCATACAAAGTAATCGGAAAACATTTGAAAATTTGTTCCTGAATTTCACAAAATAAAATAAAACATGAATTTTGGCGAAATTTTTTGCCAGTGCATAAAAAGAGGCATTACCCAACCGTGAATTTCATCCTTATGCCATCTACAGGGGCCGATAGCGCGTCTATAAGTCGTACTTAGTCTCCTCCCAGATTGGGGGGTGTGTGGACGTCTCTAGACTCCGCGTCGCTTTGTTCTGGGCAATCGATTTTAAATTTCCATGTTATTATAATAAACAATGTGTAAAAAAAGAGTTAATATTTTTTACAGGCCTTTACGAAATCAAACTATGAAAAACAACTCTCAAATACCTTCTCCAACCTTTCCAAAAACTTTTTCTGAAGTATTTTTAAATGCCTCCCAAAAAGAGGCGTGGATTCTGTTGTCGAATTTCTCTAGGACTAGTGGATTCCCTTAATAATGAATGTAATGTCAGTCGGTAATTTGAGCGGTCATGCTTTTATGCTTCAAAATTTTAACAAAATTTCAAATGGACCAGGAATCAGGGTGCAATAAGAATTTTTCAAATGTCAAAAATTCTAAATGGTGCTGAAGGTTGTTTTGATGATCATCAAAATTTGAAACACCTCAACTTGAATAAACCTTTACTACTATACTGTAACCACATCTAATTACTTCTTCCGCAGGACATGAAGTCCCGTTTCGAGGGAGCCGTGCGTCTGTTTGGCGAGGATGCGGCCACCACTCAGCCGGAGGAGTTCTACGGCGCGCTGGAGGCCTTCCTCACGGCACTGGCCGAGGCGCGCGCAGAGAATCTGGCCACCAGGAGAAGGCAGGAGGATGACGAGAAGAGGTTGAAGCAAGAACAGGAGGTAATAATTATACTGTGCACTTTATGTGTTGTTATTAAGATAGCTTAGCTGTGACCGGGAAGTCGGAGTCCTTCGTTGAACTTTGCAGGTGTACCAGAAGAGCAATGAATTCAGTTCATCGAGTCTAGGAAATTCTCATGGATGGAGTATGTTGCTCACCATGTATTAACATATATCAAGATATGCAGGTGTTCATCAATTTTAAATTATGATTTATAATGTTATGCAGTGTATGTTATCTAACTCTAAATAATTACATTTTGTTGACAGAAATCAAACAAAATAACAGTAAAATAATAACATTTTATGAAAAAATACTGTTAGCTTTTTGCCATATCCATATTACTGAATGTTATTTCAAAGATATATAATATTCTATCAAATATAGTACTTAACTAAAAACACCTGAATTTTGACTTATGGCAGTGTGGTAATAATTACAACTAGCAGTTAAAAACCCTCTCCGCAGGTTTTTGCTGCTAGGCCCTGCAGGCGGCTTTTGGTTCGGCTTCGTCCAGTTTGAGTGTGGGTGACCATTTTATAAATCCGATAGGAACTGGTTTCAAAAATAGCCGTTTCCTCGGATCCAGTGACAGCTAGTCACCGGGACAAAGTAACCGCGTCAGGCAATGACGTCATAATATATAATATATAAACGTGTGGTATTATTATTCATAACTGCCAGTTACAATAATAATCATATTATCCTTCTCTCCATACCTGAAGAGGTCGACGAAAGTACAAATCCAATAGTACTTATGCCTGCCAGTGGACGCTCCTCACGCTGCTGTTAACGTAAATGGTGCCATCTTTTGGCATTATTGGCTACTTGCTTGAATTCGGTTCTATTACAAAAGTAGCTTTTTAACAAACTTCCAGTACGGCGATGGTTTTGCATAAACACATATTTTGTTGCAAATGCTCCGAAGGCGTAAATAAACAAATAAACAATAAGCGGCGTCAGAGATGTATTCAAAGTTAGGTTCTTAAATTTCAACTGTACAGACGCAAGGCAATTAAAAATGTCCAATAATATTATTTGGATGATTTGTTTATTGCCATTTTTGTGAAAAATCATCTCAAGGGCGCTGTACAAATTTTTAATATCTATGATGCTGTTTTACTTCTAACCATAGACTAGACAAACTATTAAATTAACTTACGGCTAACAGATTACACCGGTTTGTCGATCATTAGCATTTAACTATGTGTATAACGCATTTGACTAACAAACGTGACGCTGCGTTAAAATGTACATACGATATGTTGGTTACACTCTATCACATCATTCCATATATATTTCTAGCTCAAAAAACGCACAATGGAGAGGAAGCAAGCGTCTAGTCTTTTATCATCGGTATCCAAGTCCCTCGGGCTAAGCAAGTCCTCAAACCAGTCAAACGGCTCGGCCAACGGCACCACCACCATCCACATCAACGGAGACAGCGGCAAGGACACCGTCGGCTCCAACGGCCAGGCCAAGGGAGAGTTTGACGACCTCATATCGGCCCTCAGAACCGGCGACGTCTTCGGCGAGGATATGGCCAAGTTCAAAAGGGCCCGGAAGGGATCCAAAGCCAGCGGCAAGGGAAGAGATTCCCCACCGAGAGCCATCTGCAGAGAAGACTCGAGAGAACGGGCGCAAGTCGGAGGAAGAAATTAAAATTATTCTAACCACTCCAAGTCACCATTATGTTTAATGATGATTATGTAAATACAATATTATTTATAATACTTTTTTATTATTATTATTGCTTGAACAAACTTTATATTAAAAAGCATTGATCTGAATGTACTACTATTGATGAATAGTGGTAAAAAACAAAAAGTATTTCTAAGATTTTAAAACACATTTTAGTCATCTTGAAGTTTAATGTATTTTTCAAATATGCAACCAAAACAAATCAATATTGATTGAAATATATTAATGAAACGTATTAAACATTAATTTAAAATTTTCTTTTTTGCATTCAATATTCTTCCGAATTAAAGTATAGTAATAAAAAAAATTATATGACAGTCCGATTTCTCGGTGTTTAAAAAAATATTATTATTTTATAATTGCATGTGAAATGAATAATTAGTTTAATATATCAAACGTCCAGTTGATTAGAAAGTCATCTCCAAATTCCAAGTTTCGAGATAATGAGCAAAGCAATGTTCGAATGCTCACCATAAATCTAATATTACGTAAATAAGCCTGTACCTACAGGCATAATGGTTCGGTACATTAGTATGACATTTTGAAGTATCCTACTAGTAACCCAGAAAACATCAATATTTCGTTTATTTCTCTACAAGTTTTTCTGCATTATAATTGATTAGGTGGTGTTTATGAGTAATCTGATTATTGTCCAGATAGAGAGTACATTTTTACAAATAACTGCAAACTCAACTCAAGTTTCGATTTTTTGGAGATGTCTGACTAATTAACCGTACAATCGATATTGCTAGTATGTATTTGAATGAAAACATTGAGAATTGTAAACTTGGAATTGATTCATAATTTGTAATTTTATGTTCCTGTTGTCTTGGGAAGGAGAATTGAACAATATTATTATTTTAAATGTCAATGATTCATTTAAACGAAATATTAAAGAATTCATTGTTCCATAAGATTAAAAGAGATTCATTGGTATGTTTTGAATCTCAAAATAAGGAAATAATGCTAAAACTAAAGTAATGAATTGTTATGTGACAATTTTAAATACAAATAATATTATATCTCATAATGAAATAAATTGGTTTTGTATATTATGTATTGATAAAATTTGATAACATTTTCTGGGTTACCAGCAGTGAAATAATATTGAATTAACCATGGAAAAAGTAGAATGGTAATGAACTAAATACTTCTACATTTAAAATTAGTTTTTTTAGGAAATGTTGCCATAATGTTGTAATATGTACTAATATTAATTTTGAAAATATTTACGTGTCAGATATTTTATCTATTCTGAATATTAGCTTTTCACAATTTTATTGATAATATTATATTACTATTAGTCGTCATATTGTGAAGATTGTTAGTGTATCTGTAGATTTCCATTTTAAATATTATATATAGTACTGTAATGATCAATGTGTAGAATGTCTGTTAAAACAGAATGTGTGTGTTTTTTTTATATCTATAAAAATAAGTTTTTACAGTCAAGATTTTTAATGCATTATTTCTGCTAAAGTTATTGCCGATTCGCAAAACAATGTTACCGAAAATTGTAAAACAATAATTTATAATATGAATATAACCATCACTTTCGTTTATCTCATGGTGGGATTTGGCCTCATCCAAAAGTGTTCTCTACTGGCTGCGGATCCTCGCCATATACCCTCAGCCATCATTCCTTTTCCAATCATCACTTCTTCCTATTCCAGTCCTCTTCCTCGAAGTCTATCTACCTTTTCCTCAGTCTGCCTCTGGAACCGTTCCCCTTGGGAACCCACTTGGCCACAATTTTTGGTGCATAATATCAACATGAGAATCGAAATTAAGAGATACTTTTGCAACTTTTTTACATATTTTATTAACAGAATCTGATAAATTTTCATAATTGAAGAGCTGGATGCAATAACGATTCAATTGCGCACACGCTGTTTTTGCTCCCATCGCCAAATTGGTATCTCCAATCCCTTCTTTATCTGCTGTGTAAATAATACTTTTGTAGGTTATACACACAGAGAGAGCTAAATGCAAAAATTTGAACACTGGTTACAACATAGATTCTCAACCTTTTTTTTGCCCCCCCCCCAACTGCCCCATCCTATCCCATTACGCCCCCTCCGTTGCGGGGGATATGGGATGGGGGCGGGATGGGACGGATTTCTCTTAGTCTCCTACCGCTCCCCTGAAAGCCTGAAACGCCCCCCAATTTTCTCTTGGCCTTCTACCGCCACCCCGAAGGTCTGAAACGCCCCCAGGGGGGGCGTTATCGAGTTACAAGTTGCAAGTGTATAGATAATACGCCTTTCAAAAAACTTTTTCAAATAAGTTGTCATTGCATCCGACTCTTCAATACCTTTTTTGCAAGTCCGTTTTCATATCGGAATGGATTGTGGTAAAAATGTCTTTATTTGTAATATACGAGAGACAAAAATATATCAACAGGGACACTTTTTCGAATAGAATTTATTATAATACATATTCACAACGCAGTAAATTAATAATCCTTGATATTTAAATAAACTTTGCGACTGAGATAATTGTAATCAACACCTAATAATATTAAACGATGTCTAATAATTGAATAAAGGACTTTTTTGCATAATTTTTTTAATAGAAGTAAAAATATCGTAGAACTTTTTGTAATATTTGAATTTATATAAATAGCAAACGGCACAAACCATTTACAAATATTTTAAGTAATGGCTGAATGATAAAATGTTGCCTTTATATGCAGGAGATGTTGTTCTTAGAATATAGTAATTCAATATAGGTACATAACATAAATAGCTTTTCGACTTTACAATTTTTTTTATGCTTACCTCATTCCAACACATTTTTCAAGTAAAATCTTTTATATTCAAAATTCTATCTTTGTGTTTAAAACAAAACAGTAATTCAAATTTTTGTTAACCTTTTCGATGCCATGCACATAAAACATGGACATCTGATGCCACGGACATCAATTTTTGTATGGGACTTTTAACCATTCACGCAATAAATGCTATAAACTGGTCGACGAACCTGTAACTCACGTCTATTGACCAGAGCCAGAAAAGCGTTTAGTGTATTTTTCAAATGGCGCACGTCATCTTTTGTAATTTTCCAAGTCTATCATTCAACCTACATCAATACATAGTTAACTGAAGACTTGACGCTGAGACGATCTTTCAAATAAAAATTAATGGCCTTAATTGAACAATTCATTACTGTTATGTTGCTAAAAGAATGAGGCATCAATTAATTAATTAGAGAATTTGTACACGGACGTTGATCAGCTTTTTTTTTTAGACTGGATGTACGAGTGATTAGAGAGAAGCGTACATAATAAAACTTGAAAAGATTGAGTTTAACACGTATATGATACATATTCAATATTGTAATCAGTAAATAAGTAGTCCAATTCAAAATACGTATCTTTAACTAACAAAGTGCTTTCATTTTCTGAACAAAGCTGCAAAAATTGCTTAAAAATCAAATATTATCTTTACCATTCTTTAATAATAATATATTATGTAAATGTATAGTTTTATGTGTGAAAGAATTTTACATGAAAGGGTGAAAATGTTTCATTACTGAACCCAATTTCGAAACAAAGTTAATTTTTTCTAATATCGTTTGCATCTTCCAACTACACTATAAATAAACAGTTAAAATCAAATCATTGCTCGACATACGTTGGAAGTTATTTATTTAACTTTCCTATAAAAAGTAAATTGTGGATCAACAAAAGAAAATTACAAAAATGTAGATATATCAGATCAAGATCTTAAAAGTATACACATTTAAACAGGTTCCAATCATTCTTCCATTTAAATTTGTTATCCATCTGCATTTTATCGGGATCTTTATTATAAACAATTTTTAGATCATGACTTTCGTAATTTTAAACTTACCCCAACAATTTTATGAATCCTCCACAATGGAATTGCTAAATATGAAATACAACTAATAAAATACAAATAAATATGAAGAATAAATAAGTCTGGTTAACCTAGTTATTTAATTAATTATAACAATTAAGACTTTTAATACATAATGCAAATCATAATGTCACAACTACAACGATCTTTTGAAAATATGCATTTCTGCTCTAAATTGTTAAAAAAAAATTGGTTGTCTGTAAAGTCGGTTAACGGACGATAATTTTACGTGATAACGTCATATAATAGTGATGGAGTGGAAGAGAGATAGATGCGTCACAAGCCGAATGCTTAGGCCGAACGCTTGCACGTTCGGCTCAAGCGGAACGTGACAATGAGTCATGCTTTTTCGCGAGTGCGGCCGGCGTTCATCGATTTATAAGACGTTATCACGACAAAAACAGCTGTATTCGAAGTATTTAAAGTTTGGAACAACAATATTTCTAATTTACAATTTTGGAAACCACCATATTCTTGCAGATGATATAGAAATCAAATATGCAATTGCTGAAACCAACAAGTTTAATTTACAATATTGGACGTCAATGTTTACAATTAAAAGTTTTGGACACCAGTATTTTTAATTTACAGTTTTGAGCACCAATATAATATGTACTCAACAGTTTTGGACACCAATATTACATGTAATTTACAGTTTTGTACCCCAAATAAAATGTAATTTACAGTTTTGGATACCAATAATTTATGTAATTTACAGTTTGGAGCATAATCTAAGATTAGACTGACTTATTGAATTGTAAAATATTCGCACAGTTTTGGATTGAATTTACTCTCAAGTAACTTTTGATGTTCCACACTTTTTTAATTTAATATTATGGAAGTGTGGTTGGCTTTTGTATTTTTGTAAATATTTTTAATATAGTAGAAATATACATGTTAATCACATATTTAGTGAAATACAATATTAAAAAATACTAAACTCTTTCATTTCATGTAAATATATATATATATATATATATGTATGCATCCAATACTCTTCACCTAAAACTATAATAATGATCTCTTTTGAAGCACAAAAAATGTAAAAAAAAAACTTATGTTCCAACTCATTTTGCACATCTCTCTTTAAACACCTCAGAATTATGCATCAACCAGGTACATAGTGTCTGGAAATTCATAGTACATGCTTGAAACTTGTCTACATCACATTTGGAGTCGATGTTGTAGTACAGGGTGGCGCAATAGAACGTGCATATTGCGTCATCTTTTTTTGCAGGGTATACAACGCGCGGACGGGGGGTGCCTAGCAGGATTGGATAGAGGTAGTAGCCATGAGTCAGTTTGACCGGAAGCGTCGCGCATTTTGTGTTCGCGCGTTTTACGAGAACATCTCTGCATGGCGACTCTATGTACTGAATATGAATTACAACAAATTCGCGAAGCCCTGAGTACAAATTTAATTAAAATATGGATATAGCGTTTTGAATAGTCCAGTTCGACTCGGAAGAGATCGACGGCTTTACAGTTGTCGCGACGTAGTTTTCAACGAATTTTAAACCTAAATCTCAAACTGCATCCATAAAAGCTCCAATTAACACAAGAATTGAAAGACCAAGACTTCGGAGCAAGGTTGGCGTTTGCTGAAGAAATGCTTCACCGATTATCCAATTTGGACAATATCCTTTTTTCTGACGAGGCTCTTTTTTCATTTAAATGGGTTCGTAAACTGTCAAAATTGTTGTTAGCAGTGAAAATCCGAAAAACACAAAAAACCGCTGCATTGCCCTAAAGTGACTGCATGGGCAATCTCACAATCTCAGCAAATCTCAGCAATCTCGAGCAAAGGAATTATTGGTCCTTTCTTTTTTGAAGATTCACGAGGATGAAACGTCACTGTTAACACCGACCGTTATGTTGCGATGTTAGAAGGATTTTTTACTCCAGAACTACTCTGTTTCAACAAGACGGAGCTACCAGTCACACATCAAATGACTCTATGGCGGTTGTGGGATAGATGTTCCCAGCCAGACTAATTTCTAAAAGAGGTGGTATCCCATGGCCCCCACGTAGCACAGATCTAACATTTTCTGACTTTTTCTTGTGGGGACACCTCAAAAACCAAGTCTACATCAACAACCCGAGAAACTTCAGTCAGCTGAAGGAGAGTATCCGTAGTGAAATGGCAGCAATCACACCAGCTTTACTGAAGAGATTTTTCACTAATCTCCGCTCGCGATTAGAGGAGTGCCCTTTCAGAGAGGGCGGTCATTTAGACATTGTTATTTAAAAAAAAATAAACTTCATTAAATTACCTTATAATTTTTATATTTTATTTCAACTATCCTTATAGTATTTATTTTTTTAATATGTGTTTAAAATATGCACGTTCTATTGCGCCACCCTGTATAACTGTTTTGTTTCAAGTAAATCGAGTCAGAAATTGGAAGTTTTTAGATCAGATTTGAAAAAAAATCTGTCGCCAGGGGGTATGTGGAAGTGTAGTTCCACCCCAAAAGTTTTATTTTTTGGTTATCAATGAAGTAAAAAAAAACGATATGCTCAGATCAAGAATAAAAGGTTTTTTGGTTTTTATTTTTACATTAACCCCACCCTCTAGGCCTAGGCCCATGAGCAAAATAATTTCCCTGAGGGCCTATGTTATATATGGTGATATTACGTGGAGGTTCTTTTTAAAGAAAGGAAGGAGAGGAAGTTTTGGGAAGGAAAAGGTATGATGGATGGGTAGGAATCTAGGGGTCAGTGTACCCAGAAGTGATATATCATTTATTATATTTTACAATCACTCAAATTCACCAATCAATTATTGCACATCTGCAAGTTTATCTGCACAGTATAGCCGCGACCGCGTAAAAATGTCGACCCACACAATAATTATTTTCAATTTACGAAATAGTTTTCAAACCAAAACTACAAACAGCACCCACATCTCTTTGACTCCTAGAAAACCTAAAAGTATAAAAAATGATTCCATGATAACTCAGAAACATGCAGTTTCCACACCCCCTTGAAAAGTCATTAAAAGTTATGAAAAAAAAATTATAAAAAGTAGCCTATAACCTAGCCTAACTCGCGCATTTTTTTTTTTTTTACATGGCTCCACATAGGAGGCCCTGAAGAAAATAATTTCCCTCAGGGCATCATTGGGGATCTTTGGGGATGCTGTGTGGAGGTTTTTTTAAGGAAAGAAAGGAGAGGAGAGTTCTGGGAAGGAAAAGGGTTTAAGGGGTGGGTAGGAATCTGGGGTTCAATGCGTCCTGGTCATCCGCCTCCAAGACCTAGACAAACCTCACCCCATAACCCGGGCACCCCTGCTAAATCACCAAACGTAGCGAACCACTTGGGGTGACCTATGGCAGAGGTGTTGGTTATCCAAGGTAAGATTATAGATTTCTTATTAAATTAAAACCAGTTTTGTGTTCGGAATGCAAAAAAATAATTATTCGGTAGCTCCATCTCATAAGGCTGGTTGAGTAGAGGTGAAATTGCAATTAATGTCTGAAGAACCGAAGAGCCGCAGACATTGCAAAGAGCCGCATGCGGCTCGCGAGCCGCAAATTCCGACCCCTGACCTAACCTATTAATGTAATTTGTTTAACAAATTTTTAATATATTTTTTTCATCACTTTTAATGACTTTTCAAGGGAGGTATTGAAGTTGCACGATTCTGAGTTATCCAGTCACCATAAAAAATATATATACAAGCTTTATTAACTATGTACTCGTATAAGTCTTCGGCCTTACTTTGGATCAGATCGAAATCGAAATCGGAATTCACGCCCTTTGTGGGAGGAGTTTAAAATTTTTTTTGAGAATTTTATTTTACAGGTTGATTTCGTAAAGGCCTAAAAAAACATTAACTCCTTTTTTACACATTGTTTATTGTAATAACAAAGAAATTTAAAATTGATTTCACGGAACCGAGCGACGTGGAGCCCACACGTCTGTTCCCTACTACGGCCAGGGTGGTTCTGAAAGGAAGTGGGGTGTGGCAAGCCAGTAGTCCTTCGGTGAACGACATAAGAGTCACTTTGAAAATCCACATTCGTCGGCTGCCAGCCGTATTGTGAAATAACAACGCAAAAATGCATATTTTATTTTATGTTGTGAATAACGGGCCTAAATATCATTTTTTTTTTGCGATTATCATAAAAGCAACCAACTTTGCTACAATAAACAATAAAACTATATCCGAAAAGGGGTTTATAAGTATAAGAGTTTGCACTTGAAAGTATTTTTTATAGACCTAATACTTTATTTTTTCCTAGGCTTATTAAAAGACTTATCTATTAAAAAATTGACCAATATTTTTAAGGGCCAAGATTTGTTCTACACGCTGTATTTAATTAAACCATCTACAATACTTCTAAGCGATCAAATTTTCAAAACAAAAACGTATGATTTTGCATTATTTAGTATGTCTTCATCTTAAGTTCCGGCATTCCGAATTTCTACCGATTTATAGTAGATTTCTCTTGAAAACTTAAAATCTTTAAGTTCCTAAAAAAATATATGTTAGTTTTGAAGATAATATCTATACATTTGTATAGCCGAAACGGTAATTATATGAAATTCCCTCGAATCGAAAAAAATCGCAAAGAATTTTCCGAAAATGATTTAAAACACACTTATAGGTAAGAAAAAATTCACAATGTATCTTATACAACTTAGGAATTTTCGAGAGATTTTTGCTTTAGGTAATTAAATAAGTCGCATTTTATTATATATTTTCATAATTGTCGCTTAATTATTATCGTTTTTTATATTAGCGCGCTCCCTTTAACATTCGTATTTATATACCTATCACCCTTTCAAACCATCTTGTTCTCCTTTTCGAATGCTTACAACGGAGCCTCAAGGAAAGGACGGTCGAATAAAAGTGTCAAATTACAGAGAGGAAATAAGAGAAAAACGCCGTACGCATTTCCTCTTAGTATTATATGAATGATAACAGTGTCGTTATTTTCGCAAGTTGAAGCGCCTGAATAAATGAATTAAAGGTTACATTATGAATCATGTGAAGCAGACGACACGAGAAGCAGCAGAGTTACTCGTGTGTTTTTATCGTTTACCGAAGCACTTAATCCACGGAGACTGCAAGATGTGAAATTACCATTTAATACCGAACCCATGAATAAATGTTTGCTGATCTGGCCGCCATGGGAGGAGATGCGATGATTTATAAGGGAATGAGATTCCGATGGGAGAAGGGAAAGTTTCACCCCGCAAAGGGTGAGATTTGCGAAGAAATTCCATTATATTCTTGTTGTTTTTCTTCGGAAGCGATTTGTATACAAATTGACCGCTTAACATCTAAAACAGCGTTTCCCAAAATGTTTTCCTGCGCGACATAGATGGCTCTAATGTAGATAAATCATAGAATTATCCGACAGATGTCAGTAGTAGAATATAGGGCCGCCACTCCGTGTGGGTACAGTGCGCGCCAAACTTAAATAACGACCTGAACTTGATACGGTCCATTCTTGCACAAGTACAGTCACTTACTGACTTTACAATAACCGTAAATGAAAGAAAAAGATGCGTAAAACATATGTGCGACAGAGAAAAGCATGGCCGGGGAGGCGTGCCGCTTTTCTGACCGTAAACCACGACGATTTCTGTATCAAATTATGAAATTTGTATTTCGGTATTACCAAGGAACGCACTGAGGTTTCGAGAACCGAGCACAATGGAGAGGAGGCTAGCCTCCGGGCTGTCCTACACAATCGTTCCTGCGTGATTTTAAGAGTTTTTAGTCTAAATAAGTAACAGTATTTTGATGTGAAGAAGGAGTTTTTATTTCAAGAATCCATATATTTACCTTCACACCATTCAAGAAGGTTTAGGAAGAAAGTAGAGCCTGAAGCACAATTCTATATAGACACATATTTTATTCAGTGGCATTCATAAACACTCTTTTGTTATTTTGACTCTTGATCGTGCCGTGTTTTCCTGGGTGTTTTCCTATAATACTATACTACTATATTATAATAGTATACCTGAAACACAAATCACATCCCTATACATGGGCGCAGCCAGGTTTTGATTTAGGGTGGGGCAAAAAAATTAAAACTGACTGACTCACAAATAAACACTCCAAAAAACTAATAATTGTCTCAGAAAATCGGACCAATTAACAAAAAGTCTCCCAATTCGGCTGGTCCCCGCGGGATTTATAGACCACCACCCTCTAACAACAAGAATGTTAGAGGAGGCCTATGCCAAGAGGCAAACTGAGCTTCGGGATATATTGTAAAAAATTAGAACACGTCAAGATTCATACTTAACAAAAGTTCAGAATAAAAAGGCTTATTATTATTATATTATTATAAAAAATTAAAATCTACAGTAGATATTGAAAAAAGCAGGCTTCTAGAACATTCATGCTTTAGAATCTATGAATACAAAGAATATAAACGGAAGAAGGAAAACCCATTTTCAGCGTGCAGTAAATTTGAAAAC
This sequence comes from Glyphotaelius pellucidus, assembly GCA_936435175.1. Lineage (NCBI taxonomy): Eukaryota > Metazoa > Arthropoda > Insecta > Trichoptera > Limnephilidae > Glyphotaelius > Glyphotaelius pellucidus. The sequence goes on from OW386548.1 coordinate 36,261,955, forward strand.
GCGATTCGGTCAACAATCCCAGAGGTCTTGCATCGGCCAGCCAGGGTGGATCAAAAACGCCCCACCTTGCCCACAGTGCCTACGCTCGTGTCGCTGTATATAAGTACGTAACTTGAACTCTGGTAATCATTGAATAATTGACTTAATTCTGATGCCAAAGCGTTTCAAAAGTTTTTGGTACTTTAAATTGTACCAAAGGAGAACAATTTTTTTGTAATTACAAAATGTACGCCACACATTTCAAGAAGCGAAATATTTTGATGTGCACGTAATCTTTTAAAAGTAAAGGGTTCATCGTAATGAATAATGTCAAATATGATATGATACAACGGTTTAGTATTGAAACAGCTTTGGGACTTTTCCATAAATCCCAAGATCCTGTTTAATGGATTGTCATCTCCCATTGTTTCTCCCATTCCTTACAAAGCCTTACTTGGGAATCAGAAGAAAGAAGAAGATGGCAAAATCCTACCTACCGACAACAGTTCAAAAATTATTAGTGCAATCATTTTGAAGTACCTACATTAATCAGTTGAAGTATTGTCACGATCGTGATCGCACCGATTATTGAATCTCTCGCAAAATCGCAAGCATATATGTTTTATAAAATACTTTTTTATTGTGTAACTGTGCCAAGGTGGGTGGTTAGGTATATTTATGGTGCCAAGCAAGTGACCAGTGGATGAAAGAGCAGATCGCCACATTTGAAGGTAGGAGGTCTCTCTTTTCCCAGCATTAAAAAAACTCAATCGAATGTTCTTTATATTTGTATTTGTAAGTATTTGTCTGCTTAAGTTTGCCAATTAGGCGTTAACAACAATTTAAAACTTTTATCCGCCTTTTTATTTTTGACCGTTACCTGTTTCAGCCTATCATGGCCATCTTCAGACTAGTACACTTTTTCCTTAAACTACGGTTATTATTATTTTTTATGTAAATACCTCACAAAAGCCACATCTGCTCACGTCTCACGCTATTGAGACTGTGGCATTCCCATTTGGGGTATGTTGCGAGGCTAAAGGTAGCGAGGAGAGGAAGGAGATGGGGAATCAGAGCTGGTCACTAAACACGGTTAAAGCCATTTCAAGCAACGTTTCAATTCTGAATGGTGGTCTTACACCAGGTGATACTGTGAGTATCTTCCACTCTGAAACGTGCCGTAAACATACTACTTACATAATATATTAAACTAGCTGAACCGGCGAACTTCGTACCGCCCCAGAATCAATAACTGTTGTGTTAACTTATTAGCTGAATTAAAATCAGTTTTTTTTATCTAGTTAAAAATTAAACAATGAAGCAATATCGATGCTGTCCGTGTTTGGTTTTTGTCAGGATCAAGGATGGCGTTGCGTACGGATTTATAATTTTTGTGATTTTCTTACTTTTCCACTGAGGGAAATTTATTATAATTATTGTATTTTTCCTTTGGAGGGGTGCAGACGTATGTTCACCGTTTGTCCCATTTTCGATTGTTGATATTTAGTGCGTAAGAAAGAAGGGCAGCATTATATGTTGAAGAACAAAAGCAAAACAATCAGCGCATTGACATTTTATGTTTTTGAATTTTTGAATTTTTGGAATTCACTCACTACGCAATATTACACTTATCACAATATTGCTGCAGCTCTTTCAAAAGATGAGAGTTTACTTCATAGAAAATGAATGAGGAAATGAATTTTCTTCATAATTTTTTTTTCGTGAATATTTCCGATGTTTTAATAGCTATTCTGCTTTTCGGGGTGGAGACAAATCCAACAAATTAAAGATCATAAAAATCGGTCCAGCCGTTCTTGAGTTATAAATGGTACTATAATAATAAACTAACCCGACTTTGTTTTATGTAAGATGAATGTTATTGTGAAATAACTCAAATTAATCGATCAAAATTTATTTAAGCCTGCCGGTATTACTATATGTATGGTGTAACTAACCCGACTTTGTTTTATGTAAGATGAATGTTATTGTGAAATAACTCAAATTAATCGATCAAAATTTATTTAAGCCTGCCGGTATTACTATATGTATGGTGTAACTAACCCGACTTTGTTTTATGTAAGATGAATGTTATTGTGAAATAAATCAAATTAATCGATCAAAATTTATTTAAGCCTGCCGGTATTTGAATGCGCGTCCTCTTGATTGCTAGTCGAGGCGGGAGGTTATAAACTAATGCCAGAGAGAGCTCGTGCGGATGTCATAGTTCGTTCTATCCCTACTCACGCGTCGATGACCTCACGTACGGTCTCTTGCTGGGACTAGAATGATATATACATTTTTTGCAAAATCAGGGGTTAAATTGTCAAAATTTATAATGAATTTGTCAAAAACAAATCATATTAATGGAATTCCACCACGAATTAAAAATAATATCAAAAATAGAAATATTAAAACACATTTTTGCCAGTTGTGGGCGTTTTAACATAAAATTGTACTGTTCGCTGTTTCAGGAAAAATCTTTAGGGCTGCTCTTCTAGTGTCCCAAATATAAAGATGCAAAAAAACACATAAAATATAATTTAAAAAATGTTTTCTTGGATGCCAGAATCCAGAACAATGGTTTAGTGGTTTAACTACTTGCTTTAATCGTCGTTTTCTCCTCCTTTCTGTGTGAATTTAACCTTCACAGGAAGCCACAAGCCAAAAATATTTATATTCTTAGTGTGACTTATATCGAAACGAAGGTTTATATTCATTTTTCGAATATTTATAATAACGAAAAAAAGTTAATCGAATGAAACTGGCACAAATAATTCTATCCATTACATCAAATGTGTTTCTATACAATTCTATTTTAATTCTTCTCAAGGAAAACATTCGGTAAAGCTTCACAATTTCCAATGCATATTTTTTGGAATTAAATAGTGAATTTTCACACGTAGCAAACACTTTGTGGGAATATAAATAATTATAATAAACACAATAGTTTAACTATGTTTAATTCCACTTTATTATTTCTTTATCCAACCGGTTTCAGTTCGTCCTGAACCTTCATCAGGGATGAATAAAAAAATATATTGTTATTCATCCCTGATGAAAGTTCCGGACGAACTGAAACCGGTTGGATAAAGAAATAATAAAGTGGAATTGAAACAAAGTTAAACTATTGTGTTTATTATAATTAAATAGTAATCTCACGTTAGCTTTTGCCTCCAATTTGTTCTCAATGACATTCCAGTGTATATAGACAACCAAATACATTACCCTCGACTCTGTGCAGAAACGGGCGGTCCGTTTGATAGATTCTCCCATCTTAACGAACGGGTTGCAATCTTTAGAGCACAGGCGTCGGGTGGGAATGCTATCCATGTTCTACCGGTATTTCAATGGAAGATGCTCTGAGGAACTAGCGTCATTGATCCCTTCGGCACCGGTGCATAGTCGGGAGACACGCCAAACGCGCGCCCAACATATGTACACTGTTGACATTTGTCACATGAGAACGGGTCGTTTTTTCGACTCGTTCTTGAGTTCAACAGCTCGGCTATGGAACGATTTGCCGGCATCTGTGTTTCCTCCCTCCTACAACATGGGTCTCTTCAAGACCAATGTTCATTCCTTCCTCTCCTCAAAAAGACCCTCCACACAGCATCCCAGATGACATAGGCCCTGAGGGGAATTATTTTCCTCAAGGCCTCCTGTGTGGAGTTAATGTAAAAAAAAAAAATCCAGAGAAGAAGGAACGGAGTCCTGCAGAAAGATGGACCAGTCAGGTCTGTGACTACTTAACATTTTATATCCTTACGTCTTCTCTTTCCTTGACCTCTGGCGAGATAAACTTACAGAAATGTGAAATGGTGTCTGCGTGCCCTAATAATAATGTAAGGTCTAATCATGTTGATACTAATGAAGTCTGCTTGTCATATAAATTTCATCTTACTTTGGGTGAAAATGATTAAAAATTTTCAAATTCCTGAAATTCTTTCTTGATCTGTTTGGAGGCGTTTTTACAAAAACTTACACATTTCAATCACGGTGACAACTATAATGAAATTTCGTTAGTGCAACGTCATTTAAGAAGCTAATAACATTTCAGCCTTCGCGGACTTTATTTAGTAACAAGGCTGATAGATAAGTACAATATGATAGCAAAGCTTAGTCTGATGCAGCCAATGGGTTAGATTAAGTTAGGTTTGGTTAGGTTTGCACGAACATACTCTATTACAGTCGTTACCGTGACAGAAATTTTATAGGCTCCGTAAATACTCTCTCTGGAACCTACGAGTCAAAAGGCCTCGTGAATGATCGAAAGGTTTTATGTCTTATGCAAATTTTGCAACATCAGCCTTCTTTTAAATCTGTCGTAAATCTTCTACAGATTTGTCTCTTCACTATCTGCAACCTACCACAAGAGTAGGTGTAAACCATCTTCAATACTAATGCATTATACATTCAAGGGTTTTTCATGTAAATTATAATTGTGAAAGCGGCCTTCGTTTTTTTTACATTAATTCCATACAGGAGACCATGAGGAAAATAATGTCGCTCATGGCCTGTGTCGTATTTGGATATGCTGTGATGACCTTCTTTTTAAGGAAAGGAAGTAAAGGATGTTCTGGGAAGGAAAACGGTACGAGGGATGGGTAGGGATCCAGGAGTCAATGTGTCCAAAAGTGACGGATGGTGTTCATATGAAATCCATCCCTTCAGTTGCGCTGCAAGACGATGGGTCGAGAAAACCAAAGGGTCTCCCCAAGCCGGCGTCCCCCGATCCAGCCGGCCACGAAACTGGCCACGAAGCTGGGCAGGACCATCCGCCACCAAGACCTGAATACAACTCTCCCGATGAATCCGGGCACCCCTGATAAGTCAACAAATGCAGTGAGCCATTAGGGGTGACCCATGACAGGTATTGATTATCAAATAAATGATTCCCGAGCGGCGGTACCCATACCCGCCTCCCAAAATGAATATTATCAATTTGGGAGGCGAGCATTCATTTGGGCGTTCCTGGTTATGAGATGGTTTTTGTGATGCTTTTCTGTGAACATCAAAATATCACATGATAAGCCCACGCTACCTACCTGCTAAATAGATGTGCAAAATTTTGTTGTCAACAAAATGAAAGATCGTTTAATTTTTGTAAATATTTATATTGTATTAATATTGAAGTTTTCCATTACAATTAAATTAATTAACTCTAAGTTTCTACATTCGTACACATAATATTTGTCACAGAAATAATTCACAACATGACAGCTCTGACAGGTTCAAGCGAAAACTATATTTATTGACATTAACCAAAATTTTAAGTGAGCAGTAAATAAATAAAATAAAATATTATATGTAGCTAAACATACTTTCCTATTGCATTTCTATCTATTCATTGCAATGTTTTAATTTATACTTGAAGCGCCCAGCGTCAGGACGAACCAATTACAATATTTGTTGTTTCCAAATATGTATAGTTACTTCATTTTAAAAGTAGTGTGAACAACAAATAAAAATCTTAGAAGAATGCATGAAACTTGAGTCACATTAAAATATACTAAAAAGGTAAAGAAAGGTCGATTAATATGTATTTGACTGTAAATTTTTACATAACCAATTGTCAACAGTTGAATGACTAAATTTTAATAAAATTTTAATCAATTTTTATGCAACGTTTTCAAATAAATTTTGATCGTTTTCTTGGTTCTATTTTAAGTACATTCTGTAAAGGTAATGCATTTCATCGTTAGACTGATTCTATTTTAAGTATATTCTTAAAAATAGAACGCACTCCATCGTTAGACTGATTCTATTTTAAGTATAGGTATTCTTAAAAAGAGAACGCATTCCATCGCAAGACTGATTCTATTTCAAGTTTATCCTTAAAAATAGAAAACTTTCTATCGTTAGACTGATTCTATTTTAATCATATTATTATAAATAGAACGCATTATTATGTCGTTAGACTGATTCTATTTTAAGGATATTCTAAAAAATAGAACGCATTCCTTAGATTGACTCTATTTAAGTATATTCTTAAAAATAGAACGCATTCTGTCATTGGACTGATTCTATTTTAAGTTTATCTTTAAAAATAGAACATATACCATCGCAAAATCGCAGAAACGAGTTCCAACGTTAGACTGATTCTATTTTAAGTCGATTCTTAAAAATGGAATGCATTCCATCGTTGGACTGATTTTATTTTAAAAATAGAACGCAGTCTTAGACTGATTCTTTTGTACATTTTGTGAAGAACGTATTACATTTTTAGATGGTTTCTATTATAAGTAGGTATTTTCCTTTATACTGATTTTATTTAAGTACATTCTGTGAAATAACGCATTCCATATTTATATTGAATCTATTTTAAGTACGAAGATACTGTTTTAAGTAAACTAAACCTTACAAACACATACTTATTGAATTTCGGGACATGACAGGCTATACAATATACAATAGAATTAATAGAACTTATTCGAAGAATCACAATATGAACCTATTACATTGCATTTTAAGTTACTTATAACATTTTAATTAATTAACATAACCAATATTGCACTTATTTATAGTGACTTAACTAAATCTACGATTAAAAAGAAATCGTTATTAATTTATTAGTTTTTTTCTTGTTTGCACAAAGAGTTACCATCGACCTATAATAGTTAAATTATATTTACCATATTATTATTTACAAGTTTTAAATATACATTTTAATTAATTTTCTACACATTTTTCAGGTTTTTTACCATTATATATTAAACGTTTTCCTAATAATTAATTTTAATAACGGCCAACCATTATTAGGCCATATTTATACAAATTTATTTTTTCTTCTCAAAATCATTGTTTGTAAACCTGCCATAATATATCATGTACAATACTCTGAAAAAATTCCGCAGAATGGTTTGAAAATAAAGTTTTTCGATGTGAAATTTACGAGTAAATTAAATAGCTTAAGACCAATATTTTTTAAAATTTATTTCACTGATTTACATCAATAATTTACGTTACCAAGGTGGTAAAAAATCCAACGTCAAAATTTATGTTTTTATTTAATTTGGCTAGCGGTGTAAACAATGGTGTTCATTTTTTGTTTCCAATTTAAAAAATGTCACTACCTACTATATCCAACGTAAATCACATTACTGGCAAGCAAAATCCCATTTATTTGACTCTCAAAATCTAAGATAGACGGTTTTCCGGAAACCCCTCAGAGCCCGCTGGATGACAGCAATAATATAATGAAATTGGTGAATTTAATTTTAGTGTTAGAAAGTTAAAATTTGCTGATTTCAAACAGAAAGACAGTTCAGATATTTCATATAGGCGTAAAATTCATCCAATTTCTTGAATTTTGTAAGTTAGTTGCGATGGCTTGCCACTGAATTATGAATTATTTAGGTACAATATCGCACGTGAGCTAGTACGTTTTTTTAAGGGCCGGTCAAATACTCAGGAATGTCGCCAGTCAGGATTATCCTGTCAGAATTCCTACCAGAGAGCAACATAACAAACGTATAGGTATATCTCTCAAACCGAGCTTAATCCACAACTGAAATTCCAAGATTTGTCAGTACTAAATTTATATATGCGTAAATAAAAACTTAAACTAATAACTCTTTCGTTGACTATGTTAATTTAAGAAATAGTTGTAGATCGTTACGTTGAATAACAGGAACTTTATTATTATTTTGGAATGTTAATACACAGTTATTTATAATTTATTTAGGTATATATATATGTTTATTTATTTTATCGATGCCGATTTCACAAATTATTATATTGGAATTTCGATGATTTTCATTACTTCAAGAGGTTTCTATTAATATTCACAATCTGTAGGTCAGTAGGATATATATTAATGATTATAGTGGTTTATTTATTAATAAATACAAATTAGTGAGTGCAGTTTTGCTTTTCTTCCAGCCACCCCAAGAAAAAATGTTAAATTAAACAGTGTAACCGAAAAAAAACAAAAAAAAAAACAATACCGTTTTCATACAGAAATAATGGAGTCGTCTAATTTTTGTAAAAAAGGATTTCCAAGAACACCACACGTATTAAACATATTCATTTATAGTTCATATATATATATGTTTGCAAATGTGAAAAATTGGGAAGGTAAGGAAATTAATAGGTTTAGTAAAAGCAAAAAAAATAGAATTTTTTAAAAAGAACGTCGCCAAGTTACTAATAAAAATAAATACAGTTTGTGTCAACTCAAATAATTTTGAAAGACTTTCACAATTCATTCACCACGTCTAATAAATACACAACACTGATTTAAGTACAACGATCGATGCATAACATTTAAACTCAGACTCGTATTTACAATCATTTATAATATATATTTTTATAATTATTATTCACAAAAGACTACTATCATTTTCCACTACTAATAGACAAAAATCTGTCGATTTTGTTCTAAAGTCAAAGTGTTTTATATTTTTTGTCAGAACTCGTCACTGTTTAAACAACTATTTATTAAGTAAATGAAACATCACTAATTGTTTTATAGTATTTTTTGGCTTGTGGCACATATTATAAAATATTTTAAAACTTTGTTTGGTACTTTTAGAAAGTGCGTTACCAATTTTAGACTGTTTTTAGAAACTACTGGCAGAAACTGCAAATGATTTTTAACAATATTTTGAAATTACAAAAGCATTAGGTATCTACGTATTAATGTCCATGATTATAACTTATTCTTTTTGGAAGAATTCGATGGATTAGATTATTAGGAATTTGTTTGCTCAGGGTTGATGAGCTGCAATCGAGAAAACAAATGTCTGTTTAGCTTGTAGTGAGAACGTCATTTGCATCCGACTTGACTTGCTGTCAGAACATCTCCGCTGCAGTGACCGAAGAAGGTGCTTGCTGACTGTCTGCGCATACATCAATATGGGTATCATCTGGAGACTGCTCCCTACTGTGAGCCATTCTGGAAGCTGCTAGACCAGCCAAAGCTTCTCGATGTCCACTGCTCAAGTTTGCCATGGCTTCTCTGTGATTGTTCAAATTGGTCAAAGCTTCTCGATGACTGTTCAAACTCGACAAGACATCGCGATGGTTGTTAAGATTGGCCATTGCTTCTCTGTGGTTGTTCAGATTCGCCATAGCTTCTCTGTGGTTGTTGAGATTTATCGCATCTCTATTGAGGTTCATAGCTTCTCGGTTGTTGAGGTTGATTGCATCTCTATTATTTAGGTTCATAGCATCTCTGTTATTCAGGTTCATTGCATCTCTATTGTTTAAGTTCATAGCGTCTCTGTTATTCAAGTTCATTGCATCTCTATTATTCAGGTTCATAGCATCTCTGTTGTTTAAATTCATTGCATCTCTGTTATTTAAATTCAGAGCGTCTCTGTTATTGAGGTTCATCGCTGCGTCTCTATTGTTTAGATTCATGATGTCTCTATTATTGAGATTCATTGGGTCTCTATTGTTTAAATTCATTGGGTCTCTATTGTTGAGGTTGATAGCTTCTCTATGACTGTTGAGGTTGGCCATGGCTTCTCGATGGTTGTTGAGGTTAGCGATGGCTTCTCGGTGGTTGTTGATGAGCATGGCTTCTTGCTGGTGGTGAGCCACGGCCATATGGTGATGGAGACTGTTGGCGTTGGCGTCACATAGACCCCCAGGAGGACTGATGCCGGACGATTGGAGATTGGCGAGGGTGCGAACCTGCTAATGGAAAGAAACATGAATATTAGCAAACAAATCCATGAAAATCAAGAAAATTTTTGGTGAATCAATTATTGATTTCATCTTTAGTTTAGTACAAGAAGCTCAGCTAGCAGTCGGATGTATCAAGTTCGGTGTTCACAGCTAGAAACCATCTTAATTCCTTATCGACACAAGTTATGCTTAGTGAAAGGGTCTGTAGGTACGCTATCAGGATTTATAAATGTTGCGCCAGAATGTGGACGAACATCGAAAAGTATTGTATGTATCCAACTTTAGATGTTTTAGTGGACTAAATAACAGTGGCGTGCAGTACATATAAGCTTAAAAGCTGATAAAATGAACCATAAGAAAAAATTACTGAACAAAATTAAATAATTCAAACATTCAATGCACAATTATGGCACTAAACTTTCTAAATTACTAAACAATGAAAAAACTAAAACAGCTTTCGGAATAATAAAAACTAAAATACTTGCAAAACTTAATAATGTCATTAAGTTTGATTAACTTAATTAAATAAAAGATTTAATTGGGTTCTAAAAATTGAATGCAATAACAGTAAATAATTGGAGCATCGACAAATTTTATAAAATGAACTGATATAGCCTTCAGGTAGTAACAGAAGCCAAAAGTCACGAAATACCCTAAAATTTTGGATTGGGCCACTTTTTATAGTTGTACCACAGAATCTTGATGAACATCCAATATGCCCGAAGGAATTGGATTAAGGTAACTGTTAGGATGAAACAGGAATGGAGGGAAAAATAAACAAAATGAAGCGATGATTAGATAGGTAAGAACTTCGACAAGTAAACGACTAGGACCCATACATAAATATATTTAGAAACCCACAAAAATAAATAAGGTTTGTTAATAACCTGCAGCAGTAATCCGGATCCCAATATCCTCGCTTGATGCTCCTGTGCTTTAGCCCTGAGACACGCTATGGAGTTGTTCCTGAAAGCCTCGGGGTCCTCTGGGTAGGCCTGGTCGCGGGCGGGGGTGCGGGGCCCCTCGGGGGGCGGCGGCTGCGGGGGCGATCGCGAGGGGGCGGAGCGGTCGGGCGTCGAGGCGCCCAGCTGCTGCTGCGGAGCTGATTGACCGGGAGGCGTCTGGAATGAGGACAGATGTTTTTTAACTTGATGCCGAAAGCCTGACCACTGGAGCGACAGCCGAAATTTAAACTTTTTTCTCGGATTGCTCGAAATTTTTTGGTGACCGTTTTGATTATTTTTTGGCACCTGAAAAAAATCGTACCTCCGAATTTTGATATGGAGACATACAAAATGATTATATTTCTATTTAGCCAATGAATTCACCTATCTTTTGTTGATTATCACATATTTGTAGAATTTATAAAAAAAATATTATAAAATCGTAAACATTTAAAAAATAAATATTCTCAGATCACATCTGCCCTGATGATAGACACTGCAACGCTGACCGAAACGTTGGCTAAAGAAGGAGATAGTGCAACACGGCATAACACCCCAAAAACAAATAACGAAAATTATTATTTAAACGATAAACTTTGACACACGCATTTGAGTAAGCCGAATGTGATAGAACACACCAGGAACGCCTCTTTTATTGGCGGAACCTCGGCCAAAACGAAACCAAAACTCCAATTTGTCGTTAGATGGCGGTAAGGTATATGTATGTACAAGTACAGTGCTCTACAAGCAACGACAAAAAAACAAGGGCTAATAGAAAAATTATTTTTCATTTCATGATGGGGGTCAACAACATCTACCAATCGTGCCGCATCTAATTTGTGGCTACATAGACACCTACAGTCCGAAGAACAGCGGTATGACTAAGGTACTGAGATCTGGAAAGCAACCTTGTAAAGATTAGCAGCCTTACTAATAAAAAAACACTTCCCAACCATCAAACGGTGTTTTAGTTACACATTGAATAAAGACTTTTTTGAATTCTTATTAATAATTTAAAAAAAACCATAAAAACTGAAGGGGATCGACTCCGTAGCTCTCCTGAAGAACCGTTACTGATTAATTAGTTATTTAAATTACCAGGTGCGCAGGGTTGGGTGTTGCGGTTCCTCTCTCGCTGGTGTCCGTCCTGGATCCTGCGTCATCCCTGTCTGAGGACGCAGCATCTTCCTTCAGATGCTCGGCTGCCTCCAAGGACTTGCGGTGCATGCCTGGGGAAGAACAAAAATAAAACATTAGTGTTGATGTGACATCATACTTCGATGAAGCTGTCGGTGAATTTTAATTTTATCGTTTCGATTAATCTTTAATACTAACCGGCTTTCATTATGAATACCAAAAATTATGCTTGGGATAAATAAATAGTTCTGCGGTACTCACAAAAAAGAATTTTTAAAAACGAGTCGATAATGTGTCGATGTTGTGTGACGATTGTTAAAAAAAGTTTCTTTTTTTTGTGTATTAAATTCAGTCAGGTATTTTACATTACATAAATATGCCGACATTCGCTAAGGCAAGTGAAAATTTTAATCGTAGATAATTATGCCCACTTACAAAGCTTAGAGGTTAAGTCATCTGAAGATGGTTCCGTGAGATAACTCAACAAAGTGGCATTTCAATACCCCTGTGAAAAGTCGTTTAAAAGTGATAAAAAAATAGCCCATATCCTAACCCGACGTAACCTATTGAACCTATTTATTTTTCATCAATTTTAATCGCTTTTCAAAGGAGTGATGAAGTGCCACTTTGTTGAGTTGTTCGGTTACCATCAGAAATAAACCACTGTTTTCTAAGCATGAGCTAAAATAATCGATTCCATGACGGTTAATCCCCCGACAGTTCTTACCCGGCATATGCAGTCGGTTTAGAGAAAATACGGTTCACCTACTTACGAAAAATATAACTATAAGTGTCCCCGAAGGGATGTGCACTGTGCAGAGAAGATTTACCGCCGAATAACAAAAGGATAAAACATATTTTCATTCAAATGCATCAATGATAAAACTACTTGTCTATATTCTGTATGTACCAGCGTACAAGTACAACAAATCAACAGGGAATAAATTCATTTGAAATCCATACCATCCATTTTTAAAGTATTTTTAAATCGATTTTAGTTTTGAAATTGGTAAATAATGCACAAAAAATATAATTTTATAATAACTATAATTTCTGAGAGATACTGTCAAGGGGTCAACTGTCGGGTCACCAAAATAACCAATAACTTATTTTAAGGGGATCCAATAGTCCAGGGAAAAATCGAAATTGGAATTCACGCCCTTTGTGGGAAGAGTTTAAAAATATTTGAGAAAAAGCTTTTGGAATGGTTGAAAAAGGTATTTGAGAATTTTTTTTACAGGTTGATTTCGTAAAGGCCTAAAAAAAACATTAACTCCTTTTTTACACATTATATACCGTAATAACAAGGAAATTTAAAATTGATTTCACGGAACCGAGCGACGTGGAGCCACACGTCTGTTCCCTGCTCCGGCCAGGGCAGTAATTTTATTTTATTTTTATTTTATTTTATTTATTCATACACGCCTTGAAGGCTTTTACAGAATCACATTATTCAAGTTACACATGTTATTCAGGAGTATAATTGTAAGCATGAAGTATATAACATTATAAACTGTACTTTAAGGATACAAACAGGTTTAATGTGTACATAGGTATGTAGTTTCGTTATCATTAAAATTGTACAAAGGAGTTAAAAAGTTTACATAGTGTAATAATGGTAAAACAGAAGAGTGCTTAAGATACTTAAAAGTAGTTATTGAGGAACGTGTAGGTATTTTCTATGTTGATTTTATTATTAACTTGATCATGAATAAATTGTTCGAAAGCAAGTTTTTCAAGAATTCAGCAAAATTAACGCAGCGATAAATAGTACCTACACATAGAAGAAAATAAATAAAAAATACATGAGTTGTAATATCTTGAAAAGTTATACAGATGAGTTCAACAAGTGTATAGTGTGATAGTAAAAAAGTAAAAAAATAGTACAAATTATGGTACAAAAAGTACAAGATAATATTAATACAAAAGAGAGAGGATAAAAAGGTAAGTACTAAGGCAATCTTTGTATACATAAGTATTAAATTTTGTTTTTATTGTGAACATGAAGAGACCATCGATTTTAATTTAATCATTAATATATTATTATTGCTAGGGCACCAAGATTTAAATAGAAATTTAAGTCAATGTGAGTTCGTTATTATATTTATAACAATAAATACGAGAGAATTGTGTTCTTATTTGGCTACCTTTATTTATGAAAGGAAGTGGGTGTGGCAAGCCAGTAGTCCTTCGGTGAACGACATAAGGGTCACTTTGAAAATCCACATTCGTCGGCTGCCAGCCGTATTGTGAAATAACAACGCAAAAATGCATATTTTATTTTATTTTGTGAATATCGGGGGTAAATATCATTTTTTTTTGCGATTATCATAAAAGAAACTAAATTTTCTACAATAAACAATTAAACCATATCCGAAAAGATGTTCATAAGAAGGAGAGTTTGCACTTGAAAGTGTTTTTTTATACACCTATTACTTTATTTTTTTCTAGGCTTATTAAAAGACTTATAAAAAAATTACCGATTTTTTAAGGGCCAAAATATGTTCTACACGCAGTATTTAATTGAAGCATCTATGATATTTCTAAGCGATCAAATTTTCAAAACAAAAACACATGACTTTGTGTGATTTTGCATTATTTACTATGGCTTCATTTTAATTTGATTTCAATCGAAATGAATCTGACGCCCTGCATATAGGCAAATAACATAACATACTCGTGCACAATTTCAAAAGAGTTTATTGGAAATGTAATCCATTGTCAGTTAGTGTTACCTAATTTTATTTTTAAATGCACTCGTAAAATGGGTGATTATTTTGGTGACGCCTTATTTTACTGACTCCTTTATTTTGCGCCACTGTTTGGCTTACAATGTTCATCTAAGACTTTCCACCAAATCAAAGAACGACAAGTTTGTTTCTCAATGTTGTTTGCTTGTGACGTTGTTTTATGATAACGCATTATCTCAGCACTGAAATGAGACACGGAGTCGAATTAAAGTCAATAAAATGTAGTTTTATAACTGTAGATAACAACAAAAAAACAAAACGTGTTGGGAATGAATTGGAAGCCACCTTCATCAGTCACAACAAATTCACGCCCGAGGAAGACTGATGGAGTGAATCAAATACTGGTGTGTGGCAAAATGAGACGTACGTATTGAACGAAGAAAGGGGTGTAAGCAGAATTTATGACGTAGAAGTGAAAGGTAGAAGAAGTCAAGGATGACCGATGAAGACATGGCACGTTCAAGTGAATTATGCATGGACCAATACACTGATGTATGGTAAAAAAAATTCAATGTAGAAGATTAATTTCTGAACTAATATTATGGGTAAGAATAGCCTAAACATATTTAAAAAAACGTCTTTTACTAATCTTGTAGGGAACTAATTGAAATTTTGGCTTGCATACCGATGCAGTGTATTGTATATTGCCGAATGCACGCTCTTAATTGCCCTTTACTCGACGTGTGAGGGGTTCCTGCAATAAATACTTGAATTTATGACGTAGAAGTGAAAGGTAGAAGAAGTCAAGGATGACCGATGAAGACGTGGCACGTTCAAGTGAATTATGCATGGACCAATACACGTATGGTAAAAAAATTCAATGTAGAAGATTAATTTCTGAACTAATATTATGGGTAAGAATAGCCTAAACATATTTAAAAAAAACGTCTTTTACTAATCTTGTAGGGAACTAATTGAAATTTTGGCTTGCATACCGATGCAGTGTAGTGTATATTGCCGAATGCACGCTCTTAATTGCCCTTTACTCGACGTGTGAGGGGTTCCTGCAATAAATACCAAACAGGATCATTTGCGTCCATCACTCTTGCACTCCCGATGCTCTAAAGGGTCTACTGGAGGGGGGGGGGGGGAGGAGAAAACCTAAGTGGGCTTCCCAAATTACATTTTAAACTAAACGCGAACTGTCTCTCATGACGATGTATGCGAGAAGTTGGACCATTACCACCCCGCACAGAATGCATTAATACAATTGCTCGCCGAAAGATAGCGCCTTTGTCTCTGTAGTCAGTATCCGAGTGTTACAAGTTCAAATTACAAGCGCGGGAAATAAATCCCTTTGATTTAAGCAGCTTTGCGTACTTATTTCCTCGCTTTTAACACCGCTGCAGCACTTTGAGATTTGCGACTAGTGTTTGCCGCGGGAATCAGCAATTTGGGAGTAATTTGGTTTGAGTTTAGTGCTCGCGCGATCCGATAGATGGCATTTTATCATCGGCGGCTGTTTGACGTACGTTTTGGCGGGAGATCGTTATGGCCGCCGTCCTTTGACGGGAGATGAAGATAAAGACAAAATGCATCCGTTTGATGTGAGGTGAATTATGCACTAAATGTCGATTACGTGGTTTTCAAGCTGTTGCGCGATTTAGGCGAGACAATGGAAATACAGATAAAAGCATAACTCTTCCTTTCTACATTCTTTACCAAGTGCTAAATAATAATTATAACACATTTATTTTTTCCAGCCAGTTTTTTCATACAGTTTTGCGATTTCTAAAGTTCTTTGAAGATCTAAGATAAAAAAATCAGAGTGTGCAATTCACACGCGGTAGAAGTGAAACTTTTAGAAAACTCAAGAAGACAACAGTAGTAGACTACGAAGCACTTTTTTTGACAGTGTGGAAGATGATTATTTCCATATTTTTGCTGTCGAATTCTAGTGCACCTTTTCCTATACATTTGGTCATCTTATTAGTATTTGTGTTTTCTTCTTTGGAGTTGTTAGATGTCCCTTCTTTTGTGTTTTCTTTTGCCTGTTCATTTTTGAGAGGGTTGAAGATTGGATATTGATTTTACAAAAATAAAAATATATATATATATATATTTTTTTTTGATTTCGTAGGATTCGATCCCTGGTCCGCTGAATATCTGGCCGCTAAGGTTCGTCAGGCGCTTTATAATATTAGACCAAAGGAGACTTGCGTTAGACGGTGGATTTATCGTATTATATTGGAACCGAGTACCCGTAAAATAAATATTTTATTGCTATCTCATTATCTCGCACGCTAAATCTTGCAGTGTCGCTCGCTTTCGTTTCATCGAGTTACAAATCACAACGGTGCTAAAGAAGTTTTCAATTCAAAATCGCAACTCTAAACTACAAATACCTGCACTTTGAAAAATGATTTTTTTTTTTTAATTACATTCGCTAAATACTTATAATGAACGTAAAAATCACCAAAGCTCATAATAAATAATTATTTATACTCATATTCTCATAGATGTACTGGTATTACAGGTGCCAAATTATACATATTATATACATTTTCAGGCAACACTGAAATCTCATTTTGCTATTTCACTAAATAGGTAGATATGTTCATAACCTCTCGCACCTTGCAAAAAATAGTAACCGAACAGGAGAAACTCGCTGGAAAATTCCGATAGAATCTTCGCAAAGGGTCATTTATTTATGTGAGCATTTTAAAGTTGAACCCACTTTTGAAAAGGACTTTTTATAATTGGACATCATATTTTCAAGGAAATTTTTTGCGCGCTGCGGCTACAGAATAGAGCGGGAAAGCAGTAGACGTGTTTCCAGAAACGGCGTGCAGATGGTATCCCTTGTTTTTCTTCCCGTTGAAAGAAAGGGGCCGGTTATTGAAGTGTACATATTTCAAATGAAGAACGTCGCCCGGCGCGCGAAAATAAAACGTCGTAAATCCCAAACATTAAACACACCAATCTGTGCACAAATCCCCAGTCCATAAGGCACAAAATAGCAAGATTTTATAAGCGTTTTGAATGGTTACGATCTGTATTGGGGTTATGACTGTTTTGATAATATGTACATTCAAACATGGCCGCTGCTAGGTTTATTCGGCTGTATTTGTGGTTATTAAGAGCGAGTACCTACCCGACGAGTAATTATAATCCGTGTTTTGTTTTTCTCCCGCTCGACCTCTTATTTGAGGGAAGCCATTCCGTTTTTTCTCTACTGTTCAGGATCGGAGGGGGGTTGACATTATGGCGGGATTTGAAATGGCTGGGCTCTATTGTCTCAGTATTTACCTGTTGGTTGGTGACGCTAATGTGCGAGATGCGATAAGTAATTAGAATCATAAAAATGTTGGAGAGGAATTTCTAGAAAATGAGCAAGTACCTAGGTACCCACGGACTCATATTAATACAAAGAAAATTAACGGAAAAAAAATCTGCGTAAGTAGGTATACCACACACGCGGTAATAACGCAGTGATTTTGTAGGTACTCTACCTGGAGAAGAAATATTTGGTTTCTCTATGAGGATTGTTTACGACAAAAACCGGAAGCCGTCGGTTTTGAAAAATAGCAAAGAAAAAATATAATTCATTAATTAATTTATTAAATTCATAAATTATCATGCCACTGGAAATCGAAAGCCTGAAAGTTTTGAGACTCCTTTCGAAAAATTTAAGCAATTTGGGAGAAGTAGGCGTCTGTGGAATCATTCATTGGATAACCAACACCTCTACCATAGGTCACCGAATTGGTTTGCTACGTTTGGTGAGTTAGTGGGGTGAGGTTTGTTCAGGTTTTGGTGGTGCTGTGTGGCTGACCGCATCGGAAAAAACCGGTTGAGGGGAATTCTTTGACCTCTGTCAATTGATACGTCCGTTACTTCTGAACACGTTGACCCCCAGGTTCCTACCCACCCCTCGAATATTTTTCTTTCCCAGAACTTGCTCTCCTGCCTTTTCTTAAAAATGCCCTGAATATAGCGTCACCAAAGATGACAACATCATCAAAAAGTATTTCCCTCGGGGCTTCTTGTGGGGAGTTAATGTGCGGAGTTACCAAATCATTACAATTTCTATGAAACCCCCATAAAACATGTGCTATACGTTAATCTCTAAGCCTTAACAAATTAACTAAGCGTCTGTCAAAATAGCATCGAAAGAAGTGTCATTGGAGTTAATAGAAGAGATAAAGTAAAATTAACAGAAATAAAAAACAGAACTCAATTCAAACAGGCACATTCTGTATATCGAACACTAAAATGGCGATGGACTGGACGTATGTTGAGATAAAGGCAAGAGAAATGAACCAGAATAATAACAGAGCGGTATCCAAGAGACGGTAAAAGAAGCAAAGGTGAACAAACGAAAAGATGGGAAGATGATCTAAAAAAGGTGGCTGGTCCAGAATGGATCAGAGTTGCAAAGGATAGAGAAAAATGGAAATCTTTAGATGAGTCGATACCTATGTCGATAGACAAGCTGTTTCGAAAAATAATAACCCAAACGCCGAATATATATATAATATGTATTAATTAGATTAGAAGAATGTTTATAAGTTTAACAGCAATAAAGGTTAATTTTATTTTATTTTATACGTTAAGCTCACGGTCCAGCAATGCATGGAGAATGATCTGGATTAGTCCAAAACATCGGTGATCTTTCTCTGGTTCTGCTGCCAAACACCTCTCCTGACCACGAGCTTCTTCTCTCTCCAGATTCAAGTTCTCAGTTTGGCGAGCGAGGTGTCCAAAGTAACTTTGGATTTTATATAAGCAGACAGTTGACAGTTGCCTAGTTCTTGAAGAATGGTATTCGCTATGTATTATTTACCTAGCAGCCATGGAGCCACGCTCTCGTTCTCTTTGGCGCTCTTCAGTATCGTCTCCGGCAGCGGCAGCGAATGGCGGACCATTGCTCCATACAGCCCGTACTCCGCCATGATGGTGGACCTCCCCCAGCACTTCTCCGTCTTGCGCCATTTAGCGCGCCTGTTCTGAAACCACACCTGGAACAAAAAATCATCATCAGTACCTTTATTTTGTCAACTTTAAATGCCGAATTCAAATAACGTCATAAAATTCTGATAAACAAACTGTCGAAACTTAGGATAAACGAAGACCACTACGGGGGGTTGAGAATTCATCTAATCGAGAGCAAATTGTCTTTATCAAAGATCAATTTTATATCTCCAAGCGGCGTGCCCCAGGACTCGCATCTTGAACCTATTCTTTTTAACGCTTTTATAAATTATGTTACCAATATTGATGGTGTTTATATTTTGATGTTTACAGGCATGAAAATTTTAGACTTCTTTTCCAATTGGTGTATCAAAAAAAAAACTAACATTTTTCAGTATAATTTCGCTGATGATACTTACAGATTGATTTATTATATCGATAGGTGGTATACTGTCGGTGGGAAAATATTGAATATGACAAATAAATTCAATGAAGAAAGTGAGAGAAGGGTTTTAAAAGGTTAACTAGTAGAATTAATGGGCATTATGATTAAAGAAGACGTAAATATTTGTGTTTTGAAAGTATGGAGTTGAGCTTTTATTTTTAAGTGATCAGACAGAAGGTTGAAAATTTTAGGAATCATTTTTTCGCTGACGTAGTGTGTAGTTTAGGAAGGTACTGTGTAGTGTCGGTTAGTTATAAATTATTGCAGATAGAGTTGATGTATGTTTATTGATGTTTTATTAGAATAAACTATTGTGTTTTAAAGAAAATTCGGCAGCTGGATACATTATTTTCATACATTACCTGCTGGATATATTGCTTTCCCAAGTCAATACGGATATCTTCTATCCGTTTGGGTGTCATATTTTTTCTAGATATTCTCTTTCTTTCTATCTGCTCTACATGACGTGCCTAAAATATCTAAACACCTCCAAATAACACTCTTATTTACGACCACTCATCGCCATCGCCTCCTTTCGGATCTCCCCATTTGTAAAACGGTCCGATATTTAATAGTAGACAGAAATCGATGGTACTGCGATCATTTGAAAGATTTTAATGGCAACGTCAAGATATGACTCAAAGAAAAATTAAAAATGTTTAAAAAACATGGTCCAAGCTTACGGTCAAAAAAGTGGTCCAATCGCTAATAGAAATTTGAATGCGAAGAACCAATTTAATTTTAAAGGCAAATTGAGCAGCTTGGTACTTTCATAGTGATGAAAGGTTTTGAATTGAATAAATTTCTACGTTTTATTGCAAAACTGTGCCCATTTACATGGTTTTATAACACTCCCGCGATCTTCTATTTTTGTCCTAAATGTCTAGTTGTAATGTACTTTAGCAAAATAAATGCTACAAAAATGCCAAATGATAAGTTACGCTATTCACTCAAGATAAAAGGGAATTAAAATATTCATTCATAAAGATGGCAGCCAATAAAAATATGCGTTAAGAAAAATGAAAATAATATGGGTGGTTCTTAGTCGAAGTATGGTACAGTTAAAGTGACCGAATTGGATATCGACACCTTAGCTCAGTGGATAAGAGCACCCAACCCGGAAAGTAGGGAGGTCCTGGGTTCGAGTCCCAGAGGTGTAAATATCTTTTTCTGATTTTTCTGTTTCCAGATTTTCGATTGAGTTTCGCTCATAAATGTCTTCATTTAATTAAATATAAATTAAAATACGAGTAAGTTCTTGAGATATATTATCTTCAGAATGGATATCACAAGGGAATGTGTCAATTATGATTATCTACTGTATCAACTAAGTTTATTAAAATTGTCCGAACGTAGAATATTTAATGACTTAACTTGTTTATATAAAATCACAAATTCAATAATTGACAATTAATAATCATTCCTTTCCAAGTACCTCGCAAACCAACATCGAGGCAGTATCTACCGTTCTATTGTGACAGCCCCAACAACATAGATCACAACCGTACACTCCTTTTCGCCGTATACGGAATTTGAGTAATGATTAATGATTATAAGGATGTTCTTAAGAATTATAAGTACAATTTCGTGGTTGCAAAATGGCCATTTTGCAACCACGTTTGCTATATATTTGTTAATCTATTTTCCATTATATAGAATATAGAGAATTTGAGTAAATGTTTTAACAAATATAACATCACTAAATATAAACAGGTTTTCGTAGAATTTATATCGGAAAGCAGAATAACAAAACGTAATTAAACAAACTGCCTAACTCTGTTCGGTATTATTTCATTTATTTATCGTACAATTCCCAATCTACTATTTTTTTCATTTTACATGGTGGAAAATTTAGTTTTTGTGGTGTTACACTCATCAAAATGTTTTTTCTACAAAAATAAACCCGTAAAAGCTCAGCTGGGCGTGAAATTCAAAAATAAATAATGAAATTGAAAGTCAGCCTTAAATTAAAACAGAATTCGTTAGTTTCCTTTGATCACCTGAAAAATTAACTGTGTCAAGCTAAAATATGATTTAAAAGGACAATTAGTTACATACTTCTAATTGTTTTTCTAATCCGTCCTTTCCCATTTTACAATATTTTCCAACAAACCAACACAGCGGAGGGGTTCGTCCTCCGTCTGGTTGTTTATCCAAATGCCCCGGGGCAGCCAACCGCAGGGCTGGATTTATGGCGGAAGTTGCCATCTTATGTGTTGTTCCAGTTGACAAATTAAACTTGCAGTCACTTTTGGCAACCGAAGCCGCGGCGGAGATCGGGAATTGGGGACGGTCGAGATCGACTTACAAACTCGGCCAGATGGAGGGAAATTAAATTAATGGCAGGCAACTTTTTTGTTAATGGATAAATGATTAGTCAAAAATAACAGAAATTAATAATAAAAACATGTTTTTTATTATGTAAGTAACTTTTGTCATGCTATTAGGTAACCAGGTAGTGAAAGTATTTTACTTTGTGTCGAATATATACCACAATTTTTTTAAATTTTCTCCACGTAGTCATCTTTGGGAGTGCTGTAAGGAGAGTTTTTCAAGGAAATGAAGGAGTTAATGTGGGTCTTGAGTCTTGAAGATGCCCATGGTTCATAGGTTATACGCATAGGATACCAAAGGTTCTATTCAAATTCTGTCATCATTTATTTATATATTTAACTATTGATTGGTAATACTATTTTAATATGACAGATAATTTTGAACTTAAGAAAGGAAATAAAAATAAAATAAAATTAGATGAAAAATGCACACAAGTCATAAAAATACAAGAAGCAGATTCTGAAAAATACAGTGATTTGAGAGGCTTGCAAAAATACAATGTGTGTTTAGAAATAGTACAAAAATTATTATTAATAATTTTTAAATTATAATAAATTATACTTAATTCAAAATAAATAATAAACTTGGTTTTTACCACTTCTATTGTTTAAAAAACCAACATGTTTCGTGAGCCAAGCTCACTTCTTCGGGGTTTACTAACTAATTATAAATAATAGATAAAAACAATGGTCATAGAAATAGACAACACAATTAAAGATAATAGACATTGACCATGGAAATGTAAAATGGGTAAAGGAAAGAGGGGCAATAGAGAACAATTTACAAAGGAAACAGGTTTAATTGTTTTTAAATGGGGTCATTTAAAAACAATTTTTGATTATTAATAATATTCAAATTCGCATTCGCACTCTATCTGATCTCTAATATTTCTAATTTATCCAACTGAATGCCATTAAAATTAGAATGTAGCAATTCAATTCCCCTATTGAAGTCAAAAGTGTGATTAGTCTCCAACAGAGATTGGCGAACTCTGAAAAACTGTTATTGTTTAAAGATTTCATATGTTCTTTAATCCTTATTTCAAAGTTTCTCGCAGTTTTACCAATATAAAAGAAACCACAATCATTACATTTTAATTTGTAAATTCCAGATTTTTTCATTTTTGAAACTCTATCCTTATCATTTAAAATTTAATTTTTAAGTTTATATTATTTGCATAAAATACAGGAATAATTTCATTTGGTACATTCTTTGTTTTCTTAAATTTCTCAAAACATATATATACCCTGTACAAAAGGATCAGGAAGGGAAAAAATGGAGGATGATTATGTATTTTAATAATAAAATTTCTATTATTTAACAAAGAATGTACCAAAGAGTAGGCGTATTATATTGTTTGCTATGTAAATATCTTTTAATTGAACTTATAACATTTATTCTTCATAAAACTTTTACAAATGCGACATTTCTTATGCTCTAGTTTTTTATTGTATTTATCCAGTTACTCTTTTCAAACACTTTAATTTATATTTATACTTGAATCTCCACTTCAACCATAGAAATAAAATAAAAATCAATACGATACCCACCCATAGGCTACCCTTTGTGGATTTTTTGTTATTCATACATTTATTACATTAAGTTTTTGGTTATATAATTTTCATTATTTTACGTACGTACGTATTGTTCAAAAATTTTTCAATAAAAAACAATAAAACAAATCAGAGTGTGCAATTAACATACGGTTGAAGTGAAACTTGAAATTCGCTAGATGTTGCTTTCTTTTCTTATGCCTGTTTATTTCAAAGTGGTTTGAAGATTGGATATTGATTTCACAAAAATAAAAATGTTTATTTTTTTGGATTTCGTAGGATTCGAACCTCCGTTCACTAGATGTCTGACCCTCTGGCTGCGGTTTGTCAGGCGCCTTAGCCGCTGCGCTATCGGAGGCTCGAGCCGAGGTGCGAATTTACCGCATTATATTAGAATCAAAGACCCGTCAAATAATAAATTTTAGTGACGCACTTCCGTTTCATCCGAACTTCAAATCACTAACGGGGCTAAGATTTTTTATGAATTGTTCAAATTCTGTGAACAACTCGTCCTTAAGTTTTTCGAGGGATGTGTTTAATAAATCGATAGAAATTTTGAATCTTAATGTCTTAATTGTTATTACATGATTGTAGAGGGCGTGATTTAAACCCTTTTCATTGTATCGATCTCCTACCTAATATTCTCACAACCTACTCGTATGTTGGTGCGATTGACTTGCAATCTCAGTCACATCGGAGTAAATCTACTAATTGCATTGTATAATGGAGCTTGGTCTGAGTGATTAGACGCTGGACGCTGGTGACAGGCGACCGAACCACCAAGCCACGGAAGCCGGCAGATTACCGGGACTTACCCTAAAGGGACTAAAGGGGAAATTAACTGTTTAGCCTTTACATTATTGGTTTGTAACAATCACATAGATCAGATTATGATAACAAAGCGGATTATCGGTTTTAGTAGCTGACATTTTTTTCTTCTGCGTTCTATATAAAAATAAGTCACTAATAGGATGTCTATACACGGATGCGTGGAATTTATCCGAGGGTCGTGCACCATATAGAGTTACTTGAAGCTAGAAATAGATTTAGCTTAGAAACTAGATGTTATGCAAATTTGTAATCTTTAGTTTTAACATAATCCATAACTATATTGACAGCCCATTCCTCTTGGAATGCTTTGGCTTATATGTACGTGCCTGAAAATTTCAGTCGTAGTCATCGACACGACTTGTTCAAAATACCATACGGCAGAACAGATGTTCTAGCACCGCATAGCATGACGAGAGGAATGGTACTGATGAACGAAATATCGAAAACACTAGATATATTTAACTCTTCTTTAGATAGCCTTAAAATTTTTTGTATAATAATCATCTTCCTGTGTTAAGATTGTCAAAATGAGAAAATTGTACGGTAATTGGATAATTAATCTGTTGTACAATTAAAAAAAAAATTCCACGCATTTGAACACATCTACTATTTCTAAGAAAGCATTACAACTGCATGCAACCTAGGTACAAGTGATTGAGTCCTGTTGTTGGTGCAATTAAAAAGAAACTTTTGAAACAATAAAAATAAAATATTTACAAGAATCGCAGTCCCATTCAAGTCACAAACAACCGTCAACCACAGGATTAACCAATCGCTTAAATATACAAAAGAAGCAACGAACAAAAATGCTTATTTCGTAATACAAAACAACTTCTTTAATAACACACTCGCAAGTGACAGAAATATAGCTTTAACCCAACCTTTAATCAAATAATATCCCAAAATAATGATAACCTATCAATGTTGCAGTAACGCAACACGTTTAGGGCGCCATTGTGAGTGCATCACACATCAAGTAAAGAAAGTATAGTTAGGGGTTGTGGGGGGGCGAGGGCGGGGGGTGACCGCCTTGGATGACGCAATGAGGGCGGGTTGCGAGAGGAATTCCCGCCCTTCGTGCTACTGACAGCTTCTAATGGGGCAATAAAGGAAGGTGGGCGGATTGATGAAATTATTTCATTTAGATGGGGAAAGTGGTAATAATATTAATATGTTAGAAAAGTTTCAGACCTAATAAATTGGCGTAAGTGAGGTAAAATTTTGTACCTTACAAATGAGAAGATTTTGATAAAGTTTTAAATGTGATGAAGTACTTTAGATATTTTAAACACTTAGAAAAATATTTTTTTCTGGTAGTTATGACGCTTCCCAGATACACAGCCAGAAACTCGGAACTCTCGACGTAATTGTGTAAACCATCATCCACTGAACATCTAACTGTTTTCCTTTGGAGGAAAGAGACAAACAAACAGGCGTACATTGTGTGTCTCATCTTTTGTCTCACCATAATAAAAGTTTTGTTTCTATTTTTCTCTTATTTAATAAATCAAAATCAAAATTTCCTCTGAATTCATAACATTTCTAAGCAGGTACTGATATAGCTACCTAGATAATTATAAACCATAAATTTTATGTAATATTAAAAAAAATAATAATAATATGTGCTAATAGAAAACTAAAGTAGACAAGAGTGGGGAGGCTACGAAGCACCACACAAAGAGGAGACCGAGATAATAGAACACTGTATAATGTATTCTTTCTCATTCTCTCGCAGACTAAATCCTATAGATGTATGTGTATATCTCTTTTTAGTGTCGCTTTTTCGTTTCGTCGAGTTTCAAATCACAACGGTGCTAAAGAAGTTTTCACTTAAAAAAATCACATGGAATTATACAATTTGTCCAAAGAAACAACACTATCTCAATAACAATTATTTTATCAAACCATCTTCAGGCAGGTAAAAAATCGAAATAAACGGGAAGATTTCACATTTGAAAAATAATCTTCCATGAACCATTAAAACGGCCACCATATTGAACCGGAAACGGAACATACACCCACATCTGCAATTAAGCGTCACGCTATTTCGAAGAGGATAGACCCCCACATATCTTGGTTTAGGAACATACTCCTTGCTTCATTCACAGTCATACATCGTCTCATATGTACATACAGTACTCATATTCTCTTTTTCTGACTCTTAGCGTGACTACATTATTTTTCGTTTTTCTTATAACCCATAAAAATGATTAGACAGCAACATTACCCTACAATTTATCAAGCCAAATCAATCTATCGTTCCGACTTGAGTAACAGAAAAGAGGTGGCCGGTCCACAAAGCGCCCCCTTGTCTGGCCGTTAGATATACGCTGGATTCAATTATCGCCACAAAGGGAGGGGGCGGTGGTTCGATACGATAATTGCATGCCACCCGCCGGGGGGCGGTTAGGTTAGGGAGGGTAGGAAGGGTTTCGAGGAACACTGCCTTAATACTAACAGGTACAAGTTAATGTGTCGGGTACTTTTAATGTAATGATTAAAATGGGTTTTTTGTAGAAAATGGTTACTTTGTAACATTTTAAAATTAAACAATTATATCTCTTTATGTAAACGACTTTTTTATTTTATTTTATTTTCACACAGAAGGCCCTGAGGAAAATATTTTCCCTCAGGGCCTTCTTTGAGGATGCTGTGTGGAAGGTCTTTTAAGGGAAAGGAAGAGAAAAGTTCTGAAAAGGATAAGGTATGAAGGGTGAGTGGGAATCTGAGGGTCAGTGAGTTCAGGAGCGACTAATCTTCTTAATAAACTTCAGAATCCTACTGTGGTGCAATGTATACGGTGAGCTATGGCGTTATAAAATTTGTATAAAAAATTTGCAAAAGGTGGCTCACATGTTTTTGAAAAATGAAGGTGTTTCATATGGTTTAGCGGCAGGTAGTTGGATGGAGAGGGGGGGGGGGGGAATCCGGGAGTGGAGGAGGAGATCGAAGGAGAGGGAAGGGGGAGAAGGTGGAGGGGAAACGTGGGAGGAAAAATAGGGCAAGAAGGGAAGGGGAGGAGGAATGGGGAACGGGGACAAATGTGAAAAGACACTCAGGGAGAAAAAAATTCTACATTTAAGTGGCATTGCAACGCATGCCGGGAACCCGCCAGTTAATTAATAAAAAATGTTTTTTTATCTTACTTTTTTGATTTAAGTACGGATAATGATATCCTGAGGATTTAATTTATATATTTTATTTTAATTATGTGAAGTTACCGAGTTAGTTAAGGGAATTACAAATATATGATGCAGTGAGTCGTTTCAGTCTGTTTTTAGTATGTTTTTTTTTAATTTCTGATCTCCCAATGTATATCTGAAAAAAAAATCGTTTATTTACTTATGAAGTTGGTTGCGAGGGTGCGAAATAGAATAAATAAGTTGTTTACGTGACATATTCCATAATAATTCTAGATTCGTCGCAGCCTTAAAGCCAGTCTCTTGTGGGTTAAATAGGGGTAGGTTCCTACCCTATAATGCAGTAACATTATGTTCGTGACTAATGCGCCCTTATCCCGGCACTTGTTAGAAATCGATCACGAAAGATTGGCACTAAATAATATCGATGTATTAATATGGTTCATTCTTTGTCGGAATAAAATGAATGATAATGAATGAATGTATGGTAATTTCAGTTCTTATTATTGATAATCTGTACATATATTTTAACCTAAATTGTATTAGTTTTTTGATAAGTAAAACACATACTATTTCATTTCTTTCAATGTCTGTTATAATATTCTATATCTTCTTATGTTCAATGTAATTTGTTTTTCTGAAGTCGATAACACGTTGGGAAAATGCTGTATTCAAGCAATATATCAGTGAGTATTGTGTTCGCGTCAACATTTGCTGCGATACCTACACTCAAAAATTGAAAAAATCAGAGGGTTCAATTCACACGTGGTAGAAGTGAAACCTTCAGAAAATAAACGAGGGGGACTGAAGGGGACAGACTATAGTAGGGAAGCTACGAAGTACCGCATAAAAAGGAAACCGATAGGCTACGAAGCCCGTACAAAGAGGAGAGCGATTATACTATCTCATTCTCTCGCAGGCTAAATCCTATATTATATATAAAACATTTTACTATGTTCAAATTAAGTACGAACAAAACTACGTCCATAGCTACAAAGTGTCAAAATAGCCAAAATTTCCCTTTGTTTTGGGATCAATGAAAATAAATTGTTATACTTTGTGAAAATCATGGGATATTGCTTGTGAATATATCTTGTCGAAACGTGTTTCACTTCACCTTCTAGTTACCGGAGTAGCAGTTTCCGGGGACCGGATTCGGTAGTTTAGGGTTAGGAGAGCTGTAGGTCAAATTTGACTAATTAGAGTAACAATAGAGAAACAATTTTTTTTGCTTTCGAATTTCTCGTCTAAATGGGACAGTCTCAACAAATCAGTACCTATTTTGAAAATGTAAATTAAAATGAGTTTCTAAAAAAGATACTTTATTGAATTCTTTAAACAAACACTTCTAATTTTGAAAATGAAACTGAACATCAAAGCAAAAGTTCTAGAGTTCATTCATTGAACCGGAGTTACAGACAGACAAAATTCCAACCGAAATAAATACTTAATTAATTAATTACAGGTACTTACAGTTTTTTATCGAAAATTAATTACAGGTACAAACAGTTTTTTTTTATCAGAAATCGGTGAATGAATATAATGTTTTGTTTAATAATGACAAAGTTTATTATTTTGTATTATGCATAAAGGCACGGTTACGAGCAGTGCAGTACCCGTTCACGTAGGTACCGGCAGTGGGGGTAGCGCGAGGACAGAGAGACGCGGGGCATGCAATTTAATTAACAAATTAAATTAGGAATTAACTGTTTGAATGGAGCACTGGAAGCAACTGCGAGGTCCCCTCCCCCTTCCCTTCCCGCCCTGCCCGTGTAGCGTCACTGTGCAGCGATGGGCTGGTGAAGGTAGCTGGTGGGTGTTCCACCCTTGCTGTACCACCCCCTGCAGCAGCCTGAGGTTCAACCAACACCACTCGTTCAGAGACAAGCAAACTTTTTGGAAATTTTACGATTATGAAAGGAAATGAGAACTTTAAAGGTGCTTGAAAAAATGCGCTGCAGGCTGATTTCTTGCAGAATATTTGACGTTAAACGTGGCGTCGTGGTTAAGATTTTTATTTATTTATTTATTTATTGATCAACGCCCTTTTTCAGGGCTTTTACACATGAATGGTAATAAATACAATATTTATTATACATAACTGAACTGCCTCCGTAACAATATTTTATATTTGTTTAAAGATAAACTGAAGATGTCCACGGACTTGGTGTAATTATTTCCTTCCATTAGTATTCTGGGTAGAGAGGAATACATATGGTAGTTAGCACCAGAATTTCTGCACTGAAATAAATCCTGACTTCTTGTATTACGTTGTGGAATCCGGAAGCTTATCAATTAAAGCAATACCAGACTATTAACTAAATCATGTAGAATTTTATAAAGAAATACCAAGACAGTGAAAATTCTTCTGTCTGATTTGTTTTATTTTTTGTTTTGTTTTATCTCAACTGTTTTGCATTACTTCTTTTTGTAAATTTCCGATGGTGGCCATTTTAATAATTCAGTGAAGATGCTGTTTTCAAATGTGAAATCGTTGAGTTAATTTGAACGTTCTTCCTGACACATTTTCAATATTATGGTATTCATCTGCGTGAAGAAAGTTTTTAAAAAGAAATGTCAATTGTCAACATTTAGCCTCACAACATGTCGCAAATGACGATTTCACAGTATCTCCGGGAAGGCAAAGGGCAAATATTATAAAATGATTTACCAGCTTTTTTTTAAATGTGAATACCTCCCAAAAGTCTCAGCTGCTCCCGTCTGGAGCCAGTGAGACTATGACATCCTCATTTGGGGTATATTGTGAAGCTGAAGGTAGTGGGAAGGGGAAGGAGATGGGAAAGAGGAAGGTGGGGAAGTACCTGGGTATTCCGATCTGGTCACCAAACAAGGCTTAAGCCATTTCAAGCAATGTTTCAATTTTGAATGGCGGTGTTACACCAGGGCGATACTCTGAGTATCTTCCACTCTGGAACATGCCGCAAATATACTGTTTATTAAATTTTGAATGAACAATTGTAAATAAACACTAATTAATCTAATAAAATTTATTTGCGCACGTTGGGATTCGATCCCGCAACCTTTGGATTGCGAGTTAAGAGCCCAACCCCTGGACCACGGAGGCCGCCAGCTTTGTTGCGTGGAAAAATTAAATGCGTATATATAATATTGTAATTTTAATTTCACTCTAAATTTAATATCTCGCAGTTCGCATACCATAGTTTGAGTTACCCTGTCCCCGTTTTGCCCCCCTCCCCTCTCCTTTGTCTGTTCCGGCTAATGAAGTTTACTGGTATACTACGGAAAATGGGAATTCATGAGTTAATTTGTTTTGTGTGTGAAAATTGCTAAATTGAGAATTGCATATGTAATGAGAACAGACATGCTTTGTTTATCATTAGTTATCTACGTAATACCTAATTTATACATAAAATGTTTTCTTAAATGAATAGACATATCAAACTAATTCTACTTGTAGTCGAAACCTTACCTCTGAATGATATAAGACAACTTCGCAAAAAAAAAAACCATTGTTTTTAGTATAATTATTCTGTGACCAGAAGACCCCGCATTCACGTTTCTAATTCTCTCGCATTTAATAAATCAAAATCTAAATTTCCTCCGAAATCATAAGATTTGTAAGTAGATTATTAAATACCTACTTTTTTAAATGAATATTTTAAAGTTATTTAATTGAATATCGCAGACGAGTCCCAACTACTCCCGTCTGAAGCCACTGAGACTATGAAATTCACTGATGGGGAATGTTGTGAGGCTGAAGGTAGCGGAGAGGGGACGGAGATGGGAAAGATGAGGGTGGGGAAGTATCTAGCTATTCAGATCTAATCACCAAACAAGGTTAAAGCCATTTCAAGCAATGTTTCAATTTTTTGAATTTCAGTGGTGGTCTTAGACCAGGGTACCTTGAGAGACCTTGAGAGTATCTTCCACTCTGGAACGTGCCGCAAATATATATAATTTTAAATGAATTAATTGTAAATAAATCAGAGTGTGTAATTAAAGTGAAACCTTCTGAAAACTAAAGTGGACACTCGTGGGGCACTGCACAAATAGGAGATCGATTATACTATCTCATTCTCTCGCAGGCTAAGTCCTATAAATGTATGTGTTTATCTCATTTTAGAGTCGATGTTTTTCGTTTCATCAAGTTTCAAAACACAACGGTGCTAAAGATGTTTTCACTTCAATAACACAAATTAATCAAAGAAAAATTATTTGACTGAATGACCTTCGGAATGTTAGTCGGAGCCTTACTCCTCAACCGCGGAGGCCGTCAACCTACTTATTTTAAAATGAATATAAATATTTAAAGTAACATTTCTTTATTTCATAACAATAATAATATTGAAAAATGCGAATAAGAACGTTCAAACAAACACGAAGATTTCACATTTGAAAAAGAACTGAACGGAACCGTCTTGAAACGGAAATAGAAAATACAAACAAAATTGCATTGAGACGAAATGCAAAACGATTGGGTTAAAACAGGACTTCCCTACGCTCAGTCAATTAATAACATAAAAAAAAAACACTTTAATTTCAATGTTATAATGTTATTCATTACACCGCCCAATTCCCTAAACATTCGCCCCAATTCCCCGTGGGATATACCCTCTGGAATAGGGACCAGCGGGGCATGATTACTCTATTTTGCAAGTTGATAATCCCCGATGCAATAACCTCAAGTGGATGCTGTACCCTGTGCCCTGTACCCTGCCCTGGACCATTGGAGCGAGGAACCGATTTAATTCATTAGACACAACATGTGCCCCTCTCTCCCCGCTCGTCTACTTACTTTTATAATTATATGGTCATTTAACTAATTATGGACAATAAAAGAATTTTATTAAAATGAATAGCTGTATTCACCACTATTTAATCAAAAAATCAACGTGTTTCAAAATCAATGGTTTCTTCGTTAGGACAAAGTATAATAATTATAAAATCTTTTTTCTTCAAAATAGGCAAATTTACTTTGTGGCGTCATCATTTAATAATGAAAAACAATTACTTTGTATAACAACCACTATTTAATTAACAATATCAACATGTTTCGAAAACTATGTTTTCTTTGTCAGGATAATAAGTTAATAAAAAATAACAAAAGACAAACAAGTATAGACTAATTAGAACATATACAAAATATTAGAAAGGAGAGGTGATTAATTACCTAAAATATATCATAAAAAACAATTATATAAAATAAAATATAAAAATTATTTTAGAATCTGTAAAAAATTACATTAACATAATAATTTTTTTTTTTTTTTTAAAACAAAACAAGAATTCTAAATAACAAAATAAATTATTATAAATATAAGTATTAATACGAAAATAAATTTAAAAGATGGCTATTTTTAAAAAACGTTTGGTTATTTATAATATTTAATTTACTATTAACACTTTTTCTAATTTCTAAAATTTCTAAATTATCTAATTGTATACCCGTTGTGTTAGTGTGTAAAATTTTTAAACCTTTATTAATATCAAAAGAATGACCTGTTTCCAAAATGTGGTTTGCAAATTCTGAATAATAATTATTATTTAAACATCTTAGATGTTCCTTAACTCTAATGTTAAAATTTCTAGAAGTCTTCCCAATATAAAAAAAGTTACAATCATTACAAATTAATTTATAAACCCCAGATTTGTTCAAAAACACACCTTTGTCCTTGTTATGTAATATATAATTTTTTAATTTGTTATTGGCGTAAAAAGCAGGTTGGATATTATCTGGCATGTTTTTAATTATCAAATTTGAAGTGTTATTATTTAAAAATACAATTTTTCTCCAATTATTATTCTTGTCAACTAAAAGATCTAAAAAATTCTTGTCAACTTATTCTTGTCAACAAAAGATCTAAAAAACTTTTTCTTATATTTTTTGTTTAACATATTATCTATTAATTGTGTATTATAACCGTTATTTATTGCATAGTTTTAAAAACATAGTTTTCGAAACATGTTGATATTGTTAATTAAATAGTGGTTGTTACACAAAGTAATTGTTTTTCATTATTAAATTATAAAATCCTTTATTTTCTTTTAATTAAAATAGAAGCATAAAGTGAATTAGCGTTTATTGAAGAAATTATTCAAAAATCTATCTATCCATCAAAAAAATCTACCATCTAATATATATGCAAATTTTTGTAGAAAATCGAAATAATTTCAAAAAATATATTTTTTTTCCTAACGTCCTGACATTCTTTGTTTTTAACACAATATACCTATACAACCTTCGTGCAAAATACCTGTACAAAGTGCCTTCGCTTGAAAAAAAAATTTTCAAAAAAAACATCGGAACACTTTCGAGCATGCAAACTCGGCCACCCTGACAAATCGGCAATCGCCGAGCATTTAATTGAAACCGGCCATTACTTTGGATTTGTTCCTGAAGTCCTGGGAAGACCTAACACTTATAGAGCATGCCTAATTACGGAGGCAATTAAAATACATAAAAATCCCATCAACATTAATAGAGACGACGAAGCTAAGCTCGATAGCTCTTGGTATCCGGTAATTGACAGCTACACCAAAGCTAAACGCAGAAAACCATGTTGACTAATTTTCTAACACCAGTTCGTAGAGAAGTAGAGCACGGTACCGCATCTACATACATAAGTACACACTTTCCCCATTATCATTTACTCATCTGTCCTGATGATGGACACTGTAACGCTGTCCGAAACGTTGGCTAAAGAAGGAGGTAGTGCAACACGGCATGACCCCCCAAAAATAAATGACAAAAATACTTTTGGCCGTGAAAACCTAAAATCATACCATTGAAAATTTTAATTATTTTTGTATATACGTACCGCTCTAAATGTGTTTTTTTAGAATCGTGCAGAGTGGTAGAATTACACGGCAAGCAATTTTAAAAACTTTCACTATGTTTGAGTAAATTAAAAATACAGATTTCGAATTTCATATGTTTTTGTTATATTAATAAAATAAAGTCTTTCGTCTGCTTTTAAACACGGCACTACATTTTGGAATATGTTTAAAAATAGTATGGCATTTTGGGATACGTTCGAAAATAGTTTTAAAATAAATTCAAAAACAATATTACATTTTGGAATACGTTCAAAAATAGTGTTACATTTTGGAATACATTCAAAAACGGTATTACGTTTTGGAATTCGTTCAAAAACAGTATTACATTTTGGAATACGTTCAAAAACGGCATTACATTTTGGAATACGTTAAAAAACAGAATTACATTTTGGAATACGTTCAAAAACGGCATTACATTTTGGAATACGTTAAAAAACAAAATTACATTTTGGAATACGTTCAAAAACGGCATTACATTTTGGAATACGTTAAAAAACAGAATTACATTTTGGAATACGTTCAAAAACAGTACTATAAATTAGAATACATTAAAATACTGCCAGTTTAATTGAAATTGAACATGGAGCAGGAATATTATTTTTTTTAAACCCAAGAGGTTTCATATTATTTTGATTTGCTCCCTTGTTTAATCCTTTTCTGCATCTAACTCTACTTTTTTTTCCTCTTCGTTGATTTTTTTAGCTTTTTATGTCACATTAGATACCTTATGAGCATTGGTAAACATATTTTATTATTATCCGTTCAATTTCCTAAAATTCATAAAAAAATTATTGAACTTAATTAAAACAATAAAAAGAAAATTAAGAGTTTGAAAATAATATCGATAATCCTCAAAGTTACACCACACTTTAATCAAACCCACCCCAGCGGTATGTCTACAAGCACCAACTTATTTCCAAATAATTTTTATCACACATTATCATCCCCCAGTTGTAATGAATTGGCGATGATCGCAAGGGAATAAATAAAACACACCCGTCCACCCAACCAACTCGCCTCTTTGCCGGAATGTCCGATAGGGGGTGTATTGGGGCAGTTTAGGAGGGTATGAAGAGGGGGGGGGGGGAGGGGGTGGTAGTTTGCGCAAAGTTTCGTTGCAGTATTTGGTGTAACCAATCCATAGATTTTTCGCGTCATGGACAGTGACGGGGGGTGAAATTATAAATTAATAACATTGTAATATAATGTTTTTTATGTAAGAATTACAGTAGGTAAGAAAGCTTTCTAATTTTTATTCACAGTGGTATTTGAAAACAAACATGTTGATGTTGTGAAAACAGGATATAGCGAATATTCTGATTTTTAGTGATGACTGCATTTGTGTTGGGACTACGCTGTGGCATCCCCATTGAGGGTATTCTATGATGGGGAAGACAAAGGCTTTGAATTTTATATTCATAACTAGTCACTAAATATGTCTAAAGTTACTGATAGAAGAACCGTTTCTGTCGTATTTTGACAACCGTTTCAAATTAAGAAGTAACCAATCAAATAGTATATAGAAAAAAAATCAGAGTGCAATCCACAGGCGGTGAAGGTGAAACTTTCAGAAAACTAAAGTAGATAAGAGTGGGAGATTAGCCGAGTGGGCCGCTGAGGTTCGTAAGACGTCTTATACCACTAGACAAAAGGAGACTTTCGTGGGACCGTAGATTTATCGTATTATATTGGAACCGAGAACCCGTGAAATAAATAAATATTTTATTGCTATCTCATCCTCTCGTAGGATAAATCCTATAATGCATATGTTTGTCTCTTTTTAGTGTCGCTCGTTTCCGTTGCATAGAGTTTCAAATCCCATCGATACCGAAGTTAACCGATAATGAAGTTTTCACTTCAAAAATATCTATTAAATCATTTGGACATCACATCGGCAGTAAGAAATATAGGTTTAATTCGTGGTAACATAGAAAGAGAATAACAAAAGAATTCCATGCCTTCTGAGCGTGTTTTGTGATCCAATTATAGGCCTGATTTCGGCATATATTTCCAAGCAAAATTGTGTTTCATCATGATTATGAAACTCACATGGAATGGCGATATATTATTTTAGGCAAGTGTAAGAAAGAAAGACCGTATGCTACAAAAGAGGTTAGGAGTTGACATTATTTGATGATCAATTTTCTTCTACTTGCTGACCACAAGTGGCTGCCGATAGAAAACATTTTATAGCTGACAAAAACTACAATGTTATGGTGATCATTTAAATGACAGCCTTATTTTAGTACCGTTACTGCTTCGCTCAGTCACGTTCACCCAAAGATACGCAAATAAAATAAAATGTTCCTTTACAATCCTTACATCATCTGTTCGGGGCCACGGGTTCAATCAGGCGATGCTACCACCCCTTATGGTGGGTGGTATCGCTGGGGTGATAATACCGGCCGGACAGGGGTGGGTTGACCCTAACACACCCTTACACATAAAATGAGAGGGATGATTTTGTATTAAAGTATTCTGCACTGTTAAAGACACGAGTAGAAGGCGTGCGTTTTTTAGGTTCTGTAGTGAGCGATTTTTTCAACGATTTTTGTATGAGACCAGTTTTGTGGTAGAGCGGAATGCTCTTTGGCTCTTTTGTAAGAAGTTGCGAGTTCAAATCCTGAATTGGATCAACATTATATTATTAAATCATTGAAGACAATATTAGCTACTCACAAACGAAAATTTGTAACGCAAAAATCAGAAAAAGATATAGTCGCATCTAGGAATTTAACCCCGGATCCCTTGTTAATTTTTTTTTTTTATTTAAAAGAAAGAACAACATTCCCGGGTTACGAATAACCCAACAATGTTTGAAAATCTCTTACTACCACCACAGAAAGCCGAAAGTGTTGCTTGTGTTGTGATGGAGGACTTAGCCAGCCGAGGAATCGAACACGGGACGCCCGGGTGGGACCCAAACGCGATGCCCACTCAACCACTGACCGGTCCTATTTAACTGCATTATACTTCGACTAAGAACAAGCGACATTATTTCATTTTTCTTAACGCATGTTTTTATTGGCTGCTTTCTCTATGTATGATTGCAACATCTTTCCCGAACTAATTGTAATCAGATAGTGGCGTGGATAAATATATCCATTTTTCATTTATTGTGCATTGATTGATATCTATTGATTTTTCTGCAAGTATAGAATGAATATTGTTTTTTATTTATGGAATAACTTTATGAGTACCTCAAATTGTAATATTTAATCATTGAAGACACTCTCGAACGAAAATTTGAAAAAGAAAAAGATACGGTCGCATCTAAGAAGTGAATCCGGGACCTTAGTCTTGCCGGGGCTCTGTTTTAACCACTGACCTAATTAGATCCTATACCAATGAGGCTTAAACTTATTTTTTTTACATAGCTCGTGTACTCCATTCAGGTAACTGGTGCAGTACGGCAGAATTGTTCGCAGAATCCGGGTTGCAGCTTGCCCTGATACTTGCCCTGATGATATCCGACCTCCGATAAGAGAGGGCAACATACGAACATCTCGATTAATAATAAAAAATACCTTATTCATCGCACTTATAAGAAACAAACATTCAGAATCTAAGCGGTTGCTTAAAAATAAGTTCGCTATATCCATTGACCTGATCTGGAATCATATTCCCTTCACCAATTCTTACAACTCCAATGAGTATGACACCAAGAAGACAAAAGAGTCACATCTGCTCCTAACCGTTCGTGAGGCTGAAGGCAGAGGGGAGAGTAAAAAGTTGGGGAAGCACCCGGGTATTCAGAACTGGTCACCAAACACGAGTAAAGCCATTTCAAGCAAAGTTTCAATGCTGAATGGTGGTCTTACACCAGAAGAACGATTCTGTCTCTTTTGTGCGAATCGATTCCATACGTAATCTGCTGTGAATTTTGTGTGATTGTCTATGGCTTGCAATTGCTTTTTCTATGGACTGATATATGTCAGCTGTCGTATTTCAACTAGTTTAAAACACGAAGTGCTGCATATAGATATGCATGATTATTTAGTACGTTTAAAGTTGTATAGAATGGATTTGACATTTGCGAAGTTTCGTTTATATCTAAATACTCATGAATTTCTTAGTTTGCCCAAATCAAGAACCTATTAAGGCAAAGCCATTGAGGCAGTATACAAGTACAGAATAATTGAATATTTAGGGACGATATACATTAATTATTCCAATAACCGCCCCACTTTTAGGCACAGATTATGAGAATTTCACTTCATTTCAACAATTACTACAAGAAAGAACTATTTACGTACACAAAATAGGTCATTATGTTCTTACTTTGGGTAAACTAAGTAATTCGTGCATATTTAGATAGAAGCTTCGTAAATGTCAAATCCATAGTATTCTACTTTACACGTACATTAAATTAATAAATAATCATG
Source organism: Glyphotaelius pellucidus (assembly GCA_936435175.1). Lineage (NCBI taxonomy): Eukaryota > Metazoa > Arthropoda > Insecta > Trichoptera > Limnephilidae > Glyphotaelius > Glyphotaelius pellucidus. The sequence continues at coordinate 36,300,819 of OW386548.1, forward strand.
TACACTGGCAGCTTTTCGTGTTTTAAACTAGTTGAAAGACGATAGCTGACATGTCAGTTCGTAAAAAAAGCAATTGCAAGCCGTAGCCAATCACACAAATTTGACAAAAGATTACGTATGGAATCGATTCCACAAAATTCCACAAAAGATACGGAATCGCGTGGCGGGGCGATGCTGAAAGTAATTTACACTGAATTGAATCTCGGATTTAGTAACACTATAACTTGGATGCTTTCATCCAAAATGTTTGCCAGCAGAGTTCATAAGATGACTGCATCATCGTAAATACAATACAATTAAGTTTATACAATTTAGAGGCGGATTTGGGTACCGCCGCCCCGGGAATCATTTATTGCTTAACCAACACTCCTGCCTTAGGTCACCCTAAATGTTTCGTTTGATGATGTCACAGAGGAGCCCGGGAACACGCGGTGAGGTTTGTCCAGGTTTTGGCGCGGATGCCTCTGGCCGGTTGAGGGAGACCCTTTGAGCTCTCGAGCTGGTCTCTCTCAGAATATCACCTTGCACCGCAGTGGGAGGAATGACCCCCACATCACATTGACTCCAGAATAATTAATCCACCCCTCATACTTTTTCTTCCTCTCCCAAAAAGACCCTCCACACAGCGTCCACAAAGATGAACAAATGTGGAAAAAAATACAAGGTCCGAGAATATTTTGAATATATTATTCACCAGCAACTTTACTGTCGCTGGAGAGACCCTAAAGTAACAAAATTTTCGCACTCACTAGAGAGTACCTAGCGCCCCCTTGTTTTACAGATTGGCGATTTCCAATTCCTTTGGGCCCCGGGCTGGACACTAGACACAGGACACGCAATGGACTAAAAATTACTCTAAAGCTGTTGAAGGAGGAAGAATAAAAGTAACTCCTTGGATGATTTATTTAGCAGACATTTGAGAGTCCTACGCGCTCAGTTTATCGATATCTTATATTTCTGACAAAATAAAAGTGGACAAGAAAGGTTACAAAACAAGTTGTAAACAGTAAATGATCACGTAAGTGAGAGATCCAAGGCACATAATAGCTGACTTTTACATGTCTCTAGAACCAAAACACGGGAAAAACTGCTGATAAATGTATAAAACCATCCTGCGTTTATATATACAAAAAAACGTGAAAAGCTTACAAAATAAAATTAGTTTTTCGTACATATCTATCTATCATAAACCTAGCTACCTCGTAGTGAATGAGCCTGAATTTATGAACAAGGTTATTATAAATTACTAACGCAGTCCCGTGTAAAATTACGGAATATTATAATTATAGAATTTGTAAAGCCGAAAGTATTTATAAAATAATCAGTATCATTGCTTTTTAACAGACAATCAGAAATTTTACCTTTCGAATGAACATATTTAGTAATTTTGAAAATTTTCTACACCTGTCAAAAATTTTAATAAAAGAAATACAGATTCGAAATAATGATTTATTTCCCAATTTTGAAAATCAAAGGCATCCTTTTCTGCATTTCATTGAACTCGAATTACACACGGACACACAACAGAAATTATTATTTTTAATGAAGATATTAAGTATTCGAACTTAAAATTTGTAATTCAAATATGAAAATCGATAGAAAAATGTATTTCTGTGGGGCAGCAAGGCTATTGATCTTTTGGCGATTTCAAGCTTGGAACTTAGGTTTTTTTTTTACATGAGCTCCACACAGGAGGCCCTGAGGAAAATAATTTCCCTCAGCCTGGCCTATGTCATCTTTGGGGATGCTGTGTGGAGAGTTTTTTTAAGGAAAGGAAGAGAAGGAGAGTTCTGGGAAGGAAAAGGGTTTAAGGGGTGGGTAGGAATCTGGGGTTCAGTGTGTCCAGGTCATCCGCCTCCAAGACCTAGACAAACCTCACCCCATGAACCCGGTTACATAAAACTAGCATGTAAACAAACAGTTATTAACAGTGTTAGCTTAATATTGTATCACTGGCGCAGACCCGTTAAAAATCACGGGAGAGTAATAATGTTGGCAAATCAGTTCCAATTTTGAAAGTAACAATTGAAGAATTGTTCTGTTAAAATATTATAGGCATTTAAGTACCTACTTTATCGCTTGTCTGAATTCTTCACATAATCAACTCCATTTTTTAAAATGACACTTAAATTCTAAGCAAATTTGTATTCATTGAATCAGAGTTACGCAGAACGCACAGACCACCGAAATGAGTATTTTTGATGATGACATGAAAAATCACGGGATAGTAAAAAAAAAAACAGTACCAATTTCATTTTTTTGTTAAAATGTGTTAATATGGGTATTTTCCACTTTATCGCTCGTATGGATCTTTCAGAGAATGAGTTCCAATTTCGACAATGACACATAAATTCATAGTAAATCATTTTCAGTTCATCCGACCAGAAGACACAATCTAAATTATTAGTATTTTCAAGATGATATTGATAACGAACGTACTTTTTTGTTTTGTTTTTTTAACTCTTCCATTTTTTCATTTATCAAATAGAGGTTACGACGGTGCTCTCAGTTGTCGGAGCACATTATTTGTTCAATAACATAACATGAATCATTTACTAGATCCAATTTCAGTCACACTAACAAAGTCATCGTCTATCTGTCAAGAATGCCTGCCGGCTCCACGCTCCTCAAGATCCCCGGCTCCCGCCCCCCACGTGCGAACCGAATTGCACACGTGTCACCCGATAGTTTGCAAATTATTCAATTACACGTGTAGTGTTTGTCGCTGCGGAGTGCAAGCCCTGTTTTATTGACCAACATAATTTGTTTGCCGCTCTCCCTTACCCTTGTAACGCCGGCTTTGCTACTTGCTAAAGGTGTACCGTTGATAGATCCGTTTTGATCTCTCCCTCTCTGGTTTAAATGATGCAGGTAACAGAAAGAGAGGTTGCAATAAGGGTAAGAGAATACTTGCTGCATGGTAGAATGGGGTGAGAAGTGTGATGTTTGTGAGATGGGTATTATAGAAGCTACGTGGAACACTGTTTACAAAACAATATTGGCAATTTCGCAATGATTTGTAACTGTTAATAATTATTTTTGATTTAGTGTAGCGAAGTCCTGTTTTAACTCGACTATTTGAGATTTTATCTGTCTGTATATTTGTTATTTGTTACGTTCCGGTTCCAGTTCAAAATGGTGGCCTTGTTGGATACTACCTTTTTATCCCGCATGATCGTGGTTCTTACCAAACGCTGTCAAATTGGATATATGATACCTACCGGGGCCTGAAGAAAATTTTTAAAATTATGTTATTGAAATGGTGACATTTCTTTGAACAAATTATATAATTCCTCATTTGAAATAAAAGAAAAATGTAATATATCATTGAAGAAGAATATAACAATAATAATCTAAACGAAAATATGAAAGAGAACAAGACACAGAAAACAGAAAAAGATACTGGGACTCGAACCCAGAAACTTTCGTCTAACTGGGACGTGCGCGTTTACCAATTTCGCCAGGGCCACCTACTGTCAAACCATCATTTTAGGCAATCTCATATTTAAAATTTTAGAATTAACAATATTATCTTCAACATTTTTTTTTCTTTTTTTCCCTTTTTTTCTAAAACTGGGTTTGAGTCCCAGTCGCGATCATTATCTTTTTTTCTGTGTCTTGTTCTTTTTCAAATTTCCGTTAAGATTATTATTGTTATCTTCTTCTTCAATGTTATATTACATTAATGGGAATAACCTTCAAAAGTTATAAAAAGGGAGTTTTTCTCATAAAAAATTAAAAAAGATGGTACAAGTAGGTATATATTTAAGTACCTACTTACTTACAAATCTTAAGGTTTCAGAAGAAATTTTTGTTTTGTTGAACCACGGTCGCCGAGAAATTAAGTACTTTACAAGATTTAGTTTTTAAGACAATCAAGTATTTTGCTAAAATTATATATTTTTAAGAAAATTGTAGGTATGTTACAAAACTACTAACACTTTTATACCCCGAATGAGCGAAAGGGACAATTGTACCTCTGGTTGATAATACGTAGGTACATAAAATCGTTTTTGATCGTCAAAATCGAGGTATAGTACTCTCCGTTTTACTCTTCCAAAGCTGGACCGATTTTTAAGATTTTTTAACAACTGCTTTAGAAGAAAATATTCTATATTTATACATTTTGCTTTTTTTAAACTAGATCGTCTAGTTTGTATACTGAATGTTTGTTGATGGCGTTCAAAACAGGCAATTTTAACGATTTATGGTGGTCTAACTCCTGCAAGAAGTAACTTACAAAAAGAAGCAAAACGTACCAACCCGCCAGTGGTCGATATATATTTGCGCTAGATATGATTTTAGATTTTCTCGGCCAAACGGTTTTTCGTTAATAATTTTTGGGGTGTTATGCCGTGTTGCGCTACCTCCTTCAGTAGCCAAGTTTCGACATCTACCCTGATGGTGGACACTGTAACGCTATCCGAAACGTTGGCTATAGAAGATGGTGGCGCAGCAAGGCATAACACCCCAAAAATAAATAACGATTTTTTTTTGCGCTAGTTTCAAAATCCAGAGGGGGAATCGGGGAATTGTCCAATTGTATGGACAGAAAGCCATCAGAAAAGGTGAAATTCGACTTTGTCTCTGTACCGATGATGTCAGATTTCATTTTGGCCAAGTTAAAACATTATATCTGGTGTATTTTATTTGGTACCAGCTCTAAGTTGATTTGTAGGTGTTGTTTAATTTAAATTAGCTAAGGCTCACACCTCTCCAGACATTTCGATTTGTTGGTTTGTTTAAAGTCAATTAATTAACAAATGAAATTATCAATAGATGTCAGGAGACGCAAACTCTCTTCAGACAAGACCGATATAAAAGGCCTGTGTTTAGGTTTTTTCCTTCTCTTTTCACCATCCTAACTTCTTAATAAGTAACAGTAAAATCCTTGGTCTGTCTTGGGTAGTTTGGGTCTCCGGAATTATTCACAATGTAATTGGGAATAAAGCAAAATAAAATGTCACGAGTCCTTTGAAAGTTTCCTGAAGCGGCCTTATTATTTTATGAAGTTCCTTCTTCCAAAACAAAACATATGATCCTACGAGTCGGATAATTTAACGCGAGTGATTAAATTAGTAAAGAAGAACCAGCACTGAAAAAAGGAACAGCCAACATGCAGTTTCCAGCATCCAGCAAGCAGCAGAGGCCATCAGCGATAAAAAAGGGCAAGTGACCAATCCATATCCATACTATCTACCTTACCATTAAAATCCTTAAAAGCAAAAAAATCAATGACATCAATATTGTGCATTACTCAAAAAAAATTGTTGCAAGCCGGTATGACAAAATTATTGACAAAATTATTGATTATTGACAAAAACTACAGCAATGTTTTAAATTTCGAGATTTATAAAGTTTGTTTGAAATTTTTATTTTAAATTAGCCGCGAAGTCAATAAAGCAGTTTTTGTTCGAAATGCTCTATGGGCGATTGAATAAAAATCAACGGGATTCATCTATGATTAACGACGTTGGTAGATTATTGTTGTCTTATGACAGTTCGTGAAGTAAATAACTAAAATTTGGGAAGTTATCAGTGCGTATATTATATGATTAATAGTGATTAAACGGTGATTGCGATAAAATAATTGGATAACTCTGTAAATTGTAAGTACACATCTGATTAATCAAAATGGATTTAAAAACGCTGATCGCTCAACGGGGCGTTTGTAAAGGCAAGATGACAAGGTTCAGAGAATTTTTAAACAAAGATTCACTGACGCAAAGCGAACTAGAATTGCGTATAAAGCGTTTCGAACCTTTGCTAGATAATTTTGAAGAAATTCAAGATAGAATAGAGGCATTATCTCCAGACGATGTTGAAGGCGACCGAACGAGCTTTGAAAATGATTATTTTTGTATATTGGCCAGCGCAAAAGAGAGGTTAGCTAAAAAGGATTCTGCAATCACGGCGAATAACAATATTAAATTACCGATAATTGAATTACCGAAATTTAAAGGGGATTACTGCGAATGGATGCAGTTCCGGGATGCGTTCATATCTTTAGTAGACAGCAATCATAACCTGGATGCCGTTCAAAAATTTTATTATCTGCGGTCTTGTCTGAAAGGGGAAGCGTTTAAACTCATAACAGCGTTACCGATATACGCGGATAACTACGTTACGGCTTGGGAGATGCTTACGGATAGATACGAAAACTCAAAAATAATTATAAATAATCATGTAAACGCATTGTTTAAATTACCGGACGTAAAGGCAGAAAATCACGTCGCAATAAGGAATCTATTGGACGAGGCGCAATTACATTTAAAATCACTAAATAACTTAAATATAGCTACGAAAAATTGGGATGTAATATTAATTTATTTGTTATCAAGCAAATTAGATTCAAATACAAGGGCTCATTGGGAACAATACCCAACAAAGAATAATTTACCTACCTACGAAGAATTTATTAGTTGTTTGTATACAAGGGCCCAAGTACTAGAAGCCTCGGCAAATAACGAAAAAAGAATTAATCCGGGAAAAACGAATCCGCATAATTATAAAAAGGAAGTTTTGGTGTCGTTGTCCGCACAAAAATTAAAATGTTTACATTGCAACGATAATCATAAAATTTATTATTGCCGCAAATTTTTGGAATTAAAACCGAAAGAACGAATTGATAAAATACACAAATTAGGCGCTTGTTTAAAATGTTTAAACCCCGGTCATAAATTGAAGGATTGCAGGTCTAAATTCAATTGCCGTAAATGCGATGGTGAAAATCATAATACTTTACTTCATGTTAAGAAGGAGGAGGAATCAAAACACGAAAGGGCATCAACATCTTCCGCGAAGGAAGCGCCTTTAGTATCAAATCATGCCGCGAAGGTAGAACAAAATTTCGTGTTATTGTCAACTGCCATCATCAACATAAAGGATGATGCAGGAAACTCAATTCAAGCAAGAGCTCTATTAGATTCTGGAGCTCAAACGAATTTCATAAGTAAGGCATTCGTCAAGAAATTAAATTCAAAAACGAAAAAAGTCAACATTCCTGTCACGGGAATCCACAATAAAATTTTAAATATAAGATCTAAAGTGGGATTAAATATAACTTCAGGCTACTCTGAGTACGAAAAGAAGATAGAATGCCTGATTATACCTGAGGTGACCAGTAATCTGCCCCAAATTTCCTTTCAGAGAAAAGAAGCGGAGATCCCCAGCGGTCTCCAATTAGCAGATCCAAACTTCAACATTACCAGCCCGATAGATCTACTACTAGGAGCGGAGGTATTTTGGGAAGTCTTGCATAACGATCGAATGAGGATTGGAGATGCGGGACTCACGCTGCAAAGGACCGAGCTAGGATGGCTTGTATCCGGGCCTATCTCCACTCCGAAACCAAAAAGGCCAGTAAATTCCTGTCATTTATCTTTAAATTTATTGCATAAGCAATTAGAAAACTTTTGGAAAATAGAGGAACTAGCTCCTGTAAAACATAGAAGCCACGAAGAAAGAGCATGTGAAGAGAGCTTCTTACACACGCACAAAAGAGATGAGAAAGGACGTTTTGCGGTAAGATTACCGCTGCGGCCTAATATTAATCAAATGGGTGAAACCCTAAAGGTGGCTGAAAAAAGATTCTATAATATGGAGAAGAAATTCCTTGCCAATCAAGACCTGATGCTAGATTATAAAAAATTCATGAAAGAGTATCAGGAATTGGGGCACATGACGCTGTGCGAAGCACCACCAAAAGATAAAATTTGTTATTATTTGCCACACCATGCAGTGATGAAGGAGTCTAGCACGACAACCAAAACCAGGGTCGTGTTTGACGGATCAGCCAAGTCATCAACCGGTATATCATTAAACGACGCCCTCATGGTAGGGCCAGTTTTACAAAAGGATTTATGTGCACAACTGTTATTTTTCAGAAAGCACCAGTATGCATTAACCGCCGACATCGAGAAGATGTATCGTCAAATATTGGTGCAACCTGAGGATAGAGATTTGCAGCGCATAGTCTGGAGGGACTCTCCGGAGGAAGAAATCCGACACTACCAACTCAATACTGTCACCTACGGTTTGGGACCATCATCCTTTCTGGCTACCAGATGCTTGGAGCAGTTAGGAACGGAAAATCAGGAAGCATACAGAAAGGTCAGTCAAATCCTAAAATACAATTTTTATATGGATGATTTGATAACTGGCGACGAAAATGAGGCAGATTGTCTCACTATTAAGCATCAGTTAAGCAGCATTTTGGCATCTGCTGGGATGAATTTACGAAAATGGCGATCGAATCTACCCTCTATAGGTTCGAAATCAGAGAATGATGCAGATATGATTATTACTGATAACCCCAAGGAAAAGAAAATTTTAGGGTTGTCATGGAATAACCAGCAAGACTATTTTCAGTACATTGTAGAGCCCTTAGAAGCGTGCGTTAAAAGCAAACGCCAAATGCTATCATGTATCGCCTCTACCTTTGACCCATTGGGACTGATAGGCCCAATAACTTTAGTCGCAAAATTGATAATGCAAGGTTTGTGGCAAACTAAAATTCAGTGGGACGAGGATGTTCCATCTGAGCAGATGAATGCATGGAATTCGTATATAAATGAATTACCTATTTTGAACAAGTTAAAAATACCGAGAAAAATAATTTGCAAACATCAAGTTAAACTGCATCTGCATGGATTTTGTGACTCGTCAGAAAAGGCCTATGCAGCTTGTATATATATAGTGTCTACTGATGAATCAGGAAACACAACTTCTAATTTAGTCACATCAAAATCAAGGGTGGCACCGTTGAAAAGCATATCACTACCAAAGCTGGAGCTTTGTGGTGCTGTTTTACTCACAAAATTAGTAAACTATGTCAAAATAGCTATGAACTTAAATGAAATAGATACAACCTACTGGTGCGATTCCATGATAACGATTTTCTGGATTCGTGGACAACCAGCCAGGTGGAACACATTTGTGGCCAATAGGGTGGCTGAAATCCAGGAATCCAGTCAACCCGCACAATGGAAGCACGTAAGATCGGAGGATAATGCGGCGGACGTTTTATCCAGAGGCACCACAGTCTCGCAACTACTTAAATCTGACATTTGGTGGCATGGGCCCACCTGGTTGACTTCAGGCGATTACCCGATTACTTGCAGTGAAATTACGCCGTTGGATTTACCAGAAGAAAGATTGAAACTAACGTTAATTTCAGCAGTAAAACAGGATTGGGAAATATTCTCCAGATACTCTTGCTTAACCAAATTGCAAAGGGTGACAGCTTATATTTTAAGATTTATTTTTAATTGCAGAAATCCTTTGTCAAGGCGTGACGGAGCGTTAACTGTTTACGAATTGGAGAATTCACTTCACATATTAATATCTCGCGCACAATGTTTTGCATTCCCGGAGGAGACGAGGGCATTGAAAACCGGGGTAAATGTGAGAAATTGTAGTAGATTAAAGTCATTAAATCCTTATTTGTTTAAGGATTTAATCCGGGTGGGGGGTAGGTTGTCCAACGGAAAAATGATATCGGAAAGTCAACAACACCCCATAGTACTACCTTCACATCATAAACTAAGTGAACTTATTGTCAGGCACTACCATTACTCATATTTACATGCAGGAACGCAGGCATTGTTAGCGTTAATAAGAATGAAATACTGGCCAATTATGGGTAAAAACTTAATTAAAAAGGTTCTGAAATACTGTATTGTATGTTTTAGGTGTAACCCGAAAACAGAGCAACAGCTGATGGCGGACTTACCGACCGAAAGAATAACGGAAGGTCGCCCGTTTCAATTATCCGGCGTGGACTACTGCGGACCCATTATGATTAAATCAGGTGTCAGCCGTAAGACTCACAGCGTAAAATCTTATATATGTCTATTTATATGTATGGTAACCAAAGCTATACATCTAGAAGTAGTAATGTCTTTAAGCACTGATAGCTTCCTAAATGCGTTTAAGCGTTTCATCTCGCGAAGAGGGAAACCCAGTAAAATGTTTTCAGATAACGCCACGAACTTTCGGGGCGCGAATAACGAATTGAGGGAAATCTATGAATTTTTGAAGAATTCAAATGAAAAAATCGATAAATACTTAGCCAATTTATCCATTCGGTGGCATTTTATACCCGCAAGGGCTCCGCACTTTGGGGGACTGTGGGAAGCAGGGGTCAAATCAGTAAAATACCACTTGAAGAGGGTGGCAAATGCTTCATTACTAACATATGAGGAATTCAGCACTGTGTTATGTCAAATTGAATCATGCTTGAACTCCCGTCCTCTCTGTCCGCTGTCCAATGACCCCCAAGACCTAAATCCTCTGACTCCTGGTCACTTTCTCATTGGAACGAGTTTAGCAGCGATCCCGGAGCAGAATTTGCAGAATGTGGCAGTCAATAGATTGAATCATTACCAAAAATTAAATCAACTAATACAGTCGTTTTGGTCGAGGTGGCGCAAGGAGTACTTGGCTGAGCTGCAGACCCGGACGAAATGGACTGGCAACCACCAAAGGCAGCTGCAACCAGGCCAAATGGTCATTTTGAAGGAAGATAATGAGCCTCCTTGCTTTTGGAGGCTAAGACGAGTGCACGCTGTACACCCGGGGCCCGATGGAAGAGTACGAGTAGCTACCATCATCACAGGACAGGGAACGGTTCAGAGGGCAATATCAAAACTATGCCTGCTGCCAATTGAGGACAACAAATGCGGAGACCATCTACCCGAGATAGACCAAGGAATATAAGAAGCAACCCGGCAGCGCCTGTGCACAGTGCGGCGCCCACAAGCAAAGGAAAATAAATGGATGGAGCTGGGTGTTTGTTTTTATAATCAGACTTTAATGATAAATTCGCTTTTGTGAATAAAAGTGAAAGGCAATAATAAATTCGCTTGTGTAAATAAAAGTGAAAAACAATGATAAATTCGCTTGTAGAAAAGTGGAAAATACAATTAAAATAAAAAAAGTGCAAATAAATAAAGATGGTGGAGGTCGTGACCTCTTGTGAAAACTCATATGAAAATTAAAGGTCATAATCTAGCCAAAGGAAAATGAATGAACACTGCAAGTGCCCATTTAAATGTATATAATAAAATTAGCTGTCCTGGAAGGAAGACCTGGTCCAATCCGCATGGCATTGTGTTTGTCCTAAAATTAAATGTTTAATAATTGTAGAACTTATTGATTTTAATGTTAATCGTTAACTTAATCTTTAGCTTTAATGTTTAACTGGAGCATGTAAAATATGAAATGGTTAGTTAATTTAATCTGGTGTGAAGCAGTTAAAGTTGTTTGAGTTATCTTTAGTAGTATAAGTGAGATATTTTAATTATTATATTCTATTTGTGTAAAAAAAACTCTGGCCTTTACCGTTTTTTGGGCGGAAATATGTTTAATTTAAATTAGCTAAGGCTCACACCTCTCCAGACATTTCGATTTGTTGGTTTGTTTAAAGTCAATTAATTAACAAATGAAATTATCAATAGATGTCAGGAGACGCAAACTCTCTTCAGACAAGACCGATATAAAAGGCCTGTGTTTAGGTTTTTTCCTTCTCTTTTCACCATCCTAACTTCTTAATAAGTAACAGTAAAATCCTTGGTCTGTCTTGGGTAGTTTGGGTCTCCGGAATTATTCACAATGTAATTGGGAATAAAGCAAAATAAAATGTCACGAGTCCTTTGAAAGTTTCCTGAAGCGGCCTTATTATTTTATGAAGTTCCTTCTTCCAAAACAAAACAGGTGTTATGGCAATATATCAAAGAGTCTCATAACAAATAAAGTCAAATTAGTTCATGCTAGCATTTCATATTTTGTCCCTGTAAAAATAGAATAAAAACATGATGATAAATAATGAAATAATTATGAAAAAAACAGTGTTTCATTGATTATTACCCATTTCTTTGTACACATTATTACCAACCCCACGCAATTCGCCCCCTACTGACCCCTGCGGTCCCCAGCCGGGGTGGGTTGGGAAGCTAACACTTAACTGACCGCAAGGGGGCGCTAAGCCCGGCACTAAGCCAGTCGGCAGCACCGCACTGAAAGGGTTAACACGCAAATAACATCATTGCTCTTTGCGTCGAGAAATAATACGGAAAAATGAGACTTAAAAAAAAACATGTTTTGATTTAAAAAAATTGTTTCATGATAACATATTTATTCCATTTATAAACACATTTAAGCGCTCTTGAGGTGATTTTCTCACGAAAATGGCGCAATAAAAATCATCCAACAATTGTTATTATTACAGGAGCTAACAAAAATTGTTCTAAGAAGCGAAGCTAGTATACCATGGAACTGGCAGAGGAACGATGAATACTGACGAAATGAGATCCCTGAGGCGCTTGTTTGGTAAAATTGTTCGTGTGAGAAGTGAGGAGATTTGCAAAGAATGTAAGGCTGTTGTAAACGTATCGAGTAAGATTAAGAGAAAGATGTTTTTTTACACGAATGAACTAAGAAAAGAGTGGTCAGGAGAATATATGACGCAAACGTAAATGTTAGAAAATGTCGGGGATGCGCGAGGAAGACATGAGCTGATGGGCCATGTCAAGAGTTAGAATCCCAGAATAAAATATGAGCCGATCTATGAATGTGAATAAGGCAAGAAGTGTATGCCAAGACCGAGATGTATGGTTGTCCGTCCTCTCTGCCTACCCCTGCGGGAAAATGGCATGATGATTAGTTTTTTTACCTATTTTCGACCGACGCCGCTTAGGCAGTGCTAATTTTAACTTACGTTTGTTATGATGTAAAATATAGGTATTTGGGAGAAGGATCAAAATCTTTCAGTCTACAGAATCATCTTTAATGCGAATGCCGCACAAGAGTTCCAACCGCCCAGAGCCAACGGCATTATGGCTTTCAACTATGTTATAAGGGAAGGGGTTTGTTATTATGTGCGACAGAAGAAAGCTGAGAAGTTCCCGCCTATTGAGATTTGGTCACCAAACACAGCTACAGACATTTCAAACAAGGGCAATCATTAGAGTAACTACGTAGAAATCAGTATACATTTAATTCGGTGACCGGACAACTCGGAATGAAACCAATTCAGAACCATCTCAGATAAGTTATTTAGAGTGATAAAAAATGGTTAAATAGGTTACGTTAGGTTAGGGTTATCGTCTAATTTAAAATTATTTTTTCAAAGCTTTTAATGACTTTTCAAGGAGGTGTTGAGTTGACTTTATTCTCAGTTGGCAAGGAATCAATTAAGTCTAGGTTTATTAATGACCAATGCATTGATCGCACCATTCTTCAAGCCCCCCAAACCAATTAAATAAATTCATAGTTCATTCCAAACAAAACACTTTCTTTATAAATTTGTATCTTTTTTAAACTTCGACCATTTCTTTCTAACCCTTCATTGTCCGGTCGACAAATTAATTGCAGTCCATATGTTTAACTGGAACTAATGTACCCCCAGCGCGTTCTAACATTAACCCTTTAGGAGCCAAGTTATTTGCAGAGAGGGTTCAATTTAACACTTACATACAAATTGATTGCGTAATAGAATTAAACATTTCGAATTCGGGGTAATTTTTCTGCAAACAATGAAAGAAAAAGTGTTTTAAATTGGATGTTTGTTTTCGTACAATTATATTAAAGTAGATTGAAAGTCTCCCATCATCCATATTGGAGTTCGCAAGTTTAACCGCATTCTTTTGAAATATTAGTAGCATTATTTATGCGACAAGTACCTACCTAGATGTATGTAAGTTTATCGTGCACATTGGTCAATTGAAATCAATAAGTTAATTGGAAACAATCAATCAAACAAATCAACAAGCAAAACAATCAACAAAAATGGAAACATATATTATCAAACAAATTGAGCGGTTATGAGAACCCCTGAAACTGTTCATTGGTTAAACAACACCTACGTCACAGGTTAACCCAAGTGGCTCGCTACGTTTGGTGACGTAACACAGGTGCCCTGGTTCGTGCGGTGAGGTTTGTCCAGGTTTTGGTGGCGGATGCGTCTGCGCATCGAGTGCACGACAGGTCGAGTCGGGTGACCTTTTTACCTCTCCAGCCGGTCTCTCTTGACCCATCGCTTAATTACACAGTGGGAGGGATGGAATCATACATCCATTGGACCCATTGACCCACTGACCCACAGAATCCTACCCACTCACCATATCTATTCTTTATCAGAAAGTATTCTCATTATTTTTCTTAATATGACTTTCCACACGGCATCCCTAAAGATGACAAAGGTCGTATGAGAAATTATTTTCATCATGGCCTCCTGCGTGAAAGTAATTAAACTAAAACAATTGAAAGGCAAACACAGTTTTTTTTTATTTAAGTGGAAAATTTATTTCGCCGTCAGGTTCACTTCGTTTGAAAAAATAATAAATTTAACTAGCAGTTGAAAACCTGTCCACTAGTTTTGCTGCTAGGTCCTTCGGGCGTCGGGCGGCACGACAGTAGCTTTGTAACAAACTTCACGTACGAAGATGGTTTTGCATAAGGCGCCGCGTCAGAGATGTACTCGAAGACGGGTTCTTAAATTTCAACGTTACAAGCGCTAGCGTATTAATACTATCAGAATTCAAAATTTCTGATAATTTAAAAAAATCAATGGTTACTTGTCAGTTCAGCAATATTTTCAAGAAAATTGACACTTTTCCTATTCCCTTTAGAAACCCATCGATTCAATAAGACACATTAATTTTTATTTGTTAGAATTGAAGAAACACACTTCTGTTATCTAATTACCTACCCCGTATTAAAAGTATAGTTAGATATGCCCAAGTATATTTTTCTTGTCGGACAACTCAGAAAGAAATCAACTCAACACCTCCTTTGAAGAGTCAAGTGATAAAATATAATTTATGTCATTTCAAAGAGGCGTTGAGTTGACTTGATTCTGACTTGGCATGGAATCATTTTTCTTTACTGCAATTCTTAAATACAAGTAAGTACAAATACAACAGAACCATTCCTATTTGTTTTTACAGGAGTAGTCGAAGAGGATACAACGGAAATAATTAATTAATAACAGAACCATTCCTATTTGTTTTTGCAGTAGTCGAAGAGGATACAACGGAAATAATTAGTACTCTTAGAGTGATTCACGTCATCTAATATTAATCTAATGTTCATTTCACAAATGTAGGTATTAACCTGTTTGTGAATCAACATCATAATTTCAACCAAGGCGTAATAAATACTCTCGATCACGATCCGGTCTTATTAAGACAGTTCAACCTAATCGACTCGGAGAACAAACGCCATCATTCACCCCGCCCTCCCCCACTTTGATCGTCTCCGTCAACCCTCCCCTAGCCCTTCTCCCTTCCCTTGAAACCACTCAATGCGAATTATCACCAGTCACCATGAAAAGATACATTTGCAAGGGAGGAAACTGGGATAGGTTGGTATATACACTGATATCCGCGTCTTCTTTGACTACTCATTGTGTCTCTTTCTTACCCTTGGAAGCCGGCGGGGGTGGAGGGAGACGAGAGGCTTGGCTTTTAAGATTTTTTCCATGCAATTAATTTTATATCTCGTTCCTTTAAGAATATAATTTGTCTACAATGGGCGCAGATTTTGCTAACATTGGGAGGGAGAGAGGGGACAATGGAAGCAAAGGGAATGTAAATATAATTACATATTTTAAAAATATTCGTTTTAATACTGGCATTTTGTTTATAATTCAAGTGAATCGCGCACATTGTCCTGACCATTCACTATCAACTGGGAGCCGGAGGACTATGGCATCCCTAATTGAGGTATGTGATGGTGTTGTTAAGAAGGAAATGGAGATGGGGAAGGCGCTGTTTTATAAATATTAATATAATATTTATACCCTTTTTTTCGTTATTGTTTTTGGGGTGTTATGCTGTGTTTCGCTACCTCCTTCTTTAGCCAACGTTTCGGACAGCGTTACAGTGTCACCATGATATTGGTGAGAGTGTTTACTAATGTTTGTCGAAGCGATACCGTGCTGCCAGCTCCATTTCTCTACGAGCTGGTGTTAGGAAAAATTCAGCACGGTTTTTTGCGTTTAGCTTTGGTGTAGCCGTCAATTACTGGATACCAAGAACTATTGAGCTTAGCTCCGTCGTCTCTGTTAAAATTGATGGGGTTTTTATGGATTTCAATTGCCTCCGTAATAACAACAAAATAATAATAACAAAAATACTTTTTGGCCGTGAAAACCTAAAAACATACCTAATATTTATACCCGTTTGGGAGGACCAGAATAGGTACTCCATTATATTCAACCTATGCGTTTTACTGATTCTTCTTCTTCGTGTACCTTATCAGGTCCTCCCGGCGTTGGCGATCACTGGAAAATGTCCCTCTATCTTGCGCTGCCCGGAATAAAAGCTCCTCCACATCTAATGCCGGACCACTATGGGATATTTGGCAGCCAAGACATTTGTCTCCTACCAGGCCCTCTATCTTGCCTTTCAATTTTAATTGGAGCAAGTGATACTTCTCCCCTCGAAGTATGTGACCAAGACATGAAATTTTCCTGACTTTTATAAATTTGAGCAGTTCTCTATCTGCTCTAGCCCGCCTGAGAATTTCTGTGTTGGTGATCATGTCGGTCCATGGAACCTTGAGTATTCTCCGGTGAAGCCACATTTCAAAAGCGTTTAACCTGTTCATTGTATATTGTTACTGATTATAAAAACGTTTTAACAAAAGGCATAAAAAAATGTTTGGTGTAAAACCATTGAAAATTGTTAACTTTTTTCACAGATTTGCAAATGAGTTTCTGCGTACAGCCGAGATTAATCCTTGAAAATTGATGTCTTAACCTTAACTTTAAGGCTCACCAAAAAAGACATTCGCTGTATTTGTTACAACATTTTTGTGCGTTGGTTGTCGCTAATATTGATTAGCGAAAGCGATTATTAATCACTTTCTTCTGACTTTTGGTGATTTTAAAAATAAGACGCAATATGGTTTTCTCCATATTTTTCAATGACGTTGGCTTCTAAAACAAAATTTAATATTTATTACAAATGCATCATGAGTCATAAGAGCATCAAAAGAGCATTTTGAGAAAATATATATTTTATGAATAAGGTTTTCGGTACCATTCGGTATTTTCCAAAAATATAATATTAGTGACGTTCGCAGCGTTACTGCAGATTTGCCATTCAAATTATAAATTGTACTAATTTGTAATTATGGCTCGTGGGACATCACGTAATACCACCACATAAGTTTTTACAAAGCTCATTTTGACAGCTATACTAATAAGTTCATCATTTTTGGAGAACTAATTTTACTGTCATTATCAAATTTTAAATTTTCATTGTTGTAGCCTTGACGAAATCGGATACCACGATGTGAGAGTTACCAGCGATGTGAAAGTTAAGATTGTAGCTAGATTACAATAAAATGAAATTTTTATCCTTGCCGATGGATCCCCCAATGTTTTCAATTGAACCCACCTACCCGGGGGCGGGGGGCGTTGAGCCGTCAAGATCCCGAACAAACGTTCCTCAAATATGCTTCATCTCCCACCAGCGTCTTATCGCCCCCCTTAGCGTATAACTTAAGTTAGCATTACTCGAGTAATTCATAAATAAGCAATTATTTTGGACGTAGGATGCTTGCTTACCCGCTTACTTAGAGCTTTAGGTGCCTCGTTATAGCGGAAGTTTAGTGCCGAAATGACTCGGGTAATGGAGTGTAAATATTTAACGCCGGGATTGTATATTCTGAAGATTTGTGTTTATTTCTGTGTTGAGTTTATTGTCTTTGGTTTATCGGCGTTCTTTCGGAGGAAATGGCTATTTTTGACGTTTTATGCCGTTAATTTATAATTTCATTATTTATTATTCTGAGTCATTTCCTATCGAAAGTTGGCCATCATCATAATATTCTCCCTGCAGAAAAACAGTTTCCCTAACTTGGTTTAATGGCGTTTTTTTAGATGAAAAATTCTTCAGACTTCCCTATCCGCATATTATATTATACTAGCTTTTCCCCGCGGCTTCGCTCGCATGGTATTACGGGAAATTACTGTAGCCCTTGCACTTATCAATTATCTCCCCCCCCCCCCACCCCACCCCCATCCCCTCCCGCATTCCATATATTCATTCCCTTACATTCAGTTGTCAAACATCTCGCCTACCACCTAAATTTCATAATGCTATAGCTCAAAGAAAAAAAGAATTACTTATCCAATTTTGTTCATTCGTTCGGAATTTATGCGCTTACAAACATTTCGGATGTTTATTTTTATTTAAATATTTGGAAGTTCGTAAATATAATAAAAAATACTCTATCATTCAGTCTTTATAATCGTTACGAATTATATTTTTAATATAGGAACTCAAATCTGACATTTATTCCAAGCTTGTCCAAAAAAAAAACGAATTCTAATATTTGAATTTTCTGCAGTAGTAGCTGACCAGTAGACTGAGTACCTACCAGCATAGAGCCCAAAAATATATCAACATTGTTTCCATGGAAAAGATTTTTTCTGACGTTAGCAAAAACTCGCTTTTGTTAGCGGCAGAAAACGTATAACAAATATAATATATTAATATTTATAATTTCATAACGCCAGACTTTACCATCATAACCTGTAGTCTGCGCATATAATTTAGCTTTATATTGGTGAAAGAATTATTAAAGTCTTTATATTGTGTTATGCGTGAAAAGGTCATAAACAAACTCGAGCAGTTTCGCATTTATAATATTAGTATGGATTATATTCTGCGAGGAATTACATTACATTATGTTGTATTTTCTTTATTGTTTTAATTTTAAAGAATTTAAAAGTACTGTGATACTTAACTTATAAACAAAGAATGTAATAAATAAATAATTCAAAGTGCCAACATTTATAACTTACTAGCTTTTCCCCGCGGCTTCGCTCGCATGGTATTACGGGAAATTACTGTAGCGGTTGAACTTATCAATTATCCCCCCTCCTCCCCACCCCACCACCTCCCGCCTGCCACCTAAATTTCACAAAGAAAAAAAGAATTATCCAATTTTGTTCATTCGTTCGGAATTTATGCGCTTACAAACATTTCGGATGTTTATTTTTAATTAAATATTTGGAAGTTTGTTAATATAATACAAAATTACACTATTTATTATTCAGTCTTTATAATCGTTGCGAATTATATTTTTAATGTAGGAACTCTTATCTGACATTTATTCCAGCTTGTCCAATAAAAACAAAACATATTCTAATATTTGAATTTTCTGGGGCAGTAGCTGACCAGGGGACTGAGTACCTACCAGCTTAGAGCCCACAAATATATCAACATCGTTTCCATGGGAATAATTTTTTTCTGACATTTGCAATTGACTCGCTTTTGTTAGCGACAGAAAACGTATAACAAATATAATAAATTAATATCTATAATTTCATAACGCCAGAGCTTACCATCATATACAACATATAGTCTGCGCATATAATTTAGCTTTCTATTGGTGAATGAATTTGTAAAGTCTTTTTATTGGTTAATGCCTGAAAAGGTCATAAACAAACTCGAGCAGTTTCGCATTTATAATATTAGTATGGATTAGTGAAAAATTCAATCATACAAATTATCAAAGAAGAACATAAATCCTCATTCATACCTGAAAATCGTACTAAACTTAAAACGTATTTGTATGCCCTAAACTAAACACTTCTTTTGCCTAACACCATTATACACACCAAGGAAAATACTTATTTAATAAACTACCAGGTGAAAACATAAGCATTAATGATAATGCACAATTGCTGAACGCCATCAAAAATTATTTGGGAGAAATCAACAACGAGAAGACTGCTTCCCCTATTTCCACATGAAAGTCACACTAATAATTTTTTTTTTCTTCTTACTGAATATAATATATGGATGTTTATGTCTTTTAGTTTCATGGTTTGATGTGATTGCGATGTGACTGTAATAATTGTTTAATTGTGAAACGTAAACTCTTTTTCCTTCCACAAGCAAATGCATTTAGCGGAAGATTAGCATAAATTACAAGTTACAAAATTGTAAATTGTAATATAATAAAATGTACCTTTTCAATACAAATAAAATTTAAAAAAAGCTATTTTTACTGTTTAACTCGTAAATTGGTTTATAAACGAATTATAATATAACTTATATTATACTAGTGACCAATTTTATGCACTTATCTATTCGTGAAAAATATCAAAAAAAAAATCTTTAATTAAATGAAATTCATTTAATTAAATATTACAGTTTGAGGTTTTACTCATAAAGTTAAAATAATAAATAATAAAAAAAAAATCCATTACGAATCGAAATGTTACGTTGTTGCTTAAAATTTTATTTTCTACATAGAGCGTAGAGCTCACCGTATAGTAGTTACTATACAAATGGCCCGCTTTAAGACGACCCAAATCACTACACGGGATATTTTCACAAATTAAGAATACTGTTAAAAATGTGTGAAAGATTTAGGATGGGTTGTTTCAAAAAATTTGATGGATTCATCAAATATTTGAAGTTGATTTTCACGTTCTGAGTAAGTTTTATTCAAGTTCTGTTATTACATCGTTATAGGACAGTTGCTTCACAAAACTGAAATAATCACAGAACTTGAATAGAACTTACACATAACGTAAAAATTAACTTCAAATATTTGATGAATCCATCAAATTTTTTGAAACAACCCGTCCTTAAAGTTTATTTTTCTGATGCAAGTCATTGTACCAACAATGTGTAATTTTAATATTTTCGTTATTGATTTGCAAAAACGCGCATTCCGAAACGGTTACAACTGGCTACAATGTCATTGTGACGTAGAAACCGCCACTAGCTGGTAGGACGGCTGTTACCCCAGCTTAACCCGGCGTGACGTCAACGCCGCCGAATTTACGAATAAAAACGAACATTTCGTCTTGAGGGAAAATCGAAAATAGCACGTTTTAAATCAATCAATCATCTTTCTTTACCATCTTTTTCAATCTTTACACCGGTCACTTAAGACGAACAGCTAAAAAAACTTAAATTTGAATTTGAAGTCAAAATAGCCAACCAAACTGAACAATTATTTTTAAATCAAAAGGCACAGCAAATATAGTAGGTAAAATATTTATTATTTTATTGGTTTGCGTTTTAAATTGTGATTTATAAGCCAATAAAAAAGTCAATGTTTTATGGTTTCAGAGGCAAGTTTGGTATTTTTTTAATAATTATTTAAAAAAACAATCGTTCTTGTTTTACTTTGTTATTACAATAAAATAAAAATAAAATATATGACATCGTAGAAAAATGGTTCTTTCGACAGAATTTTAATTTAAATAAGTACGACAAATTTTTTTTCCAATGTAAATCGGTCGTTTGTAATTTAACTCAAAGTCCACCTAAATGTTAATCGTTTAATTTTTTTATTTTGTTTTTAATCATATTTATATGGTTTAAAGTGCAAAATTATTTTTTAAATAATTATCATTAACTCACAAATAATTGACAAAGTTACCCCTTAACTCGTGAAAAATCGAATTGTTTAATGGCATACATTTAAAAAAAATTAAACACAAATAAATAAATTGACTTATATCGATACCTACTAGATATTTGCTACTATTTGGGCCTGAAATCAAAATTGAAATATTCCATGAAATAGGCCGTGCACCCGTTCTCCTAAGTCGCATTAATTGATTAATGACCTCTCCAAAAACCAGACGGACCAACAGAACGAACCCAACAGAGCTATTTTTTGTATTTCTTGGGCATTAACTATGTAACAATTTCTAGACATTTTGTTTTTTGAAGAGTTTTATTCAATGTACATTTGTTACTTAAATTTAATTTTTCCGCGACCAGTTTTAATTCTGCTCGTGAATGATACGGTTGTATCGAAACCGGTCGCGGAAAAATTAAATTTAAGTAACAAATGTACATTTAATAAAACTCTTCAAAAAACAAAATGCCAACAGAGCTAACCTACAATAGATTTAAGTCCTTTAAATAGATAAATTACTCCATTAAAATGCCCAAGAATGTAGAGAATAGAGCAAATATCCATAAAATTAACATTATTTTCTCAATTTCCTCGAATGTTCGTCCATTTCCCCCAGCCAATAGATAAGAAAATCCGAATCCACACAAACATGGCGGGAAAACTTGTATTTTTTCCGCCGCCATTTTGCGTTCATTTTCCCATAAAATGGCGGACGGGAAAACTTATTTATCGGGACATTTGTTTTACGAAATAAACTTGAATAATGCATGAAGATAATCGGAAAATTATGGTAAAACGCGGGGCAAATGGCTGTCTTGGTGAATTCGCAGGAAAATTGTAGGAAATTGTATGAAAATTGTATGAAAAATGGTGGACGGAAACCCGCAGACTCACCAGTTAATAACAATGTCCTCGTTATGTTTGCATAATTGCTTAATGTGAATCCACGAGTCTGCTCGATTTGTCGATGGATTGATGTTCTTATTGCTTCCTTCATTGTTTGTTTGAGCTTTTGGGGTTGATTCCATAAAAAAGGAGCAATAATAGTTTTTGTATTTTTTTCACTTAGGTTAAATATGTTGAATCTTATTGCAGAATTCAGATAACAAGTTCAAACCATAGTTTTACGATATTTATTGCATTATTAGCTGATACTTTGACCTCATTCCAAGAATTTCCTTCAATACTGTATCATCCGCGTAAGATATAATGTTTCCAATAAAAGGTGAAACATTTATGAGTTCTTTAGATTTTCGAACAGATTGAATGGCAGATTCCCTATTTCATAGTGGTAAGTAGATACGTATTCTCAGTATCTCCCTGGTTATATTTTTATTGATAGTTTTATAAGCCGTTTTTATTGACTACATTTGAATAGACAGGTACTTCCAATCTTCCTCCTCCAATCTCCTTCCTCTCCCCACTGTTTTCAACCTAAAACATATCCCAAATTGAGAATGACACGGTCCCAATAACTCGTTAGTGTGGACTTGCGGTAATGACATAAAAACGTTAAATAATTTGACGACTTCTATGGTCGAGGGGTAAGGCTCTCGATTAGCAATTCAGAGGTCGCGGGTTTTAAATCCCGGAAGTAAATTTTACTTGATTAATTTGTGTTATTCCACAATTTGTTTGTTCATTTGGATTGTCATGTGCATTCTTGCTGGAACTGCCAATCGATTGGAGAGGACTCCCACCCGTTTGCCATGCCCTTATTATTTGTGTACTAGTATGTCTTCCTTCCATTCAAGTTCTTGTAGGATACGCTGGATGCAATCACCCAGCGCTTGCCACCTCGTGGACTGTCACCAAACTGTCCCATTGTCTTGTCTATATTTTGTCATACTAACACATATTGTATCTTGTATTTCCCGCTAAGCACTTGCATACTGCTTACTAACAACGTATGCAGGGACAAATGTAGCTTCGTTCTTTCAAAAAAATTAGAGTCCTTGCAAGAGCCTTGAAGGAGTAACCATCTGTTACTTATATCAGGGCGGGTAAGTGGCGGATAACCTCCAATGATCATTTGGATTGGATTCCATGTGTCTATTGGATTGGATTCCATGTGTCTATTGGATTGGATTAATAATCAAACGAAACAAAAATTTTATCTCCTGGAATTTCCTAACCGTAATGAAGGCCGTAAACGAACGATTACCGTGTAACGGATAACGGATAACAGAATGGAAATGGGCAGGAAATTGCGTTTAACGCGTAACGGATAACGGCGCATGAGAAATCCGTTTCAGACACTTGTAATGTCATCAAACCTGGCTTCAACAGAAATATAACTGATGTAGATCATCAGCAAATACGTTTAAATTGTCACAAAATAAAATTATACACAAATACATACATGCTTACTGCCTTTTGCCTTATGTTATGTATTAACCTAACCTAAAACCTGTTTTTATTTATTTATTTTTATTTTAGTCCCAACTGCTTCCAACCGCCTAGAGCCAGTGAGATTATGGAATCCCTAATCGAGGTAAGTTACGAGGCTGAAAGTAAAGGGGAGGGGAAGGAGATTGAGAAGAGGAAGGTGGAGAAGTAATTGGCTATCCAGATATTGTCACCAAACACAGCTAAAAGCCTTTCCAAAGAACGTTTCAATTCTGAATGGATGGCCTTACACCAGGACGATACTGAGAGTGTCTTGCAAATTTATTTTATATTATATTATTATTAAATTGTGAATTAACACGATTCCCGCGACCATCGGATTGCTAGTCGAGATCCTTACCCATCGACCACGAAGGCCGTCAATTCTTTTTACGTTTTCGTCATTCTGTGCTAAAATCGAAAAGTTGATCATATATTTTTACTTAAAGTAGGTACCTGGCTCGTACAGGATTACAATTTTCAGTGCAAGGCATGTCAGTTTAAAAAAAAAATTGAAATACCATATAATATATACACTACCAAAAGCCTTTAATTGCAACAACAAAGTCAACTAAAGTCATAAACCTTTCACCTTCACCTTCACATTCACAACCCGCGACATTGTAAATAACTAATTGTATAAAAATGTAAGCAAATTCTGTAATGTAAATTCCGTTAGACACAAAATTCTTTCATTTCCCGACACTCGTATCCGCCAGATACGACGGGAAATCCGTATGTGGCTCATTCGGTCTGGACGTGGGCGTGCACAAAGCATACTTCGCAGTTGTCACCAGTTGACACCAGACGCTGGGGGACCGTTGAAAAATGATTTAGTTAAAATATTTATCTGTACTATGTTTTGAAGAATAGACAATATTATAACTTAATATTATACTTTCATTACATATTTGACCGCGGCACACTGGTGTGCCGCGAGCCGGATACACGCAACCGGTGCGCCGCGGCACACTGGTGTGCCGCGGCGCACCGGTTGCGTGTATCCGTGTATTGCGTGTGTCCGTGTATCATTTTTCACACCGGTTGCGGAGCACTGACTATAAAAAACTGTATACAAATTTTTGTACTCGAAACTAAAGAATAGTCCGTCAGTTTTACGAATTTCTTTAAAACATTTGGTGAGAGCATTTTTAACAAATGCATCTCTCAGAAAATGAAATTAAAAAAATGACGAAAATCTTTTTTTATAATAGTGTGGTGTCTCAATTTAAATCATATTAGTATTTTTATAATTGTTTTGATATTCATTTTTATGTAAAAAATTTATTTTGTATTTAAAAGTATTTGTACATAAATACGATAACTTAACAAAATAAAATTGTATAATACGATGAACTAACTCTGTTCTATATGGGGTTTGTCGCTTTGGAAAGCTGTTGAAGAAAGCGTGTGAAGGCAATCATATGTCGCTGTGCGCCTTGCGGTGTGCGGTGTGCGGTGTGCGGTGTGCGGTGTGCGGTGTGCGGTGTGCGGTGTGCGGTGTGCGGTGTGCGGTGTCAATTGTCGGGTATTTATTTTGCTATTGGCGCAATATCTGATTTCATAATAGCCACTTGCAAAGAATCAATACTCTTTCATGCTCTCTACTGTTTACTGTCTACTCTGTACTCTCTACTGTCTACCAACAGGCTCACTGTGAGAGAACCCAATATCCAATGGAATACATTTCACGAGTATTGCGAAATCTAAGATTCTATTGAAGATATAAGCTATAATTTGCAAAAAATCAAAAACAGCAGACCATCCTAACATATCAGTCTTCCAGTTGATTAGTCAGACACCTCCAGCCATCCCCCTTAAGCCGCCGCTACCCGGATTTTATACCGATTTCTTACATATATCCCTTTAACAGTTGAAGTTTTTAAGCTCTTAAAAAATATGTTATTTTTGAAGATAATATCTATACATTCCCCACGCCGAAACACAAATTATATGAAATTTCCTCGACAGAAAAAAAACGCAGAGTATGCTCCAAAATTTTTTATTTTCACGTCTGTCTCTATTATTTGACAAGTTATAAGTATGAAAAAAATTCCCAATGTTTATTTGAATGTTGTTTCAGAAGACCTCCACGAGATTTTCGCTCTATTTTAAACGAGTCGTGTTTTATTAAAAATTTTCACAATTTTTACGGCGGCATAAGGTTCACTTTATAAAATAACATTACGAAAATTTATTTTATTTTGTGAAGTTTGGACGTAAATATAATTTTTTGGCGATTATTATAAAAGAAACTGAAAACCATACCTGAAAAGGGGTTTATAAGTAGGAGAGTTTGCACTTGAAAGTGTGTTTTTATAGACCTAATACTTTATTATTTTCTAGGCTCAAGACATAAAAAAATGACCGATATTTTTAAGGGCCAAGATAATATGTTCTACACGCAGTATTTAATTGAAGCATCTATAATATTTCTAAGGGATCAAATTTTCAAAACAAAAATACATGATAATGTATGATTTTGCATTATTTTGCATGGCTTCATCTTAACGCCACTGTTTAAGATTTGTAACAAAAAACAGTTTTTCATCATTTTATAAAAGTTATCATCAAATTAAACGAAAGCATTTTCAAATGTTTTTATTTGCTGTTCGTGGTTTATATGTCATTATTGAAAATTACACACACAACCAAATAAATAGGTACTAAACAACTACAAATGAGTAAGTATTTATAGAAAATAACATAAATGTACGGGTAATACGTGAAACAGTTTCAAAATCATTCCAAACAACAGAAATCGTTACAAAAATAATTTGAATCGTTCGAAACAAAAAAGCTTCGTTCATTGGAAACAATTTGAAAGAAAATGCTTCTTTCTATTTATTTAAACGCGTATCATTATGGAATTACGTACTCTGTAATCTGACATTATTAGGGACAAAACGTATCCACCATGACAAGCCTATCAGTGGAATTATTCCATCGGACTCGAATAACAGTAATTTTCCTATCATTATTGCCTCTGGATACGCGAGGTGCCGCGGACACAAATAACAAATAACAAAACAACTCCATGACTGGGCACTTTTCAACGAGGCAGTTGGGAACGCCTGTTTTTCTTTGGTGCAGGCATCCTCAAACTTCCGGCGGTTGTGAAATTTCTGAATTATAAGTTTAATGATTCTTCAGTGCCAAAGTAAACATACCTGTAAAAGTGAGTTCTGGACAGGCAGTAGGAAGTAATCGATGTAGTAAGTTTTTGATAAGAATGACTAAGTTGCTAGTTTTAGCCGTTGTTTAGGATTACCTATTAAAATAATCGTTTACATATAAAATTTCTACAATTTTTAGACTTCAAAATTATATTTTTTTTAATGTAAAAACCTCACAAGACTGAGATGAAAATAGTGGAGAGGTGAAGGAGATGGGAAGAGGAAGGTGAAGG
The DNA here is from genome assembly GCA_936435175.1 of Glyphotaelius pellucidus. Taxonomy (NCBI): domain Eukaryota; kingdom Metazoa; phylum Arthropoda; class Insecta; order Trichoptera; family Limnephilidae; genus Glyphotaelius; species Glyphotaelius pellucidus. The sequence continues at coordinate 36,328,018 of OW386548.1, forward strand.
CATATTCAGATATGGTTACCGAAAACTGCTAAAGCCATTTCAAGTAAGTTTGAATTGTGTTTGTCTTACACCAGGGCGACACTGAGAACTCGGGCACTCTGGAACGTGCCGCAAATACACTATATATTATTTTAGGTTCCATGCCAACTGAGAATATCAACTCAACACCTCTTGCGCACGACGGGATTCGATCCCGCGACCTTAGGATTGCGAGTCAAGAGCCTTACAAGAGTCTCTCGACCATGGAGGCCATCAATGAAACAAAGCCAACATAATAATACATATTTATGATAATTATTTCGTTAGTAAATTAATTAATAGAGGTATTGAAAGACTGCACTGATTGCTACATTTGTGATTTGTACCGAGAGGCACGACATTTTTGTCGCACATGGAGATGCTTACATGCTACTTAAATATGACGCAACCATAAGTAGCCTGCCGATATGCTACTCTTTAATGCTGGTTTCCGTATACGCTACTCGAATTATATCTACTAAACTTTATCAATTTTTCGGTGACCGGCCAACTCGGAATGAAACCAACTCAGAACCATCTCAGATAAGTCATTTAGAGGGATAAAAAATATATATATAAAAAAATGGTGAAATAGGTTATGTTAGGTTAGGGTTATAGGCTAATTTAAAATTATTTTTTCATAGATTTTAATGACTTTTCAAGGAGGTGTTGAGTTGACATTATTCCCAGTTGGCATGGAACCGTTTTACATTTAAATACATTATTTATGAAATGTTTTGACTGTCCAACTAGGATGATTCCCGTTTTAGAACAGTCAAATTAGGTTTAGTGTGAACATATGGAACATGATTTGTACAGAAAAAGGAGGGAAAATCGAGGACATAAAAAGAAGAGAAATAATAAAAAATAAAGTTAGAAAGTTTACAACATAGTAACAGTTATTTGTTTAGCATAGTTATTAGAATAATATTAATTTAAAAAAAATTTATACATATAGGTTCTTAAAAACAGAGGATTAAAATATATAGGTAACTTGTATAATATTGTTCGTCTTAATCTTTTTAAGCATAAAAAACGATCTAAAAGAATATTTTGAGTTCCATCTATGCACTTATACTTCGTTCTAAATTTACTCTACATTTTCCGCTTATGTATGTGTTTTATATATTAATGGTATTAGAAGAAATTCAAATAATGACAGCTTATTTTGTTAGCAGGATTTCTTTAAAAAAAATTAAATACCTATTATATAATATCTTCCGATTAGTAGTTTAAATTTTTGGATACAATAATCATATGCATTAAAAAAGCATACTTTTGATACTTTAAATGCCGCCATCGAACATATTGAACATCGACAAATGAAATATCAAATAATTACAATGAAAGTTTTTTAACTCTTTTTCACGTAAAAGTTTGGGAAACGCATTGACAACTTAACAATACACAAAAATTGCTTTGATCACTTAATTCGATTAATTGTATAATTTGATGGCAGCAAATTATAGGTGGGGCTTGTTACCTGTGGAATGGCTGGGGGGGGCTATTCCATAGGGGGGAGGGGGTGTTAACTAAACAGAGGGAGGTGGAAATACCTACCATTGTAAACTATAACAATATCATTAAATAATATGCTGATAAACTCGTTGTGTTCTTTAATGGTTGGCTTGTATTCCTAAAACAACAAACTTACAAATTCTTTTTAGCCACTTTACCTACTAGGCACTGAACAATCAGTTCGAATTTTGAAAATGACAATATGACGCATATTTGTGTATCAGATTTCACGCAGGACTAACTAATGCACGCAGAGACAACAGTAATTAATACTTTCGATTGTAGTTCCAAGAAGTGTGATCTATATCGACAGCGCCTAGGCCCCAGACAGGTCAATGAAATTGATTATCGAGAAATATGTTCATGAAATTATTATTATATTTTTTTTTTTTATGTTGTAGTTTAATGACGCATTATCAAACAATGTAGTTAAATTATGATCTTTCGAAGAAAAAAATATTTGAAGAAACAGCTGTTATGCACAGAACAAATAAACCTAAAATATACGTTATTTTCTTTTAAAAAGATTAAAAATGCCGGACAACATTTGCCACATTTCAAAATTCCAGGAAGCGTTCCGATATCATAAGTATTTAAAAAATTTTCCGTTTACAAATAATACTGCTGACAAGTATTGTGAGCCAACAATATCCTAATAGGCGCATTTAGTGTTCTAGAGAGAGATGGTAATTCTCGTATCGTGACATTAAAAAATTCAATAACCCCCAAATTAATATATAATATTTTTAAATTTGGCATCAGTTATGCCAGGTATGTCGCTGGTAACAGTATAATGTAGTGATGCCAAGAATGGAAGGCAATTGACTGTTATTAAGGCTGTTGGGTGTGTTATTTTGGAAGCCCCGAGTCCCCGGAGCACAGCTGACCTAAGAGGTCTCAGTCCTAATTGGGCCCAACTTCAAGTCTTTCCATATTATTATTCCAATTACAGACTGAATATCGTGTTTATTTAGCATTGGTACGTTTTTCTAAACAGTAGCAGCAGGAGTTTTTTTTTTATGTGAATTTGAAGAGTTTCAACTACCCGGAGTCAGTTAAGCTATGGGTTCCGGAAATATTAGGGCATGTTGTGAAGCTGACGGGAGTGGAAAGGGGAGGAGACGGGAAAAAGGGCCATTTCGAGCAACTTTTCCAACAAGCAGCTGGAAGCTTGGAATGTGACTTCGTTATTTTGAGCCGTCTTTGATTTACTTAAAATAAAGACAATTCCTAGGGATTGGGTGTGCAATTTTCCCAAAAAAGAGTAATGGGCGTCTTACACGATTTTTTGCGTTTTTTTGAGGATTTGGTATATACCGTCCCAAAATATTATTTCTTTTCTAATGGCAGCAATATGTATGAAATCGTAAATAATAAATATCGTATTTTTTTGTACAAAGATTTTTCGTATGGGACCCGATTTAGTTTCCGTATGGAAATTGGTATGAAAGAAAGCATTGTGAAAAACTCCCATTAGAATCTAGAAGAGATAACATTTTTTTACACTCAATTTCATCACACGTATTTTTCGAAAAGGTTTTAAAGCCGGCTAGGCTAGATAGGAATCAGAAGGTAGATATCTTAAAAATAGCATAATAATAAGATGCTACATATATAGTATTATTGTTATATTATTTAAATTTCAGTATAATAATTGAATAGGGAACACGGAACCAACCATTTACCTTTACCTACGAATTAGAGGTTTTTAAAATTGACAATATTTTTTGATTGTCATCCTGAGAAACATATGTCAAAGAAGACAGGATCGTGGGAATCTTTCTTTATAACAAATAATACTGTAAGATCCCGTTGACAGGACGAGATCCTTCTCTCGATGCGGGGCGCCCGGCACCAGAGATGGTGAATCACACCAGATACCTATTCAGAAACACTTGTTCAAACGCAATAAGAATTCTGAGTATTTTGAAATATCCTCACATTTCTAAGACAAGGCAAGAGCTGCGAGTTCAGGAGAGTACAATATTTTCGAAGATACGGCAACAATGATGATACAATTTTAGTATACTAAGATTGGTGAGTAATCGAAAGTGATATAAGTCCTACCTATTATCAGTTTCGTCCCGAAAACATCTACACTACTCAGAATAGGTGACCCGACAGTTGGCCACCGAAATCTATCTAACTTTGTACCCCTTTTTACAAAAATTGCGCGGACGGAGGAGTATGAAATTTCGCACACATATAGTTTATATAGAGAAGGAGTGCAGAATGCTAATATTTTTTTAAAATTATGCATAAAAAATACATAAAAAACATTACAATTATGGTCGAATTTCGACCATTGGGCGACCACTAGTTATAATAATTATAAATTATTTTTTTTGGTCATCATTTAGCGATTTCAAAAATACAAAACAAAGTTGTTATGGATATCAAACGAATTTATTTACAGTGACTATTTTTTGTACTTTTACGCTGCTATGTAGGTACAGTATAATATAGTCAAGTAGGTTTATCTTTGTTGCATTCGAATGAAAATTTGTTATTCGGCGATACATCCTCTCTGCACAGTCCTTCGAGGACACAGATATAAATTATGTATGTAGGTTACCGTATTTTACCTAAACCGACTGCATATTGTAGATAAGTGCGCCGGGGGGAGCAACTATCGGGGATAACTGTCGTGTAATCTCAGGATACATAAGTTTGAGCCGTGTTTAACCCGTCTAATCACAGGAGACCCAAGTTGTCCCAAAACATCATATGCCGTTATAATAACAGGAGACCCAGATTGTACCAGAGCGACCGTGCATTATTAAAAATTAGATATCTCTCTTCCTGTCACGCATACATTTGTGATTTCTTTCATGTTAGAAAGCGAAAGAAATAATGCTTCTTATTGCTTTAGGAATATACGAGCTATATTGGTCAGATATTTTACAAACCCGATCATAAGTGACGATTTTATTTTGCGCCAATTTGTGACGTAACAAACATATAATTTTAAAATAAAATTGTATGAATGTCATAAAAAGTGAGGTGACAGTTTTATTATAAATTTTCTTAAGAAAAGGAATCTGTGTTTAAAATGTTCAGTTGATTTTATTTTATGTACTTTTTCTAGGAATCCCCAGGTATGTATTTTTAAGCTAATTTACATTTTCAATACCAAAATTTTAATATTAAAAAACAAAAATGTTGATTTCTAATAAACACATCAGAAAGATTATTTTATCTAGATTTTAGAACAATTTTTGTTTTTGCAAAAAGGTTAAAAAATAACCAATAAAAAGGAAAATTTAAAATGCACGGGAAGAACCGGGAATTTAGTGCGCAAATCTTGACAGGCAAAAGTTCGTAGATATTATTTTGTCATTATTCGAAGGGTTAATGAACAGATTTAAATAGCCTCGCAAAAACTCTAATCGGAGGTGCAATTGCTGATAACAGGTAATTGACATCCTCATTTATCCGACCTTCCACAAACTGATAGTATTAATACTTTAAAAATTTAAGAATCAGACTTCGAGTACTGAATACTTATAAAATTTAAGTGTCTGACTCCGCGCCTTATGCAAAATTATTTTCGTACGTGAAGTTTGTTACCAAGCTACTGTCGTGTTTTAACTGCCATTCCAGTTATAGTTAGATAATTGGAATTAACGTAAAATAACGCATTTTCTCAACAGCGGTATCGGTAAATTTCCTTTTGTCTTTTCATCGAACTGCTAATATATATATATATACACCTTTTCGACACTTTCAAAACTTCCCCGTCCTGCATAAAAGCAAAAGTTATTGTATCTGATAATTTCCGTAATTTTAACTGTTTACGATTATTTTTGTAATGCTAATGTACCTACTCCTTTTACCTTATTATAATGTGTGCAAAAGTCGTACGGTCGTGAAATAAATAAATAATTAAATAATAATAAGATTCCTGAGAAAGAAACAGAGTTAAATCATAAATTATGATTGCATTGCGCAAGAAAGTGATGCAAGATCATGCTCAACGACAACTTTCGAATTGCACACCAAACGCAGTGGTTTTCGGTCGTGCTCTAGAAATAAATATTCATTTGAATGACTATTTATAATTAAAAAAACTCCGGATTCATCTTCGTTATGAACCTATTTTGTGTTATCCAGCAAAAGTATCGCCCAAGAAAAAAGGGATTGACCGTTAGTTTTCTCGTGACCAATTTGACGGATCTCGGTAGCTTTTTCATCCCTGCCATGCCAGAATTCCGGGAATATGGCAGGGCTGTGGGCTGTGAAGGTATGGCCGATAAAAAATATTAAAAAGAATAAAGCCTTTATCTTTTATTCGAGGATAAAGAATGTAAATGGTTCGGACACTTGAGAAAACACGGTGAGATGGCGTCGGGGCGCGTATTTACTTATCGAATGATTGTTGAGAAATTTTACTAACAAATTAAATACATATATTGCTGCCCGAAATCTATCTAATATATATTTATTTGAACCATCTTAAATCGATAAATAAATTTACTTTCTTAGTTAAAATTCTGAACTCTAAATTAGACTGTTCCGAACTCTTGCAACTTATAAATTTACACATACCCACAAGAACAACAAGACACAATACTCTATTCTACTGCAGTTTACATTACTCCGATACAGCGGTTTCAGATAGTATTAAAAATTTATTCCAAGCCTTTTTTTAAACCTTCGATTTTCTCTTGTTAAACCTATCTGGTTACCTAGCATGGTCGATCGATATAACCCTATATCAATACGATATTGCCCAAATCCGTCATCTATGGTCAGTTAGCAATATTTGCAATCACGGTCAACAATTGGTAAGAGAAATTCCAACCGACGATTGACAAATTTTAGCCCGGATTCCATAGTATCAGATAAGTTTCGGTTAGCTGTAGATATATGCATTTATTTGAATTATATCGTTCGTTAATCAAAATTACTGGCTTATTTAATGAACGTATTGAACTAAAGAAGATTTTTGTATCGAAATAAGTCAAAGGTATACGCGATCCATAGACTTTATAATTCAACTAAGACGCAACCAAATTATTCGGTTCGAATTTTGATAAACTAACGTGGTTGAAATATGACTAAAGAAATGATTAACTAATTAACTCCCGTGTAGTGTCGAAAAGTAAATGCGGACTGCCAATGCATATTTAGGTTTGTATTTCAATTCAAAATTGTCAAATTATTAATATTTTTACGTATTTGAGTGGCGTTGGACGTTTCTGAATATGAATTTATGGACAGATCCGCCAGTGTTGCCAGCTTATATCGAGTTCTAATTTATTGCCCACCAATATCGGTTCGGCTATCAACAGTGAAACTGCGCTAGGGATACCGATATATAATCATCGGGAGTTACTCCTAACAATCCAAAATTGTCAAGGTATTGATTTCACCATGCTAGAGCCCCAGATCACTATATTTTATTATTTCTTGTATTTTTATTTAAAGAATGTGTGTATCTATTATAATTTGTTATTTCTTTTTCATATATATTCTCTATATGAGCTACTTATTTAGATAAAACTTCCTTAACTATTTATTCAAAAAATTGATCGTTATTTTTTCTGGTTCCCCTTTAGCCAAAATAGTTACCCTTTGCAAAGTAAAAGTGTGTCCACCTACAACAAAATTTTGTCACATTATCAAAAACTTAACTTTGCCCTTTTAATGAGTAAGTTTTAAGAAATAACATAATAAGATTAGAATATACTGTTTTGTAGGAGATCAATGATATTTCAAACGGTCGTTTCATTATCAATCAATCTACTAATAAATTAAAAAAGGAAAAATTGAAAGTTTAGTTAGGTACACTTTGACAACCGGACGAACAAATAATTCAACTCATTTTACCACCGAGCACAATGGACGATGACTTTCAAAACTTACACAAAATAGGGGCTCCTTTTTCACTCGTCTCGATCCTCCCCAAGTTAGGTACCTGTTTAACTCGCTAACAAGCAAGCAAGATAGTTATTAAGTTGTCCAGTTAACGTGGCAATTACCGTCGAGAGGTCCGCTCCATATATAAGTTCCTACCCGAGTTATTTTTCCCTATTTTCCCGCTAAATGTGTTTCACGCTTGCAACACCGAGCATTGTGCGCGCGCCGCCGGATGCGCTTGACACCTGTCATCCGCCGGAACAGCGGCCATTGTGCTCTTTGAAATACAAATTTTAATTTCTGCATTCTGCGAACACTCCGTCTATCCTCTTCTCTCTCTAGCTGTCTGCTAGTAGTTTTAGTTTTTTTTTCATGGAAAGAAGGGGGTTCAAAAAATAATAATTGAAAGCGCCGGGATTGAGCGTAGTTTTAAACGTGGGCGCTAGATGTCTCTGGAGTGGAAAGGCGTTGGAAAAAGGAACGCAGATCAAACTGAACACAGGCACTGATTGAAAAAGCGAACGAAGCAATTTTTTTCTTTCGTCACTAATAGATCGGCATGCTTTATTTCCTGCGTTAAAATACTATAAAATAGATTAAAAGATTATATTTTTTCAAACGTATTAATTACGAACTAAAATAATGTTAAATTAATTTATTGTTCCGCTCTTTTCTTCTGTTTTTTAGGAAAAAAATGACTTATAAGATAAATTCGTATTTAAACTGTTTAATTAAAATTTGTTGTTAAATTTTTTAGTTCATTACTAGAAAAAAATAGAAACATGAATACTAATATAAAAGAATTTAAAACTCACCTTAAAAATTATACTGAAAACTTGAACTGAATCACGTCAAATAAAACCAATATGATAACACCCCCCCCCCCCCATAGCTTATTTATGGGGTACATAAAATATATCTATTATGTAATTAATTATTGTATAAAATTTTATTTGTAATACATGTATCTTTTTATGACTAATAAATAAAAAGGCTTTTAAAATGAGTCGAAGTAAAATAAATTTTGCTTCAAAATTTTTTTAACACCTTGGTTGCCGAAAAAAAACGTTAAATGAAAAACCGAAATGTTCAGATTGAAAAAAAAGTCTTTTGAATTCACTACGTCTTGTAAGTTCCGAGTTTCTCACTTGTAAAAAAATAGTACGAGTTTGCGGACACCGTGAATAAGTAGTAATTGTCGAATATTGATATTATTATAATTTATTGTTTTATGCTAGTTTCAGCTATACAAAAAACAAACAAACGAAATGTCACATTTTGATAGATTCTTAATTCATGATAGACGTGGCTTCGTTCGATGAACATAGTTGCTTTAATCTAGACATTTTAGACAGAAAGAATTGTGCAAGTTTGAAGACACCGGGGCTTACCATTCGTAATTTTTTTATGGACAGATACAGTGTTTTTTTTTTGTTTGAAGTAAATATTATTTTAGCCGATGGAAATAATTTATAGGAAGTAGGAAATATTTGTAGTCGAAAAAGAGCATCCGAAAAAGAGCATTCGAGCTTTACATTTCGAGCAAAATATAATCGATACCTGGGTGGAAGAAGTGTAAGAAGTTAGGAATAAGAAGACGTAAGAAGGAAGAAGAGTAAGAACAGGTGTAGTGCAGTGGAGTCCACTCGAAGTATCAGGAGAGCAGCATTAGAGAGGGTAGGGGAAAAACGACCCCGGGGCAACTCTCAACTCTCAGCTGAAGGGCCAATGGGGCAAGATTGCACCGCATACACACAGTTATTCAGATCACTGGAGAGATAAATCAATAGAAGTGTGTTGTGGGCGTGTTGTCCGTATCTCCGAAGTAAGCATAATTGTCCCTCACTTTTTTTGTGTGAGTACCTTACAAGAGTCCCAGCTGCTCCCGTCTGGAGCCAGTGAGACCGTGGCATTCCCAATCGGGATATGTTGTGATGCTGAAGGTAATAGGGAGGGAAAGGAGTTGGGGAAGATAAAGAATGGGAAGCACCTGGCTATTCAGCTCTGGTCACAAAACACGGTTAAAGTCATTTCAACCAACGTTTCAATTCTGAAAATTCTGGTGGTCTTACACCAGGGCGATACTGAGAGTATCTACAACTCTGGATCGTGCCGCAAATATATATTATTTTAAATGAACTAATTGTAAAATAACACAAATAAAATTTATTTGATTCCGGATTGCGAATCAAAAGCCTTACCCCTCGACCACGGATGCCGTCAGTCTCTCCTGGTGAACGTTTTGAAATGTCATAATCTAATTAATTGGCCTATCTGGGACCTAGGATTCAAATGTGTCATGTTTTGTGACGCTTTGAGATTAGCCGAACGCGAACATCGATCTCCTGTCCCTGTCCTATTGAAACAAATGTTTTATAGTTAAATTAGTTCACTTGCTGTACCAGACCTCACTTCCAAAAAGTATAATTTTTATTTTCGCTTACTTAATAAATAAAAACCAAAATTTGTAAGTAAATAGTGAAATAATTACCTATTTAATTTAATTTATTTTAATTTCAAACGAGGAATTCTACAATTTGTCCGAAGAAATGTTAATATCTCAATGACAACTCTTTTTTCAAACTTTCCAATATTGTGTTACCCTTAAAGTGTAATGACATATCGTTATGTGTTTGTGTTATAAGATTAAAGGGAGATGTAATAATGAGCCTTTGTCGGGCTCGGGTGTAATCTGCTAGTCAACTTTGATTTCCTCACAGGAAACCTTGGACGCCAAACCCAGTCTAATGTCTGGGTATGTCAACCAGCGGAGAACACGGTACTCAATTCTCAGAGTGTGGGCCATAGTTTTCATAGCATTCCTGAAAAGGCTGCACAAGGAATCTACATAATAAAACAAAATGTAGAGTATAGAATCGGTTCACTCTATTGATTTCGTAAGACATAATAAAATAAATGGTATGGACTCACCCCCGGGACCAATATCGTAATTTTATGCTATTCCTAGCTACCCTAATTAAATTTACTGCCACCGAACTCCCGATGTCGGGAGAACCAACCCCACCTCCTGGTGGCAAGGGTGGTCCCAACCTCTGCGGCTCAGCTTGGCCCTGTGACCTCCTCAGCAGTCGCATGGAAGTGATGTTAGACCTGGACCCTCAGGAGAAGGAAGGAGTACCCAGACTCTACTCCAAATTGTAAAGGAAGGCCCGTCAGCAATTCGAGGCGAAGAATCGTTCAACACTGCGGTATCTCGGGTTTGTTCCATAAATAAACCCTCGGGGGGAATTCGATAGTTGGCCTGCATATAATCACGGGCGCAGCGAGTTATTATTTAATCCGATGACTCGGATAATGGGGTACAATAGTCTTTCCACTCGGACATTGCCAATTCACTCGTGGTCACTGGGACCCTCGCGAAACTCACATTTTACGTGAATAAATCTTCGGTTAGTTGCACCGCGCACCATGATAAGCGTGACGGGTTATTATATACACCGATGTCTCGGATAAAGAGGTACATTGATCGTAACACACGTACATCGCCATTAAACTCGTGGTCACTTTTGGGACCCGCGCGAAAACTCGCATTTTACGCGAATAAATCTTTGATTTTTATATTTAAAAAAACACAACGTGTTTCCGTCCCCCGAATGCAGATGCCCAAAACTTGGATTTCAATCACATCGTATTAAAACTTAAGATTAATTGACCGTTGTTTTCACGGCGTACCGCACATCTCGCCGTCAAAACCAGAGTCCGGATCCGGAAACCAAACCCAAAAAAAACCGCCGCCTACCGACACGTTGAACGAAACTCCCCTAGGTTTGCCAACCTAACCAATTAAAATGCATTTAAAAAAAATAGTACCTAACTTACGATAAATACAATCGCTTCATAACAATTGGTAATTCCCATTTCACCACTCTTTTGTAGGAACCTCGATTATGCGAACTCTGGCGGGATAAAAATGTAATATTAAACAAGCCACCATCTTAAATCGGAACCGGAACGTAACAAACTAGTTTATGGATGGAGAATCAACTGAAGTGCCAATGCGACGCCCGACATGTCATTTATTATTTATGGTGTTTTATATGATTATGTTATTACGAGGTATGCCCTACTTGTATAATATACATTAATTAAAAACAATTCAACTATAAAAATAATAATAAAAATACTCTCGACTCTGTGCAGGAACGGGCGGTCCGTTTGATAGATTCTCCCACCTTAACGAACGGATTGCAATCTTTAGAGCACAGGCGTCGGGTGGGAATGCTATCCATGTTCTACCGGTATGTCAATGGAAGATGCTCTGAGGAACTAGCGTCATTGATCCCTTCGGCACCGGTGCATAGTCGGGAGACACGCCAAACGCGCGCCTAACATATACACGGTTGAAATTTGTCACATGAGAACGGGTCGTTTTTTCGACTCGTTCTTGAGTTCAACAGCTCGGCTATGGAACGATTTGCCGGCTTCTGTGTTTCCTCCCTCCTACAACATGGGTCTCTTCAAGACCAATGTTCATTCCTTCATCTCCTCAAAAAGACCCTCCACACAGCATCCCAGATGACATAGGCCCTGAGGGAAGTTATTTTTTCTCTGGACCTCCTGTGTGGAGTTAATAGTACCCTTTACACACAGAGTTCGGAGCGGGACGTGCCCCGCGCCACTTCAGGCCGCCGCGCAGAAAAGTCTCACAGTGAACTGCGCTGTAAACCGTTATCTTACTTTCGGTCTTTATTTTTCTGCGCGGCGGCCTGAAGTGGCGCGGGGCACGTCCCGCTCCGAACTCTGTGTGTAAAGGGTACTATTGTAAAAAAAATATATATGTTTAACTTGGCGATTCAAGTACCTTTACAATCTAATTCACACACAATCAAGCGCACACAAATATAATTAATTTGAGTATTGTTAATAGTATGACATTCGTTATGTTTACTTGTTTGTTGAGATAAGAAGGTAGAACATTAAAAAGCACATCACCAGACTCCATTTAAATAAATGTGTATCTGAAAAGGCGGGTATTTTGGTGGGTGGGCCTGAGGCGTTTCCCCCCCCCCTCCCCCCCGCACACCCTTCCGTCCGAGCCGCCATTGTGTTGGAAGGTGAGAGGAAGGTTTGCCAGTCGAGGGTCCTGAATTATCCTCTCGGTGTTGCCATATTTACCCTTCTCGGCGCCCGTGGAGGGGGTAATTCCGCCGAGACACTCTGGCAACACTCGATGGTGTTTAACATAGCTTAAGAAAAAAAATCTCGAGAAACCTCGCATTATGTGTGGACCTATGAAATATTGAACCGTTTTGTAATACGTCAAATACAAGCACTCAGCATTGGCGATCAAATTCTCGTAATATTACGAAATGTATTTTTTAATTATAAAAATATAAAAATTGCAGTAGTCACCTATAAATGCATTTTCTTTAATGCGGTGAAAGCACAATCTACGTGATTTTTTTCTAAATTCTTTCTCCAAATAACTCGTATCATATAACGAGATGTTTGAAGAAGGGTGCGTTCCCGGATTCCGAGCACTAATGAAAAAACGGATCACCAACTACAGAACGCGACTAGCCTCGAGCGAAAATAGTATTGTGATGGCAGCATTCCACTTCTTGCAGGGTCCCATCTACAAGCGATGGATCCACTTCCTGAGGACATAGATTAAAACAAAAAGTTTATTTTTTTTTATTATTATTATTATTTTCTTTTAAATTTCTTTAACCATGTAAATATTTTTTTTTATGTATCCTTTTTATATCTTGTCATCATTTCTTGATTATTATATATGTATAATATGGAACTCGTGGGATTGCACCACCCTCCCCGAGATCTGGAATAAATGATTAAAAAAAAAAAAAAAAAAAATAACAAAAAAGTAATATAAACTAATAGGCCCTACGGGCGGCTTTGGGTTCGGCTTCGCTAAGTTTGAGTGTTGGTGACCATTTTATAAAGCCGATATGAACTGGTTCCAAAAATAGCCGGTTCCTCGGATCCATTGGGATCCAGTGACAGCTAGTCACCGGCACAAAGCAACCGCGATAGGCAATGGCGTCATTTATAATACATAGCCGCGTGGTATTATTATTCACAACTGCCAGTTACATCATTATGTAATGAATTTTGACAGCCTCCGCGGTTGATTGGTTACGATCCTTGGCTACGAATTCGGAGGTCGCGGGTTCAAATCCCATCGTCATCAAGTAAATTTTATTTGATTAATTTGTGTTGTTTCACAATGGATTAGGTACTATAGTCTGTTTTTGGCACTTTCAAGAGTGTTAGATACTCTCAGTATCGCACTGCTGAAAAAATCGAGACGTTACTTGAAATGGCTTTAGCTGTGTTTGGTAACCATATCTGATTAGCCAGATATTTCCCACATTCCTTCTGCTCCCCACTACTTTCAACCTCACGACATGCCCCATGTAGGGTCTCACTGGTTCCAGAAGGTTATGAGCATTGAGACTCATGTGCATTACTCACTTTAAAAAAATGATAATTTAAGGGGATCAAGCTGCATTTTCGATTTTTTATTTCGTAAAAAAATTTCCGAAGTTGGTCGCTAGTAGGCTATTAAATTAAACACAAAAAATAAGGGTTAATATTATTCTTGCAGACAGTGCCTATGTCAACACTGTCTTCATATTATTTGTATAACTGATTGGCATTTAAGGTGTTACGAAGAATAGATCGTTTGCCATCATATTGTGTAGGAGGCCGAAGCTAACATCTTCACCACCGAACCAAAAAATCCTAGACGTTTGACCTAAGTATACCAATTTGAATAAAGACTCTAGGTTTCAGGCAATATTCTGAAATTCTCTGCTCCGAACTGCCGTAGTGTACATATCCCTGGGGCCTTGTCGAACAAAAAACTATCATGGACTGTACTGTCATCCGCGTAACAATGAATTGGTGCACACCTCAAAACGTCACTGATGTGCAACAAAAACAAAGTCGGAGTTAAACCCGATCCCTGTGGAACACCAGGGTCTATTGAATGTGACAAAGAGGTGAAACCGTCAGCAACCGTCTGAATTAATCTATCCCTCGTTAGTCTGTAAAAAGGCAGTTTGTTGACAGTTGGTTGCAAACGCAAAATCGTTGTCTTGGAAATGTCCAAAGTAACCTTTTGGGTCTCTCCGTAACGTTCCAAACACCGCCCCCAAATATGCGTTATATAAGATCACCTACCACTGAATCACGAATATGGTCAATCAATTTCAGTAGAAGTAAGGAAAAAATTAGCTTAAATCCAGCGTATATACACGCCCGTATCACACTTCTATCGATTTACGTCTGAGGTATTTTATTCCTATGAAGGAATTGGCTTTTTGTTGATGAAAAAAATATACATTGACATAAAATGTTAACTATGTGGTGGGTGTATTGACAGACGTGAAACAATATTTTTATGGCCATCATTATATATCAAAATAGGCCTCATTGAGGGGTTTATAAAAGAGTAGACGATTAATTGAACTGGTATTATTTATTGATAATTTATATGGTGTCAATAATTCTTGAACTATGTAGAAAATAGAAATTTTCCTTTGTTTTCATATAAGTGAGTGTCTTGACAATGTTAACTTCGCAGTCGGTGGCGTCGCCACCAGAGATAATATTTTAAATTTATTTAAATTATTGTATATAGATTAACCTTATTTTAACTTACTATATATAGTACAGGATTTCTTATTAACTTATTTTCAACATTTGAGAAGATAGGAATACAATTTTTCAAAGAAATTGTATTCAAGAACTTTCCATTTGATATGCTATTTTGTGTTAGTGCTTAAATCTTAAACAGACATTTTCAGTTATTGGTTTTTGGAGTGTTATGCCGTGTTGCGCTACTCCTTTCTTTAGCCAACGTTTCGGACACTTTTCACCACCAACAAGTACACAATTACACATCTGCCCTGATGATGGACACTGTAACGCTGTCCGAAACGTTGGCTAAAGAAGGAGGTAGCGCAACACGGCATAACACCCCAAAAACAAATAACGAAAATACTTTTGGCCGTGAAAATCTAAAAACTTATCAGACATTTTCAGGTACGTATTGATATTGGGGATGCTAATTTAATGAGATTACACTGATCCCGACTTCCGGAGTCAGTGGGACTTTGGCATTCCCAATCGGAGTATCTTCTAAAGTTCTAGGGAGTAGGCAAGAGAAGAAGATGAGGAATGGGAAGGTGGGATAGAGGAAGGTGGAGAAGTACTGAAGTATTCAGATATGGTCACGAAATACGGCCATAGATATTTCAAGCAAGGTTTCAATTCTGAATGGTCATCTTTCACCAGGGCGATATTGAGAGTATCTACCATTCTCATTAAATTAAAACTTTCATATGCATTCATTACTTACCGCGCGCCGCGCCACAAATTAGCTACCATTGTAATTCGGTTTCGAATTCAAGACTTCGTCAAAAGATGTCGCTCCTTCCGTTAGTAAGTCGCATTGGGACGTGTCCCAGGCAGGTATAAGTTATAGGTACAACGAATTTGTGAATTTGAGTAGGTATCTCTCCGGATATGGAAAGATTGACGGTAATACTTGTAATAGTTGTGAATAATAGTATCACGCGGTTATATATTACATATGACGTCATTTCCTGTCCCGGTGACTAGCTATCACTGGATGACAGTGGAATTGAGAAACGAGCCATTTTTGGAACCAGTTCCTATCGGATTTATAAAATGATCATCAATACTAACTGGGCGAAGCCGAGCCAAAAGCCGCCCGCAGGGCATAGCAGCAATAACCTACGGAGCGGGTTTATTACTGCTAGTTATGTATTATTGTCAAAGCTGGCGGCAAATCGTCCTAATACTGAAAAGGTGTAGACTTTTTATAGGTTTAGAAAATTCATGAATGCCAAAATCTAGTACTGTATCGTAAGTAGGCACACAATGTTCATATTTGTATTGCTTTAAATACAATTGTGTTTGAAGAAACCAAATTGAAAATATCTTGAAAACTGAATTACAAAAAACATCTGGAACCTCGACCGGCCGCATGCAAAGTTATGCATGTCAAACTGAATGCAAAATATCAAGCAGTCATTTTTGATATGCGCCCTAAAATAAAAAATAAACATTATAAAATCTGTTGTTCAGATCGTTAAATGCTGCTATTAGCACGAATATCGAATATTAACCACAAAGCATATTTACATTATTAAATACATAACGTGTAACAGCAAGATACGGTCCATTG
Source organism: Glyphotaelius pellucidus (assembly GCA_936435175.1). Lineage (NCBI taxonomy): Eukaryota > Metazoa > Arthropoda > Insecta > Trichoptera > Limnephilidae > Glyphotaelius > Glyphotaelius pellucidus. The sequence continues at coordinate 36,344,615 of OW386548.1, forward strand.
TTTGCCCACTGTTAGTAGAAGGATCAAAGAAGGTGAAGCCTCATTTCAGACGTCAATGATGATGACGTCTCGAGTGGTATTTTAGGCTGTAGAAGCATGAGGCTGTATCTACCACCGTTAAATTCCTCCACTCATTGTAAGGATTCTTTGTGTTTTCGAAAATCATCTTTAGACATTTTGATGACTAAAAAATTCGATAAATAATTTTTGGTTGGAGGTTTTGGAGAGCTGTGAAAGAATTGTTGAAATACTCAGCCATACATTCAAAATAACTTTTTGACACGAGTAATTAATTAAAAATCTAATTGTCGATGCTAATGGATTTTGGGATTGAGGTTGAAAAAAATCTTTAAAACATAATACAATAGATAGGTTACCATCGCCAGCAAATTTTTTGTTTTTATTTTTATGTCATTATAGATATAGATGTATTATAACTATTATTATTTTTTATTCTAACTTTTTATGAGTAAAACCTCAAACTGTAATATTTAATTAAATGAAGACATTATGAGCGAAACTCAATCGAAAATCTGGAAACAGAAAAATCAGAAAAAGATATTTACACCTCTGGGACTCGAACCCAGGACCTCCCTACTTTCTTAATCCCCTAAATATCTTTTTCTGATTTTTCTGTTTCCAGATTTTCGAATGAGTTTCGCTCATAATGTCTTCATTTAATAAAAAAAAAAAGTATATAACTATATTCCTATATCACTACAGTACTAACAGCCCGGTAGTGTGACTATAGTATTATAGGAAAGAGATGAAGACGAGGAAGGTAAGGAAGAAACAAGTCATTAAGAAAATAGTCCAAGAAGAAGAAAAAATACTCAATCGGTGACTTATGGCATCATAAAATTTTCATAGCTTTTACACTCATAAATTTTTTTATACGAATACCGCACAAGAGTGCCAACTGTTCCCGTCTGAAGCCAGTGAGATCATGGTATCCCCAATTGGGGTTTGTTGTGAGGTTGAAAGTAGTGGGAAGGGGAAGGAACAGGGGAAGAGGAAAATGGGGAAGTTGCTGGCTATTCGTATCTAGTCACCAAACACGGCTAAAGCCATTTCAAGCAACGTTTCAATTCTGAACGAGAGTGTCATCCACTCTGGAACGTGCCGCAAATATACTCTATATATTATTGTTAAATAATTAATTGTGAAATAACACAAATTAATCAAATAAAATTTATTTACACGCCGGGATTCAATCCCGCGACCTTCGGATTGTGAGTCAAGAGTCTTACCCCTCGACCACGGAAGCCGTCTCTGCGAATGCAGGCCAATTCATTTACACCGTGAGATATTATTATGGAAATATCCATCTTTTTATGAGACAAGACGTTAAACTATTATTTTTATGTATCTTTCAATTATTATTAACAATTTATTTCGGTAAAAGTGTTCCCCAGATTTAAAATGGGTCCTTAGTGATTTTTCAAAAATTAAATCTGGTGACAAATTGAAAATAATATATTTTTACCCCTCTACTAATAAAAGTGTTTTAAATTTTACACTACTGATAAATAACCATTAATTTAAGGTAAATAGTTGTTCATCAGTTGTGTAAAATTGAAAACACGTTTATTAGTAAGGGGATAAATCTTTTGCGAGTATGAATGTAATACATTATATACCTTAGGATTTTTAATATCTTTTTGTTATGCTGCATCCTTTACAACAACACATTCTTATTTGAACAGAGATTCTGTAAAGGTGCCTGTCGATAAAATATATTTCGATATTATTTACTTCGATAATTGACCGATTATTTTTGATTTGGCTGTCTGGCCGCTTCGTGTTAATGATTTAATTTTTAATGAGGACCTGTCATAATAAAATTTCGTCCATCATTGCTTTTTGAATATTGTCCATGGATATTAATTATCTGTTTATTTTAATTACCGAAGGCCACAATATACCCATGTTAGACTAATGGGGAAAAAATATAAACGATTTAAAAGTAGGTACCTGCCTACTTTCTAACGCATCAAAGAAAATGATCGTCATAATAAATTAATGCTTTCTGTATTCGTCTTTCAGTGTTGCTCTCTGTGAACGCGATTAACTAACAAAAGTTGATTGAAATGGCTTGATCCTACGTTTATTTCATGAGCTGGTACATCAATGGTTAAGGTTTTTTGTGGTTTAAACCGGTAAATGTGTTCTCTTTTGAGAATAGCTCATGTAGGTCTCAAGGAAGTCGTTGCGCCTCCCTTTACTGTCATGGTCAAAAATATGATTTAAACGGCGCATAGTTAGTAAGTTTGAGTATCTAGCGTAACTTTATTATTTTAGTATGTTTTTGGGACAAAAGAAATTATAGTTTTATGAAAAATCGTTAAAAGAATATATTGCGCGATTCAACCTGCTGCAGTATTTTTAATGCTTACAGCAATCTACGTAATCTAATATATATAAATTAGGTTCCATATTATGTTTGCGTTCGCAAATCTCGTAAACCAATCGATAGATTGGCTCAATTTTTTTTACAGAACATTGCATTTTAGCAGAAGAGTGTTTCTATATGTAATGGTAAGCTCTGGCGTTATGAAATTTGTATATCGAAAATCATCGATCTGTCTATCAAAAATCACCTTGGTGCTGAAAAAATTAAAAGTTGTTAAAGTAAACCCTGAATACATCACAATACTAAAGTTAATTTGATACACTAATAGCCATTAAATACAGAAAACGAAAAATTTTGTGTCGATGAATTCTAAACTTAAAGAAAAAATACGTTTTACAAAATCGTTACTTCAATATTTTTTATCGCACTAAATTAGAAGTTAAATAGTTATGATAATCACCTGATTTCCTGGATTCCATCATACAGATTCAGAAAAACACAGTAGTTATAGTTGAATTATCGCGATTACGTGCACACGTCGACCCGCGGAGAGATCCAAACTCGACAGACATAAAATTACTCGTTCGCGTTTCGAGGTATTTGCGATGGTGCCATACGCCGCAAGCAGCTAAAAAGTTTGCCTTTTTATTTTAAAAAGATTAGATATTTAGGTACCCAATTAAAATAAAATGAAATCCAGAAAGAAACCCTGGGTTTTGTAATAAAGTTACGCTAGATACCTCAAATTATAACTGTGCGGCGTTAGAAAGAAAAAAACACCACGATTTACATTAAAATATAAAAGTTAACCACAGAAAACTTTATACACATATATGAAACCAAAGTTTCCGAATGTAATTTGAGAAAAAAATTATGAAACTTTGTTAATTTTTTATACATGAAACGACAAAAAAGTAAGGTGAAAAAACGTTCAAAATATATTCGTCTGAAGTTTTTTTTGTTATCAGTAATGAAAGTTAGAAAAAATGTAAGGTGAGTCATTTTTAAACCTTTTTATATTTGCGTTAAAAATTAAAGTTTTTCTAAAATGATTTGTTTATTTGTAATAACTAATTTAGAAGGCTTATTTCATCAGCTTTCAAAACCAATATTAAGTTTCGGATACGTTCAGAATTTATTTGGATTTTATTGCAAAGTGGAAATACTGTGGCCTTTTGAAGAAATATGCTCGAGGCCTGAGAGGTTAATGCGCGTTACATTTAGCATTACAAGATTATTATAACCTTTAGTCAATAAACCCTTAGTCAATAAAAATAAAACAACGTGTCGTCAAACAATATTACCGCTTGACAAAACATTTTTAATATATTCGCTTTATCATGGAACGTATCCCAAAATGAAAAACACTTTTTGAAAGCACATTAAATACTCTTTCTGATTTTATGTTATTAAAGGACAATAAATTGCATTTTTTTTAACTTACGCAAATATAGGTACGTAAAGTTTCTTGTTTTTTTTTTGCTTATTAGCTCCACACAGGAGGCCCTGGGGAAAATAATTTCTCTTTGGGTACCTATGCCATGAGGAGGGTTTTTTTTAAAGAAAGGAAGAGAGGAAGATCTGGAAAAGAAAACGGGGTGAGAGTTAAGCGGGAATCTGGGGGTCAGTGTGTCTAGGAGTAACGAACGTTTGAATTTATCCCTCCCATTGTAGTAAAAGGTAAAAAGGTCTCCCTCGACCAGTGTTTCCAAATCCGGCCTGCTTATGTATGCTTATTTGATCAACTATAATGTTAAATTATTACGAAAACTTCATATTATAGGTTTTATTAAATTAACGCTTCTCAGCTTGTACTATGCTATATAAATTCACTCAATAAAACATCAAAATTCTGGTTTGGGGTGTTCACTTTAACAGGGTTGTCAACAACAATTTATTATATTATTATTTATGAATTGAGAATATCGTAATATAAAAGCGGCTCCAACATTATTAATTTGTACACTCCGCGTGAGCAATTTTTCTACCAGTATTTAAATGATTTATCCCTTCGACATCGGGTAAAATACAGCAAACACTGTCGTTGTTATTGTAAACTACACCGAGCGTACTAGTTATATTTTATTTTGTTGTAAAACTCTATTTCAAAGCATTAAAAACATTTATTTTAGATATAGTAAGAATTAACCAAAATAAAGTAGCATTTCTTATAAACAAAAATGAACCACAAAATCACAACGTCAGAGACGTTTTTTCAGTTTCCGGTATTCTTCTGAATATAATCCTTCCTAAACATGAAGTCACAGCACCATCCTACACATTACTCAATAATCGACTCACACTAATATCAAGCCACTTTACAATCAAGACATCTACAACCACAATACTCGAAACAGCAATAAAATCCGCGTTCCTCAAACACAACTACAAAACAGGGGGTAAAATCTCTGAACTATATTGCCTACATACTATTTAATTCGCTTTCAGATATATACAAGGGAATCCAGCAACAAAAAAATTTCAGAGTAATGCTGTAAAAGAATATTTTTAAAGTACGTTTAAGAATGAAACTATGTAATTTTCTTGTCATTTTCTGTTCTGTCTTGTTTCTTTTTCTCTCCTTTTATTTTTTGTATATTTGTAATCATCCATATTTGTATAACCTTGTTCTTTTTTCTTTATTTGTGTCCGATTTTTGTTTGTTCTACTTAACCTGTCTTTTATTTTTCGTCTATACTGTAAGTGAAACTTATATTTTTAATATCAAAATACCTATGTAAAACTCTAATTGCTTCCTCCCAGTGAATGAGAATGGATCGTGTTTACAAACTGTTCTCATAGTCAACAGCTCGACTGAACACCATAATTTCTGACACAGCATCTCCAACGTTGACGTAAACTTCGAATGGAGATAATATTAAAAAAAACATTCGGTACAAGTGATCAGAATAAATCTTAGGATAATTTTACTGCATTTACAAAAGTAGAGCAAAAAAAAAATGTAGATAAAAAACAAAATTCTTTAAGATAATAATAATAAAAAATTCAAACCTTGTGCTTTTAAAAAATATTGTTTCATCCCTGTTACAAATTCAGTGTTGCTTTTCATAATCTACCCCATGAAAATTCGCTTCGCATGCTAATCTAATAACCCCCCTTCTAACGGGGCAAAAATGACACAGAATAATAAAGTTTGATGACGTGAAACGTTATTAAATAAACGCATTATTGAATAAACAAACCCGTCCGCCGATATTAGTATTAGTACACGCGCGTAACTTAATATGGCCGTGATTTATCTATGGAATTCTTTGGTCTCTTGGCGGGAGAACGAGCTTACGCGCGCTTTTTCTTCCAAGAGGAAAGCTTCGCCGGGCCGTTCATAGATGGCAGCGCACGGCGTCTTGGGAAATTTTAATGACTTGTTTTATTGTTATTAGTGACATAATATTGTGTGTATGGAGAGAATTCTAAGATTATATTAAAATCAAGACAATATTTTATTAAACAAAAAAATCTTAATAGTAATCTGGGATATATTGAACGTCAATCAAATGTACTGCTGTAGAATTTATCAATAAAATTGCAATTTCGACATCATTGTCAAAACGCACAAATAAGGATTTGTATAAAATTTATAATTTCGGAAGAAGAGTTACTTACAGGATTATGTTGTTTACAAAGTACATTATCACATTTTTCATCGTGGATCACAATATTAACTTTATGATCAGGTATTTTCTGTAAGGAAAATAAGTGGTTTTTTATTGCATTAAGTGTGAGTAAGCTATTATCAAACCATGATTTTAAGATATTAATAATATTTAAAAAAAAAAAAAATCTTCATTTGCCAATTTGTTAACTAGTTTATTAAGTATTTCAAATTTTCTATTTAAGTTTTGTTGAAAGTTATGTATAAAAATATGTTTTTCATTTGTCAGTGTATATGCAAATGTGATCACACTGCAGACACATTAGTCTAGGGATACTTATACTTGTATTTTAATTTGTTTTACATAAACCAAAATAATGTTGTATGAATATCCTGTTTGTGTCTCAAACAAATAAATAAAATAAAATAAAATAAATAACTTTTAAGCTCAATAGTTATTATGTTATGTACCTGACAAAAATATGAAAATGTTTCCACAAATTTATTTCTTTTTTATATATTAGGTTATTTTTTTTTTAATTTTTAATTATTTATATTGAAAAAGTATCTACATTATAAAAAAATGGTTAGTATGTATGTTCTAAATATAATGTACTTAATATAAATTAAATTAAAAGCATCGCGATTGATGCATAAAATTGCAAAAATGTAATAAATTCGTATTCAAATTAAAATGGATATTTTTATTCAAGACACTATCTAGATTGCATTTAGTTCGAGAAGAATCTTGCAATCATACATATATGTAGCAGCCAATAAAATATGCGAAAGATAATAATGTTGATAGTTCTTAATCGAAGTATGATACAGTCAAATATGACCGGAGGATAGAATAGAATCAGCTTAGCGGATAGAGAAAAGCCCCAGCAAGGCTACGGTGCTGGGTTCAATTCCTAGTTGCGATCGAATCTTTTTCTGTTTTTTTCTGTTACCAATTTTCGTTTGAGATATTGTCTAATATTGTCACTAAAGTTGTCTTCAATGATTAAAAATATTACACTTCACTCATTTCGTTACTTCTTTCTTAAATTTAAACACATTTTGCCTTTCTGTATCTTTTTACCAACCACGCTTAGAAGTATTTTGGCCCATTTTTCGCAAACTCTCAACAAAATTGTGATAGGTACAATTAATTATTACCATTCTTGGATAGGAATTTCATCGAACGGAATTATCATTGCAAGGAATGTAAAAAGAAATTAAATAATTTCTCAAATCTGAATTACCTGTTTCAAATGACACTCGTGTTTGAATAACGGAGGAAAATACCTAAGTTTTTATCTATCAATTATTCAGTGCATGTATCTACAGAGCTTTGAAAACTTTTTCCTAATATAATGAACATTTTGCTGATACATGTCTCCTTTATCAAATATTTGGCGTCAATTACCTGTCATCATCTCCCAGCCAACCCATTAGCAAGGATGAAAATAAATATTAAGCACTCAAGCCCGTTCATGTTCGATGGTTTTCGCTCATTCGAACATGTCTCAACATGCGTACCGTGTCGCTCGATGCTCTTTTGTTCGATATGCGAATGCTCGATGCGAAAAATATTCGTACGAAGAATGTCCGTAATTCTTATTGATGATCGACAGCAATTCGGTCGAGCATGTCACAAAGTGTAGACACGCATCGAACATGTTAGCCCATCTTCGATGCGCTTATTGTCCTTGTCATTGAACGAAAATGGATATTTGAAGATATCTTCGCGATTTCATTGAAAATGTTATTAATTTACATCCTGAAGAGGAGTGCTTATGGAATACGAAATATACACGCAATGACAAGTATAGTTCCAAGTCAATATGTTCGATCGAGCAATACCGTCAACATTAACGGGCGCGGGTGCTCGTCGATAGATTATAATTATGTATTCAAATACTACAATTTGGGAGGCGGGAATGGGTACCGCCGCCCCGGGAACCTTTATTGCATAACCAACACCTCTGCCATAGGTCACCCCAAGTGGTTCGCTACGTTTGGTGATTTAGCAGGGGTGCCCGGGTTCATGGGGGGAGGTTTGTCCAGGCGGATGACCAGGACATACTGAACCCCAGATTCCTACCCACCCCTTAATCCCTTTACCTTCCCAGAACTCTCCTTCCCCTTTCTTTCCTCAAAAAAACCCTCCACATAGCATCCTCAAAGATGACATAGGCCCTGAGGGAAATTATTTTTCTCAGGGCCTCCTGTGTGGAGCTCATGTAAAAAAAAAAAAAAACACCTTGCGAAAAAAATCAGCGTAACGAATTGTCTTTTTTGCTTGTACAATGTCTCCTGTATTATGTTCTTCAAAATAATAACCGATCAAGTGTATCACCCTGAACATTGCCAAAAAGTGCGCAATTCATAATTATGTTAGCTATAAAGTGATAATGTAACGCATGATTACCGATTATCATATCCCCTTTATCATTCCACCGATATAACATCCATTGAAACCTCTCCCTCTTTCCCTAAACGACGAGATGCAACAGAAAGAGAGCTTCCAATGAAGCTCTCAATGGTAACACCATAAAAACTGAGCTACTGTTGGACCCTCGTAAAAATAATGCAAATATTCTTTATCACATTAGCGTTTTGTTTCACTTTGTTGCCATTGACATTGTGACGTCACAAATCACGAGATGGAATTAACCGACCATGATTGTAATACGTTTATGTAAATTAATCGAATTACACTTCCCCTAGATAAGGATGGGAAGGAAAGGGTGAGTAAGGAAAAGGGAATGATACGACAAAGTGTAAGCAGAGACTTCCAGACTGTATTGTGAAGCGTGTTTGTACGTAGTTCGTATCGCAGTAATTATATTAGTATGAATTATGATTTATTGTGACATGGACACTAGCGCTTCCAATTGACTAAACCCGCTTCGGTACACGAGCGAAAGTGGGAACGAACGAATGCAAACCATTTATTTATTATTTACAAGTTAGCATTTTATTTACATTTAGAGTGGAAATTTGTATAAAAATGGTGAGGTGACCGATCAAAATTGTAACGTGGAACTTTTTAAATACATCTATTTGAATTTTGATTTTGTTTTGAATGAATGAGGAATCTTGTATGTGGAAATTAACCCACTTCCCGACGTCCGATCAAGCTGAAACTCGTCAGATAGACTTGTTGTCGATGATAATGTATTCTGTTGGTGGAAATCACGCATACCTACATACGAATTTCTCTGAAATTGGATGACATTACAGCAGTTAATACACTCTAAATACAAATTCTGACCGGTCAGTGGTTGAGTGCGCGTCGCGTTTGGGTTCCACCCGGGCGTCCCGTGTTCGATTCCTCGGCTGGCCTCCATCCTCCTCCAAGTCCTCCATCACAACACAAGTAACATTTTCGGCTTTCTGTGGTGGTAGTAGGAGATTTTAAAACATTGTTGAGTTATTCGTAACCCGGGAATGTTTGTCTTTCTTTTTTTTTCTTTTTTTTTTTAATGACGGTCCTGTCCGGTAGGGACTTGGCCCAGTTGTTGGTACTGTGACTTGCTGGGGAGGAAGGTTCAATCCTCAGCAAACCAATTTTAAAAAGTTTTAAAATACGTTTTAAATAAGTTCACAGCAGTTTAAGAAGCAGTCCCTGTGGAGGATTTTTTTTCTTTCAAATTCTTTACTAGCCGGCTCAAGAGATGGCGCAACTCGAAAATCGAAAATAGATTTTTTTTTCAAAGCTTTTTACAGGTTGATTTTTTTCTACATTCATCCGATATTTAATTTGAATATCTATCGGGTCTTGATGATTGTGTGCTGAGGAAAACTAATGTTATTTAATTTCATTTGATTAGGTGCTTTTTCTGTATCTTTTTAGTGTCACTTGTAGAGTTATTTATTGGCATATTTCATACAGACTGTAACTTATTAAACTTTTCTATTCGTTTCATATCGAGGGGACGATGTTGTGGTGTTTTGTTGCAAAATATAATACATAATTTCTTTGTCCAAATGTAGTGCTTAGAATGATTTTTACGGATAAGAAGTCTGGTAGAGGGCTCCGTACTTTTGATTTGTTTCAATCATCGATATTATAGCTACATATATTTCTTCCATACCAATTCCGTTGCATCTCTTGCGTGATGTAGCTGTTAAGAATTTTTTTTTAATGTTACTTTTCTCGATTCGCTGCCTCAAATCTATATGTTACGTGTTACGTACATATGTTTTAATCATGTAAATAACTGATTAAATTATTAATAATGAATTCCGGGATAGCCCATGCCTAAAACATTTCAAACTGCCTCAATTTCGTGTTTTAAAATGATCTTAACAAAGGTAGTGATTAGGTTGCCTCGAACTTGCTGGAAAATAAATTAGCTCCACGCAGACCAACAAAAGGTAAAAACCAATGCTTCTTGTGATCTTTTGACTGAGATAATTAACTTTCTTTTTGATAAATGTTTTCGTAAACCAATATTTTTGGTTCCGGTGTCATTTTAAAGACCCATACGTCCTGTCTAGATATACTTGGTCGAAGGTTTCAATAGTAGATGGGTTGTTCTTTTTTTTTTCACCTACATAACTTTTACCACTCTGTCACATTTCCACCACTTCGTCACATTTTGTTTTTACTATAAATGAATCTCTCGTATCTCAGAGAGGAATTGTAGCAAGGGGGGAAGGAGGCCTAAAATGCTCATTGGGGGCGACAAACACGAGCTGCGTGTATACCTATTTCGAATGAAAACCCGCGTGTCAGAAGTGTCGTACGACATAAAAAATTGTAAGAGACACGTTTTTGAGAATTTTTAAAATAACTTATTAAACATCATTAAAAATAATAATCGCTGTTACTTGATATCCTTTTGGATTTTAAAAATAGTTTTATATTTTATATTGTCATATCATTTTTTGTAACATTATAGAATATACACCAGTCGAGGTGGCAGAAGACAGCTGTGATTTGTATGAAATACACTTCTATCACGAGTAGTTACAACTTTGTCACGTAATTTTTACTACAAAAATATAAACAAGAATTTTTTAAATGCACACAGTCGCTACGTCTTTAGTACACTAGATGTTAAAGTAATTAGTAATTATAAAATAATAATAATGGTTATTTTGTTGAATTTTTCTCCTAACTAACTGGTGGAGACAACTTTATGTAGGTTAAAAAGAACGACACAGATACATTTGGTACGTCTAACTTTTGTAAATTTAAATCGAAGGGGTTCTCATGGGTACTTTTAATCCGGTCTTTATAATGTCTTTCTGAATTATATTCAGATTACGTATGTACTTAGAATATAGAAATGGTCGCTGGGGGCCGTCAAGTACACATTTTGAATGCACTCCAATTATTTCCATATTAAAACTGAAATCAGATTCAATCAGTTTTTCAACCATTCGGCGTTCATTACGATGTTTTAATCCACGGCCAATAAAAGGGCTGCATTATAACCGTTGTGGAATTTCAGTAATTAATGGACATTCCTTTTTTGAGTGTTGTTCGGAATTTAAATAATTTGTGTTTAATTATTCGAGTACCTGCGCAGATTCAATTATTTGGGTTTTAATTATTTTTCGCTTCCCTAATTAACAGAGCTACTCGTTTTAATTTGGATTTATGTGTTCTGTATTCGAATGAATTATTTGAAAACCGGTACCACCTACCTATCTGTATACAGAATTAGGACAAATTGTTAATAAAAATTTGAACAAATCATCAAATATTTGCAGATAATTTTCATGTTCTATGTAAGTTCTGTTCAAGTTCTGTTATTATATCAATACAAGCCAGTTGTTTTAAAAAAACTAAAATAATCACAGAACGTGAAAATTAACTTAAAACACTTTATGAATTGTTATTTTTTTTTAAACAAACCATTCTTATGTAGGTTTTACACGTTCTCTTTTTTCAGCACGATTCCCGTAAACAGACCAAAGACAAAATTTTTCGCTTTATGCGATCTCTATTTTCATATACGATTTCAGTTGGCATCACAGCAAACAACATGGTTCATGTGTTGTTTGCTGTGACGCCAATTAAAATTTTAAATATGAAAACAGAGAAGAAAATAGCTATCGCGTAAAGCCAAAAATTTTGTCTTTGGTCTCTATACGGGAATTGGGCTGAAAAAAAGTATTGTGTAAAACCTGCGTTAGAGTGGTAAGGTTGAAAAAAATGACATTATCGATGATGTAGCAGCTAAAAATACATTTTTATCAAATACATTTTTTTTTATGAAATTTATGGAATTTTTTAGTTTGTGGAAGCACAGCATCCCCAAAAGTAGTATTTTTTAATCTTACCGCTCTAGCTCACTGATGACCACCCCTGCTACCTAGAGTTAAGTCATCCATCATTGCATAAGCAATATATTTCTACTTATAGTGATGAGAGTAGGAAGAATTAAAATATTGTCGGATAATTATTAAACCGGTAATATTTATCTTTCTTTAAAAAAACATCATTTAAAATTAACTAGGTACCCAAATCTTGCAAACAAACGAATTTTATAAAATATCGCATTAAGTACTGAAATTACAAATTTAATAATAATATATATATACGTAACTACTGAAAACGTCTTCATTCTAACCAAAATAATTAAGTTATACGCAAATAGTGCAACCAATCTAATATTTTCAAAATCTATTTGGTCCGGAACCCCACGACATAATACGAATCAATTACTTTAATTGTGATTTGTTGCGATCATTTTGGGGCGGGTGTAACGAGCATCATCACTGAATACCTAGTCGGTTTACTTTATGTCTGATGTCAGTACAACAATAGAAAAACACCAATATTGTAACTAAAATATGATTGATGATAAAATTAACTATAACGATCTAATCACATTAGAAGCATTTAGCTATGGTTTATTATTTCTATTATTCTCAAAGAAAAATGGCACCTTCGCGTGTTATTACAAGTTTTTGGAAAGAAGTTAGCTGCTAGCGCTAACTAATACCCTTTGTGTGGAAAACGCTGCATAAAGCATTTACTAGTAATTAGATCCCTCGTGAATGTTGCGCGAAGCCTCATTTGCATAAGGAGTATTTTCGCGCTGCGCTACTTTCGGTGACCAGACAATTCATCATTTTTTTGAAGTCATTAAAAGCGGTGTATTTTTTTTGGGCTATTTAAAAAAAATACATGACTTGAAATGCCACTTCGTCGAGTTGTCGTGGAACCCTATTTCACCATCGTGGAAGCGATTTTTGTAAAATGGATTTTTATCACTCTCGAACCTGTTGCTATCTATAACAGTTTTGCAATTTAGAGACCTTTTGACCTCTCCAGCAAGACTCTCTCGGAACATTGCCTTGCATCGCAGTGGGAGGGATGGATTCATACGTCCGTCCCTACTGGCCACACTGACCCCCAGATTCCTACCCACCTTTCATACTTTTTTCCTTTCCAGAACTTCCTCTCCTTTATTTCCCTTAAAATACCCTCCACGCAGCATCCCCAAAGATGGCATAGGCCCTGAGGGGAATTATTTTCCTCGGTACCTCCTGTGTGAAGCTAATGTAAAAAAAAAATGTATCAACCTCAAAGATAGAATGACGCGTTTTTGAGGTTGATCTGGAGAGGAGAAATCTGAAATAATCCGCCTTTTTGGGTCACAGCTGATCGCAAAATTTATTTTATTAAATTAATTGAATTATAAACATCGAAAAGCAAAACGTCGTATTCCCACAGTAAATAATATTCCAGTTAAAAGTAAAAAAAATGAGCAAATTAAATTATTCAATATTGTTGGATAACTTATAAGTATATTAAAAAGGTTCAATATATAGCAAAAAATCATAAATCCTAACTAAACGAAAATAAAAGAAAATAATTAAACACGTCTTTCGTGTATTTTCCTACTACACACACACTTATATAAATATATTTGCAGTTGTGTGTAGTTTATATGATTTTATGTATGTATGTGTATAAATATAATTATGTGCATATATGTGTATAAACGGATTTGTATTTTATATATATAAACATATATTTTATTTCTTTTTCATTCTAAATAATCAGTGTATGCGATAATCAAATGTATAAACAAAACTTATAATTAAATAACTAATTTTCTACAACACCACATAAATACTTGTCACACTAAATCATTAGCACGTCAACACCTCAGCACAGGTTCTCCTAGTGAGGTGTTCACGAAACATACAATATTACCCACACAGTTTTACCTTCTCTAACCTACCTTACACCCAACATAATACTTAAAAAAAAAAATTGAAAAATCTTTTTGCTAACTGATACTGAAAATTTAACGTTTTTTTGTACTCCTTTGTAAACCTCTGTAATCAATTGTAAAATTGTGTATTCAAGAATAGACATAAATAAATAAAATAGCCTACTTTCTTGAAAACGAACAACCAACGCTTTACTTTTAATATAGAAAGAGAAATATATTTGTTTTAGATAATTTAGATGGCTACGTTTTTTTTTTTTTACAGTTAATACCGCACAAGAGTCCCAACTGCTCCCGTCTGGAGCCAGTGCGACTATGGCATCCCCAATCGGGGTATGTTGTGAGGCTGAAGGTAGTGGGGAGGGGAAGGAGATAGGGAAGAGGAAGGTGGGGAAGTACCTGACTATTCAGATCTGGTCACTAAACACGGCTAAAGCCATTTCAAGCAACGTTTCAATTCTGAATGGTGGTCTTACACCAGGGCGATACTGATAGTATCTTCCACTCTGGAACGTGCCGCAAATATACTATATATTATTTTAAATGAATAAATTGTGAAATAACACAAATTAATCAAATAAAATTTATTTGCGCACGCCGGGTTCGAACCCGCGACCTTCGGATTGTGAGTCGAGAGTCTTGCCTCGGGACCACGGAGGCCGTCGAGGCCGCCGAGGCACGTACTTAGATACTTACGTTCAAATCGCAATAAATTACAGAAACCACATTTCGGCTCACAGATCCAATAGAAAATAAATCGTCTCAGGCAGGGGCGTAGTCACTGATTCGTATTTATTTGGTAAATAAACGGATTATGGGAAGTAGTGTATAAGTTGGTATTGTAGTATTGCCGCTTTTCTGGCGGGCCGGGCCATAACTTACTCCGCGCCAACATAGATGTCACTACAATGCGAGCGGGGAAATTTTTATCAAATTTGCGGGGACTCCCGCCCGCCAAACTGAAATTTACTGCCGCCTGGCGAGCGGCAAGAAAACTACTTTTAATAAGACTTCGAGTTGCAAGGGTGGTTAGGAAGAAATAAACATAAAAGTTACGACAAAATTAATAAATATTTAGTTTTAACCACTTTTAAAAACTAACATGTCTCGTTAGAAATGCTTACTTCATCAGGGTGAACGTAAAATTTTTGACGTGATAACGTCTTATAAATCTATGAACGCTGGCTGCATGCACGAAAAAGCACGACTCATTGTCACGATCACATAAAATTATCGTCCGTAAACCGACTTTATAGACAACCAATTTTTTTTTAGTTTTATTTAATTTTTTTTAATTAAGCTGTGCATAGGAAACATGTTGGTTTTTTAAACAATAAGTTTTCAAATTTTAATGGTGTCACAAAATAAGTTTGAAAAAATAAAAGTTTATCTTTCTTCGTACAAAACTGCTATATTTTTTTATGCAGACGTGTAGTTTATACGTTTTGATTTACACACGTTCAATGTATTATCAGCCTTACTAATAAAAAATCACTACCCAACCGCTAAACGATATTTTAGTAACACATTGTATTGTGCATTCGATTTAATACTAATAAAAAAAAATAAACTCTACTTTTCAAATCCGGCAACTTCGCATTTTCTGTCGCGACCATCCAACGCATGCGCATTAGTGATTATTTTTACCGCCAAGTATACTTTGCGCAGTAATGGCTGATAGCTTTTTACATGCATTATTTATCAATTGTATAAAATATTCACGACGTGTTTTAGTATAGCACCTATATCTTTACCTTAATGTTATTTATGTCAAATTCATTTGTTCTTTTCGATAACAAAACAATCTACATAAAACGATTTTCAAAAATTGAGAAATCCAGAAAAAAGCCAAATATTATGCCTAACATATACAAGGTGCCCGGAAACTCGTAGTAAAAGCAGTAAATTGATGAATCAGTAAAAAGTAGAAATCACAAATAAATAAATTCCATTGTTTTTGGGCACTTCGGGGTTTAAAAAACTTTTAGATCCGGATCACGCTTTGACACACTTTAAAAGATATTGAACAGATGACTAATCCCCTAGAGATTTTTTTTCTAATTTCACATAAAAATTTTCAACTTCGTACTCGATTTATTTGAAAACAACTCAAAAAAAATAAAAGTTATTCAACTAAATTGACTCTATTCATCAGTTTCCCGCTTGTACTTGATTTTCCAGACACCTTGTGTAAGCGACATTTTTCCTCGATTTTTAAAATGTCGAAATTTGGTTTAGTGATAAAAACAAAATTGAACTCTGTACTCAACTTAAAATAAGTTTTTTCCGGTTTTTCATACATAATTTAACATATCAAGGAGTTTTAAATTATGTTTTTTTTATGAAAATACCGCACAAAAATCGTAAATACTCCCGCTTGGATCCAGTGCCAGCCTGGGATTTGCTCACAACAAATCCTAAATTGGGATCCTATCCTAAATTGTACTATTAATTTGTACTATTTTTTACTATCACACTATACACTTGTTGAACTCATCTGTATAACTTTTCAAGATATTACAACTCATGTATTTTTTTTTTTTTTTTTTCTATGTGTAGGTACTATTTATCGCTGCGTTAATTTTGCTGAATTCTTGAAAAACTTGCTTTCGAACAATTTATTCATGATCAAGTTAATAATAAAATCAACATAGTAAATACCTACACGTTCCTCAATAACTACTTTTAAAGTATCTTAAGCACTCTTCTGTTTTACCATTATTACACTATGTAACTTTTTAACTCCTTTGTACAATTTTAACGATAACGAAACTACATACCTATGTTCATATTATACCTGCTTGTATCCTTAAATTACAGTTTATAATGTTATATACTTGCTTACAATTATACTCCTGAATAACATGTGTAACTTTAATAATGTGATTCTGTAAAAGCCCTCAAGGCGTGTATGAATAAATAAATAAATAAATAAATTGGGATATGTTATGAGTTTGAAGGAAATGGAAAGCGAAAGGAGATGGGGGAGAGGGCAGTGGGGAAGTACCTGACTATTCAGATCTGGTCACCAAACGCGGCTAAAGCCGTTTCAATTCTGAATGATGGTTTTAAGCCAGGGCGATGCTGAGAGTATCTTCCACTCTGGAACGTGCTGCAAATATACTAAATATTATGTTTAATTAATAAATTGTGAAATAGCAGAAATTAAAAAAATAAATTACTTGCGCACGCCGAGAAACGTACCCGCGACCTTTGAATTGCTAGTCGAGAGCCGTACCCCTCGACCACGGAGGCCGTCGATATTCTATATTTGCGTACATTTCTCAGTTGTTGTACTTACTTGTATACGAATCGACTTTGATATATTGGCATACAGAGCTCCGGGCCAAAAAGGCCCCTTTCTCTTTCATCAAGAGTTTGAAAAATGATTATTACAAAAAATGTTTTTTTTTTTAAATGTTTTTTTTTTTAAAATGGTTGTTTTAAAAAATGGTTGTTATTACGAATGGACATCCTCGTTTACATTTACATATTTTTAACAATGTAACAGGCATCTAATGAAGTGTTTGTTATCCATTGTAGTGCGTGTTTTAGGACAAAGGGGTGAGCAGCCACGCCACGTGCCGCCCCTGGCCACAGGTTCTCTCTGCCTCCCCGGCTACTGACGGCCCAACGTTGCTCAGCACCTAATTGGGATGGGCACGTGTCAGGGGTGGCACCACGTGGCATCACGTGGCCGGACGGCGATTTACCTGTGGGTGGCTTTTTGGTCATTAAATAAAAATTTTGAATGTGGATTTTTTAATGTTGCAATATGAAATGGATTTGATCAGTATGTCTAGCACGGACGATCGATAAACCCCTATATCAATACGATGTTGACTAAATTCGTTATCTACAGTCAGTTGGCGTTAGTTGCGAGCATGGTCAACAATTGTTAAGAGGGTATTGACAAAAAGTGGCGCGGCCTCCATAGTACCAGATAAGCTTAACTGTCAAAACACACAAATTTTTTAATAATGTCGTTCTTTACGCAAACTGGCTGATTAATGAATGGAGGTGAACTAACGAAGTTCTTAATATTGAAAGAAAATTTGTATGCGATCCGTAGACTTAATTAATTAATCTAACACGTAATCAATTTATTCCGTTCAATCTCGGAGAAATGAAAGTGGTTCAAATATGACTAAAGATCTCATTAACTAATTTTTTATATTTTTATATGAATTCCGCACAAGAGTCCCAACCGCTCCCATCTGGAGCCAGTGAGACTATGGGTCCTCAATTGGGGTATGTTGTGAGGCTGAAGGTAGTGGGGAGGGAAAGGAGATGGGAAAGAGGAAGGTGGGAAGTACCTGGCTATTCAGATCTGGTCACCAAACACGGCTAAAGCCATTTCAAGCAACGTTTCAATTTTGAATTGTGGCCTTACACCAGGGCGATACTGAGAGTACCTTCCACTCTGGAACGCGCCGTAAATATACTATATATTATTTTAAATAAATAAATTGTGAAATAAAACAAATTAATCAAATAAAATTTATTTGCCACGCTGGGATTCGATCCCGCGACCTTCCCAATGGGAGTCAAGAGCCTTACCGCTGGACTACGCCAGCCTTCTATTAACCCGCTTTTAGTATCAAAAATCTTCCACTTTAGAACGTGCCGCAAATATACCTTGTATTTTTTTAAATAATTAAATTAAATAAAAATTGCTTACCCCTTGACCATGGAGACCATTATTAAAATTTTGATTAACGGATTTTGAATTATTGTAAACCGCCCAATTATTATTTTTTCCATTTATTTAATTTCCAAGAGTCAACGGTTGGCAAACCCTGTATATTAGCACTGAAATAACAATCCGCTTACAGCAAGTGCACGAGCCTTGAGAGGCGCACACGCGCGCTAAATCGCCGGTTTCCGAGCCGATGGACAAAGATACCGATTATACTCGTACAGCTCGCCCGTTGTTTGTGGATTAGGGGGTACTTAGTTAACCGAGGCGTTTATTGCGCAGGTACTTAGTTTAGGCAAGTACTAACCCAGACAAATTGCCCGTTATGGATATTGAGTATTAGTAAGAGTTTGTACATTTGATAAACTCAAAACATTTATTTTTTATTAGAATAATTCTCTTTAAATATAATAACTTTTGAAGATTATTCCCATCAATGTTATTTTAAAGAGAGCTATTATAATAAAAAATTGAATATTTATTTCAACGTTAATAAAAAGGTCAATAGGTGTTGTATGTAAATAAAATCAGATATGTTTATCCGAGACACTCTCTAGGTTACAAACCAGTTCTTTGAACACTGTAATAATTTAAAAAGGTAGTCGCCAAAGTGTGGAGAAAAAAATTGTCGAAAATTTTAAATTCTGAATTTGAAAAGTGATATTGACAAAACTGACTTTAAAATAAGAGGTCTCCATGACCGAGTTATTTGGGGCGCCTGTCCCGATAAGACGAAGGATCCTGATTTTTTTTATTTTTCTGTGTCTTATTCTGTTTCATATTTTCGTTTAGATTTATTAGTATTATCTTCTTCAACATTTTTAAGTTGTTATTATATTTCTGGTAATGTATTCACAAAATTTACTTCAAGATAATTATTTGAATTGCCCCATTTTTATTTTAAATTTTGGTATTGAAAGAATTGATGTTTGTTCGAGATTTTTATTATTTTAAAAATTTGCAGTTTTATTTAGAATATTATCTTTTAAATTTAAAAAATATGTAAAAATAATATGAATAAATAGTTTTGTCCATGAACAAACTCAAATCTTTCAAGAAATGCCATCAAAACAATATTGAAACATTTGAGTTTGTTTGTGAAATTGTATATTTATTTGTATTCTTAATATTTGTAAGCGTAACTTACAAAACGTGTTATAACCTAAAATAATTAAATTGGCGCCATCTGTGAAAGGGTAGATTATAAAAAAGTTTCCGTTTTTTAACCTTAAGGTGATCCAATAGTCCAGGAAAAAATCGCAATCGGAATCCACGCCTCTTTTTGGGAGGGATTTAAAAATGCCTGACAAGACTTGAGAAAAAGCTTTTGGAAAGGTTAGAAAAGGTATTTGAGTTGTTTTTTACAGGTTGATTTCGTAAAGGCCGGTAAAAAACATTAACTCCTTTCTTACGCATTGTTTTTTGTAATAACAAGGAAATTTAAAATAGATTTCACGGAACCAAGCGCCGCAGAGTCTAGAGACGTTTATTCCCCACCGCAGACGGGGCGGCATTGATACAAAATGGGTGTTACAAGTGCATAGTGCTTACGTCGATGGCACAAGGTTCACTTTAAAAATCCAAATTCGTCAAGTGCCGGCCGTCTTGATCGATGTCAGAAATAACAACGCGAAAATGCAGATTTTATTTTATTTTGTGAAGTTCAGGCATATCATTTTTTTGCACTTATTATTAAAAAAAATTGCCATATATACAATAAAACCATATACAAAAAGGGGTTTACAAGTAGGAGAATTTGCACTTTTAAAGGGTTTTTTGTAGACCTAATACTTTATTATTATCTAGGTTTATGAAAAGACTTACAAAAAAAATTATCGATTTTTTTCTCAGGCCAAGATGTGTTCTACTTGCAGTATTTAATTGATGCATCTATAATACTTCTAACGATTAAATTTTCAAAACAATGATTGTATGATTATGCATAATTTCGCGTGGCTTCATCTTAACGTATTATAATATGCAGTGCATTTATGTATGACACTTTACCAACATCACAAAAAAAACTTTGAAGTGCACCAATTCAATTGAGTCAATTTTAAATCACATCATAAATACATCCATTAATAATGTAACAAAACGTTTTCTCACATGCATAATAAATAATAATGATCTTCCCACCCTCAACAACTATTATGACAGCGTTATTTAATAATACCCTGATGATACCGAACTATATTTGCAGCGAACAGTGCGAGTTTAGCATGTAGGGCCCAGTGACCGGCCACCCCTGGGGAGCATTGTAGTTGCTTGTTACTGGTAACCAACCCTTAGTTGAATATTAAAAAAATAAAATAATCACCCCGCACGTACAATGGGACGTTGGCTTAAATCAGGGAAGCGCGCGTGTCATATAATTTTCGAATATGAAAAGCAGGGTGGTTAAAATTTAGGTGATTATAAAATTTCTTGTTATTGCATTGTCGTGCTTATTAAAAATCTGAAAAAGTGAATTTGATATTAATTAAATAGAGTGAACACATGCGGTTACGCTTTCATATGTTTCTGCAAACGCTGTCATTACCTATTTAAAAAAAATTGTGACTTCTTGATTGAACTGTGTAAGTATGCGCCTCTGGCCAACATTTATGTAGTGCTGCAAGAGCGAAGGAGCTCAAATACTTTATTTTATTTTTTATTTATGTAGGAAACAAATAGTCGTACATTAAGGTTAACATAACAAACAATTGTATGTTCTAGGCCAACTAAGTTCCATAAAATTAAATGTCAATTTAGTGTACAAATAGTACGCAATTCGTTAAAAATGTCAAAAAAAAAAATAAACATTCAATGAAATGCATAATAGAATAAACAAATAAAGAAATACAGTTTTCGCATTCATGCACTATTCAAAACAATTAACAATTAAATAAAGTTTCGCAAAAATTTAAGTATTTTAAGTTATCAAATTAGTGAGCTGCATTTTATATAATTTCAAGTTGCAATGTCGAATATGTCTATTTCTCGAAATCCAAATTTCTACCTATACATGTATAACATACTTCCCTTGATCACTTAAAGTTTTTAAGCTCAATATATAAAAAAACTTTTTTTTTTTTTATAATCTCTTTTCAGATGCCGAGCTGAAAAAGTAATTAGGTATATTAAATTCTTCGATAGAAAAAAAATCACGAAGTGTGTTACGAAATATAAAAAAAACTGGTTCTATTATCGAACTTCTTTAAATACTACTTAACTCAGATGTTGAAAGATTTTTGTTCTGTTTTAAATAAGTCATATTCAATTAAAATTTTCATAACAGTCGCTTAAGCGTATTAATTATAAGAGTTTTTTTAATATAACTCGCTTCCTCTATAATTCGTGTTTAGATATTATCTCCCGTTCAAACTGTATTTAGTAGTCTTGTTCTTCTTTTTTAACGCTTACAACGAACCTACAAACATAAAATCCTATCTTAGCGAAAAATTATCTCAAAAACGTCATTCCTAAACTATTGAATTGATTCTTTAACAGACTGTATTTGAAAAACAATACATTATTTAGTTTTTTTAAGTCTTGCGCACGTATATTTAGGTACATATTCCATGAATATCAAATATTTAAAATTTAAGTATATAACTACGGTTTTCGGCTCAGCTTGAGGAAATGACAGGGGTTTTAAATTTCGGAATAAAAAAAAGAATACGGTTTAGCGTTGTCATATTTACACTTTTGAGTATTTGGAATAAGATAGTATCACCAAAAACTGTACTCTAAGTATAAGGTACCTTTGAAAACATTTTAACGAAAGGGAGCATTAACCTTTTTGTAATAACCCTGTACTTAAACACGGGAAAAGGCCAGATAGAACAAATCGGGCCATGATCACGTTTTGGGGGGAACATTTGCCCTGGACATCGTCAAATATCATATCCGCCGTTGTATCATGTACAAATTGGATATCATACAATAAAATAATAATCATTTTGATAATATTCCTAACACGTGCTATTAATCAAACTAATATAATAAAAATAATTTTTCAAAAAAGTAGGTTCCTAACTAGTGATCTGTAATAAAACCCTAGTTATGTATAAGAGACACGACTTGTTAACGGAGGATCCAAGTTCTCCTGACGAATTATCAAAGTTTGTCGTTTTTTGTATTCCGCAAGAGTCTATTGCTCTCATCTGATCGGAGCCAGTGGGAATATGATATCCCCAGTTGGGATACGTTGTGAGGCTGAAGGTAGTAGGGAGGTAAAAGAGATGGGAAAGAGAAAGGTCGGGAAGAACCTGGCTATTCAGATCCGGTTCACAAACAAGGCTAAAGCTATTTCAATATTTGAATTAATTATTATACCCATGACACAAATTAAATTTACTTTTGCCCACCGAAAGTTCAACCCGTTCAATCTGTTTTACTGGTCAAAAGCCTAAACCCGCTCAGTGTCCAAAAATAGAAAAAAATCTCGATAGAAAAAAATCGATAGGTTTTTTTCGATAATTATTATAAAAATATGTTTTTCTGTTATTTTACAAGTTACTCGTCATATGTGAAAATTAAAGTGCTTCATTAAATGCTACTTAAGACATTTTACCAGGAGATTTTTGCTCTGTTTTAAACGAGTCGTGTTTTATTAAACATTTTCACAATTTTCACTTAATTATTATCGTTTTTAATATTAGCGGGCTCCCTCTAACATTCGTATTTTCATACTTCCCCTTCTTTGACTTTTTACTACCGGACCTTAATACTAGGAGAACTACGATGTAACTGGCCCCGAGCAGTTAAGTTGACGTGGTGGGATATCACAGACAAATGAACGAGAAAATTTTAATTGGCAGAAAATAAAACCAACTGAAAATGTTTTTTCTATTGAGTCAAAAAGCGAGACAAGATCGAGGACAGTTTCGTGAATATATATTTGTACAGGCGACCCACTCGCACTTAAATATCTGTTTGACATTCATAACGGCACAAAATACAAGACTTTAATTATCCAAACAAATGCGACCCATCACCCCATAATGACTTGACTGGGGTAGCAACTTTAATGGGCCCACCCCTGATCACATTTCAGGGGCGCCACAAACCTTTTTATAGCAATGTAAAAAAACATCGAGATTGTTTATTGGCTTTCCTTATCCTCTGTTAAGAATTGAAAAATAATTATATATGAAACATTTTCCTATTGATCCGGTAGTAAGCGCTCAAAAAGAAGAAGAAAGGAAGGTATGTAAACACGGATGTTAGAGGGAGTGCGCTAATATTAAAAACAATAATATTTAAGCGAAATTGCGAAAATGTTTAATAAAATACAACGCGTTTAAAATGAGCAAAAATCTCATGGAAAATGTTTTAGAACGCATATAAAGAAGCACCGTGAATTTTTTCATTCATATAACGAGTAACTTGTAAAGTAACAGAATTTTTTTTTATATAATGATTATCGAAAAACCTTTCGATTTTTTTCTATCGAGATTTTTTTCTATTTCTATTTTATAAATAATACAAAAAACATGTTTATAATAATCTTTGGAGCATATTTAGCCATTTTTTTTTCTGTCGAGGGAATCGAACTGTATTAATAAATTAGCGTCTGCGTGGTGGAATTTCAGAATCCAGCTTAGAGTGCATGTTTGACGCCACGCCGTAGGCGCCGCGCCACAAATAACATCTGTATACGTAAAATTAAAAAAAAAACTACCCTTGTAATTCGTCAAAAGATGTCGCCACATCCGTCAGCAGGTCGCATGGGGACGTCCCCCCCCCCAAGGTATAAGCGCTACGAATTTGTGAGTTTGTAGTGCCTCTTCGGATATGGAAAGATTGACGGTAATAATCAGTTGTATCAAGCGGCTATATATTACATATCTACATATGACGTCATTGCCTGTCCCGGTGACTAGCTATCACTGGATGACAGTGGATCCGAGGAACGGGCTATTTTTGGAAACAGTTCCTGTTGAATTTATGAAATGGTCACCAAGACTAACCGTGCGAAGCTGAACCAAAAGTCTCCCGCAGGGCCTAGCAGCAAAAACCTGCGGAGAAGATTTTTATTTTTAACTGCAAGTTTCATATAATTACCGATTCGGCGTATCAATTGTATAGACATTACATTTTTTAGAAACTTAAAAACTTAAAGTGTTCACGAGAAATATGTTATGAAACAGTAGAAATTGGTCACATAAACCAACCCATTTAAAAAACGCATTTTATTATCTTTTATACAATTTCAGTTCCAACTCCTTCCACGTTGATTAATTTTAATTTCGATACATTGATGTTAAGGTCGAAAAACATCCCTATCCCAAGCTCTGGTGGGGGAGACTGGGGGGCAGTAAGGGTAGGAACGTGTCGCTACCATCCCCAGGGCAGATATTCGTTACAATTCGCAGACTAAACTACCCGATTTCACTTGTTAATTCTAATAATAGCCGCCCCACTGTGCCTGCGTGGTGAGAATCGGATTTTTCATGTGTCCGTGATTACATAGTCATTTTATTATAAGTTATTAATATCCCCTTGGGTGTAAGCTATGAAATGGTAATGTGAGAAAATATTTACGAAGTGAGATGGTTAGCCTTTTATAAGCATTGCTCTAATTTTATTGCGAAAGATTTGTCAAAGTTTTTTTATTAATTATTTTCATCCAAAACAAAAAAAAAATAGTTTCGCATTATGTGAAATTTTTACAGTTTACGAGAAAAAAAGAATCAGTAAGCAACAAAGCAATAGTAAAAACAATCGATTTTTAATTGCATATGTCTGTTTATAATATTATAATCTGAAAGAGTATTTTATCTACTTTCAGTAAGTATTTCACTTTGGGAAAAGTTCAAAAACAACGAATCTGTTTGAAAATGAATGTGAGACTGAAATATTTCTAAATAAATCATGAATTTGAGAGATCTGATCATTTTAAGCAACTTGATGACAACATTCCCAAAGACCACGTAAGATTGTTGGGTCACAAAGTTACTTTTGTTGAAAAGATTTAAATAAAATAACTAAACACTGCTACTCTGTGCTCTCCATTTTATTATAAAATCAAACCAACCGGTTTCATTGCAATAATGCCTTCAGCAGATCAGATTATTTGAAAACTTATTCTTAGCAGAATTTTTGGAATTATTTTATTTATATTATTTACATCTCATTTAAAAAATATCATAAATACATGTTCACTATCATTGTAGTTATTTTAGCCCTTGTAGTTAATTTGGCTGTTCAATTGTCAGTGGAGTTTACTCAATGCCAATACTTTAATGTTTGCGAAAATTATGATTAGCTTCGTTGATGTAATCGATAATGTGAATAAAAATCAAACATAGAAACCTGCCATGTGCATATTACAGAACGTAGATAGTTATATAACGTGCATGTGCATATTACAGAACGTAGATAGTTATATAACGTGCATGTGCATATTACAGAACGTAGATAGTTATATAACGTGCATGTGCATATTACAGAACGTAGATAGTTATATAACGTGCATGTGCATATTACAGAACGTAGATAGTTATATAACGTGCATGTGCATATTACAGAACGTAGATAGTTATATAACGTGCATGTGCATATTACAGAACGTAGATAGTTATATAACGTGCATGTGCATATTACAGAACGTAGATAGTTATAACAAAAAAGAACGACGATTGTGTGGTTTCATCATATTAAAAGAATCACAGATCAATTTGACGTATCACTTGGGGTCACCGGGCAACTCAACACATTGGCACTTCAACACACCTTTGATAAGTGATGTGAAATCATGAAAAGTGATATAAAATCATGAAAAGTGACATACATACAATCACAAAAGTGATATAAGTGACATAAGTGATATAAGTGACATGAAAAGTGATATAAAATAATTAAAAGTGATAAAATCATGAAAAGTGGCGTACATAAAATCACAAAAGTGATATAAGTGACATGAAAAGTGACTACGTAAAATCATAAAAGTGATATAAAATCGCGAAAAGTGATATAAAATCATGAAAAGTGATGTAAAATCATTAAAAGTGGTGTAAAATCGTGTAAAGTGCTGTAAAATCATGAACAGTGACATACATAAAATCATAAAAGTGATATAAAATCATGAAAAGTGATTAAACATAGGTTATATCCGGCTACGTCAGGTTAGGTTATGACTATTTTTTTCATCACTTTTAACGACTTGATATCACTTTTAAAAGGTGTGTTGAAGTGCCACTGTGTTGAGTTGTCATGGAACCATCAATTACTAACAAGTTTGACATCTAACAAATTATGATCAAATAATAATTTACATACTAAATCGATCAATTATATTTTTTGTAAAAAAAACTGTTTGTACTAAATATTCTTTTGCCAGTGAATCACGATATTAAAAAGTGAACAGATGTTTGTGTTGAAACATTAACTAATGAATAGTTCCCTACATATTATATTTGGATTAAGACAACACGGGGGCACATGTTACAGTTAATTGTAGACTCAGGTGTGGTGACGTTATATTAACTGGCCGGCTGATTGGCTTTATGATTTTAAGAATTCAAATAACGCTGAAATTAACAAGAATTTGCTACATAAATTCATCCGAAATGCACACAACTAGGTCTGTAACCAAGTCATTTCGAAAATATGATAAATAATCCGACTCATCATCAAAAATTTTTTTTGTAATAATAATAATTTTTTTTTTTTAATTTGACAATGTCTACAAAAGATGAAACAGCTATCATACGTAAATATAACAACAACACCTTGCAGAATTTAAAAAAATAAAATAGAGATTTGAATATTAATTTCGAAATTTGACGAATTTTTCAAACTCTGCGAAACAACAGAACCTTAGCTTTCTTGATTTCGAAATTGCAATGTCACAAATATATCGATCATGGAAATTTGAAATGCTTTGAAGGACAAAATGTAATTGTTCATGAGAGCGAAAGAAAGTTTTTTTATTAATTCAAAACAATCATGTCCCTGTTTTTGTATATATACAGTTATGAATTTTGGTAGATATATAATTATGCATTTTTGTTACAAAGTGACTGCTTTCTACCACAATATAAATAGGTTTTCTTCTAAAAATTATATATTGGATATTATTTTAAGCTATCAGCTTATAAATAAATCGTGGTTATTAACAAAGTATAATGAATAAATGCGGCAGGCGGTGTGTTGCTTCCTCTCCACAGCTCGGTGATAAGGAAAGCCGAGCTTAGTATCAAGACAAAGATGGCAGTGTTCAAATCGATATACATCAGACGCTTACGGACGGTTACCAGACATGGTTGCTAAATGAACGAACACGCTCTAGAGTCAAAGCTGCCGAAATGAGAGACTTAAGAGGAGTGGCAGGAGTTACAAAATGGGATCAAATAAGAAACTCGACGATCCGAGAGGATCTTACATTGAACAACTGTTACTCTTCATAGAAAAATTACAACTAAGGTGGCTTGGGCACGTACTAAGAATGTCTGATGACCGAATTCCTTGGAAAATACTGAGTTTGATTCCAGAGGGAAGACGTCCAGTGGGTCGCCCCAGACACAGTTGGGCGAGACAACTCCAGAAACTGTGTGAGGAGAGGATGGGACTGCCATGGACAGAGGCCGCACAATCAGCGCAAGACAGGGAAGAATGGAGGCGCCTTATCGAAGCAGTGAGTCCCCCGAATGGGACAAGGGGAAGAAGATGATGATTATGGTAAACCAAGTAATTGTTTTATTTCATAAAAACGTTTTTTATTAGTAGAGTATTGAGAAGCGTCGGAGGAATATTTCAATATTAATAGAACAGTGACAACTCTATCATTTGTAGTAAAGAAGTTGTGCGACACAATAAATTAATATTTCTTCTGTTTGATCAGCTTTTCTTTCTTCAATAACAATCCATATTTATTGCATTTTCAAATTCCAGCAATTCACTTGACTAGCTTAAATCTCTAGTTTTAATTTGTGACGTACAAATAGATACCTAGTTAGGTGCACATTGAATTATTAACGATACATACAAAATATCCTTCGTAATCCATATTTCAAAGCGATTATGGTCGAAAAATGGACCACTGTTATTTTTCTGCAATTCATAGTGGTCCAAAATTCGACCAAATTTTTTCTACCATTCGTAAAACATTTATTGTAATTATTTCGAAAATTTCCTTAGCCAGCCATTTATTTTAAAACGAAGCTATTGAAATGCTTTATCTATTATGACCATAAATGTCGCAAATCCGAACTTTGTAGACTATTTTAGAACGATGTTAAAAATAAATTTTGTGTTTTTCAGGCAGAATTTCTGATAAGCTGTTTACGGTTAAAATGAAGTCCTTTTTCCATAATTATGCACCTTTCATTATCAAGTATACAGACAACATATTTGAAAATATTCTATGATTACTCGAATAAGTACCTCACACGAAGTTTCAAAGTAATAAACCCGCAGGATTTGCGCAGATATAAACTTTATGATTTTTGTATACTTGTTTTATAAATCCTACAAATATGAGATAAACGGTAAAATACAGGTTAATTCATTGGCTATTATTCATTATAATAAGTTTTTATGTTTCCATGTTAAAATTTGAAAGTATGATTTTTTTAATGTTGGCGAAAAATTTTAAAAATGACCTTTTGGAAATCTCAATAAGCAATCGAGGTAAATTTATTTATTTCGCGTGGTTGCTCCAGCGGATAAACGTTTACAATACTTTCCTGCAACCATCGTGTTATCTTCCTTCGTGAATTTTGTTGTTCGTTTTTACATAATTTATAGGATACCAGCTAAATAATAAATAAATAATAATGCAAACAATGACCATCCTCTTGTGTTGAAGGTCAATTGTGCAAAAGTCTCCGGATTAACTGTCGATTTGTATACAAATACCACGTTGCCCGCCACAGACATTATTCTTCACATAAATAGGTTAGTACATCGCATATGCTCTTCACTTTTATCAGATCTCTTTAGTTTCATGACAGTTGATCCCCCGACAGTTCCCCGGCATACCTATATACAATCTGCTGTCGTAAGTAAGTATCCCGAATGGGTATGCAGAGAGGTTGTAAAGCCGAATAACTAAATTATAAAACATATTTTCATTCAAATGCATCAATGAAAAAACTACTTATCTATATATGTCTACATTGTCTACTTATTACGTGTCCTTTGAATTGTATTTCAGTAAGCACTGAATTTATTTTTTATGTATGTAATTTTATTTTTTTAATCTTCTATAAAGATAACGTATGTTTATGAGTAAAATTGTAACTGTCTTAAAAACACTCAAGTACCTATACCCAGGAACTGGCGATGCCTATGTGGATTTTTTTTGGTTAATCTGCAAATTGTATTATTCTCTACTTTTTTAACTGTTGGTATAAAAAGTTTATATTATAAAATTATAATCGAATCCCGGCGTGGCAAATAGATTTTATTTGATTAATTTGTTTTATTTCACAATTTATTAATTTAAAATAATATAGAGTACCTATATTTGCAGCACGTTCCAGAGTGGAAGATACTCTCAGTATGTAAGACCACCCTGGTGTAAGACCATCATTCAGAATTGAAACGTTGCTTGAAATGGCTTTAGCCGTGTTTAGTGACCAGATCTAAATAGCCAGGTACTTCCCACCTTCCTCTTCCCCATCTCGTTCCCCTCCCCACTACCTTCAGTCTCACAACATACCCCAAGCTCCAGACGGGAGCAGTTGGGACTCTGGTGCGGTATTCATATAAAAAAATTAAAAATATACGAATTGTACCAAAAATTGTTAGTAAAAAAAATATATATTCTGTACCTATAAACCAGCGTATAATTACAAAAAATATATACTGTACCTATAAACTAGCGTATAAGTACAAAAAATCGGCACTATAAATAAATTGAAATTGGTAAATAATTCATTACAAAATTCTAATTTTCGGATTAATCAATTATCGGATCACTCTTTTCTTTAGATAATTTCGTAGAACGAAAGTTGTAGTTGATTTAACTTTGGGTTTCTATCGCATAGAAAGTCTGTTCTCATTGACTATATCATAGATTCTAATAAATAGATCATAGAATGGTTAGATTATCAGGTGGGATCCCGGCTTTAGATACAGCGTTTTGAGTTTGCTGACCATTTCTCTGAACCAATTTCATGTAGGTTCCATTTTCAGGCAATGAAATTATGTAACGAGCCAATTGTTTGCACCGTGTGGGCCGTCATACTGTATTTGAATAATACATTTAATTTATTGTTTTGCAATGATTGGTAGTTTCTGGCAATACTACGTGCATTTTAGCACGCACATATTTGTGTATAGGGTAATCTGTTTTTAGCGATCGATCGATAAAACCCTATATCAACACGATATTGGCCAAATCCGCCATCTACGGTCAGTTAGCGATATTTACGAGTACTGTCAGCATGTGATCGGACAGTCGGTAGACGAAAGCCGCCGCTTTAACTTGTTCATTAATGAATGAAAGCTATCTAACGAAGCTCTTAGAATTGAAAGAAATCGTTCACGCGATCCATACACTTAATTAATTCTTCTAAAACGCTATCAATTACATTCCAGCTTGGGAAAATGAATATCACTAATGTGTACTGCCAGTTTTTTTTACTTGAGCTCCACACAACAACTATGTCATTTTTCGTGGTGCTGTGTGGAGGTTTTTTTTAAGGAAAAGGAGAGGAGAGTTCTGGGAAGGAAAGGGGTTTAAGGGGTGGGTAGGAATCCGGGGTTCAGTGTCCTTTCCGGGGTTCCTGGTCATCCGCCTCCAAGACCTAGACAAACCTCACCCCATGAACTCGGGCAACCCTGCTAAATCACCAAACGTAGCGAACCACTTCGGGTGACCTATGGCAGAGGTGTTGGTTATCCAATAAAGGTTCCTGGGGCGGCGGTACCCATTCCCGCCTCCCAAATTGGCCAAATTACCAATGTGTATTCAAGTTAGTATTTTAATTCGACAATATCTATTTATTCGTATTTTTAGTTTTAGCTAGCAGTTTGACATTTAGGAATGTCAATCCATCAACACCTCTGCCATAGGTCACCCCAAGTGGTTCGCTACGTTTGGTGACTTAGCAGGAGTGCCCGGCATCATGTGGTGAGGTTTTTCTAGGTCTTGGAGGTGAATGCGTTTGCCCACCTTTTGCGTGGCGGGCCGGATCGGGAGAGACTGGTTGAGGGAGATCTAACACATATCTCTAAAGAAAACACTATGATACTAAACTCATATTCTGGAATGTTGTGGAATGCTCTCGAATATTCTCGAATGTTCTGGAGTGTTCTTGAAATTTCAACTTTCTTAACCATCGTGTTGCACGGGAAGGATGAAATCATACGCCCGCACTCTTGGAAAAATTGATCCTCAGATTTCTACCCACCTCTCATACCTTTTTCTTTTCCAAAATTTCATCTCCTTCCTTCCTAAAAATACCCTCCTCCCGCCGTCCTCAACGATGACATAGGCCCTAAGGAGAATTATTTTCTTCAGGGCCTCCTGTGGGGAGATAATGCAAGAAAAATAATAATAAAATACCATTTTAATATCGTCTACGAATTTCATTTGCTTGGATTCAAGAAGTTGTTTTTTGTGTTGCAGCGAATCTTTCAAATTTTGAAAACAAATTACACATGTTTTTAATAAATTGAGTAAGTAGGCAGCCGTAAGTTTCTCTACTAATACCTTCACAAAAATTAACGAATATTAAGGTGATCCACTAGTTCTTGAAAAATTCTAAATTGGAACCCCGCCTATTTTTGGGAGAGATTTAAAAGTACTTGCGAAGACTTTTTTTGAAAGGTTGGAGAAGGTATTTGAGAGTTGTTTTTAACATTTTGGTTTCGTAAAGGCCTGTATAACATTAACTCCTTTATTATTCATCGTTTATTATAAAAACAAGGAAATTTAAAATCGATTTCACGGAACCAAACAACGTAGAGGCTAGGAACGTCCGTTCGCCACCGTAAGGGGGGTTAACTGATGCAAAATGCACACAGTCTTTATGTCGGAATGCATAAGGTTTAATTATCAATTTGAAATTCGTTGAACGCCGCCCTTTTTGATTTGATAATGTTTTATTTTGTGAAATTCTGTAACAAATATTATTAAGTTTCCGATAATAAAGATTGCCACATTAAACAATAAAACTTTATCCAAAAAGGGGTTAATTAGTAGGAGATTTTGAACTTGAAACTATTTTTTATAGGTCTGATATTTAATTTTTTTTCAGACTTACAAAAAAATGTATTGAAAAAATACTTGCTCATCTTCAAGGCCAAGGTGTGTTCTACTCGCAGTATTTAATTGAAACATTTATAATATTTCTAAACATTCAAATTATCAAACCCAAAAATACATGATTTTGTACGATTTTTCACTATCTGGCATCTTAAGAGGCTTCATCTTAAAAAGTTACTCTTGATTCTTTTAATCGTGTGTGAATGAACTTCATAATTTGAAGACCAAACTGGAATTATACTCGATATGACTCCTTACTAGCGACTAATCAATAAAAAGAATGACAACATCCAGAAAGCAATACCCAAATTCCAGAATGAAATACACCAGAGCATGGAAGGGAGTTTGAACTTATTCGTGTATTAGTTTTAATCCGCACTTATGAGGAGAGGCATTATTGGATATTTAGCTTCGCCGCCCGACCCCTTTATGACCAGTTTACCACCCGAAATTGGGACTACCCTATTTTGACTCTATTCGAGGGATGTCACCGTCAATCTTTTATTTAAAGGATTTAAAATTATTATTAATTATTTGATTAACTCGGACGTGAAAAGAGAACAATGCATTAACATTTTTGATGACTTCACAAATTTATGGGCAATTTTATGTAATATATTTTTATGAGATATTGTAATTGTAGGATTTGTGAAGCTGAAAGTATTTATTAAAAAAAATCAAATAGTGTAAATCACACGCGTTAGAAGTGAAACTAAAAAGTCGCTAGATGTCGCTTTCTTTCGTTTTGCTTGTTTTTTTAAATTGGTTTGAAGATTGGATATTGATTTCGCAAAATGAAAATGCCTTTTTTTATTTCGTAGGATTCAAGCCCCCATTCGCTTGATGTCTGTCTTTATCGCCGCTGAGACTTGTCAGGTACCTTGTCAACTACGCTATGGAAGGAACGCGCCGACGCACTTCCGTTCCGCTCCGCCACAAGAATTTTAAAGGCGCTAAAGAAGTTTCACTCCAAATATAAAATTTATGCCTCAGGATCACTGCTTTCCAAAAACAAACATTGTTCATTTTAGAGACGACCAGATATTTACCTACCTTTCGCAAACTTGAAAAATTACAGTGTTTAAAAAAAAATTACAAAATAAAAACCATTGTTTTGTTTTCACACAAGAGGCCCTGACGAAAATAATTCCCATCAGGGCCTCTGTCATCTTTGGGAATGCCGTGTGGAGGGTCTTTTTAGGAAAGGAAGGAGGGGAAGTACTGGGAAGGAAAAATATATTTATTTATGTCTATTCTTGAACACACGTTTTACAAATGATTACAATGGTTTATATAGTAGTACAAAAAAAACTTTAATATTCAGTAGCTTAATATTCAGCATTATTTTGTTGGGTGTAAGGTAGGTTTGAGAAGATAAATATGGGGGGTGGGTTGGAATCTGAGTGTCAATGTGTCCAGAATTGGCGGATATATGAATCTATTCTTCAAGACTATGTTCCAAGAGAGTCTTGTTGGAGAGGTCAAAACGTCTCTCTCAGTCTCTCAACCAGTTTTTTCAAATCCGGCCTGCCACGCAGTTGAGTAGATAGTGGGCAGACGCACCTGGTACCAAGATCCGAACTAAACTCGCCTCATGAACCCGGGCACCCCTACTAAGTCACCAAACGTTGCGAATCACCGTTGGAGTGGTCTGTGGCAGAGGTGTTGGTTGGTTTTACTGGACCAACGGAGTATAGTTACTTGGTATGAAGTCTAGTGTAAAAGTATGGATTTAGTATATAATGAGCTGAAAATCCGAAAAATGATAATTGAAAGAAGAAAACAGAAAGGAGAACAAGACGTGCGTACATTATCTACTATTTTTGACAGCCCTGATTCCTCGCCAATCCCATTGGCACAGTCCTCTGCTAGCGAATGCAGCCCTGGAGAGGGGTGGGGTAACGGGGGCGGGGAGCGGTGGGAGGAATTAGTCAATTATACCGGGGCGGCTCGCGTGCCAGGCATGCCGGAGCACTGCCTACAACAGGCCCGAATCAGGACTAAAACTCAATTAAGAGTTTTTTTTAAATATATTTGTATTAGAAGGTTTATGTAATAAATGTAAAAAATACCAACTTTCATCCTCACAAACAACTTAAAATTAATAGGATGTAGATACACATACTGCCTCCGTGGTCGAGGGGTAAGCAACTAGCAATCCGAAGGTCGCGGATAAACTCGACAAATTTTATTTTATTATTTGTGTTTTTTCACCGTGTTTTTTATTCGTTATAAATAATATGAAGTATATTTGCTGCACGTTCCAGAGTGGAAGATACTCTCAGTATAGCCCTGGTGTAACACCACCATTCATCATTGAAACATTGCTAAAAATGGCTCTAGCATTATTTAGTTATCAGAATCGCCTTGTATTTTTGCACTTTTCTCCCCTCCATCTTCTTCCCCTCTGTACTACCTTCAGCCTCACCACATACCCCAATTGGTGATGCCGCAGTCTTATTGACTTTAGACTGGAGTAGTGGGCATTAAAAAAATGATTTCTTGGATTTTATAGAAGAGAGTTTTAATTTATTTATGTTGTTATTCTGTTTAATTCGTAAAACTCCTTTATTGAAATAAAACCAAAGTTTTTTATTTTGCTTTTTTAAATTATAACAGCTCATAAAAGACGCAGTGCTTTCATGCATTTAGAGGAAATTTCATCAATAATTTTTGACTAATTTGAGGATATTTTTAAATTTCGGTTTCAATGCTTTGGAAAATAAATAATGTGAAATGTTAAGCAAATCAAATTTGATAATTTTATTGTTAAGTTCTGCAAGTATTTCGATATATTGTTTACTTGCAGAACTTAACATTATTAAATTGGACTTGTTTTAAATTTTTAAATGAATTAATGACATGTTTTAAGAAATAACCTGACAATAATTTGAAAATCTACTGCTGATGTTTGTGGTAGATGACTTAGCTAACCGAGGAATCGAACTCACGACGCCTGAGTGGGACCCAGACCCGATGCCAACTCAGCCACGGAACTGTATATTCAGAGTGTAACAGCACATCCCGAAGGATTTTATCCAGTCATTTCTGAGCATGCGGGATAAAAATGTTGATGTCGTTCTGCTGTTCAGTGATATATATTTTAATTAACTACAATAAAAAAATTTCAATCACGCGTCGCAAGTCGGGTGTAGCCAAGCGAGTCCGTGATAAGCACTCTGTCTCGTTCCAGTAGCATGGTAACACGCGAAATCGTGCGCGATTCTATCGCGACGTGTAGGAGTGTGATCAGTGGCGACGTGTGATTGAAAAATATAAAAAAATTATTTCTAAAAATATAAAAAATATAGTTAGTAATCACTGAAGAAGTGAGCATAGCTCACGAAACATTTACGTAGGTAAAAACTAAGTATTTTATTAATTTTGAAGGAAAAATATTTCGTCTGAGAGCGAAATAACATCTACTTTTGTACTCTAAATAAGCTCAGAAATAAGCTGGCCAAGCTTCGGGTGCGTGTTGTTACATCCTGTATACACAATAACAATAAATAATAAAAATAAATTCTTCGTAACTGTTACAAATATGATAATTTAAAGAACACTTCTACAAAACACGTGTAATTCATTCTAAAAAATTGCAATACTTAAATAGATAAACATCTTTCTTTGATTCTTTCAATTTCAAAGCTTCAAAGCACGTTATCTCAGTTAGACAAAAAAAATAGACTTACGGCACGTGGTGCAAAGTTTGCAGAGATGTGGTTTCAAGAAAAATACATTTTAACTGTGATTGAAAAGGGTGTTTAATTTTTATTAAATTATTTTGTAAAGAATTTCAGCATATATACCATAAAAATAGCTTAGCACCCCATTACGCCCCTGCTCTCCTACCTCCGAGTTAATAACCGCCCCACACAGGCTGTCTCTGTAATATAATTGACTAATGCCTCGGCTAAGCTTCCCGGCTTATACACATACCGTACCTACCTACCATACCGTGCCAACCTACCCCTATCCGCCACCTACCCTTTCCGGTACCTACCCTATCTGGCACCTACTCTATCCGGTATACGCGACGCAGCCTTAATCAGCCGGTACTGTCCGGTATTATAATATTGTTATGTCCGCACGGATATACGTAACATCACTACTTGAAACGAGGCGATTCACTTAATAAATTACATTTTTTTTTTTTTTATTAGACATAAAAAGATACGTATATTAGAAATAAATTTCATACAGTAATTAATTACAAATAGATGTTTCTGATGTACCCCATAAATAAGCAGGGCTTGTGTGTATGAGGTGTGTTATAATATTGGTTTTATTTGACATGATTCAGTTCAAGTTTTCAGTATAATTTTTAAGGTGAGTTTTAAATTATTTTATCTTAGTATTCATGTTTACAATTTTTTTTGGTAATTAATTAAAAAATTTAACTCCGAGATATTTATATTAACTGTCCTATTGTTGTTTTTTTTTAATTTTGGAGTAGGAAGTATTGATGTTTGTCTAAGATTTCTGTTATTTTTAAAGGGTGCAACTTTATTTTGAATATTATCTTTATAAATTTGTAATGTTGCGTGGTAGAAGTATAATGCACTTAATTTTCTGATCTTAAATTTTTTGAATAAAAGTTCTGATGAATATAAATAGGGTTTTTTAAAATTGTTTTTATTATTAGTTTTTGTGATTTGTAAATTGTTTGTGTTTGATTTGTTTAAGTACCGCCCCATCCTATAATGCCGTATTGTATAATTGACTGACAGAAAGCGAAGTATGTGGTTCCAAGTAATTTTTCGTTTAAAATATTATCAATGTTTTATTATATTTTATATTCGCCCCTGATGTAGGTTCAGGTCGAACCGAAAATCAGGAGGCAAAATAAATAATAAGAAATAATAAAATTTATAATAAAGGAATATGAAGTCAAAAATTGTATAAAACAAAAAATTATATACAACGAAAAATTACATAAAACAAAAATTATCATTAGTAACCGTAAAAAGACGGGTTGTACTGTACATACAAATCAAATCATAACAGAATTACAAGTATAAACGATAGAAACATAAGAAACATAGAAACATAAAAATATTCACGAAACATCGGAGAAATACTCTCTTATGGATCTCTTATATTTAATAAGTTCGCAATTGAAAATGTCCACCTTGGATAACACGCTATTGTAACTATTGCATAGTCTGTTCAGGCAAGAATTCTGCTTAAAGTTCGTCTTGCATTGATCCACCCTGAAAGGACAGAAGAGCGGATTGAACGCGCAGGTACATTACATTGAATTTTATTTAGCAACTCTGGGCATTGAATATTATTTTTAACTAATTTATACAGGAATAGTGTATCCATATGCCTTCGTACACTCAATGAGTCAATTTTAAAGTATGAAGCTGCCTTTGCATAGTTATTAAATCTTACGAATGCCCTGTAACAAAGATATTTTAGGAATTTGTTTTGAATTGCTTCGATTTTGTTTAAGTGGAGACCAAACAACTGATGCAAACTCCAAATGACTCCGAACGTAGGCAAAGTAGAGTTTCTTAATGATGCTATTAAATTTTTTTGTGTTTCTGACGATAAAACCTTAACATTTTAGTAGCTTTATTTTTATTTCTGGAAAAAACAATGTAATAAAATTTTGAAACATTTAGAAAAAGTTGATTTTGTTGGTATGGCATTGGTTAAATCATGTTGTAAATTGACACAATCCTTTAGACTTTTTATTGGCTTATATAACTTTGCGCCAATAGCAAATAATTCTATTTCATAGTATTTTACAACACCAAATCAATAATATATAAAAATGAAATAAAATATATAATCATTGTCATGAATAAATATTTTCAGTTACTGTTTTTTGAATTTGGTTTGTATAAGGACAGAACGGTTAGTTCCTTGACTCTGGATAGGTGTCGTAGGT
Organism: Glyphotaelius pellucidus; assembly: GCA_936435175.1. Taxonomy (NCBI): domain Eukaryota; kingdom Metazoa; phylum Arthropoda; class Insecta; order Trichoptera; family Limnephilidae; genus Glyphotaelius; species Glyphotaelius pellucidus. The sequence continues at coordinate 36,383,574 of OW386548.1, forward strand.
TTGTATAGATCTATCCTATATGGTATCGTCACTCGATCTCCAGACACATTTTATATTTCTAAGAGCAATGCTAATTATCTTCAAAATGTGTTTAAAAGAAGAAGCTGTAGCACTTTCAATAGATTATGCACAGACATTGACATGTTTAACACGAACCTTGCTAACTTCATAAAATTCGTAAAAAGTAATATTCAACGGAAAACTTAATGTTTCATTAATTTCTTATCTTTCTTTTTCAGTTTTCATTTTAATTTTTTTTTCATTTTCATTACATTTTCTTTTTTGATTTCAGCAGTTTGCAATAAATAACCTCTTCAAAAAATGTTACAGTATATATTACCCTTGAAAATACATTTTTTTGTAGATTTAAGTGAGTAGATGCACTTTTTCAGAACTGTTTATATGACATACATATATTGTTTTGTTTGTTTTTCTTTTTATTATGGTCTCAAATTTTTATGTCGTTATTTTATTGGTCAATGATATGACTATCTCTAAAACTGTTATATATGAAATTGTAATGACTGTTTATAACGCTAACAAATAAAATAAAATAAAAAAATAAAAATTATATCTAGAGCAGCAAAATAATAATTCAAAATCACTGTTTCGATTTATCTTTACTACGAATCGGTTTACATTGCGAGTATGTATGCTTTGGATAAATTGAAGATTTTCTTACCGTCTCCAATAAAAAAATAATTAATTTAAAATTCTTAATTATTTACAAAAATTTATATTGGTAAACCACTAAAAATGTGTCTTTTCATTCGAAATGTACAAACGCATATAAGATAAAGAACCACTTTTAAGAATATAATTTTATGATTAACATTATCTTTGACAAATTCCGATGGTTATTTTTCTTTCTCATGAAATTATCCACAAAATAAATAAAAATGAACCATTTTTGCGCTGAATCGTGACCTCTGGACTCCGTTTTCAAAGCGATATTTTTACCTATTACTTATATTTTTGACGGTATAAGGAACTATAAGAATACATACATTTTTGGCTTGTGGCTTCCTCTTAATGATCCGGCACGTCCGTACATACGCAATATAATTAAAAAGAATTAATTTAACTATCAATAACAATTATTAAAAATTAACTTTATTTAACATATTAAGTTACAAAATAAATTGCATTTACGAAAAAGGATATATGTGAAAAGGCATTTATGCTACTTCTCAAATTTTTAGTACCTCCCGATCATTTCTCTAAACATACTCGTAAGTAGGGTACCCGCTGTTAGTATCGACCATGGCCTGTCCGAGACTATCGGATGGCATGATTGACTTAACCTTCCTCCACTCTTTCGTAGTCCTCTCTCACAATTAATGTTTCTTTCGTCGTTTCCTATTATTGGGTTTGCCCACAAAATTGCAAAACTGGTTACAAATCCGCTTGAATCAATTTAACTAAGATTTTTTTCTCTTATTTCTTTTAGATATTTCTTGGAATAGTATGACCATTTCCATCTTTCACTTTGGTCCTGAAAACCGCTGCTGGGGACAGTTTCATCAGAGACCCGACGGGCGGTCCCCCTGGGTCAGGGGGTCGGGAGGTGGGGAGGGGAATGGATGGGAAGCTAAGGTAAGGGAGGGGGAAGAAGAGGTGAAGGAAGGGGTAGTACACGTGGGACGTGTAGAGCGAGGCAGAGTAACGTTGTAAAGGAAAATGAAAAGATAAATAAGGCTATTATTTATATTATGCCGGTTGTGTTTATACTAGCGCAGACCCTTGAAAAATTACGTGATACGGTAAATGTAGTTATTTTTTTTATATGAATACCGCACAAGAGTCCCAACTGCTCCCACCTGGAGCCAGTGAGACCATGGCATCCCCATTTGGGGTATGTTGTGAGGCTGAAGGTAGTGGGGAGGGGAAGGATATGGGGAAGAGGAAGGTGGGAAGTACCTGGCTATTCAGATCTGGCCACCAAACACGGCTAAAGCCATTTCAAGCAACGTTTCAATTCTGAACGGTGGTCTTACACCGGGGCGATACTGATAGTATCTTCCACTCTGGAACGTGCCGCAAATATATATTATTTTAAATTAATAAATTGTGAAATAACAAAAATTAATCAAATAAAATTTATTTGCCACGCCGGGATTCGATCCTGCGACTTTCGGAATGCGAGTCAAGAGCCTTACCGCTGGACTACGCCGGCCGTCGTTAGTTAGTTAATAAATAACGATTTGCGCAGGCCTTTTGGCGACTTAGCAGGGGTCTTGACGGCGAATCTGCTCACCAGCTGCGTGACTGAGGGAGACGTAGTGACCTCTCCAGCCGGACTCTCTATCCTAACATTACCTAGCAGCACAATGGGAGGGATGGATTCATACGTCTGCCACTCCTGGACACATTGACCCCCCAGATTCCTACTCAACGCTTGATTCCTTCGGCACCGGTGCATAATCGGAATCTGGGCCTCTTAAAGACTGATGTTCACTACTTCCTCTCCTCAAAAATATACTCAAACTGCATTCCGAAAATGACACAGACCCTGAGAAAAACAATTTTTTTCAAACCTCCGATGTTGATTTAATGTAAAAAGTAATCAAAATTTAAATCTAAAACTAGAATCAATTGACTAATTCCTAAGCGCATAACAAATTTGCATCATTATTATTATTCTGTTTGCAATTACCTGCCGCGTCTGGTATTTGGTCGAATAATAATAGTTTGATAATGAACATCAGGTTATGACAGGAAATAATATCACGCTATCAAATTAACACCAATCATTCAATTATGATGATTTTGTCTGCAAATTAGGCTTCTACCTCTCATAAATAAATCTGTCCATTCAAGGCCACTCTAATAATAATTTAATAATATGGCCTCAAAACTTACCTGCCTGGAACGAATACAGTTGTATTGAACAGTTTTCAGATATTTGCCCTGATAATAGTCAACCTTCGATAAAAGAAGGCGTTATACAGAAGAAAAAGTAGTAGATGAACGTACAAAATATCTAAATTTGGGAGGCGGGAATGGGTACCGCTACCCAGGGAACCTTTATTAGATAACCAACACCTCTGCCATAGGTCACCCAAGTGGTTCGCTACGTTTGGTGATTTAGCAGGGGTGCCCGGGTTCATGGGGGAGGTTTGTCAAGGCGGAAGACCAGGACATACTGAACCCCAGATTCCTACCCACCCCTTAAACCCTTTTCCTTCCCAGAACTCTCCTCCCCTTTCTTTCCTAAAAAAACCCTCCATACAGCATCCCCAAAGATGATATAGGCCCGGAGGGGAATTATTTTTTTCAGGGCCTCCTGTGTGGATGTTATGGAGTGGTACTAGAGATTTTATTTTTTATAATTGTCGTAGTTTTCTTCCAATCGTGTATCTAGAGGTAATTTATTGAATAATTTTTACCCTTAACTATATAGTGATGCTGTGCTTTTGTATTTCTTACTAGTTGTACTGTTAGTCCTTCAACAGAAATAAGCCTCTTGCTAAAATATTATTTTTATTAATTATGTAATTTTGTCATAAATTTTTGTAAGTGTGGGAACCGGGAAATCTTGGATAACATTTGTTGTTGTGTGGTAATAAGGCTTTAAGGTGATTTTTATTAATATTTTTTGAATTGTGTCAAGTGGAAGTAGGGTTGATTTATACGCATCCCCGAAGCCACGATCCCACATTATAGAACAGAATGCGCAAATGCAAAATAAATATTTTTTGTATTTTGATTGATACAGTATTTCTAAGGATGGGTTGTTTCAAAAAATTTGACGAATTCGTCAAATATTTGACGTTAATTTTCACGTTCTGTGTAAGTTTTATTCAAGTTCTGTGATGATTTCAGTTTAGTGAAGCAGCTGGCCTATGATGTTAAAAAAACAGAACTCGAAAAGAACTTACACAGAACCTGAAAATTAACTTCAAATATTTGATGAACTCATCAAATTTTTTGAAACAACCCGTCCTAAGTCTAAAATCAGTTTCTGATTCTGTCTACTGTGGAGTTTTATCTAAATTTCTGAGTGTATAATTAACCTTTAACCATGAATGATATAGTAATATGAAATCACGCTACAAGTGGTGTACGAGGACCGTAATAAATATAATGCTTTATAATTTGTATTAAAAATAAATAAACTTTTAAAATAGTATAAACATTTTATTAATAACACATATGTGCCAATTTTAAGGTTACATTACTTTTTACATTCAAAAAGAAAAATAAGATTGTTTGAAAAGGAGATACGTAAATATGAATGTTAGAATGACCGCGCTAATAATAAAAAAAACAATAATAATTAAACGAAAACTGTGAAAATATTTAATAAAACACGACTCGTCTAAAATAGAGCAAAAATCCCACGTGTTAAATATCAGAACAAAAGGTATTTTTAATAATTTTCGGAGCATAATTGTGATTTATATTCATCGAGGGAATATCACGTAAATACCGTTTTTGCTTTACACATAGATATATAGTTATTATCTTAAAAAATAACATGCATTGGAGGATATAAAATGTTCAAGAGAAATACATGTTATAAATCAGTGGAAATTCGGAATGTGCTGACTGAAATATAAAATCCAAGAATTTATTTCAGTATATACATGTATTTGTGTGATATGTGACACTATACATTCATTTTTTCTAAATATTTACGCCCAAATATATAGGTATCTAATATATTTTCTCACAATTCTAATCGAAAAAATCAAAAACAGAAACCTGTCTGCTGATAGGTGACCTCAGGTAACACGAAACTTGCATCCTATATTCAGATCGCAATAACGTATCAATAGTGAGCTGCGGACGTATCAATTCATTTGTCAAAAGGACGTGAAGCTAAAATTTGGTTATTTATATTTTTTTAATAAGGCAAAAGACGGCCTCCATGATCGAGGGGTAAGGCCCTCGATTAGCTATCAGAAAATCGCGGTTTCAATAGCGCATACGCAAGTAAATTTTATTTGATTGATTTGTGATATTTCCCAATTTAATCATTTAAAATAATAAGGCACGTTCCAGAGTGGAAGATGCTCTCAATATCGCCCTCTTGTAAGTGTAAACACTATCGGTGTGTTTATTTACCAGATTTGAATAGCCAGGAACTTTTCCATCTTCTTCTTCCCCAATTCCTTCCCCTTCCCACTACCTTCAGCATCGCAACATACCCCAATTGAGAATGCCATAGTTTCACTGGATTCAGGCGATTGGGAGCAATTGGGCCTCTTATGCGGTATTTACGTTAAAAAGGGTGTGTATAAACTCGGTTAAGGCCGGACTAGTAACTAGTAGATAAAACAAGGTATGTAGTAGCTCCCATTTGGGCAGATAATTCGCATTATTTCTCGCTAATTGGATGCAAAATTGAATTATGATCGCGATTACGCCCTCATCCATGGCCGCTATATACGTATTCTAGTACTAATACCAAAATACACTGATCAGATAACTCATAGAAATATAATTTAAATCGATTTGGAAGAAAACTGAATTACAAGCCAATTTACTTCAGATCTTTCGACGCCTTAGCCGTAGACCTCAGACAAATCATATCAGTTCGAGAAGAAAATTTGATATTTGGCGGAGCGTAGCGTGGTGCTGTTTATTTACTTGTATATTCCGTTTCTGTTTCAAGATAGTGATCGTTTTAATGATTCAGTGAAGATTATTTTTTCAAATGTGAAATCGTTGTGTTTATTTGGATTTTCATATTAGCATGGTAAACATATTCTTGTTTGAAAAAAATAACTGTCATTGAGATAGTAACGTTTATTGCAGGTAATCTGCAGGAAATTCTTTTTTAATTTACAAAATGTTATACAAAATATGAAGTTAATGATTTTAGAGGAAGTTTTGGTTTTGGTTAAATAATTAAGAGACAATTAAAAACATACTTTTTTGGACGCGAGGTCCACGGTTCACTACTTTTAGTTAAATAGTCAATATGTGTCATTTGGAGTCCATGGTGTGGCATTTTCATTCAAATCTAGGTGGAAGGCAATTATTTTTTTGTTAAATGTTAGTTAATTATATTGGTTTATAATTAAGAACGTAGTTTCTTAAGTATCCGCAAAAAAATCTTATGATTTCAGTGAAAATTTTGGCTTTCATTTATTAAAACGCGTTTACAGGAAACCTTTGTCTCAGCTCACATCGGTCTCATAGAAACTGTTTGTGTCATGTCTCCCTTTCTACAGTAGTGAGAAGTATGATCTAAACGGTATCGGAAAGAGAAAGAAAAACACGCTTTATATTCAAAACCACAAAATAAAGAAAATGTACACCTTTATGAAATCAAATCAAATCCGGCAGCGATTTAAAAAAAAATGACAATTCGTGAATTTTTGAGAATTATTTTTATATGAAATGACAAAAAAGTAAGGTGACAATAACGTTTATAATCCATGTATCTACTAAAAAAAATGCGTGTTTTTATTTTTTTCCTTTTATCAGGATTTCAGATAGAAAAAAACCATTAAGGTGAGCCATTTTAAAAATATTTAAAGTTTGCGTTAAAAAAATTTATATTTATATAATTACACGGTAATTTCTAATAATAAAATTTGAAAGCGTATTTCATCACCCTTCGAAATCAGTTTTTAGTTTTCCGATACGTTCATAAATATAAAATTTATTTAGATTTTATTGCAAACCGGAAATATTTTTACCTACTGACAAAATACGCCCGAATTTTGAAGCGTTAATAAATAGAAATTTGGAAACATACTTTTTAGACGCAAAGTCTACTTTTATACAGGTGTGACGTCATTTGGAGTCCATGGCTCTCATTCAAATCTGCACGGAAGGCATATTGTTTTTTTTTTTGTATTTTCTCTTCAATGACAATAACACACTTCCACTGATTTCCCTGTTCAGTGCTAAAATATAACAATTTGTCGACATAGGTAGAAGGTACAGGTAGCTATTCTGGTAGTTCGAGTACTGGCAGTTCCCGACATACCATGGAGTATGGTATCCAATCAAATTGCCATGTAATTAATTGGATGCCTGCAAATTGGGGTCGTATTTCTGGCCAATGGGCGGAGGGGGATTCCCCGGGGAGGGGAAGGGGGGATGGCGGCCATTTTGAAACAAGGGAATTTTAAATAGGGTTCTATTGTTTATAAATCAAATACTAATCAAGTCAGATTCACGGTAGTGGTACGGTTTAATGCAGCGCTGTGACTGGGCTGTGTTTTGAGTTTGTTTGTTTTAAATTTTCGTTTTGTTAGTGTCATAGAAATAATCATAATAAAGGTAAGGCATAGAGAATACGTAGAATATATAAAATGCATGCTCTGAATATGTTTTAATAATATTATAAATGCGAAACTGCTCGAGTTTGTTTGCTACGCTTTCAGGCGTAAAAGAATAAACCGATTTTAAATTTTTTTTCATAAACAGAAAGCTTAATTATATGCGAGAACTGTAGGCTGTATATTAAGGTAAGCTCTGGCGTTATGAAATTATAAATATTAATATATTATATTGGTTATACGTTTTCTGTCGCTAACAAAGCGAGTTATTTCTAACGTCAGAAAACAAATCGTTGCCAAGGAAACGATGTTGATATATTTGTGGGCTCTATGCTGGTAGGTACTCAGCCCGTGGGTAGTTATGCTCAGCCCCCTACCTGCTGGTCGGCTGCTGCTCCAGAAAATTCAAATATTAGAATATAGTTTTGTTTTTTTCTGGACAAGCTTATGTTTTGGAATAAATGTCAGATGAGAGTTCCTACATTCAAAATATAATTCGTAACGATGATAAAGACTGTATAATAAAAAGTGTTATTTTTTATTATGTTTACAAACTTCAACATATTTTAATAAAAATAAATCTCCGAAACGTTTGCGTAAACGTATTTATAACAAATTCCGAACGACTGCACCAAATTGGATAATTCTTTTTTTCTTTGAGCTCTAGCATTATGAAATTTAGGTGGCACGCGAGCTTTTTAAAAACTGAATGTACCGAGAATTAATGTATGAAATGCTGGAGTGGGTGGGGGGAAGGGGGATAATTGATAAGTCCAAGCGCTACAGTAATTTCCCCTAATACCATGCGTGCGAAGCCGCGGGAAAAGCGAGTATATTATAAAGTCATGCCGATTACGGATATTGACGTCGCCAATTCCAATTGCCAACCAATTCAATAAAGAATTTTAGATTTTTGTTAATGTTTTGTAATATTAACCCGGATAGCGCAAAGATTTAAATTAATTAGCGCTAAATAACGAACATTTTATCATGTGTTTTTTAATGTGTTCCTTGTGATTTGATCAGTTAAAATACTATCTTTTAAAAAAAACTTCTATGATTAAAGTTACTTCCAAATCTTGGTCATCCTGTCACTAACTACTCGTCAAAATCCCGACTTGTCAGGACAATTCTCCAGATGTAGATACTCTTAGTATCGCCCTTGTCATTCAGAATCGAAACGTTCCTTAATATTGCATGTGCCGTGATTAGTAACCACACGGAGAGAAATGTTTTGCAAATTTATTCGGAATTCTCTTCATTTTATTCGTATTTACTGTTAAAAACGGGATTGCAGTTCTTACGAATGAAATAACAGGAAGGGGTGGCATAATAAATATTCGGACGAGGACTGTTAACATTTCCGGATAATCTTTTATTAAATTACGAATATATTATCATGATTGCTCGCAATATCTAAGCTGTCTGCATGACAATACTAATATGTTTGCATTCCAATTACGAATATCTTAAGAGTCTTCATGATATTTTAAGTTCTTAAACGAAAAAATTGACAGTTCTCTTGATATTTTATCAGTATTTACTCACTATTCATTCGTTCTTACACAGACAATCTATAAGGTGTTACTGATATTTTACCAGTAGATACTAATATTGTATTAGTTCATACGAAAAAAATGACAGTTGTCCTGATATTCTATCAGTATTTACCAACTATTCATACGTTCTTATACGAATATTCTATACGCTCGTACTGATATTTTATTAGTTCTTCTATGAAAAAAATGACAGTTCTGATATTTTATCAGTATTTACTCACTATTCATTCGTTCTTGTACGAATACTCTATACGGTCTTACTGTTATTCTTTAAGTAAAATACTGATAACTTACCATTCATTCGTTCTTGTACGAATACTCTATACGGTCTTATTGTTATTCTGCAAGTAAAATACTGATAACTAGTTCGTTCTTGAACGAATACTTTATTAGGTTTTCTGATATTTTATTAGGTTCTTGTACTAATGCCATGCATACTGTCATGTTAATTGCTCTTTACGTACTGATAGAATTATATGACTTCTTGCTTGCATTTTTAAGGATTACACTGACATTAAATTATTCCAGTCCAAACTGTACTAGGACCGGAATGATGGAATGTCAGCGTAATCATTAAAAATGCAAGTAAGAAGTCATATAATTCTATCGTGATGGTAATTAACATGGCAGTATACAAAAATAATCGTAAAAATGAAACAAATTAAAAATACTTACAATCTTATATAATACCTTCCAATGAGCCAGTTAGATCACAGCGTCCTATTTGGAGTACATTGCGAGGCTGAAGGGGTTGAGAAGCGGGAAGGAGATAGGGTAGATGAAGGTTTGTTTGATAATAATTCATGAAGAATGAAGTTTTATATAATTTATATTTAATTACTCATCATAAACGACATAGGTACCTATTGTGTAAATTATTAATTTCAATGAACGTCGATTCTCAAATTAATGAATATACATGGATAAAATAATTACAGATTATAACACCATACAAAAGTACAAAACCTAAAGCAAAATGTGTAAAAGGATGACTTTCAATGATAATAATACTTGGATGATTTATAGAGTTCCGCCACCTCAAGGGCAATTCAGCAGTTTGCACTTCATCACTGATTACTGATGCAGAAGTAATTTCACGTACGGCATCAACAATGGTATTTGACAACCGGTAAGGAGTAGGTACTCTGTGAACAAAATAAATTCAGAAATATTAATACTCGGTGTGGTTTTATTCCATAATTTAGCCAAATACATTAAAATGTCAATTGAAAAGGGTTTAATCATTTAATCATTGCAATGAATTTATTACACTTTTACTTTGAAAAGTGTCTGACCAAATGATATTCTAACATATGCATTATAACTTACATAATTATTGCCATCATGTATTATAACTATTTCTTTAAATTGTCTGGACGCAGAAGAAATTTCACGTGCAGCATCAACAATGTTATTGGACAACCAGTAAATATTCTAACATATGCATTTTAACTTACATAATTATTGCCATCATGTATTATAACTATTTCTTTTTTTGTCTGGATGCAGAAATCACGAACAGATCCAACAATGGTATTTGACAACTGGTCGGGAGTACTGTGAACAAAATAAATTCAGAAATATTAAAACTCGGTATGGTTTTCCTTTCCTTACGATGAATATACCTATACAGGTATATTCATCAATACATGCAAAGCAAAATAAATTTACAAAGCAAAAACCGAAGAAGGCTGTTTTCTTTGCAACACGCTAGCGCTTCTTCGTGACAGTTGGCGGCCATTTATAAAAATAATTATTTGTCTTCCGTATAAAACAAATAGAATGTACGAACATTATAGTAATTTTAAAATAAAAAAAAACTTATAGCAACGTTATTTAATAATATCTAAATATATATATATGAGCCTTCACTGACGTAAATACAGCCAAATAGTGCTAAAACATGATAAATTTTTTGAAATAACGGCAATGAAAAAAACTTACCAAAAACTTCGTTATATTTCAGAATTCCACACTTTGCTGACAAATCTTGGGAGTGTCAATCCAATTTAGGAGATTATGGCTTTATAATGAAAATAAACGAATGAATTAACATAATTAGAGCACATGTGATCCATAAATAAACCAAAGTACGTGAACAAAACTAAACCGATAGTGACCGCTGCAGGTGCAGAGTGCAGAACCGCCATCTTGACTTATCGACTGACCGCCGTGAAGTTGCCTACAAGAACAGGGTTCGCTTCCGCGCAGAAAAGTCTCGCAGCGAACCGCGCTGTAAACCGTTATCTTACTATCGGTCGGACTTTTCTGCGCGGCGGCCTGAAGTGGTATTCGGACACATCACAATATTTTATCAGGAAATATTGTATGACGCTTGACCAATAATTTAACAGGAAATGTTAAGAATTTATTCGTACAGTAATGACTTTTCATGAGTCACTTCACCGAATAAAAAATAGGTACGTTTTGTAACTACGTAAATATCATGACGTCTTGTTATATAAACAAAATCTCCGAATAAAGTTAACTTATTAAGTCGTTGACGAATACCTTATCAGGAAAATGACCTGATAAATTATTAAACTAGAAATTATGTACTTATATTATATTGTTATGACGTTGATTTTTTGGTAGCGTCATGATATATTATTATAACAGATCGATAATATATCCTTAGATTAATATTTTATGAATTAGACTTGTTAAATTATAGTTAGGGCACAAATCGATTTCTCTCCGTGCAGATTTGAGTCAGTTAGGGAGTAGACGTAGAGGTTGCGCTACGGTTCGTCGAAATGTGTTCCACTATCATCAAGCTGGAAGCACTGCGCAGGGACCAAATTCAGTAGTTTCCGGTCGTTCGACGTTAGAGCGGTGGTAGCAATTGGAGATAAAAAAGTAGGACCAAATTTTTCGTTAATCGGATAGTCTGAATTAGAGTTTTGAAAATGAAATTCAAATAATTTAGTATTGAAATATTGTATTACAGGTAGCTGGTAGGTACCTACTTTATTGTGTTATAGGATTCATTGAACTAGAGTTTTAGAAACACAAAACAGAAATTAGAATTTTTAATTATATCTACATAAAAAATACCTGTGCATACCTACTTCGCATTGTGTGGGATTTATCATTCCACATTTATGTAGGAATTTAACAATATTTCGTGTAGTTACAAATTATTTTTTAAGATTATTATTGAAAAATAATAATTAATACATTTTTTTTTCACATGTAGCTAACTTTGTGGGTATACATAATTATAATAATGATAATGAAATAACTTTGTTTAATTCTTTCTTTGTTATATTTTTAACCAACCGCTTTCGGTTCGACCTGAACCTTCTTCAGGGTGAATAAAATGTATTAAATAAAATACAGAGTTACGTAGTGTTTATATGAAAGGTAGAAGATGTACATATAACATTAACTTTAGTGTGTGGTGAGGGGCAGGTTCTTAAGAAAGGGGGGGGGGGGAGTTAAAAGTAGGCATGGGGGAGGGAAATATGTTAAGATAAAGCAAACGTGAAATCATATTTAGATACTATTTAGATTCATCTTTACGACGAATCGGTTTACATTATGAACATCAAAAAATATGCCACGAATAAATTGAAGCTTTTACTAGCTTTTCTACGTATTGAAATTACAATAAAATTATTATTTACATAACAAAAAATAAAAGCGTAAACCACAAAAAAAATATTTTTTCATCACTTAACTTACAAGAAACAATTTTTTTTAAATTCCCCTTTATGGCTAAAACTATTTTTGAGGTTTTACATGTTCTAACTTTTTTTCATTCTTATAAAATTATGTACAAAATACATAAAAACCACTTTTTCGTTTACTTGCCTCGTCCAAATACGACGCGCGATTTTAAATTTTGTATGGCATGAGAATCGAAATATTTCTGGCCTTTATATTCCTTTTAAGAATGGGGCTGTTTGACAAATATCACTTTTTAATAAATTCTTGATGAAGGTTCAGGTCGAACCAAAACCGGTTGATCAAAAAATATAGCAAAGTGGAATTAAACAAAGTTATTTTATTGTCATTATTATAATAATAATAAATAGATTCATTCCGCCCCTGGGCCCTGGAATCATCCCCCGTTTCAAATTTCACCATTTCAGAATGTAGGAATATTTCGGCTGCTGTATCCGCCGTCCATCGGAACTTGCAATTATGATATAATAATAATAATTGTTAAGCTCATTAACACGGAAACGAATCCGGAAATTTCCCGTATTATAATCCGGGATACGGGACGGTTGGGTGAAGTCGGACAAAGCTGGGATTAGATATTGAATTACATCATTACCGGATTTCCGAATCTAAAATTGTTTATTCTAATCTGACGAATTTGGGATGATTTTGGCGTTAATTGTGACCTTGTGCAAATAGAAATGGATTTTTGGTGCATTCAACGGATGTTTTATCTTCGTGGAGCTGTAGTAAGAATAGAATTCTTGTAGATATATTGATCGTTCAGTTCATTAGTCAGTATGCAGTTATACGCTGTAAAAAGTATACTCTCTATCTGATACTATACTCAGAATTCTCATAAACACCTCCGAATCAATTATAATGCAGAAAAACTTGTAGTGAAATAAACAAAATAATTATGTTTCCTATCATGTTGGAAATTTCAAAATGTCATACTAATGTACCGGACCATTACGCTACCCGGTGTTATTTTACAGCATATTTAATATGTAAATAATATGTACTTGCAAATAATGTGATTTATGGTGAGCATTGAAATATTGCTTTCGCCATTATCTAAAAACTTAGTATTTAGAGATGTTTGACTAAGCAACTAGACTATCGATATATCGGAATAAAGGGTAAACTATTGTAATAGATAAAGAGCAACTTAACTAATGGAATTATTTAAAAAGTAAAAAATAATTATATCCGTCACACAAATTCATGGATACTCGCGGTGTACCTCAAGTATCTCATTTAGATCCAATACTTTTCTTACTTTTTATAAATTATATTGTATTGTTTTTGATAATAAAGTTGAAGTGAAAACTATTTAAACTTGTAAAAACTTTAGGCGACTGGGTTCGTATTCAATAAAAAAATAAATAAATCTAAATAAACTAAAATATTAGTGCAAACCAAACAAACACAATAAATGCCACATAATAAGATTTTTCAAATAAAATCTATGTAAATATTTCTTTTATCAGTCTATGTAAATGTTTTCCTCACCCCTATCAATGAAATTAATGATCTTGGCATTATTTTCGTTTCCAAATCGATCGATGGGTAAGAAACTGGGGATCAGTAAGTGTAGGTGTGACGGACATATGAATCCATCCCTCCCACTGCGGTAAGGCGATGTTCCGAGAGAGTCCTGCTGGAGATATTAAAATATCTCCCTCAACTAGTCTCTCCCGATCCGGCCTACCACGTAGCTGTTGGGTAGACGCATCCGCCACCAAGATCCGCACAAACCTCACCTCGTGAACCCGGGCACCAGTGTCAAGTCACCAAACTTGGCGAACCACTTGAAGTGATCTATGGCAGAGATTGTCCAATAAATGGTTCCCGGGGCGGCGGTATCCATTTCCGCCTCCTAAATTGGAAATGGCCGTCACAAATAGTATCTAGTGGATAAAAGTTTAAAATTGTTTTACTGAATATTAAGTAGATGATTTTCAACTTATCTGTTTTTGTTTTAAATTGTATGCGTTAGGCAGGTAAATGGTTTATATAATGCGGAAAACAATGATAAAAACTTTATTCTCACAATTAAGAGAAATGTTTTTGAAATGGCAAGCAAGTTTTCCTCGAACGCCTTTTGCAGAAGGCGCGATTTCGGCGAAAACAAATAACGTGTTTATTTTTAACAATTTTCACGAAAATTCCAGAAAAATGTAGACACGTCGAAAACGACCAATTATTTTATAAGAAGATAGATCCTGTCATTGGCCATTAGGGAGGAACTGTCGAAACGTGACATTTCGTTAATTGGGGGCGTTACGATGAAAATAATAGAAAAGGTTAAAACGCTGCATTATCTAGACCTTTACACAGAAGAATAACGTGAAAAGAGCACAAAACAAAAAGGACAAAATGAAAATGGAATATTTATCTTCTTTTTTAAAGTACTTGATTTTTTTTATGATCTTCCTTACAGAGACATTAGCCTTCGATTCTGGACTGTGGGGCCTGCGGGGTTATATGTTAAAAACCCAGCGAAGAAATAAATACATTCCATGTATTTATTGTATGTTGCAGCTCTATTATTGTGCCCAGAATAGGTGACATCTATAACGGTGACCCGATAATTGATCTTCCAACGGATGGCTCTCCGAAATTATAAATAAACAAAATTATAGTTTTTTTTCATTATTACGAATTTCAAACCTAAAATCGACTCCAAAAATACCTGTTATTCCGTGGTACATCCTCTCTGCACACCACTTCGGAACACTTAGTTATATTTTGTGTAAGTATTTTCCCTAAACCGACTGCGTATTATACTGTCAGGAGATCAACCGTCGTGAAATCATCTATAATGGTTCAGCGACTAGATACTGTAACAACACCTGCTATACGCTCTACCTAAATATACGGTGACCGACAACTCGGAATGAAACCAACTCAGAACCATCTCAAAAAAGTCATTTAGAGCGATAAAAAAATATATATAAAAAATTGGTTAAATAGATTATGTTAGGTTAGGGTTATTGGCTAATTTTTTTTTCGTAATAACTTAATAATAATAAGCTTTTAATAACTTTTCAAGGAGGTGTTAAGTTAACTTTATTCTCAGTTGGCATGGAACCAAATATATAATATTTATTATTATGTGATATTACAGCCGCAAGTTAAAGGTATATTTTTTTAAATTATAGTAGAGCCATGACCATTTTTTAAATCTAGTGTTAGAGAAACCCTTAACGGTTAATATATATCGCTACCAAAATATTCTCTCAAAATCTCACTGATAAAAGATTACCATTGCGAATAGAAGCGTGGCCTGAAATTGTTTTAGCTATGTTTAGTACATTAATTTAAATAGCCAGATACTTATCAGCTCCCCTTTTCTCGTCAGACACTAGACAGATACCATGCTTTTCGCTAGCCTCACAACATTCGCCAAAAATTTCCAAAGGATTTGTCATTGTTCGATTGGCTCTGCATTTAGGACTATTGTAAGTTTTCGTAAAACCATTGATTTAGGATATTTATTGCATTATTAGCTGATACTTCGACCGCTTTCCAAGAATTTCCTTCAACAGTTATCACTGTATCATCCGCGTAAGATATAATGTTTCCAATGATTGAGAGTTCAAAAAGTTCATTAACATACAATACGAATAGTAAAAGTCCTAAAACAGTTCCTTGTGGAATTCCAAAATCCATATTTTCTTTTTCACTTAGTTCGTTGTATACTTTCATTTGTTGAGTTCTTTGATAGAGATTTTTTAGATTTAGATTTATAGAAACTTTTTATCCATGTTTTAGCTTTGCCAGTTATGCCTATATTATTTAGTTTATTAATTAATTTTGAATGTGAGACACTATCAAAAGCTTTACGGAGGTCAATGAATATATATAATTTAATTAAATGAAGACATTATGAGCGAAACTCAATCAAAATCTGGAAACAGAAAAATAAGAAAAAGATATTTACACCTCTGGGACTCGATGAATATAATTAAGCATTTTTTACCTGTATCTAATATTTTGTAAATAAGCTTAGTTAATTCTGCAATTGCGTCTTGTGTGCAAAGTTTATCTCTGAAACCGTATCGAATAGGTTTAATACATTTTTGGTTATCCATATAATCAACAACTTGTTTTTTTATTACTTTTTCGTATATTTTTTCAATGTTGGATAATAAAGATATTGGGCGGTAATTGTTTACTTCTTTTAAATCTCCGGATTTATACACTGATATTATAATGGCTTTTTTATAGTTTGACGGGTATACTCCACATTGGGACTATTGTTTGGACGTCTCAATAAAAATGATTATCAATGTAAGAGTAAATACTTTTTTGTAAAATGTTCATTCCTAACGAGTATTTTTTTCTAATTAGATTGGGAAGTATGTTTACGAGAGATGGAAAGACTGATAGAGATATCGAAAGACGGGTAAATACTGGTAACTCCATTAATGGAGGACTGAACGCCGTTGGCGCCAACAAAAATCTGTCAAAAGAAGCGAAGCTAGCCTTCCATAATGGAGTGCTGGTACCTACCCTAATGTATGGCAGTGGGGCATGGAACTGGCAGAGAAAGGATGAAAGTAGACTGAATGCTGTAGAAATGAGATCCCTGGGACGTATGTGTGGTAAAACCATGTATGATCGTGTGAGAAATGTGGAGATCCGCAAAGAATGCAAGGCTGATGTAAGCGTTATGAGTAAGATTAAGAAAGGGACGCTCAGATGGTTTGGGCATGTAGAGCGAATGAATGAGGAAAGGAGTGTAAGGAGAATATATGACGCAAATGTGAATGGTAGACGAAGTCGGGGACGCCCGAGGAAGACATGGCACGACCAAGTGAATCAGATACTTGAGTCGGGCGATGTCAAGAGTCAGAATAATAGAAGAGCATGTATGAGACGATGTATGAATGTGAACGAAGCAAGGAGTGTGTGCCAAGATCGAGTTGTTTGGCGGTCTGTCCTCTCTGCCTACCCCTGCGGGGAAACGGCGTGATGATTAGTTAGTTAGTTAGTTAGATTGTTTGTATCCACTTTGAATCTAATAGTTTAATGAATGCGAGATTTCCATCGTATTAATTTTTTGTCAGTTACTGGTTACATTATAATACGTTTTAGTTTTTTTTATCTGGGTTAAAAATTAAAACTATATCACAAAGTGGTTATATGACGGTCTCTATGTGCTTTCACGGATACTAAAATGTATTGTGCTCCTTTGAACTGCGAATAGACCACCACGTACCACAGATGTCGTTGAAGTGTGCTTTTGAATACGAATGTGAATTATTCAAATGTTATTGTGGCATGAAAAACCGCAACTACCAAATGATTCTATTTGTGAATCATTATGGATTTTACTATCTTCGGATCAACTTGATAACCTAATCGGTGTCTATCACAAAATATTATTAAACTCTGCGTGTGATTCTAACTTGGAATGGAAAACAGCAGACGTCGCTCTATGAGGTCTTTGATGTACATTTAGATCTGCTGATTGCATTTTGTTGATATGTTTTGTAATCCGCGTAAAGTAAATTCATCAGTCAAATTTTAGGGTATTATGCCCAGCGAATTTGGGGTTATTTATACACCCCTGGCTTATTTATTACGATTCATGTACCTATCTACATTCAAACTTTCATATGTACGAGGCTAATACCAAAAGAAACGTCTCCTATTTTTCAGAAATACAAAGGCACAGTTAATTTTAAATAATTTTTACAGCTTTTAAAACTTAATGTTTCTAAACAATCGCCACGTCGATCGATGCATTTTTGTATGCGCTGCGTAGTGACAATTTTTTGTATATCTATGTCATACCAGTTCAATACAGTAGTATAGTAAAAAAAACTTTGTTATTACGGGTTGTATATTTCCTTTCCCTCCTTCCTTTTCTTTTAAAAAACCCTCCGCATTACACTACACGTCCCCAAAGACAGCATAAACCCCATAAGACCAGAGAGAAATCATTTGCTTCAGGGCCTAGTTTCTAATTGGAGATAATTGTAAAAAAATATCTAACAAATTACAAGACTGTTCAAATAGTAAAAAATTAAGTGAAACCTACGAATATTACATGCCTTGGTAGCGTGACTCCGATATCCGGTTCCTTCGGCGGAGTTAGTTTGTTAAAATATCCGCCAGGAGTCCTAATGGCGCTAATCCTCGGGCCGCCGGAAGCGGAAACGAGAGGCGGGTAGAACCTTACATTCATTGGCCAGGCCATCGCTAGTCAATTCCATAATTTGACCAAGTTCTGTAATTAATTATAGTATCTTGTTTGCTGAAACTAGGCAGAAAATCTAAATGACACCTTTAATAGGAACAAACAAAAAATTTATTCCAGTAAGATTCTGACAAGTGGGGCATGCTCCTACCTTTTAATTTGTTGGTACGTACAATTATTTTATTGAGGATAGAATTCTTACGGTTGCTACGATAGTACTTATATTAATTACCCTTTATATTTCTACATCACATCGCAATGGCGATCCGATTAGGATAAAGTGACAACAGAATCGTTTATAATAATAATAGTAATATATAAACAGATTTAGGAAATGTGATTAAAAGAATTTGGCATTCTCGGACTATAAAAATATTACCATTTGTTATTTCGGCTACTGGCATTATACCTAGCTCTCTAATTAAAAATTTAGGCTTATTAGATTTATCAAAGTTGCAAAAATCAGTCATATTAAACACGTGTAGGATTACGAAAGATTTTTTAAATATTTATATTGAGGGATCAGTAGGATTTATCGGTTCAGTTAGGAGTTCTATTGAGCCCAACCCTCTGATATGAAAATATCTGGAGTCGGTATTTTCCCATATGGTCTCTGGTAGGTTGACGTGTTGTTCTTGTATAGTTTTGAATTTATTATACTTATACAATGCAATTACATCGCGTGGATTGACTAGATGATCATTTGTGGAAAAGTGTGTGGAAGGGTTAAATTTTTCCTGTGGGGAAGATTTAACCCGGACATAAAGTCTAGAGAACAATTAATTAAAAAGTTTATTCCAGAATAAGATCTGTTGGTTTATAATCTTTGGATTCTCAAAAGTTTATGTTCATACCTGTAATATAATTTATCATTATGTTTTACAACATACTTTAATTGGAATCGTCACGGTAACCGGTAACCGGACAACTCGGAATGAAACCAACTCAGAACCATCTCAGATAATTCATTTAGAGTGATAAAAAAAATACATATATATAAAAAATTGGTCAAATAGGTTACGTTAGATAAGGGTAATCGTTTAATTTAAAATTATTTTTTTATAGTTAATCGACCAGGATTATTTTTTGGTCAATGTTCAGAAATTTGTGGAACTAATCGTAGATTTATACCAATTACTATTGAATCAGTTTAAAGGAAGTGTTGAGTTGACTTCATTCTCAGTTGGCATGGAACCATTTCTTAACATTTCCTGGTTACATAAGAACATTTTTTAACATTTCCTGGTTACATAAGAACATTTCTTAACTTTTTCTGGTTACATATGAACATTTCTTACATATTTCTGGTTGCGTACGGACATTTCCTAACATTTTCTGGTTACGTATGAACATTTCTTATTATTTTCTCGGTATCAAAATAGTTAGGCATCTTCATTAAATTTATTAAAATAAACACAATGTAGGAATACGTACGGAATATTTCACCAGGTATAGTTACAAAATATTTTGGTTGCCTTTGGAAAAGCACTGTCTTATATAACCCCAGGGTGATCTTTAAACTATTTAAGAAAAAAGTAATTAATATGCACTGAAACCGAAAAGTTTTGTTACATTTTTCCGTCTGCCGAAAGAGTCAAACAGAAAAGCACAACCCCCAGCGGATTAGGGTTATTTTAACGATGATCTCTTATTCAGTAAGTGCCTACCAAGCCATTATATGTCGCAGGTTACTTCTAGATCGGTACGAGAAACGTAAAACATGAAACGTCACGAGGAAACGGGACAGAAACATCACGAGTCAGCCATTTCAACCTCACACACACACGCAAACAATACCCCTATTGTCTATGCGAAACCTTTATCCCAAACCCAGTTCCATAAGGTCTCAAACCCCCCAGACACAATGATAATTGCCAGACGAATTTGACCTTTCACACAAGTTCATCTAGAGCGCATTTTCGCCAAGTCATATTGCATAAATATTATCTCGGATAAGTCAGTATAAAGCGTCCGCACCGGGCTAGCTGAAAGAAAATTCAGCGGATACATCAAAAGGGCAGAATCAAAATCATTTAAAACTGCATTTGACAAGCTAATAATGCAGTTTTTTTTACTCGTGCGTTAAGATTAACACATGTTTTTTTTAAACATGGACGAGTTCTGAGTAAGGCAATGGAGTTGCACTAAGCGAGCTGAAAGAAAATTCTGATGCTGTAATCAAAAGGACCACGCCAAATGTTTAAAAAAGGAGTGTATTTATGAAGTTAGTTAAATTTTTTTATTAGTGGGTTTAAATTTGTATGCATTTTTTTGTGAGATTGGGTTCACACGTACACGCAGAGTATTCCGACGTTTGTGTTTCAATTCAAATGTTGTATGGCGGGAGCGTCCCGTCCCGCTCGCACTAATTATTTCCCTACATCCTCGTGGGACGCGTTCCATGTTTGAATGTTGGGGGGAAAGGGGCTCAGCCAATCACAGGCGAGGGCGCAGGTGGAGGGACGCCGAACTAGCATTATTGCCATGGAATGAAATTTAAAATAATTGGAATATGGCCTTTTTTCGAAAATCGAAATTAAAATGAGCGCTCAACCGTTTATTTTTTGGAATATAATTTAAATTTCGGCAAATTCGAATTTATTATTGGAATTATAATATTTTTTCAATCAGAAATATATCAGTTTCAAGTATTTTTCTGAATAGTTTCAAAATAGATTTTTTTATAGGTAGGTTTTCTGATTCAACAATATAATTATTTTTTGTATGGGTATTTGGTTTCACTAAGTCATAGCAATAAATCCAAAATATTCACATTTATTTACTACGTCAAGATAATTAAGGTAAAATCATTTCTGTTTATGTTTACATGATTTGTAAATTTTAATCTCTTTGTCTGTTTTGCTTCCATTACAGTTGATCCCCAACAAATTAAATACAACAGTCGGCCCACCGGCAAACTTACATACAAAATGCAGTCGGTTTAGGGAAAATACGTTATACCTTCCTACACAAAATATAACTAGGTATCCCTGAAGGATTGTGCAGTGAGGACGTAACACCAATTTAAAAAAAAAAAAAATTATATGAATACCGCAAAAGAGTTCCAACTGCTCCCGTCTGGAGTCGGAGACTATGGCATCTCCAATTGAGGTATTTTAAGAGGCTGAAGGAGGTGGGGAGGGGAAGGAGATGGGGAAGAGGAAGGTAGGAAGTGGGGAGGGGAAGGAAACGAGGAAGAGGAAGGTGGGAAGTACCTGGCTATTCAGATCTGGTCACCAAACACGGCTAAAGCCATTTCAAGCAACGTTTCGATTTTGAATGGTGATCTTACACCAGGGCGATACTGAGAGTATCTTCCACTCTGGAAAATGCCGCAAATATATTATATATTATTTTAAATGAATAAATTGTGAAATAACACAAAATTAATCAAATAAAATTTATTGCCACCCCGGGATTCGATCCCGCGACCTTCGGAATGCGAGTCAAGAGCCTTACCGCTGGACTACGCCGGCCGTAACATGAGTATAAAACTTATTTCCATTCAAAAGCATCAAGGAAAAATCTACTTGTCTATAAACTGTAACTATACAACAGCGTATAATTACAAAAATTCGACACTGTAAATAAATTCGTTGGATATCCATATCAACTTATTTTTAAGGGTATTTTTGAAGTCGATTTTAGGTTTGAAATTGGTAAATAACGTAGAAAAAAATATAATTTTATAATAATTAAATTTTCTGGGATGAACTGGAGGGATCTTCTGTCAGGTCGCCGTCTTTTTTTAAATTACATTAATTGTAAATTGCCATCTCAAACTATGCGTTTCACACCTGTTAAGATGGGCAATAAATACGTTCGTAATATATGTACGTAATTGTATTTTCGTTATTTGTTTTTGGGATGTTATGCCGTGTTGCGCTACCCCCTTCTCACATATATATTTATATATATATATATTTATATTTTTTTTTTTTTTAAAGAAAGACAAACATTCCCGGGTTACGAATAACCCAACAATGTTTGAAAATCTCCTACTACCACCACAGAAAGCCGAAAATGTTGCGAACACGGGACGCCCGGGTGGGACCCAAACGCGATGCCCACTCAACCACTGACCAGTCATATGCCCTGATGATGGACACTGTAACGCTGTCCCAAACGTTGGCTAAAGAAGGAGGTAGCGCAACACGGCATAACACTCCAAAAATAAATAACGAAAATACTTTTGGCCGTGAAAATCTAAAATCCAGTATCTATGTAATTATTAGTGACCGAACGAAGGTTTCGGTTTCGGCAGAAAATCTGCCGAACCTTCGGCCGCACCGAAACTATGCGTTCGTGAATTATTGCGCGACGTTCAGCTGACTTTGGGTGAGTTCGTGGCTCGTGTGTCACCCGCCATCATCAGCTGAGTTCATTTAACACGTGTAATAAGAACGTTGTGATTGTAAACGCAAGGCATCAATTTGAGAGGCGGGAATCGGTACCGCCGCCCCGGGAACCATTATTGGATAACCAACACCTCTGCCGTAGGTCACCCCAGGTGGTTCGCTACGTTTGGTGATTCAGCAGGCGTGCCCGGGTTCATGGGGTGAGGTTTGTCTAGGTCTTGGAGGCGGATGACCAGGACATACTGAACCACAAATTCCTACCCACCCCTTAAACCCTTTTCCTTCCCAGAAGTCTCCCCCCCTTCCTTTCCTTTAAAAAACCCTCCACACAGCATCCCCAAAGATGACACAGGCCCTGAGAGAAATTACTTTCCTCATGGCCTCCCGTGTGGAGCTCATGTAAAAAAAAAATACTCAATTTATGAAGTACTTACTTCCTTTATAATGTAAGTTTGATTATTGATAAATTTTTATTTTGTTATTTTTCACGTACTTTAATTATTGTTTTGTTTTTGTTTTTTCATTTAACACGTATAAATTGTCGGTATAAGTGTAATCAGCCAAATTTTAGTAAACAATAGATTTTTAACGTGTCTAAAAAAGTTTCGGTTTCGGTTTCGTTAGAAAGTCCTGTTTCGGTCGGACACTAGTAATTATATTTATAAATAATGGATGAATGTCTGAAAAAATCTAAAAAATATGAGTAGGTAAGTACCTCCCAGCTACTTCCCAGCAGTCCCCACTTTGCCGACTGTACGCAAATTTGGCAACTGTTTTGAAGCGACGCGCGACGACGCAATTCGCGAACATAATTCGCCAGTGTTACAATTTAGACAAAGTAATTAGGTGAACCCTAATTGGTCTGCCAGCAGGCAATTATGCGCTCTAATGTAAAGCAGCAAAAGGCGCAAAATGGAATATAATTTCCATGTGATTTGCGCTCTTTGATAAAATGGTTCGGGGAAAATCCGGCGATTATACGATTTAGTAAGCATCATTAGTTCGAATTTCAAAATGACTTGTTTTTGTGACGATGTTTTTGAAAGCAATGAAATAATAATGTTAATTTTAAATTAAGAATGTTTTTCATATTTGTCTTTAAAAGATTTGAAGCTTTCGAATTTCAACGATAGATGTCATTTAATGCAAAAAATAATGATTTTATGAAATTTTGTAATATCGTAGGTATATAGGTTGTAACAAATATGATGAGACACTTAGATGATTTGAACTTTAATTTAGAGTGGATTAAAGGGAAAATTCCAATCAAATCTTTCGTTTGTTAACCACATAACAGAAATCTGTAATAAGGGCTGAAAATGTTGGGATTTATAACTAGGCTAACTAGAAATTTTAACAATATAAAGTGTATTAAACTGTTATATTTTGCGTATGTTAGAAGTCAACTTGAGTACAATTCTCCCGTCTGGAATCCGCATTATAATATACATGTACAAGCTGTTGAAAGAATACAAAACAAATTCTTACGTTTTCTTAATTTCAAAATGGGGATTCCAACAATTATGTTGAACTACAACACTGTTAAATAATATGAATATGTTCAAATTGTCAGACAGAAGAATTTTCATTGACTTGGTATTTCTATATAAAATTCTACATGATTTAGTTGATAGTCCGGTATTGCTTGAATTGATAAGCTTCCGGATTCCACAACGTAATACAAGAAGTCAGGATTTATTTCAGTGCAGAAATTCTGGGACTAACTACCATATATATATTCCTCTTTACCCAGAATACTAATGGAAGCAAACAATTACACCAAGTACGTGGGCATCTTCAGTTTATCTTTAAACAAATATAAAATATTGTTACTGAGGCAGTTCAGTTATGTAAAATAGATATTGTATTTATTAACATTCATATGTAAAAGCCCTGAAATAGGGCTTTGATAAATAAATAAATAAAAAAATAAATAAATAAAAAGGAGCGCTAACCGAATAGATATTTGACGCTATTGCGAACACCGGATGTGGACCAGAATCACCTGAAGACTTGGCACGATCAAGAAAATCAATCTATTTGACTGAAAATAGACGATTTTAAGCTATTAATTATTATCTATCCACAACTTGTAGATAGATAGGTACGTGACTGGTCAGTGGTTGAGTTGGCATCGCGTTTGGGTCCCACCCAGGCGTCCCGTGTTCGATTCCTCGGCTGGCCAATTCCTCCATCACAACACAAGCAACAGTTTTGGCTTTCTGTGGTGGTAGTAGGAGATTTTCAAACATTGTTTGGTTATTCGTAACCCGGGAATGTTTGTCTTTCTTTTTAGAAAAAAAAAATAGATAATAATTGCACTCTTTTACTGGTATAAATACTGAAACAACAAAACTCCAAAGCAAAAATTCGGTTTATTTGTCAACATTTCAGATTTTTTTTTAAGCCAAAATTTTTTCAAAAAAATTTTTTTCAATTGTTCAAGAAAATTTTGAAAAAATATTTTTTTCACTTGAAAGAACTTTCTGTTGGTAAACATAACAGTGCAGACCCGCGAAAAATCACGGGATATTATAATTGAAGGGCTCGTGAAGCCGAAAGTACCTATTTATGAAAAAAATATTTGCCTTTCAAAAACAAACATCGTCAATTATAAAGAAGATCTGAAATGTTTTCGAATGAACACCGTTAATAAATTTGAAAAATTTTGTCAAAAATTTAAACGAAAGAAATTCACGTTTCATGAATAGAATTATTAACTAACTAAAATGAAATATTTTGGTAAGTACCTGATGTATTTCGCTTTACCGCTTGTCTAAATTGTTCTCACAATCAGTTAAAGTTTTGAAATTATTAACTAACTAAAATTAAATATTAACACTTAAATACACTTTAAAAGCAAATTCAAGTTATAGAGATCATTGAACCGGAGTTACAGACAGAATCACAATCGAAAAATTGTTTTAAATTTTATCTAATCCCTAGGTATTTAAAATAAAAAAAGTGTCCATGATACAAAAATATTAAAAAATAGTCATTTTACCATAGCATTAGTAATGTATTTTGTCTCCTCTTGTCCAATGGTTTCCTGCGTCGTTCCGCACGCACTCGCTGTTCTCCCCCATCAAAACACGCCGGTTTTCCTATTTCCCTCTCTTACCCTACTCTCCCCTCGCGCCCGGTTTCGCCCCTTTCCATTTTCCACCACCATTTTACGTCCACAAACAACACAGCGAGCTGCAAACACAAAAGTCTCAACCAAATTAAATTTTCATAACTATACCCCCTGTGAAATGTACGCGGTTCTAAGGACGAATGCGCGATACGAATTTAGATATAAAGGTTTCTGGATTAAAATTTATAATAATCCTTTTTTTTCTTTATTTTGCGTGCTACATATTATGAGTCATATACCAAAAACTATTCAATTATTATTATTCTGGTCCTACTAAAGTGTATTATACCATAATGTATAAAATTGAATTTATACTACAGTGTATATTACCACAATGTGTTGAATTGTATTTATACTAAGTTTATAACACCACAATGTGTTAAATTGTATTTACACTAGGTTTATACACCACAATGTGTTAAATTGTATTTTTACTACGGTGTGTAATACCTACCACAATGTATAAAAGTCTATCTTTACAACATTGACCTAAGATGAATTAATTGTTTGTTACCGTACATTCGTTTGGTGATTTAGCAGTGGTGCCCGGGTTCATGGGGTGAGGTTTGTCTAGGTCTCGGAAGTGGATGACTAGAACACACTGAACCCCAGATTCATACCCACCCCTTAAACCATTTCTCAAAATCTTTCAAGAAAGGCTAACAAATACAATATTGGATCGAATCACGGATAGAATATTGCGATTGAATTTGTATACCTTTCTTGAAAAAATTGAGTGTGTTTTTGGACAACACTATTTATTCGTAAACAAATTGCGTATGTTGGGGCGCAAAAAATTAATTAATCTTAATAATCAAAAACATGACTTGCAAAAAGTGTTTTTTTTCTCTAAAATAATTACACTACCGCCATCCGTGGAAGAGTAAATTTTGAATTACTTTAATTTATATTTATTTGTTTTTCTTTAAAATGTCGCATTTTCAACTAAACAGAGTATAATTTGTTAGAAAGTACTCACTCTCGCGGTTGCCACTTTCCTATTGGCCGGGAGGGGGAGGGGGAGGGGAGATTTATATTGTCCCCTGCCTTCTAAATTCTCCAAATTCAAAAGATGAGAGCCATCCTACCCAGTGGGAGTTTCGTTCGCAGGGTGGGGAGTACATGAATACACTCATATCACTAATTATTACCCGCTATTTTCCAAAAGACGCGATGCGTGGAGAAAAAAACCAGACCAAAAAAAATTGAACAATTTTAATAATATTAAAAACACATTGTATTGGAGAAATACGGCTAGTTTCAAGGTTGATGCGATAGCTTAGTGGTTAAAGCAGACCCCTAGATAGCGGAAGGTACCGCGTTCACATTCCATTCATGGCAATAGTTATTTTTCTATTGTTCTTTTTAAGCGCAATAAATTTAAGATTGTTAATAATATTTTGCTTTTAACCCTAGAAAGATAATCTACGTCTTTGCGACGTAAGCGAGACACATTTGTTTCTGTCTTTTTTTTAATTCGCAACAATAATTACGGAGACATACTTTTGTGTAACTTTCGGATTTCTTCTGATAAATGTGATTTAGTTTAAAAATGTTCTTATTTTGTAAGTATAACGACTAATTAGCATTTAAACTTTCGCAGTATATAAAAAAAAACGGTTTAGATATAAAATAAAACATTAATTTTCATTAAAATAGTTTAAAGTTGATTTGTAAGTCGGTTAAGTTTTGTAACTTTTTTTATTACAAAATATTTTTTATGATTATTTTGTTTTTATTTGAAGTCCAAATACCTGAACTAATTATTCAACTTCCTTTCAACTGTACAAGTACGATAATATGTCAAACATACATAAAAATAAATAAAACATTTTTAAACTTCAATACGTCTTGAAGACGTATCATTATCTTTAACTTAGTTCGAAATAAGATTATCTTTCTAAGGTTAAGTTTATTCAATAATATTATTATTTAATTTATTAAAAAAATCAACCCCGAAAAAAACAAAGTTTTTACTATGGTGCATACATTTGAACGACACGATCTAGTTGCCGTGAGTGCCATCAACAGAATGACATCGGCAAATAGACTCGATGTTATCGACAACGAGTCTATCTGGCAGGTTTCAGCTTGATCGGATGTCGGGAAGTGAGTTAATTTCCACTTCCAAGATTTGCATTCATTCATTTAAAAAAAATCTAAATTCAAATAAATGCATTTCAAAATTATAATACTCTTGTTTACATAAAAGAAAATTTAAAATTAAAATGGAGTTCTACAAATTAAACGGAATTGAATAGATAATAAATATATAGTGGGTACTAGAACAAGCAGTTGTGTCAAAAGTAGACCTCGCGTCCAAAAAATTATGTTTCTAATTTTCTCTTATTTCATCAATCAAAACAAAAAAGGCCTTTTTAAATCACAAAATTTGTACCTACATAATTATAAACCATATATTTATTGTATCAGTTTTATTTCAAATATGAGCTATGCAATTTGTCCAAAGAAACATTACTTTCTCATTGACAATCCTTGTTTCAAACTTTTGTCAGGCGGGCTAGTAAAAAATTGGTAGATCTTAGGTTTTACCAGTAAATCTTAGGATTTACCAACATTAAAAGTTGGTAAATCTTATACAGTAACATATATACCGAACTCCAAATAAACAATTCTACTTTATTGAATCTTAACTGAACGATTGAAACGACCACCATCTTGAAACGGAAAAGGAACGTACAAAAAAACTTTACTGACAGATGATAAAGCAGCACTTCGCTGTGGGCTGCCTCCGCAGCATCTATGTATTTAATATGAATTATTAATCGGGAAATTGCAGGTTCGATTCCTAGTGCAACTTTAAATACCAAGGGCAAAACGATACCAGTGCATATTTCTTCTGTGAAAATCACCAACCTTTATTATAAACGGATAACCTAACCTAACCAATAAATTACCAAGCCATTTTCAAACTTGGTTTCAAATATATTTCATAAAAATAATAAACACTGAATTGAAGGTATATATAAATGTGATGTAAATATATCAACTTAGAAATTGTTATTGTACCTAAGACATTATGACTACAGGTTCCAGAAATAAAAATGGATGTGATCATCTGATACGATAGACTTTCGATATTTGATAAAGTTTCATCAATTTCATCAGATAATAATAATTAGATAATTTGTAGAGCGCCGTTTTTGTGAAAAATCACCTCAAGGTTGTTGTACAATTTATTATGAATTCTTAGGCTCTATCTTACTTATTTTTTATAAGAACAACCCTCTTTTTATAACTTTTGAAAATTATTCCTATAAATTTATTTATTTTATCAGGTTCTTCATAAAACGGTTATGCACCAGAATATTATTGAGAAGATTACAAAATTTAAAAAAAAAGTGTATGGGGGCAGTTTCATTATCTTGTGACGTATGTCAGAAGATAGTTACTGATTTCTCTGTAGGTGACATTGAAGATGTCGATGCTCAATACAGATTCATTTAGCAGTTGAATTGCTCTGTTTTAAATGTAATATATCACTGAATAAAAAAATAATACTTAATTTAAACGAAATAAGACAAGAGGTTCTGGGTTCGAGTCTCAGTTGCGACCATTATCTTTTTCTATTTTTCTGTGTTTTGTTTTATTACATACTGTCGTTTAATTTATTAATGTTATCTTCTTCTTCAATGATCTATCTAATTTTATTATTTATAAATCTGCACCTTAAGGATAAACCACCTTAGTCCATAGCAATTGCTATACGTTAGTATTATATTTAGATACTGTTAGTATTACGTGTATGAGAAGATTAGTGGAAAAGATTATGTGAAAATTGATGTTACTTCGGGTACACTAGACATCCCACGATGCACCTCTATTGGCGTATCTCTTGAATTATAAAAACCTATTGAATACACAAGAAATTTATCCGGTACAGTTTACAAATATTTCAAAAAAAGTATCGTAAAAAATTCTAGTAAGCCGCTGTTTTTAACATCCAAAATATTTATTAAATTATTAAATAATCGCCAAAACGGAGTTGCCAGGAATAAAATATCGTATTACAGTTAACAAAAAGGCTATTATTTTTTGTACTTCCTCCCCCGGCCCCGGGCTGATGCGCGATGGCTCGTGAGGAAAGTGACAGGACGACGTATAATGCGACCATTAGAACCAAAATAGCCTTTGTCCAACTTCAATGAGCTTTTCAGTCGTGAAATTGAGATTTTTGTAATGGCGAACTTAATCTTTTTAGACTTGCGGAGGTATTTTCAATGTTTTGTTGGTATGAAAACATAACGGTTTTTAATATTTTTTCCACGATAAAGGTGCAATTCGATATTCAAAAGGCAAATGTAATACCATAATTTTCTTGTGCGTAGGTATGATTGTGACATTTTCAAAATTTGAACTAATAAGTATAAAGAATCCTTTCAAATCCGGATATGCGTTAGATGTGATTGACGGATATTAATAATTTTGTTGATTGAATACCTGGTACTGAAGTAAATATCTTGTTACATGAACAAATTATTTCCTTTAAGGGGATCCAATAGTCCAGGGAAAAATCAAAGTCGGAATTCACGCCCATTGTGGGAGGAGTTTAAAAATATTTGAGAGAAAGCTTTTGGAACGGTTGAAAAAGGTATTTGAGAATTTTTTTTACAGGTTGATTTCGTAAAGACATAAAAAAAACATTAACTCCTTTTTTACACATTGTTTATTGTAACAACAAGGAAATTTAAAATTAATTTCACGGAACCGAGTGACGTGGAGAGTCACACGTCTGTTCCCTGCTCCGGCCAGGGCGTTTCTGAATGGAAGTGGGGTGTGGCAAGCCAATAGTCCTTCGGTGAACGACATAAAGGTCACTTTGAAAATCCACATTCGTCGGCTGCCAGCCGTATTGTGAGATAACAACGCAAATATGCATATTTTATTTTATTTTGTGAATATCTGGCGTAAATATCAATTTTTTTGCGATTATCATAAAAAAAACTAAATTTTCTACAATAAGCAATAAAATCATATCCGAAAAGATGTTCATAAGTAGGAGAGTTTGCACTTGAAAGTGTTTTTTTAAAGACCTGTTACTTTATTTTTCTCTAGGCTTATTAAAAGACATAAAAAAATGACCGATATTTTTAAGGGCCAAGATATGTTCTACATGCATTATTTAATTGAAGCATCTATAATATTTCTAAGCGATCAAATTTTCAAAACAAAAACACATGATCTTGTGTGATTTTGCATTATTTACTATGGCTTCATCTTAATATCTACTTTGCAAATAATTTGTTCAAATGACAAGATATTTAACGCCTTCAGCATTTCCTTTAAATATTTATTTTTTCTCTTTACGACGTAGGTTCCAAACAACAACTGTCACCGAGACTGTGGACGGACCTCTTAGAAACATCGGTCGGCGTGATGTCATTCCCGCTTTCCGCGTGAACATACCATAAAATACACAAAATCTAAATCGCTGCAAAAAGTTTACACGTTACCATAAAAATATAATAAAAATACGGTTATTTTCGTAATTTCTTCCTTTTCCTTTTTTGCAAAATATAGTTTTACTAACCTGTATCCTGTCTTCGGGTAGGTCAGTCTTAAGGCTCAGCATTTCCCTGGCATACACGTCAGGATAGTGCGCGTCCTTGAAGGCTTTCTCCAGCTCGTCCAGCTGGTAGGAGGTGAAGATGGTCCGACTGCAGGAAGTTGGAGGAACAACGGTTGTTATACAAGTACTAACTAACTATTCATTTTGCTAAATTAAGTATTTATATAATTTTTATTTACATAACTACGCACACACACATGTTCACATCCCTAAAAATCTCAACTGTACTGAGAATTTACCATAAGTAAAAAATATTTTGATTTCTATTAAGATGTGCGGCCCTTTTCATAAAAAGTTAATTTTGGATTTGAGACCAAAATATTCAACCAAATGAAATATATTTTTTTAAATTAAAATTTTTAGCTCATAGTTGTTGATTTTATTTATATGTGTTTTAATTTATAAGGAATATATAGACCAAGAGAATTATTTTATTCATAACTTTAGAGGCAACTCAGTCAATTATTTGTGAGGTTGAGAAAAGGTTAAGACGGACGGAAAAAAAAAATGGAATGGTTAAGGTTGTTATTTGGAAAGGAATAAGGAAAGTTTCTCGGTAGACGGTGATTGACGTTAATGCAAAACTTCAAAGTTTATTATCTCGGTACGTCATTTCTATCAAATGCGTTTCTTGTAAAAATAACTTTTTACCGAAATATATGGTTATATTAACTTATTTTATTTTAGATGTAGGTACTCACCTATGCCGCCTTTTCTTCTTCTTTTTCTTGTTGAAACCGGAAATACCGTCTACAGTGAAGTCCTTGCTAGATTCTAACGGGGACATTCCTGGAAAAAACGGAAAATCACCTGTTAAGGTTTATGATTTGCACAAATATTAAAAAGGTACATGTTTATTTTAATATTTATAAAATTATTAAAGATGATGAGTGAATCAGCTGTCACCAAAATATGTTATATTTCCTAACTATGGGGCACAAATAAATCTAAGAATATCTGCATGTGAAACAACCAATCACTTTTTTTCCTGGAATTTCATTTCCATCATGATCAATAGGGCTTTGATATATATGTTAAATGGACAAAAATAAAGCAAGGCACCATATTTCTTGTTACGTATCATGAATTATAATTATTCAATGAGGAAAAAACATAACAAAATTAAGAAAGTTTTGATTTCGTTCGAAGGCGTGCGTGAGTAGCTTCCGATATGATTTTAGATTTTTACGGCCAGATGAATGTAGTGATTTATTTTTGGGATATTATGCCGTGTCACGCTACCTCCTTCTTTAGCCAACGTTTTGGATATCCTTACAGAAAATATTCATTAGTTCATCATCAGAGTAGATGTGTCACAAATCACTATGTTACGTAGGAACCTTTTCTTTTTTAATGTGAATATCGCACAAGAATCCAAAGTGCTCCCAATTTTTCTTTCAATTTGGGAGGCGGGAATGGGTACCGCCGCTCCGGCAACCTTTATTGGATAACCAACACTTCTGCCACAGGTCGCCCCAAGTGGTTCGCTACGTTTGGTGATTAAGCAGGGGTGCCCAGGATCACGGAGTGAGGTTTGTCTAGGTCTTGGAGGCGGATGACCAGGACACACTGAACCCCAAATTCCTACCCACCCCTTCAACCCTTTTCCTTCCCAGAACTCTCCTCCCCTTCCTTTTCTAAAAAAAAAACCCTTCACACAGCATCCCCAAAGATGATATATGCCCTGAGGGAAATTATTTTCCTATGCGGAGCTCATGTAAACAAAATAAAAATTATTTGAAGCCGGACTGTGGCATCCCCAATTGGTATATGTTGTGAGCCTTAAGGCGGTGAGGAGGGGAACGAGATGGGGAAATGGAAGATAAGTCTATTCATATCTGCTCAACAAACACGGCTAAAGCTATTTCAAGCAACGTTTCGATTCTGAATGATGGTCTAACATAATTTTAAACTACGCGGTTATTAAAAAAATTACAAATTACATGCAAGTTTTTTTTGTGATTTTAACGCTCGATTTATTAAAAGCTTCGATTTGCTTAATCAAGCAATGAGCCTATTAGACGTTCGAGAGATTCGGGGTCCCCTCCGACTGGGAGAAGCCGACGTCTAATCATATTTTCCCCTTTAAAAATCACCAAATCACGCGTAAATCGGGCTAAATCAAAACCCGAAAAAAGCCCAGACACAAAATTGCCCGTCTCCACGAGAGTCCACAAATACAGAAATACGCGACGCTATTCCGCCCGAGCCCGAGTTTCCAGATACGTCCATAAAGGGGACTCGTTTTTCAATAATAGTCGTGTGGGTAGGCACTATTTGCTGCAAAACTCATCCTATAATCGGTGGAAATAATGATAAAATTGAGAGTCGATTAATAGAATAAATGCATTGATAAGTACCAAAAACTATAAAATACTATTAAAAACTCTCCGACAGAAAATTTTGTCTGGAATTTCAATCTTCGTCATTTTGCTTAAGGCCCGGTAGTAAGCGCTCAAAAATAAAAAGAAGGGGGGATATGTAAATACGAATGTTAGAGGGAGCGCGCCAATATTAAAAACGATAATATTTGAGTGACAATTATGAAAATGTTTAATGAAACATTACTCGTTTAAAATAAAGCAAAATATCGTGAAAAATGTCTTAAATAGCATTTGAAGAAACACTGAATTTTTGCATACATAACTAGTAAAATAACAGAAAAAAACGTGTTTATAATAATTTTCGGAGCATTCTTTGCAATTTTTCTTATAAAGTGAATTTCATATAATTATCGTTTCAGCGTGGCAAATGCTTAGATGTTATCTTAAAAAATAACATTATTTTTTTTTTGAAACTTGAAAACTTAAAAGCGTTCAAGTGAAATTTGTTTTAAACCGATGGAAATTCGGAATGTCCGGTTTAATTTGCTTTGAAAATATTAATATTTAAACGTTAATATTTTAAAGGCATTTTAAAACAAGCGCGTTTTGTTCGTTCTATTAGTTTTTTTCAAATATTTCCAGGAAAGTGAAATGTCGTCTGAGTCGGAAAATAAATTAATAGCATCGATTAATTAATACAAAATATTGAAATTACGATTCTCATGCTTGTTTTACGTCGGGAATCGTTAGTGAATATGTGCACTTGCTGCATAATAAAGTGAAATTTTAAGTATTTTTTCAAATTAATATGGTAGGAATGTTCCTACTTTGTATTGTCTTTATTTTTTTTCGACGATTTCAATTATACTTTTAAAGTGAACTAAGTTCGGAAGATTTTTCAGTAGATACACATATACATAATACGACTTTAAAATTTGAGGTTTAGTACAAAACTGGGACCCAATTTTCTTAATTGCAATTTCTCCCTTTGAATGGCAGGAGACCATATTTGTCCCAGCTCACATGCGTCTCGTATAAATTGCTATAACTCCATCGAAACAGTGTTAAAAAGGCAAAACACCACGCTTTGTATTCTAAACTAAAAAATAACGACGTAAAAAGTAAAATGTACACCTTTATGAAACCAAAGTTTTGAATCGCATTTTGAAAAAATAATTGAAACTTTGAGAATTTTTTATCAATTATTCTTATATGAAAATACAAAAAATGAGGTCACAGTAACGTTTACAATACTTGTCTAATGAAATATAAATGTGTTTTTATTTTTTTTTCGTTATTAGTAATTTTTGTTAGAAAAAGCGTGAGGTGAGCCATTTTTAAAATTTGTTGATGTTTTTATTAAAAATTATATGTTTATTTTGAGTTATAAAATTTGAAATTTTATAACTCAAAGTTTGAAAGTTTGAGTTATAAAATTTATATTTCATCACCTTTCAAAAACAGTTTTTAGTTTTGGGATATGTTCAGAAATATTCCATTTATTTGCATTTTATTGTAAAGCGGAAATATTTTGACCATCTGAAAAATATGCCAAAATTCTGAAGGGTTAAAATCCTGCTGAAAATCCGAGCCTCGCAAAAGCGCCATGTTTGCCAGTAGCTACGAGTAGCTGGTAGGTACCTACGTAGCAAGGGAACTACCAGCTACCGCACACACTTCATCTGAATGGCGCCGGTGTATTCGGCGCGTATTGGTAGCTCGTAATACTAACCAATTTGGCGGAATTTCCGTCGAGGATAATTTTAAATTGCCAATTTTCTTGTGGTGCTCGTTTCCTCCGCTCCGTCGGAGAATCCAGATATACAAATGATGTTTGCGGCGAGTATCTACTCCGCGGGAAATCTCCATTTGGCCAAAAGCGACGCCATGTTTGTTTTCGCAGGTTATTTCAAATATTAGCGCTCGAAAGATTTGGTGGGAAAACGGAAAAATCCATAGACGAAACTATGAAAAGTACTTTATTGTAAAGCGAGTTTCACACAATTCAAGAAATTTCAACATATTTATTTTGCGGTTGCTTTTCTTATTGTATCGGGTAAAATATCTTTTTTGCAATAAAAAAAAAATCATGTATATAAAGTGGATGAATTTCAAATCATTTTCCCAAGAGATAAGAATCAATCTTCACTACATTACATCAAAACACTATTGAACTGTGAGGTCTCTCCTTTTTTTGTCTGGAGTCTTTAAGGCGCCGCTACCCGAATTTATACCGATTTCTTACCTTTGAACCCCTTACCCCTTAACCCTTACCTTTGAACTCCCTTACATTTGAAGTTTTTAAGCATTTCAAAAAAATATATGTTATTTTTGAAGATACTAGACGCGTTCCACACCGAAAAGCAAATTATATGAAATTCCCTCGATAGAAAAAAATCGCAAAGTATGCTCCGAAAATTATTAAAAACACGCCTATTTCTATTATTTTACAAGTTATAGTTGTGAAAAAATTCAAAATGCTTCTTTCAATGATATTTAAGACGCCTTTCACGAGATTTTCGCTCTATTTTAAACGAGTCATGTTTTATTAAACATTTTCACAATTTTCGCTTCAATTTTATCATTTAAAATATTAGCGCGCTCTGTTCAACATTTGTAATTACATATATCTCCATCTTCTTCTTTTTTAGCGGGGAAGTGGCGCCTTAAGGACGATTCAACATTTTTCAAGTCGGGACGTCATTTCTATCAATCCATGAATCTTTTAAATATCTCTTTAACTGTGAAAATACACTACGACTTACATTATTTTTTGTTTCGTGTTTTTTAATTGTTTGATAAATATTGTTGTTGAATTCTGTTAAATGCGGCTATAATTAAAAAAAGCCATTAAACAATCATTGAAGTGTTGTATTTTTAATGTTACTTACAGCTTAATTAATTAATTAAAACCAAATTGACCCACTTTATTGATAATATACAGAAAATGATTGACA
Source organism: Glyphotaelius pellucidus (assembly GCA_936435175.1). Lineage (NCBI taxonomy): Eukaryota > Metazoa > Arthropoda > Insecta > Trichoptera > Limnephilidae > Glyphotaelius > Glyphotaelius pellucidus. The sequence goes on from OW386548.1 coordinate 36,420,622, forward strand.
CCATACTTAGAATATATTTACATTGAAAGGCACTACAGCAAAACTGAAGTCATAGAATCAACATACAATTTATTTGTTTTTCGTTAAAATTACCCATAATGAACGCCATAGCATAAAATTCAATAATTTCAGGTAACTACTACGTACTCACAACAAATCATACGCGTAGTATTTTGTTATTTAGGTGTTTGTTTGTTGGCAAATTAGGGAATAAGGCGGGAAAGCCATGAAAATTTACTGCCATTTTCAATAGGAACCAACTTTAAAAAACAATACTATGGACCACAAAAGAGGAAAGTGCATTCCGAAAATGTTGAATAAATTAAAATTTGGCAATGCTCTTGCTAAAGCAATAATCCATACAGCGTGGATGAGAACTATATCAATGTACCTAAGATAGTAAAATGTTTCGATTTTTAAATACTACGTTTTACTGGTAGGTTTGTTAGTTATATTCCCCGCCACTGGATGGCTCTGTCAAATTGTTTTCGTACAAATATATATATGGAAATTGAAGATAGCTTTCTGTGTTGCCATCATCCGTAGTATTCGCGAGTTCCGCCCACTCACTCGCTAATTTGAATTTGGAGATGCCTATTATAGGATTACAAAGGGAATTGGGTGCCTGCGTAGATTTCCAAGTAATTATTAGGTAGTTGGTTAGGTACTGTCAATAAATAAATAAATCAAAGCGGATTGGAGACTGGAGGCAATTTAAAGTTTATTTTCAAATTTCGACACAATATTTTCGTGCCAATTTGTTGGACTCTTGTTTAATATCAATGAGTCGATTGTTTTGCGTATTATTAAATTTAATCAACATTTTTTGGTTGACGACAAATTTTGTAGTATTTTTTTAATGAAAATTTGAAATAAACACTTAGTTAATTAAGTGGGTACCTTCATAAGTTAACCCGACAGTTGATCCCCCGACAGATTTTTTTTTACATTAGCTCAACACAGGAGGCTCTGAGGAAAAATAATTCCCCTCAGCCTGTGTCATCTTTGGGGATGCCGTGTGGAAGGTATTTTTAGGAAAGGAAGGAGAGGAAGTTCTGGGAAGGAAAAGTGTGTGACGGCGGGTAGGAATCTGGGGGTAGGAGTGTCCAGGAGTGACTGACGCATGAATCCATTATTTTCACTGCGGTGAAAGGCAATGTTCCGAGAGAGTACGGCTGGAGAAGTCAAAAGGACTCCCTCGACCTCTCTCTCCCGATCCGGCCTACCGTGCAGCCAAAATCCGCCGCCAAAACCCGTGTAAATCTCACCCCGTGAACCCGGGTACCCCTACCCGGGTACCAAACGTAGTGAACCACTTAGGAATACCGGGGTGGCGGTACCCTTACCCGCCTCCCAAATTGGTCCCCCGAAAGTACAACACTTGTAAAATCATAATTTTTTGTGTATTATTTACCAATTTGAAACCTAAAATCCTTTTCAAAAGTACCTACCCTTAATAACAAGTTGGTATGTATAACAAAAGTACCTACCCTTAATAACAAGTTGGTATGTATAACAAAAGTACCTACCCTTAATAACAAGTTGGTATGTATAACAAAAGTACCTACCCTTAATAACAAGTTGGTATGTATAACAAATGAATTTATAAACGGTGTCGATTTTTTTTTACTTATTCGCTGGTATACACACTGGTGACCGGCCAACTCAGGATGAAACCAACTCAGAACCATTTCAGAAGTAAGAGTGATGAAAAAAATTGGTTAAAAGGGTTACGTTAGGTTAGGGTTATGGGCTATTTTAAAATTATTTTTCCATAGCTTTTAATGACTTTTCAAAGAGGTGTTTTGAGATTAAAAATAAGCAAATTACATATCCGTTATGCCAATCATCTATTGACAAGATTCGGTAATATAATCAGGGAATCGGTATTATAATAAATATGAATGTGAATGTAGCAAAGAAAGTATTCTATGACACAGGATAGAAAGATAGGACAGAACGGTGATTGAGGTTTGGTTTAAATTAGTTAGGTTAGGTTAGGTTGGGAAATTTAACAATAATAAAGAATTTGATGATAAAACATACCTGATTCGTCCAGATATCTGGACTGTTGTTTCAGGAGGGGGAGCAGAGGGGGGCCGTAGTATCTTCCGTCTCCTGCACACGAATAAGTTCACACGATTTAAATATAGAACAATTTTTACACCATTTTCAACAGAAAAAAGTGGGATTACATTGGGAAACATTGTAAAACAAATTTGGCAACCTTTTTCACAGAAAATAAAATAATGTAAAATAAAAGTATAGTACAAGTAAACTGAGGTAGGTACCTAGCTAAAAAAATATTTGTGATACCCCTACCCATGCACAACAAGGTTCGTCTTATTAAATATGTCATTTTCTTAGTACATATTTACATGAGTTCCAAATATTTATCTGTATCATCTTTAAGGATGCTGTGTGGAGGGTCTTTTTAAGGAAAGGACGGAGAGGGAAGTTCTCTGCAGTATGAAGGGTGGGTAGGAAGTTGGAAATCAGTGCGTCAGGAGTGACGGACATATGAAACATCCTTCCTATAGCGGTGTGAGGCGTTGGATCGAGAGAGTTCAGCTAGAGAGATCAAAAGATCTCTCTCAATTGTCCCCTCTCGATTGGGTCCGCCACGCAGCTGGTAGGCAGACGCATACGCCGCCAAGACCTTGACAAACCTCACCCCATGAACCCCGGCACACTTGCTAAGTCACCAAACGTAGTGAAACTGGGGCGGCCTATAGTGGTAAATATTATATCCAATTTATTGGAATAACTTTTGAAGATTTTCCGAGTGCATATCAATGAATAATTTAATCATCGAAGAAGATAATAGAAATAAATCCAAACAAAACGTGACACAGAAAAATACATAAAATTAAAGGGTAACGGTCGCAAGCGGGGATCGAATCCAGGACCTTTTTCTTTCCGGGACAATATTGTAACCAGTGATCTGGTGAGAGACTTGGTTCGATCCATATTCGAATATCGTCAATAGAAACACACACATCTATTTTTAATTTCTACAATCTGCATATATTCAGTTTACATTCATCCTTCTCTTGCCTGTCCCATGTCTCACTGCCATACATCGGGGATGGCTTAAAAATCCACTATAGTACTGGCACACATATTCATAAATAAGCACGCTTGCGAGCATGCTTATTTTTATTCTTCAACTGTGCATATTTGCTCATAAATGAGCATGTGTGTTTTAAGCATACGCGTGAATGAGCGTGCTCAAAGCAAACAATTGAACAACAACGCTCTCGGCCAAATAATTTGGAGAAAGTACTATAATTTTGTTTTCTTTCGCAGCAATTTTTCAAAAAATCTCTGTTTTTAAAGCCTGTACGAAAAAAAAATCTAAAAATGGCGTGATAATAAAAAAAATATATTTCAATAGAATTTTGTTTCATTTAGGAACTTTTGGAGATTTTGAACATCCATTGTGGGTATTGTAATAATTCTTTATTCCAAAGATATTCGTGATTCCGATATTTTTTTTTAAAATTTTTATGTGTATTTAAAGAGAAAGAAAAAATAATACAATGTAAAATGAAATAAAATAAAACAGAGAAAGAGAAAAGTCCCAATAAACTATTTATGATTAGTTTGTCAGTGGACGCTATTAACTTTGAAAATAAAAAAATAAAACTTACCTATATAACTTAGTTTATTTTATTTTATTTATTTATTTGAGACACAAACAGGATATTTACAGAGCATCATTTTGGTTAATGTATAACAAATTAAGATACAAATATAAATATCTCTAGACTAATGTGTCTACAGTAATAACATTAGCGTATTCACATGAAAAACAATGTAAGTATTTTTTTACATAATTTAGAAACTTAAATAGAAAATTTGAAATACATTTAAGAGAAATACGTGCATGCATATACATATATGTATATGCATGCACGTATTTACGTTTTACGTACATGTACATATAAATTTACAGATACATATTATAAAATAATGAATCACGGAATCATGAATCGTGAAAATCAAAGTTTTTTCATCTCCTCAGCGGGCCATTTTCGATATTTTTTACAAAGAATGCACACGCACAGCTGCCGCGAACTGAAATTGAATCCAAGTGAGCATGTTCATAAGCAAGCTTGTTCAGACATGCTTAAAATCCGGTAGCATACTCAATACTGTGTCACTTACACACATGCCACTGAGTAGCATATGCTCATTAGTAGCATGCTACCATGCTACTAACGAGCACGTATGTCCGTACCATTACGGACTACTAGCTCATTTAGTTGTATTCAAATCCAAAGAATTCTTTTTTTTTTTTCTAATTGCTTTATTGAGATTCGGCATTACGGTCCAATTGGAAAGCTGTGAAAAACCAATACAGCTGTAAAGCAAAATAATTAAATAAATAAAACAGCAAAGTATAAAGTATACGAACCTTTTAAAATGTCTAAATAAAATGTTTTCGGTCGTACAGTCGCATTAACTCTTTTGGTGAGGTGTTCTGTTTGGCAGGTACTTACTTCAGAATGCTCAGATACCAAAACAACCAATTTATACCCAAACTAACTGCACGATATAATTTATTAACCGACCTAATGTTTCCAAATTAAATGTCCAAATAGTCTCTCACACCCTAATCCAGCGGTTCTCAAACTCTTATTAACACTGGTATGTTTTAAGGTTTTCACGGCCAAAAAGTATTTTTGTTATTGTTTTTGCTCATCCTCACCTGCCCTGATGATGGACACTGTAACGCTGTCCGAAACGTTGGCTAAAGAAGGAGGTAGCGAAACACGGCATAACACCCCAAAAAATTGTTTTTGACAAAAAATAAATCTTATTAACACTATTTACGTTTTCAAAAATAGATAATGGAAAAAAAATATATATATATATATATTAGTTCGCAATTTGGGAGGCGGGTGTGGGTACCGCCGCCCCGGTAACTATTTATTTGATAACCAATACCTCTGCCGTAGGTCTCCCTAAGTGGTTGGCTACGTTTGGTGGCTTAAAAGGGGTGCACGGGTTCATGGGGTGAGGTATGTGGAAGACCTAGATACACTGAACCCTAAATTCCTACCCATATCTCTCACTTTCTTTCTTCCCAGACTTTCCTCTCCTTCCTTAACTTAAAAAGATGTCCGCACAGCAACCCCAAGAATGACATAAGCCCTGAGGGAAATTATTTTTCTCAGGGCCTCCTGTGTGCCTGCCTTCGAAATATGATTGTTAATTATTTTTTTTCAAATCGTCGTAAATATTGAGAATCTCTTCAAAATTCTACAACATCCCTCGGGGTTGCTACCCTTTGTGAATTCTCGGGGTTAATCGAAATGTAACTTTTTCACATATTACTAGGATTACTGTTCCAGTATTGCTGATTGCTAGTTTCGGTACTGGTCTTATGAAGGGTTGGAAATTTATTGCTAAGTACCGACTGAATTTGGGGGTAGCATGGACTTAAGGGTTGGGATGTTTACAAGTGGGGTGTGGGCGGGTAGATGGGTAGAAATGGCTACTACCTCACCCCTAACTTAGGCCAGAGAGATTATGCTTGTGAAAAACCCACAGCGATTAATATAATGGATTCAATTGATTAAAAATGGCCTTAAGTTTGTCACTTAAGAATTGGGAAAAAGCTCCAAATTTTGATGGTATTGGCCAAACATACAGTTGGTCAAATAAGAGTAGAAAACATGGAGGGCGCCACTACTGTTCAAATGGCAATATTAAACATATAACTCATGGTGTTAATGTAAAGTTGTGTAAGGGGCCATCCATAAATTACGTCACACCTCAAGGGGGGGGGAGTAGAGAAGTGTGACAAGGGGTATGGGGGGGGTCAAAAAATCGTGAAATTCTAGGGGGGAGGGGTCTCACAATTGTGACAGGGGGGGGGGGGGTCAAAAAGTCAAGAAATACGTGTGACGTAATTTATGGATGGCCCCTAACCTACATTTTTATAAAAAATTAAAAAGGCATAAAAGTGGGAAAAATATTTTTTCATTGCTATATAGATACCCACTGATCTCGAAATTAGAATTGAATATAGGTATATTATACCTTTGCAATTTTGTGTTAACATAATGAAGAATAACGATATTGTAATAAAATATAAAACATAGTATAGAAATTGCTCACATTTATTTAATACTAGTTTATGTAGGTATCCAGCGCTGCCCGGGCTTTTAAAAGCAGTGTAACTAAACTCACCATTAGTGATTCTTCCTTTCTATCTACTGTTAAATTCGAATTTATGTTAAATTAAATGAAAGCAAATCACTTCGTAAAATACCATTTAATCAAATTTATGTCTTTAAGTAGGTAAACAGTGTTTTTTTGTTCTTTTTTATTTTCTTTAAGAATAATTTTTTTTTATGTTTGTTTACTGTTTTCTATACATTCAGTGTCACTGCACTTTAAAATAATATTTGACAGTTAAATTGGTGTTGCCAGTCTACAAATTTTGTAGTTCCATTTTTTATATTTTCTACTCTTATTTGACAAACTATATATTTGTTCGATTATTTTTTTTTTGTTGAATGATTCTGACATCACAAGCTTAAGATTCAGATGAAAACGTAGCATTAAATATTCGGGAATGATTTTATTCGGAGATGTCATTTCTTCGGTGACCGGACAACTCGGAATGAAACTAACTCAGAACCATTTCAGATAAGTCATTTAGAGTGTTAAATAAATATAAATAAAAAAAATGGTTAAGTAAGTTACGTTAGGTTAGGGTTAACTGATAATTTTAAATTATATTTTTCATAGCCTTTAATGACTTTTCAAGGAGGTGTTGAGTTGACATTTTTCTCAGTTGGCATGGAACCCATCTCTACAGCCTTCAGTACACGTTCATCCTTCCACTGTCAGTCCCATACTTCACTGCATTATCAGGGTTGGTATCAACATTTTAATAACCACTTCAACTAATAGAACATCAAGTGAATAATTTCAATTAATTCCCCCGAACTGTTTGCACCAACACTGCACATCTGCTAGTTCGGTGATCATCATGTTATCATGCTACAGTCAGTCAGACAGTGAGACAGGGAGGAGGCAGAGAGGTTGGATGGTCCCAGTGGGACGTTTGTCTCTCCCCGAGGGTAGGAGTGTTTGCGAGCAACATCGCAACAACCCTCTATTTAAAGCGTAGTCTAATCGGCTACGGTCTAATCCAATCCAATGGGATGATGATATCAGGTTTTGTATATCTATTAATACTTATTTTGAGATTTAATTGGTAGTTTTTTTTATATTAGCTCCACACCGGACGCACCAAGAAAAATAATTTTGTGTGCGGGCCACTTAAGGCAAGGAAGAAGAAGAAGTTCTGGGAAAGAAAAGGGTATGAGGGGTGGGTAGGAATCTAGAGGTCAGTGTGTCTAGGAGTGACGGACGTATAAATCCATCCCTCCAACTGCGATGCAAGACGATGGGTCGAGGGATTCTGGCCGGAGAGGTCAAAAGACCTCCTCAACAAGCATCCCTCGATCCGGCCCGTCAGGACCTTGACAAATCTCACCCCTTGAACCCGGGCCCCCCTGCTATGTTACCAAATCTAGCAAATCACGTGATGTATGCGAATCACGTGATGTATGTTGGCTATCGAATAAATGATTTCCGGGGCTGCGGTACCCATACCCGCCCCTCAAAATACCTTGTGTGGACCTTATATTTAAAAAAAATCGAGTGCATTTCACACGCGGTTGAAGTGAAACTTTCGCCCACATATTCTCTAGCAATAGGAGCCTGGAAAAGTGAGGTCACAATCAAAGCGGCCAATGAGCGCATTTTGACGCTCCGTAGAGACTGCAAAGCGTCATTTCCGTTTCATATCTCAACCAATAAGAGCCTTGAAAAGTGAGGTCATAATCAGAGCGGCCAATAAGCGCAATTTGACGCTCCGTAAGTACTGCGATGCGTCATTTCCGTTTCAAATCCCAACGGGGCTAAAGAAGTTTCACTTAAAAAAAATTGATAAAATAAAATTAAGTTATGAAATTTTTGCAAGAAACATTTCAATTTTTAACGCCGGACTTTCAACAGGCGGCTACGAGAGACGAAAGTCATTTTAACGTAAGTTTATAAAAATTCCAAATTCCCAAATTTAAAAATGAGTAATTTTAGGTAAAAATAATTTGAGACTCCAACCTCTGGTTCTGGCACACAAGATCACCCAGTTCTGCCACAGAGACCACACAGACCTTGCAGAACCGTAAATATTAACTTACGTATTATTACAATAATATATTTTCATCTTACTCTCTCTTAGGGTGGGTTGTTTCAAAAAATTTGACGAATTCGTCAAATATTTGACGTTAATTTTCACGTTCTGTGTAAGTTCTATTCAAGTTCTGTGATGATTTCAGTTTTGTGAAGTAGCTGGCCTATGATGATAAAAAAACAGAACTCGAAAAGAACTTACACAGAACCTGAAAATCAACTTCAAATATTTGATGAACTCATCAAATTTTTTGAAACAACCCGTCCTAAGTTTCCCATAATTCATAACCTCAACTCGAATTCCCTATTGTTTTAAGAAATAATTTAAAAGTCTAACGGGGTACTTTGTTTGCTATTAAATGGATGCTGACGTCTCAATAGCGTCTGTTCCTCCTGCCACCCCACCCACAACCCCCCCCCCCCTACCAGAGAAACCACCCTCGAGTTTATTTCCTTTTCTAAAATTCTGATATTTTCTTGAAGGGAAGAAAACTCACCGTAGCGAGTGGAAGCGTATCCTAGAGACGGAAACCCCCGCCCCTCGGCCTCTGGCTGAAAAGAAAACAAAAAGGCGAAAGGAGGGCAGCGTCCTCCATTTTTTAATACCCTAAATAGGGGCAGATGTCGGGGAATATAAAGACGTCAATGGTATCAGTTTTTCTTAAATGAAAAAAGAAGAAAAAAACCTATTTTTGTGCGCAAACCGCGAGCGGAATCTGTTATCTGTATACCACAAGCTTCTTCAATTTCTTAAGGGATAATTGATATTACAGGGGAGAGTTTTAGTATATCTTTACTACAGCAAATGATCCCACTTTTTACTTAGTTGAAATGGTTTCCAATGAGGGTGAATTGGTTGAGCAGATTACTGAAAATGCAATTTAATGAGAAACAGAGGTTTTCTATCGTTTTCCCCCATCTCTATTCAGTTACACAAAGAAGCAATGCGTAGGTAATCGATTTACTCGTCATTAAAAGTTTATGTTGGAAAAAGTGCACATTCATCGAATTTCCCTTTTAAAAGATACTTTTATCCAGTTCACAAATACATAGTAGATACCATAAATACATGATTTTTCTTCTAGTTGTAATGGATTAATGTGGGCCCCAAAAATTATATCATTTGGTTTTAATTTGAAGAACTCCCTTCATCAGAAATAAGATTTTTTTATGAAGAAAGAAGCATTCCCCAGTAATGGATAACCTGACAATATTTGAAATTCTTCTACTTTCACCACAGCAAAACGATGCTTGTGTTGTGATGGACGACTTAGCCAGCCGAGGAATTGAGCACAACGCCTGAGTGGGACCCAAACGCGATGCCAACTCAGCCTCTGAACTGTCTGTAGGTAATAATAATTATTGAGTACTGCTGGATTAATCTTGTTTGCCTTATTTCAAGTGACAGCCATTCCTTACTTTTTTTCTTTCCTTTTCATATTCGATGATATTATTATTCCATCTATAAAACAATCAACTTATAAAAACGTTCTGCTGCGTAATTATAATAACGCGTGACAGCTGTTTCACCTTTTGAAGTTGAATTATCAAATTATTTGATAATTTCTGAAGGCATTAAATATCGCGTATCTGTAATGAGCGGTGTAAGACAACGATTCAGATTTGAAACGTCGCTTGGAATGGCTTTAGCCGTATTTAGTGACCAGAGAACAAGAGTCAGGTACTTCCTCACCTCCTTCTCTTTCCCACTGCCTTCAGCCTAACATTATACCCCAATTGGTGATGCCACAGTCTCACTGATTATACTTCCGTCTCCTTCTTGTCTCTAACGATAACATTTTCATTTAAAAATTGTCTATTAAAAGTATTACTAATCATCCATCAATCTTTATTATTTACTAAACCAAAGACCTAGATGTCCCCCTCTGACCCCCCCCCCCCCCCAACTATACGAAAGAAGAAGAAGACTAAACCAAAACCACAATAAACAATACGTCGGTAATTAATTACAAAAACTTTTGAAATGCATAAGTTTTATATTTGAGCCCTTGCCCGGAAAAACGTTGTATCCAACAAGATTTTTGTTCAGAAAAAAATAGAAAAAACGATACCGGTTGTGTTTCATAATATTAATGCTCAAAAAACAATTAATATATATTCCACATGCCTGTTTCAACGGTTAAAAAACAGGCTTAATAATATTTTTCTCGACAAATTCTACTTTCCTGCATCCATCAGCTTCTTGATTTTGAAGTCTTTCTTGAAGCCATAAGATATTCGTTTTTACCTTTATTTCCATGAATTAAACCATGCTCCGTAATTTAGATAAACAACATTATACAATATACTTCCACAAAAGAACCTTTAAAATGCTGCCACTTGCCTTATATTTTTTTCACTACCATAATCCCTACTTGAAAGGATGCATAATAATATGCCCAACATTGTTCCATCACTAACTCAATATTGATAGTTTTGTTGGATACAACATTATTCCACCAGGAACTCAACATTGGGATACAACATTATTCCGGGCAAGGGCTCATTTGTGTTTAATTGTTAACGAATAGCAAATATTGTAATTAAAAAAAAAAAAAAAAACCAATTCATTAGTATTATAGAACAGTTAGATTTGACATCGAAGTAAATTCTGTTTTAAGGTTTGTAAGGGGTATTTTCTACCATATGAGGCGTGTGTGAGGAGTGAGGGGGGCTGAAGGGGGTAGCCGACTCCCTCCCCATGAAAGGGGTTGGAACAGAATGTGTGGAAGGCAATATTAGCACGTTACACGGCAAATATTTCACTTAATTGAAATTGGTGCAATTAAACACTGTCTGTGGAACTGTGGACCTGCTTGAATTCTTTTTCTGTGGAATGGGAGAACTTTTAAATACTTGTTTTGTTTTTCATTATTTCAAAACAATACTCCAAGTGACAATGTAATAATTGTTTTAATGTAATTATAGAGTTTTTTATTTGAGTTACCCTGCAATTTGTAATTGTAATATCTCTTATATCCTCTCCAAAGAGATTCGTCAGTTATAAGAACTGGGATCAGTATTCTCCAGTACTACGGAATGTTTATTGAAAGACTTGGATTCTTTGAATCACAGCGACTGTATATTGACGTAACGCAGTTTACAAATATATTTCCGAGGACTAACGTCATTTCTAACTGAAAACTAGATTTTGTCTGCCGAGCTCTAGAATTATTATGACTCTCCCAACTACCTTCAGCACATCTCGGAGATGAGACTACGTGACCCGAAGTGCCCATAGACAACTAAAGTGATGTTTAAACTAATCATAGACAAATTATGATACATTATAATAATGGTCGAAAATAAACCTACCACTAAACTAAAGGTTATTATTTTTAAAAAAAATTGTGAACACCGCACATGAGTCCGAATTGCTCTCAACCGTCTGCAGTCAGTGAGATGGCATCCCCACCTGGATATTCAAATCTAGTAATCAAACACGGCTAAAGCCTTTTCAAGCAACTTTTCAATTTTGAATGGTGGTGATACACCAGGGTGATAATGAGAGAATCTTCCACTCTGTAACGTGCCGTAAATATTCTATATATTATTTTAAATGAGTGAATTGTGAAATAACACAAATTAATCAAATAAATTTACTTGCGCACTCCGGGATTTGAACCCGCAACCTCTGCTTTGGGGCCATCCATAAATTACATCACACGAATTTCATGATTTTTCTGACCCCCCCCCCCCCCCCCCGTCCCTGTCACACATCGTCACATTGGTGAGACCCCCTCCCCCCTAGTGTGACGTCACAAATTTTGCAATTTTATATCTAAAAAGGTACATAGTTCAAAATTTTATTTTTTGAGTTTTGCGTTTTAATAATTTAGATTTTTACATGTGACGTTACAGAGCTCATAATCCCCCAATACCCCTTGTCACACAATGTCACATTTCTCTACACCCCCCCCCCCCCCCTCCACCCCACCCCCTTAAGGTGTGACGTAATTTATGGATAGCCCCTTTGCTTGTTGAGAGCTTTTTTAATTTATTTAATATTTTTAATTAAACGATAATTCAAATAATGTTAATATCGTCATAATATATTTTATAAAATAAAAAAAAACTGGTACCTAGTTCTGTGAAAGTCGACTTCGCACCAAAGGAATTATTTTGATATTTTATGAATTATTTGGGCAGTTCCTTTGGTGTCCCAAATAATGCACTCAGAAATTTTATCATGCTTGTCGGTATATTATCATCCATGCTGGGATCGATCACCAGATGATTAGGCAGACATCTCGGAAAAATCGAAATTTGTGTTGAGTATGCAGTTATATGTGTATACTCTATCTGGTACAATACTCACTTTACTCATAAACACCATCAAATAATGCAGAAAAACTTTAGTGAAATAAACAAAAAACTATGAGAATCAATTTTTATTAAAACAACTCTCTTTTTATAACTTTTAAAGGTTATTCCCATCAATGTAATGTATCATTAAAGAAGAAGATAACACTGATAATCCAAACTAAAATATGAAAGAGAACAAGACGCAGAAAAATAAAAAGATAACTGTCGCAAATGGGACAAAAAATTATGTTTTCTGTGTTACTAGAAGCAAATTTAATGTTATTTTATAGCTTATTTAATATGTAAAACAAAGATTTATGGCGAGCATCCGAATATTGCTTTCCCCATTATTTCAAAACCTAGTATTTGAAGATATCTGACTAATCAACTGAACGATAGATATACGGAGGAACACAAGGGTAATTTGATCGAGCATAACGGAAAACTTTAAGATTATTATATCCTAACAATTTAAATTTTGTTCTATAATTTTATAATTTACATTATTTAATGATTAGTTACATAAAAAAAAATTAAAAACTTTGTCTTGAACTATTTACTTTAAACTGCGGGTCTTAATTCTGCTATGAATGTTTAGTCTTTAATTAACATTTGCATGCAAATGATTTATTTGACTAATGAACTTTTACGTTAGGGGTTGGTCTAATTTATGCTCTGCGACGTTTCAACGAGCCAGGGACCTCCTCCATACACACACACACACATACTCAAACAATTAAAATGATAGTTATTCGATCTTCGGTAGCCTTGTGTAAGGGTCAAAATCGCTCGAATTTATATTCTTTGAGTAGTCATAGAAACAAAGGTTTTTCGCGCTCATCGAAAATCTTACCAAAAATTAAAAGGTCGTAAGTGAAAACCCGTTAAAAGGAAATTTGCACACTAACAAGTTTCGTAAATCGCACATATCGAGTTCAATAATTTTTTATTTGTGTTGCGAGCAAGAATTGAATTATTGGTAGATTTTAAAATCTAGATTTCAGTAAAGTAGTTGCTTAGATTTTGAAATGATTATAAATTGAAACGTGATAGGCTTTTTTGCAGAGAAATTTGAAAAGAGAATTTGATATTGGGTATGTTACATAGAAGTGATTACCGCACTCCTGCAATTAATTGCCGAATGTCAAAATATGCCAACATGTCAAAATATTATGTCATTTTTTAAGAACTACCAACTAGGTCTTCGGCCTAGACAAAACATTTAATTAAATACCTAACATTTCGTCGATTCGTTCGGCAAATTATCACGACTGACTAGAATAGGCGTGTATTTATGGGTACCAACTCCAATTCGATCAAGAGAAAATGAATGTTGCGTTTGACGCAAGCAAATTAGGGCTTTATTTCAATGACATTTAGGGGCAGTTTTTCCGGAACAGCTTTTTCCAGTTTGATGTTTTCAAGTTTGATGTGGTCGTAATTAGGCGGGAAATACGGTTTCAATGGCGGAGTGCAGAACTTAATTTTTGAAATTCGAAAGCTTTAATTTTTTTTTAATTATTTATTTATAGTTAGCAGTTGTCAAGAGGTTCTTTTTAACAATCTACTTTATATTTTTAATATTAGAACCTATACATGTATGTTTATGTAGCATTATTGTTTTGTGTCATGGACACAGGATAAAGAAATAACGGTAAAAATAAGTGATTTGAAAATAGAATATATAAAAAACGTTTATGACTTAGGTACGACAACAATATGTTGTTTCATTTAAAAAAAAAATAGACCTATTCCACTGGAGCGATTATTGTCGAAAAATGGACCACTTTTATTTTTGAGCGATTGATAGCGGTCCAAAATTGGACCACATTTTCCTACCTTCGTAAAACATTTATTGTAATTATTTAAAACATATCCATGGCCAGCCATTTATTTTAAAACGAAGCTATTAAAATGTTTTATCTATTATGACCAGAGATGTCGCAAATCTAAACTTCGTAGACTATTTTAGAATGATGTTAAAAATAAATTTTACAAATATTTTTTTCACGCAGAATTTCTGATCAGCTGTTTACGGTTAAAATTAGATCCTTTTTCCATAGATATGCACCTTTCATTATCAAGTATACCACAAACACACAAAAATCAAAAAATATTATATGTTGACTCGAATAAGTACCTATCAAGGAGTTTCAAATAAACAAATACGCTTGATTCGCACGTAAGCTTTACGATTTTTTTTAAATGGTAAAATACAGGTTTATTCGTTGGTTATATAGCACTATAATGTTTTTATGTTAAATGTTACGTCTCTGTTAAAATTTCAAGTTAAGATTTTTTTAATGTTGGCGAAAAATTTAAAAAATCATCTTCTGGAATCTCGACCAATCGAGGCAAATATATTTATTTCGAGTGGTCGCTCCAGTGATTATATAAAAGTAAAATCGGTCAAGCGTGACGGTCATGTTATTTCATAACTGATCATTCTTGATTATAAACTTTCTTGATTATAAACTGAAATGGGCTGAGAGTCAGCGCTTAACGGGAACAGTATAAATATTAAAAAATGTTAAGGGCGCTAATCAAATTTAAATGTGGCTAAAACATCCCGTTAACTGTTGCTCGAACTTCCTCACGAAAAAATATTTGTTTTAGGTAACAAATTTGGTAACAACAAAACAATCCCAGGCATGTGCCTGGTCGCGTATTTGCAAAATTAAAAATATCTGTAATAAACTGTGGTACTGAATAAATAAAGAAAAAAATTATTATGTTAAATGAAACAACTAAATTCCATGGTATGTTTTAAGGTTTTCACGGCCAAAAAGTATTTTTGTTATTGTTTTTGGGGTGTTATGCCGTGTTTCGCTACCTCCTTCTTTAGCCAACGTTTCGGACAGCGTTACAGTGTCCATCATCAGGGCAGATGAGTGCCCATCTTTACAGTGTCATCAGTTACACGTTACAGTGTCCATCATCAGGGCAGATGGACACTCATCTGCCCTGATGATGGACACTGTAACGCTGTCCGAAAAGTTGGCTAAAGAAGGAGGTAGCAAAACACGGCATAACACCCCAAAAACAATAACAAAAAAAACTAAATTCCATAGTTACTATTGCGTATTTCTCTCGTGGGAGATTGCACTGTAAAAATTATTTGTACGTAAGTAATGTTTGGTGACCCGACAGTATTCATTCACAGGGTTCATGGGGTAAGGTTTGTCCAGGTCTTGGCGGCGGATGCGTCTGCTCACCTTCTGCGTAGCGGGCCGGATCGAGAGAGATTGGTTGAGGGAGGTCTTTTGACCATTCCAGCCGGACTCTCTCGACTCATCGCCTTGCACCGCTGTTGGAGGGATGGCTTCATGGGAGTCCGTCACTACTCACCCCATACGTTTTTCCTTCCCAGAACTTCTTATTCTTCCCTTCCTCAAAAAGACTCTCCACACAGCATCCCCTCAGATTTTCCTCCGGGCCTCCTGTGTGGAGTTAATGTAAAAGTAGAAAAATCAGAAAAAGATACGGTCACATTTAGGACTTGAACCCAGGACCTTCGTCTTGTCGGGGCGCTGCTTTACCAACTATGTTAATGTGTTCATATCCGATTCGGTCATCATCACACTTCGACCAAGAACTACCAAGATTATCCATATTGATTGCAAGATTCAAACCCGAACTAAATACTATCTAGATAGTGTCTTAGATAAATATCATTTTAATTTTTAATTTGCAACATGTGTTGATTTTTCTGCAAATCTAGGATGAATATTTGATGATGAAGGATGAAAAAGAAAATGTTTTATACGTTTCTTTTCAGCGATACATCCTCTCTGCACACCCTTTGGGAACACTTGGTTAGTTTTATTTTATGTAAACAGATATACCGCATTTTCCCTAAACCGACTGCATACTAATAAATGTAGGTATATACATAAGTGCGTCCAGGGGCCAACTGTTGGGAGATCAACTGTTGTGGAATCGGAATATTCGCATCTAATTGGTTACCAGATTGATTGCGACACGAAAAGATTTCAATCAAAAAACAAAACAAACACACTGTAATTTTTGAGGTCCAAGGTTGAAGTTAGCACTTACCCAACTCAAGATCAACTTCCTCCATCAGCGGAGCAGCGTTCACGAGATTGGGAAGTGAACCCAAAGAGCTAGGACAAAAGCTCCATTCAACCTGGGCGCGATATTACTAAACAAACAAAACCATGTCGGGTAAATAAGTTCATTATTGTTGTAGGATTCAAAATCAGGACCTCTAAGGAGCGAGGGCATTATGCAGGACGAGAGACGAGAGCTGAAAGGAAAGGCACAAAGGAAGTCGTGTCACTTGTCTGGTGCTTTGTAGAAAGGTGTGAAATGTTCGCACGTTAAGAGAATAAAGGATTTGGGAGTGGATTGGTGCAGATCCGAATTCAATATCTCATTAAATCAAATGATTACGGATGCACTGAATTATAATATCTATGGGTAAAAGGGCATTGTTACCATGAGTTATTTTTAAATGCCACTTAATAAAGAAATTGTTTCTCCCTGCGTGTCCTTTCCCAGTCGTCCCCTTCCCCTCACGCGTTCCTCCTACAACTTCCTTGCCTTCTCTCTCCCCTCTTCCGCTTCCATCGTCCCGCGAATCCCCCTCCCCTCCCACGTTCCATACATTCAGTCCCGATGCATTCAGTTTTCAAACAGCTCGCGTGCCATCTATTTGCAATTTTTTTTATACCTATTTCATAATGCCAGAGCTAACCATTATACATAGAAACCTCCGAGGGCGTGCGCACAATAACTCATCAAAGATTGATGAATAGTATAGAAAATAATTTCATAACGCCAGAGCCCACCACTATATGTAGAAACCATCGCGGGCGTGTGCAAAACAAATTACTAAAGCTTACGGATGAATGGTTTAGGGACCGCATAAGGGACAAACAAAGAAACATTCATTTTTATATATTAAGATATATAGGTGTGTGCTCCAACACTGCGTACTCACTACTGGGACTGTACATCCTCAATTTGGGGATTGTTGTTATAAGACGAATGGTAAGGCTCTTAGCAACGTCGCGCGTTCAAATCCCGACATGCGCAAGTAAGTAATTTGATTTCAAAATTTATTCTTTGATTATAATAATATAGCGTTTTTGCGGCACATTCTAGAGTGGATTGTGTTTATTTATATCTCTAAGTATCAGCCTGATATCCACCATACAGAATTGAAACGTTGCTTTAAATGGCTTTATACGTGTTTGGTGGCCAGGTCTGAATTGACAGGTACTTTCTCACGTTCTTCTTACATCCATTTCCTTCCCCTCCCCACTACATTCAACCTCACAACGTACCCCAATTGGGGATGCCTTAGACTTAGATACTTTATTTTTCTGCGATTGATAGCGGTTCAAAATTGGACCATATTTTCCTACAATTCGTAAAACATTTATTGTAATTACTTAAAACATTTCCATGGTCAGCCATTTATTTTAAAATGAAGCTTTTGAAATCTTCATCTATTATGACCATAGATGTCGCAAATCCTAACTTCGTAGACTATTTAGAACGATGTTAAAAATAAATTTTTAAAATATTTTTTTCACACAGAATTTCTGATCAGCTGTTTACGCTTAAAATTAAGTCCTTTTTGCATAAATTATGCACCTTTCATTATCAAGTATACCATAGACGACATAAAGAAATCAAAAATATTCTATGTTGACTCGAATAAGTACCTCTCACGGAGTTTCAAAGTAACAAACACGCAGGATTCGCGCGGTTATAAACTAAGTTATTTTGTCTCCATGTTAAAATTTGAAGGTTTTATTTTAATATTGGCGAAAAATGTAAAAAATTATCTTCTGGAAATCTCGAGCAATCAAGGCAAATTTATTTATTTCGCGTGGTCGCTCCATTGGTTAAGAACGTAGAATATCAAATAACATTGAGATTGTGGGTAAAACGGGTAGTTGCAAAATATTTGTTGATGACAAAATCATCCTGACCTTGTGACTGACATGATTAATTATCGCGTACCCAATAAATACAATGCTACACTCTATGGTCCATTTCACGTAGTTGCTTCTCGCACTTCGCAATTCCATGAACATTCTTATTCACAGAGATTGCATCGTGTGGGAAATGAGACTTGCTCTGTCAACATTTTTAATTTTAATAACATTGCTTCCTAACAAACGCAAATACGCATGTACGATAAACAAAAATCAAATAATATTTTCCGTTTATTACGATATTATTTACCAGTGCAAGCAAATAAATCAACAAAAAATCATGAATTATTATAATTGCCTGATTTGTGAAGTGGAAAGTAATTATTAAAAAAATATTTTCTCCAGGATTTTTTTTTCTAAAACATGATGATCTGAAATTGACCTATCAAGTGAACACCGTTAGTAAACTTGAAAAATTACAACATTTGTCTAAAAATTTAACAAATGAAATACACATTTTAAATATAGAATTTTTAAAATCAAGTTTTGGTATCTACTATCTGAATTGTTCTCACAATCAGTTCAAACTTTGAAATTAGTTTTAATTAAATCAAATTCAAAGTAAATCTAAGTTCTAGATTTCATTGAGCCGGAGTTGGGAAGTCACAATTGAAATTAGTATCTATTTTTAATTATGCACTTAATCTATAAATATAAAAAACAAAATGTGTTTGCTTGGGAATGTAGATATGAATAGAAAAGAGATTTCTTCAAAATTTGCAAATTCACTTCGTGGCGTCATTATTAATTTAATGAAAAACAAATAACTTTGTGTACCACTAATTAATTAACAATATCAACATGTTTCGAAAACTATGTTTTCTTCGTCAGGATAATAAGTTAATTAAAACTTATTATCCTGACGAAAAACTTAAATTTAATAAGTTAAAGAAAACAAAGTTTTCGAAACATGTTGATATTGTTAATTAATTAGTGGTGTACACAAAGTTTTTTGTTTTTCATTAAAAGAAAAGAGATTTTCTATGTTTTGCTATAAAATGTAAATGGAAATGTTTGAAACTTTAAAAATACTTTATTTCCATCCTTGCAAAGGTTTCTGCATTATTACAACCACGTGATAATACATCTGGTTTTTTTTTATCATTACAAAAACTCTTACAAAACTGTCACAATTTGAGAATGACATTTCGCAAACCATCGATTGTTAAATTAAAATTCAATTTTCGAAAAAAATATTTAAATTAATGATTCCCACCTGTGGTACTAACCCAAATCGGATACTTTTAATCTAATAAAAAATTATTTTTATTTTAAATAGGTAAGCTATGTTAGGTACCAAATTTGATTAATTGTTCTCATAATACATAAAAATGAATGTTTGTTATAGAAAATTTGTTAAGAAATTGCAATAAGTAGCAAGCGATCTGTTTGAAAATCTGAATGTACCGGGACTGAATATATTGAAAGCGGAAGAGGGGAGGGGATCGCGGGAGGGGGTTTGGCGGGAGAGGGGGGAGAGAAGGTGGAAAAGGCGGAGAAGGCGGGGAAGGCGGAAAGGAAACTCAGGGAAAAACTATATATTTACTAAGTGGCATAGCAACGCATGCCGGGAACTCGCTAGTTCCTTTATAAAAATTTAATACCTGTCGATGAACGTAAAGACCAATGGGGCTAAATAAATACATAAATAAATTACTCAAATTTTACTCATTTTCAATATCTACCTAAACATTACTTTATTAATGAAGTAGTAAAACATTCGAGCGCGCGAACTGTACATAATAAAGTACAAATAAAAGCAGTAGAAAGACTTCCAATTAACTTTCCCCCAGTCCCTAGTTCAGGAAGTGGAATTAAATAAAGTCCTTTCCCTGTAATCCTAATACGCTTATAAGGACTGAAATGGCTTATCAAATAGAAATACGAGGACATGTAAATGACTGGAGCCCTCCTCCCGTCGCCCCGGCCTTTGTCAAGGAATTCACAGCTTAATATAAAAACTTAATTAATTCCTTAAAATTCCTTCATCCAATTGAATGTCCTATAAAACATTCCGAGTGAATTAGAAATTCGGAATTCCTCGAGGTGTCTTCAGTTAATACCAATTTAAAGTGATTTTTATGATACTGAACTGGAAACACTTCTTTGCTTTACGAATTTATCTCTCTATTGTATAATCCACTAATTATAATTTTAATTAACTAGTTCCTCCGCGCATTTTCGTAGTTTTCTTGAATTAGTAACTTACGTAATACTTATGTGTAAGTTTGTAGGAAGTATTTATAACAATGAAATTTAATAATTTAATGCAAGGTTTTATTTTATACATAGCTAACTAAAGTTAAGGAACCTATCTATTATTTATTAAATGCTAAAAGGTGATATTCCCCTGCCTTTGAATAAACTGTTCTGTATCCACTCGTCAAAGTAACTTTAAAGATATTTACATTTAAAGAGTAGCATTAATCGATAGTTTACTCAGAAGTGGTGAAATATCTAATAAAAAAACCTAAATTTATGTATAAAAACTTTTGATCATGACTTTTAAAAAAACATCGACAATATGCATGTTTTATTTTATTTTGTGAAGTGCAGGCACAAATGTCAAAATGTTTTTCAACCATAATCTAAAGAACTTAATTTACCACATCATACAATAAAACCATTTCCGAAAAGGGCTTCTTAAATAGGAGATTTTGCAGTTCGTAGCTTTTTTTATAAACCTGATGCCCTATATTTACTAGGCTTGTAAATACACTCGATTATAAAATTCTCGATTATACTAAAGGCCAAGATGTGTTCTACTCGCAGTATTAAATAAATGTATCTATATTAGTTTTTAGCCATCAAATTTTCAAATTAAAAATACCTGATTTTGAAATACTTCACATTGCTTTACCATAGGGCATTAAATCAACATAAACCATTCCCAAACTGTAAAACTTATGTAGGTACACTTGCACATAAAATTCAGTTGGAAACATTTATTTGATTACATATACCTTTCACGTATACAGTTCAATGTAAGTTGAATCTGAAATTTTTGGAAATGAGTACAGCTTTACTTGCGTTATGGAAGAACTCGGTTCTTAATTTTGTAAACTTTAAATTTCCCCGCCCTAAACACAGTGCGTAGAGCCTTATTACTGCATTCCTACTTCCTTCTGCGTATTTTCCTTCCGGCACAGAAAATTGTCGCGAAACAATATTAATTAGAATTAGCCCCGGGGCATCGCAGTGGCGCGCGAGTAGGTACCTGCGCTAAGTAGGGCGGTGAAAAAACCTCCGTAAGAAACATAAAAGGGTGGAAAGGGAATTTAAGGCCACTTTCAACGGCCTCCGGCTCTAAGCAATGGCTCCTGCGCAAGGGTTGGCCTTTGCCAAACCTTAAAGGTTTGCAGATATATTATTTAAGAGGAAGCCATGCGAAATAATGCAAAATCATACAAACTCATGTGGTTTTTGTCTTGAAAATTTGATCGCTTAGTTACATTATGGATGCTTTAATTAAGTATTGCGATTAGAAAACATCTCGGCCTCGGAAATAATAGTTTTTTTAACTACTTAAGTCTTTTTGTAAGTATTGAAAAAAATAAATTATCAGGTTTACTAAGAATACTTTCAAATTTCAAGTACAAAATCGCATACTTATAAACCCCATTCGGATGAAGTTTTATCGTACAATGTGGCAAATTAAAACAAAACATTGCAATTTCGCACTGTATTTTTCGGCATGAATCAAAATGGACGGGGTTCAACGAATTTCAAACTGAGAATTATGTGCATTTTGTATCAGATAACGCCCCGTTGAGGTGGCGAACGGACGTTCCTATACTCTACGTCGCTTGGTTCCTTGAAATCGATTTAAATATCCTTGTTATTATAGTAAACAATGAATATGAAAGGAGTTGATATTTTTTAGGCCTTTACGAAATCAACCTGTAAAAAATAACTCTCAAATACCTTCTCCAACCTCCAAAAAAGTCTTCTCAAGTATTTTTAAATCCCTCCCAAAAAAGGCGGGGATTCCGATTTCGAATTTTTCAAGGACTAGTGGATCACCTTGAAGACTATCAATACGTATAATAAAGCATGGTAACATTCTTCAAGATAATATCAACAAATTGTTAAAATGGTAAAATTAAAATAGACTTTACTTAAAAACCTCAAAATGTCAATTAATCAGATTATTCCGAATAAAAAATACAGTGATCTATAATTACAACATTGATAACAGTGCTCTTGAGACATTGACACAATTTAAAGCCTTAGGCATCACTTTTCAATCAAATCTCTCATTTGTTAATCACGTAATGGAAATCTCAAATAAAAGAAACAAATGTTGGAATTTATAACAAGGCTATCTAGATATTTCAACCATATTAAATGTATTAAACTGTTATTTTTTGTCTTTGTTAGAAGTCAATTTGAACACACTTCTCGCGTCTGGAACCCACTTTATAATATTCATATAAAAGCTACTGAAAGAGTACAAAATATTTTTTTACGTTTCATAAATATTAAAACGGGTATTCTAGCAATTATGATGAACTACAACACTCTTTTAAATGTTATGAAAATGCTTAATTTGTCGGACAGAAGGATTTTAACCGACTTGATATTTTTATTTAAAACATTAAATGATGTAGTTGTTAGTATAGAATTACTAGCATTGATTAACTTTTGGATTCCACTACGTAATACTTTGCGATTAATTTCAGTGTACAAATTCTGAGACTAACTGCAATATGTATTTCTCTTTGCCCAGAATACTAATGGAGGGAAATAATTATACCAATTCAGTGGACATCTTCAATTTATCACTAAATAAAAACAAAATGTTTCTACCTACCAAGTAGGTCAATGGTTGCTACTGAAGCAGTTCAGTTGTGTACAATTACTGTATAATTTTTACTATCCATATGTAAAAGCTGCTAAAAAGAGGCGTTAATTAATAAATAAATAAATGTTTTGTGTAAGTTCTCCCACGATAGAATTGCTATTTGGGAACAGAACATGCTTGTTCACTTATTCCAAATCCATTTGTACGTAATATTATATCTGCCGGTTAATCATGTTATTGAGTTATATCTGTCTCTGATATAATTAAGAATGATTTAAATAAGTGAAAGATCTTTTAGATGAATTGATAACCAATCACTTACCATCGTCAAATTAAATCTAAAATATCGTCACGAACTTCCACGTCACACGAGCAGCTTCCCGATTCGTAATTGGTCCTTATAATATCTTGGCAAACATTTCCATAGAAAGTTCCCGAGACGCGAGCGGGAGAAATACATAGATAAAGCGCAAAAGAGCGGGAAACTTGCGATGAGGTGGGAAAATAAATTTCGCGCCGAAATGACACGAGAATGAAATTTCCAATTACCCATTCTCCCCAAGTTCCTACTTGGCCATTATATTTTCGCACTTCGCTTGGCAGCTCTTTCCACATTTTTTTTTCTCCTTCTTTACTTTCCTTTGAATTTATTCTTTTTAAGCGTTAACAGCCCGGTTAGTGGCGCTACAACGTAAATAAATACGTTTATATTCATAAGCTTCCTTTAAGCGGAGCCATTGTGGCTGAGTCTCGGGGGAGACAAAGGTAATGGGACGCGGAACACTTGATCAGTCTATTATTGCCAAAGTTACCATTCGATGCCAATGTTATATAAACACGACACACGACCCTGAAAAGACCGGGCCTGTCTTAACCTTCCTACTTCTAACTCTGCACATTCTTTGATCTATCTATATACCTAATATCTAACTAATATGGTGACCGGACAACTCAACAGAGTGATACTCCATCACTCCTTTATAAGTCGTTAAAAATGATTAGTCGTTAAAAAACTGTGTTAAATATGTTACTTCAGGTTAAGTTACGGCCTGACTTTTGATTGTAGACTTTACAAAGGCCTGTTGAAATGCCACCTTGATGAGATGTCATGGAACCATATAATTAGTGTCCGACCGAAACAGGACTTTCTGCCGAAAACGAATCTTCGGCAACTTTCTCAGTTTCTGCCGAAACCGAAACTTTTTTGGACATGTTAAAAATCTTTTATTTACTGAAAATTGGCTTATTTTTTACACTTTTACAGAACAGACAGTTCACACCTGTTAAATGAAGTAAAAAACAATTATTGAAATGTGTGAAAAAAAATTATATTAATACTATAAAACAAACAAAAATTATAAAAATTAACAAAACATGTTAACTACTTCTTGGAACAAAAATTTGTCAATAATCAAAACTTAGATTATAGAGGAAGGACCTCATCAATCGAGTATTTTAATTTTAATTGCATTCTTAATAAACGTGATAATTAAAATAATAAAAAAAAACAATAGTTGACGGGTGTGAGAAAATAATAATTGTTTTTTTTTTTTATATTACTGCTGTAAAACAAACAAAAAATATAAAAAATAACAAACATGTTAACTACTTCTTGAAAAAAAATTTTTGTTAATAATCAACACTTACATCATAAAGGAAAAACCTCATCAATTGAGTATTTTAATTTTAATTGCGTTTACAATCACAACATTCATAAGACTAGTGGGTGCCACGAACTCACCCGGAGTCAGCCGAACGACTCGCGATAATTCACGAATGCAGAGTTTTGTTGCGGCCGAGGGCTCGGCAGATTTTCTGCCGAAACCGAAACTGATGCCGATTTAGATAAACTAGATTTTTTGCCGAACCGAACCTTCGTTCGGTCACTACAAATAATTAACGTCATAGTCAATTGAGTTTAGGTAAATATTGAGATTATTTTTGATTCTTTATTACGAACAGTAATCAGCGAATTTATATTGATTATTAGAAAATGAAAATCGATAGAATAGTATAATTAAATTATAGAGGAAGAGCGAATAATGATTTATAACTGAAATCTTCTATTAAATCGCAGATTTTGCAATACTTGAAATTATGTGAAATTTGAAATCTAGTCCCTTTCGGGCCATTGATTGCAATATTTTAGATCTAGTTAGTGTTATTTTAGTTATATTTGTAGATTCTAAGCAAGTATAACGGTTTTGAAATTTATTTATTAAGCATTATTTTTCTAATTGAGCCTTATCAGAAGGATGAAGTTATAAAGGCAAATTTGTAATTATTCCGTTAAAACAGCTCCAAAGTGATTATTCAAAAAAAAATCCTAGTTATCCAGTCATAAAGGGTTGAAATCTTTGAAGATAAAAGACTAAAGCAAATTAATTCAACTCTTTTCAAACGTTTTTACAAACTGAATAATGAATTAAAGGTTTTAGAAAATTGAATCAATCAATTTTCCTCAGGTTTCAGTCTGCTTTTAAAACACGTTCTACAGAGATAGCTAGGTATTGAAAAAAATCTTAACCATAAAACAAATTTATGTTTTTTTCGTCGGAACTTGCCAAACTCTTGAAATCTGGTCTTGAAATCTAGTAATCGCATAATTTTACATCATTATCTTAAAAAAGGATTGTAATCTTTAGAGCACAGGCGTCAAGTGGAAATGCTATCCTTTTTCTTCCTGTATTTCAATGGAAAATGCTCCGAGGAACTGGCGTCATTGAACCTTCGGCATCGGTCCACAGTCGGAAACACGGCAAACACGCGCCCAATATTTGTACACGGTTGACATCTATCACATGCGAACGGGTCGTTTCTACGACTCGTTCTTGATTTCAACAGCTCGGCTGTGGAACGAATTGCCGGCCTCTGTGTTTCCTCCTTCCTGCAACATAGGTCTCTTCATGTTGTTGGAACCCATGTTCACTACTTCCTCTCCTCAAAAAGACCCTCCACACAACATCTTCAAAGACGACATAGGCCCCGAGGGAATTTATTTTCTCCTATGTAGGTTTCATATAAAATATATGTCCATAAGTAGAATATTTTTTTCGATTTTCCCGCGTAACGTAGTCCTAATAGGGACTTTTTAACTATTGAAGTTTCGGACAGATCTCACTGTCCGTCTTCAGAGGCCTTATATCTTGACTTTTGTCTCAAACTGATCGCTTTCGCATGTCTGTTCGATACAGAAATCAAAAATCACTTTTACGGCCCCGTAACCGCTCGCGAAAAGAAGAAGATGGAGAGATATGTAATTACGAATGTTGGAGAGAGCGCGCTAATATTTCAAACGATAAAAGTGAAGCGAAAATTGCGAAAAAGCTTTATAAAACATGACTCGTTTAAAATAGAGCAAAAATCTCCTGGAACGTATCTTAAATATCATTTAAAGAAACGTTGTGAATTTTTTCATAAATATTACTTGTAAATTAATAGAAATAGACTTGTTTTAAATAATTTTCGGTGCATACTTTGCGATTTTTTTCTATCGAAGGAATTTTATATAATTTGCGTTTCGGCGTGGAACGTATCTAGATGTTATCTTCAAAAATAACATATATTTTTTTAAGAGCTTTAAAACTTCAAATGTTTAAGGGAGATATTTAAGAAATCGGTCGAAATTCGGATAGCGGCGGCTTAACTCGTGCACTCCGTCCTAGATATAATAAGAATTGTCTTCGAGTACAACTGTCAAGTATCAGCTCAATCTATATAACGAATGTCTGAAACTAGTTTAATTTCCACTTCCAAGATTTGCATTCATTCAAGAATACAAAATCGAAACTCGAATAGATGTATTTAAAAATAGCGGTTACAGGACCATGGAAAATCATATTATTAAATAATAAGTTAAAACTTCTAATAAAAGATGAAGCAACAATTAATAATAATAATAAAAGTGTCATAACACCACTTAAGTGTCAAATATTGTGACATACTTAAACAGCAACTTAAAGGGGAAGTGGGTGTAACTCTATCCACGTTCATAGAGCCGCCCGGGTACCGTTTATATGCGCGAGGAACCCGACACCTCTCGTCATCTTCCTCTCCTCGGCATCAGCTGCCGGGGCTCATTGCTTCACCCTCCCCAACTTCCTCTTTTAAAGATACAAAGTGATGTGTGATGATTTTATTGTAGTTTGCTGAGACGATTTAATTATTGAATGTGGATTATTGATTATTTTTATATTTTATTTATTTATTTTATATTATTAGAAAAAAACACTACATTGGTTATAGTGAAGAAATAATTTACAGACATTAAATAATACTGGTGGTCGCCCGATGGTCGAAATTCAACCATAATTGTAAAGTTTTTTTTTATTGATTTAATGTATTTTTTATGCATAATTTAAAAAAAGCATTCTACAATGCTTCTCTATATAAACAATAAGTGTGCGAAATTTCATACTCCTCCGTCCGCGCAATTTTCGTAAAAAGGGGTACAAAGTTTTTGCTTCACGTATTAATATATAGAAGATTTCGTAGTGAGTAAGTACCTACGCTGTTTCTTTGTAATGTCTTATTTGTGGTATGTATAATTAGGAATTACCTGGTAATTTGCGAAGTGTATAGGTGTGTGTGTGTATGTTTGTAAATGTGATCTGTGAAGGCATATGTATGCGCAGTAAACAGTTTATATCAATCGAAGGTGCGGAACTATTCAGATATGGCCACCAAAATGCCTATGACGGCCGCCGCGATCGAGAGGTAAGGCTCTCGACTCACAATTCGAAGGTCGCGGGATCGAATCCCGGCGTGCGCTAATACATTTTATTTGATTAATTTGTATTATTTCACAATTAATTCATTTAAAAAATAATGTATAGTATATTTGCGGCACGTTCCAGAGTGGAAGATACTCTCAGTATCGCTCTGGTGTAAGACAACCATTCAGAATTAAAACGTTGCTTGAAATGGCTTTAGCCGTGTTTGGTGACCAGATCTGAATAGCCAGGTACTTTCCCACTTTCCTCTTCCCCATCTTCTTCCCCTCGCCACTACCTTCAGCCTCACAACATACCCCAATTGGGGATGCCATAGTCTCACAGGCTCCAGACGGAAGCAGATAGGACTCTTGTGAGGTATTCACATAAAAAAACACGACTAAAATCATTGCCTTCAGACGACTGGAAGCAGTTGGGACCATTGACGGCATTCACATAAAAAAAATAACGTTACTATTTTTGCAGTGCATCGGATATCTGTGTGTCCTAAATATCTGTTTATTGGATACATTTTGTAAAAATTACTAGGCACCTACTACACAGAATTGTAAAATGAAATAATGTATTCAATCTAAAAATGCCACAGAAATGCAAAAATATTACAATCTCTAAAAAAAGCAGATGTATAATTTCTGCTCGCATCAAAAAACAAAAAAACCTTTCGGCAACATTAAAGGCCGCCATACGCATCTCTTCCTCATCTCCTGTGACAAGCGCCAGTCGTCACATCCGACTGTCTCAACCTTCCACTTCCCAAGCGCTACATTCACTACATATTGACACATAGTAGGCGCGCGGCGGCGTAACTCGATACACGCCACTTGTATTACAAATTGACTGCGAAAAATAAAACCAACATATTTATTTATGCTCGTGGGTTGTGGCTACCAGATAAAAGAATTGATCAATACTAGTTTAGAAAAAAATATATAATAGTGACATAATTTTAAAGATTAATTCGAAATAATTAGGTGAAAAGACACAAGAAGGTACGGAAATTTTTAAAATGTTAGAGAAGTATAAAAATCATGGTATAAGGTACATAATTTTCATAAAACCAAAAATGTTGATAAAAGGGGACCGCGCGGAGTTTTGTCCGTACAGAAGTATTCCCAAATTTCCTCTCTGGATTTTGACAATATTCCAAATATTTTTTTTAATATAATACAGTGTCGATCAGTAGCTTGTCGGTACGTTTTGTTTTTTTTTTGACAATAAGTGTCGTGACTTTACCGTGGTCGGGACCGTTAAATAAAATAACTCGTATAATTATAGAATATATTGATGTAACGTTTATCACGTGGTGGTCAACGGTGAAGAGAGGGCTCTCA
Source organism: Glyphotaelius pellucidus (assembly GCA_936435175.1). Lineage (NCBI taxonomy): Eukaryota > Metazoa > Arthropoda > Insecta > Trichoptera > Limnephilidae > Glyphotaelius > Glyphotaelius pellucidus. The sequence continues at coordinate 36,449,984 of OW386548.1, forward strand.
TTAAATACATACCTTTTATACCTTAATTCATGTCCAAACGAAGAATCCCAAACATCGTTCTTTTGTTCCTATTTAAATTTGGATCCACGTTCATTACAACAAGTTACTTCTTGTAGGAGTTAGGCCCCCTCCAAAAATCGTTAAAATTGCCTGGTTTGAACGTCGTCAACAGACGTTCAGTACACAAACTAGAAAATGTATTTAAAAGAAAAACTAAAAGTTCAGACAAAGAGTATTTTCTTTTAATGCTGTTGGTAAAAAAAACTTAAAAATTGGTTCAGTTTTGGATGATAAAAAATTGGAATACAAAACCTCAATCTTAATGATTTTATTTTGGTATTATCAGCCTGAGGTGCAGTTATCCCTTTCGCTTAGTATTCTGGGGAGTAAGAGCAACAGTGACAGCAACAGTTTTATAAAATACATATTACTCAAATTATTCGGCGACCGGGTTTTCTCTTAAGAGCTTTAAAACAAAGGCTTCGAAAAACTGAGGTTAGGTATATGTATGTTTTGAAATAAATCGTTTTCTGGGTTTTTATTTTTAAAAGTCATAAATAAATTGATTACCATCATCCAAGTAGACTTTATCGTAGGTATATAGTAATTATACGACTCTATTAATCTACAGACTAACTAAGTACCTATATAGACTAATGTAAGAACGAACTAAATTTATTTGCACTGGTAATACCAATATCACCTTCGACAAGATACGGTTATATGTTCTTTTGTTAATCTCTGATAAAAAAATCTTTATTTGGTACCTGCCGCCTATCAAGATATTGATTCTTAATATGAGTACCTAAATAATGCATTTTTTTATTCACGCAAGAAATTCATGTCTGCATAAATGGAGGTTGCTATTTTAGACTAATAATACCTGGGTAGGTACCATTTAAATCTAGCATGATAGAAATATAACAGACGTGAGACCAAATCTAATCACGAACATGGTCAATACGAAAATACTCCCCTAATAACTAAAATAATTGAACAAGTGACGGTATTAAATTCATTCAGTTGTTCCGTAGCACTTCTGTTATCTTCTGAACCCGAAATACAACAGGTTATTCCATCCCGTTGGACTTTTTTAACGACGACTCCTTCCCCATTGCTGGCCTTTTTGTGGAACTGTGGATTATGTGGAACTCCGCAACCCCAGGCGTGTTTCTTTGGACTTTTTCTGTATTTGAACGGCTTGGGATCACGTGTAAGAATGCGAAAAGATTTGTTTGCAGAACTAAAGAAATCTACATTCTACATGCGTTGGAATAGTTGATTGAGCAGAGCGAAGTCGTGTTTTTACTCGACCGTTTTGCATTTCGTCTGCCTGTAAATTTATTTGTACCTACATTCCAATTTTGATTCAAGATTATGAGCGTTTTAATGATTCAGTAAATATGCACTTTTCAAATGAGAAATATTTGTGTTTAATTGAAATTTCTTATAGGCATTTTTGTTCTATTATTACGGTACCTCCCTGCCTGAAAAGAGTTTGAAAATTAAAATTTTGATTGAGGTAGTGACGTTTCAAGGTTTGTTCAAGATGGTTAGCTCATCGATGGGGTAGAGCGGCGATTGGTTAAAAGCGTTGATGACGTAGCTTGAAGTTTCTGTTCCAGTGGGAGATTTGTGGATAGGTATGTACTAGAATAGTCCCACATTGTGAAAATATCCTTCCTTTTTGTTAGTTGGTACAAATGGCAATTTTCGACTGTGCTACTAGATATTTGTTACCGTTTCAAAACAATCAACGTATTCGGTAGATACCAACCTAATAAAACAGATGGGAAACACAAATTACTTTAGATTATAGATAGGTGTTGTAAAATATGAACAATATGGGTAAAACAAATTATTTTTTGTTATTAGGCTATCAAAATATTTTCATTTGGGTTGCAACGACATTTTTTGGTACTTAATAGGTACCTACCTGCTTGTTTTTTATTAACTAAAGCGAAGTAAGTGTAAAACCAATAAAAACGCATTTTTCCTATCAAAGGGTCTAAGTTTAGGTACGATTTTGCACTAACTTTGCACATTTTGCAATTTCCCAATATTCCACAGCTATCGACTAAGGAGTTATCTGTGACTGTTAAGGTGGTGATTGGTTCTTTCATTTTAAATATTCTAATTCATAAAAAACAGTCACACTCTTTGGATTTAATAATAGAGGATATACTCCTTATTCTTTTCTCATAAATTTATAAACGACGGAAGCAAAAGACAGAGAAGGCAGAAGGCTGAACTCTCGTGGCAATACCATATGTTGAAGTTGTTGGTTTTTTGTTAATGCCAGTCCCCAAACACAGAGGGCAGCAGCAGCCGTAATGGCGGCCGAGTAACAATGACGACAGGTGACCTCAACTCTTGCCTATTGTTTTTTTTCAAAAACAAAATAAACAAAAAGGGGCGAAATGAACCCGAGGAACGCCTTTTCACTTTGTTGTTTCGGTCAGATCGAGAGAGGAGTACTTTTTTTGCAAATGGCCGACGATTGTTTTGCTTTTTTATGAGCGACTTCCAGAATTTAACGCGATGTGCAGAATTTTTTTAAATAAATTTTTGACCTCCATTATAAAAATGCTACCTTATAGTTTTGATAAAATTTCGATAAATGGTACTTACATAATGTTATAAAATATAATTACTGCGGTTTGCTTCAAGAATGACAAATTTCAGTTTTATTTTTAAATTTCACAAAGCCTATGCAGAATTTGGTTTATTTGGCAAGTTTTTATTTTAAGACATCAAACTTTCTGGTATATCATTGGCCACGAAAATCGAAAAATATGCAGAAATTGACATTGGTTCTTTTAGAATACGGAAAATATTATATAATATTTACCGAAAAACTCATATTGGCCATCGTATGAATAAGTCTCAATTAATATTTAAAACCGTGCAAAAAATATTTACTAACTTAGAAATATTACTGACGAATTCAAAGAATAAATAGGGTGCTGGGATTGACAGATCTAGCCCGAGGAAAAGATTTGTCTCATAGATATATCTTAAAGTATATATTACAAAGACAAACCAGTGAAGTCCTTCGTTCAGTTTTGTTGAATTTAAATTAGTGATGCAACCGAAGTGTCTTAACGGAAGCAGAAACGGAAACAGATGTCAAAAGTAAATCTTAGCGGAAGCGGAAACGGAAGCGGAACCGGAAGCGAAAGTGTTAATACTATGAAGAAAAAGCATAATTTTATTTTTTAAGATTTGTATAAATAAAATTGTATTTTGTACTTTTAGTACTCGAAATTAAACAGAGGTATACATATTATATTAAATAAAAAGTAATTTGCCTGCTCTTACATCTTTGAGTCTGTTTCGGTGTTCTTCGTATATTAAACCAGCTCCACTAAATAATTGCTCACTGGCTACACTGCTGGGGGGAGCTGATAAGTATTGGCGAACTATTGGCAACAGATGGGGGTATTTGTGCGCATTTGCTTTCCACCACATAAGGGGATCCTCATGGAGAGGTAGTCTCTTCTCTTTCTTGTACTCCCAAAGATGTGATTGTATCTCTAAAAATAAATTCAAACCATCGTCAGTTGTAGAAGAGATCTCCTCCTGGTCTTCATTTACACTTAACATCGACTCCAATATTTGTAATGATGCTGATGATTTTGAAATAGAAGGCTGCACTCAGATATCTTCAATCGCAAATTGCGCCCCCCACCCCCGCACTCCTCGCTGTATTCTTCGTTTAGAGTTCTGTTATAAAGTTTGCGGAACCAGAAACGGAAACAGAAGCGAAAAAACTTGCCGAACTTCTGCAGAAGCGGAAGCGGAAGCAGAGGTCTATTGCAACACTAATTTAAATTATATTTACCTTACGATTGAACATTAAAATTAACTCATACATTAGAAAAGAAAAAGGCAATTGATTTTATAATCAAGTAAAATTCATGTTCGAAAATATTTAGAAATATCTTCAGTTTTCAATAGTTTACTGAAAAAAAAATATTTTAGAACTGAACATTACTAATTTTTACATTTTTATCAATCTTATGTTTTTATTATTCTTATGTTCATTCTTATCAATCTTATGTTTTTATTATTCTTATGTTCATTCTTATCAATCTTATGGTTTTATCTTTCTTATGTTCATTCTCATCAATGTTATGTTTTATCAATCTTATGTTTTCCTCACACTTATGCTTTTAATAATCTTAGGTTTTTATAAATCTTATGTTTTTATTACTTTTATGTTTTTAACAATCTTAGATTTTTATCAATCTCATGTTTTTATTACTCTTATATTTTTAACAATCTTATGTTTTTATCACTCTTATGTTTTTAACAATCTAATGTTTTTATCAATCTTGTGTTTTCATCCCTCTTATGTTTTACAATCTTAAGTTTTTATCACTCTTAGGTTTTTAACAATCTTAGGTTTTTATCAATCTTATGTTTTTATCGGCGACCGGACAACACAGAACCTCCTTCGAAAAGCCATTAAAAGTGATGAAAAAAATATAAAAATGGGTTATTATTAATTAGGTTACGTTTGGTTAGGGTTATAGACAATTCTAATACTATTTTTTCTTAATAATTTTAAATTGCTTTTCAAAGAGGTGTTGAGTTGACATGGAACCGTTTTTATCAATCTCAAGTTTTTATCTTATGTGTTTTATCAATATTATGTTTGTGTTAATACATATTATGTTCTGATTTTTTGTACATTTTTTGTACATATTATGACTATGAAATGCAGTTTAGAGACGTCCATATTTTGCTGGAATAAGTTAGTATATCTAACCAACCGTCACGCCGCTTCTTTGCAGGGGTAGGCAGTGAGGATGGACCACCACACAACTCGGTCCTGGTACACTTGCTGCATTCACATTTACACATCGTATCATACCCTTCTGTTATGCGTGACATGGTCTGATTCAAGTATTAGATTCAATTGATCGTTTCATGTCCTCCTCGGGCGTCCCCGACTACTTCTACCATTCACATTGCCGTCATATATTCGACTTAATCTCCTTTTTTTGTTTACTCGCTCTATGCCCAAACCATCTAAACGTCGCTTCTTGATTAAATGTACTTTACTAAATTCCACAAACATTCCATCATATTTGATATAAAAAAAATCATGGATTGTTTTAACTACATTTCTTTGTATTCCTTTTCAACAACATTTTCGATCAATATTATAAATTCTAAATTGAAAAGAAATTATCATTTGACGGTAGCAAGGTAGCACTCTGTAAGCAATATCCAAAAACACAATTTTTACAGGTCCCATAGTTATAAGTTAAAACCTTCCCGTAGCCACATGTCGCACGAAGTTGGTCATCAATTTATTGGATAAATAACACCTCTGTAAAAGGTCACCCCAAGTGGTTCCCTAGGTTTGGCGACTTATCAGGGGTGGCCGGGTTCCCGGTGTTTCCCAGGCTTGGCGGCGTGGATCGAGAGAGACTGGTTGAGAGAGGCTTTTAGACCTCTCCGGTCGGATTCTCTAGACCCATTGCCTTGCACCGCAGTTGGAAGGATGGATTCATCCGTTTCTCTTGGACACGCTGATCCCCAGATACCCACCCCTCATACCCTTTTCCTTCCCTGACCTTCATTTCCTTCATTTTCTTAAAAAGACCCTCCACACAGCATTCCCAAAGATGGCAACCCAGAGGGATTTATTTTTATTTTAATGTCTCCTGTGTGGAGATAATGTAAAAAAAAATGGGACGACGCGGAGTAACATGAGGTTGGAGGAATGGTTGATAGGAAGAAGATGGGAAGTATGAGAAGTACTATACAGGCTATTCAGATCTGGTCATTAAGCACAGCTAAACTAATTACCTTATTAAGCCGCCGTTACCCGAATTTCTACCGATTTCTTACATATCTCCCTTAAACATTTGAAGTTTTTAAGCTCTTAAAAAATATATGCTATTTTTGAGGATAATATCTAGACGGGTTCGCAAACGCAACGAAACGCAAATTATATGAAATTACCTCGATAAAAAAAAATCGCAATGTATGCTCGGAGAATTATTAAAAACACGTCTGTGTCTATCGTTTTACAAGTTAAAGTTGTGAAAAAATTCACAATGTTTCTTTAAATGATACTTAAGACGCCTTCCACGATATTTTTGCTCTATTTTAAACGAGTCATGTTTTATTAAACATTTTCACAGTTTTCGCTTCAATTTTATCGTTTAAAATATTAGCGCGCTCTGTCCAACATTCGTAATTACATATCTCTCCATCTTCTTCTTTTTGCGGGGAAGCGGCGCCTTAAATATTTAATTTATCAAAAAAGTCTTTTGCATCCCAGCACGTCAAATGTTTTTCTTTAAGTTTTGTATTCTATCCTCTTTGCTTACGTATTTTAGCAGACTGGGATTTAGACGTAACATTATAATGTAATGGAAAATAATACTTCGCAGGCATTACATTCGAATGTTAGGTCTGCAAATTAATACTTCAGCCATGAATTTCACACTCGCAATCCACACATTACGAAAACAGGCAAATTTGAAATCAGTCATTCCCATTCAAAGGGTCTCTCACATTCGTTTGTACGTCAGGCTAAAGAAAATCGATACCGGAAACGAAATAGGACAAATACGGCGCGAAAAACAAACAAAAGCATCCCTTATCTTCAATGTACACAAAGCCTTGTTTCCTTTATCAATACACCGCCGAGATGTTATCTTTCAATATTAGCTCCAAACAGGTGCCATCTCAAACATCAACAACCCTAAAAAACAATGTATTCAAACTTCAACTTTGCGTTATCTTTTTTTAAGGGTGTGTTTTCTTTGGAGCTTTGTGTGTGACCTACGCTATTTTGGATGTAGGGCATCAGAGGTGGTAAACTGGTGCATATTCATTATGTAGAAACAAAAGGTTGGGTGTAAAGCGTTAAACACGCTCCCCTTGTATAAAGACCCGTCTCAAGCCGCCAAGGAAAATCATACAGTAAAGCACCACCTCACCAAAAAGTTTACATCTAACTTTTGAAACTTGCGAGTGATTCATTATTGATTGATGCGATTTATTTGCGCGGTGGTTGTGTTTTGTTGGTGATTATTTATTGCGGTAGCTCAGGTTTAAGCCCTCAGGCTGTGAGGGATGGGAGTGGAAGGGGGGAGGGGTGGGGGGCTCGTGAGGTTGTTAGGAGGATGGTTTTATTAAGTGTTTAATCCTTATTTGAAGTCAAATTGATTAGCTTTTAAACAGAGGCCGGGGGACTTCATTAAGCGGGGTAAAGCTGCAGTGAGATTTAATTTGGAAATAATAATGTCTCAATTCTGTCAGATAATTTTAAATGATTTCGCGGAAAAGGTTTTCATGTAAATATGTAACTAAAAGTAAGTAGCCAGCGAAGTAACAAATTTGTTTTGAAGATTTCCATTTTTTTTTTAATCCCTTTAATTTTTTTGGCTGAAAGCTTTCAAATTAAATTTAAAGTTCTGTGAAAGTTCTATTCTAGTTATGTTATTATTTCAGTTTTATGAAAAACCTGGCCAATATTAATAACAGAACTTGAAAAGAATCTTTACAAAACTTCAAAATTAACTTCTAAATTTGATGAATAGTTCAAATTCTATTAAATGATTCGTTCTAACTAATTTCGATTTTGATGCGGTGATAACATTCCAAATTTAAAAGTATTTCAATTTTTTTTTAATAAGTTCTTATTATTTCTTAATATTTGCAAATGATTCTCAAAATTTGTCTCGCGTGAATTCGTCCCCCACCATTCATTTGCTTATTTATTTTTACGTCAATTTGATCAAATTGGCTCATGGATAGGTACCTCAAAAGAATTCCCTAGATTTTTGTATATATTTTATTTCTCTAAATTTTCCTTGTTGCGGAACGAACGGCTTTCTGTGATGGTAGTAGGAGATTTTCAAACATTGTTGGGTTATTCGTAACCCGAGAATGTTTGTCTTTCTTTTTAAAATAAAAAAAGGTTGCAATCCTTTTTCCTGCGACAACCTACTGCTAATAATATATGTATAATAATAACGTAATATTTGTAGAGCAGTTTTGTGTTATCTCACTTTAAGTGCGCTTAACTTTAATAAACTTAAAAGTAATCCTACAGTGTTCCTTACGAGTCCTTACATAATAACATGAAATAATATGAAACAAAGAATAAATGTATAGTATACACAAAGCGATGTCAAGTTAACAAAATTAACAATAACGGATCTGTTTTGGCACAGGACAATAAAACATGATAAACTATTGCGGTGTCATTAAAACGTGAATCATAAAACTAAAAAACTAAAACCTCACTAAGCACGAGTGCTTAGTTAGGGGGTGCCCTAGATCATGGGGTGAGTTTTGTCTGGATCTTGGCGGTGGATGATTTTGCCCACTTACTGCATGGCGGGCCGGATCGAGAGAGAGGCTGGTTGAGGAAGGGTTTCTGTCCTCTCCTGCAGCTGGACTCTCAGTTGGAGGGATGGATTCATACCTACGTCACTCCTGGACACACTGTTCCAGCCACGTAATCCTACCCATCCCTCATACCTATTTCCATAAAAAAAAACTTCCTCTCCTTCTTTTCCAAAAAATACCCTCCATTCAACATCCTCTAAGATGACATAGGCCCTGATGAAAATTATTTTCCTCGGGACCTCCTGGGTGGAGCTAATATTTAAATTGTAGTTTTATTTTAAGTAATTATTTATACATTTTTTTAATAAAAGAATTGTGTTAGTTTGTTCAGTCACTATTAAAAATAACCCTTATATACTTCCATAAAAAGAATTAAAATTAAAATACTAAAAAATCTAAATTAACCAAAAAAAGTATGTAGGTATTCAACAAACTTTTTTTAATAATTATCCAAGATGTTATCAAGCACATTTTTTTCTTTTATATTAAAATTTATAATTAAACTGTTTTGTTTGACAGCTGAAGCAGTTTGAAACAGCTTTCACGCGTACTGATAATAACACATCAAAACTTGTTTTTAAATAAACTTCTTTTTTGATGAATTGATCGGTCAATGGTTCAGTTGGCATCGCGTTTGGGGTCCCACCCATACGTCGAATGTTCAATTCTTCGGCTGGCCGAGTCCCCACCACGACGCAAGCAAAATTTTCCTCAAATTAGATTACTCGTAACTCAGAAATATTTGTCTCTGCTTTAAAATAAAGATACAAAATGGACAAAAAAAATTTTTAAAAATGGAGTTCTACAAATTAAATTTGATAAAATTAAAAAAAATATATGGCTAAAATTATTTAAGTCTTTCTTAATTTTTTCAGAATATGGGACGAGATAGTGGGTTGCATTTCCCTAATCTCCTTGTATTATTTCCTATGTATCTGAAACTATTTCCATTAAATCGAATTTTGGAGGGTTGGAGGGGTAGCGTCAACTAGTAAGTATTTAATCATAGGATATCATTATTATCCCAGCTCATATAGGTCTCATATAAATCATTGTATATCTCTTACCGTCGTGGTTAAAAATATGATCTTAGCGGTGATAGAACGAGAAAACTCCACGCTTTATATTCAAATGTATTAAGATGAAGCCATAGTAAATAATGCAAAATCACACAAAATCATGTGTTTTTGTTTTGAAAATTTGATCGCTTAGAAATATTATAGATGCTTCAATTAAATACTGCGTGTAGAACATATCTTTGCCCTTAAAAATATCGGTCATTTTTTTTATAAGTCTTTTAATAAGCCTAGAAAAAAATAAAGTAATAGGTCTATAAAAAAACACTTTCAAGTGCAAACTTTCCTACTTATGAACATCTTTTCGGATATGGTTTTATTGTTTATTGTAGCAAATTTAGTTTCTTTTATGATAATTGCAAAAAAAAATGATATTTACGCCCGATATTCACAAAATAAAATAAAATATGCATTTTTGCGTTGTTATTTCACAATACGTCCGGCAGCCGACGAATGTGGATTTTCAAAGTGACCCTTATGTCGTTCACCGAAGGACTACTGGCTTGCCACACCCCACTTTCTTTCACTTCTACCCTGGCCGGGGCAGGGAACAGACGTGTGGCTTTACGTCGCTCGGTTCCGTGAAATCAATTTTAAATTTCATTTTTATTACAATAAACAATGTGTAAAAAAGAAGTTAATGTTTTTTTTAGGCCTTTACGAAATCAACCTGTAAAAAAATTTCTCAAATACCTATTTCAACCATTCCAAAAGCTTTTTCTCAAATATTTTTAAACTCCTCCCACAAAGGGCGTGAATTCCGATTTCGATTTTTCCCTGGACTATTGGATCACCTTAACCACAAAATATGTAAAATATAGACCTTTATGAAACCAAAGTTTCCGATCGCAATATGAAAAAAATTTATGAAACTGTTAATTTTTTAATATTTATTTTAACATTGAACGACAAAAAAGTGAGGTGACAATTAAATTTGTAATACATTTGCGCAATAAAATGTGAACATGTTTTTATTTTTTTCCATATCAGTAATTTTAGTTAGAAAAAACGTAAGGAGAACCATTTTTTCAACTTTTTTATGTTTGTATTAAAAATTTTAATATTTCGTAATTTTTTTAAACGTTTGTAATCGTATTTTATCCCCTATCAAAAACTAAAAAATATTCAAGTTATTTTTTAATATTGAATGAATAATACGTAGAATATTAAAAAATAAGTCATAACCCTTTACATGAACTATTTCGCGAGCCGTCTGCCACTTAAATCCTTGTACTTATCAATCTCAAATCTCACCTTGGAACCCCTCTTCTTCACACCTCACTCCTCTCCCTCGTTCTTTCTCAATCCTTTCATACACAATACGGTGACAGAATACTTCCCTCGCGTTCTACTCCAAACCTTCCCTTTCCCTTCACCCTCACCCACAGTTAGACTACTAGCTGAAATCCGCTATACTTTTCTCTCGATCATTTGTGACAAGTTTCTCCTGCAGGTCCTAAGAAGTGTGCTGGAGATTTAAGAAAATAAAAAAATAAATAAAAAAATTGTAAGTAGTCAATTTCTTTACATTTTTAAACCTTTGAGTTTTTTTAATTTATTTCAATTTGACCACTAGATTCCTACCCACCCGTCATAACTTTTTCCTTCCTTCGCCCCTAATATCTTCCTCTCCTTCCTAAAAATACCATTCACACAGCATCCCCAAAACGACATAGGCGTCGAGGGAAATTGAAGCCTTGAGGATTCGGTGTGAAGGATTGTGGAGGAATGAAAGTTCTGGGAAGTAAAAAGTACTAGGGGTGGATAGCAATCTGGAGGTAGTGTGACGGACGTATGAATTCATTCCTCCCACTGCGGTGTAAGACGATGAATCGAGAGAGTCCGGCTGGAGAGGTCAAAAGATCTCCCTTAACCAATCTCTCCCGATCCGGCCCGTCACGCGGTAGGTGGGCAGACGCAACCGCCGCCAAGACACCCCTACTGTCACTAACGTAGCGAACCAACAAATTACTGTGATTTTTACTATTGTACTATTACTTACTATTTTTTTATTATTGTTATGAGATCTCTTAGTATCGCCTGAAATTATATATATATTTGTGTTGATGATGTGTTGAAATTATGCATTTTTTTGTTATGTATTTGTATTTTAAGTTATGTATTTTTGTGTTGAAGTTATGTATTTTTATGTTGAAGTTATGTAGTTTTGTGTTGAAATTTTGTGTTTGTTGAAGTTACGTAGTTTTGTGTTGAAATTATATATTTTCTTGTTGAAGTTATGTAATTTTGTGTTAAAATCATGAAAATCTAGTACGAAATTAATTGATTTGCTAAAATATGTTATCAATAATAAGTTAGATAAACATTACCTGAAAGACACGACGGTTGACCGGCAGAACTGAAGGAAGACTTCAGCTGAGAAAATCCTGGAAATAATAAAATACATTACTATTTAAATGTTAAATAATCGGTAGCATTAACAATTGATCACCGAAATATGATATCAGGAAATGGCAATACGGTTAATGAAATCCGATTTCCATTGTTAATTTCAATAATCCCCAAAAAATATCGCTTTAACTAGAAATTCCCACAATGAAGCGAAATGTATATTTTGAAACAAACTTATTTCCAGAACATTTCTGGCCACTTGAGGGGTGGTTCATTTGCATAAAAAAATACGAAATTAAAATTGTTGAATAATAAAACTCGCAGTATCGCCCCTTGTTTTTTCTGGTGGAAGATTCAGTACTGAAAATAAATCTTATTGATTCAATTTGTGTTATTTCACAATTAATCAGTTAGAAAAGTAGATATATTTTCGGCACTTTCCAGAGTGGTACATAATTTCAGTGACTTTTTATTAAAACCATCTTTCAGAATCGAAATGTAGCTTGAAATAGATTTAGCCATGTTTGGTGTCCAGATCTGAATAGCCAGGTACTTCTCCAGCTTCCTCTTCCCCGTATCCTTTCCCTCCCCGCCATTTAGCATCGGGACTATTCTGCGATACCCACTTATAAAAAACGTTGTTTAAGGCTTTGGTACTTCCCAACCTATCTCTTTCCTCATTTTTTACCCCACACGCCTCTCTTCAGCCTCACAACATAACTGATTGCGTAAGCTACGGTCCAGCTAGTTTTGGACTATTGCTGCTATATTTCTGTGAAAAAAAGTAATATGAATAATAGCCAGTAGAGAGAAAAATAAGAAAATAACTTGATTTAGTGATGTCTGAAACAGCAAAAATTATCAAACGGTGAGCTCTGATGTCCTGATATTTCATCTTCTTCGGTCTGTGTCAGTCCTCCAATATTGCACAAGCAACATTTGTAGCTAATGATTACGATGATAGGAGGAATTTAAATACTAAATTTTCACATGTAGCAAACACATTGTGGGAATACATAGTTGTTTATTATAATTTAAATACTGCTGCGACATTCGTAACCGGTAAATGTTTAATTTTCTTGAAGAAGAAAATAACACTAATAATATAAACGAAAATATGAAAGAGAACCAGATACAGAAAAATAGAAAAATAAAACGGTCGCAACTGGGTTAACGAAAGGTTCTGGGTTCGTGTCCCAGTTGCGACCATTATCTTTTTATATTTTTCTGTGTCTTGTTCTCTTTCATATATTTGTTTAGATTATTAGTGTTATCTTCTTCTTCAATGATATATTACATTGATGGGAATAACCTTCAAAAGTTGTAAAAATAGAGTTGTTCTTATATAAAAAAAAATTCTATTCAAAGTTAATAAAAAAACGTTGAAAATATTAGAATAAGATGATGAAAAAAAAAGATTGGCAACTTTTTTGTTGGAAGTCAGATGGTTCAAAATGGTTTAATTAGGTATCATGAGAAATATTGTTGGTATAGTGTTGATCCCAGCAATACTAAGTATCTGGGTGCGAGTCTCAGTTGCAACCGTTATCCTATTTATTTTCGGTGTTTTATTCTGATTTCATATTGTCTTTCAGAGGTGATAATATCAATGACTAAGTATTACAATAAAGTTTAAATTAGATAAGTTATTCCGAATAAAAAAAATCTCCCAAGTATTTGAACCACCCTCGACCACATTAAATTCAATTGTCACGCGTGCATTTTTTTCTATTTCAACAACGTAATTCAAAATTGAATATAATTCGTAAGCGTCCTGAAGATAAAGAGATTGGTTTTAAGTTTCTCCATCAGGCTGAGGCTGTAGGCTGTAGAGGTCTCGAGCCATTGTGTCTCCGGACCTCGCCTATTATGCGGGACTTGTCAAAATATTGGAGCAGGTAAATTGTATTTGGGATTTATTCGACATGACAGCCTATTTGTTAGACCAACTTATTCTACTATTGCTTAGCTTAGGGTCTGTGGTTTCGAGGTTAGAATATGGGATTTTTTGCTGTTGGTGGCTGCGTCTTCAATGGGGCTTGGTAATCGTATATCCACGTGAACTATTTTATTTTATTGAGTCATATCGTGATTATTTGATTAATTGATGTTAACACGCAATAATTCGTTTAAAATGTTCAAATGATTATGTACAGGGGTCTTCAGGAAATAAGGAACTAGTTTTTTAGCTTTGTTCTGAATATCTGCAATGGTTCCATGCCAACTGAGAATAAAGTCAACGCAACACCTCCTTGAAAAGTCAAAATTAAAAGCTATGAAAAAAATAATTTTAAATTAGCCGATAACCCTAACCTAACGTAACCTATTTGAACAATTTTTTATATATTATTTTTATCACTCTAGATGACTTATCTGAGATGGTGCTGAGTTGGTTTCATTCCGAGTTGTCTGGTTACCATCTGCAATGGCGAGCTCCAGTCTCTGCGGATCAGTTTGTAATAATAACTCGAACTCTTTGCACTTTATTTGTTTGTGTGTTCCGTGTCCTGTCAATCCCGTCAAGATGGTAGCATTGTTGGATAGTGTAGTGTTTATAAATGAATGTCTCTCAACAGAGGTCGTTAGAATACGTGGTAAAAACTAAGTAATATATGTATTAACAATTAAAATGGTGCCACAAAATAAGTTTGCTTTGTTTGAAGAAGTTTTATGTAGTTTTAAGAGTCCTTGGTAGTATTACATGATAGAGAAAAGTGTCGGACGTTTGGGCCTTATACCCGAATGGTTACGAAGAAAACCGATCATATGTATTATTAAACTTATTGAGTTTATAGCTTCTTACACCTTTTTTAAAGGAATATTGAAAAATAAATCAGAGTGTTTAGTGGCTAGTCCATTACACAGGCGTCGCGGATGTAGTGATCTGCCAGCCAAGTCCTCGATCATTGCATAAGCAACATTTTTCTGCCTATACTATAAGTTCCTAGTACTAGTGGGTAACTTGTGAATCTACGAAAACATCACACAGAAGTAAAATAAATGTTTTTTTTCGAAATAGGTATTAATTTTAAAACTTTACCAAAAAAAATTCAAATTCCGACTCGATTGATCGCTTTTAATATTTCCAAGTCTACAGATGGTATGGTATAAAAAGGCAATAAACATACGTTCCTTATCACAACAATGCTGCAGCTCTTTCTTACACATTAAGTAATGGTGAGACAAAACGTACATTGCGTGTCTCATCTTTTGTCTCGCACTTATTTAATGTTTAAGAAAGAGCTGCACCATCATTGTGATAAGGAACGCATGTTTATAGCTTTTTGTATCATCACCAGGAATATTAACTCGAAAACAAAAGCTCGAATAAAAAAAAGCTGTTACAAAATCGACTTCAAATAATGTGATGGAGATTCATTGGCTTCCCGTTTGTACCACAAGTTTCTGGATACCGTATATAATGTTGTTTGTGGAATACAAATATTTTAAGATTATTCGTAACTTACAAATACCCGTAATATATGTCTTTTACCAAAAAGTTTATCTACTGCTGTCTTAAGATACATTGATAAATATTTTTTTTTAAATATTCAGTGATCAGCGAAGCATCTAACGCAGTGTTATAAATCAACTCCCCTATACTGTGTTATTCTCCAAAGATGTTTTCTCAAAACTGTATCACTTCTTTTTCAAGTGTGTACAGAGTCTAAGGGTGCTGCGGCTGAACTCGGGGACGGAGGTGCTATAAAATAGTGCTGCGAGAGATACACACTGCACACTGCCATGGTAGTGTTGTAGGGGTAGTGCCGCTGCCCTCTGTAGGAGGCTTGTTGTTGAGTATCCAAGGCTCGCCACTGTGAGGACTTCGACTACCGGAAGAGGTCTACTTGTCCTATTTTACCTCCCCAACCCCCTCTACCTGTTGTCATGTAAAACAACTGACAGAAATGAATTTAAACTTACTGCTAAATTTTCGGTGGTTTTTTGGAGGTATAATAATTATATTGGAAAATTATTGAAATAATTGAGTCAATAATTATAACTGCGACTTAAAGTTGTACAGCAAAATTTTTAAAAATCACCTACTTATAAGTAGATACTAATTAACTATACCTATCTACTTTATATGCATAATGAGCCATTTTTTGCAATTCACGGTTTTTACCCTAGCTCTATTTTTCTGTCCTGTAGAAGTTCTTGTCGATATTTAAAATCATAAATTTGTTATGCAGATAAGTAGGTAATTAATAATTTCGTGGTCTTTTATTTATTTATTAATTAATTATAAAAGGGACAAATATGTCAAGTAGTAAAAAAAAAATTGAAAATATATATTTTTAAAGAATCAGAAATTTTCTGTCGATAATAAATCTTTATATAGTATACTATGCCTTAGTTCAGTTGTGCCACCCACATTAGGCTATTATTAGTTGGGGATCCGCATAAAAATGTAACCTTCTTCCAATAGAAATTGTGCAAAGAACAATAATTAAAATTTAAAAAATCTTTGAACTAACCAACGGAATGCCTGTTCGAAGAATTTCAACTATCGACATTTAAAGATTTATTTATTAAAAAAAATTTAATTCAAATTAAAAAAGAAAACGATAAATATCATTTTTAACTGAAAACTACTTTACAACTACTACCACTTTTGCACAACACCATTATACTTACCAGGGAAGAACTTTTTTCAATCCTTTTTTTCCCCCGGAAGAAATCAGAAACATTAATGATAAAACCCAAACATTGCACTCTGTCAAGAAACTTTTTAACGACATTCACTACTGCCACCTAAATTAATCTTACAAATATCCCTTAATTTCTATAACTTTCTTTCTTTTTTCAAAATACACACATAACATATACATTCATTCATATTTATAATTTCTTAGTTAAAGAACTTAACATAAATGTTACTACATTAAATTTATTGTGTATCTTTATTATTTTCCATCATACCAACATGTTTAACAGGCTTACATACAATTAACGTGTAATGTACATCTACAATTAATTATTTAAGTATTAACTAATAACTACATTTACATACACTCCCCTTCCATACACAAGCACATGTTTCTAATGGAAGAGTAGTAAATAATTCTAAGATGTAAAAATATCATCATGTATCATGTAAAACATATTGTAAAAAAAAAATTTAAAATGAATTTTTTCAGTATGCCATTTTTTGAGCTATGGGATAAGGCACTTTTTTTAACATAAATTGTTATAAGTTGGATTATATGACAGTTGATTCCCTGACATTTGCCCCTCCACCAGACAATTTATTCCCCAGACACAATTGATCTCTCTGTCAGTTAATCGCTTAAAGGATTATTTCTGCTTTACGTCCAAATTCTTAAAGTAAGTGTGCAGAAAGGGTGTACGGCTGAATAACAAAAGTCTAACTAACTAACTAACCATCACGCCGTTTCCCCGCAGGGGTAGGTAGAGAGGACGGACCGCCAAACAACTCGTTCTTGGCACACACTCCTTGCCTCGTTCACATTCATACATCGCCTCATACATGCTCTTCTATTATTCTGACTCTAGACATCGCCCGACTCAAGTATCTGATTCACTTGGTCGTGCCATGTCTTCCTCGGGCGTCCCCGACTTCGTCTACCATTCACATTTGCGTCATATATTCTCCTTACACTCCTTTCTTCATTCATTCGCTCTATATGCCCAAACCATCTGAGCGTCCCTTTCTTAATCTTACTCATTACGCTTACATCAGCATTGCATTCTTTGCGGATCTCCACATTTCTCACACGATCATACATGGTTTTACCACACATACGTCTCAGGGATCTCATTTCTACAGCATTCAGTCGACTTTCATCCTTTCCCTGCTTGTTCCATGCCTCACTGCCATACATCAGGGTAGGTACCAGCACTCCATTATGGACGGCTAGCTTCGCTTCTTTTGACAATTTTTTGTTGGCGCCAACGGCGTTCAGTCCTACATTAACGGAGTTACCGGCATTTACCCTTCTTTCGATATCTCTAACAGTCTTTCCATCTCTCGTAAACATACTTCCCAAATACACAAACTCATCCGCCTGCTCCAAGTATTCATCATTTACAACTATGTTGCACATAACAAAAGTCGATGTACTTATATCTGCAGCAGTGGCGGCTCGTGACTTTTCAGTACGCTAGAGTGCTAATATTAATAAAAAAGTTAATGATGTTATTCAAGCCAAAAAAGTTTTTTTTTTTTCTCAAAATCGATTTTTTGTATGAAAATTTCAGTTTGACCCTATGCCGCACGGATTTCCTGAAAATTTTCATAAAAAACCGATATTTGAAAAAAAAAAAATTTTTTTTCGTTGACCACATACAACATTAATTTATATATTTTTTAATATTAGCACTCTAGCACAGTCACACCAACAGTCACGAGCCGTCACTGATCTTCAAGCATCTTGAATGGAAATTCGCTATATCCAAAGGAGTATGCAGTGAGGATGTTCGACCGAATAACAAAGTCGTACTTTTAAATATAAAAAATCAACAATAAAAGAGAAAGTGAAGTAAAATAAATAGTAGGTTTCAGATTTTACGGAATCACGGAGTATAGACGTTTCATATATGGTTTAAAATAATTTTCTGATAAAAAATATTGTATTAGTACCTATAGGTAGGAACTTTATTGCTTATCTGAATTCTTGACATTGACACCACATCAGTTCCAATTTTGAAAATGACATTTATAATATTACATTAATGATATAATTTAGGCATGTTTTAATTAGATAAATTAAATAAGATAAATAATAATAAGATATTATTATAATTTATTAAATATAATTTATGTAAATTCAAAACAAATGAAAATCACTAACACATATTGTATCTGCAAAAACACCGAAAAATTTTGATTATATTAGTGAAATAAAGCCGTGGAAATGTCTTATTTGATTTTTATTATGGAATTAAAAAAAAAATTATGTTTTTTTTACATTAACTCCACACAGGAGGCCATAAGGAAATTAATTTCCCTCAGGGGGTGCTAAGTGGAGGAAGGGAAGGATAGGAAATTCTGGGAAGGAAAAAGGTATGAGGGGTGGGTAGGAATCTGGAGGTCAGTGTGTCCAGGAGTGACGGACATATGAATGCATCCCTCCAACTATGGTGCAAGGCGATGGGTCGAGAGAGTCCGGCTGGATTGGTCAAAAGGCCTCCCTCAACCAGTCTCTCTCGATACGGCCCGTCGCGCAACAGGTGCAGGACAGACGCATCCGCCGCCAAGACCTGGACAAACCTCACCCCGTGAACCCGGGTACCCCTGCTAAGTCACCAAACGTAGCGAACCACTTGGGCCGATCTATGGCAGAGGTGTTGGTTATCCAATAAATGATTCCCAAGGCGGCGGTACCGATACCCGCTTCCCAAATTGTACGAGTATGTACCTTCTTATTTGGATATTGCAAGACACCCACGCGGTTGTATTGAAAATCCCGGTTAAAACGAGCCAACGAGCCCGGTTGATCCACCCAAGTGCCAGCAGTAAGAAGCAATAGTAAGTAGCGACAAAAGGGCCCACAATGCGCTGAAGAGGGTCCCTATTAGGGCATAATAGAATTACCACGGATAATCCCCTTACGGCACTACAAAAAGGCACACTACGCGGACCAGGCGACCAGGCAACCAACAACTTGATCCCGTGTCCCTTTGTGAATCCCTTTTTACAAGATTTCTGTAAGGAGGGAAAATAAGTACCTACCTACCTAACCAAAATATGCATTGATTAATAACATAAAATTTTTACGTGGATCGTTTTTGAGAATTATCTATAAGATGAAGCCATGCGAAATAATGCAAAATCATACAAAATCATGTACTTTTGTTTTGAAAATTTGATCCCTTAGAAGTATTATAGATGCTTCAATTAAATACTGCGTGTAGAACATATCTTGGCCCTTAAAATTATTAATATAACCCTTGGTCATTTTAATAGGCCTAAAAAA
Organism: Glyphotaelius pellucidus; assembly: GCA_936435175.1. NCBI lineage: Eukaryota > Metazoa > Arthropoda > Insecta > Trichoptera > Limnephilidae > Glyphotaelius > Glyphotaelius pellucidus. The sequence continues at coordinate 36,469,734 of OW386548.1, forward strand.
AAGTATTTGGTCTATAAAAAACACTTTCAAGTGCAAACTAACTCTCCTACTTACAAACCCTTTTTTGATATGGTTTTATTTTTTTACATGAGCTCCACACAGGAGGCCCTGAGGAAAATAATTTCCTTCAGGGCCTATGTCATCTTTGGGGGTGCTGTGGAGGGTTTTTAAGGAAAGGAAGGAGATGAGAGTTCTGGGAAAGAAAATGGTTTAAGGGGTGGGTAGGAATCTGGGGTTCAGTGAGTCCTTGTCGTCCGCCTCCAAAACCAAGACAAACTTCACCCCGTGAACCTGGGCACCTCTGCTAAGTCACCAAACGTAGCGAACCACTTGGGGTGACCTATGGCAGAGATGTTGGTTTTCCAATAAAGGTTTATTGTAGCAAATTAAGTTTCTTTTATAATAAATCCCAAAAAAATGTATTATTTACGTATTTGTAGTATTTACGCCCGAACTTCACAAAATAAAAGAAAATATGCATATTTTATCGTTGTTATTTTGGACATCAATCAATACGGCCCGCACTCTACGAATTTGGATTTTTAAAGTGAACCTTATGCCATCAGCACAAGAACCACGCACTTGGTAAACCCATTTCGTATCAGTTACGCCCTGCCTGCAAAGGGGTATAGACTAACATCCCAAGTCCTATATTAAGAGTAAGGTATTGTTTTCATTTATCTTAAATATGAAAAACTAACTTACATCGCTGGGTATCGGTTTGAATAGCAATAGCAATTCATAAACAACAAACACACAAGCAAACAAGCAAGCGAACATACTCGTAAGTACATTCATTGCATCAAATGTGTATCAGATTTACGGTTATTTTAAATTAAATTTAAACTCTATGTAGCTACATAAGACAGTATAGATGAGCCCTAATGTATCACACCTCGTTAGGGTGGCTTGTCATTCAGGGTATCCGGGGTAGGCACCTAAAGTTACAGGGCCCGTTCACACCTGGCGATCGAAGGGTTCGCGCTCCATTGGCCGTCGAGGTGTTGGTGTTTTGTAAAGGGTTTTAGTCCGGGAATCCCTGCGATGAGGGGTGGTGCGGGGAGACTCAAGCCTGGGGTGACTTGCACGTCTTTATTTCTGAGAGGGATGGAAAGAAGACATTCTTACATAAATACTGGAACGTTAATTTTTTTTAGCAAATTTTGAAAGGAAAAAAGTCTGTACTATCTGCTCGGCGAATAAAAGTCTGTACTATCTGCTCGGCGAATAAAAGTCTGTACTATCTGCTCGGCGAATAAAAGTCTGTACTATCTGCTCGGCGAATAAAAGTCTGTACTATCTGCTCGGCGAATAAAAGTCTGTACTATCTGCTCGGCGAATAAAAGTCTGTACTATCTGCTCGGCGAATAAAAGTCTGTACTATCTGCTCGGCGAATAAAAGTCTGTACTATCTGCTCGGCGAATAAAAGTCTGTACTATCTGCTCGGTGAATAAAAGTCTGTACTATCTGCTCGGCGAATAAAAGTCTGTACTATCTGCTCGGCGAATAAAAGTCTGTACTATCTGCTCGGCGAATAAAAGTCTGTACTATCTGCTCGGCGAGTAAAAGTCTGTACTATCTGCTCGGCGAATAAAAGTCTGAACTATCTGCTCGGCGAGTAAAAGTCTGTACTATCTGCTCGGCGAATAAAAGTCTGTACTATCTGCTCGGCGAATAAAAGTCTGTACTATCTGCTCGGCGAATAAAAGTCTGTACTATCTGCTCGGCGAATAAAAGTCTGTACTATCTGCTCGGCGAATAAAAGTCTGTACTATCTGCTCGGCGAGTAAAAGTCTGTACTATCTGCTCGGCGAGTAAAAGTCTGTACTATCTGCTCGGCGAATAAAAGTCTGTACTATCTGCTCGGCGAATAAAAGTCTGTACTATCTGCTCGGCGAGTAAAAGTCTGTACTATCTGCTCGGCGAATAAAAGTCTGTACTATCTGCTCGGCGAATAAAAGTCTGTACTATCTGCTCGGCGAATAAAAGTCTGTACTATCTGCTCGGCGAATAAAAGTCTGTACTATCTGCTCGGCGAATAAAAGTCTGTACTATCTGCTCGGCGAATAAAAGTCTGTACTATCTGCTCGGCGAATAAAAGTCTGTACTATCTGCTCGGCGAATAAAAGTCTGTACTATCTGCTCGGCGAGTAAAAGTCTGTACTATCTGCTCGGCGAATAAAAGTCTGTACTATCTGCTCGGCGAGTAAAAGTCTGTACTATCTGCTCGGCGAATAAAAGTCTGTACTATCTGCTCGGCGAATAAAAGTCTGTACTATCTGCTCGGCGAATAAAAGTCTGTACTATCTGCTCGGCGAATAAAAGTCTGTACTATCTGCTCGGCGAGTAAAAGTCTGTACTATCTGCTCGGCGAGTAAAAGTCTGTACTATCTGCTCGGCGAATAAAAGTCTGTACTATCTGCTCGGCGAATAAAAGTCTGTACTATCTGCTCGGCGAGTAAAAGTCTGTACTATCTGCTCGGCGAATAAAAGTCTGTACTATCTGCTCGGCGAGTAAAAGTCTGTACTATCTGCTCGGCGAGTAAAAGTCTGTACTATCTGCTCGGCGAATAAAAGTCTGTACTATCTGCTCGGCGAATAAAAGTCTGTACTATCTGCTCGGCGAATAAAAGTCTGTACTATCTGCTCGGCGAGTAAAAGTCTGTACTATCTGCTCGGCGAGTAAAAGTCTGTACTATCTGCTCGGCGAATAAAAGTCTGTACTATCTGCTCGGCGAATAAAAGTCTGTACTATCTGCTCGGCGAGTAAAAGTCTGTACTATCTGCTCGGCGAATAAAAGTCTGTACTATCTGCTCGGCGAGTAAAAGTCTGTACTATCTGCTCGGCGAGTAAAAGTCTGTACTATCTGCTCGGCGAATAAAAGTCTGTACTATCTGCTCGGCGAATAAAAGTCTGTACTATCTGCTCGGCGAATAAAAGTCTGTACTATCTGCTCGGCGAATAAAAGTCTGTACTATCTGCTCGGCGAATAAAAGTCTGTACTATCTGCTCGGCGAATAAAAGTCTGTACTATCTGCTCGGCGAATAAAAGTCTGTACTATCTGCTCGGCGAATAAAAGTCTGTACTATCTGCTCGGCGAATAAAAGAGATTACAGATTTTTTACGTATTTTTATTTACATAGATTCAATAATATTACAATTAAATTAATATAATTGGGTACATAAAAGTAAGTGAGTAACCTCACAAGAGTTTCAGCTGCTCCCGTCTGGAGCCAGTGAGACTATGGCATCCCCAATTGGGGTATGTTGTGAGGCTGAAGGTAGTTGGGAGAGGAAGGAGATGGGAAAGAGGAAGGTGGGGAAGTACCTATTCAGATCTGATCACCAAACACGGCTAAAGCCATTTCAAGCAACATTTCAATTCTGAATGGTGGTCTTACACCAGGACGATACTGAGAGTATCTTCCACTCTGGAACGTGCCGCAAATATATTATTTTTAATGAATTAATTGTGAAACAACACGAATTAATCAAATAAAATTTATTTGCCCACACCGGGATTCGATCCCGTGTTCTTCGGATTGCGAGTCAAGAGCCTTACCTTAGTTCCAGAGTCCACTATACTCTCAATATCACCCTGGTGTAAGATCACCATTTAGAAATGAAATATTGCTTGAATTGGCTTTAGCCGTGTTTGGTGACCAGATATGAATAGGCAGATACTTCTGCACCTTCTTTTTCCCCATTCCCCTCTTCCTTCAGACTCTCAACATATCCCAATTACGGATTCCATAGACTTTTGGCTCCAGACGGGAACAGTTGAGACTCTTGTGAGGTATTCACATAAAAAGAAAACAATGTATAAATATATGTTCTTTTATATATCGCACATCCCGTAGATAAGGGCAGTAAGTAAAATTTCCCGTTCAATAAAATTTTATTTTTATTTCTGAATGTGATTGTGATAATCTATGTCCCATTTGTATTTGTCCCATTGTCGTATTTAAGATAGATCACTCTATCTCCGTGAGATGTCGCTAATGTTTTTTTTTCGACGGGACCGCTTGTTTGATCAATCATAATTTGTTTTCGCTCTCCTGTAATTTTTTTAGTAACTATACATATATATTTTTAACATTGTTATATTAAACGTCTTAGATATATAAATATACATAATATAAATTATTTTCGTAGTTCTTTTCACTAAGAGATCCTGTGCTGAGGGGGACTATATTTTAGATAATTTTTTAGAGACCTCTATGGTTTAACTTCATGGGTTTTCCATAAACTTCTACGAAGATGTTTTCGTAATAAGTAAGTTCATTTTCCGATAGTTACTTTAGCCAACATTTAATTTTCTTAATGTACTTAACTATTTGTTGCTTTTTTTATACTAAGAGGCAGTTTGTTACATAGCACTGCTAAAAATTCAGAGCTTCTTTGTCCAAACGTAGAGTTACACTTGGTATATTTAGTTTGTTTGGCTCTGGTTTTATGAGTATGTGAGGTGTCTACCTCTGAATCATTTTTGAGGTGATATACCAGAATGTTTTTGGCATAGATTTTCAGTATAGTTCAAAAATTTCTGTTGTTGACGTCTTTATGGGGACCTTTAGGTCTTATGGTGCAATTCTGAATTACCTTCAGTTGTTTTATGTGTTTTGATGCTGCTGATCCCCATCCTGTTACTCCATATTCCAATTATTGAGAGTGACACAAATCAACTACTTTACTTTTTTGACTTACGATACTTTTCAATGGGATGTGCGATATATATACATATTATCTTTTCTTCAAAATATTTACTAAAGTGTGTTATAATATATGTTTAATTTTAATTGACCTTATTTAACAATTTTTCGGATTCCCCTCAATCCCGGCCAATTAACCATTAAATGCTATCGTTAATTCCTAAGCTTCTTCTACCTCCGTGTAGTAGATACATTTATCACCAATTAAAGTGATAATATAAGTGCCTACTGCTAAGATTACATATAAACAATTTTTTTTTTGCTTTTATGTTTTTTCTGCAACTCAATTTTTTAAAACTATTTATATCAAAACGGTTTCTACACCTTTGTTAGAAAAAATATTGTATTGAAAAGGGTTGAAGCAACCATCTCCTGACACCTTCGGGTACCTAAATAATTACTACTCCTGACAGCGAATTTAATAATGTGAAAGGATGTCCTTTCAAGCCTTCATTGTGACATTATTAATCTGCCGTACACTTTCCACCGCACATGTCCAAATATTATGAGTCCCGAATAATAGACAAATTTACACACCTTTTAGCTTTCGTGTTATCCTGTTACTATTTTGTCGCATTGTGTACCTTTCAAGCCTTTCAGGACCTTAAGAGGCACATCTTAACAACCCCTTTGTTGGGGAATAAATATCCGATTAAGGGTGGAGGCTGTGGTGCCTTCACAAAGGATATCTTATGCGACATTCCGTGAAAAGGGATTTTACAGATTCGGATGAAAGCGATAGCTTTTGGGTTTCTGCCAGTTTTGATGATCTGTCAATCTCATTGACCAGACGACCATTGTGGAGTGACAATGTGTTAAGTGAACTGAATGATAGGGAATTTGACGATTTACAAAATAAATATAAATTTATAGGCTTTGTTCATTGTCATTTGAAAGATACCGCGTTGATAACGAGATACCTTTCCTTTCAAATTTACACTAAAATATTTAAAAAGTATTCCGTATTTATATATAATTCATAAAAATTGACGAGATCAAAATGAACTTTTTGGATGTGTATTCAGATGTTAACTATAAATCAGAAAATCGGTTCATAGCACTCAATAACTTAGCGGTGGAAAGTACGAAAACGTAAATTTAATTTATTCTTCGTTGTTCCTTATTTCCTCTGAACCTTAATGGTAACAAGTATTTTTATTTTTATATTATTTTTTTTAAAATCATATTCAATTCAATATGATACCCGTTCAGTTATTTTTTTTAATTACCAGATAAAATGATAAAATTAATATGATATAATTAATAACAAGATATAATTAATAACCAGATAAATGATATAATTAATAACCAGATAAAAAAAATTTAATTACCAGATGTAATACGGACTGCGCTAAGCTAAATCATAAATCTAATGTAAAATATCTTGGAATCTTAATAGATAAAAATGTTAAATGGAAATATCATATAGATCTCACTGTGGAAAGAATAAGAAAACTTATCTGTGTATTCTATAACATACGAAACATTTTAAACAAGAAAACTATCGAAATTGTCTATTATGCGTTCATTCAGTCCTTATTACAATATGGCATTATTGGTTGGGGAGGGGTCTTTAAGATTTCCTTACAGCCCATAATTATAATACAAAAATAATTATTAAAATCATCCTTAGGAAACCTTACGACTTCCCTACTTTAGAGATATTTCGGGAATTTAATGTACCATTTATCACAGAATTGTATAAGAGAAACGCATTATATCAAATCTACAAACAATATTTCATCCAAAAAATTCATCCCTCAGATAGCATAAGCAATAGATTCAAAACTAATGGCTTAATAGCCATTCCTATGCTTAGAACGACCACGGCTCAACACCGCTATTTATATTTAGGTGTGAGATGGTACAATATATTATTATCCAAAAACAAAATAAATGTAACAGAAACAATGAAATATGAACAGGTAGGAGATAATTGATAAGTGCAAGCGCTACAGTAATTTCCCGTAATACCATGCGAGCGAAGCCGCGGGGAAAAACTAGTAATTATAATAAACACAATAATATAACGTTGTTTTAATTCCACTTTATTATACTACAACCGGTTCAGGTCGAACCGAAACCGGTTGAATAAGGAAATAATAAAAATAATAAAGTGGAATTAAAACAAAGTTATATTATTGTGTTTATTTTAATTACATAGTTTATTGAAAGACTAGAATTGTAACACTAAGGACGGGTTGTTTCAAAAAATTTGATGAATTCATCAAATATTTGAAGTTAATTTTCACGTTCTGTGCTAGTAATATTATAAATGTAATTATTATTGTAAAAAAATAAAAAAACATATCGGTAAATTAAATTTGTAACTGTTTTGTTTCCTCCTACAACAAAGGTCTCTTCAAGAGCAATGTTCATTCCTTCCTCTCCTCAAAAAGACCCTCCGCACAGCATTCCAGATGACATAGGCCCTGAGAGAAATCATTTTCCTGAGGGCCTCCTGTGTGGAATTAATAATAAAATAAAAATAAAATGGCAGTCTGGTGAACGCTATATAGTGAGTGCTACGAATACTTGGTTATGTTACGCAACGAAAATAAATATATATCTAGCAAGAGGTTTTTCACAAAAACGGCGCTACGCAAAATGGCATATCAAATCAAATCGTAAAAACGTTCCAACAATTTCGGTTTATCGTTTCGGCAAAACAGAGCCAACTGGCTTTAACCTCCTACAGCTGTGGGGGGGAAGGGGTGGCATCCTCCACGAAGCAATCTGGGGTGAGTCACCTCCCCCTAAAGCCTTCCAGGCTGTACTCTAATTAACACTTGACAAGAAACACTGTTGTTGGTTATAACACACACACACATACACGCGCGCATCTGTATCTGTATCTACTCGTGTCAGAAACGCGACACGTAAAAAAGGTAGAACACACGTAATTGAAATAAAAAATTAAACATGTTCAATTATTACCGTATTAATTGACAGCCTGCAATTAGATTACTTCCTTTCATAAATTTGATAATGAGGGGATAAATTACTTGCATCACAGTATAAAAACTTTTCATAGGATTTTTTTATGCAATGCAGCGCATTTACATCGAACTATATTCAGATTTCGTAAAATGATTTTGAAAATACAACTACCAAGAAGATATAAAGCAGAAATAATACAATAACTTTGTAGACACCACTTTTATAAAAGTGATGTTTACAAAGTTATTGTTTTATTTTTTTAATTATAATGTCACAAATGTAATCACAAAGTATCTGCTTCATATGAACAAAGCTTATAATGCATTTAACTCGTCTTTTGGAAAAAAAAATTTTTCGTTCCAAGGAAGAATCAATCACCTAGGTGTCTTACATTTTCGAATATTAAAAATTTAAGAAAATTTGTAAATTTTTAAAATGTTCGAAATTAAAATCAATTAAAATAAAGTTTGATTTTAATGTATTTTGTTTTGGTCGTGTTAAGAATGTATGATTTCAACGAAGTAATTTTTAAAATTTATTATTTTTATTTCTTGCTAGGGCAATCCCGATATGTTGCAGAACCCATTTTAGGGCGGGAGGAACTTACAATTCATAGGTGGGGGGAATAGTTACTATTTTATATAGGTATTTTGATATTAAAAATATAAGTTTCACACACAGTATAGACGAAAAATGAAAGACAGGTTAAGTAGAACCAACAAGAATAGAATACCAATAAAGAAAAAAGTACAAGGTTATACAAATTGGATTATATTAGGGCAGACACGTGACAAACCACGTGATAGTATAATTTTAGAATTTGTGAAACTGAATTTTTATATAAAAAATTCAACGGAACATTGTGAAAATTGAAAAAAAATATTTGCAACAACATTTTTTGTGATATCTTTTCTTAACCAGCTTTGTAAGTTATTTTTGACACATTTTTTTTATTTTTTTATTTATTTAATATAGGTATATAAGTTTACAGTGGGTTAATATAAATTACATATTGGTTCAGAAATTCTTTAAAATTGCAGTCTCACCAAAGAAGAAGCTAGTTCTTGTGCTTGATGAGCGAGTTACACTAATTATGACAGAAATAGAATAACATTATGCAATAGGTAAGTATATAATGGGAACAATTGAAACTTCTGGATCATCTATATGTGAAGATGTACATACAATGGGATATGGTTACATACTAAAATATTGTGCACTTTAGAGAAATTCGAAAAATCTAAATTATATAGAAATAAATATAGATTGACAATAAATAGAAAGAGAGAGAAAAACAGGTAATTATTTAATTAATTATTCCTGATGGAAGTGTTGCTTCAGTTTGAGTTTCAGTTTATTGATGTCTTTGATTTTTTTTTTATTTCAATCGGAAGATTGTTGAAATACTTTATTCCTAAATTAAAATCAGATGTAATTTTGAAAACGACAAATTAATAGTTTTTCTGTTAAATATGTTTTTATAGGTAGGTACTTTATCGCTTGTCTGGATATTCTTGACACAATCAGTTCATATTTTGAAAATGAAACATAATGAAATCAGAATTTTTTTACCAAAATTACAATCAGACAGACAGGCCCACAAACGATATTAGAGTTGGATCATAATATCAAAAACCTAGAAGGAAACTGACTCAACCGAAACTTCATTCTGACATGTTCATTAAGTTTAAAAAATTAAACATAACCTCCAAAGGTTACATGAGACAAATTTACATGAAAAAATTCTATGTTTTTAGGATTGTTTTTTATTCAATTTCAATTCCGTTGGTAAAGATAGGTACCATCTCAGCTAAAGCAGTGTAGCTATTAGCTAGATAGATGGGTCTCTGTGCACTTGGAGTTCTATCCTCATGTACATCAATTCAAAACATTATAATTTGATCTAAAATCCAATAACAATTCAATACTCACACTGTGACATAATTGCTACTTAACTCTGCAACAAAGCAATTCAGAATTCATATTTCGGCCACTCGGGGTGTAATTTATTTTTGCATATAGGGCTGTCACCACCCCGTGCTACGCCACCCCGTTTGGGTACCTCCCCAAATGTAGTATGGAGATTCAGCCGTCCATGAAAAGCCACGGGGTACAGGGGGTGCCGTGAGGACCCATTTTGCCAGAAAAATGGAGTCTTATTGTACTCAGTACCTACTTTTGGTAGGAGGCAGGCACCAAAACTTGAACAAGTAAAGCATAAATAGCGAATCATTTTTTAGAATAATGGCGGTGTGTAATTTTCGAAATGTAGGTAGGTGTGAAGTGTATTCAAATATGTATGTTGATAATTACATATTTTTGTAAATTAGGTACCTACGAATAGGTAAGTAATTTTTATGACACCCTTTGCTATGGTGAGGTGATGTAGTAGGTAGGTACTGGATGGCTAAAAAAAAATTGAACCCAGTATCTTCGGGCATTTGCGGAGTAAGAGAAGGAATTCCAAACTATTTGGGATGCTCTGAGGAGGGTCTTTTTGAGGAGAGGAAGGTGTGAATGTGGGTAAGAGGGAGGAAACACAGAAGTCGGTAAATAGTTCCACAGCTGAGGTGTTTTTTTTTTTTTTTACATGAGCTCCACACAGGAGGCCCTGAGGAAAATAATTTCCCTCAGGGCCTACGTCATATTTGGGGATGCTTTGTGGAGGGTTTTTTTTAAGGAAAGGAAGGGGAGGAGAGTTCTGGGAAGGAAAAGGGTTTAAGGGGTGGGTAGGAATTTGGGGTTCAGTGTGCCCTGGTCATCCGCCTCCAAGACCTAGACGAACCTCACCCCATGAACCCGGCACCCCTGCTAAATCACCAAACGTAGCGAACCACTTGGGGTGACCTATGGCAGAGGTGTTGGTTATCCAATAAAGGTTCCTGGGGCGGCGGTACCCATTCCCGCCTCCCAAATTGATTAACTCAACACCGAGTCGTAGAAACTAATATTCTCATGTGACAAATTTTGGGTGGCTTTTACAAATGTTGGGTGCGCGTTTGACGTGTTTCCCGCTTAAGCTCGAATGTCGAAGGGATCAACGACGCTAGTTCCTCGGAGTATCTTCTGTTGAAATACCGATATAACAAGGACCATATTCCTGTCTATTGTCTGTGTTCTAAAGATTAATTAATCTATATTGATCATGGAAATTTGAAACGCTATAAAGGACAAAATGTAAATCATATCTTTTGTTTTAGACCTACGATTATGATTTAAATTATGAAATAATTTTGAATACATCTTTCAGAATACTTAAAAGATTTTATAAATTTCTTTAATTGTTAGTTTTTAATATTTTTTTAATATTTAAAACCCTCTTACATTGTAAGTCGTAAAAGACGCACTCATTTTCGTACAAGCATTTCGACTATACAACATTTCAAATTTCCACTTTCGAGATGAAACGAAATGTGGCAAAATTTGGTATCTTTACGATAAAAAAAATAGCGTGAAACCTCCCTAAAACTAACGTAGACAAGAGTGGGGAGGCTATGAAGCACCGCACAAAAAGAAGACCGATAGGCTACAAAGAACCGCACAAATGATTATATTATATCATTCTCTCGCATGCTAAATCCTAATGATGTATGTGTATGTCTCTTTTTAGTGTCGCTATTTTTCGTTTCATCAACTTTCAAATCACAACGGTGCTAAAGAAGTTTTCATTTCAATAGATTTTTCAAGAAAAACGTTGTAATTTCTCGAATTACTTAAGTTTTCTGACTAACACCAAAATATTCCACACAAGTGTGGTTGGTTTCATTTAAAGCATTTAAATCGGCTGGAGAGTACAGAAAAGCCTTAAATTTGTTTCTTTGGTGCCGGAAATAAGCCCCAGAAATTCCAACAATAAATAATAATGTCTTCCCTCGCTCCAGGACCGGAAGTAGGCTCTCGAGGAAGCCTCCCCGGAGTTTTTTGGCCAAGACGACTTCATTTACATTCTCCTCCTTAATCTGGGCTCACCCCCCATCTTCCCACCCCTTACAACCCCCTCCACCACATTCCAGAGGTCGTCTATTATCGACGTGATAGCCCAAACAGAACTAAAAAATTTAATGATTTTTTTATTCCACGATAATAATAAGATATTATTAATAGTCTTCTTCTTCTTAAAATACCTTCTTCTTCAACTGATGGACTCCTGTTGGAGGTCAGCCATCATTAAGAAATTCCCCTGTACTGATTGCACTGCACAAAATATCAAAGATTGCGTGAATACGATTTTAATTTAAAAATATATTATTTCGGTTGTGTCTTTAACTCTGGTTCGATGAACTAAAACTTGAATTTATTTCAAAATTAGGACTGGTTGGAACAGTTCAGACAAGCGATAAAGTAGGTACCTTCCTTCCAAAATTATTTTATTTTAATTAATTAATAACGTCACACATGAAAAGTGCATTTCTTTTGTTTTGTGTCATAATTTCTCATGTTTACTAACGGTGTCCATTCAAATGTACATTTACCGGTAGCCTCTAATAGTTTAAGAAGAATATATGATGCAAATGTGAATGGTAAAAGAAGTCGGGGACGCGGAGAAGCCGAGGAAGACATGGCACGATCAGGTGAATCAGATACTTGAGTCGGGCCTTGTCAAAAGTCAGAATAATAGAAGAGTATGTATGAGACGATGTATGAATATAAGTGAAGCAAAGAGTGTGTGCCAGGACCGAGTTGTTTGGCGGTCCGTCCTCTCTGCCTACCCCTGCGGTGAAACGGCGTGATGGTTAGTTAGTTAGTTAGTCTCTATATTGACATTTTATTAATACGTACTTTCAGCTTCACAAATCCTACAATTATAATATCGAGTGATTTTCAGGGGTCTGCTATGGTTAATTTATAAGTATCATTATGTTGATATTTTGCATAAAAATTCGTTTTATTGTTCCTTGGTTAATTAAACATATCTACCTGCTTAAAGTGCAATATCTCCGTACACTTATCAAAGACCGAATTTGAACATATATAGGTAGATTTTTATCGAAATATCTTATTTACATTAGATGCCTTATATATTGCTGTATTATATCTAATAGGTAAAAATGCGTTATTTTTTTCAAATTCGTTGGCCATTAGACCATAAAATATTTGCACTTAGCGCAACCGCAAAATACGCCATTGAAAAGAAGTGTCTTGAAGTGCCAAATATTATATTTGAGCTTGACCGAAGAAAATCCTAAAATCAATTCGGGTCAACGAGAAAATGGTCTGTTAAAAGCAACTTGAAGCGAAATAAAAAAAAAAAGATTTTCAATATTAACGGTTCCTACCATTAAATATTGGTACGCATTCGTATAAAGGTACCTGGTACCTACCTGCGTACCTAATATAGTTGTAGGGTGTATCAACAGTCGGCACGTACCCGACAGATTTTATTCAGCGATTCCTTAGCATATTTGAGTAATAATTTTGCTGTCTACCTACTCATTTTTTCATAAAAAAATATATTATCACACATCACCACGTCACACGACAACGTTCCTTCTTCGCAACCTTATCACGTCTGTACGGTACTACTGGAACGAGACGGAGGGCTTGCCACGTGATGCGTTAGATTATACCCAGTGGCGACATGTCATGGATTTGTTGTGTTTGTATTTATTTTATTTATTTATTTTATTTCGTTTATTTATTTAAACGCCCGTAGAGCTGTTACATATAGTGCAGTACATGTTTTTGACAAAAAACAGGAAATAACATAAAATATAAGAAACAAAACATAGGAAATAACATAAAATATAAGAGTTGACACAAAGTAGGTAACATAGAATACAAGTTAAGTAAAAATAGAGATAAAGATAGTTTATGAAGTAGGAAGAAATAGTTGGCACATACGTCGTTTGATGTTTTACGAATTCAAATTATTATCAAATACATCCATATTGTTTAAATATTTGTTACCAAGACTATGTACACGCTGTATTGGAGAATGCAAACTATAGGTGGAATGAGATGTGCGTAAGAATGTATAAAATGTTAATATTTGTCTAGTCGTTTGTGTAGGTACATGAAGATTTATTAATTGCAGGAGTTCACAACAATCGAATTTAGAGTTTAATAATTTTAATAAAAAGGTTGGGCTGTTTATTTTTCGTCTGTTTTCTAGAGTTAGAATATTTTAATATTCATTATATTCATATGAATATGAATAAACTATGAATAGTTGAATAAAAACGGATAACAAATTACATTTACATTCTTTACTCCAGGTACCTACTATTACACCTGTGTATCTTAAACTTCAAACACTCCCATTCCACTTCAAACATTCCCAAAAATGTTGTGATTTTTTTTAAAATTACTAAATAAGCTCGTCCTAATACGGGCTGTTCCATGACACAAAATGTTAAAATAAGTTTTTTCATACATTATTTGCACACAGGAGGCAATAACAATTTCAATTTCACAATTTATTCATTTAAAATAATATATAGTATATTTGCGGCACGTTCCAGAGTGGAGGATACTATCAGTATCGCCCTGGTGTAAGACCACCATTTAGAATTGAAACGTTGCTTGAAAATGGCTTTAGCCGTGTTTAGTGACCAGATCTGAATAGCCAGGTACTTCCCCACCTTCCTCTTCCCTATCTCCTTCCCATCCCCACTACCTTCAGCCTCACAACATACCCCGATTGGGGATGCCATAGTCTCACTGGCTCCTGACGGGAGCAGTTGGGACTCTTGTGCGGTATTAACTGTAAAAAAAAAAATAAGAAAAAAAATCCCTTAGGGCTTATGTCGAATTTGGGGATGCTGTATGGAGAGTTTTTAGGGAAAGGAAGGAGAGAAAGTTCTGGGAAGAAAAAGGTATGTGGGGTGGGTAGGAAACTGGGGATCAATGTGCCTACGAGTGACGGACGTATAAATCCATCCCTCCCACTGTGATGCAAGGCGATGGGTCGAGGGAGTTCGGCTGGAGAGATCAAAGGTCTAACATAACCATTCTCTCTCGATTCGGCTCGCCACGAAGTAGGCAGGTAAATGCATGTGCCGCCAAGACCTAGACAAGCCTCACCCCATAAACCAGGGCACCCTTGCAAGGTCACCAAGCGTAGTGAGCTACTTGGTGTGACTTATGGCAGGAGTGTTGGTTATCCATTAAATGGTTTCCGGGGCGGCGGTACTCATATCTGCCACCCAAATTATGAATTAATGTTATTTTGTAACTAGTTAAAGTTAATATAATTAATTGATTTATCACGATGGGGGGCATGTTTATGAATTGTGGAAAGATATATTTATATTACGTTTTTATACCTGCTATATTTATCTACATACCAATTGTTTGTTTTCTATCTATATATTGTGCATTTTCTTCTAAACAGGGTCTTGATGTACTTTAACCACTGGTTCATGACATTATATGGAGTAAAAAATTAAAATCAGTTTTTGGTCTACGGTGACTCGAAGATTTTATTTTTTATTTTTTTCCAATTTTTTTTTCTTCAAAATCAAACAAAAAAAAATCTTCCGCACTCACTAACCACTCAGCCGAGTAACCGCCTAAACTCTTACCCCGTCCCCAACACCTACAATTTTTTTTATGTTTTTGTAGAAAAAAAAAACAAATATCAAATAGGAGACCAAAATTTCATTTATACTTCAAATAATCTCTAGTTAAAGTACATCAAGTACGTCTATTAACACCCTGTATGTAATTGGTTTTCTATCTATACATTTTTGTTTGTTTTCTATCTATGTAGGTATTGTTTGTTTTCTATCTACATTTTGAAAAAATCCTTTCATATCTTAATGCTTTCATTTCATATAAACTTACTGACACCTCAACTGTCATTATTTTAAATCAAATTGTCACTTCACTACTAATAACAGTTACATCTATCATTGTTGATCTTGCTCTACCGCTTTTTCAATGGAAGGTACTCCGAGGAACTAGTCGTTTATCCCTTCTACACCGGTGCACAGTCAGAAAACGCCGAACGCGAGCCTAGACATTGTACATAGTTGAAATTTGTCACATGAGAATAGGTCGCTTCTACGACTCGTTCTAGAGTGATTGTTGTTGATTTGTGATCACTGCATTTTCTCACGCCTACAATACCCAGGTTAATTTCCTCAAAAAGGTCCTTCTCGCAGCAGAGGGGGATTATTTTTCTCAGTGCTCCTGCGGAAAGTTAATCTAAAAAAAATGTTGATTTCATCTGCTTCAAATGCACACTGCAACGCAGTGTATTTTCAAATATAATTGTGTTAAGGTGATCCAATGGTCCAGAAAAAAATCGAAATCAGAATTCACGCCCCTTTGTGAGAGGAGCTTAAAAATACTCGAGAAAAAGCTTTTGGAAAAGTTGGAAAAGGTATTTGAGAATTTTTTTTGCAGGTTGATGTCAAAGGCCTGTAAAAAACATTAACTCCTTTTTTACGCATTGTTTATTGTAATAACAAGGAAATTTAAAATTGATTTCACAGAACCAAGCGACGCGGAGCCATCTATTCCCCGCTCCGGCCGGGGCTGAACTGATACAAAATGGGTGTGGTCAATCAGTAGTCCTTGGGTGGACCGCATGAGGTTCACTTTGAAAATCCAAATTTGTCGACTGCCGGCTGTGTTGTGAAATAACAACGCGAAACTGCATATTTATTTTATTTTTTGAAGTTCGGACGTAAATATCATTTTTTTGCGATTATTATAAAAGTAACTGCATTTGCTACATTAAACAATAAAACCGTATTCGAAAAGGGGTTTTTAAGTAGGAGAGTTTGCATGTTGTGTTTTTTTGTAGACCTAATTCTTTTTTCCAGGCTTATAAAAAAATGACCGATATTTTTAAGGGCCAAGATATTATGTTCTACACGCATTATTAAATTGTCTGTATCTGTAATACTTCTAAGCGATCAAATTTTCAAAACAAAAATACATGATTTTGTATGATTTTGCATTATTTCACATGGCTTCATCTTAAATTCATATTATCAGTGCCCCTGAAGTGATTTTTCACAAAAGCGGCTTCTACAAAATAAAAATCATCATTATTTTCATAAAGGCTCGATTATTGTATTTAGTGGACACTTAAAAAGACTTATCATGCACTTCTGCTTAAATCTGCTACCGATTGTATAGATTCTAAAACAAGCTGATGTTTAACTGAAATTAAAATCCATCAAATTTTATTTGCCCCTTTTATAAAAGTGCCATCGTGACTTTAACCGTACAAAACGAGGCTTTATTCAACATGCGCCTACTCAAAAATTCATTTCTTTCTTTTGTCAAAAGTTTTCATAAGTATAGAATAGTTACATCCTTTTTGTATATGATCTTCATTTTGCTTGCATTTATGTAAGGGTTGATCTCAGACCACGAATAAAAGATCAGCGAACAAATCAAATATTTAGTTGGGATAGATATCGGTCCCTCGGGATGTATATCTGTCTCTCTCATTCAAAAGGTGAGAGTGAGATGCTACGTGTTGCTGTGTCAATGTTTTTGTAAAGTAAATTTATTTCGTGGAAAAGCTTTTTGAAAATAGAATAGAAAGAATATTAAAAAATGGTTCCTGTAGTCAAATGTGGATATGCGTTGTCTGTCTACATTGCGTTGGGTGAGACATAAAAAATGCAATTTAAAAATAACTCGAAAAAGTCCCAACTGCCCGAATTACAGATAATCCCTATTCCTCAATAAAGCTTACAAAAATTGAAAATAATCTTAATTTATCAAATTTCTGCAATAAAAGTTAAGCCAATGAAACTATTGCTTCCCCAATAATTGGTGTACATATATATATTTTTTAATGTAACTTCTTCAGCGCCTATATCATCTTTGAAGATGCTGTGTGGAAGTTCTTTTTGAGGAGAGGAATGGGTGAACATTGTGGTCTTGAAGAGATCCATTTTGTAGGAGGGATGAATTGTAGAGGCCGGCAAATCGTTCCACAGCCGAGCTTTTGATCTCAAGAACGAGTCGTAGAAGCTACCCGTTCTCATGCGACAAATGTCAACCGTGTACATATGTTGGGCGCGCGTTTGGCGTGTTTCTCGAATATGGACCGGTGCCGAAAAAATCAATGACGCTAGTTCCTTGGAGCATCTTCCATTGTAATACCAGTAGAATAAGGATCGTCTGACGCCTGGGCTCTAAAGATAGCAATCCACTTGTTAAGATAGGGCAATCTATCAAATGGACCGCCCGTTTCTGCACAGAATCAAGGGTTTATTTCAGGTATTTTCGGGCTCCAGAGCAGAGGTGGCTGCCAAAATTCAACAGCGGGATGCAGATGCCATTTTAATTGAGTAGTACACATTATTATAGATATGTTTTTAGGTCTAAGAGGTAGGAGATCGACAAGAGGAAGGATGAAACGTACTTAATGTTCAGATCTGGTAACTAATTGCCGCCAATACCATTTCAAACATTGTGACGTTTAACCATTTTTGGCTTTTAATGACAATATTTACCACTCTGGAACGTGTCGCAAATATGCTATGAATACCTCTATTATGTAATGTGGTTAAGATGAAGCCATGCGTAATAATGTAAAATCATACAAAATCATGCATTTTTGTTTTGAAAATTTGATGGCTTAGAAGTATTATAGATGCTTCAATTAAATACTGCGTGTAGAAAATATCTTGGCCCTTAAAAATATCGGTCATGTTTTTTATAAGTCTTTTAATAAGCCTATAAAAAAATAAAGTAATAGGTCTATAAAAAAACACTTTCAAGTGCAAACTCTCCTACTTATGAACATCTTTTCGGATATGGTTTTATTGTTTATTGTAGCAAATTTAGTTTCTGTTATGATAATCGCAAAAAAATATATATTTACGCCCGATATTCACAAAATAAAATAAAATATGCATGTTCGCGATGTTATTTCGCAATACGGCCGACAGCCGACAAATTTGGATTTTTAAAATGACCCTTATGTTGTCTACACAAGGACTACTGGCTTGCCACACCCCACTTTCTTTCAGAACTGCCCCGAACGGAGCGGGGAACAGACGTATAGTCTCCACGTCGCTTGGTTCCGTGAAATCAATTTTAATTTTGCGTATTATTAGTATAAACAATGCGTAAAAAAGGAGTTAATGTTTTTTACAGGCCTTTACGAAATCAACCTGTAAAAAAAAATTCTCAAATACCTTTTCCAACCTTTCCAAAAGCTTTTTCTCAAGTATTTTTAAACTCCTCCCACAAAGGGGCGTGAATTCCGATTTAGATTTTTCCCTGGACTATTGGATCCCCTTAACGTGAAATTACATATCTCTATTGGCAATTCCAATTAAATTAATTACATGACCTTTGGATTTGCAACCAATGACCTTAAATTCGAAACTTCGGAATTAAGTTTACGCTTAAGTAGGAAATGATCAATTTTAATAAAACCCCACAAACTGACTTCACAACTATCGCAAAGATAATCGAACAATTTAAAACAAAATTTTGTCGTAGAATAAAATAGTATTTCCCACAAGCTTTGAAACTACTCGCAAAATTGGCGCCAAAAGCCGCCGCGATTTCCAGGATTTCATTTGCGGATGTATTGTTTGGCGGGAAAATTGTTTTTGCGCGGGAAAGTGGGGTGGATGGGGGGTGTCCCTGCTGGTTCCCCCAACTCTGGGGGGGGGGGACTCCTGTGTTGTAGTTGGAACAATGATGTTTGTAGGTAGATGGCAGATGCACGCCAGAGGTAGGAGTTGCTTTACTTATATTTTAATTAAGAGCTGAGGGAATTAATAAACTTAGTTGGGGTTTCGAGGTACATTCCGATGTTGCTGCTGCGAATGTTGGCCAGGGGAGGACAGTGCTTTCTTGGAATTCATTAAAGCTGTAATTTTAAGAGGAAATCTTTAAATTCGTTATTCCAATCGAACAATTACGACCTCCGTTGCAAAACAGCAAGACGGCAATGTTAGCCGAAAAAAAATTATCTTTTGCCTTCCGCTCATTCATTTTCCCAACCTATTCTCTTCCCTTCTACACTTCCTTCTGCATCACACACATCTACATTCCTAGTTGGTGTTTACTATAATCCCACTGGCCTCAGGAAGCTGAGACGTTTGCGCGGTACATAAAACAATATTTACAAAAGCTTTACGTGGAACACATACATGGTAATTCAAAAACATGGTAATGCAAAATGTCTTAAACAAATAAAGCAGAAAATCCATTTATTTATATTAGCAAACACTCTTGGTGATCCGATGATCGATATAGAACTCTGACGTTATGAAATGTGCGTATATCTGTCTCTCTGCAATGTCCAGGGCAACGCAAGTATTTTTGGTTTTGCCAAAATGAAAATGAGTTTGAATTGTCACTTTTTTATATCAGATAAATTACTATTTGCAGATAATTTACTTCATTGTTGTAGTGGGTGCATAATACATTGGTAATTATTTTTCTTCATAGGAGTCCTTAGGCGACCATGCACGTTTAGTAACAAGAAATGAATAGCCAGGTAGGTACTTTAAATCCACACCCTCTTACTTACCTTTTGAATGCGAGAAAAAAAAATAAAAAAATAAAATCATTAAGATTGGGGTAAATCATTGTGCAAACCAATTAAAATAGATAACGATATTCCAAAGATGTGCAAAAATACTATGTTTTAAATTTTAACCGGATGAACTCGCTTGCTAGATAAGTCCTCCATCATTGCACAAGCAATATTTTCCGTTTATATTTATGGGAGGAATTCAAATATTCTTACGTTATTCGAATAAGCGAAGAATGATTTTTTTAAATTAACAACAGGAGGTCTTGGGGAAAGTATTTGCTCTCAGTGCCTACGTCATCTTTGGGGATGTTGTGTGAAGGGTCTTTTTGAGGATAGGAAGGTATTAAC
Organism: Glyphotaelius pellucidus; assembly: GCA_936435175.1. Classification (NCBI taxonomy): domain Eukaryota; kingdom Metazoa; phylum Arthropoda; class Insecta; order Trichoptera; family Limnephilidae; genus Glyphotaelius; species Glyphotaelius pellucidus. The sequence continues at coordinate 36,490,206 of OW386548.1, forward strand.
ATAAATACTTGAAGTCCCAAATCGTTCCACAGCCGAGTCGTAGTAATGACGCGTTCTCTTACGGCGTATGCTTAAAATAGTGTCAAAAATGTTATTATTATTTTACTTGTTTTAAATAACAATAGTTTATTGCCAACGCCGGGAATTGAACTCAAGATTTCTGAGCCAAAAATCCATGAAGCATACCACTCTGACAAGTAAAGTAAAATATTCCAAGCCGAGGTAAACAAGTCGCCCATCCCATCGCCAAAAGGCGTCATCACACAAAGCCATAAATTCACTTTGTGAAATAATTTTAATTAACATTTACGGAAAACAATAAAAGGAAATACGCGCGCCCCCATTGTGAGGAGCCGCCGTGCCGCCCCACCCCTCCCGCCCTAGCACCCGCCCCCTCCCCCGCCCTGGAATTACTCCTTAATTATTTCATTAATTCTTAGTTCAGTGGAAGACGTAATAAAGTCTAATTTTACAGGTTCGGTATGGCTCCGCCGCGATGTCAGCGCTCGAACTGAGAGACAATAAAATAAAATTGTAATTAAAATCCGGGACCGCGTGATTCAAGGAGGTAATTTTATGACTCCATTACGTGACCTACTTACTACCTACTAATCCTATTATCCTTAAATCGGTGTATAGAAAAAAATGTTTTTAAATTTTTTAAATTCAGATTTACGTACATACCTCTCTTAGCCCGCAAACGCCCAAAGTACCGTTATTTATTTATTTTTTTGATGCATTAATAACTAAATAAATATATTTAATTTTTGTGTCTTGTTTTTTTTTCAATTTTTGTTTAGATTATTAGTGCTATCTTCTTTTTCAATGATATATTAAAGGGAATAACATTCAAAGCTATAAACAGAGAGTTGTGTTAATAAAAAATGGATATTCATGTAGACTTTTACAAAAAGGTCAATAGGTGTTCCATATAAATAAAAATCGGATGTATTTATCTAAATTACAAACCAGTTCTTCGAACACTGTTTCCAATGAAAAAGATTGCTGCCAATAAAATGGAGAAAAAATTAGTCGAATTGAAATATGAGATTGACAAAATGACACTTCAATAAGTTATCTTTTTATTTTTCTGTCCTTTTTCATATTTTCGTTTAGATTGTTGATGTTATCTTTTTCTTCAATGAAATTTTAACCTCCCTCCGGTGATTTTTTTTTACCTAAATACGATAAACACCTACAAATCGTTAAGCAATTACTCGACTGAGTGACCAGTGGTGACATGTGAAAGATTTTTATGTTTATATTATTCACAAAAAAAGGAAAAATTAAACAATAAAATTCACCGCCACCATGCACGTTTTTCACATCAAAATGGGTCAGGTAACACAGGTGAAAGTTTGTTATGTACTTCTCTTAACACACTCTACCAGTGATTCTCGTAGTTCAAAGATAAACTGGGGAGCCTGCATCGCATAACGAACCCAAAAAAAAACTTTTTTTTTCGATCTGAGCAAATCAATATTGTTAAATTTTTAACGTTTTTTTTTCGGAAACCTTTTAACCTTTCGGAAAGTTTTTTAATGGTTAAAAAAACTTTTGAATTTAAAATACATTAACCCCGCGACAACTTTTTATTAACTTAACTAGAAAAGTTCCAACTTCGGACTAGATTTACTCGAAAATGATAGCTCAAATAAATAAATAAAGTTATATCACCACAAAATCGATTTCAAATGTGATTTGGTTTCACCAGTTTCCCGCTTTTACTCTACAAGTATCCGGACACCGTGTATACAGAACAGTTGTTTTCACGTAATGAAGCAAGGATAGGAAAATAGTAACTACAATTGTGGCACGTTTCAGAGTGGTAGACTCTCAATACCGACATGTTGAAAGAACACCATTCTAATGGCTTTAGCTGTGTTTAGTGATCAGATCTGAATGGTCAGGTAAAGCCCATTCATCATTTTCCCCTTCCCCTTCTCATCGCCTAGATACACCGTTGTACACTGGTTCCGGATAGTTGGAACGCGTGAGCGGTAATTCACATTTAAAAATGTCATTTTTACCTCTCAGTCGTTTACATTACAGTGATCGCAATTTATATCTGGAACCACACTTTAAGACCCTGCGTTCCAATTTTTTACCGATTTATTAATTCCCTTAAACACTTTAAGTTTTTAAGTTCTTAAAAATATATGTTATTTTTGAAGATGATATCTGTGCATTTGCCGAGCCGAAATAGATATTAACATGATTTTTTATTTTTTTTATTTTTAAAACTTAATAATTTAAACCTCAAATTGTAAATAATATTAAGATTAATAATTAATCTATATAGAAGACAATATTAGCAAAACTCAATCGAAAATCTGAAACAGAAAAATTAGAAAAAGATACGGTCACATCTGGGACTCGAACCCAGGACCTCAGTATCGGATGAGGACACATTAGCTCAGTGGTCAGAGCTGCGTTCCGGAAAGCCGATGGTCCTTGGGCCGAGTCCCAGATATGATCTATCTTTTTTCTACCCTCTTCTATCTTTATCTGATTTTTCTGTTTCAGATTTTCGATGGAGTTTCGCTAATATTGTCTTCATTTAATTAAATTATAAATGAATTTCCCTCGATAGAAAAAATCGCAAAGTTTGCTCAGAAAATTATTAAAATCACATTTTGTTCTGTTACTTTACATGTTAAAGGTATGAAAAAATTCACAGTGTACCTTTAATTGATTTTAGCTCTATTTTAAATGAGCCATGTTTTATTAAATCTTTTCGCAATTATCGCTTAAATATTAACGTTTTTCAACATAAGCGCTCTCCCTCTAACAATAATATTTACATATCTCCCTTTCAAACCATATTCTGCTTCTTTTTGAACGCTTACTACCCCACCTTACCATTTTATTTTGTTCAGACAAAGCATTTTCTTTGATGGCCGCAATAAATATTTTATGAAAGCCACGTCAGTAGGTGGGTACCCACCTTTTTTAATTACTCGACCGAAATACCGGTGCTTCCCTGGCTGTTTGGAATTTAAATTATTGTATTTATCTGCGATGGGTACCTACAAAACTGCATACGTATTGTGAAATTTTCAAGATTTGTTAGTACTAAAATAATTACAGCAGTTAATCCAGTCCGGGCCATGATATTTTTTTACGTTATCTCCTAACAGGAGGCCCTGGGGTAAAACAATCCCCCAAGGCCTTTGTCATCTTGAGGACGCTGTGTGGAGGATCTTTTTATAGAAAGGAATGAAGGGAAGTTCTGGGAAGGAAAGAGGTATGAGGGGTGGGTAGAGATCTTGGGGTCAACGTGTCCAAGAGTCATGGACCTATGAATCCATCCCTCCCGCTATGGTGCAAGGTAATGGCTGAATACAGTCCAGCTGGAGGGAGAGGTCAACACCCACACCCAGTTTCTCCCGATCCAGTCCACCACGCAGTGGGTGGGCAAACGTATCCGTCGCCAAGACCTAGACAAACCTCAACCCACGAACTCGGCACATCTGCTAAGTCACCACCGGACCCTCATCTTAATAATAATATAATGAAAACGTTGCTTAAAATGGCTTTAGCCGTGATTAGTGACCAATTTTTTATGTATGATTTAGTGAGGTAGATAGGTAGGTACTTTTCAACCTTGCTTTCCCCCTCCCTTTACTTCGTAATGTGCCCAAATTGAGCGTGCCATAGTTCCACTGATTCTAGGCTTTCTAGGTTAGGATTCTATTCTTATAATTAGGAGGGAGGCAGTTATGGGTACCGCAGCCCCGGGAACCATTTATTGGATAACCAACACTTCTGTCATAGGTTACTCCAAGTGGTTACTTTTGGTGACTTAGTAGGGGTGCCCGGGTTCATGAGGTGATATCATGGCGGCAAATGCCGGTGGCCGGCGTAGTCCAGCGGTAAGGCTCTTGACTCGCATTCCGAAGGTCGCGGGATCGAATCCCGGCGTGGCAAATATATTTTATTTGTTTAAGTTTGTGTTATTTTACAATTTATTCATTCGCACGTTCCAGAGTGGAAGATACTCTCAGTATCGCCCTGGTGTAAGACCACCATTCAGAATTGAATCGTCGCTGGAAATGGCTTTAGACGTGTTTGGTGACCAGATCTGAATAGCCAGGTACTTCCCACCTTTCTCTTCTCCATCTTCTTCCCCTCCTCACTACTTTCAGACTCACAACACACCCGGAGATGCCGTAGTCTCACTGGCTCCAGACGGAAGCAGTTGGAACTCTTGTGCGGTATTCATGTAAAAATGCATCTGCCCACCAACTGCGTGGCAGGCCAGATCGAGAGAGACTGGTTAAGGGAAATCTTTTGACCTCTCCAATGAGGTTCTCTCGGAACAACACCTTGCAGAGATTGATTCATTCGTCCTTTATTCCTGAACACACTGACCCCTAGATTCCTACCCACCCCTCATACCTTCTCTTTCTCAGAACATCCTCTCGTTTTTTTTATAAAAAAAACCCTCCACACAGCATCCCCAAAGGAGAAATATTTAATAAAAAAAGGCAGTTGTGACTACTGTTCCATAATATTCATATACATTTTTGTTTTTGACAAAATAATTTGCATACTTTAAAAACTTTAATTCTAATTTATTTGCAGATATAGTTTCTCGCTCTGAGCCACGCATACAAATAATTCTCGCTCAGCCGTTATCCGTTATTCCGCACAGACTTGCCAGTAAAGAGGGGAGCCAAAAAGTAAAATAAAAGCGATCCCATTGTGGGGACATTAGCGCGTTTCATTTGTGCTCAGTTGTACAGAGGTGTCGCAGGAGAGCGCTCCTTGAGGGGCACTACTTATCGAGCGACCCTCACGCAAACCAACCAGTCAACCAACCTAACAACCTCCCTATAAATACATGTAAGCCCCTTTGCAAAGTTCACTGTCGATTTTGCACACCGTTTAAGCAAAAGGAACGAAGCAATCTCAAAGACAAGAAATAATGGCGTTTTGATAAAAATGTAATTTTTGATTGAGTGGCGTTATTTACGCATTTCGTGAAATCTACATTTTATTTGCTATGGTTGATAGGACACTTCAGCAAGAAGAGAAATCATTTCCAAAGATTTTAAAGTAATATTTACAGATTTGAAAGATTTTTAAATCGATCTTTAAAGCAATCTACCTCCCTATAAATATATCAAACCTTTTTGCTAATTTTTCTGTAGATTTCGCATCATTTAAGTAAAGGGGAAGAATCAATCTCAAAGAGATTTTTCGTGTACTTTGAAAAGATTTTTTATTGAGTGGCCTGTTGTGATACATTTTATGAAATATATATTATTTTATTTACATTTTGAAAAAAGTGCCTTCATTTTTAAAGAAAATAACGAAAAATAAATAAATTATCAAGATTTTAATGTCTTTTTATTCAGTAGCGTTTTTTACGCAGTTCTGATTTGATTTTTTTTACGTTAGCCCTGAGGGAAATAATTTGGTAATGCTGTTTAGAGGGTAATTTTAGAAAATGAAGGAGAGGAAGTTCTGTGAAGGAAAAAGGAATGACGGATGACTGGGAATCTGGGGGTCAGTATGACCCGGTAACTCGGGATCACTCGGGATCACGGTAACACGGAATTAGAAGCAAACATTATCAAAGAATCTCAATAAAAACATCCAGAATTCTTTTTTTATTGGGTGGCGTGTTTTATACGTTTTACCAAATCCACATTTTATTTCGTATGTTATAAAGACACGTCGTAAAAAAACAGCGATCGATATCGAAGAGCGCAATCCGATGTCACGTTGATTAAAAAGCTTTTTTATTTAGTGGCGTCTTTTATGCAATGCACGTTTCAATACAAGAATTTGTGCTGACACACTCAAGAAAAATAAGCAACCGAAATGAGAGAGGCGCACAAAAAATCGGTAAACGAATTGCTTTTTTATTTAGTGCCATGTTTTGTCAAATTTCAAAAATATTTGCGAAAAATAGTAACATTTAAAATGATCTCGTTGTCTGGAATGAACTAGGAAATTATAGCTTTAGGAGAGTAATGACTAATGACAATTGTAATGACTTATGACTGATGACTAATGAATGATTAATGAGGTCATACAAATAATAATAATAATAATTGGACAATTTGTTGAGCTCCGTTTTTGTGAAAAATCACCTCAAGGGCGCTTTATACGTGTTTAACCCTGTTGGGATGTGTAGATACTTATTTTTTATTTATTTTATTTATTTATTTATTTATTGAAACAAAATACATATACATTATTAAAAAAAATACTTTGACTGTCCAACTAGGAGATTTCCCGTTTTAGGACAGTCAAATTTCCTGGTTTAGTTCACATTAGGTAGTTGTTGTTTTTTGTAAAACATAATATTGTATCTAATAATTACAAATGTAAACATCATTTCAAGTACAATGTTATAAAGACCGTAAAGCAGTTAAATATAGTGATAGTTGTAAAAGTTACTGAGAAAAGTTACAAAGTTTAAATAAATAAAATGATAATATATTAAAACTATAAAGAAAACCAAAATATAAACTCATTGTTTTGTGAACAGAAAATAAAAACTAAATCTTAAAAATAAAAGCTTAATCTTAAAAATAAAAACTAAATCTTCCATCGATATATTTCCTATCCGAATGTTCAAACAGGAAATATATCGAAGTTTTTTTTTTTTTTTTTTTAAATTGTTTTTAAGAAAATATACGATAGGTTTGAGTAGAGGCAATCTCATTATTTTTATGTATTAACAATTTCATGATCTATCTTATATTTTAATAAAAAAAATATATAAATATATATATATAATAATAAAAATAATTTAAACAGTAAAGTGAATGAGAGATATCGAAGAGTTCTTCTCCGTAACTGAAAATTGAGAAATATTATAAGTCTGATAGTACTAGTAATATAATTCTGATAGGAATAAATAGTTCTATAATTCTCACAGTGTTTATTACATTGGAATCTCAATCAAAACTATATCATGTAAAAAAAAGAAGGCAGGAATCGATATCATTTGAAAAAAAAAAAAATAAATAAATAAATCATAGAAATGACCAGACATATTTGCATAATTCTTTCGTACACAATAGCAAAAAAAGAATAAATAAAAATTTAAATATATATTCCAGTTATTTTAATCTGTTTGTTGTTTAATTGATAATTTTGTTTATGTTGCCATCTGTTAAATTATTAAAAATTATATTACACACAGTCTTGTTAAATTTCAATATATTATCAATGATACAAATAGTAACTTTAATCTAATTATACACATTTATATAAAAAAAATACATTCATTAGCTAATTGAATGGTTGCTGTGTGGTAAGTTTCCTAAACAAGGTGAACAGAGTAATCCAGAATCCAGGTATATGCTAACATCAGGGAACAATTACCTTCAGCTTTACAATATGAGATATATAAATGAGGTACCGGTCACAAATTTGAACGCTATCTTTGAATAACATCAATATTACGTATTAAGGTCATATAATTAGTAACTGTGTTCTTAAGGGCCTATATAATACGCTTGTATTTCAGTTGGTGACCGAATTTAAGTAACAAATAACAAAACAGTAAGAACCTTCAATAAATACCAATCAACATGACGTCATGATAAACTATTTTCACCGCTGCACATGCGTCTTGTATACGAGTATATGAATATATTAATTTTAAATTCATTTTTTACAATAAACACATTATTTTTACGTGTTATGCAGTGCATTATGAAGAGAAAATAATATTAGCTTTTCTTCACCATGAAGAGACTAGAATATATCTTTTATAATAAGTTTAGAAAAAATTACAACGTTTATAATATGCATTTGTCTCAAACCAACGTATCAATTAGGGGCTCAATACAGAAAGTATTTACGCCACAGGTGAATATTTTTAGATTGGTTTTGCCTGACTACTAAGACATCATGATGAAGGCTCTGGACAGAGTTATTGGAGAACAACGTAAGCTTGTGTCTAGTTGTGGTTGAACTGCGGGAAAATGAACGAAGTTTACAGTAAGAGCAGGCGAACGGCTTTTTTTTAATACGAGTGTCTAGTTAAGAATCTCTTCTTTGAACATGAAGAGTTACAATAAGAGCATGAGAAAGTTCTTCTGTGAAAATGAAGAGTTAAAAAAAACGGTTTTTCGTTAGAATTAGAGCAAATGTGTCAAATTAAGTGTTACTTCTCTGAACATGTATAGTTACAGTAAGAGCACGAGAAAGGTTTTTCTGTAGTATGAGTAAGGTTGTGTGCAGTTAAGTTGGACTTCTCTGCATGTGAAGAGTTACAGAAAGAGCATGAGAATGGTTTTTCTTTAGTAAGTGAGATTTCTGTGAATACGAAGAGTAACAGTAAGAACATGAGAACGGTTTTTTGTTGATATGAGTACAAAGTTTGACTTCTCTGAACATGAATGATTTTTATTTCTGTGAAAATTAAGAGTTACAGTAAGAGCATGAGAACGGTTTTTGCGGGTGCCGTTAAATACATACGCTAATATTTCAATTGGTGGCCGAATTTAAGTAACAAATAACAAAACAGTAAGAACCTTCAATAAATACCTATCCACATGTACTAAAATATCTTCAATCACCATTTCACCAGGCAAAAAAGCCCTAACGAATAATACCTCGGTATAGTACTGGTACCGTAAGTAGTTAGGGAGGTACCAGCCTAATAATAAATATTCCGAGCTTCTTTGACAAGGAACTCACATTTGGTTTTATTGCCCCGCTTTGTCAGGGGCTTATTAAGTCGTCGGCTTTTCAAGTGTCACACGAGAGAATAGAGAATACAAATTAATATGATATTATTTTAGCCTTGCAAAATGCCGACATGGCATACGAGGATGCCATACGGGCTGTGTATAATGCTAATTAAATATGTGTACATAGATTCAGAATAAGGTAAAAGCATTTCGGTTAATTCTTATTATAAAGGAAAAGGGGTTTGCTCGTTGCCCGTCTTGCTTCTGTTGTTCACCACAAAGACATTTTTGTTAAAGGGTGGTTAATTATTTCTTCATGTGTTTGATGAAGACACCTTTCTGTACAAAGTTTTAATTAAGGAATAATTGGTGCAAATTTAACGGGTTAATCGTTTTAAAATTGATAAAGTATTTCAAATAAAAGTATTCCCCAATGGGGTACATTTATTCACAAACTACGTATACAGTGGAAGATTAAACTTTAGTTTTTGTAATCGCTCTAAATACGTGTTATTTTAATGATCTAAAATAGCACATTCTGAATGGTTCGAACTAGCTACAACGTCATTACGTAGGTACTGGCTGAGGTACTTGTGACGTCAACAACGCTGTATTCACAAGCAAAATGAACAGTTGGACGGCAAATCAAAAATGACACTTTTAAATCATTATTGAAATTTAATGAACGTATTTGTTAATATAAAATTAAAATTAAAATTACATCACAACTAACTAAATAACCATCACGCCGATTCCCCGCAGGTAGGCGCCACAAGTAGGTACACCGCCAAACAGTGTCGCTCTTGGCACACACTCTTTGCCTCATTCACATTCATACATCGTCTTATATATACTCTTCTATTATTCTGGCTTTTAACATGGCCCGATTCAAATATCTGATTCACTTGATCTGTCTTCCTTGGGCGTCCCCGACTTTATTTACCATTCACATTTGCGTCACTCCTTTCTTCGTTAATTTGCTCAACATGCCCAAACCATCTGAGAGTCTCTTTTTTAATCTTACTCAGCCTGCTTTCATTAGCCTTACATTCTTTATGGATCTCCACATTTCTCACACAAGCATACCATCATAATACCCTATTTAGTTGGTAGGAACCTACCTTCAGTCATAATCTATATTTAGGTACGCATTTTGAGAAATTATTTGTTTTTGCGTCGAAGATTGTTTTATTTTTAATTTAATTTTTTTCAATTAAAAAGAACTCTATGGGTACCTTAAAATATTTTTTTTTTCATTTATTTTTTTTATTTCAATACATAAGACAGGCATGATGCCCAAACATTTACATACATTTTTTTGGGGAGGGGAAGGAGATGGGAAAGAGGAAGGTGGGGAAGTACCAGGCTATTGGCCAAAACCATTTCAAGCAAAGTTTCAATTCTGAATAATGGTCTTGTTGGTGTTTTTTTTCCTTTTCTTACAAGAGATGTTACTTACTTTCGGTAAGAGTGAGCGATTATTGTAGTTAGATACAAAACCATGAATCTAATATTAGGTACACCTAACTATATATTTTTATTATATTTTAGTTTTTCGCTGTTAGACATCCCTAAGGAGTATTCTTGGACATGAAGAAGAGACACATGGAGAAGAGAAAGATTTGTATTCGATGGTTTTTTTTTTAATTTCATTCAGTAGGGTGGATGCCTTACGTACAACTTAAAAGCCCAGAAAAAAACATTTCTGCGATTTTGTATGAAGCCAAATCTAGGATGAGGGGAAATCGCCTGGCAGCCATCTTGTATGACAAACTTTTGAAATGATTTGTAAGCAAAGTGGTATGAAACGAACTATTTTAAAGCTATTTTTATATGATTAGATAATGCAATTATAAGGGCTTACGATTTTTTGAGAATTTGATGGGGATGACTGGGAATCGGACATGTCATTGCCGTTGTCAGCACCCTTGAGGTGATTTTTTACAAAATCGACGCTCTGCAAATTATCAAATAATAATTATTATTGAAAAATTAAAGTAAGTAATTTGCAAATTGATTAATTAATTAAATTTTAAGTGGGAAGTTTTAATTTTTTTAAATTTAGTAGGTAGTTTGGTAATTTGCCATTTTTCATAGGTACATCTTCCTCCTCACCCCGCAGTTTCATATTTTTTCCAATAACTCTTTCCAGAGCCTTTTAAGTTCGAGGGGTAAGGCTCTCGACTAGCAATTCGAAGGCGGCGGATTCGAATCCCGGCTAGCGGAAATACATTTTATTTGATTATTTTTGTGTTATTTCACAATTCTTTCATTTAAAATAATACGTAGTGTATTTGTGGCAAGTTCCACAGTGATACTCTCAGATACTCTCAGTATCGCCCTGATGTTAGACCACCATTCAGAATTGAAATGTTGCTTGAAATGCTTAACCATATTAGGTGACCAGATCTGAACAGTCAAGTACATCCTCTCCTTCTTCTTCTCCATCTCTATCCTCCCCCCACTATCGTCAGCCTCACAACACATATGCTCCAGACGCTCTTGTGCGGTATTCACATAAAAAATGTGTGTGTGAGATGTTGTATGAATGTGAACGAAGCAAGAAGTGTGTGCCATACGGATAATGAATAAATAAAAACCTTAATGCTTTCTTTTCCAAGATTTATAATTAAAAATATTGTTCATTTTTCGTGTTTACAAATGATTTATGAAGGTAGGCAGAGAATATGCATAATCACACATTACTTTCTACTTCTATATTCATACATCATAAAATTCCGGCTTTTGAATAGAGCAAAGCCTCGAACTTAAGTTACTTTACTTACATTAAGTCTAAACGAATTTGAAAGGCAACCAATAAACAAACATACCAAATGTATTTTTAGTAAAAAAATAATTACCAAACATGTATAGGTAGATATGTATAGTACCTACCTAACTACCAATCATAAAATTGACAGCACTCAATTAAGAATTATAATTTAGTGGATCCTCATAAAGTGCCAATAAACCAACTAGTGCGTAACTACCTACCAATTATCAGACATTAGAGGAAGGTACCAAAGTGCGAACTTAATCAATGAACCTCGCGCATTCAGAAAAAAATAATGTTATAATAAGACATTTCATATATCCAGCGTAAATTGAGACTTTTTCAACCTCGAAAACCTTCCCATTCCCGCATCGCTTCATCCCTTACTAATTAGGGGTGAGGGATGCTATTGGTTAAATGCCACAGATGTCACAGATGATCTGACCAACATAAGTTCGTGTTTTACGTTGTTTCCTCTAGAAAGTAAAGTTACCTCCCCGTTCTACCCGCGCATCTTCAAGGAAAAATCCCTAGCAGAACTGAAATACTTTCAGCTAACCTAGACTCGTATAACCCCTGTAAAATGTTTAACGAGCGGTTGAGGGGACAATTAGGTTTCTCTTGGGTTATTGTTAAGTTTCCATAAAATTTTTGTTAAAGTTTTGTACTGTTTTACTATCATTGAAATGTGTCATACTTGCAAATTGATTGTCCCTACTCGAAAATAAAGACAAATTGGGTTTTATCGAATAAAAATGGATTTTATTTAATTACACTGTATACAATTTTTTATTTATTATTGTGATTACGTAAATCTTATAACAAAATCAAACAGGTATCTGTCTAAGTAGGTATTTATTTTTAGAAGTGTTTTAGTTGGCTATGTCACACATGGTGACCGGACAACTCGGAATGAAACCAACTCAGAACCATCCCAGTAAAGTCACTAAAAGTGATGAAAAAAAATATAAAAAAATGTGGAAATAGGTAACGTTAGGTTAGGGTTATGGGCTCTTTTGAAATAATTTTTTTCAACGCTTTTAATGACGTTTCAAAGAGGTGTTGGGTTGACTTTATTCTCAGTTGGCATGGAACCGTCACACCTATATTATGAAAATTATCCTCTTGCCATGTAGGTGCCTACTTTATTAAAATCGTATAATTATTTTGTAATATTTTTTATTTTATTTTAAAAGTAGTTGTACAATTTGTTCAAAGGGAATACGACTATCTCGATGACCTGTCCTGGATTCGAGTATCAGATGTGATCATGTCTTTTTCTGATTTTTCTGTTTACAGATTTTCGATTGAGTGTCGCTAATATTGTCTTCATTTAATTGAAATATGTATTTCAATTTGTGTTAAATAAATATTCACCGTAGACTGGCAGAAAAGACAATAGGTGTCGCATATTACGGGACACTACCTGTATAGCATTTAGTTCGGGTTTGAATCTTGCAATCATACAGAAAAATAGCAGCCAATAATAAAATTAAAATATTGTTGGTAGTTCTAAGTCGACGTGTGATACAGTTAAATATGACCGAATCGGATAGGGACACATTAGCTCAGTTGGAAGATTTTTCGCCTCGGCGAGGCGTTGGTCCTGATTCGAATCCCAGATGTGACCCATCTTTTTCTGATTTTTCTGTTTTCAGATTTCCGATTGAGTTTTTGTCTTCATTTAATTAAAATGAGTATTACATATTTGTAAAAAGCATTAACTTTGTGGCTCGCCATAATTTACAATAAAAACACATAAATTTTCTGTAGACCACTTTTATTTTATTACACTCTACCGGTTTCGGAAGACCCTTCCTTCGTCAGGAGAATATTGTAACTTATAGGTTACAATATTAAATATTGAATATTGTAGGTTACAATATTCTCCTGTCGAGGGAAGGGTCTTCCGAAACCGGTAGAGTGTAATAAAATAAAAGTGATCTACAACAAATTTATGTGTTTTTATTGTAAAATATTACAATTTGAGGTTTTACCCATTAGATTAAAAATAAAAATATGTATCTAAACATTTTCAGAACTGTATCTTTTAGGTACCTACCTATACTAGATATATCGCACATCCCGTAGAAAAATATGATAAGTCAAAAAATTAATTTTACAGGAGGACGAACTTAAATACGGTTTTAGTGGGGCATAGATAATTAAAATCACTTTATTTTTCAGAGATAAAAATAAATTAAAAAAAAAAATTTTTACTTATGACCTTTTCTAAAAATACCCTCCATGCAGCATACCCAAAGATGACACAGGCCCTGAGAGGAATTTTCTTCCTCAGGGCCTTCTGTGTCCAGCTAATGTAAAAAAAATATCTTAATTCACACGTTCACCGATGAAGTTACATGTATAATTTATTAACTGTAATATATTAGTCAATGCCAAATTTAATGAATTAGTTACCTACGTAGTTTCTCCCTCCCTCTAATAACTTCCAATAAGTACTAGTGTCCGTGTGACACCCAATACTCCAGGAGGGTGAGGGGGGTCTGAAAGACGGGAGAAGAGACACCACTCGCCTTTGAGAAATAATATTTCCACGCTGATAATAATGACACGCATATAACAGCTAACAGCTAATGCTTAACTACGAACTAGAGTGGGCAATTATTGCACACAAGATTCCGAGCAGCTGGACCGAGCGTGGCGCAAACTGGCAACACTCACGCAAATGTTCTAATTAATATGTGGTAACCAAATAATTGCTAATAGCTTATAGATATACGTACCTACGCTAGACGCAAATAACTTTGCAGGCGGACGGAAAAGTAACTAAAGATGCTATGGTTTTTGTTATTCGACTATTTCATATAGGTAATCATTTGGGTGCAGCAAACTTTGGTGTATCTAAATGTTTTTTTGTTTTGTTTTATACTTTTCTAAAGCGATACAAATGAGAAAACCTGCCAAAAGCTTGAAATTTTTTTTATATTTTGTGCGGCAAGAATTAGTGCGGCAAGCGGTGTGTTGCGTCCTCTCTACAGCTCAGTGATAAGGAAAGCCGAGCTCAGTATCAACACAAAGATGGCAGTGTTCAAAACGGTATATCGCCAGACGCTACGGCCACCAGATATGGATGCTAAGCGAACGAACGCGCTCTAGAGCCCAAGCTGCCGAAATGAGGTACTTGAGAGGAGTGGCAGGGGTTACAAAATGGGATCATATAAGAAACTCGACGATCCGAGACGATCTAAACATTGAACCACTGCTACTCTTCGTAGAAAAATCGCAAGTGAGGTGGCTTGGGCATGTACTAAGAATGCCTGATGACCGAATTCCGAGGAAGATACTATGTGCGATTCCAGAGGGTAGACGTCCAGTGGGCCGCCCCAGACACAGCTGAGCGAGGCAACTCCAGAAACTGTGTGAGGAGAGGATGGGACTGCCATGGACGGAGGCCGAACAGTCAGCTCAAGACAGGGACGTATGGAGGAGCCTTGTCGATGCAATGGGTCCCCGACCCGAATAGGATAGGGGGACGAAGATGATGACGATGATGATGAATATTTTGTCAAAAATATACTTTGAAAACTTATAAAAAGTCAAACTCTTCGAAAGGACTTCGAAATCTAGCGGTATGGTTGTCGAATTAATTACTTGACAGCATATATGCGGTGACTCATCCGATGTTCATCACCATGCTTTAATTCTTCCGAAGAACTTCGAACTCGATATCTTAGAAATAATACCCATGATGAGTTGGGTTCCTATTCACTATCAGATGCAAAAATAAATATCATAATCGTACATCAACTCTTCCAAAGGACTTCTATATCTTATGGATCTTATGCATTAATATTATTTATTTGCAAAAACAGCATAAAACCAATACATTGCAAAAGCGGTAAGAAAAGATACATACTAATTACTTTTACAGTTGAAGTAATACACTTAGGTAAAACATAAGTTTGAGTTTCGCTTATATTGTCTTCATTTAATTAAATAAAACATAAGTGCTATTTCACGCTTAAAATCGATGTAGGATATGTGGAAAATATCCACATTTCCTGCAAGCCAGTTAATTAACTTAGTGAGTCTTCCCAGGGGCATCACCGTTGGTAAGTTAGTTCTGCACCTGGGAAGAATCAAAAGCCTGTGTTGGCGACCTCGCGTGAAATTATCCGGGACATAGAATCCTATTTCAGTCAGAATATCTGGTACCGATATAAAATCATTTAGAAGCTTATAAGCCATCAGCAGTAATGCGATATCTCTTCTGGAACTAAGACTGCAGATACCCAGCATTCCCGAGATAAATGCTGTTGGAAACAGCCGTGGGTAAATATCTAACTCTCTCATATAGAGGTATCGTAAAAATTTCTTTGAATTGTGTATGACAAAACGTCATACACAATTCCTAAGTTCTTGCAAGTCACCATGTTTCAATGACGTGTCTTTCATTT
This sequence comes from Glyphotaelius pellucidus, assembly GCA_936435175.1. Classification (NCBI taxonomy): domain Eukaryota; kingdom Metazoa; phylum Arthropoda; class Insecta; order Trichoptera; family Limnephilidae; genus Glyphotaelius; species Glyphotaelius pellucidus. The sequence goes on from OW386548.1 coordinate 36,506,063, forward strand.
TATAATTAAAATAAATAAATAATTAAAAATTTATTGCAGTTACCTACCATAAGGCTGGGAATACGCTGACACATCGGTCACGCAGCACGTTCAGCGCAGCGTAGTTCAGGTTTTTGTATTGTATGGAGCGACATACGCTGAGACGCAGGAAAGTATCGGGCAGAAATGTGTGTGCTCGGCTCTGCGTCGAGTAGCGGCCGGGACGCAATTTCTGCGAAACGCGTGAGCAGGCGGGCAGTAAGTTACGGTATGTACCTACATTATATTAATGCGGTATCTCACCGCCATGCGAGTTTTCGACCATGCCTCAATTCTTGAAAAGGACTTTGATATCTAATGGTATAGTTCTTGGAGTAACTCACTACCTTACAATGTCTCTTCTGACATCTGTGACCTTGGGCACTTCCAAAGGACATCGATGTCTTATAAAATGATCGGTTGAGTGAATCGCCACAAGGGGTTCTCCGTGTAAAGAAAGAGGCATATTCTGCCTGTCTCACCAGCTTCCAAAGGACTTCGATATCTTATTTTACTACTTTAACTCGTCCAAATGTCTTTGAAACGTTGTAACACACATTACCTTAGTTCTGCCAAAGGACTTCGATATCTTGTAATATCTATTACCTTAGTTCTGCCAAAAGACTTCTATTTCTTATTATATACTTTACCTTAGTTCTGCCAAAGGTCTTCGATGTCTTATAAAACGATTAGTCGGGAAACTCACCACCTGGAGGCGCTCCGTGCAAAGACAGCGGCGCGTGCTGCGGCAGGAAGGCGGCCGCCACCGCCGCCTGCGCGTTGAAGTAGGCCATCCTCGAGGCCGCCATGGTCATGTGGTGGTGCGCGGGCTGGAAGGCGGGCGCGGGCGCGTACAGCGAGGCGGGCCGGGGCGGCTCCAGCCCGAGCAGCTCCTGGATGGCGAAGGGGGTGCGCTGCAGCGAGGGCGGGGAGCGGCGCGCGCCCAGCGCCACGCTCGGGGCCGCCACGTGCACCGTGCCGCCGCCGGGGGAATTCATAGTAAGGGCGGAAAGCACTCACATCACTAGCAAACTGGAGTCTGATGTCATTTTCAAATGTTTATTTCCAATAGTTTACCAACCGTTATATTATATTAAAAATATATATATTTAATCGATATTGTTAGTGTCTGGTTCCGTTACTTCGTTGTCATATTTATTTTTTATCCAATAAATATTTGTTTCCTGCAGATAAACAAAATTAGTTTTCTAGTATCTACCTTATTTTTTTGTATCTATCTAAATGTAGGTACTTTTAGTAAGACGGCTATTATCCACAATAGGTAGGTACTCAATTTACTACATAAAGTACCTACTTATGTACTCACAGGGTACAATGCAATATTAGAATACAAATTAACACAAGAAATGCGATGTGAGCTAGTTTCGTGGTCTAAAAGTCTGGCTAATCGGACCTTAAATTTCAAATAACGTGTTACAAAACTATGTTTCATTATCAACATGAAATTCAAATAGGATGGCGTTATACGATGTCAGACACGAGAGATCTGAACGTGTGCTACATTAAAATCTACATGGAAGGCATTTCTAGTTCAAGTCAGCTATTCATTGCCTGCAATGATACCTAATAGAAAATGTTTTGTCCCAGTATCAATTATTTTATCTACGAGAATTGTTATCTAGGCTAGTGTTCTTTTTTTTTAATGCGTTGGTACCTAGATTCTTACCAGTGGCGGTCAGCGACTTCTCGGTGAGTTAGAGTGCTATAAAATTGAAAAAAAAACACGAAATTATTGATGTTTGTTGTAGATGAAATAATATATATTTTTTTTTTATTTGTATTTTTTGTAAAAAGATTTTCAGTTTGGGGATGCCGTGCTTCCTCAAATTGGAAGAGTCCTGAAAATCTTACAAAAAAAATACAAATTTTGAAAATATATGCATATCTACAGCTACAACAACATCAATAATTTCGTATTTTTTGATGTTACCATTCCAGCTCATTGAAAAGTCGATGAACGCCATTGCTACCTACCTATCAGTTTCCGGTAGAGAGGTACAAATATTTTTGTTTCAGAAATAATAGTTTCTGAAATTGAAAAAATATTTTTAGCACGTCGCATATACACCTAATTTCTGTGTTAAATAACATTGGCTTTTAAAATCGATTGGTAGGTACCTTATTGGGTAGGTATGAAATTTCTAAGTACGTGGTGTAGGTACCTAGGTACCTATTAAACCATCACTATAAATATTTGGCACTTAATTGTTTTATAGTACCTAGCCTACTGTAATTGGTAGGTATTAACTAATAAGATAAGGTTTGCATTGCCGATTCATTTCTTTAATCAATTAACTACAATAATTCGTAGGTACCTACCTATCAAACCACCACTATACATATCTGGCATTCAATTGTTTTATAGTACTATCCTAATTGGTAGGTAACTACTAATAAGGTTTACATTATCAATTAATTTCTTTAATCAATTAACTACAAAAATATCTCGAGTGTCAACTCGGGTTAATTTATTAATTCATTCAAATTGAACTAACAAAAGTAGGCCCCATTTAATTAATTTTTATTAATTCACTTTGCGGGATTAGCCACCTAGTCACAACACACCAACAACAAAAAAATCATTTCAATCATCAACAAAAACAAACCCTCACTAATTTCTACTGTCACGCTATCTATCTGTTATCTACTTTTCAATTTAATCAATATTAAAACTCTTTTTAATAATTTATGCGTTTCATTTTAATTCAATTATTTTTCTTCCCGAGAACAACGAAAAAATATGTCAGTAACGTTTCCGACGGTGAAAATCTCTTATGGGAACTTAGACAAAACAAATTGAAAGTGCCCACCTAATATTTTTTATCTAATTAGAAATGTTTCTAACTAGAAACCTACAGAATTACATTGAACTTATTTTACATTGATTTTTTAAAGCTAAGCAGCTTTTTTAAATAATCATTTCTTGGCATTAATGGATTGTTTTCAACAGCTGGCAAAGATATTGCGAGTTTTAAAAATATTGTTAATAGATAACAGTTTACTTTTACACATTAAATATTTTGCACATTGAATGTAGGTAGGAACCTATGTACTACGTGTAGGTATTCTATAAAATCAGCGTTTTTTAGAATATTAAAATAATTATTACAGTAGGTAATATATATTAAAATCCTTTAAATCTGCGGGTATCTGTTTAGCGTGTTGTTGAAACTGACAGGGGATATAATGTAAACTTCTGTATCTAACTAGCTACTAATTAAGGCTAGTCAAAATGGTAAAATATTTTTTGAACTAACAAATAAACAATAATTATGCGAACCAAACCCAAATGCGTGTCACTTTTCAAATTAACTGCAAAACAATACATACAGCCTTTGAATCTATTATTTCTAAGAAAATATTAATGAATAGGCAGTTGTAATGTGGTTACCTAATACCTGCCTCTTTTAGAATAAGTAGGTACCTACCCAGTTGAGATGAAAAATACCTAATTACCTGCAAATAAATTCAGAAACAACGGACGCGTAGGTAAATATTTTTTTAATGTTAATTCTTGCTGATCAATTTCACCATAAAAGTTTTCTTGACATTCTTTGTTAATTTGATGTAGGTAGACGTCAAAATGATTAGATTAATAATCTCAAATAATAATCTGTACATTTAAAAAAGATTAAAAAAAACCTTTAACAATGTTTACAGATGTGAATTTAGTATTGAAAATGGTTTGTTTTCTTTAACATGTCACTGTTAATCCACCTATTTTTGTAAATTTATTTATTTAACATAATTTGAAATGATTTTAATTCTAACACTCCAATTCAATGGCAATTTTTTGCAGTGTCTATATTCCAGGGACAGACCCCAGTCCTTTATTTGAGGGATCCGTCGGGCCTTGTCGCTTTGTCCCTTTGTTTTTGCAGACCTCTGCAGAGAGCGAACACCTTTTGTGCGCACCTCTGCCGAACCAATTTAGGCCTACAGCTTTTGTTAATGTTTTGGTTTTTTTAAACGTTTTTTATCTTTTTGTTTGGGGCCAGGTAAAATCGGTAGCCTTTTAATTATCTGGCGTTTTGGTGATTATAATCTGCGTGAGTGTTTGTTTTAACGGTTTAGAACACCCGAAGGCTCTATTCAAACGAAAGGAGTGACACCTCATTTGTCTATAATCTAGGCAAGCTTTTCATAACTGATATATGCTTCGCATATTTCGCCAATTACGTCACTTTTCAAAGACCTTCTGTTAATTAATTGAAAAAATACCTACTGAATTTTATTCCTTTACACGATTACCAACTGAATTTAACAGATTTATGGAAGGTATTTAACGCAATAATAATTGTTGGGTAGGGGTACCTACCTAGTAGCTAAACCAACGAAGTAAGTAAGTAGGTAGATACTAAGCATAAAATTTATGAAAATCTCTCAAAAAATTTAAAAAGGTAGGTAGGTACTTAGGTAGGTATTTCCCTAAACAAAAAATAAATTGGGAGGGATATACCTTGGTACATCACACCTAATGCTAAAATTTATTTAGTCCCTAATTTTAACTACGTCCTAATTTATAGCCTATAGGTAGGAAACATAGTACCTTTGTGTATTAAGTACGTTTTTTTATATACTTTGTTGTGGTTTTAAATTATCTATTTTTGATTACTAAAATGGACCATCGATAAAATAAAAGCATAGGTAGCAATAATATTTCTTAATTGTAGTTAACATACATTTAGAGAGGGAAACTTTTTTGCTACCTAATTTAAAAACAGGCACACATTTCACAACACTCACTTTAAACTGTAAGAATCCAAACAAAAAATGTCAAAAATTCATCTGTCATTCACTGATTGAAATTTGAACACAAAACCAGTGTTTTTTTATGCATAAACCGAACTCGTGTTCTAAATTGAAATAAAATTCTCAATTTTAAACAATTTTTTTATGCAAATTTGAAAATAGAACTCATGTTGTGCAAAAATTTTAAAATTGAAATTGGAACTCTTCGCGTTCTTTTGTCTGGTAATTTCATTTTTTATAAACCGAACTAGTGTGCATTTAAATATGTCGAAGTGAGTTTTTAAATATTCAAATTTGGAATGGTTTTCGCTGCACTGCCGTCAGAGCACGCGCCACGGTTCGCGAGTTCAGCTCCACACGAACGTCATTCATCGTCAGCGGCTGTCAACTGCCGCTCCGCACGGCGCGGGCCCCGCGGGGAGGACCCCTGGCCCCGCCCACGGCCCCACCCCCGCGAGGAACACCCTTGGACCACCCCCCGAGCGAAGAAATCCCCGCAGCGCAAAAATTAAACCTCCCTGACTGGAAAAAAATCGCGATAAAAACGACGAATTTTCATACATTTGTCTTGAAACTTACGACCTTTTGGTTTTGTGGTTGGAGAGAAAGGGCCCCCTCCCTTTTTTTCGTATGTTCTGTGATTAGCTCCCCTCTTCTCCCCCTCCCATCCCTGGGTTAGTGGGCGTGGCTAGCTAATAGCCAATACGGGAATTTATTTCTTTCTCTCTATTGGCCGGATTTCTCTTAGTGGGAAACGCCTCCAAAAACCTTTCAGACAAAAATGACCTTTATGCATACGAAGATTAAGAGTTATATTTTCTTGTTTTTTGTTGGGGGTTGGTTGATTTTCCACGTTTGATTTGTTAACATATTGTTTGTTGAATGGACATGAAGTTTGTGAAACGTGAGGTCATCAATTTCACGGAAAACAGCTGAAATCACCAATTAATTATTGGATATGTAAATATGAAACAGGCGTTTTTAACATTTTCTTTTCCTCGGGAAAATATCTTAGGATTATTATGAAATTCACAAAAAAAATCTGTAAAAGGTGTAAATAATTATTAATAAATGTTTATTTAATAATAATAATTATAATAATAATCATTTTTGGATAATTTCTATAGCGCCATTTTTGTGACAAAATCACCCCAAGGGCGCTTAAGCTTTGTAAGAATGATTTTTTTCTCCAAAATTGAAATTGTAAATTAAAAATAAATAAAATATGATTTGGCCACTATTTTTTTTTAACAAAAATACCTATAAAATATCAATAATAATAGAGAATTGCCAGGACCAGTCCAAGACCTGCCTGGCAGACCACTTTGTTTGAATTCTGCCAAGTCAGTATGTTTTCTGAAACAGTAAATCTAGGAATTATACCCAGGGTCCCAGTTGCGACCATTGGCTTTTTATATTTTTCTGTATCTTGTTCTCTGTCATATTTTCATTTAGATTTTTATTGTTATCTTCTTCTTCAATGATTTATCAAATTGATGGGAATAACCTTCCAAAGTTATAAGAAGAGAGTTTTTCTCAAAAAAATATTGAATGATTATTTTGGTTTATCATTTTATTAATAGGTAAATATGTAGGTGGGTACCTGCAGAGGAGGCGAATTAATTATGTCAAAATATCAATTTGAGAGGCGGATATGGATTCCATTCATTGGATAACCAACACCTCTGCAGCGATGGTTCATGGGGTAAGGTAAGTTCGGGTCTTGGCGGCGGATACATTTTTTTTTTTTAAAGAAAGAAAAACATTCCCACAACAATGTTTGAAAATCTCCTACTACCACCACAGAAAGCCGAAAATGTTGCTTGAGTTGTGATGGAGGACTTAGCCATCCGAGGACGCTCTGGTGGGACCCAAACGCGATGTCCACTCAACCACTGCATGTCCACTCATCTGCCCACAAATTGCGTTTTGGGCCGGGTGGAGATAGACTGGTTGAAGGAGGCCTTTTGACCTCTCCAGCCGGACTCTCGACACCGACACACAATTGGACGGGTTGATTTATACGTCCGTCACTCTTGGTCACAGATTCCTATCTTCATACCTTTTCTTTCCTCCCTCTCCCTATTCCTTTCCGCAAAAAAGACCCTCCACACACCATCCCCTAAGATGTGAGATGTGATGTATGCAGCTAATATTAAAAAAAAAATATATTTTCACTCATATAAAATGCTTCCATAAGCTTTCATGACGACCAACCGCCTTTAGCTCGAGAAAATCACTATTTTACTATAGGTAACTATCTAACATTTTTACATACACAAATTTAAACCAACTGTGATGAGAAATTCTTATCTGGGATTCTTTGTTTGAAAAACTGAAAATTTATAATTATTTTTTTTTATTTTTTTATTTATTTTTTTGTATTTTTTATTTAGAATACATACATATAACAGATTTAAAGGTAAACAATATGGTTCTTAAAACTAATTACAATATATTAATTTCTTGTTAACAAACTACCCAACTCAATAGAGAAAGAATTTCTCGTGTTTGAATTTTGGAGTAGTGCCATTGTAAAAAAATAGGTACATAAATTGTTATTTTAAGTAATTAAATTACAAAGAAAAAATAAATAAACCTTTATACATGATAACCGGTCTATATAATGAACAAGAATAGAATAAGAGTTAAAATTTGACATACAATATAGATAAAACGGGTATAGATATGTAGCAGAAATTAAAGTATTATTATTGCATTAGATTATTAGGTAGGTGGTAAGTACAAAGAGTTGGTTTAAAAACATTGATATTTGAAATGAGAGAGCTGAAAATATTGTAAAGTAGGTACATCATAATTAGTTGTTACAATTTGGGTGCATACAAATAAGTACAAGTTGAGTTCGAGGTCTGATGAAATATTTTTAGAGGAAAAATTCTCAAGGTATGCACCTTTAGTCTGTGGCTTAGCTTAAAATACACTCATTTATTTTTATTTCAACTTAATGAGTAAAACCTCAAATCGTAATATTTAATTAATGAAAACAATATTAACGAAACTCAATCGAAAATCTGAAACAGAAAAATCAGAAAAAGATACGGTCACATGTGGGACTCGAACCTATGACCCCAGGACCTATGACTTGCCGAGTCAGTGTTCAACCAACTGAGCTAATGTGTATTAAATAAAAATGGATAAATTTATCCAAAACACTATCTGTATAGCATTTAATTCTGTATCTTGCAATCATACATAAAGACAGCAGCATTAAAAACGTGCATTAAGAAAATGAGTTGATAATTCTTAAAGTTAATGTTGGTAGTTCTTGGTCGAAGAATGATACAGGTAAATACGATTGAATCGGATAGGGACCCATTAGCTCGGTTGGTAGAGCACTGACCCGGCAAGTCATAGTTCCTGGGTTCGAGTCCCAGATCTGACAGTATCTTTTTCTGATTTTTCTGCTACAGATTTTCGATTGAATTTCACTAATATTGCCTTCATTAATCAATAAGTATTTATTTGTTTAGTTTTTAATTAATGTAATACAGGTATACCTACAAAAATACTTCTTCCAATTTATTACTTATTATTTATTTATTATGCAATTTTTAGGGGATTTTATATATGAACAGTAAAAATTAAACATTGTTTATTACAAATAACTGAACTGTCTCAGTAACAACATTTTGTATTTGTTTAGTGATAAATTGAAGACGTTTACTGACTTGGTATAATTATTTCCCTCCATAAGCATTCTGGACAACGGGGAATTAATATGGTAGTTAGTCCCAGAATTTCTGCACTGAAATAAATCCCGCTTTCAGTAATTACGTAGTGGAATCCGAAAGCTTATCAATAGATAACAATCAATCTACTAACGATTCTGAACTATCAAATGCATAATTTAGAATTTTGTTTAGAAATACCAAGTCAAGTAAAAATCCTTTTGTCTGACAATTAAAGCATATTCATATCACTTACCAGAGTGTTTTAGTCCAACAATATTGCTGGAATACCCATTTCAAACCTAGAAAACGTTAGAATTTATTTTATTTTCTTTCATTGGATTCTTCATTTACATGAATATTATAATGTGGGTTCCGGATGGAAGAACTGTACTCAATTTGACTTCTAACAAGGGCAAAATATAACAGTTTAACACACTTGGTGGGTTGTTTAAAAAAATTTTAACAATTCATAAAATAATTGAATTAAGTTTTTACGTCCTGTGAAAGTTTTATTCAAGTTCTGTGATTATTTCATTTTTATGAAGCAACTGTCCTATAATGATATAATAACAGAGCTTGAATAAACCTTAGTTACATAGAAGTGAAAATATTCAAATATTTGATGATTTGTTATTGTTTAAACATATTACTTATGTATTATAAATATTTTTCTTTTCATTTTCTTTTCTTTTAAATATATTTTTCTTTTCACCTTAGTTATTTTTTAACTAATGACGAACTATATTGTTACGAATCAAATTTCAACAAATTATCACCCTTACACGTTTACATTACGATGCATTAGCTTCCTTCAACTTAGTAGGCACGTACCACCACTGCATGTCTGTAAGAAATATTACTGTTACAATTTCGTTCTTTCAATAACTATATTATTTTGTGTTATTTTTATCACTGTATAAAATTATTAATCACAACAAAATTTTGTCCTTGTGAAGTTAAAAATTGAATTGTTAACAATAATAGCTACCTTGTACAAAAACAATAAATAAATAATTTCATAGACCCAAAGGGTCCTAAATTCTAGAGTCTTTAAGAAATATATAACTCCACTTTTGCCATTAATCTTCTAGTAAATGTAATATCAATAGATAATATTGAAGGGTATAAAAGCAGATGTTACCCTGACTTCTAGTAGGTATTACGTAGTGGAATCCGGAAGCTTATCAATAGCCGATTCAAGCAATTTTCTGAATCTGTTTGTAAATAATGAAATTAGATAGAGTCTAGGAATTCACAATAATTGCACTCATAATTGTAGGCTCCCGTGAGTTGATTTTGCACAAAAACGGCGCTATACAAATTATCCAATTTTTATTATTACCACAGTCTATCTGTGCGGTGTGATATAACATATATTTTTCTTGTCGAACGGGCAATAATTTTTTTTATTACCTCCTTTTAACCTTTTCGTCCCGGAGCGAAAAAAATCACACATGACCCGAAGGGGGGTCACTCGGGGACCCCAATTTGTTTTGCTTATTAAAGGGTGTTAATGACATATTTTTTTGTAATTTGTCATGATAATAATTAGAGGGAAGTATATTCATCGTATTTCAGTATTCATTTTTAAAATCGTTTGATAAATAAAGTCATAATTAATATTCTAATGAATTTAGACCATAGCGTGTATTTTTCCATAGAAAACAGAGAAGGCGGGCCGATAGCCAACATAACACCTTGTTTCTGAATCTCGACTGGCGATTGGCGTTCACCGGAAACGACTCAGACCGAATGATCTTTGACCGGCAAGCGAACATTATGGCATTGTAAAAAGAGCAAACGAGATGAGCAGTGTAAACGAACGCGATCTAGTCCTTTCCACTAACAACTTAGAAATTACTTGCTATCGCTTAGAATTATCCCGATACATTCAGCAGATAGGGACGGGGTACGCCCGAACAGAGGGGAAGGGGGGCGGGTGGCACAGATTATTCGCTGGAATTTGTTATAAACTATTTAATTTTAAGAAAAGTAGTAATGCGATATTAATTTTTTTAATGCAGATCGATAACCAAATAGTTTTTTCTAAGATTACCTAAATTATTGAGTATGTGGTTTAAAAAACAACTTAGATACAGCGTAAAACTCTCGTTAGTGTAAGTGCGTTCCCCCGGTCCGGTAAAGAAGTGTTAAATTAACGCTGAACACTCCAAATTTTTAACCCAAATACAATTTAAAAATAATTATAATTTAACAATATAGGTCAGAGTATCGTCGGTAAATCGTACTACCTCTATATTTTCACTTCGGGTCACTATTTCTTAACCCTGGCACTACTCTGCAAACCGTTAGAAGGCTCACATTTGTACCGCCATTTTTATTTAGTGTTGGGTTGTGCGTGCGTTTGTAGAGGAGTTTTTTTGTTATTTCACACTCTTCATCTATTTTTTCGGCTCCCGAGTAAGGTGAATTCGTGTTCAAATGTAAGTTTTTTTTTTCAAATTACTTTCACTTAACATGTTCATACTCTACAATTTGCTATTGCAAAATCTTATTCGTCACATGTCGTTTACATTTTTTGATGTCATTTTTTCCCAAAAACTCAGAATTCGCTAAATCGTACGGCCAGTGGTTTTATAAATCGTACCTGTACGATTTAACGTAAATTCTAAAGAAAGTACTACCGGTGGTCCAATGCAGACCTGGAAGCAGCGATTTCGGCTTTCCATAATAATTAAATAGAATCAGAAGAGGCTGCACGGGTATTCTAAGTTTCCAAACTTACACTATGAAGACATAATCGAACAGGAATGTATACGCAAAAAATTTGATTTTACAGAGGGGGAAAACCAACGGTTTTCAAAATCAGCTCCAAAGTATACTTTTAGTGATGCTGAAATAAGATGCTGAATTAACTGACAAGTCCAAATAAAAAATTAACTAAAAGTTACTGCTGGTGGACGCTCAGCTGTTAAAATGCCCAAATTAAAAATTGAGAAAAGGACAAAAAGGGTTATTTAAAAAACTGATAAAGGCAAATTAAGAGTGAGAAGTATGCTCGACGACAGAAGACAAAAAAAAAAGCAGTAGTGGTGATATGCATCATTGATCCCTTCGCCACCGGAGCACAGTCGGGAAACACCCCAAACATTTGCAGAGTTGATACTTGTCACATGGGAAAGGGTCATTTCTACGACTCGTTCTTGATTTCAACAACTCAACTGCAATTGATTTGCCAGTCTCTGCGTTTCCTACCTCCAACAACACGGGTATCTGCAAGACCCAGGCTCACTCCTTTCCATCCTCAAAATCCAGACGACATCTCCAAATATGACATAGGTCGTAGGTCCTTATTGAAATATTATCCAAAGCCTCCTGTGGGAAGTTAATGTAAAAATTTGATCCATGGTAATATATATTCATAGATATAATTACCTATACCTAATATAAATGTAAAACTGCCTAAATTTAACCTATTCCCATCATATAGGTCTCAGCGACGTCGATATCGGGAGGAGAGCCAAAGCACACACCAGATACTAAGTTCAGTGAGCTTCGAAGTGTCAGGACCTAAGGGCTGAAATGGACTTTTTTCTGTTTTTTTTTTTATTCTTCATTTTAATCACCCGCTAATCTGTTAAAGCAGTTTGTCAGCAGGTCAATTTAACAATATTAATGTAACACTAAAGCAATTATAACAAGAAACCACAAAACAGAAAATAGATACAGAAGAATAACTTTTAAGTAACTACAATATAAAGGCATAAAATATGCAGATAGACAGATATAAGACAGGAAAATACTCATATTCATATTATACACAAGATTACAAATAACAAATAATAAAATACAAAATAATCTTGAGCTATTAGCCATTTTTTTTTATTTTATCTTTCAGATCGGTGGTGCAATTTGATTCGATTTTTATATTCATTGGCATCTTATTAAATATGGTAGGGACAAGATAAGTGAATGTTCGTTGTATTTATTTATAATTTTCGGAATGGACAAACCCTCATTTTTAATAAATCTAGTGCCATATGCGTGATTTACTTTTTCTTTGTATATTGAATCCGATAAAAGGTTTTGGCATACAATCTTAAACCATAATATCCCTCGAGCAGGTAATTTATTAACTGACTCGTATAATAATTTTATATGTTCTCTTCTTTGTGCATAAATACTTTAATTTACCAAGAGCTTAGTCGTAGAGTTTTGAATTGTTTGAATGAAACCTATATTTGTCTTGCACGAGTTTCCCCAAGACGTTATTCCGTATCTGATAGTAGATTCGCTAGTGACAAATAAATTATTTTTTACGTACTTATGGGAATATAAAATATTTAATTTTGTAACTGACACATGATTTAAGATTACAGACTCGGCAAAATTCAGACGTTTTTTATTTGATACCTCACAAGAGTGCCCCTATTTGTACAGTGTAAAGACAATGTCGCCAACCGGTTGGGCAGCGTTATGAAGCGGGTTAAGTGATAGGCTGTAGGAGGGGATTTATTAATGCGGGTCTTAAGATGAAGCCATAGTAAATAATGCAAAATCACACAAAATCATGTGTTTTTGTTTTGAAAATTTGATCGCTTAGAAATATTATAGATGCTTCAATTAAATAATGCGTGTAGAACATATCTTGGCCCTTAAAAATATCGGTCATTTTTTTTATAAGTCTTTTAATAAGAAAACTAGAAAAAAATAAAGTAACAGGTCTTTAAAAAAACACTTTCAAGTGCAAACTCTCCTACTTATGAACATCTTTTCGGATATAATTTTATTGTTTATTGTAGCAAATTTAGTTTCTTTTATGATAATTGCAAAAAAAGTTGATATTTACGCCCGATATTCACAAAATAAAATAAAATATGCATATTTGCGTTGTTATTTCACAATACGGCTGGCAGCCGACGAATGTGGATTTTCAAAGTGACCTTTATGTCGTTCACCGAAGGACTACTGGCTTGCCACACCCCACTTCCATTCAGAAACGCCCTGGCCGGAGCAGGAAACAGACGTGTGACTCCACGTCGCTCGGTTCCGTGAAATTAATTTTAAATTTCCTTGTTGTTACAATAAACAATGTGTAAAAAAGGAGTTAATGTTTTTTTTAGGTCTTTACGAAATCAACCTGTAAAAAAAAATTCTCAAATACCTTTTTCAACCGTTCCAAAAGCTTTCTCTCAAATATTTTTAAACTCCTCCCACAATGGGCGTGAATTCCGACTTCGATTTTTCCCTGGACTATTGGATCCTCTTAAAGAGGTCCGGATTATACGAAGGAAGAAAAATAGATGCCGGTAGCTCGTTTCACGAACATACTAGCCGACTTACGCAAAATATGTCGAGAAAATGACCGTTCTTACGAAGCCAACATTAACTGTGTTCCGCTCGTATCCGTCAAGTTTCGGGGATGAATGCTGCTAGCTCCTTAGAGCAGGTTTCATTTAAAACCTGTAGAACAAGCTCAGTATGCAAACATTGCGTCTGTGCATTAAAGATTGTAATCAGATTACAAAGAGAATCAATGCCGATTACACAGCATCAGAGACGCCCTGGCGAAAGACCATCCCAATCGAAACGTTGTTTGAAATGGTTACCTTTAGTCTCACAACATATACTACCTCAATTGGGGAAGTCATAGTCTCACAGACGGTTGGGAGCAGTTGGGATTCTTGTATTAATATTAAAAAAATATATTTTAAAAATAAAGTCATTTAATTCATTGCGCACTTTTAAAAGGATTGTTAAATTATTTGTGTCATCCGAGGATTGTCAATATTTTTTTCATCTTTGACCTTTCTAAATTATAACAAGATAATGTAGGTATTGTACTTACAATTTTTGTGTCTTTGTTCTTTTAAATTAATAGCATAATATACCTATAAGAATTGATAAATCTTGATAAATCCTTGATTAATCAATTTATCAAAGTAACGTCCATTAAGGATATTTTTAAAATCTAACATTAAAAGGTAGAAGGTAACTCATATGCTGTGTTCATGAAATTTTTATTTTCTCCCTGAAAATACAATGTTGAAACTTAATAATCATAAAAGTGGTGTTTACAAACTTATTGCTTTATTTTAAATTTAATCCTCGCCTGGGCCAAATTTTATACATAATTTGAACAATTCATCGAAATTCAATGTTAATTTTTTAGCTGTGGAATGGTAGGTACTAGGTATTACACAACTGAAATGGAAACATAACTTGAACAGAACTTTTACAGAACCTAAAAATGAACTATGAAATTTGACTTTTTTGAAACAAAAGGCTCTCAAAGTTTTCAAAAGAAGAAATGTACCTTTCAGTGTGATCAATTTTAGGAAAAATTCTTATAATTTTGTTTAAATCTTGATGATATTTTGATCAAAAATTTGAGATTCAATCAATTCTTACTGACTTTAAAAACGATAAAGTTTGAAGAAATTCAACTATTTCAACACTTAAATGGATGTAAGTACCTACCTGCCGAGGTTTCGACCATTTTCCAATACCTGCAATGCAAGTCTTCGCGAAGGTATATTACAGAGGTAGATAGCTAATGTACCCATGCAAGAAAAATCACCTTGCAGACAAACATAAATTTATCACAAATTATGTTTTGCAATGACGAACAAATCTCTAAGGGTTTCCGGAAGAACTTGGTGAATAAGTCTCAGAGATAAAACAATAATGGCTTGGTGGGTAGTAAGTAAGGTACCTACCGTATGTTTTTAGGTTTTCACGGCCAAAAAGTATTTTTGTTATTATTTTTGGGGTGTTATGCCGTGTTTCGCTACCTCCTTCTTTAGCCAACGTTTCGGACAGCGTTACAGTGTCCATCATCAGGGCAGATGAGCCTGATGCCTAGCGAAACACGGCATAACACCCCAAAAATAATAACAAAAAAGGTACCTACCGTTCGTAGGTGATTAGCATAAGTATTTCTTGGGTTCCTTGTTAAAAATTGTCAATAGAATATATTTCTGTAAATTATTGAAGGTTTGCATAATAAGATTTATACATTTTATAGAAAGGGCCCTACCTTTATTCCTTCACCAAGACCTGGTTTCTGCATTCCTCGAGAACATGTTCTTTACAAGGAGATGTGGTCATCGAAGATCCAGATGAACACTAACTGATAGAGTGGTAGGTGTGCTTCTTTGCTCTGGACCCAGAGGTCGCGGGTTGGAAACTCGCCATTGGAAAATGTTTCGTGCGAACTTGTTTTTATATTTACACCACACAAAAAGTCCTTCTACATGAGGAAAATCATTTGTCACAAATCAAAGACCTGAGTACCTACTCTCTTGTACCTAGATTGCATGCAGTTGGTAATACTTTCTCCGAAGTGGTAGATATGTTCAACTGCACGGAATATAGTTACAAGCAAGCTATAATAACTAATAACACACCTTAACTTAATAGTCAATGTTATATATTTCTGTATAATAAAATAAATGAATAATAAAAAATTAAATTATTAAAAATTAATTATTCCCTAAAATAAATTGAATAATTAAATAAATAATCTAATTAGCATATTTTACTTCATATTATTACTATTCCACAAAATCATTATGTAAGTATATAACATGTTTGTAAAAGCCTTTTTTGGGATAAGAGTAGGTAGGTATATAAATAAATTCTCTTCGTGTGTTATTTCATCCGTGTGTAATTCTAGCAGTGAAATACTATTGGTACCTACTTAGATACGTGAAATGCATGCCTGTGAATTTTCCTTCAAACACCTCGCGATAATTCCACATGCTTTGGTCAGTCACTTTGCACTTATCCACTTTACAACTTATCTTAGCATTTTTTTAGAAAATTTGTTAAAACTTATGGTGAAATTTAGACAATAATTTCACAACACGCACAGGACACCATTTCAAACCTACTGCTTTCGAAAAACAATTCCCAAAACCTTTTTAAAAATTGAACAAAAGAACACAATTTGAATGGTTAGAACAGTGCAAGTTGTAGAACGAGCGTGACTGGATCCCGTTAATTAATGACGGGCCCGGCCGACCAATTAGAGGCCTCCGTTGGGAGTGGCAGCATTGATTGGCCGGTAATTTGAATTAGTTTCCAATTCAAATGCACCGCTGATTATGCAAGCAATTCTGTAGGGGAGCCATTTTTAGACGGGTTTATTTACGCATCTGCACTGATTTTGTTATGACTAAATATATACCTAATACGAAAAGTTTATACAAATTGATAATTTTCTTATTACACGTTATCTTGTACATTATAATTGTTTAATTAAAGCAGAGTATAATTTTCTGTTTGGTACGTAGGTACGAGTGTATAATTTTCTTGTGGGTAGATAGTTACGAATGTATGATTTTCTTGTGAGTAGTTAGGCACGAGTGTATGTTTTCCTTGTGGGTATATAGGTACGAGTCTATAATTTTTCTTGTGGGTACATAGGTACGAGTGTATAATTTTCTTGTGGGTAGATAGGTACGAGTTTATAATATTTTTGTTGGTAGGTAGTTACGGGAGTAAATTTTTTTGTGGGTATTTAGGTACGAGTGAATAATTTTCAAGATTTATTGGAAGGAACTAATACAAGTATGTAGACCAACATATTTATATATTATGTTAAGAAATTTATCAAAACATAACAAGAATCTTGTCAAATCCAGACAAGTGATAAAGAGCATATCTTTAAGCAATTAGTATCTAATGTCTTTTACCAGGCGGTTATTTGGATTCTACAGGTACTTGGATTGAGGTAGGCGGAAATCCTTTCCTGAAAAAATAGGTACCAATAGAAACATTTGCGATTTTTTTGTGACATTCCTTCTCTCATATTTCATACCAATACTAGCTTACAAATCTGGAGTACCTACATCCGAATCTAGAGAACTATGCTGAAAGACTTACTCACTTTAGTTCTCTAGATTCTGAGACTTCTGTCTCACTCACCAAAAGAAGACACATTTCAGATATAATCTCTTTCTTTAAAATCATAAATAACATATATGTTTCATTTTGAATTGATAAAATTAATCTTAATATTAGGCCGAAATTCACGAAAAACCTTGAAACCTTTTGGAACGATATTTACCGTAAAGTTATACAATAAATATTACGAACATGAGACTTGGATGTATTTTAAAATTCAATTATAACTTTCAGAAGGAACTTGTATTTACATATCCCTGATGATCTCCCCACTTGAGGATAATATGTTTATAAATGTATATTTATGTGCGTGTGTGTATGTAGATGTATGCATGTGTATGTAAATATGCGTGTGTAGAGTGTACACACGTATGCAAATATTTATGTGTTTACATGTACACGTAAAATATAAAATAAGGTGTACGCATGTGTTTCCTAATATTTTTGATCCTTCTTATTTTATGCACGTGCTTGTAATAATTTGTTATTATGTATTACAACATATTAAGAATGTTGAGACGAATAGAGAAGAACAAGATTGGTTAGCAAATAATATCGACCCCTAACATAACCTACCCAAAACCTAATCTAACATAATCTACCCAAAACCTAATCTAACATAACCTACCTAAAACCTAACCTAATCTAACCTAACCTAACCTAACCACGTATTGGGTTCGATATTTTTTCACTGCCGACAAACACGTAGTAGGTAGTATAATGTCCAATAATGTTTTTTTTTTCATTCTAACCAAATTTTTAACATGGAGAGCCATTTAATTACTGCTTTTAGTTTTTATCCAGCAGAAACCTACCTACTGAAAAAGTGAAAATAATGCCTTCTAGTCACATTAAAAACAAATTCTAAACACAAATCTTCATAGGCCCAGTTCACGATACTAACAATTAAGGAGAACCGCAAATATTTTTTTTTGCATTGAGGAACAAAAAGAAATCTGATATTTTACTCCATTCATCCAAAAACTTTGTGAAAAACTTGTGCAAAATGCCTCCAAATTCTGCCAACAAAAGACAAAACTTTGGTATTACTTTCTTAGGTAGATTCGTCATGGCTACCTTTTTTTTTGTTTAAATTGGCAGCGTAACAACGGTTCGTAAATTGATTGATTATTAGTGGAGGTATTGATGTGACACCAACAATGGCATTGAACCCAATATCCTTTGGTTCATTTCTTTGAACTTTGTTTTTGATTTCCGCCCCTTTATGACGCGTTCCTCGCTCCATTTCACTGGCATTTGATTGAGGTCTAGAATTACTATTGCAAATACTTGATATGATTTCGTTTGATGTGTGTAGGTATTTTACGATTTGGCCGTTACGTCTACCAAAATCGAAAGGTATTTTGCACAGGTATTTAATAAATATCTGGGAGTTGATGCTGGAAGTGCGCTTATGTCGGTTTTAGTGTTTTGATTTCGGTACCAAAAAGCGCGATAAAACCTGCCTTATCTGAATGATGAGCATACCTATGTCAGGTGCTCTGTATGAATGAATTTGTGGCCTATCTAATGTAGAAGACAAAATTTTGATTCGGCTTTTTCTACGATGACAAATCGAAAAAAATCTTCACACCTGGGCGATTCAGAAATTAGACTTAGGCACTTTTAAGCCCCGGATGTGTACTAATTTCCTTAAAGTTATTGCTTTTAATTACTAGAACCATTTTTTTAAACCCAATTTTCGTTTGTGGGTACCTACCTACACAAAAAAACTGACAAACAACCATTAAAACGGTGTAAATGGTTGTTTATCAGTTGTGTAAAAATTAAACACGTTGCTTATTAAGGTGGTAAATGTATACAAACCGGTTTCGTTATGGCCTTGCCTTTATCGGGGGAGTAAAAACAATTTTTTTTTTTTAATTTAAGTCGTGAGTTTACTATTTTTCATGTTGTTATTTTTCAAAATACATAATATCTACGACTAATAGTTCAAGGTTGGAATTATTTTATCCAAAATAAGGCTTCTTTTAAACATAAATATTTTTTATATTATACAGGGTGTGAGGGGGTAAACTGCACAAACTTCAGGAGGTGATTCTACCTGATGATAGAAGTTAAAAAAAAAAAATTTCGCAATTTCTACTTTGTTTTTCCATACAAATATATTTTCTCTCTAAATCGGTTTATATTATATAAATTTATCTGAACATAAGAGAAAAGAAGATGGTCCAATTTTTTTCTAATCTACGAGACTTGACCGGATAAAAATGGCTTTATTTTCTTTACTAAAATATTAGAAAAACTCCTACTGATATCATATGCAGAAATGTTACTTTTATCGAGATGAAGGACTAGCTAGCAGATAAATAATTGAACTTATGACGCCTAGTTGTTAATCCGACACATTTTTCATCTCAGTCACTAACCAGTCTAAAGCTAGACTTTATTTGTGTTACCTGCATCACCAAAAACGTCAAATCAATTCAACGATTTTCTTAATCATTTTTCACACTTGTCGGCTCACGTCAAATGAATACCAACGTCTATTTAAAAAGCTGTTTTGTAAAGCTTTCACCATTTGTGGTCGATCGGAAAATTTCAATCGTATCGAAATAATTGAACAAATGCACAAATAACATGAAGTGGTGTTTACAATCCTGGTGTAACTGCCATCGGCTTCAATTGACTTCCAATAATAATATCTAATTGTTCATGAAAACCGTAAATGTTTTGAGTTTCGTTTTTGAAATGAGATTATGTTTAATTTCTAGATGTTTCGGGATGTCATTTATCCAGTTTCTACCTTTTATTTTAAAGAAAGAAAAACATTCCCGGATTACGAATAACCCAACAATGTTTGAAAAATCTCCCAATACCACCACATGTCGGAAATGTTGCTTGAGTCGTGATGGAGGACTTAGCCAGCAAAGGAATCAAACACGCGGCGCCCGGGTGGGACCCTTACGCAATGTCCACTCAACCACTGACCGGTCAAAACTCTCCCTAATCATCACCTTGCTGGTGAGTGAAAACAATGAAAATTCTAATGCATTTCTTTTGAACACAAAAGAAGATTCGGAACTACCTTGGAAGCAGGTCGTTGGCTTTTATCGTAAGCACAATCTCGTTTTTAACTAAAAAGAAGGAATTTGAATGGTTTTCCAAAACGATATTATGAGATTCCGTGTTGTGTCGTTTGCTCCTTCGCAGAGACACATTGGTAAGAGATTGGCTATCCCTTTTCCTTGCCTACCTTATTTTACCTACACATATTATCACCCAATTCCAGCAAACACCATTTGTTTAATTTTTATTTTATTTTTATCCATTACAAGAAAGAAGAAGCACAACATGGCACAACAACCCAACAATTAAACTCAGAGGCATACCAAAAGCAGTCAGCATCCTTTTTAATGATGGCCGTGTCAATATGTTATTTTTGATAACAGCTGAATAAACTTCCCAAAATTTCCTGGATTTTACCAATTTCCTCGATATTTCTTGTGAAATAATCATCATCGTATTTGCGTAGGTGCAACGTTGCTTTTGTTTGGACCCTCTCTGTCGGCATTTTTTTACCTGAATCGAGGGAAGGACAATGTCGTCTTTATGAATAAATGTTAACTATTAACTGTATCTATGAGGTGAAAATCTTACACTCGAATGAGGAAGGAGATGCAACAATATTGCAGAAATATTATTACTGCATACAAAAAAAACCCTTACCAAAAATCCTTTTTTTACATTAGCTCCGCACAGGAGGCCCTGAGCAAAATACTCCCCCTCAGGGCCATGTCATTTTTGGAGATGCTGTGTGAAGGGTCTTTTTAGGGAAAGGAAGGAGAAGAATTTCTGAGAAGGAAAAAGATATGAGGGGAGGGTAGGAATCTGGCGGTCAGTGTGTACAGGACGAATGAATTCATCCCTTCCACTTCGGTCCAAATCCTGTTGAGAGTCCTGCTGGAGAGGTCAAAAGATCTCCCTCAGCCGGTTTCAAGATCCTCTGCTGAGATCTAGACAAACCTGACCCCGTGAACCCGGGCACCCCTGTTTAGTCACCTTGTCTATTTAATAAAAAATATTCGTTAAAATGTGTTTCAAAATGTATGCATGGGTAGTGCAACACAACGAATAATATAATAAATAAAAATATATTAATATAATACATGAAAAAATATATTACTTAATTAGAACATTAAAACACAACGGATTCCGGAGGATCTACAATCGGGACTCCATCCGGGCAGTCATTTTTTAAATATTAGCTCACATAGAAGATCCTGAGAAAAATAATTTCGCTCGATTATGTATATATGTCGTCTTTGGGAATTTTTTAGTGAAAAAGGTATGAGGGGTGGGTAGGAAACTGGGGGTCAGTGTGTCCAGGAGTGACGGACGTTTGAATTCATTCCTTTCACTGTGGTGCAAGACGATGGTTGATGGCGTTGCTTTTGATGTTCTTCGATTGGTGAACTCCGCGCCGTAAGCTTTTCATGCAGGGCAGAGAAGGGCTTTGAAAAAGAAAATTTTCGTAGCTCTGCAGTACCTACCTACCTCGGTAGGCATAATCGATATTTTCCACTTCAAGATAACTCTTTCACATACTTATCTAAGTAGGTATGTCAATTTGAACTTATTTCCATCTGATGATTTCTGTAGGTTAACCTAAATTTACTAAATAGGTTTGTAAAAATCAAGAAATGGTGTAGAGATTTTTTTTTTTTTTCAAGAGCGGAGACGGTTTACAAAAATAAAGTTCCCGTGAGCACTTAGGCCGTAGGCCCATTGTGCTATCTCCCATTTTACATCATTCCTTTGACGGTAATCCAGTCCCTTTTACAAAGTTCATCAGGATTGTCATTGGAAATGAAGCTATATCTTCTGGTTCGACAATGTGTCTTCCCAGGTCTCATTTCTCCTCTTCACTCCTCCGCGGTTCCCTGAAAGCCCCACGAGGGAAGAGGGCTTCATCTCTCCTCTCCACTCCTTAGTTCCCTGAAGGCTCCACGACGGAGAGTTCACCTCCCCTTGGTTCCCTAAAGGCCCCACAAGAGAAGAGCTCACTCCACCTTGGCTCCCCGAGGGCCCCAGGAGGGAAGAGGACTTATCTCTCCTCTTCACTCCTCCTTGGTTCCCTAAAGGCCCCATAAGAAAGAGTTCACGGAGATGGCCTCATTTCTCCTCCTCACTCCTACATGGTTCCCTGAAGGCCCCACATGGGAAGAGGACATCATCTCTCCACTTCACTCCTCCTTGGTTCCCCAAAGGCCCCGTGTCGGAAGAGTGCCCTTCCCCTTGGTTCCGTGAAGGCCCCACAGGGGAAGGGTTCATGGAGGTGGCCTCAGCTCTCCTCTCCACGGCTTCTCCTCTTGGTTCCTCCTAAGGGCCCCAGGAAGAAAGTCCACAGAGGTGGCCTCAGGACTCCTAGGTTCCCAAAAGGCCCCTATTTTTCGAATGGTCCAATTTTTTTGTCCCACGAGTGACCAGGGAAATAGAAGGTCCACTCCAGCAGAGCCCCGAATGTTGGAGTAAGGTCTAAATACTCCGAGATGCGACCTTGTTTCTCGGAGGCACCGTTCTTGACACTGTTCCCCAGGACATTCAGCCTGAGCATGGTAGCTCACACCTTGGCTTGGGATGGCTATTGCAGGTTTGTGTTTCCACTCCCTGAGCGATGGGTTCGCCACACTCCCTACGCTAGGGTGTAGAGATACTATTGACAAAATAATACAAAAATTAGGTTAAAATTAGCTGGTAGGAAAAAAAATTGGTATGCATGTTTTGTTTTGGGATTGTGAGGACACCACAGTGTTATCGATTAGAATTATTATCAATCATTATTCAAAATGTCGGCTCACCTTTTCTAGTTGAGGAGCCACCAAAAATAAGACTACACGAATTAAAATATAACCAAAATATTCCTTTCTACATTTGGTCTGTGACAGCACCAATTATTTTAAACGGCTTTCACTCTCCGGTTCTCCAGTCTCAACAATAGGAGTGAACAACAATCACAATAATAGGCAACTTTCATAACATCAAATAAATCCCCTTCCTTCTTTGAATGGATGGACTTCGAATTTTTTTGCTTTCCGCTGACAGGTGTAAGGGAATTTAAAGAAGTTGAATTGGTTTATAATTGTGTGGGAACTAAGTTTAATTGGATTGGTTCGGAGTTGTTGAAATCAAAAATGATTCAATTTGTTATAAGACAACCTTTCAGACTTCCTACACCATTTTATGTTAGCTTTGAAGGATTTTCGGCAGGCTTCTCGTGTTATAGAGCAGGCATGGGCAACCTTTCCGAGGTCTGGGGCCAAATTATCATTTTGTCTCCGAGTCAAGGGCCGGACCAAATTATTAAACATAATAAAGTAATATTAAATTAAATAAAATATCTTGCTACTGCATGTATGTTTTTTATTTATATAATGAACGACATAATATTAATATTATATACTGATTACAAAATTTAGTATGAAGATTGGCCTTATACTTGAAATACGAGATTATCAAAATTGGCATTGGAATTGCTTAAGGATAACCGCAGAGAATTTTCGAGATTTTCATCTATTATCCTCGTTCGAATTTTTGAATTAATATGTTTCATCCTCGAAAAAAACTGTTCACATCTGTACGAGTATGTACTGCCAAAAACACAAATGATTTTTCTTGTATTTGAAATTTGAATTTTTTTTCCACTAAATATAATTTATATCCGTCAAAGCAATGTTGTTATATTGTGATTTTAGCATTAAATCCCCCTGAAGCTCAATAAGTTCCATCTGTAAATTTGCTGGCACATTATTTACATCAGCATCCAACGGACGAGTAAATACAGCGAATGTGGTGTCTTTGTTTAGGAAGTCGGTAAACCTCTTATCAAATTGCTTTATTATGCCTTAAGTTCATCTCCATAAGAATTATATTTGAAGTTTTTATGAGTTGATAGACTAGGAAAATTGTAACAATTTTTAATCTTTTATCTGATTTTCCAAAAATCTGGAACACCGGAAGGGAAATCATGCGCCGACAGCCGCACGCAACCTACTGTAGGTGTCATCCAGGCGGTGGTGATCATGAACTAGTACCTACAGTGGGCGACTGCAAGCGCCCGCTATTATTTAATCTCTCCCTGGAACTTTTAATTTCTTTCACTATTACTTCGCCGAGATGAATCAGGGCCGGACAAAATAGTTCGGCGGGCCGGCTGTTGCCCATGTGTATTATAGAGGGATCAGAAAATGTTTCTAAGGTTTCTCTACATGAGAGAGTGCGGCCACTATCGATGACTCTACTCAAAGAACTTTCTTCTAAGCATGCTCAGACTTCACTCTTTGCAGCTCAGAAGAGAGAGGTATCCTCAAACTTCTCACGTTCCTGATGAATATCTAAGTCAGCATCATCATAGATTACCTTCCTGCCTGTAAGACCAACCTACAACTGTTCTGCCTTATATATGATGATTATAACAATAATAGCATTTCCAATATGTTTTCCAATAATGTCCTCTGCGTGCAAACTGTTTCTAAATTTTTCTAATAAGTTTATTTTTAAAAGTTTTACATTCCAGGTACATTTTTTACTAAAATTTAATTTTTTCTGCTACCGGTTTCAACACATCCATGTCTTTCACTGGCAAACTTAAAACTAACTTAAAAATGTATACAGCAATGATTAGATTTTAATAGGTAGGGTGATTTTGGGGGAGGGAAAGAATGGTGAAAAGAGTCAACATAACATGGGAACATTGTCAATAAGGGTAATTTTCAGGGTGCTATTATTTTGCAAAATAATTTTTTTTTAATTTTTTGTTTTATTTTTAAGGTTTCTAAGCGCACAAATTAAAGTATGCGTTTATATTTGATTGTTTAAACTTGGTTTTTTCTTTGTTGAACTATAGCTTCTATGCCTGTCCCTATTAAATGATTAGCAAACTAGGAAAAGTTATTGTTTCGTAAACATAGTTCATGATTCTAGTTTTAAAATTTCTGGTAGTCATACTTCCCTATAGAAAAATCTAATCTCGAGTGACCTAAGTAAAGTCCCGCATTATCTTCTGCCTCTACAGAATATAAATAAAACAATATACGTACATTTTAATGCATCATCACGTTCATTGGTCAAATGCATTGAACATATAGTTTTGTATTAGTGACAGACGAACAGGAAGATGTAGTCTGTTAGCCTAAAGTTGTTAAAATAGCTTTTCAAGTCTGTTTTCAAGTTAGAAATAAGAAATATATAAGTGTGGAAATATGTTATAAATTTCTAAAGCGCCCTTGGAGTGATTTTTCACATAAAAGGTGTAACGGTAATCTTCCTAAAACCGCGTTGGGCGGCAAATTGTAACGGTAATCTTCGCAAAACCGCGTTGGGCGGCAAATTGTAACGGTAATCTTCGCAAAACCGCGTTGGGCGGCAAATTGTAACGGTAATCTTCGCAAAACCGCGTTGGGCGGCAAATTGTAACAGTAATACCTACCGTTTTATCCTTTTACCTGTCCGCCATCCAAAGTAATACATATGTTCTCATAATTAAAATATAATATTTGATCCCTTTCGGAATGTGGGTAGTTCAATGAAGGAAGACGGAATTTCCAAGTAACTAGATGCAGATTTATTAAGACTCAATTTTACAAAAGGTAGAGCATGAAAATTATTTAATAAATCTACAGGGGTGGTTGATCACCTATGATGAATCAATTAATGTTTAAGCTCGATTCTCGGAAACATGTGGTATAACCAAAATGGTTGTATTACAATAAAAATCCTGAAGGGCGCCTGTATATTAAGTATACATATTTAGAAAAGGATTATTGAAACGCTAATGCTAAATTAAAAAGTTAGGAATTATCTCATGATGATTAATAAAATTATTCGCTCACGCGTAATTATGACCATGACCTTCGACGGCTTGAAGTCCAGCTGCTCAAACACGAACTCTCAGGAACCAACTGACGAAACTTCACGTCACTACTCTCCTCCTGTATAATAACGGCCGGCTGTAAATACTCTCAGGCAAACGCGTGGCTAGAACACTAGAATCAAATCGCTAGAAAAAGCAGGTACTGGCCCCAAACTGCTGCAAAGGGGCTACACGAATCATCCAAATATCATTATTATTAGGTATTCCGGTCATGTGAAGGGAGACAGCGTGATGATGATTTGAAATAGCGTTTACAATTGTCATTAAATAAACCTGTTAGCACAAAAAATTAATAGTTTCTATAAAATATTTCAATTTAAAAACAATGCTCTTTTAAAACAATTTTCTTTAATTTCATAAAATGATTTGCAAGTAAAGACATTTTCACACGTCTGCGAGAATCATTTAAATTTTTTAAGTATTATTTCGGTATCTAACCACGTGAAAGTCCGGAAAACAAATAATGTTTAAAGCTGTTAAATTGTAAATTATCACATTATTTCTCAAACAATGGCAGAAAAAGAAATTAAATTACACTTGCAGTTATAATTCTGTGAAAAGTTAATAGCATCATTGTTTGTGTTCGGTTCACATGGCAAACGTGTACAGTTCAACGTTGCAATTATTTTGACTAGGAAATAGACATCTATTTATAACTGTAGATACCTAGCACCAATCCTGATGGAAACGTTACTGGCACGAATTACTGTAGATAGGTAATTTAAATATTTTTTTAGTAGATAAAAGCTTTTATTAAGATGAGGTGCAAAATCATAAAATATCATGTGTTTTTGGTTTAAAAAATTGATCGCTTTTAAGATGCTTCAATTAAGTACTGCGAGGGGTATAATGGAGTATTTATTTAAAAAGTCTTTTTGTAAGTCTGAAAAAAAAAATCAGGCCTATAAAAAATACTTTCAAGTGCAAAATTTCCTATCACTGAACCCTTTTTCGTATAAAATTTTATTGTGTAATGTGGCAAATTAAGTTCTTTAGAAATTGATCGGAAAACATTTTAATATATCTGCTTTAATTTCACAATATTAAACTAAATATTGCAATTTCGCGCTGTTTTTCTCGGTAGGAATCAAAAAGGGCGGCGTTCAACGAATTTCAAATTGAGAATTAAACCTTTCGCGGTCCAGCATAAATACTATGCGCATTTTGGTGACCGGACAACTCAGAATGAAATCAACTCAGAACCACCTCAAAAAAGTCATTAAGGGCGATGAAAAAAATATATAAAAAACTGGTTAAATAGGTTACGTTAGGGTAGGGTAGTGGGCAATTTTAGAATTATATTTTTCATAACTTTTAATGACTTTTCAAAGAGGTGTTGAGTTGACTTTATTCTCAGTTGGCATGGAACCGGGCATTCTCCATGACGGTGGCGAACGAACGTTCCTAGACTCTGATCTGCTTTAAACGTCCTTGTTATTATAATAAACAAAGCGTAAGAAAGGAGTTAATGTTTTTTACAGGCCTTTACGAAATCAACCTGTAAAAAACAACACTCCGTTATCTTCTCCAACCTTTCTAAAAAAGTCTTGACTATATGACCGGTCAGTGGCTGAGTTGGCATCGCGTTTGGGTCCCACCCAGGTGTCGCGTGTTCTTCATCACGACACAAGCAACATTTTCCGCTTAGTGTGGTTGTAGTAGAAGATTTTCAAATATTGCTGGGTTATTCGGGAATGTGCGTCTTTCTTTAAAAAAAAAAATTAAATCCCTCCTAAAAAGAGGCGGGGTTCCGATTCCGAATTTTTCAAGGACTAGTGAATCAACTCAATTGGAAAGTTTTCGACGAAGTCCAGTAATATTTTTAAAGAATAATATTTTCACACTCCGTCAGCTCGATAGGATGTCGGTAAATGGTTAATTTCCAAGATTCTCAATCTTTCATCCCCATAGATGACATAGGCTTGAGAGAATTTTTTTCCTTGAGGCCTCTTCTATGGAACCAATGTAAAAAAACACAAGTTGACAAGTTTAGTATTTAACGTAATAAACCATCAATATATGTTTTATTTTTCTTTCCCCGCCCCTGGGTAGAATTAATCTTGTATTGCGAATAACGTAATTACATTAAGCCTGTAGATATTTAGAATTTACCAATATCCAACTGCCCAGCCATTCGATACAAGATTCGTAGAAAGGAGACGATAAACTTTTATCGCCTTGTTCCGCAATAAATCGTAAATTTATCGCTCGGTCGGCAAAGTAGGAATCGCCGGGAAAGCGGGAAAATCAAATTAAGATTCGGACATCTTAAAATATGACCGATACGGGATACAAATTTATATATTGGATTCTTAGAATAAAGGAGGGCTTACACGGAGTGGTTTCAAATTTCAAATTAAATATCAGATAGAAAATAAATTAAATATATTTATAAGCATTCAAAGAGAGGCAGAAGATTATTGAGAGTGGTTTGATAGGGAGATAGAGGGAGCACACTAATATTAAAAAATATATATACTGTAATTAATAGGCGTGAGCGACTAGAGGAAAAATATTTAATAAAACTTATATAAATACTAAAAATCTCTCTGTAACGGAATTGAGTAACATTTAAAGGAATACTATGATTTTTTTCTTATCTATAGCATGTATAACAAAACCAGATGTGTTTTTTAAATAATTTTCGGAGCATATTTAGCAATTGTTTTCTCTCGAGTGACAATAATAAATGTAGGTCCAAGCGACTGAGACGAAGATTTTAGTTATCTGTCAGATAAGTCAAGTCCTGATCCGCCTTTATGATGTCAACTATCCGGTATCTATGTGAAAGCTGTACTTCCGTAGTTATCCAGTTAGGGTAGGTAGTCGGTGGTCAGTCACTAAGATGAAGCTTTTAGCTGACTGGTAGATAAGTCAAATTAAGTCTACATATAAAAGAAGGCGCATCAGAACAGGGGAACACGGTGTAGAAGCAGGTTAGGTTGTTATGTGATCAATCGTTGGGATAGAAATTTCAGCCATCTGGAAAATAAGTCAAGTCTGTATCCGACTTTGCTATGTCCCTATGTCCCCATATTAAGCTTTAATTCTCCTGTTAGGTTAGGTTAGGTTAGGTTAGAGTTGGTTAGTCAATGAAAAGGAGATTTTAGCTACATATCTGTCAGATTTGAAGAAGGTCACGGGATCGAATCCCGGCGTGGGCAAATAAATTTTATTTGAATAACTTATGTTATTTCACAATTAATTCATTTAAAATAATGTATAGTATATTTGCGGCACGTTCCAGAGTGGAAGATACTCTCAGTAGCTCCAGTACTCTCCTGATGTAAGACCACCATTCAGAATTGAAACGATTGGTGACCAGATCTGAATAGCCAGGTACTTCCCTACTTTCATCTTCCCCATCTTCTTCCCCTCCCCACTACCTTCAGCCTCACAACATACCCCAATTGAGGATGCCGTAGTCTTACTGACCCCAGACGGGAGCAGCTGGAACTCTTAGGTATTCATGTAAAAAAAGATTATTCACGCTAAGTATTCATTTATTTTCCAGCCACCCACGTAAACACATTAGTTACAAGTATTCGTCGTTCGAGGTTCGGAGGTCAGTCACTGCAGGGATTGAAATTTTAGTTATCTGGCAGATAAACACAAATCTAGATCCGTCTTTACGATGTCCAATAGTTATCCGGTACCTATATAGCAGCAGTAGTAATCCCAATTGGATTTGTGATTAAACTTCGAAATGGAGATTTTAGTTATCTGACAGATAAGTTAAGAACAGATCCGTCTTTTTTTATATCCCCTATCCGAGACCTACGTAGTAGTTATCTAGTAGTATTAGAAGTTATCCCGTTAGAATAGGTTAATCACTGAGAAGGTTTTTCGTTACCTGTCAATTAATCTATCTTCCCACTTTCCAGTAACTCCCTACATAAACATAAACTGAAAAAATAGGTAAAAGTATTCACCGTGTTATGTTAGGTGCTCAGTCACTGAAATCAGGATTTTAATTATCTGGCAGGTAAGCCAAGTCAAGTCTAGATCCGCCTTTACGGTGTCCACTATCCGGTACCACCTAGGTAGTGGTAGAAGCTGTAGCAGCAGTTATCCAGTTAGGGTGGTGAGGTGGTCAAGTCAGGGCAGTGGCTGGGCGGGGCATAAATTACAGTTTCCAGACAAGGTTTACGGGTAAACAGTTGCACAAATTTATTGTTGGATTGGACAATAATTGTCTAGCTGTAGAGTAGTGTAGATATTTCAGGCAATAAGGTAATATATTGTACATTGTTGACGGTCTCCTTGGTGCAATGGTCTGCATTTGATTTTGTAGTTATTTCGATTCCCACTTTAGTGAAAATATTATTGTGTTTTGGTGGATTTTTACATTTCATGACTCATAAGCAACTTTGTGAACCCTCTGAAATGAAAAAAGTTTGCGCGGTCCGTTTATGCCCGTTTCGTACAAATCTTAATTTTGGATTTGAGATCAAAATACCCCACCAAACTGAAAAATTATTTTTGTAATCGAAAGGTATTTTTAATATCTAGTATGGATGTAGAACAAGTTATAGGTTATTAAATATTTTAATGTTTCTTGATTTTAGAAGCAACTTGGGCAATTATTTGTGAGTAAATGAAAAACATTTAAAAAAATAATTTTACTATAAATATTAATGGTTTCGATAAGACGAAATATAAAATTTAAAAAAATCAAATAAATCATTTCGATAGGTGTAAATTTAAATCACAAATTACTTATTTACGTCAAAACCAAAAAAATATCTTTTTATTATTATATTAAAATTACTTTTATATTAAAATAACTATCCAAAAACGCATTTTTAAAGACGTTTTTTTATATTTTAGTTTTCAAAATTGTTTTTTTTAAATGTAAAACATTTATTCACGAATAATTTCGTTTGTCTTGTGATGTTGTGCGTGGTATGAAATATTCCCGCGTAATGTAATGCGTAAAATTATTCAAGTTCAATGAATTTTTAATTTTCAACATTGTAACTGATTGTGGGAACCCAACGGTAGGTACCAAAACCTATTTTATTTTAATAGATAATTATTCTATTTTTGAAATGCGTAGGTACTTGTTTTGATTGCATTTTTGACAAATCCAAATCTGATTCACTAATGATTTTTAGGACGGGTTGTTTCAAAAAATTTGATGAGTTCATCAAATATTTGAAGTTAATTTTCAGGTTCTGTGAAGTTCTTTTCGAGTTCTGTTTTTTTATCATCATAGGCCAGCTGCTTCACATAACTGAAATCATCACAGAACTTGAATAGAACTTACACAGAACGTGAAAATTAACGTCAAATATTTGACGAATTCGTCAAATTTTTTGAAACAACCCATCCTGAGTTTATATTTACTAACAACGTTCATTTGAAAGCAAAATTTTTGATAGTCTCTCTATAATTATTTTTTGATATGCCATAATCCTGAGGTAAATCTACAAACATAATATCCCGTGATTTTTCATAGGTCTGCCCTTTAATTGTTTTAACCATGTATAGTTTTAGTTCAATTCTGGCTTTGTTAAGGCGCTATATTAAAAAAAATTGCGTAATTTTTAAAATTCATCGTCAAAAATATTTTATGGAATTTGATGTAATTCCAATGACCTCTCCAGCAGTGCCCTCTCGGAACGTTACCTTGCACCGCCGTGGGAAGGAAGGATTCATTCGTCATCACTCCTGGGCACATTTTCCTCCAGATTCCTACCCACCCCTTATACCTTTTTCCTTCCCAAATCTTCCTCTCCTTCCTTGCCTACAATGGCCCTCCAACCAGCAACCCCAAAATTTCATAGGCCCTGAGGGAAATTATTTTATTTAGGACCTCCTTAGCCGCCAAGCTAACGTAAAAAAAAAACAATATTCTCCAATTGTGAAGGCTGCAGATTCACAGTTGGGACTTTGGTGCGAAATGTCAGCAAAAAAATTCTCTTACCAGTTTAAATAAAGATATTTTCTTCCGTCGTAAATGTCTTACAACAGTTTTTTTAAAAATCATTTCAAATCGAAAAAAATAGACGGTAACTCATTTTTAGCCGTCCTTGTCTTTAGTTAAAAAAGAAATGCCGGTAAACACGTATTTATTTGCAATATCCATTACTGACTTAACATCTTAAGAAATTAATCCGGTTATCTGGAAAATAGACTTAACTGCGCCGCGTCCCATTCGCTACACTCTTGTCAGGGGTACTCAACTGGTCGATCCCGGGCTATTTCAGAAACGACATTGGCAATCGGAATCTTTCTTTCTTTTTAATTTATTTCTTGGCGTATCCATTTCCCACAGAGATTGATGAGATTCACAAGGCGTTGCATGAGGCCCTATAGGTACTGGCACGTAGACCTAGATGCCCCCTCTAACCCCCACCCCCCCCCATCAAATGAAAAAAGAAAAAGAATTACATAATCATTCTTCCTTCAAAGGTTTATATCGTTTACTTCTTAAAATCGCCCACCATACTCTCATAGATTATCCTCAAAATTATAACATCTGTTTTAACTTCGACGGCGCGAAGCACTCTTTTAAGGGTTAAGCCTGATAAAAAAATCAGAGTGTGCAATTCACATGCGGTAAAAGTGAAACCTTCAGAAAACTAAAGTAGACAAGAGTGGTGAGACTACGACACACTTTTTTATCAATGAGAAGAATGATTTTTTTTCCATATTTTTGTTGTCGAATTCCAGTGCACCTTTTCATGTACTTTATCTCATTAGTATTTGTAGTTTTTTCTTCGGAGTCGTGAGATGTGGTTTTCTCTTGCTTATTTATTGTGGAGTGTTTTGAAGATTGGATATTGATTTTACAAAAAAAAAAAATTATTTCGTAGGATTCGACCCCTGATCGGCTGAATGTCTGCAAAGGTTCATCGGGTTCTTTTTACCACCATACTAACCACGGGACTATGGATTTATCTTATTATATTGGAACCGAATACCCGTGAATATGTTATAAAACGATAGAAATTCGGAACGCCGCATTGCATTTCGTCCAAGAAGATTATTAATTGTCTCTTATTTAAAAATCAGAGTGTACAAATTACACCCGGTAGAAGTGAAACCTTCAGAAAACTAAAGTATATAAGAATGAAGAGGCTACAAAGCATCGCACAAAGAGAAGACCGATAGGCTACGAAGTACCGCATAAAGAGGAGATCGATTATACTATCTCATTCTCTCGCAGGCTAAATCCTGTAGATGTATGTGTTGGTCTCTTTTTAATGTAGCTCGGTTCCGTTTCATAGAGTTTCAAACCACAACGGTGCTAAAAAGATTTCACTTAAGATGAAGCCATAGTAAATAATGCAAAATCACACAAAATCATGTGTTTTTGTTTTGAAAATTTGATCGCTTAGAAATATTATAAATGCTTCAATTAAATAATGCGTGTAGAACATATCTTGGCCCTTAAAAATATCGGTCATTTTTTTTATAAGTCTTTTAATAAGCCTAGAAATAAAGTAACAGGTCTTTAAAAAAACACTTTCAAGTGCAAACTCTCCTACTTACGAACATCTTTTCGGATATGGTTTTATTGCTTATTGTAGCAAATTTAGTTTATTTTATGATAATCGCAAAAAAATATGATATTTACGCCCGATATTCACAAAATAAAATAAAATATGCATATTTGCGTTGTTATTTCACAATACGGCTGGCAGCCGACGAATGCGGGTTTTCAAATTGACCCTTATGTCGTTCACCGAAGGACTACTGGCTTGCCACACCCTACTTTCTTTCAAAACTCCCCTGGCCGGAGCAGGGAGCGGACGTGTGACTCCACGTCGCTCGGTTCCGTGAAATCAATTTTAAATTTCCTTGTTATTACAATAAACAATGTGTAAAAAAGGAGTTAATGTTTTTTTTAGGTCTTTACGAAATCAACCTGTAAAAAAAAATTCTCAAATACCTTTTTCAACCGTTCCAAAAGCTTTTTCTCAAATATTTTTAAACTCCTCCCACAATGGGCGTGAATTCCGACTTCGATTTTTCCCTGGACTATTGGATCCCCTTAAAAAAAAGAATTACATCCACGATTCAAGAGTTTTTCTGAGGTAGAAAATCTGCAATAGCTCGTCGTCGATTTCCAGTTAAAAAAAGACTTCATATCCCTGGTCCTGTGTCTTGAGGAGTGAGGACTCGGGCCCGTTGGAGATGAATATATATCCGGGTAGAAGTTTAGTATCGGGGACTAAAAGTAGACATTGCTAAAGTAATGAAAATCCCACCGGGCATTGATTGAATTCTATGGAATTACTTCGTTCGGTCGTCTTCTCTTACTTAATCTTATAAAACGGCATCGAGGGGAACTAGATTCAGGGGCAGAGCCGGGTGCCGGCTTAGGGCTGGAATTTTAATATGTATCTATGTGTATTTTTGAACGTGGTATCATTGTGCAATGTATTTAAACACGCATATTGATTTTTTATGAAACAAAATGTAAGAGGGAATTATTTTAAATTATGGAAAACAAATCTGAAGAAAAAAGATAGATACAGGAGCTAAAATCAGATTTAAATCAATAAATGACTGAGCGTGGAGAAGTTCGTCACAGAGGTGTTTTAAGTCGACCGTCTTGCATTTCGTCTGTCTGTACATTTATTTGTACGTTCAATATCATTTTCAAGATGGTGACCGTTTTATCGGTAAAGACTATTTTTGTCGAATATAAAATCGTTGTGTTTATTAGAACTTCAGAAAGTTTGAAAAAATAAATTTCACTGAGATGGCGGTAAGCATAATTTTATTTTTATTATACCTTTCGTTTTCCGAAAACTGGAATTTTTCTGGTCCAATAAAAAAAAAAATAAACCCGTAAAAGAAACTTTTTTTTAAGACACTTCAATTTTCAAATGTCTTTTAAATCTTAAAAAAAATCGGTTGGCCGAGGTTCGAACCTTCTAGCCCAGTCAATGAAAGCATTGAACTGGAACATGCTAGAGGAAAGCTAAATTTTTGCAGGTGGATAGTACTTTTTATGTGGAGTATTTTCCAAAAAAGTCCCCACCCCTCCCCCGCTTGCTTCCTCCCCTGTCCCCTCTCAAACTTTGCAAATTTAGAGTTCTACGAAATCCATTATATCTCTTAAACTATTATATGCATCTGAAAAAAATTTTCCCCGTTAAACTTCTTAAAAAACTGTCTAAAAATAAGTTCTATGTTTGTTTTTGTTATCTATTACGGTTTGGCAAATAATAATGACATTGTCGCAAAAAAAAAATTTTTTTTCGTAAAATTTTGATTTAAAAGTGAATATTTTTTTTATCCGGGGGAACACTAAAAAATATTTCAAATAATTTATTTGCCAAATTTAATAAGCTTTAAAACGATATATAATATTGCTTACCTTTATTCTTAATACCGGTCAAAATCCGATTCGATAGCAGGGCGGCACGGCGTGCTTGGCGGTCGGGCCTACACCGCTGTGCTTGACCGATTTGAGCTTAGGTAGGTATTTATAGTTTTAAATTGAAACACCGAGTACTTTTTAATTGATTCACGATATAAAAACGCTTTAACACTAAATTGTATAGTGATAGTAGTAATGGAGGCTTTCTTACCTTTCTTTAAAAAAACGTCTTCAAATAAAGGTGGATGCGAAGCTAGTTCAAACTCAAAGTAGGATTTGAGCTTTGCAGGACTGTCACATACGCATAATATTCTAATGAATATCTGCTTAGGGTTGATTATAACTTCTTTGTTTCTAACTTTGTCAGATTTATTACTGGCTTGAGTATCAATCATATCCGATCTGTGTAGTTTTAGAAAAACTTTGCCCTGCCATTTTCTTCATAGCTTTGAACCCTACCTCATAAGCATCGTCATATGTTTTAGTTGAGTCTGATACTAATCTCGAAGAAATGCAAATTAATTCACCCGACTTTCGAGCAAACGGATTGTGTGTCACCAGTATGAATTACGAAGTCTTGGTTATCCCGTAACTGGCTCTCCCTAAGCTCAACATAATGCTCACTTTTCTTGTAACTTAAACCCAAGAAATTATGAAAAGCTTCACTGATTGAAAGGAATAATGGAGCTCCTAATATCCATTTGCGTAAATGCTCCTTAAGTAAGTGATCCACACCCTAGCCCTACAATAATTTTTGAAATTTCAGATGATCCATCAGCCCCCGCTACCATTTCAATGGGTTTGAGAAAAAGCGGTTGGTCGATGTTACAATGTCACACAATCGTTTATCAACCCGTTCCAGCTAACTTTTGAATGCACAATGCTAATTTTATGTCACTTAACCACAAATAATTGGTTGGAGATACAAAAGATAATGAATCGGCATGCTCTTTTCTGAAAGATATACATTCACTGACATCGTTGATGGTTACATCTTTCAAGCCGCTCTTTTTTCTCTTCGCGTAACAAGGTTGAAGGATATTTTCTTGATTAAAGAAATTTCCATTTCATCACTGAAGACGAAGTACATCTAGACTTAGAGGCTGGATTGATGCACATTGCACTTTATTCTTCCCACGGCATGAAATGTTTTTATATTAACGTCGGCATTTTCGAACACAAATTGTGTGAATGTATCATCTTCGATTGTAGGAGGCCCAGCTCTTATTACAGATCTTTGGTATCTGTCACCTTCATGACACGTCGAACAAATGCCCAATGACGACAACACTTCTATTAAATTCTTAGATCCGTACATTCTCTGTAGAAAACACAAACTTGTCTGAATTGATGACAAAAAGACCTTGGCCTTGCAGATGCTATTATGGCGTGATTAATTACTAAACGTCTTCTCGTAACATCAGGTCCATTATCATACAATCTCTTCTTGGTTACAGTTAACGTGAACAGATTCAGAGTTTCAGGAACTAAATCATCACCCCCACGACTGATTTCCGGAATATCAGGATAGCTTTCACAATCATGTGGCATTTTTTTAAATATCTTTTCTGATTATTTCTGCGGCAGCAAGTACAATTCTTAAACATTCCAGATTTGCATTCTTATCTTTGTTTCTGTACCAGTCGCCTAGTATCTTATAACTTGAGTGAGACATGCACATGACAGTTTTTCTGCCAAAAATACACGTATACATAAAATCTTGAAAATAGTCAATTACTTGTTTTTTAGGAAATGTATATGGGTACAGAAGATCACTGCCACAAATGTCTTTTACTATTTTCCCTAATTTCTCTAATATAAACTGACATTCGTCAGTATTTTCTAAAAAACTTCAGACTTTAAGAAAATTTTTAGCTGAATTATCATATTTAGGTGTTCCTATATACTGAGTTGGTTTACTTTTACAGAACTTCTTGTAGCAAATGCCATGATAGCGAGCTTCTGCTACGACCAAATCAAACACACCTAAAAGTTTAGATTTTATTTTTGCACCCCATTTGTCATCTATTATATTACAATGTTTCCCCTATTTCTGGTCTTAACACCAAATGTATTTGTTAACGATATTTATGAGATAGTTTAAGATCAAACGCTGTTTTTTACTATCACAAATAATACTCACAAATAGTTCTCCGTGAAATTAAATGTATTTTCTAAATGCCTTAGGAATGGCTGAGGTGTACCTACTGGTCAATAGGCTACAATTAACATTTGTAAAAGCTTTAATACTCCTAGGCTTATTATACATTTTTCTACAATCTACGTGCACAGTTGCACTACCTAATGGGTTAATTTAACATAATTATTATCTCTTTCAATACTAGCGTTAATTAGCATTTGTAACCCTTTCTTTACTTTAACAAAATTTCCTGGAAGGTATTTTTTTTACATAAAATACACAATAAGTTCTCTTCAGACATTTTCAGTGTTTTTTTATATTTATTAATTGTTAATTAATTTTTTCTCAATATTTTAACCTGATGAAGGAGGGAAAACGCACAAAAAACTTGATACACGGCTTGGCGCAACCACGTCAAAATATAACCACAAAACCGACACACACCTTAACCTTAAGACATATCTTTTTTTTTAACAAATGAGATCAAACTGACCATATTTATTTATTTTTTCGTTTGTTTCAATTTGATAAAACAGTAAGTAGCGACGCGACAAGAACGACATGTCGCTTGGCCTCGCCACTCCGTGTTACGGCCAGCCCGCGCACGCCGTTGCCTTTGTCCACTATTTTCGATAGAAATAAAAGATGTAAGTAAACATTGTTATGCATGGTTTTAAAGCTTATTAAATTTGACAACATATTTGTAAAAACAATTTTTTCATATTTTCTCAGACAAAAAAAATATTCAACTTCAAAAAATAATTTTGCAAAAAAAAATAATTTTTTAACAACAATCTCATTATTATTCGCCAAACTAATGCAGATATTAAAAAAGTTTAATTATAAAATTTTTAGGCAGTTTTATAAGAAATTCAACGACGAAATTTTTTTTCTGATATATCTTTTAGTTTACAAGATATAATCGCTTTAGTAGAACCCCACATTTTAATGTTTGGGAGGGCACAGGGGAGGAAGCAAGCGGGGGAGGGGTGGGGACTTTTTTGGAAAATACTCCACATAAGATGTACTATCCACCTGCAAAAATTCAGCTCTCCCCTAGCATGTTCCAGTTAGGGCCTGTTTTTTGTCTAGATTGACTGGGCTATTCCTACCCTCGTGGTCTAACCATTCGTAACCATTCGACCTACGTGATCGAGGGAGGTTAATTTTATTTTGATTGATTTGTGTTTTCACAATTTAATAGTTGAAATTAATATGTGGTGTATTTGCGGCGCGTTAGATACGATATGTACCGCCCTGGTCTTAAAGAACACCATTCAGAATTGAAAAGTTGCTTGAAATGGCTTTAGTTATTTTTTTTAACTAAACCTGAATCGCCAGGTACTTCCCTACTTTTCTTTTCCTCGTCTCCCTTCCCTCCCCACTTAACATACCCCAAATTGGGGATGCCATAAACTCACCGGAGCAGTTAAGGCCATAAAAAAAACTCTGTATTTTGAATAAACCATGCAACAAACCAAATTCGCCGACTTCTATTTCGTATGTTTCTTTTATTTCTTCGAATTTCAGAAAAATGCGTAGTTATATGTCCGTGTGTGTGTGATTGCCACCAAAATTTCATTGAATGCATTGTCATCTACAACGAATCTATCTGCCAAGTTTCAGCTGTCTCGGGTAGTGGGATAATTTCGGGACGATTTCCAATCTCTGTCAGATCTCGCGGAGTGGAATAATTTCTACTTCCAAGATTTGGCTTCATCCTTACATTCATTCAGTCAAGAAAACAAATGTAAAATTCGAATAAGTATATTTAAATATCGGTCTGGGGGTTAATATCAGAAGTGGTGTCTTTAAAATTCCTCCCTTGAATTGATTAAGGATTGATTCTGACAATATTAAAGTCTCGGGCCGCCCCTGTGCCCAACCTTTATGGTACGGGGTAGATTTGACCACATTTTCCTTTATAAGCACAATTTCCCCGATAGGAAAGACATCAATTTATTAATATATTTCAGCGATGCGTCCAAGGGTTTAAGTAAACTTCAATTTATTACTGTCATCGAAAATGTGATTATTAAGCAATAAATATCTTAGCATTTTATACTGAAGAGGTTTTTCTATGAGTACGACCCAAGAGTCCCAACTTTTTTTACATGAGCTCCACACAGGAGGCCCTGAGGAACATAATTTCCCTCACGGCCTATGTCATATTTGGGGATGCTGTGTGGAGGGTTTTTTTTAGGAAAGGAAGGAGAGGAGAGTTCTGAAAAGGAAAAGGGTTTAAAGGGTGGGTAGGAATCTGGGGTTAAGTGTGTCTTGGTCATCCGCCTCCAAGACCCAGACACTCCTCACCCCATGAACCCGGGTGCCCCTGCTAAATCACCAAACGTAGCAAACCACTTCTTCTTCTTTCGTATGATGGGGGGGTCAGAGGGGGACATCTAAGTCTGCGAGCCAGTCTAGGGCCTCAGGCGTTGCCCTGTGGACCTCATCAATCCCGCCGGGGAATGAATGGAGCAGGCATTCGTTGACCACATGTTCAGTGGTCTGCACTTCACCGCATTCACACATCTCCGACTCTTTAAGGCCCCATTTATACATCATACGGGCACAACGGCTATGGGAGCACCTTATTCTATTGATGGCAGACCAGAGTTTGCGAGGCAGTGAGAACCCAGGCTGTCTCTCAGTGGGGTCTTTTACGAGATGAGCATTTTTCACCTTGGCCGATTGCCACTCAAGCTTCCACCTATCTTCTGGGGTGAGAGGTGAATGGAGGAGTCTTCAGCAAACCACTTGGGGTGACCTATGGCAGGGGTGTTGGTTATCCAATAAAGGTTCCCGGGGCGGCGGTACCCATTCCCGCCTCCCAAACTGCTCCCAAATACCTGAAGCCAGTGAGACTATGGAATCCCCAATTGGGGTAAGTTGTGAGGCTGAAGGTAGATGAGGTAGAGGATGGTGGGGAAGTACCTATTAAAGCTATTCAGATCTGGTTTCCAAATACGGCTAAAGCCATTTAAAGCAATCCTGAACACCAGGGCGATACTGAGAGTATCTACTACCACTCTGAAACGTGCCGCATATATGCCTTATGTTATTTTAAATTATTAAATTATTTCGAATTCAATCAAATTTAAATTATTACTTGGGTGGTTTGGTATACTTATGATTATTACAATAAATTATTACGAAATAACACAATTCAATCAAATTAAATTTACTTGCGCATTCCGGGATTAAAACCCAGATTGCTAGTCGAGAGCCTTTCCCCTTGACCACGGAGGCATAGTAAAGGAAAGTAATGTATAATATACAATATTATTTTAATAAATTATTAAATTATTACGAAATAACACAATTCAATCAAATGAAATTTACTTGCGCATTCCGGGATTAAAACCCAGATTGCTAGTCGAGAGCCTTTCCCCTTGACCACGGAGGCATAGTAAAGGAAAGTAATGTATAATATACAATATTATTTTAATAAATTATTAAATTATTACGAAATAACACAATTCAATCAAATGAAATTTACTTGCGCATTCCGGGATTAAAACCCAGATTGCTAGTCGAGAGCCTTTCCCCTTGACCACGGAGGCATAGTAAAGGAAAGTAATACATAATATACAATATTATTTTAATATGCTTTTAAATTATTGAACGTGGAACAATCTGCTGTTCGCCTACCTATGTAGGTACTGTAAATACATTGACGTGCATTATAGGGTATGCTGATATTTTCGGAATCGCCCGTGTAAAATCACACCATTCACAATCGAAACTTTGCTTGAAATACCTAAAGCTGTGTTTGATAATAAGATCTGAAAAGCCATATACTTCCCCACATTCCTCTTCCCCATTTCCTTCCCCTTCCCGTCACAATTGTAGGTGCCATAACCCACTGGCTCCGGATTGGGAGCTTGTGGTGATGTGCATACTTTTTACGATGAAGTTTCTTTTATATTCTAACCGAGTTTTAAAGTATGTTTTACACGATATAATTGAAACACTCTAACTAACATTAAAATTGCGCACGCAATACTTAATTTTAGTTGAAGTGCTTCATCGTAATTATGTAGGTATATCTGGTAATAAAATATCCATTTAATCCATTTTAAGTCTCGGTTAAATACAGCAACAATAAAATAAAATAAAAATTTCGATTATTATTATGTTTTGGAAAATTTTAGTATGGTATTAATTTTGAAAAAAAAAATTAATGTCTGTTCATTCCAATCGTGCTAAATAAAGGCAATTCTACACAACAATAATAATAAATGTGTTTACTACGTAACTTGGTTTAAAACTATTAACTTATTGTATTAGGCTAGGTGTGCAAAGAGGATGTACCGCCGAATAACAACTTTATAAAACATATTTTCATTCAAATGCATCAAGGATAAAACTACTTGTCTATATTCTGTACCTATATAGCAGCGTATAAGTACAAAATATCAACTCTGTAAATAAATTCGTTTGATTTCCATGCTAGCTTATTATTAAAGGTATTATTTTTGAAGTCGATATTTGGTTTGAAATAGGTAAATAAGGCACTAAAAATTATAATTTTATAAAAAAAATTTTTTTTCAGGGATCATCTGTCGGGTCACCAGAAACAAGGTAACCCTCTCACCACTATTATTTTTTTAATATACTATTTTCACATGCATGCACTGCTCATCTGTAGGTGCCAGAAGTATTGCAAAGTTTATTGTTTTCTTTAGCAACCATCGGACCCCAGTTCCTCGAACACTGTGCCCCGAGAGCCACTCGACCGCTCGCCCAGTGGCCACATACGAAGTCCCCTTTGTCTCCAGCCGCCATCACCACACTCCATCTTCCACCTTCATATTCTTCCTCCCACGACCTGACTCATTAATCGTGATGATATTGGCTTTAGTTCGGGTTAAGGGCCATCTCGAGATGTTCAGAATGAGTAATTATTTAATATGACAGACCTCAGATATAGGTACACGTTGTCCAGAAACTCGAAGTACAAGGAATACTGGCGAATCTACATCAACAAAACTAACCGGCTCAATAGACAAATAATCAATTCTCGTTTTTGAAATGGGGAGTGGCACCATTGTAGTTTTACCAAAGTTTTTTTATGTGAGCACCGCGCAAGGGAAAGTACCTGGCTATTCAGATCTCGTCACCAAACCTACCTACTACAAACCGACACCAAAAAATTATTGAAATCAAAGTTTCGATTTTGAATGGTGGTCTTTCACAACCTACTGCAAATATAGTAAGTATGTAGGTACTATGTAGGCATGTACTATTTTAAAACAATAAATTTGTGAAATAACACAAATTTACGCAACGGGATTTGAACCCGCGTACTCAGTATTCCAAGGATCGGTTATAGCCAAGGATCGTAACCATTCAAACACGGAGGCCAAATGTCATTTTTTAAATTTCAAATTTTATAACTTGGCTAAAAGTAGATAGAGAGCCGCCATCTTAAGACTAGTTTTAAAGAGATGTGAGGTAGGTTGAAAGTTTGTGCCGGTACCTACTGCTCCGACGTGAAAGCCTCGATTACATTGAGTTTACAAGCTTCAAGCCGGCAATTCACTATCTGCTAGTAAACTCGCTCAGTGTAATCATATGTATTAGCTAACTAGCAGATTTTACACTGAACAAGTTTACTAGCAGATATTATGATGCCATGTGAAGGGTATTTTTAAGGAAAGGGAGAAGAGGAAATTCTGGGTAAGAAAAAGGTATGAGTGCGGCGCAAGGGAATGGGTCGAGAGAATCCCGCTGGAGAGGTTAAAAGGCCTCCCTCAATCAACATCTCTCGATCCGGCCCGCCACGCAGAATGTGGACAGACACATCCGCCGCCAACACCTAAACAAACCTCACCCACGAGCCCGGGAACCACTGGCCTAAAACTAGTGTTACTATTTAAATTTGCAAACCGCGACGAGAGCAGAGCCACGAATTATGCGAAAGGAACGAAGCAACCGCAAAAAGCGCGAAACGCCGCTTGCTTGCAAAATTTAAATAATTTACATTGAAAATAATATTTTTCTAAAACGATTTTAATTTTTAAAATAATATCGAATCCGTAGCTATATAATATTTCGTTCGCTTTGTGGTTACGTGTGCGCGGCGCCTCTGTTGATTTTTACCCGAAGCTCCGTCGCATTTTCTTCTTGAAGGTTCGGGTATTCGCTAAATCAATCGCAGTCTTTCATCAAGAACCTGCTTTACCTAACCGTGTTATTCGTATCCACTTAGTGTGGATACGAATGAAGGCAAACTGGTCTGTAATAAATTTATGTTATTCAACGTATTTTTCGCCCTTTTGAAAAGTACACAATTACAATTTTGTAATTTACACATTATTTAATCAGTTCTAAAACAATTGTAGAATTTCCACTCGTAGGTAAATATTTATACAATTTTTTTTTTAAATTGAGTTCGCTCTTTGAAAACCTTCAAAAGTGAATGTTTAGTAGATGTAGTAAGTGAATTTTTATTATTTATAAGCACTAGGTAGGTAGCTGCCAAATTAAAAAAAATCTTATTATCTGCCTTCTAACTATCTTATCGTTGCGACATTTCCCCACAGGGGTAAACAGAGAGGATAGAATTCCAAATAACTCTGTTCCAGCACACTGAATAATTGT
Source organism: Glyphotaelius pellucidus (assembly GCA_936435175.1). NCBI lineage: Eukaryota > Metazoa > Arthropoda > Insecta > Trichoptera > Limnephilidae > Glyphotaelius > Glyphotaelius pellucidus. The sequence continues at coordinate 36,550,396 of OW386548.1, forward strand.
TCTACTGTTTTTTTAATCTTTTGTTAGACTCTCTTATCGGAGAATAGCTAGGGAACATCGGGGAACCTTCATCATACACCCTGCGATTTGGACAACACAGTGGAACTGCACTCGTACCAGTCACAAAAGTTATGAAGTTATGAGATGCCTTATGCTTGATGGTATCGTCTTCTATCATTCATTCGATCAACCTTCCCCTGAACCATTTGAATGGAAAAATATTAGTTTTTCAATTTTGAAATCGTCGTGTTTATTACGACTTTCTTCAACGTTAGGTATGGTAAAAGTTTAAAAAAAGTATTTTTATTTAAGATTATATAATTTAAAAATTATATAAATTTAAAATTATACAATTTTCTTTAAATATATTTTTTAATATTTATACGTATAATTTAAGCATGGATTATAATTAAGTTACCAGTCTTATGATTTTAGGAGGAAATTTGGTTTTGATTTATTAAATGAAATTAGAAAAGTATATTTTTGGACTCGTTCTACCGTTCATAAAACTACTATTTTACGTAGAGTTACGTTAAATGCCTTATTTGCTACGTACAGAACATTATATTTCCCTCAAAAGCATCGGTATGCTTTGCAATAAAAACGGTAGGTATTAAACTAACTAATTAACCATTATAGGCAAAGGAGATGGTCCGCGTCTACCACTCACATTCGCGTCATATAATCTCTTTACACTCCTTCTTCACTCATTCAGTATACATGCCCAAACCATCCAAGTGATCTTTCTTTAATCTTAACAACTAGGTTCCTGCGCTTACATCAGCCTTACACTATATTTCTGACACGATCATAATACGTGCCTACGACTCACGGATATCATTATTGCAGCATTTAGTTTATTTATTATTATTTTTTTAACATTAACTCCACACAGGAGGCCCTGAGGAAAATAATTTCCCCCAGGGGCTATGTCATCTGGGATGCTGTGTGAAGGGTCTTTTTGAGGAGAGGAAGGAATGAACATTGGTCTTGAAGAGACCCATGTTCCGAAAAAACCGAAGAAACATAGAAGCCGGCAAATCGTTCCATAGCCGAGCTGTTGAACTCAAGAACGAGTCGTAGAAACGACCCGTTCTCATGGGACTAATGTCAACCGTGTACAAATGTTGGGCGCGTGTTTGGCGTGTTTACCGACTATGTACCGGTGCCGAGGAGATCAATGACGCTAGTTCCTCAGAGCATCTTTCATTGAAATACCGGTTGAATTCATCCTTCCTCTGCCAGTTCCATGCCTCACTGCCATACGTCACTTCGCTTTTTTGGACAGTTTTTGGTTAGCGCCAACGTCATTCAGTCCTCTTAGACTTACACGCATATACCCTTCTTTCAATATCCCTCCCAGCTTTCCCATCTCTCGTAAATATAATTCCTAGATACACAAACTCATCCACTTTCTCCATGTATTCATCATTTTCAACTCTATTGCACACATTTTTTGAACTCTCTTTCAAACATCACTTTAGACTTAGGTGCTTACATTCAGTATTAACATTTATTTAAATACCTACTTCTTGATTGGATGTTCATTATCAGAATCATTAGAGATAGTTTACCCTTGGGAGTGTGCTTAGGAATAATCATTGACGAAAGCATTATTTTTTTAAACATATTTGTATTGAGTATAATATTTAGACGCCTGTCAATCAGCGTCGCGACGCGTGGCGATTGTCAAAACACCCGTGCAAAGTCATTTGTAGCACCAATCTGGCACCATTGCAGCACTAATAAACCAAATTTGTCCCTAGCACGCTAGTTACCTAGTTAACGCCTGGGAATGGCAACTTTTCTCTGTCCCCCGAGTGTTGGGGAAGAGGTGAAACACGTTTTGCCTTCCGGCGTCATCCGACAGGGGGAACTTTCTCTCAAAAATCACGTAGCTGCTAAATAATACTGTTCATATTTATTTAATAGGTACTTTTTGATGGCTTCTACTGGCTACTTAGTAAGTACCTATCTACAAAATATATAGTTTGTAGTTTAGTAGGTACAATTTTGTGATAGATATTTCTTTCTAAATAATATTCTACATTTTATTTTATCGATTTATTAATTATCAACGTCCTGATGTGTTTTAACATACACGATTTTTTAATTTTACGTAATTTAGTGCATGATATATGTAGTATCGGAAAAAAGGTACGCACTGAACGGTCGTGGGTGGGTGTTAATTCTTAATCTAGCGTTAGTCTTATAACTAGGTACTTAATTAATTATTTCTATAAATTAGAATATTTGTTTCTGTCCTCAATTTCATTTGTCAGTTGTTAACGAGCGAGTAAAGTAGAAAGACGTATCTGTAATTTTTGTATTGTCATTGAATAAACGTAAACTTAAAATAAATTATTATTGTAGAAAGCACTCACTTTGTGGTTTGACATATTTAATAAAATAAAATACTTTTTTGTTTAAAATCACGAGATTTATTGATTTATGAACCGACCGGTTTCGCTTTAATCAAGCATCTTCAGGGTACAAATTAATACTAAACAATAGTACATAGTGTGTGCTTATATATAATCACAAATATAGAGGGAGACAACATGATACAAATGTAACAAATACATTAACATAAGTACACAAGTAATGGAAAAAACCGAAAGATAATTATGTGACTAATGGGTTACAATAATAAATCTGGAGAAACAAAGCATCAACTGGCATGGGGTAAGGAGCACGGGAATTTTAAATTTAAGGGTTTATTGGAAACAGACCTAATATTGGACTACTTGATATGTCTAATTGATTATTAAGTATATGACTTTTGGTTTTTAAAAAAGCTGTAAGATGCTGCTGCTGAAGATGCTTGATTAAAGCGAAACCGGTCGGTTCATAAATTAATAAATCTCGTGGTTTTAAACAAAAACGCATTTTATTTTATTAAAATAAATTACTTTTCCTTTACTCTAGATAAAAAGATCTTACATTTAGATAATATTTTTTTGAAGGTTTAGTTATAAAAAGTGTCTTATTATGCGTAAGTAATATGCCTTCAAGAAAAGAGATAAGAAAATTATTTTTAAATTTTATACTACCTGCAAAAATAATTTAATGAATCCGCACCTATTTTAAAGTAAGTTTTTAATAACACCGACGGAATAAACTAGAAAACAGGTGAGCCAAAAAGAAAACAAAGTAAATATGTTTATTTTAATGTTATATAACTTAATGATTTAGACCTCAAATTTAATCATTAATTCATGAAGACAATATTAGCGACTCTCAATCGAAATATAAAATAAGTCTTGGCGGTGGATGCATCACCTCACGTTCTGCGTGGAGAGCCAGATCGAGGAAGACTGGTTGAGGGAGGCCTTTTACCTCTCCAGCCGGACTCTCCCGACCCATCGCTTTGTACAGAATTTGAAGGGATAGATAAATACGTCCGTCGCTCCTGGACACAATGATCCCCCAGATACCTTCCCACCCCTTATACTTTTTTCCTTCCCAGAACTTCCTCTCCTTCGAAAGACTCTCCACACAGCATCTCCTAAGATGACATGGACCCTGAGGGAAATTATTTTCCTCAGGTTCTCCTCAGGATAAAAAAGGTATACACCACCGATGGGGGATTAATAAATATTATTTTTCCGTGTAGGAATTTGTTGGATAAATAGTAATAATAATTTTAGGAATAAAGTATTTCAACAATCTTCCGATTGAAATAAAAAAAATCAAAGACATCAATAAACTGAAACTCAAACTGAAGCAACACTTCATCAGGAATAATTAATTAAATAATTACCTGTTTTTCTCTTTCTTTCTATTTATTGGCAATCTATATTTATTTCTATTTAATTTAGATTTTTCTAATTTCTCTAAAGTGCACAATATTTTAGTATGTAACTAAATCCCATTGTATGTACATCTTCACATATAGATGATCCAGAAGTTTCAATTGTTCCCTTATATACTTACCTATTGCATAATGTCATTCTATTTCTGTCATAATTAGTGTAACTCGCTCATCAAGAAAAAAAAAAAAAAAAAAAAAAATAGCACAAAGTTGATCTCAGGGTGTTGAAAAAATTGACAATTCAGCTGGCTACTTGCCGTAGTGAAGAATAATTCATGAATTGTACGCTGATAGGGAATATAATATCAACAATACTATGTTTGATTTACTTTCCATGGTATTATTATTACTGGAATTAGAATTTTTTTTATAATTTCTCCTACATGTCGTTGGTGAATGGCTTAAGCGCCGTACAACTTTATGGTCATTTTTTTCCACCTATACAGGTGTTTTGTTAGTCATTCTGCCTTTCCATCATCGATATATATTTAAATACAACAGTTATAAAATCGTATTAATAATTGTAAGGTAAATAGAAATAAAAGATAGATGTAAAAATGCATCTCCATCTCCATCCCAATCGGAAAAATTTAGAGTAACGACTGTCACGACGAACAATGTCGGATGTGCAATGTGCAAACTGCAATTAGAACTGTAAGAAATAATATATTTTTTAAATGGGATTAGGCACAATTACATATCATCAAAAATACCAATTACTGTTATGTATCTTTCTGTAACTCAGGTTCAATGAACTCTAGAACTAGGATTTTAAATTATTTTAACGGTGAATTCTATAATTGAAATGTGTATTTCTTTTATTTAAATTTCTTTGGGATAATCTTGAGAAGTAAAGTCAGACTTCGTGTTTTTCCAGGGCCTGTACTTTTTAGCTAACATGCAAATAAATATCCTACAGTAAATTATAATTTTTTGACAATCGAAATATATATCGTGCTACAGGTATAAAAAGTGCAAGTCAACTTCTAATCAGAAAGACTTGTGTCTTGTATCTACTCCAAATATAATAAAGTAATCATGGCGGTTGGAATATTGTTTATTGACGAGTTTTCTTTGTACACATCTTGAAAAATATTACATGGGCACCTACTGCTCTCAATGATTAAGGTGATCCACTAGTCCTTGAAAAATTCGAAATTGTAAAGGCCTCGCCCCTTTTTGGGAAAGATTTAAAAATACTTGAAAGGACCTGAGAATATTTTTTGGAAAGGTTGGAGAAGGTATTTGAGAGTTGTTTTTTTACAGGTTGATATCGTAAGACCTGTAAAAAATATTAACTTTTTTCTTAATCATTGTTTATTAAACAAGAAAGTTTAAAATTGATTTCACGGAACCACGCGACGCAGAATCTAGAAACATCCGTTCGCAACCGTAATGGGCGTTACTTGATACAAAATGCACGTAGTCTTTATGCCGGACCGCATAAGGTTCAATTCTCAATTCGAAATTTTTTGAAAGCCGCCAGGGTCAAGAAAGGCCAAGATGTGTTCCATTCAAAGTATTTAATTGAAGCATCTATAATATTTCAAAGCAATCAAATTTTTAAAGCAAAACGCGTGATTTTGAATGATTTTACAATATTTCGCATGGTTTCATCTTAATTCAGCTAAATTTTACTTAGATCTAAAGAAATGTTATATATATATATATATATATATACATACTACATTCGAACAATACTAAAGTAAAATAAGAGTAGGTAAGTACATTAGTTTAAATAACACCAAAATAACAACAGAAACTTATAATAAAGAAATACGTATTATCCGATAATATATTAAGAACTAATTATTATTGCTTTGATGCAGGACGGAGAGGTTTTGTCGAAAATACACAGGTATTGGTAGTTCGGTGAAAATGCGCTATTGGTGAGTTGCGTATGTGTATAGTTCGTGTTATGGTTGTCAAAGTGGAAAAAATGGTGGAGAAGTAGATACATGGTCACGGATATTTACAGCAATTAACATTTGTGGGTGGTATTTAGTAATTTAAAAAGTATAAGCATTTCATTAATAGGTATCATTAAGGCGATCCAATAGTTCAGGAAAAAAATGAAATCGGAATTCATGCCCCTTTATGGGAGGAGTTTAAAATTACTTGAGAAAAAACTTTTGGAAAGGTTGAAAAAGGTATTAGAGAATTTTTTATTGCAGGTTGATTTCGTAAAGGTCTGAAAAAAATTTTAACTCCTTTTTTACGCATTGTTTATTGTAATAACAAGGAAATTTAAAATTTATTTCAAAGAACCAAGCGACGCGGAGCCTAAACATCTATTCCTCGCTCCGGCTGAGGGCGGAATGACAGAAAATGGGTGGGGTTAGTCAGTAGTTCTTCGGTGGACGGTAAAGAGTTCACTTTGAAAATCCAAATTCGTCGACTGCCGGCCGTATTGCGAAATAACAACGTGAAAATGCATATTTTATTTTATTTTGTGAAGTTCTAGCGTAAATTTAGTTTTTATTTACGGTTATTATAAAAATGGAACTGAACTTGCCACATCATACAATAAAACCATATCCGAAAAGGGGTTTACAAGTAGGAGAGTTTGCACTTGAAAGTATTTTTTATAGACCTAATACTTTATTTTTTTCTAGGCTTATTAAAAGACTTATCTATTAAAAAAATGACCAATATTTTTAAGGGCCAAGATATTTTCTACACGCTGTATTCTATATAATACTTCTAAGCGATCAAATTTTCAAAACAAAAACATATGATTTTGCATTATTTAGTATGTCTTCATCTTAACAACGTATTGTGAAACCTTAAATTTGCATGGACTTGTTGAAAATTGTTTTGCAGTGACAATAAAACGTAAGTTTCCAATCAAAAATAATTCCAAAAATAAGTCTGATGAATACTAGGGATATATTTTATTTTCACAAATTTAATATGATGTTGGTAGATATTTGATTTCACATTTAAAAATAATTTATTTGTTTCACCTCAGCTGGAAAGCCTATTTTGCTGAAGGATAAGTGGGTAATTTAAATATTTTATATTGAAAAGCTTTGCGTCATTTTCAAATAGAATGAACATAACATTTTGGAAACTCAAGGAAAAATCTTTGGAAATATAATGAATAGAAGAGGGCCTAAATGAGAGCCTTGAGGCACTCCCGATTTTAGTTTAAATTTACACATTGCATTCGAAGGACACGAGCTTCTTCAAGACTCTTATCGCGCTGCAATGGTCGCCCCATAGAAGAAACAGGTTGTCTAAAAAGAATGAGTAAAATAATATATTTTTTTTATCTTTTAAGGAAATTATGCTTATTTTTTTCAACTCCAGAGTAGACTACTGGTCATTAGTGAATCCAATAGGAGTGCAAAGTGGAGTCAGGCAAGGGTAATATGTCTGCCACTCTTTTTAATGTGTACATAAAAGACCTCCTACAAGGTCTCAACGACTGACGGATTGGATGCCATATTTGTGGACAAGGCAGTAACAACATTAATTTCGCGGATAACATGGTACTGTTGGCACCCTCAATTGAGCGAGACAATTTGTACAAATATATGAAGAGTACGCAAACTCACGTAAAAGTCATTCCTCGTCGTAATCAAATACTATATATAAGAAGCCACTAAATATTCCACCAATCTGGCTAGAAGGAAATGAACTACTTGTGGCCTCACAGGTTAAATATCTTATAGGAATCTTCTATATCCTTAGTATCTCAACCGAAGATACTAAGGATATAGAAGATTCCCAGCCTTACTTGGAATGGCTCAGCTCTCCACTAAATGAGCAATGGATACAGATGATGATGAGGCGACCTCCCTGAAGAATGACCCTTTAACATTTATTTTAATTAATTTAATGTATTTATTTTTAATTTATCTTATTACTACGATTCTTTTATTATTTATCACCTATTATGTTTTTCATTTTAGTTTTAATATTATATATCTCATGTAAAATGGCAGACTAGGATTGCACCATCCTTCCAGTCCTGCTGGATTAAAAATATAAATAAATAAAAATAAATATACAACATTATTATTCAATTTCAGATAACTATTCAGTCATTTAGTTAAGTCGGTTGCTGGGTCGCGATCGGGTCCCACCCGGGCGTTGCGTGTTCGATTCCTCAGCCGTCTATCCTCCATCACGACATAACATTTTACGCTTACTGTGGTGGTAGTAGGAGATTTTCAAATATTGTCGGGTTATTCGTAACCCGGGAATGTTTGTTTTTCTTTTAAAAAAATTTGAAAGAAAGATTTTACGAATGTTCGTGTTTACCAAAAGCTTTTTAGTTTCGCGAGAACAATATTATTCTGTACTTTAACAGCTTTTGAGAAAACAGTGAATATTTCATCTAATGGTATGCGAACACGAAAGCAGCATAAATTTAGAGTTTATTATGAAGTCATGCGAAATTATGCAAAATCATGTGTTTTTTGTTTGAAGATTTGATCGCTTAGAAATATTATAAAGGGTGTTTTTTTTAAAGGTTTGGTTTTTAAACTGGCAACATTGTTTCTACAGACTGACAATTTGACAGTTGACAGTTGATTTGTAGTCAGTACGTTTTGCCATTTCACTATGAATAGACTGACGTCAGAATGTGCGCTTGCAAATTGTGCAAATTTATTTTGAAAATCATGGTTCGGTTCGCAAAATCTTATCGTGCACTACGTCCATTTTACTGTCAACATAATCATCCATCCGAGCAAGTTATTCGGAAGATCATGGATCGTTTACGCACCACGTACACTCTAATGGATAATACGCATCCACAAAAACGACACACAGTGCGCACAGAAGAACTTATTGCTGCTGTGGAGAGTAGTTTTGGGGAGAATCCGAATGAGTCGATTCGCCATTGTGCACAGCTGTGCCCATCCACTTTGTGGAAGATTTTGCGGAAAGTTCTGGGTCTAGGTCTACACGATTGTGTGATCTCACACCATTAGATTACTTTATTTAGAGGTATGTGAAGTCACTGGTCTATGTTGATAAACCAGAGACGTTGGACCATTTGGAAGTCAACATTCGCCGTGGTTTTGCCGATATATTATGGCCCCAGTTGCTCGATAAAGTTGTCGAAAATTGAACTCCAAGATTGCGCTTCATTAGAGCTAGCCGTGGCACTCATATCCCCGAAATCATATATAAACAAAAATGGCATAAAATTATCTATTAAATAAAGCCAATATCATAGACATTAACATTATTTTAATGTGTTTTTTTTTTCATTTTGAATTTGTATACGTCTAAAAAAAACACCCATTAAATACTTCAATTAAATACTGCGAGTAGAACACATCTTGGCCTTGGAAACAATCTAGCATTTTTTTAATAAGTCATTTTGTAAGTCTGGGAAAAAATGTAGTATTTAACCTATAAAAAATACATTCAAGTGCAAAATCTCCAACTAATGAATCCATTTTCAGATAAAGTTTTATTATATGATGAGGCAAATTAAGTTCTTTGGAAAATATCAGAAATTTTTTCACGAATTCCATAAAATAATACAAAACAATGCAATTTCTCCCTGTTTTTTTCGACATGAATCAAAACGGGCGGCGTTTAACGAATTTAGAATTGAGAATTAAACCTTATGCCGTCCGTATAAAGACTATTTGCATTTTGTATCAATTAACACCCCATTACGGCGAACGGAAGTTCATGGGCTCTACCTCGCTTGGTTCCGTGAAATCGATTTTAAAAAAACAACTCATATACCTTAACCAACCTTTTTTTTAAATCTTCTCAAATCTTTTCAAGTATTTTTAAATACCTCCCAAAAAGAGGCGGGGCCCTTTCGATTTCGATTTTTTAAAGGACTAGTGGATCACCTTAAAACACCTATAATAACGTTCATAGTTTCACTGATGAAAATCTCTTTGTTGCACAAGTATGGTGGCTCCAAAAAGTTTAAGTCGGCGATAACTTGTTTCGTGAGTTATCGAATTTTGACAACGAATTGTTTGGAATGGTTTCGAGTCTTAATTTTGAAAATACCCCTCCACGAACTAGGAGACGTGATTATTTAGCCAGATTTGTCGTGATCCTTCGCTCTAAACGAAGGCTATTAGTATTCCCGTCGAGAAAAAGTTGGAATAACTCGACTGAAATTTAATATAACGAGGGAAATTGGAAGTATTTGATTCCTTGATCGTTAAATGATATTACTCTTGCTACGCATTATGGCTGTAAAATTTCAGATAAGAAGGTGTTTTCAATATCTAAAATAATGACCTTTCAATAAACTGGTGATAAATGATAAACGATCAATTTGATAAATTATAAATGATCAATTTGGGAGGCGCTTATGGGTAGTGCCGTCCCGGGAACCATTTATTGGATAACACCACTGCCACATTAGGTCCTGGGTTCGAGTCCCAGATGTGACCGTACCTTTTTCTGATTTTCGATTTTTCTAATTGGTTTTCGCTAATATTGTCATCATTTAATTTAAGAAAAAACACTAAGTTGAATATTTTAGGTTTATAGACCAGTTTTTTTCAACACTTTTAACGACTTTTAAAAGGTGTGTTAATTTGTCATTGTCCTGAGTGGTCATGGAACCATTTGTTATAATGTTGATTGTTATATTTAATGTAACGGGTTCTACTCCTGCCACAAGCAAAAATATATAATATAAATTTTAAACCGACAGAACATAGATTTTTAGAGCCATCTTTCTTTACCAACGCCGAGGTCACATTTTTCTCTTATTTCATAAGAATCTTGATAATTAAATTGACTATCCATAAAAAAAAAATCCAAAATATGAAAAAACAGGTAGTAACTGACATAGATTTTCCGGTTTACGATAAGGTGAAAATTTAGCTTTTAAGGTTCAAATCTTATTAATTCTAAAAGAAATTCTAAAATTGACTATCCATGATCAATAAGGAGTCGCATTCAACATTACTCGGGCTGATTTACCATCGAGAGTATCGAATTTGGTTTTTTCCCTTCGTTTCCCTAACAAGCCGTGCGAGATCGCAGGCACGTTGCAGGCCTCCTCTCGCCCCAAGTAACTTCCCCTTCGACCGCGCAGTTTCCCCGGATTATTATTATTAAAAGTCCCAACTCCACTAATGACATCGCGACTTTATTTCATTGCGAAAGTTGAGGGTAACGCGATCTAACAAGTTGAGGCAATTGCCTACAGGACTTTTAGTCACTTTCTAACTAACCATCATGATATTTCCCTCAAGAGTAGGCAGAGAAGACTGGCTGACATACAACTAGACATGGTCAATATTCCTGTACCGATTACAACCGGTGACTCTGCTATCACTGGATAAGTGTCACTTCGGTCTCCGGTTACTGAAACCGGAGTGACAGCCAATTTAAGGCAGGTATCAACAAACTTTACATACATCTCTGTCTTGGAACAGATTGCTTACTTCAATTGCAAGCATACACCATCTCGTGGTGCTGGAGAAGAACGCTCAGGGTTCCATGGACAGCCGAACGTACAAATGTGTATATTCTGGAAGAGCTTAGTAGTAGTAAGTGCTATCCGCAGTAGGCTTTCAACTATCTGCCTACAACGAATCTTAAGTTACTTTGGACACATTGCTCGCCAAACTGAGGACTCCAATTTGAAGAAAGCTGGTAAAGTCACTGTTAAAGTCACTGGCAAATTCACGGCCACTGGTAAAGTCACGGTCACTGTTAAAGTCACGGTCACTTTTAAAGTCACTAGTAGAGTCACGGTCACTGTTAAAGTCACTGGTAAAGTGAAAGGCAAAAGAATCAGAGGGAGGTCACTAATACGCTGGAGTGACCAAGAATCACTGGCGTCCGGTGCTAGGGTGTCCTTGGTTCTCCACACAGCGCAGGCCAGTGAGGAGTAGAGGAGCCTTGTCCACCATGAACTCGAGAAAAAGAATCATCTCACAAATTTTTGGCTATTATACGTACTGATTCACTTGAAGTCTTGTCTCCTCGAGCGTTGTAAATTAAATAAAAAAAAACTTAAACATAACTCGTGGTAGATATAAAGTTGCATTTAAATGCTTAAAATATTTTGCTAATAATACAGCTTTGATAAAGTTAGACGATATATTTTTGTACATAAACTAAGTCTGTTGGGAATTAAAGGAACCTTATTGATTTTGACTAACAGTTATCTTAGGACGGGTTGTTTCAAAATATTTGACGGATTCGTCAAATATTTGAAGTTAATTTTCACTCTCTGTGTAAGTTCTACTCAAGTTCTATGATTATTTCAGTTTTATGAAGCAACTATCCTATAATGTTGTAAAAACAGAACTTGAATAAAACTTACACGGGAGGTGAAAATTAACTTCAAATATTTGATGGATCCTTCAAATTTTTTGAAACAACCCATCCTTAGTAAAAGAAAGTTTTATGTTAAAATAAATTCTGTAGAATCTTACATCTTCGAAGCCACAAGTGGGGATCCCCAAGGATCTCACCTCAGACAATTATTTTTTTTATTATTTTTAAATGTCATTGTTAGTGTATTTAAAGATGTAGAAGTTCTACTCTGCTCTCGTGATTTGAAAATATATAAAATGATACGTAGTGTAGAGGATTACCATATTTTACAATATAATTTAGATATATTGTATCATTGGTGTGTGATCAACTCGTTATTTCTTAATATTCAAAAGTGCCAAGTTATTCGTTTTCGTAAAATCCAAAGTCATGTAATTTATGAATACTCTTTAAATAATGTAAAATTAATACCAGTCGCTCAGATCAGGGACTTGGGTGTTATATTTGATGAAAAGTTAACATTTACTCTGCACATAAATAAAATAACAGATAGAGCTTGGTTTCATGTGCAGAACAGCAAGTGAAGTCACTAGAATGTTTGAAAACATTGTACAATTCTTTAGTAAGAGGCCAGGTAGAGTATAATTCGCTTATTTGGTCCCCATTGTATAAAACACATTCTGACAATATAGAAAGGGTACAGCACAAATTTCTAAGATTTATTAACTTTAAGCTGAATATTCCAATTCTTAATATTAACTTTGGTAAATCAACCCAACTTAATTACGCTGTCAGATAGGCGAATCATCTCTGATCTTGCACTATTAAATTAAATTATTGATAATTGCATTGACAACTCTGAAATTCTCGCCAAAATAAAATTTTACGTACCGACCAGAAATACAAGGCAAAGTGCTACCTTTTTCTGTTACAATTTTAAAACAAACAATGAAGCTCATACACCTTTAAAAAGATTACACATCGTATTGCCAATAAATTTGGGTATATCGTAGACATGTTTAAAGAATCTTTATAATAACTTTACTCAAAACGCCTCCAGCACTGCATCAACGATTTCGGCCACCACATGCCTGATGTGATTTTCCACACTTGACTGTCTCAAACGCTATTTCCTTGCGAACCTGATTCCATCAATAAATTTGTTTTTGAGTAAAAATAAACTATTTTATGATTTTTTTTAAAACCGTCCGTCCTCTCTGCCGCTCCCTGTACATGCAATTGCTTCTATGCTATGATCCTTAATGCTACATAAAAAAATATCATTCAGGTGTTTCTTATATGTAGGTGAACTTTTAGTAAATATGTCGATATTTGAGGTGAAAGGGAGAAATAGGTGCACGTACGTAACAGTTAGTCCCGGAATAATAATTTTTGCAGAATAATATTATATCTTGCCTAGTTGTCGATCCATCAATGAAAGAGAGTTTAAACGGCAACCTTTGTTGCGGCTTGCATAAAACCTACCTTAGGTTGTTCTTCTTTTTAACCATAACTTTTACCACTCTGTCACATTTCCACCACTCTGTCACATTTTGTTTTTACTATAAATGAATTCCCTCTGGATCTCAGAGGGTAAATTGTAGCAAGGGGGGAAGGAGGCCTAAAATGCCTAGTGGGGGTGACAAACACGAGCTGCGTGTATACCTATTTCGAATGACAACCCACGTGACAGAATTAACGTACTAAAACATCAATTTTTGAGATTTTTTAAAATATATTTGTTTCGTGACGCTGATTTGGTTTTCTGCGAGTTTGTGTTCCGTTTCAGCCAATAGGATCGGCAGGATTCAGAGTTTTTGAATTCCGCACTTTATGTTGTACCTACCCGATGCATCGCTGCATTACGGTCGGTAATAATCGCTAGTCAGTTAGCAACCATCGTAGCGTGATATTTCGCTCTACATTGAAATGTCAATCAATCGGAAGTGTAATATGAAGCATAACCCCTATTGTTGTGTATCGTATGCTTTGTGTGACCTTCTTTTGTGAAACGACTCAAGACAAGTGTTATCGAGGGTTAAGAATAACCCAAACCAATATCGCGCGCTTATGGTTATATCTGGGACAGTTACAAGTGTTTGTATCACCGAACAGAAATCAAGCAAGAAGACACAATAGCAGTGAGTACAACTTAATTGTGTATACCGTATCTTGTTTGGTGATCGGGCACGACTCGTATGGAGGTCCATAAGCGTTTAATTGCAAGAGTGACCAAGTGTCATTTTGACCCCGTGATTCGTCACGATTCATTGGTGCCGAACCAGCAGGGAGATCCCTTTAGATAGGTATCTCTTTAATTAAAATCGTTATATATGCGTACGTAGAATGCTATGAACCATCAATTTAAATGTTACAACTTATCGACAACGTGAATATTAAACTAGTTAATTATTTGCGACCTACCGTACATTTAAAATCCTAACGTATTCGTTTTAGTTTTTCATTACGTTCTGCGTACCATAATCAATCTATTTCATTACATTTATACATCGTATACTTGTTACAATGGAGAAAAAAATATCGGTGTTGCGGCGTTTGCGTGAAATGGCAAATAAGAGAATAAACAAGATGTTACAAATCGCTGAAACCGTTTCGCAAGAAACGACCAACCCTAACGAAATCGGAACAACGGTTATGCAAAATGCAACCAACCATAAATTATTTTTTGCGTATTTTTCGAAGTTGGAACATATCGTTAGTGATTTTCAAAATGCTCATTCTGACATTTTAGCCTCAGATGAGGCAAACACGGAAATGGAGAATCAAGTTCGCGAAATTTTTGATAACGTGCATTTCCGAATCGTCGCAATTCACAAGGAATTAACGAATAAATCTTCACAATCGGAACCCGTAAAAACTATCGTATCGAACCAAAACGTTTCAACATTTCATGATCAAGCTTTCACAACACAAACAACGTCATCGCTTCTTTGTGAACGAAGAAGGCAAAACCTGAAACCAAAACCAAAGGGTCCTTGACTGCGTTCACTTACTCAAAGTGCTCGTTTTGCGAGGGAACTCATTCGATCTCTAAGTGCACATCATTTGCACTCAAATCGGTTCAGGACCGCGCTCAATTTGCCAAGGCACAACGTTGGTGCTTGAATTGTCTTACGCCGTCTCATTCGCTCACAAATTGCAAATCTGTGTTTGATTGTCAGAAATGTCATCGTAAACATCACACTCTACTTCACATGGAAGACAACATTCCTACTGAAGAGGAGTACCAACGACCCACCACGTTAACGGTTCAAGGAGCTTCTAGTTCTGATCCTCCAGCTCTTTTCCTCGATAATTTCGGTGACAGCTCCGTCGTACGTTTGCCAACTGCTCATATTAGTAATCGTGATCCATCCGGCAGATTTCAAGCATTTCGTGCGTTGACCGATTCAGACAATCAAGCACATATCGCAACCGATCGCACTGCCAAGCGTCCAGTCAGCTCTCAGAGAATTCGTGGCTTAGGCCAATCTTCTACAATCGAGTCAGATGTCCCCAATTTAGATGTCAAGGATATGAGACAAATTATCGTCTACACGAAGTTACTTCCATCGCCAATGTTTCAGTTCGACCAGTTATCCTGTCATCAATTCCGAGACATACCTCATGCCGACCCTGACTATCACAAACTGACAACTGACACTGGACCGACTGACTTACTTCAAGATGTTGAGATCTTGCCATTGCTTTTGAGACCCCAATTAGCGGGTAATCTTCACCAGCTTTCAGCTGTCAGTTCACAATTCGGTTGGCTTCCTCTGGGTTTGGTTGGTTTTGCTACCGATCGTCAAACAAACTCCTTCATCGTAATCAACCATTACCGTCTCCCCAGAGAAGTCAAGAGACTGAGGGAGTTGGACACACTTCCTCAGTCTTCACAGCTCACCCTTAAAGAACAACTTGATGACCAGGTGTACCACACTGATCACTCACGTGACCCTTCGGAGCAACTCATCGTAGCCTTACCTTATGGAAAAAAGGACAAGGATATCGCTTTCCCAGGTTCGCGCGAAGCTTCTTCGCGCAACTTCCTATCACTCGACCGTAAACACACAGCAATGCTCAGTTTACGTGAATCGTACTCCGCTTTCATGACTGACTACTTGCACAGTGGTCACATGACACGTGTTCCTGGGAAAGATTTACTCAAGGAAATGCATTGCATACTTCGTCATTGCATTCTTCGTCCGGGCACCGTTACCACTAAGTTACGAGTGGTCTTCGATGCCTCAGTGACGGAGGTGAATGAATCATCGTCAAAGGATGCCTTACTTATCCTTCTCAAGCTTCCAACGAACATTGCTGAACTTCTGCAAAACTTTCGTTCACCATCTGTGGTGTTCATTGCTGACGTACGGCAAATGTATCGCCAAACATTTCTTCAAGAGCCAAATCGCGCTATTCAAAGAATATTTTGGCGACACCAATCGTCTGAACCCACCCCGGATTACCCATTACACCTTGTAACTTATGGTTTCTCTGCCTATATTCTGTCTTATCGTATTGTCAAACCGTTGACAGAAAAGGAGAGTAACGAATTAACGCTCACACGCCACGCGCTCACTTCGGATACGAACATCGACTCTATCGTCACCGGCTGTTCCGGTCTGGAACAAGCTCAACAAACGCAATCCGAAGTCATCGAATATACCAAACGAGGTCAACTTAAACTGCAGAAGTGGCATTATAACAAACCGAAATTTTGCGCATTTCTACCGCCGGACTACTATCTCGCTGATGTAAGCTTAAAGAATGTTGATCATTCTCCCACTCTCAGGGTATTGGGATGGAAGTGGAGGCCACCAGACACTCCACCCGGTGAAATTCGTTACGGGAATCGTTATACCGAACAATTATCGCTTTTGACAGTTATCGCATCTAACCGTTCGCTACAAGCATCATCGTTTGATAATCCTTCGGATATCGCTTCAGATGGCCTCTCCGGCTGATCTAAACCGTAACGTAATATGGTGGGCGGAGCCCTCCGGGCTAGCCACGCCAAACAACTCTTGGCCTATCTTAGATGGCCGTGTTATCAACTGAACTCCACTCTGAGGAACGAGCTCAATCGTCATTATTCCAGTATAATGAAATTCTGCTGGATTTTTTATTAAATAAATCATATCGTTTTCGGAAACTCCAACGTCTTATCGGTTACTGTTATATTTTTGTAGTAAACTTTCGTAACAAAGCCTATCGTCTTTTGGATTTTCCACTCAACCATATCGAATTTCGTGTTCTATCTTTAACCAAACATTGCGCATCACTCTCTACGGATGATATGGTTAAAATCGAAATTAAAATTCTTGCACTTATCGCTACGTTCCGTACTTTGAATGGATCTTCTCTTACAAGACCATTCACCAAATCGTGTCCATTGCCTAGTCAATGTGACTAATCATCATCGCATTACGGTTTGTTGTATTCTTTGTTTACGTCTTAGTTAAACTTATCACTTAGTTTCGTATCGTTTAGTTTATCGTTAAGTTTATCTATGTCTAGTTATCGTCTAAATATAGTTAAAAGTTTTTCGCTTCGTCTTCTCTTCGTATCGTAACGTTTCATAGCATTTCACGCTTCGCTCAACGGTCAACTTTTCTTTAAAATACGATTGCTGTATTTTGGTGGGCGGAATGTTTCGTGACGCTGATTTGGTTTTCTGCGAGTTTGTGTTCCGTTTCAGCCAATAGGATCGGCAGGATTCAGAGTTTTTGAATTCCGCACTTTATGTTGTACCTACCCGATGCATCGCTGCATTACGGTCGGTAATAATCGCTAGTCAGTTAGCAACCATCGTAGCGTGATATTTCGCTCTACATTGAAATGTCAATCAATCGGAAGTGTAATATGAAGCATAACCCCTATTGTTGTGTATCGTATGCTTTGTGTGACCTTCTTTTGTGAAACGACTCAAGACAAGTGTTATCGAGGGTTAAGAATAACCCAAACCAATATCGCGCGCTTATGGTTATATCTGGGACAGTTACAAGTGTTTGTATCACCGAACAGAAATCAAGCAAGAAGACACAATAGCAGTGAGTACAACTTAATTGTGTATACCGTATCTTGTTTGGTGATCGGGCACGACTCGTATGGAGGTCCATAAGCGTTTAATTGCAAGAGTGACCAAGTGTCATTTTGACCCCGTGATTCGTCACGATTCAATATTATTTAACTTCATAAAAAAATAATAATCGCTTTTACTTGACAGGTACCTTTTGGAGTTTAAAAATAGTTTTATATTTTATGTCGTCATATCATTTTTTTGTAACATTATAAATTATACGCGAGTCGAGGTGGCGGAAGACAACGGTAATTTGTTTGAAATATACTTTTATCACGAGGATTTCGAACTCTGCAACGTAAGTTTTACTACAAAAATATGAACGCATACTTTTTAAAACGCGCACAGTCATTACGTATTTAGTACAGTAGATTTTAAAGTAATAATATAATAATATTGGTTATTCTGTTAATTTTTTCTCCACTAATTAACTGGTGGAGACAACTTTTTGAAGGTTAAAAAGAAAAACAACCCCCTTTCATTTGTAGGTATTTGTTTTCTTTACTTATACCGATTATATTCTCTTACAATAAACATTACATTTATAAATGCTTTAAAATTGTAATTTTGTAAAGGTTTTAAAGGGGATAAAATAATTTAATAGAATATTGAATTAAATTGAAGAAAGTTCTTTATGTTATCTCTATGATCCATTTTCTTGAGTAGATCCAAAGATTTTTCCAGGTATTAAATATTCCTCGTTGGTCTTATTTGTGGAATATCGTTAAAGCAATCATAAACATTAATATCACCTATCGGCAGGTGTTTTCTGACGCTAAGTAATGTCTACCTGATGACAGCTTCTATTTACGCCGCAATTTAACAAGAATTTTCGTTTTCAAAGAATAAAAAATAACAATGTGCGCAATTTGTGGATAAATAAGTCTCTTTGTGACACATTATCTTTTATTCCGCATTCTCATTATCTGACACTCTGCTCATTTCGTATGAAACGAATACATATTATTATAATACGGGGAGGTTTGTGGTTTAGGGAAGAAGTCTCATAAAAGATAATATATAGATAGACCCTTCAACTTTATAACGAGAAAGGTGAATCACGTTAGTAAAAAAATAATTGCAAGCTTTGTTTCAATACTGCGCGCTGGTTTAATTATTAATCAAGTTTGTATCAACTCCTGGAATTATAAGTAAAAAATGGATGGAATCTAAAAGTGTTTACTATTTTGTGCCGGTAATTTGGAATCATTTTTTCCCAATAAAAACCCGCTACAATGTTACCTGTCAGCAGGTCAATTTCACAGTATTAATTATAACACTAAAGTACACATATAACGAGAAAACGCAATAAATAAAATAGATATAGAAGAATAAAAAACATAAATAATATTTGGCTTATTTATAAAGCGCCATTTTTATGAAAAATCATCTCAAGGGCGCATAAACGATATAGTTTCATTGTTATAATATTTCATAATATTACATTATTTTAATAATATTTTATAATACATACACATGAAGGCATAAAATACATACAGATATAACACAGGCAACATACTCATAAAGCATACACACTCTCAAAGGCACACGCGTACTTAAACATACTCGTTGGTATATTTATACATAATGTTACGAGGGAACGAGTATCTAATAATGAGGTGTTTAGAAACAAAATCAATATAAAAAATCTTGATTTATTAACCATTTTTTTAGCTTTTTTTCAGATCAGTGGTGCAATATTTTATATATTTCGGCATCTTATAAAGGCGATGCTTAAGGGGATCCAATAGTCCAGGGAAAAATCGAAATCGGAATTCACGCCCTTTGTGGGAGGAGTTAAAAAATATTTGAGAAAAAGCTTTTGGAATGGTTGAAAAAGTTATTTGAGAAATTTTTTTTACAGGTTGATTTCGTAAAAGCCTAAAAAAAACATTTCAACAAACAACTCCTTTTTTACACATTGTTTATTGTAATAACAAGGAAATTTAAAATTGATTTCACGGAACCGAGCGACGTGGAGTCACACGTCCGTTTCCTGCTCCGGCCAGGGCGGTTCTGAAAGAAAGTAGGGTGTGGCAAGCCAGTAGTCCTTCGGTGAACGACATAAGGGTCACTTTGAAAATCCTAATTCGTCGGCTGCCGGCCGTATTGTAAAATAACAACGCAAAAATTCATATTTTATTTTATTTTGTGAATATCGGGCAAAAATATAAATTTATTTTGCGATTATCATAAAAAAAGTAAAATTGCTACAATAAACAGTAAAACCATATCCGAAAAGATGTTCATAAGTAGGAGAGTTTGCACTTGAAAGTGTTTTTTTATAGACCTATTGCTTTATTTTTTTCTAGGCTTATTAAAAGACTTATAAAAAAACGACCGATACTTTTAAGGGCCAAGATATGTTCTACACGCGGTATTTAATTGAAGCATCTATAATATTTCTAAGCGATCAAATTTTCAAAACAAAAACACGTGATTTTGTGTGATTTTACATTATTTGCTATGATATCATCTTAATGCTAAACTAGATTTCAGATTAATCTATGAATACGTTTACATTATAAATACAATAAAAATGTTTTGGAATTTTTATTTTCTTTTTCGTGAGCAGAATTAAAATAAAGTGGCAAATTACTTTATAAAAAATATAAGCCTAAACTACACAAAAAGGATTTTTTCATCAGAAATGTAAGAATCACAATTAAAAAGCACAATTTTACTGCTAAGATGATGTTCTTCATTGGTTAACTTTTTCCTTTCTTGGGAAATTATTCACAATCTAAATCAAAACCCCCTTTCCCTTGAAATCGTGACCTCAGGGGTCTTAGAATGGACGATCGGTAAGGATTTATAGGATAACTTTTGGTAACTTCTAATCGTTCTATGGAACAACTGCAAATTGCTAACGTACAAACAAGAGTTGACGTCGAAAATATTAAGAACACTCAGTCATTGTGAACTATTATTTATTCGTTAGCGATCTGCAATCATGCTAGGGAACGATGAGAAATTTCCGAAAGTTAACGTATCGATAGCCCGTGCTAGTACCCCAGGGGTCCGTTTGCCAAGCGATTTGTATGCCTATTACCTTTATTCGTGGAGACATAAAGAAAACTAAGAATACTTACATGTTTGGCTTGTTGGTTCCTCTTAAATGTAGTAGATACAAGAGGAGTGAATGTCCTTAGCCTGTATATATTTGTAATTTTGGAATGGACATTCCTTCATTTTGACTGAACCTTGTGTTGTGTGTATGATATACTGAACTAAATCAACAATGAAGAATAGACAAAAAAGATCCTGAAACATCTACATTTTAATCTCACCGAATAACCGAACAACAAAATGACTCATTGGCATTCTATAAGTTATCATGGCTAGAAATAAATTCGACCAAAAATTTTTTTGTAAAATCATCTACAACGCTATTGACAATGACTCCCTACTAGATTTTTTTTCCACTCTCCAGAACGAAACCAACGCCTATTCCACAATGATATAATTAAACACATAAAAAACTTATTTCCACATTTAATTTTTTACCATAAGTGGTTTCAGCCTGTTAAAGCCATCTTCAGACTGGTACAAATTATTCTTAATCTATTTATATACATAATATGTGGAGGGAGAGAGGGGGTAGTCTAGGATTTTATTCAATTTATATGGTTTTTTCCATATTTGTTGCAATGTCGTCTTTGTTGATTGGATTTTCAGTTATATGGCTATTAGCAGTAGACTTAAAATGTTAAAAAAATAAATTAAGTTGAAATAAGTTTTATACCTGTTTTATTCTATTATTATAACGGAATTTCACCACAAATTTTCAACATTAAAAATAGAAATATTATCCACATTTCACACTCAAAATCTAATTGCACAACATTTATTTTTCAGAAGTATTTGCACAAAATTCAATCACAACTTTTCATACGTAGATATTTCCATTATTTATTCTCAGGTCAATTAACTAAATGTATGCATAAATCTCGAAGAATCCAAATGTAAAGCTTAATTTCTAGCGAAATTGAAAATGTACATTGTTTGAAAATTCAAAGAAAATTTATGTAATAAATATTAGAAGTGTAAGTTAAATTGTAAAAATGTACCACTTTTATTAGACCACTTCATGTGGTACATAAAAACAAATAGGTAAAAAATAAAATAAAATTATTATCGTTTTCCTTCAGCTTCAAACAAACTTTCGGAAACTTTTTATTGGAATACCTCACAAAAATAACTGACTCCAACTGTTCAAAGCTAGTTGAGTGGAGAAGGAAATGTGGAAGAGTAAGATTGGAAAGTGTCTGACTCTTCAGATAAAGCCATTTCAAGCGACATTAAGATTGTGAATGGCGGTCTTACACCAGGATTTACACTGAGAGTGTCTACCACTGTCACGCGTGTCAAGACGTACCTATGACTTCATAAATAATACGTAGAAATTCGTCCAATATTCATCTTCTTATTCACTGTGCATAAGTGCAGAGTTGACTCCAGACGTCACACTTTTACATTAGGGTATAAAATGGCGTGTCAGTAATTCTGAAGGGTGAAAATTTTACACTTTAATATGTAAAACATTCTTTCTCGTTAATGTTGGCTCTAACAGCAAACAGTTCTCCGCAAGGGAGGGCAGAGAGCCCTCGACGAAATAATGACTTGCCTTTTGTGGGAAGCCAGGTGGAAAACCTCATCCATACCTATCCACCAACATACAACCTTTCCTATCTGCACTCTACCATTGCTGGCGTTGTACCTACCTGCCTACATTGAGATAGGTAAGTATTAGGTATGGTCCATGCCATTCAAAGAGTATTAAATGAGGAAAATTACTCTGCAATTAAATAAAAACCACTTTGTCAGACACAAAGGGAAAACCAGATTTTCACATTTTCATAATTGCATTGCAGTTCTGGTAAGGGTAAGGGCTGGTTGCTTCATTCGTGGTAAGACTGAAGCTGTGATTTAAAAATCAGTGGTCATTCTGTGTTCTGTCTGCTACACTAGAGGGATAATACAAAAAATAATGGCATGTTATTTTTAATTTGGAGCAGTTAAATGTGATATCCCGTGAAAATTTCAATAAAATACACAATAAAATTGTCATTGGGAATGCAAACGTCAATATTTTGTTTCGCCATAAAAAGTGTTTGTAAGAAATAATTAAATAATAATAATAATAATAATAAATAAATAATAATAATAATAAATTAAATTTATACGACGATAATGCCAACATTCTTTTAAATACCAACCAGGAATTATTAGATTCCTGGTCAAATAAAATTATTCACGCCAAACACTTCAATTATCTCAACCAAACGTATGTTGACAAACTTTCGTCAAACAAATGGTTGAGTATTGGAGAATTGAGCGCAGAAATAGAAGGATTTATGCTTGCCATTCAGGATAGAGTCATTAATACTAAAAATTATAGGAAGTATATAATCAAAGACAGAAATCAAATTGATGATTTATGTAGAAAATGTTTGGCTTTTCCGGAAACTATAGAACATATTATATCGGGATGTTCTATATTAGCGCCTTCCGAATATACTTTTAGACACAATCAGGTTTTAAAAATAATTCATCAAAGTTTGGTAATTAAACATAAATTGATTGATTGCCGTAATGTAGTACCATATTATGAATACGAACCAAATTCGTTTTTAGAAAATGAATTTTATAAAATATATTATGATAAAACTATACTAACAGACAGAACGATTCGTCATAATAGACCCGATATAGTTTTACATGACAAAATTAAAAAAATAACTTATATCATTGATGTCGCTATTCCAAATTCCTGTAATATTCAAAAATCTGTTTCTGAAAAAATTAGAAAATATACAGATTTAGGAAATGAGATTAAAAGAATTTGGCATTCTCGGACTATAAAAATATTACCATTTGTTATTTCGGCTACTGGCATTATACCTAGCTCTCTAATTAAAAATTTAGGCTTATTAGATTTGTCAAAGAATCTTTATATAAAAATGCAAAAATCAGTCATATTAAATACATGTAGGATTACGAAAGATTTTTTAAATATTTATATTGAGGGATCGGTAGGATTTATCGGTTCAGTTAGGAGTTCTATCGAGCCGAACCCTCTGATATGAAAATATCTGGAGTCGGTGAAGTATTTTCCCATATGGTCTCTGGTAGGTTGACGTGTTGTTCTTGTATAGTTTTGTATTTAGTATACATACAATGCAATTACATCGCGTGAATTGACTAGATTAGCATTTGTGGAAAAGTGTGTGGAAGGATTAAGTTTTTCCTGTGAGGAAGATTTAACCCGGACATAAAATCTAGAGAACAATTTTAAATTAGTTTCACACAGTCCTGAATTATTTTTATTTTTGTTCATTTTACTTTTGAAGTAGAAAACAAACGGTGTTGGTGGTAAACAAACTCATTGAAATGACAATCCATATTCCATAAATTGCCATAGATCCCACAGTTATCATACCCAAATTCGTGACAAGAGGACCGCTCGAAAACGGCCCATTTTTGCAGAATGATCGAGAAAAAAGGCAGGTACGTTATCACTTTTCAGAATTCTTGACATATCAGTTCCAATTTTGAAAATGACTATTAAAAATAATTTTCTGTAAAAATATTTTATAATAGGTAGGTACTTTATTGCTTTTCTGAATTTTTCACACAATCTTTAAAATGTCACGTAAATTCAAAGCGAATCTAAATTTCAGAACTAGTTTAACAAAACAGAATTAGTTTTTTAATTTTTATTCAGAACCACTGTTTTTTATTCTTATTGTGGAGAAGCCTGCGCGTATTTATGTACCATTTCAGCCATGACGACCGTAACAGACCTGCCGTAGGTTACCCCAAGTGGACTTAGCACGGGTGCCCATGGGATGAAGTTTGTCTAGGTCTTGGCGGCGAATGGGTTTATCCACCTCCTGCGTGGCGGCATGGGAGAGGCTGATTAAGGGAGACCTAACAATAACCATAGTCCGGAAACATGCGCCCAACATATGTACATGGTTAATATTGGTCACATGAGAACGGGTCGTTTCTTTAACCTTGAGTTCTCTTGAGTTCAACAGCTCGGCTGTAGAACGATTTGCCGGCCTCTGTGTTTCCTACTCTTGCAACTTGGGTATCTTCAAAGCCCGTGTTCACCCCTTCCTCTCCTCAAAAAGACCCTCCACACAGCATCTTAAACGATGACATAGGCCCCGAGGGAAATTGTTTTCCTCAGAGCCTCCTGTGTGGAGTTAATCCAAAAAAATCTTAACCTCTCCAGCCGGACTTTCTCGACCCATCGTCTTGCATTGCAGTGGGAGAGACAGATTCATACGTCCGTCACTCCTGAGCACATTCCCAGATTCCTACCCATACCCTTTTCCTTCCCAGAATTTTATCTCCTTCCTTTCCCTAAAAAGAACCTCCACACAGCATCCCTGAAGAATCTTTTTTTCTCAGGACTTCCTGTGTGGAGCTAACGTAACGTAACTTTTGTTTGTGAAAAACCATTGGCAAAGTCATTTCGCTCCCTTAAAGTTAGTTTGAAAGGCAAAGGTTTTATTTTCTTAATTTTTTATTAATAATGATGGCGATCATTAAAAAAGTACTTAACATCTTCATTGACAATAAAGAAAGCGCGTCTTCTCTTTAAATTTTGAACAAGGATATCACATGACACCATTAACCCTTAGAAGACAAGTTGGCAAGAAAAACCACCCTCGGGGTATCAAATTACCCCATCAACTGCTTAAGGATATTATAAACTTCTTGTCATTATCTTCACATTAATAAGTGTTTAAAATTTATATTGGAAAAATGAAGCCTTAATTTGGTGTCAGGTTTCTAAATTGAGAAAAATATTAATTGTTTCATGTGGGACATTAAATAAATTGGAGGAATTTTATGTAACGATTCGCTATTTTTTTTTTTTTTACATTAACTCCACACAGGAGGCCTTGAGGAAAACAATTTTCCTCAGGGCCTATGTTATCTGGGATGCTGTGTGGAGGGTCTTTTTGAGGAGAGGAAGGAATGAACATTGGTCTTTTAAGAGACCCATGTTGTAGGAGGGAGAAAACACAGAGCCCGGCAAATCGTTCCACAGCCGAGCTGTCGAACTCAAGAACGAGTTGGAAAAACGACCCGTTCTCATGTGACAAATGTCAACCGTGTACATATGTTGAGCGCGCGTTTGGCTTGTCTCCCGACTATGCACCGGTGCCGAAGGGATCAATGATGCTAGTTCCTCAGAGCATCTTCCATTGAAATACCGGTAGAACAGGGAAATGTATGAGGAAAGTCGTTATTGGTTAAAATATATTTATTAGCAGTTCTATAAAAAGTATTTTTGTGAAAAAAATCCCTCAAGACCAATCATCTTTGCGATCCTGTGTGGAGGGTCTTTTTAGGGAAAGAGAGGAGTGGAAATTCTTGGAATTAAAAGTTATGAGGGTGGTTAGGAATCTGGAGGTCAATGCGCCTAGAATTGACGGATATATAAATTCATCCCTTCCACCGCGATGCAAGGTGGTGGGTCGAGAGTCAGTCTGGAGAGTTCGAAATATCTCCCGATCCGGCCCGCCACATAGTAGGTGGATAAACGCATCCGCCGCCACGACCTAGACAAACCTCGCTCCATGAATCCGCTGCGTCACCAAACGTAGCGAATCACTTGGGGTGACCTACGGCAGGGGTATTGCTAATGCAATAAATGTTTCCCGGGGCGGCGGTACCTACTTAATTATAAACCAAATATTTAATATTACTTTTGATTACAATATTTCAATATTTTTATAAGAATTAATACAATGTGCTCAAAGAAACGTCATTATCTCAATGAAAATTCTTTTTTCATAATTTCTTCTGGCAGGTAGGTAATACGGTAATATTGAAAAAATGCTTCCAAGAAGGTCTAAAATAAATACGAATTTGAAAAAAGAATCTTTATTGAACCATCTATCGGACGGACAAAATGCAAAACGGTTGAGTTTAAACAAGACTTCGCAACGCTCAGTCAATTAACAATATGAGCTTCGTAAATAAAGGTAACAGTATACTAGGTGGTTGGATGTGATTGATATTTTTCAAATCCCATTTAAGAGCAAATAATATTTTTTTATTGAATTGAACATTATCGTTTTCAATCAAATAAACAAAATGATAACTCCCTCAGATTTGAGCAGGCCAGAGACAATGAAGTCCATAATTAAAAACGTTAATATATTTAAACTCATTTTAAGGTTAACGGAAGTACACATATGTACCGGATGTAGCATGCATTGCTCAGTAACCTAGTTTTTTTTTAATATGAATACCGCACAAGAGTCCCAACTGCTGCCGTCTGGAGCCAGTGAGACTATGGCATCCCCAAATGGGGTATGTTGTGGGGCTGAAGGTAGTGGGAAGGGGAAGGAGACGCACTCGACGCAGAATATTTGTACTGATGTATTTTGACTGTTATATTTTTATTTCTTTTAATGTTTTTCTTAGGATAGGTACCTACAGCTTTTCAGCCTGTAAAGACTGCACGCCGCGGGGTACACAAGTAAGATTACTTATTTGTTTAATTTATGTAATGTGTTTTACCTAAATAAAAGTAGTTTAAAAAAAATGTGTGTTCCCGAAAAACCTCTTTAAAAATACAGAATCTGATTAGGTAGGTAGGTACATCCCAACCTTCATCTTATCCGATTTCCCTATTTTCCCTATTAGTGTCATGATTTTCTTACCATGCAACTGGCTGTGTATAGCAATGTCGTACTTTTTACATTAGTTTCACACAGGAGACTTATATGAAAAAAATGTTCAAGTCTCATGTCATCTTCGGGGATGATCCGTGGAATGTTTTTTTTTGTGATAGCATGGAGAGGAAGCTCTGGGAAGGAAAAAGTATTGAGGGATGGGTAGGTATCTGGGGGTCAATGTGTAAGCGATAGACGTATGAATCTATCCCTCCTATTGCGGTGCAAAGTGATACAAAGCGTTGCAAGAGAGTCCGGCTGGAAAAGTCAAAAGGTTTCCCTAAACTCTCCAGATACGAATTGGCATCCACAACCAAGACAAATTTATCAAACAGCGAACCACATGAGGTGACAATGGCCGGTGTGTTGGTTATCCACAAATGGTTCCCGGGGCGGCGGTACCCGTACCCGCCTGCCGAGTTGAAATAACTGTGACTTTGTTTTTTTCGTATTTTTCCGGAAAAAAAGTTTGGCATTCTCGTAGATATACAACTTTTTTGTCACAAAGAAATGGTATTTTTTTAAAGAATATTTATATAATTATCACTCAATCTCAAATGAGAAAACCTTTTTTTAAAGATACCAAGAAGAAAGAAAGAAAACCAGAAAAAGTTATCACGATTTTTTGTTAAAGGCATATATTTTTTTTAATTTTCTTTATTAATTGTTTTGATGGTTACATAATTAGTAGATTTGTCGACAACCATGCTAGGCACATGCCCGTGTTGAGAAGCAAACAAAAAATTACGCATCTTCAGAGTTTTTAACCTAAACTAAAGTTAGTTAATTTAACGTCACTTCAATTTTATACTCTGAAGATGTTGTGTTAGTTAGAAGTTAAGCGAATCCGGTTGGTATTTATAAAAATGAATAAATAAATCGTGGTTACAAACAAAGCAACTATTTTATTTTATTAAATTTGTCAAATTCATTTCAATTCATTTAAAATAATATATAGTATATTTGCGGCACGTTCCAGAGTGGAAGATACTACCAGTATCGCCCTGGTGTAAGACCACCGTTCAGAATCGAAACGTTGCTTGAAATGGCTTTAGCCGTGTTTGGTGACCAGATCTGAATAGCCAGGTACTTCCCACCATCCTCTTCCCCATCTCCTTCCCCTCCCCCACTATCTTCAGCCTCACTACATACCCCATTTGGGGATGCCATAGTCTCACTGGCTCCAGACGGGAGCAGTTGGGACTCTTGTGCGGTATTCATATTAAAAAAATATATATATATATATTTTTTTTTCAAATTTTTCTTTAGTCATTTTTTTGATGGTTACCTAATTAGTGAATTTTTCGACAACCATGCTAGGCACGTGCCCGTGTTGGGAAGCAAACAAAAAAAACACCGACCATTTTCGCTTAACACAAGCATCTTCAGGGTTAAATTAAAAATTAATAAATAAATCATTACAAACAAACCAATGGTTTTATTTCATTAAATATGTCAAATCACAAAGTGACCGCTTTCTAACAAAATATAAAAAAAATTTAAATTTAAATTAAAAAACAATCATTTCACAAGTATTTTCCTTGGGCGTTTGACATCGTTTTGCATTTTTCTCCAAGCACTATAATGTGTAAAAATGTATCTAAAACTAAAATACTAACTAATTAAACAAAGTTCTGAAATCCATCGCAATATTACTTTATCCCTTATGCTTTTCAAATTTCAATCTTCATTGCTAAAACGGATCGCTATTATATCTGCCAACTACCACAACTGACAACCTCAAACAAACTCATCGCGAATAATTCAAAAAAGGAATATAATAAGACTCCATTCATTCCTCCGGAAGTTCGTTCCCGGCGCGGGCGGGAAGGCATCATCATCATAATTTACATATCGAATGCAAAGACCCGCGAATTTACCCACCAATCGGGGGCCTTCTCGCCCGGCCGAGCGCCAATGGGGGCAGACCATAGAAAAAATCTATATTTGCATATTTTATGCACTCTGTAAGCCGCGAGCCCCTCTGTACGTACCCGTTCTGTGGATGAATACACACTGACACACAGACATATGCGCGGAAAGAAAGGCATCACGGAGTCACAAGTAAAAAGTCGTTATTTATGTTTGTGTGGTGGTGTTTGCAGGGGTACGCAACTGGGGATATATGCAGGATCTTATTATTAATTGACAGGCATGTTCGATTTGAAGATATGGCGAGAAATATGTACCTACATAGTACAAGGACTTCAACATTTGCTTTGCTTATAAAACATTATTATTAAGGGATTTTAGAAAATAAATTCTGACTGGTAATAATCAAATCGATGCTAAAACGACCTGGATTTAGTAAATTCATATTTTATAAAGGTTGCTTTTTGTGAACTACCCTTGTTTATAATATTCCCACCTAAGATTGAGAAGTTTGGAAATGCGTTTTTTTTTCTCAATTATTATGCAATTTTTTTCTTTGACATTTTATAACCTCCCCCCCCCCCCCCCCTCCGACACCCACCACTAAGGCACTAAGGAAAATATTTTTTCTCAGGGCCTATGTCCTCTTAGGAGATACTGTATAATCCACACGTTATGTTTTTTCGTAAGAACCAGTCGGTAAAACGAACCGTTCGAAAGCGGGTAAAATCATTTACTTAATAATTATTATGTAGTGAACCGTCTTACTTACTAATTAGATTCTTACACGTCGGTTCAACGTTGGTATGGAAAAGCTAGCTTAGCTTTTTTTTACACAGAGCTCCACAGAGGAGGCCCTGAGGAAAATAATTTTCCTTAGGACCTATGTCATCCTTGGATTTGCTGTGTGGAGGGTTTTTTTAAAGAAAGGAAGGAGGGGAGAGTTCTGGGAAGGAAATGGGTTTGAGGGATGGGTAGGAAATTGGGGTTCAGTGTATCCTGGTATCCGCCTCCAAGACCTAGACAAACCTCCACATGATTAGCAAGCTTTAAGCTTGGTTTAAGGCCGTTTTAACCATTTAAACTCCGTGGTAATAAGCCAATATTTTCACTATTCCATTACTCGCTGAGTTATATTTACACGGCGTTTATAAGTAAAGGAAATATGGAACTGGAGAGACTATTCCGTTATTGGGATATGTTGTGTTGGGGAAGAGGTAGTTGGGAAATTACCTGGCTATTCACATCTGGTCAACAAACACGGCTAAAGCCATTTCAAGCAACGTTTCAATTCTGAATGGTGGGCTTACATTAGGGTGGAACTGAGAGTATCTTCCACTCTGAAACGTGCCGCAAAAATACGATACACATTATTTTTAATTAAAAATTGTGAAATAATTCGAATTGACCAAATAAAATTTAATTTCGCACGTCGGATTAGAATCCGCAACCTTTGAATTGCTAGTCGAGAGCCTTACACCTCAGCCACAGACACCATCGAGGAACACAAAATTTTAAATTAACAAAAAAAAAATTGATGAAACAGTTGTGGACCCCTTTCTCACCGCTTTTTTGCGGCCCCTCCACGAGTACCCTTAATAATTTATGTTCGGCTTGAGAGCGACTCCATGATGGATGGGAGTGCAAGCCAAAGTGACTTCTATGCACTGGTGTTTAAGGACAATGGTCGCGTAGACTCGACTGTGTCGCCGGCGGCCATTTTGTAGTGCAGTTTCTTAAATGAAGTAAATGGTTATGTTATGTGAGCATTTTCTGGGCACCGTGAAACGTGCATTTTATAATCGTGGAGTGAGAACCCCCTCTAGGTATAAATCTGCACTAGAAGTACGTGGGACCTACCTGGATCTCGCTTTGATTATGATAAAATCTCATATACCGGGTGTTCTTTTTAAATGTGTAGAAAATGTGAGGGTACAATTTTTTTTACAATAGTTCCACACTGGAGGCCCTGAGGAAAATAATTTTCCTCAGGGCATTTGTCAGCTTTGGAGAAGCTGTCTAGTGTGTCTTTTGCAGGAGAAGAATGAGAGAGGAAAGATCAGCGGCGTGAGGGGTGAGTAGGAATGTCGTGGGTGCAAGAGTGACGGTGAATATATGTATATAAATGAATATGGATATGAATCCATCCCTCCCACTGCGACGCAAGGCGATAGGTTGAGAGAGTCCTGCTGGAGAGGCCAAATGGTCTCCCAGTAAGTGGGTAGACGCATCCGCCGCCAAGACCTGGACAAACCTCACTTCATGACCCGGGCACCCCTGTTAAGTCAACAAACATAGCGAGCCACTTGGGGTGATCTATGGCTGATATTGTTACACAATAATTACTTCTGTTCTGTTTAAATATGTATGTTTTTTAAACAAAATAAGTTGCATATCTTTTTGAGAAATGTAAATAAAATTTATTTTTGTATTTGTTTAAGGGACACTTAAAAAAATTCATAATTTACACTTTCGTAGATTGCGCTGGTTTAATTATTGTAAGAAAGAACATTTTGTACTAGTTATGCATTAAAATATTAAGATGAAATAATTGTTTGCACTCGTACATATGCAATATGAATAAATAGTTTTGTCCATAGACAAACTCAAATCTTTCAAAAAAGTCTTACAAACACAATATTGTATTGGATCACCGATACAATATTGTATTTGTTAGCCTTTCTTGAAAGACTAGAGTTTGTTTATGGACAAACATTTATTTATATTGCGTGTGTACGGGCGCAAACAATAAATTCATCTTCGATATTTGTTTTTGGGGTGTTATGCCGTGTTGCGCTACCTCCTTCTTTAGCCAACGTTACAGTTTCCATCATCAGGACAAGTAGCAGTGTCCATCATCAGATAAAGCAAATAACGAATATACTTTTGGCCGTGAAAATCTAAAAAAAAAAAAATTAATGCATCTTAATATTTTAAAGCATGTCTTGCAAAAGTGTTTTTTTAAATAATTAAACTAGCACCATCTGCCAAAGAGAAAATTATGAATTATTTTAAGTGTCACCAATCGTAATGTTTGAAATTCTAAATAAAGTGATTTGGTATTTACAGAGGTATGAAATTCGTATATTCTTTATTCTGTGCAAATTCAGATTGATTTGTTTTTTCTTTTAAATAATTTTTCAAAATGTTTGAAAATATTTATAAAATGTTACAATGAAACATATTATAAAAGCATGCATGCACTAAAATAAACTTATTTTGTTTTTTATTTGAAAAAAAAAAATATTTTCTACACCTTCCGAGTTAAAAACATATAAATTATTCAGTTTGGTCAAGTATTTTCGCCTTAAATCCAAATTAAAATTTTGTATGAATGTGCCGCGCAGCCGTTCCTCTTGATGCTTGACAAGAATTTCAGCTCCATTTAAATTTAAATCTAAAGGCAAGTACTACTCCACACGGACCATCTAATAGTGAAATGTTCAATGAAAATAAATCACTGCGTTTCGTAAACATGTCACACTGCTACACATCCAGGTTAGGGGACGAAATTTTTGGATATTTGAGACACCTTTCATTTGCAATAGAAACGTCACAACATCATAGATATCTACTGCAAAACTGCAAAATAACAAAATGCATTTGTGGATCTATTGATTGAACCTTTTAGTATATACCTGCTTCGATCACACCTACAACCTTTATTCAAAGCGTCAAGTTTATAATACGCCTGTAATGTTGTTGTTTACGGTACGTCCGATGCCATCTCTTCTTTTTAAGAGGACAATATACCCTAAAATATATTCTGAATCTTAACGACGTAAGTAAAGAAGCCGTGTATACAAATTGCGACTCGCGACCCGTGTATTGGACGTACCTAGTGTCAAATTTGCCCTATCAAAGAAAAGAAGAAGAAGACAAACAATGTGGAAATCTTAACGACTTAAGTGAAGAAAGAGTGTAAACAAATATACGCCAGCGGCACGGCGTATTAGACGAACGTGCGGTCGAATTCGCCGTAGCGGGCCTGGAGATTCGATCTTTCCGCCGCGTTCATTTTAATTAATTCTGAAGAACGTTTTACAAATATTTATGATGTTTCTAAAGGAATACCTCCCAAAGTTTTTAATTCATCGTCTAGAAAAATAAAATCTGGTGCTTACCACTAACTTTATAGTTAATAACTGGTTATAAAGTTTTAAAATAGTTGTACGCAAAATATATTAATGGTAAGGTATTGTTTTTATTAATTTTAAATATAAAGAACTTACATCCCCAGGTATCGGTTGGAGAAAAAAGGTATTTTAGTTACGAATTCGCCGGAAATGATTAAAATGAGAGTTTTGAGCATTCAATAATCATTAGGGTTGTATACCGCCTTAAGTTGGTTCCTCTTTGCTGAGGATTGTGACCAAATTTCTGACTACTCCGATGTGGCCTATTCCAATTTCAACAGTGGACAAGGCTCCCAGACTTCTCACGGTTCTGCGCTGCGGGAGAGCTGCGGGTACCGACGAGATGACGGTAATACTTAATAATTCTGGTGCATTTGTGTACTTCCTCTGTTTCTTCTGCGTTCCACTTTGTCAGTGACTATGATTTTCTCCAATTTGGAGTCTTCAGTTTGGCATGTTGCCCACATGTCCAAAATCTCTTAAAATATAGTTGAAAGCTCTTCCAAAATGGACAAATATTTACGCGTCTGGCTGTCCATAGAGTCTCGAGCGCTTTCTTCCAGCATCACATTTCGTGGGCTGGATCTATCCGCTTTTTATCTGGCTCTAATTGTTCAAGTTTCCATACCAAATAGAAATATGGGGAAAATCAGCGCTCGGACGAGTCTCACCTTAGTGGTCTTCGTTACGCCTCTGTCACTCCATATCTTTTGCATTTTGTTTATAAATGATGATGAACGATGATCAATATTCATGTTATAGTATGGGTATTGGTTTAAAGACATGAAATATTATTTGACTTGATCCAAGTTGTATGTACTTCGACCTCAATTTTGGTGTTACATATAATGTAACTGCAGCTTAAGAAGACGTATATGATGACCAAGTGGGTTAAATACTCGAGTCACATCAAGAGTCGGAATTTCCAGAAGAGTAACAATATATGTTTTTTTACATTAACACCACAGGAGACCCTAAAAAAAATAATTTCCCTCAAGACCTATGTCATCTTTCTATTGTCAGGGGGAGGAAATACGCCGGCTAATCGTCCCACAGCCGAACTTTGAGTTGAACTCAAGAACGAGTCGGAGAAATGACCCATTCCCATGTGACAAATTTCAACGGTGTTTGCTGGGCGCGTCTTTGGCGTGTTTTCCGACAATGCACCGATGCAATGAATCAATCACCATAGTTACTCGGAGCAATTTTCATTAAAATACAGGCAGAACGAGGATAGCTATGGATGAAGTCTGGATCGCGGGTCATGGCAAAGTTATGTAGCATTCTATTACCTGCACAACCAGAAAACAACTTAAAACTTTAGTATTGAGACCTACCTACTATTCATTAGTAGAATCATTCAGTTTTTAGAGTCGAAATGATATCAATAACCGAAATGTCTTCATTTCCACTTAAAATATACGTACTAAACTAGGTAGTGATGTGAGTAGTACGAAAACACATGCTCGTACTGAATGCAGAAGTTATTCGAATTCGCTAATTGTATTAAAATTCTAAAACTTCAAAATTAGAGTAGGTGCGAACATCAAAACTGACAAGGGTGACATTCCGAACTGATGGCCATTCACAAACATTCTCTGACACTCACTGACACTTGCTGAAAATCTCCGACTGTATTGTGATCAATATTTTGACAATTCAGACAGGCAGATTAAAGGGCATTGACAAAACGGCAATCGACAATGCGAAACGCCATCTTTACGCAAACCCCTGTGCGAATATCGCGCCATGATGGACGTTATAATGTTTTATTATGTGGGATAAATAATAAAACATAAATAAAGAAAATGGACGGCAAAATTGAATATCGTCCAGGTGTTATAAAGTTTATATATTTTTTAAAACTTTAAATCAAAACATGTATATTATTATGATGCCCGAAGGCCGCAAAAGCTCTTGAACCGTGAGCTGTAACGCTATAAAATTGGCAAAGATTTTTCTAACCCAAAACAACTATTTTGATCTCGATACGTCATTTCCATCGCGGAGTTTGTAGTTTTGTACCTAATTAAACGAATAAGGGTCCTGTTAAGGAAAAAATAGATTTGGACGACTGAAACGGCGACCGGACAACTCAGAATAAAACCAATACAGAACCACCTCAGAAAAGTCATTAAGAGTGATGAAAAAAATATTTTAAAAATTGGTTAAATATGTTACGTTAGGTTAGTATTACGGGCTATTTAAAAAAAATCATAGCTTTTAATGACTTTTCAAAGAGATGTTGAGTTGACTTTATTCTCAGTTGGCATGGAACCGACTGAAACACCTATCAAGTATTTAAATTTTAATTTTAAAATATAGTCAGGTCACGAAAGTAGCCGATTTTTAATGATTTAGATGCAAATTTGGCAATCATTTGTGGCTTAAAAGTTTGCTGATACTTCTTTGGAAGTGTGAACAAAAAATTGGGTATTTTTTGAATCGAAGTTGAAGTTGAAATTAGTGGCGACTACTAATATACAAAAGACAAAATATATAGCTTACTAATGAAAAATTGTCGTTTGTAAGTTTTAAGGGTGTGTTTCATAAAATCCAGGCAGTAAATAATGACAACGCTCTTCCTTGCTAAACCAAATTATTATCAATTTTTTTTAAACATTTATTCAATCCTGCACGTTAAAACATCTGAAAGGATGTTTTAAAAAACAACGGATATCTACTCCTTTTC
The DNA here is from genome assembly GCA_936435175.1 of Glyphotaelius pellucidus. NCBI lineage: Eukaryota > Metazoa > Arthropoda > Insecta > Trichoptera > Limnephilidae > Glyphotaelius > Glyphotaelius pellucidus. The sequence continues at coordinate 36,586,931 of OW386548.1, forward strand.
TTCCTTACCGGATCACATAAGGCCTTATTTACCTTTGTAGATTTGTGTACCATAATATCGTCTAACGAAGCCAGGGCCGGGGGTAAATAAACACAAACACAGAAGGGTTGTTGCTTTGTTCGGGGGTGGTATATTTTGACAGAAGCGGGGTTCTCGTTTATCCCATAATGATAACTGAATAAAACATTTTTTAAAGAATAATGCAATCGCAAGACAAAAGAGTAATGATTTCCGTTTTGGAAATTTCAAATTCAAAACAGGAAATGATCGGGTTGCTTACTTGTTTATTTATTTTGATTAAAAAACGAATCTTTTTTCTGAACCTTCCCTAGCCATCTATTTTACCATAAGTTTTTAGAAATGTATGATAGATCTGAGATATGATTCTCGTAAGTGCTATTCTACTGCCTCTAAAAATATATTAATTATCTAATAATATATTTCATAATAAATACACAGTAAATAATAATACGTAACGCTTTTTAATTTTAGTTACATAATCTTATTTATTCTGATTTGATATCCAAAACGGTGACCCGACAGTTGGTCCGCCGACAATTGGCTCTCCGGAAAAGGTTTTAACTATATAATTATATTTTTTTGTGCATTATTTACCAATTTCAAACGAAAAATCGACTTCAAAAGTCTTATTTGAGTTGGTATGAATATCAGACGAATTTATATAATTATAAAATGTCAATTTTTTGTACTTACGCGCTGGTATACACAGTATATAGACAAGTAGATTTTTCCTTGATAAATTTGAATGAAAATATGTTTTGTTCTTTGTTATCCGGCGGTACATCCTCTCTGCACATTCCTTCGGGGTCACTTAGTTATGTTTTGTGTAATTAGGATTCCGTATTTTCCCTAAAACGACTGCATATAGTATATAAGTGTGCTAGGGGGCCAACCGTCGGCGGATCAACTGTCATAAAACCATCCAAAATAGAATAAAGAATGAACTAGTGTATAGGTATAATTATATATTTTTATATATATGTGTTTAGTGGCTATTGATATATCTTTTACTGGTTCACGTAAATATTATGTAAGGGGAATATATTAATTACGTGAGCTGTTTCTTTTTCTATTTAGACCCCCCCCCCCCCCTCCCTCCCCCCTCACGTGAGATTTACATTACAGTTGTTAAAATACTAAAATGTGAAGTAAAACAATTTAATATTTTTTTATTATTTCTATAATAATATATATTCTTCAAATTTTGCAAATTCACTTTGTGGCACCATTTTATTAATGAAATAATTAAAAACACTTTGTTTTTACCACAATAAACTTTATTTTAAAGTCAACATGTTTCAAGAACGATGTTCTCTTCATCAGGACATAAAATGTACTCTATACTACACTACATACATTTTATGTCCTGATGAAGAGAACATCGTTCTTGAAACATGTTGACTTTAAAATAAAGTTTATTGTGGTAAAAACAAAGTGTTTTTAATTATTTCATTAATAATATATATTCTTTTAAAGTTGGCGTGAAATTTTTATTGACCCCCCCTCAGTTTAAATGAGATTTTACTGGACCCTTCCCCCCCCCCCATTTTGAGCTCACGTAATTAATGTGTGCCCCCTTAAGCAAGTTTAATTCATCGTAACTCTAAAAAAAAGAAAATTTGAATAATTTTGAAAATGTCTTGAAAAAAATCAGAAAAAGTCACAAACAAAAGACAAAAAAACTGTTATTTCTTTTTCAAAAAGAATGGAATGAAAACTCATTATTACTCCAGGAGAAAATTTTTAAATAAACATTTTTTAATCAACATATTTCGAGTTTCTATTTATTCAAAGGAAATTTAAATAACGGAACACGAAATAACAAAGCCTTCGCAAACAAGTCCACAACAGCCCTTGAAGTACATTTCCCTGAATGATTCATGTTTTCATCATTCGCAATATCAAAGAAACTGCCTGTTTCTTACGCCTACAATTCCAAATCATTATTTTAATAAGACGTTTTTTCAATCTTCCCAAATAGGGTCTTCTTTCTTCCCCCGACTCGGGGACTCGGCAAATGGGAGGAAAATCAGGGAAACTCTCTCATTGGTCCAGGCTTCCTTCTTTGCCGGGACTTCGTTTGAGCTGAGACTCGCTGAGAGTCATTAGGTTTTCTTTTGATCTCCTGATGACTAGGAATGGAAATGGAGCCCCCGCAATCAGAGACCTCTCTCCAGAAGTGGAATGTCAAAGAAACGCCTCGGAATTTTAAACAGAAAGATTCCTGAAAGGCGGTAAGCTCATTTGTCAACAGGGATTTAAGGACATGCTTTAAGATTCAACTTGCCAAAGGAAGTGCAATAATCTTGAGTGAATAAATTTGATTACAAATTGCAATATAAATAATGTATAATACGTTAAAAAAATTCTCATTATTGACACTCAAAGGTTGAATAAATTAATAATAATAATTGCAACACAGCTTTTACGCTAAATTTTTATCGATTCTGTGGCTTGCTTCTAAAAAGGTCAACTTCATTTTTTCGAAAATTCGCGATGTTCATGTATAAATTGCTCATTTAAGCTGGTTTTAATTTAAAGAAAAGCGATTTTCTGGTGTAATACTGGCCATCGAAAATCTCTTAGAAATTGGATAACAATCCGATTTTGAGCCGAAATCGCAAAAAATCTATTTGGTCGTATAAATAAAGCAATACAATTTTGGAATCAGATCTGTATTTTTATTAAAATGTTTTGAATAAAATTATTTACTGCGTCTGATTTTGTATAATATGGACTTGCGAATTCGCCGTCAGAAATCACAAAGAACTACTATAACGATATTCGAGTGATATCAAAGAGAAAGTTAAGGTAATTACAACGAATTGAAATCTTTATTTTGAAAAAATGAAATAAACTAAGTCCTATTAGTTTCACAGAAATTCTAAAGTAACATTTAGCGCCATTTTGTTTTTTGACATATGAAAAGTCCTTGTCAAAGGCCCAGTTGTATAATTCTATTATTGTAATATTCTATTCTTTCCAGCAATTTATAATAAGCTGACAAGCTTAAATAGCATGATAGTTGTCCTCTTCCGCTGATCACAATTTGTTCAACAGCTGAAACGGAATCAGAATCGGCATTTAACGGCATTGAACTGTCAAAAAAAACTAAATTAAACTGAATGGCCGTTCGATGAATATGTTAGATTTGAATTTCTGTGAAACAACCCAAACTAAAGTTAAATTGGTACCTAAATAACAAAGAAACACTACTATCAAACAATTTACAAATATTTTAGAATTATTACTCTAATAATCATTACAGGTATTGATGTACAACAATGATTACAGGCAATAACTGACTGATGGCCGATATTTCAACATTAAGCCCTGATAGTTACATGCAAAAACAGCACCTTTTCCCAGCCTACAAGTTAACAGCTAGATACCCACATAGACACATGCCCACTAGACAAACCAAACATGTCACACGCAGAGTACCTCGCAATACTCCCCTCCATAATACTTGTGTAAACCATTTAAAAGACATTCACTTACCTGAGCGCGGCGCACATTTACATTTTCTCATTGAGTAGTTTAGCCTTTCTATCTCGAGCATCCCCTAAGCTGACGTCTTCTGCCATCGCGATTCCAATTTCCAGTCACCCTCAAGTAGCATGCGGGCTTCTCTCTCTCGGCTACCATCATGGAAATATGACGAATGTCAGGATGTCATGCGTGGCCCGTTTAAGTTGAGATTTTATAAGTGTGGAAACTAAATTTAAGCTACAAAATAACGTTGATGTATATGCTTTCAGACACAGTTGGGTATTGATAAAGGCTTTCAACTGCCTGCCTACAACCTACAACGAAACATATAAGAAACTTTAATCAAGTTTATTTATTTATTTTTATTTTAGTACGTCAGCTAATGGGACAATGATTTTGTTGGTACCATAAATAAACCAATCCCAAACGTTGCTTGACAAACTGAAAACTCAAACCTTAAAGCGGGATTTATTTTCTTTTTATTTATTAATTTGAATACCCGTTTGGCTTTTACATATAATATAAAGTACTTTTTTAAAATTACAATGAAAATAAATATTTAAAATACAGGTAACATAAAGTATAAGAAACAAAATACAGGTTACGTTGAATGTACGAGTAAGTTAAGTAAAAATAGATAATCTGCCAATATCCTCCAAATCAGCAATAATATTAATAAAATAAAAATGTTTAGTAATAATAATTAACATAATTTGATTGACTGCCGTAATGTAGTACCATATTATGAATACGAACCAAATTCATTTTTAGAAAATGAATTTTATAAAATATATTATGATAAAACTATACTAACAGACAGAACAATTAGTTTTAATAGACCAGATATAGTTTTACATGACAAAATTTAAAAAAAAAACTTATATCATTGATGTCGCTATTCCAAATTCCTGTAATATTCAAAAATCTGTTTCTGAAAAAATTAGAAAATATACAGATTTAGGAAATGAGATTAAAAGAATTGGGCATTCTCAGACTAAAAATATTACCATTTGTTATTTCGAGAGAGCTAAGTGTAATGCTACCGGCATTACACTTAGCTCTCTCATTCAAAATTGAGGCTTATTAGATTTGTCAAAGAATCTATATATAAAAATGCAAAAATTATTAGATATCAAAAATCATTAAATCATTAAATACATGTAGGATTACGAAAGATTTTTTAAATATTTATATTGCGGGAAAAAACAAAGAACCCGCAACAATTCCCTCCACAAAAAAAATGCAACTACTTATCTCCGGAACTCTTCTTGGTCGTCCTGTGTCCAAGTCTTCCTTCAAATAGCCCTTGAAATTGTGTATATAATCACCGCACGCCTTGGCTGTGATAACATTGTCCGGTAAATACCGCTCGCCTGGCAGTGAATAAATGTTTTTCCGTTATTGGTTTTCCTTTTGTAAATTTATTCTTCTGCTCCTAAAGCAGAAAAATTATTCTGGCCTCCTCGGCCCTGGAGAACCCTGGTGTTTTTCCTTCTCCACGAAGGAAAAAAAAATTGCAAGTCACGCTTGCCATAGACCTCTCGCTCCTGGTCCCAAACTGTTGTTGTCGTGTGACAACAAAATAAAAAGTAGCAGATAATCTGTCGGCTGCGCCAGCTGTAATGTTCTGTTATTTTGTAGACACACTAACAGATTCTCCAACACCTTGGATGGAGATAACTTCTTAAATAAGGGACTCTGGTTCGTTATCTGCGATTTATTTATACTTCGCGTATACAATTGGGACTACGGTAGTCAACCTAACTAGGAGCTGGCTAAAATGGTTCTGGCGAGTGAACATTAAAAACACAGCCTCTGAGCTGTCCTGACCCCCTGCCGGAGAACTTAAGCACTACGGCTTGCCATCTAGCGGATTCTACCGATAGCTGATGTCACCGCCATCTGTCTCTACAAGGCGGAAGCTTTACGATACACTACAAGTAGGATTTATCGGTCCAGTTAGGAGTTCTACCGAGCCGAACCCTCTGATATGAAAATATCTGGAGTCGGTGAATTATTTTCCCATTTGGTCTCTGGTAGGTTGACATGTTGTTCTTGTATTGTTTTGTATTTATTATACTTAAACAGTGAAATTACATCGCGTGGATTGACTAGATGATCATTTGTGGAAAAGTGTGTGGAAGGGTTAAGTTTTTCCCGTGGGGAAAATTTAACCGGGACATTAAATCCAAAGATTAATAATGGTCTTTATTCCAGGTTGTTAGGAGGTAAATGCAATCCCACACATCCTACAGAGAGTATAAGTACATATATTGAAAACATAGGTTTTTATAAATAAGAGTAAAGATAGAACAAAGTCAAAACATAAAATAAAAATGAAATAAAAATAAAATCTAAAACAGAGAAACAGAGGGAAAGGAGAAAAATAAAGTAAAATAAAATTGAGAAAAACTAAGAAAATAGAGTAATATCATTCGATAATAAGTTTACATAAATAAACGATAAAACCATTTATGACGGGATTCTATGATGAAAATATTTCTGGAGTTGTTTATCCTTCCCCTCAGTTCTGCAATTTAAAATTGGTGTTAATATGGTGATGAAAAAGGTAGAAATAGTTGGCACATGCGGCGTTTGAAGTTTTCTAAGTGCAAATTATTTGCCATCACTGGAGTAGTACCTTAAATATAATTCTGATAATCTATATTTTATTGTACCGGTGCCGAACATAACTATCATTACACTATAATAGAGTAGAGACATAACACAGAGTTGTATCGTTGTAGCTTTATCTAGTCTCCTTCAACGGAAGCAATCTTCCGAACAGGTCCTCAATTGATATTTTGGTGTAACTCTAAGTGACCAGCTCATTTACGGGGGCTCCATCGAAGCCAGAGTTAAGTTAGCCTCTCAGAAACTGGGCCTACTGTACAGGAACCGCAGATACTTTAGTACACAACTGCTAACCCTGTACAAATCGCAAGTGCGCCCCACGGTTGAATTTGGCAACCACCCCTGGTCTGGAGCCCCAAAATACCTAAAAAAAAACCTCGACTCTGTGCCGAAACGGGCGGTTCGTTTGATAGATTCTCCTAACTTAACAAACGGATTTCAATCTTTAGAGCACAGGCGTCAGGTGGGAATGCTGTCCTTGTTTTATCGGTATTAAAACGGAAGATGCTCCGAGGAACTATCATCATTGATCCCCTCGGCACCGGTGCATAGTCGGGAAACACGCCAAACACGCGCCCAACATACTCATGTACACGGTTGACATTAGTCACATGAGAACGGGTCATTTCTAACCATTCTGGTATGTCCCTCAAATTTTACTATTAGACAGTTGAAAATGTTTCTACAGACTAACCAAACGTATCTTTGTGGCATTCTCAGTGAAAATTTAAAAATAATTTACACGCGGATCTGAAAACCCAACTTCTGCAGTGAACGAATTCGATGATGTTTATATGAGTTTCAGTGTCTCATCTGTGGAAAATATCTCTTTCTCAATAAAGCACGCCATTAGTGTTCCTAATCTATTTTGTCTGCTGTCGGATTTACAATATCCTCTAAGTTTCTTTGCTCATCAAATCAAACGAAACGTAAATCTTATAGAATTTTGATTTAAGATTTTTTCACTCTCCGATAAAACCTTTTTTCCAATTTTCGAGTTCGGGCCACTCGAGATGAGGGATTGCCATTTCTGTAACGGCTTTCGGGGACCCGAGGATGTCAAAGCGGTTGCCACTTGGCTGGGAGAGGAGATTGGATGGGTGGGACTTATCAAATATACTTATACCAAACTACATACAAAAGTACTGATGGATACGAACATTTTTTCGTATTTATTTTACTGTTAAAGATGCGTAACATAATTTAATAAATAAAATATTCGCAATATTTGCGTACCTAGAAAACGTTCCAACTCTGTAACACTATTTACAGCATCCTCAGAAATCATCCTGTAATTTTTTTAAAGTTTTCTTTATTCATTGAATTGTTTTGTACATGAATTTTAGGATTTTTTTACCACCATGCTAGGCACATAATTATGATAAAAGATCTAAAAAAGTCGAAAAGGTTTTTGGGGAAATGCAACACATATCTGGGATATTGCTAGAAGTGGCTAAATCTATGTTATAAATAATAAGATAATGTTAAGAGTGTCTTCAGAATTTTTAATGGTAGTTCATCTAACATGAGATGCTATTATCACGTATGCAAGTAGTTAGGTACTTTAAAATTATAAATGTAGGTAGATTAAAAAAAAATTGGCCACTACATATAATAACTCTAAAAATAACATTTATTTTTCGCCAACAAATCGACAAATATCTCAACAATTTAAAAATTCCACTTACGCATTTCTAATATTAAACCCTCAGAATTGATCTTACATTGTTTAAAATTATAAATCAACAAAGGACAGTTTTAAATTATAAATCAACAAAAAAATAAATAAATCGTTCTCAAAATGATAATAATTTGCGTAAATTGGTTATTTTGCATAAAACCCAAGGAACTGTAAACCAATATGTAGATATATTTCACTTCATATTATACAAGATAGAAACATGAATGTAAGGTTCGAAATACGTAACTATGTATATTTATATAATAAAATGCTGAGGAAAGAATGGAACAATTTTTTTATTTAATTCTTCATTTTGCATTATGTTATATTATTCAAGGGGCATATCCAATTGAAGTTATATTTATGCTGAAAGCAAAAACACATCTGCTCTGACATTTGTTGTTGACATACCATATTATATAAACGTACGTAATTATTATAAATTGCCGCATGTGCCACCATAATGTTGGTATTGGTACCTTCATAATTTATGCACATAATTTTTAAGTAACAATGCGTGTAGGAAGGGTAGTTTTCAAAGGTTGTGTAGTTAATGTCTGTCACAACCCCCAACCCTCAAACCGTGTAAATAGGGACTGCCATGAGGGTCGTGTCAGCTATTTTTGATGGAAGGGATGAAGAAATCGAATCATAGCAATTTTGAAATCAACCATTAGGATGGTTCCTACCAATTTTAACGAATTAGCAATGATTGGGGGCTTGAACAAGGATTTCAAGCTGAATGATTTTGCTTTTGAGTAGGTACTGAAAACATACTTAAATAATATAAAATATTACATCTACGTTTTATTCACAATGGATTAAAAAACAAAACGATAGGTAACATATGTTTTTTTTTTAAATATCTACGTAAGTTATATAGCAAGGTAAGGTATATTTTCAAGCATTTCTCAACGTTGTGTATATTTTTTGTTTTCGAACTTACTTTTACTTTCTAACACTGTTTTGATAACACGGTTCAGTATTGTTAGGTTGATTAGTTTAATTGTTACAGTCTCTTGTTTCCTGGCCATGTATCTTAATATATCTTGATCTGTTATGATTTTGCAGATTTACTTGCAGGTGAAACCGTTTCCTTAAATATTACTCATAGATATCGTTGTACCACAATAAATCTTTTTTGTAATTACATGTTTCATTCCAAAAAATGCTTTACTACATTAATGGTTGTCTAAGTGATAAATATCGACACTGGAAGTAACAGCCAGCTTTTTAATTGAAGCATTGGATGCATACAGATTTATTATTTAATCGCTCATAGGGCATTTTACATATAATACTGTACTTTTTTTTAATTACAATGAAAATAAAGAGTTGACAAAATACAGATAATACAAAAAATAAGAAACAAATATGGGTTTCGTAGAATATAAGAGTTGACACAAAGTAGGTAACATAAAAGGTAAGTTAAGTAAAAATAGATAATCTGCCATATCCTCCAAATCAACAATAATATTAATGAAAATGTTTAAAATTGTTCAGATTAGTTTATCAAAAAAAATTGTTGGCGCATGCGGCGTTTGAGGTTTGCCAAGTTAAAATTATTGTCAAATACAAAATTATTGTTTATCGAATATTCCTGAAACAAGATTAAAAAAAATGGGTAACCCAAAAAAACAATTTTGAAGCAGGAAAATGTAGCTGGATCACTAAACAATATTTGATTAAAATAATAATGATTATTAATGTATACAACAAATAAAAATGTAGGAAGTCTCTCTTGATTTTCCTGTTTAACCACTTGGACCCATAAGCTTGTTTCACGATAATATAACATTACCCGACGTATGTATGACGTATGAGGCATATCTGAATTATTAAGCATGTTTTAATATAGTTAAATCGTTGTCAGGATTATGAAATTAAAATATATATTAATGTATTTTTATTAAAGCACAAATAGCTTTGTACACATCACTTTTATTTAATATACACATGTTTCGTGAACGATGCTCACATCATCAGGAGTTAAAGTACACTAGTAAAACCCTTAATGAAGAAGTTTTCTTCGAAAAATCAAATTATATATTAATGTATTTAGTAAGAAGAAAAACAAAAACAAAAAAATTACGGAGGATGAAAACGGAGCATTACGGGATCATTAGTGTGATTTTCAGGGGGAAATTGGGGAAGCAGTTTTCTTGTTAATGATGTCTCTTAAATATTTTTGATAGAGTTCAAAAATTGTATTTCGTCATTAATGCTTCTGATTTCTTCTGGTAGTTATTAAAGAAACATTTTTTTTGCGTGTTTGGCAAAAAGAGGTATTTAGTTTGTGTGTATTATACTTTCTAACGCATCTTTTTTTCAAATCCCCCTAAACTTTTTGCTTTATCAACATGGTCATATTGATAATTGTTTTAATAAAATAAATAATTATATTTAACTAAGAAAAATTATGAACTTTCTTCAAAATCTACGCATTACGCCTTGTTGCTTACAATTATCCCACTAAATGTGTATTTTTTTTAGTTGCTTGTGACTTCCCCCTGCTTCCCCATTAAGTTAACCGATGGGGTGGATTGACACCCCCTTATCCAATAATAGAGAACCAATCAGAAATACCCGCTACCAGCCCTCAGCCCTCAACCCTCACGACAAATTACAGGGCCTTTGGGGGGACGCGGGACGGAATGGGGGGGCAATTTATATCATCTTGGAAAAAACGATTATCCTGGATTCATTCACATTTGCTAAATGCAATCGTAGTCTTTATCGAATTTATCAATTTTCTTATATACGATAACGTTCACACACATATGTACCTACATATTATCTACACAGATTCGCTTACTGAGGATTGGTTTGTACTTCTGTATTTTTAGATTTTTTTAAATCTGTGAATTGAAGTATATGTTAGTTCGTTCAAAATTCAACCCAATACGTTGTTCTTTTACCAATAGGTAGATTAAACCTTGTATTTTTTAAAATATTTATAGCAATTAGTTTGAAATAAAGGACACAAAAATATAATTTTTTGAAACTCAAAAACTTTAATTTTTCAATACGAGTTTTTGTGGACATAGTACAAACCAATCCTCAATCGAAGGTTTAATGTTAGATCATACAATTACTCTTTTACTATCTATTTCAATTTATAATATATTGGTGAGGATTTTCTTTTAAATCATAATATGACGCTTTTTCTATCTACTTCCATATTTCAATATACTAGTATATTGCAACCATTGGTCGCCCAATGGTCGAAATTCGACCATAATGTTTTTTATTGATTTAATGTATTTTTATGCATAATTTTAAAAAAATATTAGCATTCTGCACTCATTCTCTATATAAACTATGTTTAAGTGTGCGATATTTCATACTCCTCCGTCCGCGCAATTTTCGTAAAAAGGGGTACAAAGTTTTTGCTTCACGTATTAATATACTGATAATATATTGGCGAGGATTTGCTTTTAAATCATAATATGACGCTTTTTCTATCTATTTCCTTATTTAAATTTATAATGTTTTGGCATATATTTGCTTTAAAAATCATGCCATGACTCTTTCTATCTATTTCCATATTTCAATTTATAATGTACTAGTGGTCGCCCAAAGGTCGAAATTCGACCATAATTGTAATGTTTTTTTTTTATGTTTGACATTCAGTAAGACCATAGACAAATAATATTAAAGACAAACAATATTAATCTATTCTCAATTTGACCATAGACTTAAACAATAAACAATAGAGTAAAGACGCGTTTGTGTGTGTGTCAAATACATGGTAGTGTGTGAATGTTTTTATTATTGATTTAATGCATAATTTATGTATTTTTATGCATAATTTTTAAAAAATATTAGCATTCTGCACTCCTCCTCTATATAAACTATAAGTGTGCGAAATTTCATATTCCTCCGTCCGCGCAATTTTCGTAAAAAGGGGTACAAAGTTTTGGCTTCACGTATTAATATATTGATTGGCGGGGAATTGCTTTTAAATCATAATATGACGCTTTTTCTGTCTATTTCCATATTTCAATATATAAATTAAATTAAACATTATATTGGCGCGGATTTGCTTTTAAATCATAATACGACGCTTTTTCTATCTATTTCCATATTTCAATATATAAATTAAATTTAGCATAACATTGGCGAGGATTTGCTTTTAAATATGACAACCATAATATCATAATATGACTTTTTTTCTATCTTTTTCCATATTTCAATATATAAATTAAACATTATTTTGGCGAGGATTTTCTTTTAAATCATAATATGACGCTTTTTCTATCTATTTCCATATTCCAATTTATATATTCACATATATTATATTCACGTGTGTACTAGAAGCCATTCAAATTCGAGAGTGTTTCAAATGGTTTTAAGCGATTAATTCGAGGGATTTTCCATTCAAAACCCGCATAGCTTTGTCACCTACCTTTCCCCACTTCATATAGAGTTATGGAGGTATAAAGGTGGTAGGTAGTACCTAAGAAAAAAGCTGGGGGATTTATGCAATCATTTTACAAATCTCAAAGCGCAGTTTTGAAGCATCATTTATTAAAATTGCAAAGCATTTTCCTTTCCCACATTTCACCTGAACGTCCGCTGTCGGGACCGCTGCAGTCTGCACCCATATCTATCTACCCTACACCAAACTCACAATCCTCGAATTATTTGATTTCTCTCAATAATTACGAGGGTCGATCGAAAAGCAAGTTATAGGTAACACAACAATAATTTATAATGAATAATAAATACTTTTTATTAAAGAAATAAGGGAAGTAGGTACATGTGAAATAATATCTAGGTACATTAGGTTTTTTTATATATTTCTAGCAAGTGAAGCAATGGCACATAAATAAATAAAATGTTTTTTCTGCGTGTCCTTTCCCGCCCCCGTTACATCATCCCGCAAACATTCCCTCCTCCCTTTGTTTCCCTCCCGTTCTCCTCTTCCACATTCCCTGCCTTCCCCCCTCCTTCGTTCCTCTCTCCCCCTCCTAGATTCCCCTCTATCTTTCTCCTTCCTTCTCTGCCGCTAATCTACATAAAATACTTTTTTTTTTCCAACAACTTGCGCGACAACTATCCTATTTTTTTACGTAAATTTCATAACACCTGAAATCAACAATATTTATATATACATTCGCGGGCGTGCGCACAACAACTCACCAAATTTTCATCGCAATCGGATGAATGGTATAGGAAATAATTTTATAATGTCAGAGCTCACCTTTATACATAGAGACCTTCGCGAGCATGCGTACAACAAATCACCATAGTAACTAGTAACATCACAATCTTTTAAATGTTTTAGGAACGCATAAGGAACAAACAAAGAAACATTCATTTTTGTATAAGATAAGGAAAAGTGACAAATTACTATATATGTACGTTCCTTTCGAATGCTCCGTGATACGACAGTGATACATTAAATACTGAATTATGTTTAAATAGATAATTGGAAAGGCTTGTCAGTTGTGGTAGAGGTTGTTTACGGTCATGGTGGAAAAAGTACTAAAAGTTTCTGAAAAATTTACAACTTCGAGTCTACTGGTTTTATCCCTTACATCCATCAGCCTTTCTGTCTGCTATGCTGGAAATCAATAGCCTCACGTTAAAATGAAAAATACTTAGCTGACATAATATATAACAGACTATTATATATATCAGCTAAGAGTGGCGGCTCGTGACTTGTGGGTGTGTTAAAGTGCAAAAATTAAACAAAAATGGCATCAATGATGTTTTAGCCAAAAAAAAAATGTTTTTTTTTTTAAATCGATTTTTTTTGTATGAAAAATTTCAGGAAATTTCAGTTTGGCCGTGCGCCACACGGATTTCCTGAAAATCTTTATACAAAAAACCGATTTTCGAAAAAAAAAAATTTTTTTCGCCTACTTCAACATCAGTAATGCCAATTTTTTTTATATTAGCAGGTTTTTATACTAGAAGATTAGGTGCTGTTATTACAGTTAAGTACCTAATCTTTTGAACGGCCATACTGTATTCCTGATATTAGTACCTAACCGGATATCTCAACAAAATAGCACTTCATTACTCCTTTGAAAGTCATTAAAGTTAAGAAATAGATTAAGTTAGGTTAGTTTGTGATCTATTTTTTTTTCACCACTTTTAATGACTGTTCAGTTGGGTGTTATATAACTAATGTTTTACAAAAAAATGAGTTCCCAAGAGGAATTACACAAGAATTACACCAGAGTGCATAGAAACAAGATTTTTGTTGTTCAGAGATGCAAAACTAACACTTATAGGTAATAATTATTATTTACCCAGCTAATAATTATTATTTATCCATGTAAACGCATGTTATTGGTCGTAATTACTAAAAATTGCATTTAAAATAAAATAATTAAATAAAAATAAGTATAAAATATCTGTATATAGTGACAGTAAACAGTCACTTTTGAAAAATACTGTTAAATATTTTGGTCAACAGTACAAACTTTTCGGCCAGCACAAGTAATTTTCCAACTTTCTAACAGGGTATAACGTGTGTACATAATACAATATAAAGCCGTACAGTGGAAGGAGCGGCCGTTGGAAAAAAACATCAATTAATTCCAAGTGCAAGTCGATATACTTCTGGGCCCTCACGGCACTGACGGGGCTGAAGCAGGTACAGAAGTACAGTCGGCAGTACTACTGCACCTACTGTACCTAGTACTGGTACATAATGAACGTCGGCAGACAGCATCCGTTTTAAGATTAATGGGTATTGCATGTTTATTATTTGCACAGGTTTTTTGTGAAGCAATACACATGAGAAATCTACGTTGAGAATGCACTTCAGGAGCGTACGTAAAAGTAGAAAAAATAGTAAATATTACAACACACAGTCCAAAGAGACCACTATTCAGAATCGAAACGTTACTTCAATGATCACGGCTGTGATGTGATATTTTCACGTCCAAAAGTACCTATTATCGTGATTAATTTTTGGGTTTTTATGCCGTGTTGTGCTTCAGCTTTGTTTTATTAGCCAACGTTTGGGGCAGTTTTTGGTAGATGCATAGATTGTGATGTAGCGATGAGTCATTCTTGAACGAGCCGCACAACTGAGCTAGCTCTTTTTGAAGAGCCGAATTCGTACGACTGCCGATAAACCGTACCACGACTCAATTGAGTGCAACAACGATATTATTAACGACTTCGTTTTCAAGAATACAGTTAAAGGAATGCCAAAAATAATCACGATAATATCACGACTATGTTTATTGTCACCTTTAATATTTTGAGGGAGACATCAAAGGCCGACTTTTTGAGTAAGGACCAATTCAGGCGGTTGCTGGTGGTTTCACCTCTTCCTTTCGCATTTTCGATAAATGCTGGCGTCCCACAAGGATCGGTTCTGTCTCCGACTTTGTTTTTGTCGCATATCAATGACTGTACGTTCCATGATAGCTTTTTGTGGGACGAGCTCCCAAAAGGCACACAAACTATAACGGCTCGGAGGGCATTGAAGCAGATAAATAATGGACGGTTATCTCGAAAGTGTTTCCTCTTGAGGTAAGAATAATCTCGTCGAATTTAATGTTTTTAAAATCCAAAAATGTCTGATTACGTCTAAAAGAGATCGAATCGAATCTAGTCTCGTTCAATAGAAGCATTCTTCTGATTAGGCCTTGCGTTAATATGCCTGGTGTACCTGTAAGTGACCAACTCAGGTAACTTTTTGTGGCAATAATTACCTCGTGGCTGTGTCGTGTGCTCCTTCTTCGCAGAGATATGTGGGTAAGTGATTAGTAATCCCTTTTCCTTGCATACCTCGTTTTTCCTATACATATTATCACCCAATTCCAGCAAAGACTATTTCGTCTCTTTTCATTTTTAGTATTTACAGTCCATTACAAATACATCACAAGCCGTAATTTGTAAGCAGTTTTGAATGCTACAATAATCATTATTAAAAAAAAAATACAACATTATGAAATTAAATATTTTTTCTTCATAAGCGGTCTGAGGTTTAGTTTTGGATATGGACCTCACTCAATGTATCCAGTTTTTTTGTGATTCTTTCTTGTATAGGAAAGTAAAATATACATATTTCCACGTGCCGTCACTTTACTAATTTGCAGCATGCATCTAGCTGCAGCAGGTGGGTAGGTACCCAGATAAAGCAGCGGCGTGGTGTGGGGAAGTCATATTATTATCCCCTTTATTTTAGTATTTTCTCCAGTTGTGTTCAGCGGCGCGTGGTTCTGCATGCATTACAATAATCACCTTCCACTGCTTTCTACTTCTTCACGTAGGTACTTCTTCCACCTCCTCTGCTTCTTTTCCTCTTTTCCTCTTTTCCTCGTTTTCTCTTATCAGTATTCTACTCTCTTCTCTTTGCGTAATCATTTGTTCATAAGTCAGTAATGGTATTTAAAAATAAGTCAGGTACAAGCAAATGTGTGTACCTGACTTATTTGTCAAGCAGTTATTTGGCACGAAAACATAAAAATACGTGATCTTTAATTGTTTTGTGATTAATTCAGACACAATTTTTTTTTTAAATTTAATGTAAATCAAATATGTTCAAATAAGTTCTACATCTATTTTAGGTTTGTATTATTGTGACAGCTGTTTCGGCGTTCAAGACCGTTTTCAAACTGTAGCTAGGCCACATTGAGACGATTTATTTGAATGATTCTATTTACTTACGCCCAAATTCAATTCTCCTTCTTTCCTTTTTTCCATAAAAATACCGTTCACACAGCTTCTCAAAAGATGAAAAAGAACCCTGAGGAAGTTTTTAGGGTCCTACTGCATAGAGCTAGTATAAAAAAAAATTCCCATCCCTTAAAACAAAAGTTTGATACTTCTTCATGAAATTTTGAACACTTGACCTTCAAAATAAGAGTAAAATTGCTGTCTTTACATCTGATTCGAAAATCTCTTTGTGAAACTGGGGCAAAGTCGGGAACTTCATCTAGTAATCTCATGCAAGTGAATCAAACTCTTGTGTAATGGTGTAGGTAGGTGATTATAAGTAGGTGCCTGCTTACGTTAGTTATAATGGAAAACACATTAAAGAAAACTGGAGTCTTACTAGAAAAACAAATATCCCAACCATTAAACGGTGTTGTAGTTGCACATTGAATAAAGACTGTACAAGCTCTGTTTTGAATTATTTTTAATAAAAATTGCTTTAACTAAGCTGCGAAAATGCTGGTATTTTGGCAGAGTGAAGCATGAATTCCCGTCTTGAAAGAATCCGGTTATTTCTGACATGCCTATTATTTTTTAAATGACTGTTACAGCGTGATTTTAATGAAAGTGACGGTTTTTAATAACATAAATGCCTTACGCGTGTTCAGAAAAACAACTCTCTTTTACTGTTTAAATAATGTTTATCTTTCCATGAAATTATTTTAAGACTTTTATTTATGTTATATTTCAATTTTATTTGACTTTATTTAAGTTAAATGTCAATTTCTTTTTCGGATCGAGAGAGACTGGTTGAGGGAGGACTTTTGACCTTTTCAGCTAGACTTTTTCGACCCATCGCCTTGCACTTTAGTTTGAGGGATGGATTCATTGGTCTGTCACACCAGGACACATTGATGCCCAGATTCTCACCCACCCCTCCTACTACTACTTTTTCCTTCCCAGAACATTCTATCCTTCCTTTCTTTTAAAAGATCCTCCACCCAGCATCCCCCAAGATAACATAGGATCTGATGGAAATCATTTTCCTCAGAGCCTTCTGTGTGGAGCTACTGTAAAAAAAATCGTAAGGCTGTAGATATTTTAAACATATATACTTGGTTCATTGCAAACATCAAAATACATCAAAAATGCATAATTGAGTTCACAATAATTATTACGAGTACCTTATCTACATTCTACAACGGTAACTTGCTTTCCCTATTTCATACAACCTGTACCTATGCTACGGTGTAAAAAAGCCAGGCCCCTTTCAAACAATTTTCGCGTGCTTTTCATTTTATAATATAAAACACTGCATTTCATTAATGAGATCCGCCACTTGCGGTGGGGAAGTGTTATGTAGTTTTATGTACGCCAGGTGCCCGGAACACATAATACCATGTGATGCTGAGAGGTGTAGGCTTTACAAATGCATGTAATATGCAGCTCTATGTTTTAAGCTATGTTATGTAATTACAAAGGGTGTATTAATTTCAAATCTTATTCTTATTTTAATGAAAAAGGATTATTTACTATTATTTTAAAAAATATGTTCCAAGGGATTAAAACTGACAGTGAAATTTGTTAATTTATTTGTTTATTGCTCCTTTGTTAATTTATTTATTTAGGCTTTTACATAATTTGGACAGTAAAATATACAGTATTTATTGTACATAACCGAACTGCTTCAGTAATAACATTTTGTATTTGTTTGGTGGCAAATTGTTTTTAATAAAGCTTTTAAATTCTCTACACAAAATTACAATTTTTTTATAAGGGTTAGTAACAATAAACAATGATTTCATATGGTTTACAATTGGATTGAAATTTTTAAAAATGTATAATTATATAAACATTTTCAAAAATAATATGTCATGGAAGATTTGTTTATGTACATTTTAAGGGGATCCAATAGTCCAGGGAAAAATCGAAATCGGAATTCACGCCCCTTGAGGAGTTAAAAAATATTTGAGAAAAAGCTTTTGGAATGGTTGAAAAAGTTATTTGAGAATTTTTTTTACATGTTGATTTCGTAGAGGCCTAAAAAAAACATTAACTCCTTTTTTACACATTGTTTATTGTCATAACAAGGAAATTTAAAATTGATTTCACGGAACCGAGCGACGTGGAGTCACACGTCTGTTCCCTGCTCCGGCCAGAGCGGTTCTGAAAGAAAGTAGGGTGTGGCAAGCCAGTAGTCCTTCGGTGAACGACATAAGAGTCACTTTGAAAATCCTAATTCGTCGGCTGCCGGCCGTATTGTAAAATGACAACGCAAAAATTCATATTTTATTTTATTTTGTAAATATCGGGCGTAAATATCATTTTTTTGCGATTATCATAAAAGAAACTAAATTTGCTACAATAAACAATAAAACCATATCCGAAAAGATGTTCATAAGTAGGAGAGTTTACACTTGAAAGTGTTTTTTTATAGACCTATTACTTTATTTTTTTCTAGGCTTATTAAAAGACTTAAAAAAAAAATGACCGATATTTTTAGGGGCCAAGATATGTTCTACACGCAGTATTTAATTGAAGCATCTATAATATTTCTAAGCGATCAAATTTTCTAAACAAAAACACATGATTTTGTGTGATTTTGCATTATTTACTATGGCTTCATCTTAATGATAAAAATATCTATATTATTTTTGTATTCGTTTGCTGAACTGTGTGCGCGATGAATTGTCAAATTTGCTACATAATTTGTTTGTGACAATGGAATAGGTACTTATTTTATTTGATTAATTTATGTTATTTCACAATTTATTTGTTTAAAATATTATATAGTATATTTGCAGCACGTCCCAGTGGAAGATACTATCAGTATCGCCCTGGTGTAAGACCACCATTTAGAATCGAAACGTTGCTTGAAACGGCTTTAGCCGTGTTTAGTGACCAGATCTGAATAGCCAGGTACTTCCCCACCTCCCTCTTCCCTATCTACTTCCCTTCGCCACTACCTTCACAACATACCCCAATTAGGGGTGCCATGGTCTCACTGGCTCCAGACGGGAGCAGTTGGGACTCTTGTGGGGTATTCATATAAAAAAAAACTACACAGCATGTTAAGGGACTTACTTGACTTACTTTTACAGTGATAGCTGACATTATTTGGAGTAAAAAATATTAATACAATTTTGATCGCGGGTGACTTTTTTGCTGTATTTAAATAATATCTGGAATCGCTGGTTTAAAGTAAGTCAGGTACGTCCCTTAACACTCTGTATATAAGCAAGGCTTCGACCATTGGCAGATGAAGCAAGGGCATGCAGTCCATATAGGCTATATATGGTCCCATGCCCCGTAAACAAGATGGGGAAGAAATATTTTCCCCATATAACAATAATACGTTGAAAGTTCATATATATATTTTTTTTGGTTGTACCACATTATTGTATCCTATACCTAAATACTAGCTTTTGTTATACATACATGTACATTAAGGTGGTCCAGGCCCTCATATTAAAAAAAAATTCAAATATAGGTGTAGCCAACCCCTTGATTTGTTACACGTACAATTTCTATTATGTGTAATAAATTTCAGCCCCCTATCTTATGTACAAGGGGGTGCTCAACGAATTAGAAGTTTCTGACAAAATTTCAGGATTTTAATTAAAACACGTAATTTAAAGTTTATTAATATTACAAGTATTTTAATCAAATACGTATACTAAGTATTTAAATGTGAACCAAATTTGGAAACAAAGCAAAATTTTACATAATATTAGTCACAATCTTTCAAAACTATGTTTTTTAACTCTTGGATGTTTCAGTAGAAACGATTTTTCTATTTTGTTCAACGATGTGAAGTAATAATTGCTTTTCTTCCTCATTCTATAACGTGTTGCAATCTTCTTATATTTTAACACCTCTTTCCGCTGTATCATTAACAACACGCAAATTTTTGAGGCAGCTTTTGCCTTGAAGGTAATCAACATTGTCATTCCAAGTCTCAGGAGATAATCGCAAGAAAGAGTCCTTGATATGGAGAACTAAGAGCATTTTCAACGTTATTTGTGTTGGAAAAGCTTCTAATGTAACCTCTGCAAGCTTAGCAGAATCACCCCGTACCGAACGATTACCGCCAAAAGAACTTATTTTTTGAACAATGGCCTGTTTCTCAGCATCAGACAGCTTGTCAGAAAGTGAGGCAAATGCATATTTCATCTGACGAATATCATAAGTAACGCTCTAAGATACCCCTAGCTGCTATACTGATTTCGGAATCAATGGTTTTGTACAATTTTAAGCTTTTCCAAAATAGTAAGTCATTTACTAGCTTTATTAGCTCTTCGTAATCATCACGAACTTGATTCCCCCCAGATAGAGCGGTTGTAACACTTTTAAGAGTATTTTCAGCAAACTGTTCTGCGTTCTTATTGAGGTCAAGACAATCGTAGTGCTTCTTCGATAATGTTTCCCAAATATCGCTGAATCTTTTGAAAAGTGGGATTTGAGGAGAGCTTGATGGCCCAAAACACAGAATAAATATTTTTGAAAGCATTATTTGAAATACGTGATGACGACAAGCAAGCCACAAAAGATCATGTCCTGTTTTTTCTTCTAAATGAGTGCAAGCTCCCTTTTTGGCAACGGTGTTAGAAGCAGTAGTGTCAAAACTCATAGCCTGGACTTTATTTGTGACATTCCACTGTTGCATTGTGTCAAAAATAGCATCAAATATTTGTTCCCCCGTTTCCGCAGTAAGTTTAGGTACTCCTAATAACTTTTCACAACCATTACCGTCTTCTGCAATTTTTATCAAATTCAAAGCGCTTGCCTGGGCAATATCAAAAAGTTTGTCTAGTTCTTTTGTAAACAAATACTCTCTTTTTCTTTGTGCTTCAGAATTTTTTCTTCTAATTTTCTTCAATAGCAGCCAGTTCTCATGAAACTGAATCAGTTTTTCCATTGCAGTTATTTTGTTGTCTTGTCGGAATACTAGATTTACTCCATACTTCTATGAGTTCTTGAATGCGCGGAATGCTTCACATTTTTGGATTCATTTAGTATGTGGTGATAACGAAGTATAACTTGCCGAAGAGTAGGAAGTTGGTTAAGCCTCATCAATGGCTCAATATCTCGAACCCCAATTTGAAAAATTTCGTCTTTTTTTCGATTAGATGAACACATTTTATAACACTGATTCACTTCACAGTCTACTAAATAAGTATCAAAACTGTTTCAATTTGTCTATAAAACTCTTCATTGGTTTATTTTAATATATATATTTAAAAGTTTAACACGCGAAACTGTCATGTAAAAATAAAAACATAAAAATAAATACAAAGTAAAAATTAAGCATTTTACAAAAAAAAATCAAAACAACACTCGATTGAGCACCCCTTTTTGCTTGTGTTATCTCGCTGAAATTTTACTATGTTATTACAATGAATACATGTAACAAATTCACGGGGTGGCCAAATGAAAAATGTAAAAAAAATTTTTTGGACCACCTTAATGTACATTCTTATTTTGTTATTATTATAATACTAATACCTTCGCGTGTACCACTGTGTAATATGCATCACTTGAATGTAGAAGCCATTTAATGGTGTTTAAATAAATAATAATAAATAGATATAAGTTTTTCCAAGATGTGGGAAAATATTTGCAATCCCATACGTCCAACATAAATATGCGGTTCCATGCCAACTGAGAATAAAGTCAATTCAACACCTCTCTAAAAAGTCATTAAAAGCTGTGAAAAAAATAATTTTAAATTAGCCGATAACCCTAACCTAACATAACCTATTTAACCAATTTTTTATTTACATTTTTTTATCACTCTAAATAGCTTCTCCGAGATGGTTCTGAGTTGGTTTCATTCCGAGTTGGCCGGTCACCAAATATGCATATTAACACACTGGTAAAATAAAACGGTGACGGACAACTCAGAAAGTAATAGAACATGGTATACAGATGAAGTTAATATGTATTTTTTGATGAATAGTTTGCTGTGCTGCTGAGTTAGCTTGGGCCCAACACTCTGAGCCCAGGTTGCGGTCCCCACCGTATTGTCGAAGATCATTAGCCATATCCTGGCTCCTGTGACCCGGTGTCTCATCGGGCCGGCGAATCCATTCATTCGTTACTCCTTGAACATTCCATACCAATGCTTAATTTTTGTTAGTTAGTCCTGGAACTGGCACATCGATTTAGAATCCATGGATCTCGTGCCCCTGGTTTCGAGTTATTTTCCTCTCACTAATTTCAAGAATGTCATCAAAATCTTCTCCTCTTTTTATTCTCTGCCATCAACAGTGGACTTTCATGTGGGAGGACTTCACCCTGCAAGCACCAAGCAGAACTACTCCGCGGAAATGCACTCGTACCAAACACGAACGTGTCAAAACCGTTAAGTCGCGAAGTTATACGGATCCAAATATATTGTACATTAAGTGACAGTTAATATATGGATAAGCTGCCGGTCCTGATGCATGCTGATCACCTACACTAGATGAAAGCAGGGGAAGCCCGGCAGACATCTCGTATAGTTGTATGGAATTGTCAACAGAGCAATCCCGAGGTGCGGGGCATTATTCATACAGCCCGTATCCTTTTCCGGTCTTAAAACAAACATGGCGGCGGGGAGTTTCATTACATTAACGCTAGAATTAATTTTAAAAACTTATTTTCTTAAGCCGCCTCTATCCGAATTTCGACCGATTTCTTACATATCTCCCTTAAACATTTGAAGTTTTTAAGCTCTTAAAAAAATATATATTATTTTTGAAGATAATATCTAGATATGTTCTACGCCTAAACGCAAATTATATGAAATTACCTCGATAGAAAAAAATCGCAAAGTATGCTCCGAAAATTATTTAAAACAAGTCTATTTCTATTATTTTACAAGTTATATTTGTAAAAAAATTCACAATGTTTCTTTATATGATACTTAAGATACCTTCCACAAGATTTTTGCTCTATTTTAAACAAGTCATGTTTTATTAAGCTTTTTCCCAATTTTCGCATCAATTTTGTCATTGAAAATATTGGCGCGTTCTGTCCAACATTCGTAATTACATATCTCTCCATCTTCTTCTTTTTCGGACAGAAAGCGTGGCCTTAAGTAAGTACATACGAACTCTCTCTTTAGTTTCATAACATTTCCCCCATTTTTTCATTAAATTAATATCCTCACTTGTTCGAATGAGAATAATTATTGGACATTGCTCCGTTTCCTCTCATCCTCATTAAAATCCACGTGCTTGACTCCTCACATTGTTCTTTCTGTGGTCTGAAGGTGGAACATTAGATCACATATTTTTTTGGTTGTTCCTCTCTCAACGAATATTCTCTCTGCTCTCAAGTCTTATCTAAAATTGACCACCCCCTCCGTTAAACATCTTATCTTTTGAATCTGAACTGGACTCCAATATTTTATATAATTATGAAATTTGACTAATTAACTAACTTATACTTAACTGATGAATTAACTTCAAGATGGTTGTTATTAGGTATTCGACTATGTTTCGAACTTTCACCGTAGCATAGGAAAAAAGAAAGATTGTGTCATCATGACCGCCAACTCAATAGCGCCAACAGCTGATTCGAGCGAAACAGATTACCATGGCCCAGATACAATCGGAAATATGTCACTTTTAAATCAAATTTTAAATGTACCAACTTTTTTTTTTTACATGAAGTCCACACAGGAGGCCCTCAGGAAAATAATTTCCCTCGGGGCCTATGTCATCTTTGAGGATGCTGTTTGGAGAGTTTTTTTAAGGAAAGGAAGGAGAGGAGAGTTCTAGGAAGGAAAAGGGTTTAAGAGGTGGGTAGGAATCTGGGGTTCAGTTTGTCCTGGTCACCCGCCTCCAAGACCTAGACAAACCTCACCCCATGAACCCGGGCACCTCTGCTATATCACCAAAGTTAGCGAACCACTTGGGCTGACCTAAGTAAGAGAGAACCCTATTCTTTAAAAAAATATAAATTGATTTGGAAAGATTGTTATTTTATCTAGTAAAGCTATGTTATAAATTTTGAAAACACTGGTTTATTTTTATATATACTGTTGGTCGTTGGCAGACGTGTTAAATTTTCAAAAACATGTTATATTATACTACACACATTTCAAATCAAATAATCTTGCAGTAAAATAAATTAATAAATTATCCAGGAAACCTATTAAAATTAAAAAAGAATGATTCATGAAAAGTGTAAATAATAAAATATAAACCCTCACTTGCGGAGTGCGAGGCAAATCGTCGCTCCATAAAATGGCGAATGGACCGCTCTCGCGATCATAATCAAATCTCCCGGCAGGAAATTGAATTGAAAGCATAAATGGATAATCCGGTGTGAGATTTGCATCCCCCGCCCATTCTTATTGGGAGGGGTAAGTACTGGGTGAGATGGCGCGGCGGAGGTATGCACTTACCCCGGGATGGGGGATGGGGATGCCAGCAAATGTGGAAATGAAACATTCAACACGCCGATGAAGATGGCTTGATTTTATTTATTTTGCTATTTCACAACGTATCTAGAATGGGTGTGCCACCAATGTGAAAGCATATCGCGAAATATACGACGAGTATGGGCTTTACTTTCCTTACGATTTTGCAATATTAGAAAAATAAGCTACAAGTTCAGTTAGATACGAAATACTTTAATATGAAAAATTTAATTATTAAGAATTCACGTTTTCGCAAATGCGAAATTTTCATGGAGAAACACGAAAGTATTCATGTAGATCTAAAGAACTCGCAGTTCGAAAAGACAAGTAAAAGTAATAAGAAGAAAGAAAATCGTTAAAAAAATATTTGTTAAAACAATGGCTGTCGTAAAAATGTAATGAAATGTATTGATTAGTTCAATAAAAGTAAGTTGTTTCTATAATATATTGCTGTTCTTATTTTTTATCACGTTCAATATATTTTCTTTTATATAATTCATAAACTTTTAAGTAGATACACGTACAAACCTTCTCACATAATATGGTTTATGTTATATATCCTCGTAGATTTTATATTAATCTTTTATAGTATGTCTTTATTGTGTACCCATATAAAAGAGTTAGTATACTGAGATATTTATATTAACTAGTGGTCGCCCAATTTACATTAACATTAACATAATAATATAACATTAACATATTAACATTAACATAATAATTATGGTCGAAATTCGACCATAATTGTAATGTTTTTTTTTTATGTTTGACATTCAGTAAGACCATAGACAAATAATATTAAAGACAAACAATATTGATCTATTCTCAATTTGACCATAGACTTTAACAATAAACAATAGAGTAAAGACGCGAATGTGTGTGTCAAATACATGGTAGTGTGTGTAATGTTTTTGTTTTTGATTTAATCTATTTTTATGCATAATTTTTAAAAAATATTGGCATTCTGCACTCCTCCTCTATATAAACTATAAATGTGCGAAATTTCATACTCCTCCGTCCGCGCAATTTTCGTAAAAAGGGGTACAAAGTTTTGGCTTCACGTATTAATATATTGATTTACTGAGAGTCGAAAGTACAATATTTTTGTAATAATTTGTTAAGAGTCGAAAGTAGAATGTTTGTTTAATAATTTATTAAGAGTCGAAAGTACAATGTTGGTGTAATAATTTATTGAGTCGAAAATACAATGTTTGTGTAATAATTTATTAAAGACGGGTTGTTTCAAAAAATTTGATGGATTCATCAAATATTTGAAGTTAATTTTCACGTTTTGTGTAAGTTCTATTCAAGTTCTGTGATTATTTCAGTATTGTGAAGCAACTGTCCTGTAACTATATAATACCAGAACTTGAAAAGAACTTACACAGAACGTGAAAATCAACTTCAAATATTTGATGAATCCATCAAATTTTTTGAAACAACCCATCCTAAGAATCGAAAGTACAATGTTTGTGTAATAATTTATTAATAGTTAAATATACAATGTTTGCGTAATAATTTATTGACAGTCAAATGTAGAATTTTTGTGTAATAGTTTATAAATTATATATTTAATTAAATGAAGACAATATTACCGGAACTCGAACAACAATCTGAAAAAAGATTTATTTTTCTGATTTTTCTCTTTTCAGATTTTCGATTAAGTTTCGCTAATCTTCATTTAATTAAATGTTACAATTTGAGGTTTTACTCATCAAGTTAAAATAAAAATAACGTTTTTTTTAATGGTAGATTTACTGATTTTAGTGGGCCGATTTTCTGGCAAAGATGTGTTTTTTCATTTTATAATATAAGTCGTACGAAAACCCTAGAGACAAAATATAAGTGAACAGGTTATGAAGCGACTTGCATTTTCCCCGCCCACCCTATATTCAAACGAAACTGTGAAGTATAAATAGTCGAAATAAAATTATCAACCGACGTTGAACGGAAAATAGGGTTGGGTTGAGGGGGAGGGGGGGAAGGGGGTTTACGCTTAAATAGACGACAAAATTGCTGAATTTTCAATTTCGCAAATTGTCTTATTATTATGTAAAGTAGAAGAGGGATTTTTAAGGGACCCGGATTCAACAAAATTACCAATCGCAACTCTTCAAATAAGATGAATAGAGTTATTGATGAACGAACTTGTTATAATTTTGGACCTAGCCCTTGATGAAATATTGTAAAAGATCATAAAATGGCACGTGTTGAGTTGTTTTCATTTCAAATTCCTTTATAAAATAAAATAATGGGGAAAAACGAAGAATCCTTCCTTCATTCTTAAAAGCATGTTTGTATTCAGTTTTGTAAACTTTTTTGAGATATCAGATCAATATTTTAGCCGAAATGATTTGATAAAAATGGGATGGTAGGAAACTCGCTAGCACAGCGCGGTTGTAAACTGTGCGCCCTTAAGTTTAAGTTTAGACCTACGGAATTCATATGGAATTCTTGGAAGCACTATGAAATATATGATTTTGTTCAAAACAATTTTTTTTTAAATGTTTTTATTAATGTATTTTTTTTTTTAATTATTTTTTATTTTTAACCGTAAGTATATGTTTTTTACATGATAATTGTACAGCTTAGATTTTTTTACTGCTCTTCCATTAGAAGCATTTGCTTGTGTATGGAAGGGGAGTGTACATAAATGCAGATATTAGCTAGTACTTAAATAATTAATTGTACATGCATAAATGTGTGTGTGTAAGTACATGGAAAATAATAAAGATAAGCAATAAATAAATTTAATACGACATTTATATCATAATACATTTATATTGATGACATTTATATTAAGTGTTATAACTAAGAAAATATAAATTAGATGAATATATATATGTTATGCATGTATTTCGAAAAAAGAAAGAATGTTATGGAAATAAAAGGATATTTGTACGATTAATTTAGGTGGCAGTAGTTTTTTCTTGAGATTATATTGTTAATTCTAAAATTTGAAATATGAGCTTGATAAATATGACGGTTTGATGGAAGAAGATAAACGATGGAAGGTGATAAACGAATTGATAAACGCGCACGTCCTGGTTAGACGAAAGGTTCTGGGTTCGAGTTCCAGTTGCGACCTTTATCATTTTCTATATTTCTGTGTATTGTTCTTTCATATTTACGTTTAGATTATTATTGTTATCTTCTTCTTCAATGATGTATTACATTGATGGGAATAACCTTCAAAAGTTATAAAAAGACAGTTTTTCTTATAAAAATTGATTATTACGTGATTGTGTTTTTAATAATTTTTATTTAAATTGAGTTCTTTAATGACGTGTATACTTATCGATATTTAAAACAAAAATAATTAAAATGCCACATCACATCAGATAATAATTGATATTTTCAATTTGGCTTGCTATTTTGTCCTCAAATCCAAATTTTACTTTTATATATCAAAGGTTGCTCGGCCGTTCCTCTTTTAAAATGACCCAATTTTTTATAGTCTGTGTATAAGTCATATGAATTTTCAATGGGAATGTATCAAAATTGCACGACATAGTTTCGAAGATAAATGAGGGATATTTCTTTAATTGAGACCGATTTTGTATTTGCTTGAAATTCCTTGACAACACATAAATTTAGCCACAGCAATGTGTACAGAAATCTTCAAAGTGGACTTCGCTCCTGAAAGTCTGGAAGAGTAAATCCTGTCCCTTTTCAGCACTCACACTAACATACCGATAAACAGGATGAGTCATTTTTAAATAATCTTTATAACAACAACGGTTAAAACCAGCCACGATCTTGAAAATTTAATGGAGAGTGAAATTATCGCAAGTCAATTCAATTCAATTCAGTTTATTATTTTTGAAACATTACGAAATTGTTCCTTTTAATGCAGTTATAAATATACATCTTTAAAAGTGAATTATACGAATGTAAACAGTGGTTATCAACATTACTGTAGGTACTTGTTTTTTTTTACAACTGTAAAGAGCTTGCCTTTTGGGTAAATTTCTGCTAAATGTTATATAAATATCCGATTTGATTGTGTTCAGAATTGTTCTCCCCCAAAAAAAAATCCGAGTTAATTGAAATAGCTTACTGATCACTCAGAGCGACAGACCCATAATCGAAAGTAGTTATTTAACACCTAAGTATAATATAAAGAAGTTTAGAGTTTCGGACTATGAGAACTCGGTCTAGCAGGGCGAAGATATTTCTGATGATAGCAAACCTTCGATAGAGGAGGACCTTAGTAGAAAAAGACGATCAGCTTCCTTATGAATTCCAGAAAGATAGAATCGAGCGTGAATCGACTGGAATATTCTGCAAGAGATCTGAAGGGTGATTTTGTATCTTTTGTGTTAAGCCGCCGCTACCCGAATTTCTACCGATCTCTCACATATCTCCCTTAAACATTTGAAGTTTTTAAGTTCTTAAAAAAATATATGTTATTTTTGACAATAATAACTAGACACGTTCCACGCCGAAACGCAAATTATATGAAATTCCCTCGATAGAAAAAAATCGCAAAGTATGCCCCAAAAATTATTAAAAACACGTCTGTTGCTATTATTTTACAAGGTTGTGAAAAAATTCACAATGATTCTTTAAATGATACTTAAGACGCCTTCCACGAGATTTTTGCGCTATTTTAAACGAGTCACATAAGCAACATTTTCCACTTACTGTGGTGTTAGTAGGAGATTTCAAATATTGTCAGGTTATTCGTAACCCAGGAACGTTTGTCTTTCTTTTTAAATAAAATTAAAATAAAATTATTTCTGCTAAACCCCTGTAGATAGAAAGAATCTGGAGTTGTTGAAAGGAGAACTGGTAAAGTAAGTGAATGTGTGGCGGGATGGGGGGAGGGCTTGGGGGGAGGAAGGAACTCGTGGACCACCCGCCGATTTCTTTATAAGAAAATAGATTGAATTAAGTCCGGTATAGCCGCATTTACTCTTATCTCGGCGTAGCAGATCTTGCAGAACAGGGCGACTGCTGTATTTGTATCACATTGATAAATTAATATGTTCACGACAAATAATATAAAATATAAATTATTTAATATGATCTATTACTTACTGTCCTGAAAAAAAGATTTCTGCATATTAAATCTTTGACAATTATTGTTGCATGACTGTAAATTCAGTCAGTGGGAAAGTCTTTTCAGGCAGCCATAAAATTAACGAAGGCGGTTATGTTTTTTGTTGTTTTTATTCCTGACTAGGAATAGAATATTTTTGAAATTGTTTGTTGGTTTTATGGTGTAGAATAATGATTTAAATGTGAATAACTATGATAAAAGATGCACGTAATATTTATCTTAAGATTTTCGCATTTATGAACATTAAAAACCTATTAAATAGTGTCGATAATTCCAGTATTAGGAAAATTATCGCTTGTTTAAGCTACACTGCCTAAGTTTAAAAAGAGCATCAATGTCAAAAATATAAATTGTTCAATGCGCATACATACATACACATACATACATACGTACACACACACACACACACACACACACACACACACACACACACACACACACACACACACACACACACACACACACACACACACAAACACACCTACCCGCTATGCACATCACCCGGTAATTACTTAATATACATAGACACTACAAGAAACATATCATAGGTACACATCATAAAATATACTTAATAATTGTAAATTGTTTTCACCGCTGTAACTAATATACCTACTTTTTGTTTCTGTTATAAATAAAATTAAATAAAATAAAAATAAAATATCCTCAGTTTTGTGGAAAATGACGCCCTTGACGCTATTTTACAGCAGCGCCATTGTACACTTTTATAATTACCGTGACGATTCACGATTACGATACCACGACGACGTGAAAACGGCAATAAACATAGATTCCTTAACAAAATAAACCTGCAGCTCTTTTAAAAGTTGGGATACACAATATACGTAGGTCTGTTTCCTCGAAAGAAAAAAATTCATCATTTTCTTGCATCTCTCTGACACACCGCATCGTGACGTCTCCGTAGACCCCTACCAATACTGTTTGCCGTAACGATGATTTTGAAAGTACGGAATATAGTTACAAGGATATTTTTTAAGTGTGGGTGAATTCCAAAAATTCAAAAACGCCAAATGTCGAAGCGCTGATGGTTTTGCTTTTGTTTTTAAACAAATAATGCTGCAGGTCTTTTTTACACACTAAATAACAACAGTCGAAAATGAGACAAACGGTGAACGTATTTCTGCACCCCCCAAAGGAAACATACAATCATTATCACACATCTCCCCTACAAGTATAAAGAAAATTAAACGCAATTTCCGTCGCAAAAAATAGTACTTTGTAGGAAACAGTCACACGTATTTTGGGTGTGTCACCATTATTTAATGTGTTGGAAAGAGCTGCAGCTTTTTAGCGATTAGGAACGTATGTTTATTGTTTTTTCGATGTCACTTTACCGTAACCGTGAATCGTCACGGTAATGTGTAGCAATGTGGAGAGATTGATAACAACTATTACTGTAATGTAATATTTTTCTTTTCAAAATCATGCAGATTTCTTACATACATAAGTTAGTCTGTGAATGTTGTTAAAATTTTACTGAAGTTCTCATTTTTAAATTTTCGAGGAAACGACTTCTTGGATTTTAAATTAATCACAACATTTTTCATAGCTATATCTAATTTAAGGAAATTCAAAGAAAAATGTAGAAATTATGTATGTAATAATTATTAGAAGTTTAAGTTAAAATGTACGTATTTTTAAATTACACCACACGAAGTGGACTATTTTAAGTTTGATAAATAAAATATTTACAAAAAAAATGCATTATGTAAAATGTAAAATGCAAAAATGATTAATTTTCCAAACAAAAATACATGATTTTGCATTACTTTGCATAGCACATACCACATACCCTTTACGAGTTACCCTTTTTTCATTTTATGTTCGAATGTGGCTACTTATACATTAATTAATAATAAATACATTCATTAAAAATCTTTGTAATCATTTTTTTAAAAAGCTGCAACAAATATGGGGAAAATTAGTTGATGATAATATTGTTAATTCTGAATTTGAAATATGAGATCGACAAAAATGACAGAAAAATATAGATCCCAATGGCCGAGTTCGTTAAAGCGCTGTGTTCTGGTAAGACAAGAGGTCCTCGGCTCGAGTCCCAGTTGCGAGCGTTACCTTTTAATTTTTCTGTGTCTTGTTTCATTTAGATTTGTTGGTGTTGTAACTTTAAATGTGTTGGGTAACTTCCAAATAAGTTTGAGATTCGTATGATTACTAGTTGGTTTATTAAGTTATCGTAAATATTACAATGAATATTAAACTGAACTCAACGTCCTTCTTACTAGACTAAGCTCTAAGTAGTTCTGCCGCTCCCCGCTGGTCGACTGAATATACTCGCCCAACTCTCTGATGCCTTCGGCAATCATTGTAACCATTCGTATCTAAGACACGAACTACGATAGATGGTACTCTTCTCATATCATACTTAACTGTCATTTTTTTTTTTTTTATAGTTAATACCGCACAAGAGTCCCAACTGCTCCCGTCTGGAGCCAGTGAGACTATGGCATCCCCAATCGGGGTATGTTGTGAGGCTGAAGGTAGTGGGGAGGGGAAGGAGATAGGGAAGAGAAAGGTGGGGAAGTACCTGGCTATTCAGATCTGGTTACTAAACACGGCGAAAGCCATTTCAAGCAACGTTTCAATTCTGAATGGTGGTCTTACACCAGGGCGATACTGATAGTATCTTCCACTCTGGAACGTGCCGCAAATATACTATATATTATTTTAAATGAATAAATTGTGAAATAACACAAATTAATCAAATAAAATTTATTTGCGCACGCCGGGTTCGAACCCGCGACCTTCGGATTGTGAGTCGAGAGTCTTGCCTCGGGACCACGGAGGTCATCTGTAGGGATATAGCAAAACTTTGTATTACTAATTATGCTATCGACATCTATTGAATGAAGCTGGAACCAAAATTATACCAAGTCTATCAATTATTATAGGCTGCTTTATGGAGTTAAAAAGTAATAATTATTATTTACCCAGCAGTCTTGTAACGCTGTAGGGTCGTGATGTGCCAATACTTTGCGGTTACTCAGTGGGCCGGGGGGGTGGGGATGATAGAGGGGGTTGGTGAAGGTTCGGGGGGAGGGGAGGGGGGGGCAGTGGATAGAATAGATGTAATTTCGGTTAGCGGGAGCGCCTCTGTCGACCGCAAATCTAATACAGATATTGGAAATCACTCTTCCTCAATATGCAGGCTTAAAAAAATGATTTTTTCATTAAAAATGTGAAAACGCTTTTAAGAAAAAACTTTTAAAAGTACAGTATTAAGGCTAAAATTATCTGTAACAGATTCTCTCGATTACATTTTTTTTCCTTCTTATTGAATTATTAACAAAATAATTTTTTTTAAAACATTTTTGCGTTTGAAATCAAGCATTTCTAACATTTGCCAAGCGATTTTCATTAAAAAATATATATATTTATATAAATACACATTTGCCGATTTCGGGCCGTTTTTTTTTTTGTTTTCCGGCTACGGTAAACAAAAAGATTGTGGCTCTGCCCCAATGCTTACGTTTTCGTCGGTTATTTTGAAACCTGGAAACCCGACTTTAAACGCACTAAGAACGTACACATTTTTGGCTTTTATGAAATAGGAAACATTAAAACCATTCAATAACGATTTCTGATATTTTCCCCACAGTTGGACATTTCCACAACAATCCAGATCTATCTGAAGTCTGCTTCGTTCCTTCTGCAGGGGACGTGAATAGGAATGGGAATCGATGGAATGGCCCATCTAGACCCACAAGCCAGCAATACCTACACACAAGCTAAAAGCTACAAGCTACAAGCTACAGGACTTCAATGGGTCGTCCCGGCCACAATGGCAATGTCGATTCGGATCTCAGATATACGAGCAGTGAGTAGTGACGACCTATTATATCGACACCGCCGAATGTCGATACCATCGCGCCCTCCATCCCTGGCTCTTTGTCGATCTCTAGATGCTTCTTGGAGACGTCAACACTTTTCAAAATGACAGCTTGACACGGTTAACTTTGCAAGCTCTTCTTCTGACAAAAAGAAAAGCTAAAAACTGTTTTGTGGTTGTTATTTGTTACAATTCATAATCAAAGTTAGTGATGCATAACTTCCTTCTCAGTGAAAAAAAAAATAAACAAATCAATAAATTGGTTGTATATATTTCACAAGTGGAATTATTATTTTTATTGTTTTTTTTAGGTATGAATAGATATGAATGGTCTGAATGACTCTTGAATTCAAAACAAATTCGAGGTCATTAGGAAGACATATTTCTCATTTCACACAACATCACAGACAATCGAAATTAATGTTTTTGATTTGATATGAATTATTTCTCACACCAAATGCACTTAAATCATTTTAAAGAGACCGGCGCTTTTGCAGGATTAAAATGGATGGATAAATATATTTGATTAACAATAATTTTGTTTTTATTATGAAGCTGAAGAATGAAAAAAAAAACATCAAAATAAATTTTCGAATTGATTCGCGAGTCTAAATTTAAACGGAACTGATAAACGTCGAGCGTCGCCAGGCACTCACTATCTTTGGGCATTTTTAAGGTAAAGGGGGAGGTGCGGGCAGCGGTGACCGGCCAACTCGGAATGAAACCAACTCAGAACCATTTCAGATAAGTCATTTAGAGTGATAAAAAAATATAAATAAAAAATTGGTTAAATAGGTTAAGTTAGGTTAGGGTTATCGGCTAATTTTAAATTATTTTTTTATCACTCTAAATGACTTATCTGAGATGGTTCTGAGTTGGTTTTATTCCGAGTTGGCATGGAACCGCGGGCAGCGGCTCCAAACTAGTTCGATACGTACCTGTACCTACTTATTGAAACATTCTACATGTACTTCTCGATGTGCACAAACCCATTCAAGCGTGTCCTATAATATGTAATTATCTTGCACTATTTAAATCACCCTGTCAATTTCGTACACCATAACACAGGACATCCTTAACTAGCATGGCGAGCGAAATAATCTCAAAAAACTTTAAAAAATATCTCCAAATAATGTTTTTGGGAGATACAATAGCGGTATTTTAAGAAAATCAACATTATATTTATAATTTTTTTGTTAGATTTATTTATCTATATAAAGTATGTTTACATTGGGTTTTTCTATGCCTTATAGGCGTATTTTCCTAGGCGTAGAGGTATATAAATGTATCTGTAAATGTAACATATACATTTATATGATAGTTACAAGAATATGTTAAATACATATTAATTTGGATACAATTAAAACAGAAGGCATTGAATCACATTAATTTATCACTCATTGAATCACATTAATAACACACTTGGCTCATGTTACTGATTTTTCTACAAGTTCAATCAGAGGTGCTCTTTGAAATTATTATCAGTCAGTTGACTTGTTTTAATACTTGAGTGCACTGGCCGCCATTGTTTTTCAGGCCGTGCTTGTTCAGCTATAATTTATTGGTTGTTGGGCAAATAAATTAACGATTATTTACTCAGTTTTAGAACAAAATTAAAGATATTTTTTTTGCATTATGAAAAATGAGATGTTTTTCAGATGGCATGGCCAAAGAAAAAAAAGTTCAAACCATCATTCAGTCTCTAAATATAATTAAAGTAAATTAAAAAGTAGAATATCGCCTCTTTCTGACGTTCCAGTTTTAGTTAAACAACTTTTATTGAATGACAAAATTGAACAACATTTCGTTCATTCAGTTGTGGGGGCTCCATCGAAGCCCGAGTTAAGATAACCTCTCAAAAACTGGGCGTACTGTACAGGGCCCGCAGATACTTTAATAGTACGCAACTGCTATCCCTGTACAAATCACAAGTGCGCCCCACGGTTGAATTTGGCAGCTTCCTCTGGTCTCGACCTCCAAAATACCTGAAAAAAACCCTCGACTCTGTGCAGAAACGGGCGGTAAGTTTGATAGATTCTTCTAACTTAAAAAAAAGTAATGCAATCTTTAGAGCACAGGCATCTGGTGGGAATGCTATCCTTGTTCTACCGGTATTTCAATGGAAGATGCTCCGAGGAACTAGCGTCATTGATCCTTTCGGCACCGGTGCATAGTCTGGAAACACGCCAAACGCGTGCCCAAGATATATACACGGTTGACATTTGTCGCATGAGAACGGGTCGCTTCTTCGACTCGTTCTTGTATTCAACAGCTCGGCTGTGAAACGATTTGCCGGCCTATGTGTTCCCTCCTTCCTACAACATGGGTCTCTTCAAGACCAATATTCATTCCTTCCTATCCTCAAAAAGACCCTCCACACAGCATCTCAGATGATAAAAACCCTGAGGGAAATTATTTTCCTCAGGGCCTTTTGTTTGGAGTTTGGAGAACTTGTTAATCAAGATAGTGTCAAGTGAAATTATTAGTATGTGAATCTCCACAATTTCTCACATTTTGCGGAACGAACTTGAAAATACATTGGGGCACCCACTAAGACATAATTTCGGGGTCCTACCACTGTCATCATTACGCCTGCTCATTGTAGTCTTTGAAACCTATTTAACCAATAATCAATAATTTTAAAATATTATTAATTTTAAAATAATCAATAATGTTAAGATGTTTGTGTTGCCAGAGGATTTACCTGATAATATTTTTTCATCCATTTTCCTTCCTAAACAATAAGTTTTTGTTTAAGTCCCATTGGCTAAAAACAAAGTGTTACCCTGGTTGTTTTTATGTTTAATTGGCTTCTTCTTGGAAATAATAATTATTTATTCATGTATGGTTCAAATATTTTTACAGTGCATTCTCAAAGTACCCAACCGGTCACTCATGTAACATGTTTTTTTTCTCATTCCTTGTAAATATTTGTGTTTATGCCCTCTATGTATACATTACAAATTGTTTCTGGCTTTCACCCTACAAGGGTACTCTAGACCAGTGTTCCGCAAAGTGTGTGCCGCGGCACAGTGGTGTGCCGCACCGCAACCGAGCTAAAAAAATGAGACCCAGACTTTTTAGAGACCCAGGTTTCAGATTTTGCTTCTCTATTTAAAAAGAAAGAATGGGTAGCAAAACTTGCATATCTCGTATTGCTCATTTAAATGAAACCAACAAAAAATGCAAGGCAGGAATTCTAATATTCTTACGTCATCGGACAAGATTGAAAGCTTTTGCGCTAAGTTTGTGTTATGGATCAGCCACGATACCAATGTTAGTAATGAAATGTTCCCAAAGGTCATGGCTGCCGATTCAGAAAAAAAGTGCAGACTTTTGTAGTGAAACACTTAGAGCTATTAATAGAAAAAATGAATTCATATTAGTAAGTGTGACTGGGTACGAAATCCATTCTCAGATAGCATTTCTTTTGGACACTGACCGATAAACGAGCAGGAAGAATTTTTGGAACTAAAAAGTGATCGAACATTAAAACTAAAATTTTCCGAAACAGGGCAAGCACATTTTTGGCATATAAACCGTCCACTGCTATTGCAATTCCTTTACCATTTGCCACGACCTACTTATGCAAATTGGGGTTTTAATTAATACTATTAATGATTAAATTAAAAAAAAGAGAACGCCTGAGGACGATAGATGAAGAGATGAGAGCAACATCATCAACGATTGCTACAAATTTTGATGTCTTGTGCTCAGTTAAGCAGGCTCACATTTCTCATTAAGAGCTAGTACGGCAATTGATTTTCTATTTGCAGGGCAATTTGCCAAAATAGTTTAAATTTTCGCCGCTTGTGTAGCCCTCATCGACTTTTTAAGTCAATTCCACCAAAAGTTATTCAAAACGTATTTGATCGTAGTATCCGCTCGCAAAAACCCGAAGTTACAGCGATCAATCCCGAAAACAAATTAAAAAGTGTCGTATTATATCTTAGCAGTTTCGCGGATCACTGGATTTCGATTTTACCCTATAACGTGGGGAAATCTCCCCTGAGATTCTCTTTTTGTTTAGATTTAGATTAAAATAGTGGGATATAATCGACATGCATCAAAATAAACATCGTTTTTTTCTTTGGTGTACCTCTAAAATTTTTTATTTGGTAGGTGTACCTCGAACGCAAAAAGTTTGCGGAACACTGTTCTAGACCATCAATTTAAATTATAGACAAAGGAAAGGTGAATGTGTATTTTAATTTTATTTAGATGGGCAAATTTCAAAATTACGTGGAAGATTGGAGTCGAGTTCATACTTAGAAGACATGAGATGTTAAATGAAGGGGGGGGGGCAATTTTGACAACGCTTGACACGAGAGAAGATATTTGTTTAGAGAGGGACAACCAAAAATATGTGATCTAAAGTTCCCACTTCTAGACCACATAATGTAAATCTGGGTGTAAATTTTAAAAAGACGAGAATGAACGGAATTCTCTTTCAAATAAATGAGAAAATTTATTTTTTATAAAAATGGGGGGATTGTTGAAGCCACGGTTATGATTGGATAGTCCCTTGTATTGAGTCATAGCAGGTTTCCTTGGATTGACTAGCAATGTTGCCTCACTTAAATGCTTAAATTGTTAACCTCAATACAGGCTGTTGGTCCTTGTGAGGTTGATCATCATAAGAATAATTCTGCCTTATCTTCTGTGAAAATCAATAAATAAATAAAAGAGATTTTCGAGTTTATGGTTAATTTTAAAGTATTACCCCCACTAACTAACGTCCCACAACTGTTGTAGGTAATCTGCTTTTATTTTGGTTTGATATGCTACTCACGCAGTCCATTTGGAAGTATTTGTTTTAATTAATTCAGATTGTTATTTTGTATTGATGGAGGTAGGCTGGAGACATTTCGCGAATCAGATATACCCAAATAAGGAATACCATCCACCATCGCTGTTTGCCTCGCGGTTCTTTTGTTTCAATTCAAATTCAGAACTCGCCCCTTCCCGCCTCGTTATTATTTCCCGCCATTTCTAAAACAAGATGGAGAAGGTGGCTGCATTATAATAATTATTAAAAGCGAGTCTCGTATTGCTATCGCCGTCTCCCTCATTCCCTCGCGAACTGGGCGGATCTGGGTAGTTTTTATGACTTTGTCCCCCTTTATTTGACTCGTACTCCGCTTCGATTTTATTCTACTTTATATTCCGTATTTCCTGATTCCGCGTATTACTGGCGCGATGGTGGTAGACCATAAGGGCCTATACTCAGCTCTAAATAAATTTATTTAACGCAATGTATTATTTAACGAATAATAATAAAAAATAAATCGAAACGAATGTCTTTGGAAGTGACGAGTAGTCACAATTTTCGATTATCGTTAGGATCCAATACAAACATTTAAAGCGAGTAAAATTTTACGTGACGGTCGCCAAGAATAGAAGAACTGGAAAATGTTTGTAGTTATTTAGATTATTTTTAAGTGAAACTTCTCTAGACCATTACAACGCCTACAAAACGTTAACCTTCACTCATTGGCCGCTTTGATTATGATGTCACTTTTCAAGACTCTTATTGGTTGAGATATTAAATGGAAATGACGCATTACATTATCCACGAAAATACTGCGCTTTGATTATGACCTCACTTTTCAAGGCTATTGGTTGAGATTGTTTTGGTAAAATTTCGCTTCTACCGAGTGTGAATTGCACTCGTTTTTTTTACAAGCATCTGCAGCCAGTGAGACTATGGCATCCCCAATTTAGGTATGTTGCGAGGCTGATGATAGTGGGGAGGGAAAAGCGATGGGGAAGAGGATAGTGGGGTAGTACCTGGCTATTTAGATCTGGTCAAAAACACATCTAAAGCCATTTCAAGCAACGTTTCAATTCTGAATGGTGGTCTTAGACCAGGGCGAGATGAGAGCATCTCCCACTCTGGAAGGTGCCGCAAAATATATCTCATGTTATTTTAAATGATTAAGTATTGAAATAACACAAATCAATCAAATAAAATTTACGCTGGAATTTGAACCCGCGACCTTCGGAATGCTAGACGAGAGCTTTACTCCTCGACCACGGAAGCTAATGCCTACAAAAAAAAACTAATCAAATTACACCACTGAACTCAAAAAATGCTGAAAAATGGTTAAGAGAATAATATTTTTTAAATTGATATTTTGTTCAATAAATACTTTAGTATTCATTGATTGTACGCTTTCAATTTGTATATATGCCTAAGAGAATAAATATGCATGTGTGTGCCTTTGATTGTTCGTGCCTATACGTATATTGTATATTGCCTGTGTATATACGACGTACATCGTACATATATCTATTATTTAATGCATTCGTATTGTAGTCGCTTGAAATTTTATTCCTCTATATCTATTTTCTATATTGTGATTTTTTCGTTCTATGGAATTATAATTATAACACTAAAGCACACATATACCTATGTTATGTATAATTAATTTTGTAAAATTAACCTGCTGACAAACTGCTTTAGCAGTTTTGCGGATGAAGAATAAAAAATATAAATTAATATGGTATGTGATCGCAGTAAGTACTCAATGTTACCAAACACATAATATTAAAATGCAACCGCTGATAGCTCCATTGCAACCTCTCTCTCATTCATCGAACGATTAAAAATAAAATAAACAAATTGTACATGGAGCTCTCAGCGGTGGAAACATAAAAACGTGTTTTCACCTTATGAATTTGATTCAAAATGATATTACATAACTCTTACCATACTGAATGGGACATAGGGAGGGGAGAGTGGGGTAATGGGGGTTCTTGATTATCATCCGACCGACTTCATGACTCGCTCCACCCTCCTCTTTTCAATTATACGCCATTTTTTACCCGCAATCCTCTTTTTCCCCCGCTTACACCAGCCCGTTAAGGAACCCGGTCTCTTAATTTAATGTTGAATTTAGTAATAAATGTATAAGTTATCCTTACTCATCAGAAATTACTATTTTCGTCCTGAGCTAGAGCAACATCATCAAAACTCTGAACAAATCGAATATTCATTAGCTAAGATGCTAAGAAAATTCTACTACGTGTATACTTATATCATCGTATGACCGGTATCTCGTAGTACATGCGGGAAACTGCAGAGTCTACGCCTAATAGAGAAACCAAAAAAACTGCTTCATATAATTTTTTTTCGACAACTAAAAGGTTAAGAAAAACTTTTAGGACTAGGTCTTCGCTATTACTCATTTTAAAAGACATTAAACAGCTTATATTAACCCCCTAGAGACCGATTTTTCAAATTTGACCTAAAAAGTTCAAATTCGGACTTAATTTTCTCCAAAAAACGAAAATAATAATAATAATAAAAATAAGCCTTTTATTTCTTGCAAATAGGTATCTTGCAGAGTTATAAAAAAGTATAA
Organism: Glyphotaelius pellucidus; assembly: GCA_936435175.1. Classification (NCBI taxonomy): domain Eukaryota; kingdom Metazoa; phylum Arthropoda; class Insecta; order Trichoptera; family Limnephilidae; genus Glyphotaelius; species Glyphotaelius pellucidus. The sequence goes on from OW386548.1 coordinate 36,628,091, forward strand.
TTAGTGCTATGTACAATCTTGTTGAAAAATGTAATATGGGATATTAAATTATTCGTTTGCAAGAACCCCTCTCTCAGGCGAAGGTGAAGGCCTCCTCTAAAGAATTCCTTTATCTCTCTCTTGAGCTATTTGCGGCCAGCAGGGACCAGCTGTTTTTGTTATTTCGTCTGCCCATCTCGTGTGAGGTCTGCCTTTAAGACGCTTACCGTAAAAAAAACGAAAATATTTTTATTGGAGTTTCTAGACCTCGTGTATAAATGTGTTTAATGTTTTACTCATTATTTTATATTTTTATTAACTATCCTCCTTATCAGCAATCAAATCTTATTACCTAAACTGAAAACAAAATAAAATGCAACAATAATCTATATTTTTCCCCGACATCCGTATTTTATTATATTTTTCATAATCGCTAAATATCTGAAAATGATTGAAAGATCGTTCAGGGAGTTAATTTGTTTTGTAGATAGAATAAAAACCGTTAAAATAATTTTTAATTAAGCCCACCAACGAATAAATTTTTAAAAAAATGAACCGCTCAGACACATAAGCTTGTTTTCACGATAATACAACATTACCAGTATAACGTATGAGGCTTATGAGGCGTATTGAAGTTGGGTAGTTTCGGCGGTAGTGCTTTAAAACATCTGCAACAGGAATCTGATAGTATTAATACGCTAGCGTCTGTACGGTTGAAATTTAAGAACCCGACTTCAAGCATGCTCCTTATGCAAAATCATTTTCGAACGTGAAGTTTGTTACAAAGCTACTGGTGAGGCGAGTTTTTAACTGCTAGTGATTAATTATTTATCCAATTTGGGAGGCGGATATGGTGTTACCGCGCCCCGAGAACCATTTGTTGGATAATCAATAAATGGTTCGCTACGTTTGGTCACTTGGCAGGGGTGCCTGGGATCGTCGGGTGAATGCGCCTGCCCACAGCTGCGTGGTGCGCGAATCGGGAGAGGCCAGATTGGAGAGACCCTATGACCTCTCCAAACAATCTCTCAACTCATTGTCTTGCAATAATGGAGAAACCAAAATTATCTGTAGGAATGTTATTTAACTAGTGTTAGTTGCTTACCCAACGTTTGTGCGCCGATTCAACGCACCAAAATGTCATTTGAGCAATTATATTTAGATTCCAGCATTTTGTAACTTCATTTCAATAGGTTGCACATACTTCTAATCCAATCTTATCATCAACATTGAACTCACAGAATAGAGATGAAGTCAGAATACGTAGTAATGTAAGTGCAAATTCAATGTTCCATTTAGCCCAACTGTCTCACTTACGCTCGCCTGACGAGAAGATCCTGAATCATACTTTAATCATATACAAATGGAAAGTAAATTTGAAGAACTACCAATGCTTGTTGCTCCGCCAATAAGGAAAGAATATACTTTGATAAGAGAGAGTATATCAGCGCGAATAAATTGCAAAATGTACTGCAATATCTTGCTACTGGTGATTTGTTTGGAATCCTAGAATATTTATAGAGGGTACCCCGAAATACAAAATCGTATATCTTCATCCCATTTGAATTACGTAAACATAAATTTGTTTTGGAAATTTTAAGTCTCGATTAGACAAATATTTGGATCATGCAACACGCCCACAAGGCATTTCATGTGTTATTCTGCTATCTAACATTCTATGTTTGAACTAGTCTGAAGATGTCGGAAACAAGGAGAAACCGTTCCAGTCTAAAATAAACTAATGGAAAATAGTTACAACGTAATATTTTCACAGTTTGCCACAAATTTATAGTTTCAAAATATTTTTTCTTCTTTTTATGTGAACGCCGCACTGTTTGGAGCCAGTTTATGTACGGCGTTCCAATTGGGGTATGATGTGAGGCTGAAGATAGTAGGGAAGGGGAGGAGATGAGAAAGAGGAAGTGGTTGAGTACTTGGCTATACAAAGCTGGTCACCAAACACGGCTGAAGCCATTGCAATGTTTCAATTTTTACTAGTGGTCTTACACCAGGGTGATACTGAGAGTAACTTCCACTCTGGAACGTGCTGCAAATATACTAAATATTTTTTAACGAATAAATTGTAAAATAATACAAATCAATTAAATAAAATTCACTTGCGCACCCCTCGACCACGGTACCTACAACATAAAATTATTTGATGTTTGTAAAAATCACTTACCTATACCGTGACTTGCCATAATTTGTCTAAATTAATTAAAGAAATTCTTTGTTTTAGTCGCCACATACCTTTGTTTTAAATGTCGACTGTTTCGATATACCGTATTTTACTATTCAAATGACTTTCTTGAAATTCGCATTGGTTTAAAATTTGAACACAATCTGATATCATGAGGTAACTACAACTAAGTAACATACATACGTACATTCGGGTTATTACAACTGGGTAACTCCGAAATCAGCGTTTTTGAGTTTTACGTCCAAAAGCATAAATCTATTTCCTCGTCTATGAATGCTACAAAAAGAAAAGTCCTAACGCTTTGGAAACATCAAGTTATTTGTTTTTTGTGGGTATCTCCAAAAAATGCTGTAGTTTAATTCTGTAATTAGATAACTCCAGTTACCACATTTTTTTTCCTTGATTCAATTAGGTGACTAGACTTAGCTAGTTGTAGCATTAAAATTTTTGAAATTGCTTTCGTTGCATTTGTGTATGTAAAAACTAGGTAAGTCGTTCCATTTTTGTAACTAAATACATAGAAATGATTAACAAATTTCTTATTCCCAGAATACAAGTATTATGGCTCCCAACACATCAAACTACAATAACAATCAGTATAAATATACACAAATATACATTTATCAGATTGATCACCATCTTATAATTCAATTAGCCGACAAAGCTATTTTCAGAGATACCTATTTAGTTGTAGTATTACCCCACTATATGTATCTTTCTATTTAACTGTTACCAACATAGATGATTGCCAATTTTACTAATTTTACCCTAAGTTGAAAAAAATTGGTTGTCTGTAAAGTCGGTTTACGGACGATAGTTTTACGTGATAACGTCATATAATAACGATGGAGTGGAAAAGAGATAGATGCGTCACAAGCCGCTTATGCCGAACGCTTGTTCCGCGCTCTCGCTTGCACGCTCGGCTCAGACGGAACGTGACAATGAATCATGCTTTTTCGTGAGTGCAGCCGGTGTTCAACGATTTATAAGACGTTATCACGTCAAAAATGCTTGTTAACACATCGGCTGACCGTTGGGATGAACTTTCAAAAAGTCGAGACGTCAGCAACATTTTGAATACACTTTTTATGCATTTCCCCTTCACATACCTTATCCATCATGTCTGTGATGATATGTGAATATTCCTGCATAATGTAATGTAAATAACTAAAAAATAGAATCATGTCAAATTAATTAATCAATCCCATAAATAGATTTGACAGGATTTACTATACATCATCATTTACTGTACATCATCTCTTCCTACATTTACATAACTCTCTTTAAAGTGAACCCACACTTCCAATCACCTTTCCATTTTTATAGTATTCAATTGAATTTGTATGTTACTTAAAATATTCTTGTAATTTTAAATATGTACCTCTAAGCCTGTCTCAACACAGGTAAATCCTAGTGAGACAGGCATCAATTAAACCCTATGTAAAACCCTATGTTTATAGATTAATAAAAAAAATTAAAAAAAAATTATTCACATGCTCAATGAATTTTTAATTTTCAAAAATTATTGTAGGAAAGAGGTGATAAAATTATTTTATTATTAACTATAATTCTAATTTAGATGCTTTTATTTAAATTTTTGGCAAATCTAAATCTGAATCACTAAAGATTTTAAAGTTAACAAATACTATTTATTCGACGTCTATCTAAATAGTTTTTGATTGACTATGATACTGAGACAAATATTTTATCAAATCCTTCACTTTAGTATAATATCCCGTAATTTTTCACAGGTATGCACTAGCACAACGTAATGCAGATAGGTAAACATGAATAATATTATTATTAAGATAGTCCTACAAACTCCGGGTGATGAAATAAAATTTAAATATTCAGAAATATGCTCGTAAACTTTTATATCCATCTTATAGGTTCTATGTATCTATGCTTTTCTCCACAGTTTGACGGTTTGCAGCTATGTTTTACATTTTTTTCCAATATAAGGTTTCGAAATAAACCAATGCAATAAAAAATACCGGTAGCACGACAGTTTTAAATACTTTTTTTTCTTATTACGAATGGAATAAATTTTGAAAAGGTGCAAGTTGACAAATTTATCTCACTAACGAACTGGTTTTTGAATTCATTGTTTTATTGTCCACAAAATCTTCCCCAGTGACCTTCTCAAACCACGGGTATAAGAATTTCGAAAAATGGGTTAAAATTGACCCTTTCCCACAAAAAGACTGTAAATATCTACGTATTAACGAATAAAAAGACTGTAAATATCTACGTATTAACGAATAAAAAGACTGTAAATATCTACGTATTTACGTAGATATTTACAGTCTTTAAGGTACAGTATTTACAGTCTTTATTTTACAGGAAGTTTATTCCAAGGAAATAAACTGCATGGAATAAACTTCCCTCGCTCTTACAGAACTTGGCTGAATTTAAACGGGCTATAAAAACAAAATTATTTAAAAAATCATACCTTTCATAAATCTTACCTCCAATTCAATATACTCTAATAAGCCATGTTCCTCAAGTTTCCGGTAATTATTTGGTTTCGGTTACCTCCTGACTGTACTTTTATGTTTAATGTGCACTCTGAACTTTTCTTATTTCTAAACGTAAACTGCCTCCTGTTCTATGTTATATTTAGCTTTTAATGATTCTTGTTTAAGGGCACCGTTATTGCTAATCATTACTATTGTCTTATGCCAAAACAACACCGTTGTTTGTGTTTACCGTTTCATATTTTTTATCAATTTTTGTAAGGACTCGTAAGGAACACTATAGGATTACTCTTAAGTTTATTATAGCTAAGCTCACTTGAAGCGAAATTACACAAAACTGCGCTATATAAATACTACGTTTTTATTATTATTAGGTAAATAGTCATTGAGATAAAAAAAACATGTTTGCAGTTCGCACGTGAAACCTTCAGAAAACTAAACTTCGAGAGTAAGAAGTACCGCACAAACGCAGGAGGCCGATAGGCTACGAAGCACCGCACAAAGAGGACACAGATTAGTCTATCTCATTCTCTCGCATGCTAAATCCTGTAGATGTTTGTATTTGTCTCTTTTTAGTATATCTCGTTTCCGTTTCATAGAAATTCAAATCACAACGGTGCTAAAGAAGTTTTCACTTCAATAACTTATATTTTGATTTGTCTTTATGCACGGAATAATTATTAAATTATATTTTTAAATTATGCTGGTAGGTACTATTTAGTAGGCTATTTTCTTTGAACAAGCAAATAGTAAAAACCTTAAAATGTTGTTCAACACACTATGGTCTTCATATTTTTATACGATGGTTTTTTAGTATTTCCAGAATTATGTTTGGCTGTCAGTACACTTTCGATGAACGTGTTGGGTCAAAGTATTTTTAGAACCACTTGGCGTACATTGGCCATTGCAACACATTGGCCGCCAGCACTGGCCGACCAACCGATTAGTTTCGGTTTTTCGTGCACACATCAAATGATCGTGACAGAAAACAAAAACAAAAAATAGGGAATTTTTCGTATAGAAACAGGGATAAATAATGGAATACCACAGGGAACTGTGCTTGACCCAATTCCGTTTCTAATATATATAAATGATTTATGTAATGTTATAATCCCCGTAATTTATAATTATATCTTACCGGCGAACAGCGTTCACACGTTGGCGCATATGTTGGCCCAACGTGTACTGGTAGCTTTAGACTAGCGCAGACCTATAAAAAATCACGGATAGTCTGAATTCTCGACAAATCAGTTCCAAGAGTAATTAAAATAATTTTCTGCTAAAAACTGTATTTTATGTAGGTTTTTTCGCAAGCCAGAAATCTTAAAAGGAACATTACCAATTTTGAAAATGAAGACAATAATAACACTCTAAGCAAAGTGCTACAGTTCATTGGAAAGGAATCACTGATAGCGTTACAATCAAAATTAGTATTATTATTTATTATTTTAACTTTTTATGAGTAAAACCTCAAACTGTTATATTTAATTAAATGAAGACATTATGAGCGAAACTCAATCGAAAATCTGGAAACAGAAAAATCAGAAAAAGATATTTACACCTCTCCAATTAATTGCATTTAGTTCGAGTTGAATCTTGCAATCATTCATAAAGATGGCAGCCAATAAAAATATGCGTTAAGAAAAATGAAAATAATATAGGTGGTTCTTAGTCGAAGTATGGTACAGTTAAAAGTGACCGAATTGGATATCGACACCTTAGCTCAGTGGATAAGAGCGCCCAACCCGGAAAGTAGGGAGGTCCTGGGTTTTTATGATTTTTCTGTTTCCAGATTTTCGATTGAGTTTCGCTCATAATGTTTTCATTTAATTAAATATTACAGTTTGAGGTTTTACTCATAAAAAGTTAAAATAATAAATAATAATATTCATCCTAGACTTGCAGAAGAGTCAATAGATGTCGCACATTAAATTAAAAATTAGTATTGTTAATTAAATTGTTTATAATGTTATTATTTTTAACAATCCTATCAAGTGTTCACCTGGGTAAGATGGTGATCCAATATTGCTACACCTGCATTTTAATCTGTATATCGCTACTTTAGCAATTAAAAAGTATATTTTTCTTTTCCACCAAACTTCAATTCAATGGTTCTTAGCCACATTTCTACGCCTGGTAGTTTGCTGGCGGTTTTTATCCGTTCGAAATTCAAATTGGAAAAGGCAAAATGGCGGCCGGAAATGGGTGTGCAACCGCGATGGATTTCCCGCCTGTAATGAGAGCTGTAATTTGCATATTACAAATGGCATCCGCAAGCAGCCATATTACTTTTTTCCGAGGTGGAGTATACCATTGCACCGGAGAAATGGATGTCAAACTTTTTGATTAAAGGTCCCATTTTAAGGCCTCGCATTTCAAATTTCTACCGATTTACAACATACATTAAGTTTTAAGTTCTTAAGAAAATTAAAATAATTTATGTATAGGTACCTACTTGCCGATTCCAAAAAGTATTTAATATGTAAATCCGCGGTAGAAAAAAATCTCAAAATTAAAAAAAACCAACGTCTCGTGTCTCGTCCTGTTCTTAACATGTTATGAGTATGAAAAATTTCACAGTGTTTCTTTAAATGCAACTTAAGACAGGCAATGTTGTTGTTCCTTTTTAAATAAGTCTTGCTTTTTAAATTTTTTTCCGTTACTCCTTTTAAATATAATCGGTTTGTTTTAATATTAGCGGGCTCCCTCTAACATACGTATTTACATATTATGTCGAGCCTTAAGATTATTTAACAATTTTCTCGTGTAAACTACCCAGATATACACCTAAAAATTTTATAAATGTGAACATAGGTTTACATATGATATTCCTGCATACATTTTTTATCTTCGTGATTTTTTAAAAACAATAAAAGATTAGTTAGTAAAAGAAAGGTTGCGGGTTGGAAATCCAGCGTGGGTGTCCATCCAAATAAATAAAATTAATTTCTCTGACTTATTTCGCATATTATAAATAAATTATATTTGCGGCACATTCCAGAGTGGTAAATACTCTCACAATTGCCCTGGTGAAAGATCACCGCTCAAAATCGAAACGTTACTTGAATTTAACCGTAATTAGTGATCAGATCTTCTTCTTTCCCATCTCCTTCTTATCCCCACTTCCATCAGCTACAAACACCATACTAATGGTTCTATTGATTTCGTGCAGTTGTTACGCTTGCAAATTCACATTTCAAAATAATGTTTTGCCATTTCACATAATGTATTCACTTATTTTTTATCTTTAGATACACACCACAGTTTAAAGAGCAGAGGCCAAAGTTAAGAGTGACCTGCCATCCATTTGCGTTAATGAATATGGGGTGTGGGACAGCCTGTTCGGGTGAAATAAATTATAAGTAGGTACCTATGCCTGCGTATTATGTGCACGATGCAAGGTGCCCGCTGCAATTCGTTGCACGTTGCACATATTAAAGAAACGTATTTGTATACGTTTCTCACGGCAGGTGCCTCTAGCTAGATTTATACACGGACTATTAAAAGGCATAACGCAATTATTTTTTTCTTGTTAATTATTTGCGAAAAACACCTGTTATTGAAGAGTGCACACAACAAACTTTTTTTGCTCAAAATCCATCTTAGGGGATGCTGTGTGGAAGGTCTTTTTAAGGAAAGGAAGGAGACGAAGTTCTTGTAAGTAAAAAGGTGTGAGGAGTGGGTAGGAATCTGGCGGATAGTGTGTCCAGGGGAACGCCCATAAGGCTTTTATTAGTGGGTCCGTAATGAGCAATGATTGCCAAAAATAATTTCTTACGTATCAGTGGTTTACAATTGGATTAAATTTAAAAAATAATTATTATTATAAACTGAAATTATCTGAAATAATATTTTGATATAAAAAGAGAATGTTTTAATAATAATAAAAATAATTCTTTATTCCACGAATTAATAATTATGAAAATAAAAATAAATTTTAAATATCGAATTTGTGACATTAAAAGTGTCAATATCATTAATTTATTTTTTGATAGAAAGCAGTCACTTTGTGGTTTGACATATCTAATGAAATAAAAATATTACTTTGTTTATAACTACGATTTGTTTATTTAATTGGTTTGCTGAAGAATGACACGGAGATGTCGAAACCGGTAGCAGATAAATTAAAATTTAAGTATCAGATGTACATGAAAAGTTGTTAAAAAAAATTGTTACTTAGTTATTGCCCGAGAAATATAAAAAAAATGATTTTATAATCTTAATTTGAAACACTTTAACACCATCAAAAAGTTTCGATTCATTTTCCACATTTAGAAACTAGTTTAATTCTTTAAGTTAAACCGTTCAAAACTGCTTGCCGTAGTAAAAATGTGACATCTCAATTTATGAAATGTTATTCTAGTTATCAATTTCAGAATCAAATTAATTGTATAAACTAAATTTAAGAAAGGTCGCTTGACCAATAATCATCAATTTAATTATGTTGAGCATTCGTACACAAAGCAAAGCATCCGAATAGTGGTACTTCCATTACGGGGCTGGAAAAACTAACAAATTGTATTAAATCAAATTAAATGTAGTCGTATCAATCTAGTGATGGTATTACTAAATCCAATCTGTCTAAAATCTTACTAAACAACATGAAACAGAATGACAAAAAAGTTCCTTGAAGTTCCATTTCGGTATTTTTCCATTTATGTGATAATGTCATTCAATCTGATGATACAAAAACTATTGAGAATGAGTTTGATGCTTTTTGGGCTCTTTGTTTCGTCTGCAAAGATTTTGTCTAGACAAAACGCATGCATGCAATACTTTGGTAGTAACAGATCGTATTGTTTTGTCACTTTTTAGTTGTTGTTTTTTTAAAGAAAGACAAATAATTCCGGGTAACGAATAACCTGACAACATTTGATAATCTCCTACTACCACCTAACTACTTACTTGTTTAAGGTAAACATTCCGTTTAACCTTAAATGATTATTTAAAAAAAGCAAAACAATTTTACTATCGGTCACAAATCAATGCATTTTTTTTTCTTTTTGCTGCAAACGTATAAAGGGCTGGCCCAGGCGGAGTTGGAGCAGTCGACTCCGGATGCCAATATGCAAAGGTGCCAAGGAGCCAAGACGCTGACAATACTTAACTAATGCAGCTCCCTTGAGATTTTTGATGATGCATGGAATAATTTGAATTATTAATGATTCCCAGTTGATCCCACGGCAATAGTCCCCCCCACGTAAACTTATTTACGATATACAGTGGGTTTATGGGAAATACGATAAGCTAATTACACAAAACGTAACTAAGTGTTCCGAACGGGTATGCAGAGAGTATGTACGGCTGAATAACTTATTTTCATTCGAATGCATCAAGGATAAAACTATTGGTCTATATACTGTATGTATACCAGCATTAAGTAAATTACAAGCGTATAATAACACTGTAAATAAATTCATTTGATATCCGTACCAATTTATTAATAAAGGTATTTTTGAGGTCGATTTTAGGTAGAATTTTATAATAATTATAATTTCGGGGAGCTGTCAGCGGACGAATTGACGAATTGTCGGGTCACCATAATTAACGTAACTGGGATTTATGAACGGAAATAATAATAATATTAATATGGGAAAGCGGGTGATGCCGTCAAGAAATCTAATCCTTTGATGGGAAGACCCGAATACGCTATTACAGTACACTTGATTTTACCCTTTTGGCCTTTTCATTGCTTAATTATTATTTATTTGATGGTTGGGAGCGGCTCGATGTATTGTGCTAGCGTTGTCTGTACATAATCATTCACCCATACCAAATACTACTACTGCAAACGGTATCTACGAACAGCGGCGAGCTGCCTTTGTTTCTACCTACGCATCGAACGCATAACGTGCATTGGCTCAGCCGCCGCTATAATAGTTCCCGCAGTAAGGTCAGCATGCTTCCGTGCCATATCTCAATTTTTTTCTATTATCTATTGGTAATACTGCACCCTCCACAGTTATGAGACAATCTAGTCTCCATCTTATGAGATGGCCCTCAGATAGCGGCCGTTTATCTTCCGCTAACAACATGTCAAAACAACGTCACCTCTAGTACAATATAACACGTGTAATGTGCCCGGAACACGTGCCCTTTCACACCTCTGTCCTTCCGATACAATCTAAATAAATTGCTCGATGGAACGATTGATTGCTACAGCAATCAACTATACAAATATATACAATCAAAAGTCAATGATTTTATCAAAATTGAATTTTCCGTCACATTTTCTGGATTTATTACGTCATTTGTTTACTGGGGGTGCTATATATTAAGAACTTAGGTAGGTACCCGCGTTTTTCTTTATCTAAGAATTTTTTTCTAACATAAATTGGGTTGAGTTTTTATGCTTCCATATCGAATGATTAATCCCTCAGGTCTCGCGCATATTCTGTCATAAGGTCAAAAATTTACCGCTTTGCAATAAAATCCAAATAAATTGAATATTTCTGAATATATTGTAATTTGAAAGGGGGTGAAAAACGTTTTTAAATTTAATTATTAGAAATAAATAAATAACTTTTGAAATATTAAATTTTGAATGCAAACATAAAAAAGTTTTAAAAATTATAGATGCTTCAATTAAATACTGCGATTAGAACATATCTTGGCCTTAGAAAATTTCTATGTAGTCTATTATAAGTCTTTTTATAAGTTTGGAAAAAAAATAAGTATTAGGTCTAAAAAAAACTTTCAGTTGCAAATTCTCCTACTTATAAACCCCTTTTCAGCTATGCTTTTATTGCATAATGTGGTAAATTCAGTTTTTTTTATAATAATTGCAAAAAATTATATTTATGCCTGAACTTCACAAAAAAAGTGTGCATTTTTGCGTTATTATTTTTTATATCAATCAAGACGGTAATAATAAAACGTTCATTAGGTATTATCAGATCATAGAAAAGAAGATAACGGTCACGTTAAAAATGAATCCAGGTCTACTGTCTTACCGGGACACACTTATGGAAACCTAGTTATGATATATTATAGATCGCTTCAGTAAAAAGCTGACGCCTTGGACCACGCGGCCACAATAGTTGAAATCATACCTACCTACGTATTAATTTTTCCTTTCCTCACCCTTCATAACAAGCGCACCCAGTTGTACACAAAAATACAATGATCTTTGTTCAAGCAATTATTTTGTTATCTTTTAGTTTGATCTCTATTAACAACTTCCTAGTGATTAAATAATATTCAGTTTTGGAAGGTTGACAGCTTTTACTTTCCACCAATTAGAAAAGTGCATTTCGATATTATTTTTTATTTTACGTAATATCCTAATCAGGGGCGAATCCAAGATTCAAAAAGCAATCATTAGACATAACTAAAGGGTTCTTGGGGCGAGTTTATTTTCAAAGTGATTTTAATGCAAAAAAATCACGTCAGATTTACGGTAGTGCAGTTTTTTCGTACAAAACATAATTTTGGATTTGAGTCCAAATTTTGGGGCACATTTTGAATGCCATAAACCTATAAAAAACAGTAAACCTCATAAATTGTTTCTTTATTTTTATTTAAGGGGATTCATGCAAGACATATATAGGCAATTTTTATTACACTAGTAAGTTCTTTTACCAATAGTTCCAACACAAAATGAAATGTCCTTAATGGAGTTATTTTTTGTTTTAATTTGTTTGTGTAAGGGAGTTTGTTATATAAAAATTCAGAACTTCTTTATCCAAAGATAGAGAGTTAAACTTTACTATATTTAGTATAGTCTGTGAATCTGTCTGTTTGGCTCTGGTTTTATGAGTGTGTGAGGTATTTGCCTGTGTATCTCTTTTGAGATGATGATCCAGAAAGTTATTGAGATAGATTTTTTATATACTTGGAAAATCAAATTGTTTTTAAAATTTCTGTTGTTGATGTCCTCGTGGGGACCTTCAGTATGGTATTTATGATGTAAATGTAAATGAAGTAAATGTTTTTATATATTTTTTTTTCATTTGTTGTGTGCCTTGTCATTATTTTTTCTTCTTTGTACCGGTCAGTTGTGTCGTATAATTTCAAAGACAATTTGATGTTACAGAATTTTTTCAACAGACCAAAAAAACATTTAACTCAAAATACTTGGATAATATTTGTTTTTGCGCACCTACTGCAGGGCGGGCCAGATCGGTAGAGACTGATTAAAAGAGATCTTTTAAACTTTCTAGCCGAACTCTCTCGACCCATCGTCTTGCAAAGCGGAGGAATGGATTCATACGACCGTCACTCTTGAACAGTTTGACCCACAGATTCCTACCCACCACTCATACTTTTCTCTATAAAGAGCCTCCACACATCGTCCCCAAAGTGCTCTAACATCTGTGATTTGAAACTCGATGAAACGAAAAGTAGCGATACTAAAAAGAGACTAACTTATACATCTATAGGATTAAGAGTATGAGAAAAAGAGATAGTATAATCGGTCTTCTCTTTGTGCGGTGCTTCGTAGCCTTCCACTCTACTTTAGTTTTCTGATTTCACTTGTACCGCATGTGAATTACTGAGTAAGTTTAGATTTAATAGTATTATCTTCTTCAATGATACAATACATATTGATTGGTTTAACCTTCAAAGAATTGGAAATTAAAAAAAGTTTTTCAAATGAAATTGAGGATGTTGTTCAGATCAGAGTCTTGTAGTTCAACAAACTAGCTGATATATCATTTGTAAGACTTAGAAAGTGATGTGAGCTTTTAAATGGTATAAAACTTTCTATAGTATGTCACTTCCAATCCATGAGAAGGAAGGTTGAAGAGGTCTGGGGAGAACTTCGTCCAAAATTAATTGCCAGCATCCTGGAGGCTGCATTTTAAAACTCGTGCGAAGCCGGGCAGTACCTATTACTATTCCATTCATAAAAGTCTGAATTATGAAATTAAACCTCCCTCAACACCTTCCCTCCACTTAATTCTGCAATGACGGGAACACCCGCTGATAATTATGGCGAGTATGAAAAGGTTCCACAGAGTTGGGCAGGCTGTACCGGGGGGCCCGGGATAAAGGGGAGGCGTTGTGGATTGGGGATGAGGTGTGGCCGGACCGCTGACTCCACCCCTCACTACTAAAACAGCAATACAGCCTGAGATCTGATGTTATTCATTTCCAATCAGTTTATTTATAAGCTTGAGTTGACATTTTGTTTTGTTTTGATTTCCTTGTTGGTCTTGATATTGCACTAGGAAGTTCCTGTGACGAGACAACCAAGTATGGACATATATTTTTATTATAAATGGTTGGACTGCCCTGACGCTATAAATTTGTTATCTATACATATACCTCCAAAATACATCAGGCGGAATATTTTATTTTACAACAATAACTTCGCTGCGAATTCTGTGTTAGAAAGAATACATAGGTTGGGCAATGTACTAAGTGATGTCGCTGACATATTTAATTTAAACTTCCACACATTTAAAGCCAAATTAGTCCACCACTTGTTAGATGTTAATAATGAACGAGAAATCACTTTATTCTATTTCGATTTTCTTTTGTTTGTTTTTATACTAGATGCAAACAACGAGTAATTAAGTATAAAAAATATTTTTTTATGTTTTTGTTGCTTGTAGGTATATGAATTGTACCTATGAGTTCTCTAAAGTCATCCATGTCGATTTAGCATTCGATGTATTCTTATTTATTATGTTGAGTTTATGCATTTTTTACATATTTTGTTATCTCTTTTAATTATGCTATACTGTTGTTGTAAATGAAATTTGTATTTGGTGTGTAAAAGCCCAATAGGGCGTCAATTAATAAATAAATAAATTATTTATTTTACAAACATGTGATACACATAATATTTTTGTGAAATAGTAATTATGAAGTAAAAAATTCTAATTAAATTATGTAGAACCCATGCAGAAGAATAGTAGGTATTATGTTAACGTTGATTATTATTGAGGTATGTTACTATAGCCATCTTATAAGTTGAACACGTCTATTACTTCTGAGAAAATGTAAATATGCCAACTGCATTCAGTCCAGGTACAAACAAGTATCTAAATGTCTCAGTCCTAATATTGTTGATGTGATTAATAATTAATGTCCTGATTTTGTTGATTTATAATTTTAGACCGAGTAGTTCTTGTTGGTACCTACATTGTGGAAAGTAATGAAGATTAATCATCACAGTCTATAATACCATTGACATTTTTTTAAAGTCAAGTCGGAAATAAGTCTTCTATCTGAGAGTTTTAATATTTTTAATTCTTTCATCAAGTGGTAAGTGTAATTTATTCTTTCTTCAGGTAAATTGATTTCATACATTTTTATAAGTTATCCTCTTATATATTACTTATTAATTAATGTATTTTCTAAAAGAAAAACTTTATTTAATTTATAAAAACATGTAACCTCTGTACCATTATGTTCAATAAAAAAAATATAGCTAAATCTTTCCCATATAAAAGAGTTTGAATAGGTTTATAGTACCAACCTAAATAGTGCAACCTAACCTAACCTAACAAAATACTATCATGAAAATTTGTAGGTAATGTAACTGCAGATGCAGAACAACAAAAAATAAAACATGGGTGTAGTCTTAAATAAATAAATTTACAGAATTGAATTAAGATGTTTATAAGTAAGTACCAGATCAAAAGATTGGTAAACTTACTTACCTTGAAAAATTATTAAATTATTATATGTATTGGTAGTAGATACCTGTACATATTTGCGGTATGTCCCAGAGTTGATACTTGAAATAACTTCAGCCGTGTTTAGTGACCAGATTTGAATAGCCAGGTACTTCCCAACCTTCTTCCGTATCGTCTCCTTTCCCTCTCCAGTCCCTTCAGCCTCACAGCATGCCCTAATTGGGATTACCCGACAGCTGGCCCCCGAAAATTGTAATAATAAATATAATTTTTTGTACATTTTTTACCAATTTCAAACCAAAAATCGACGTCAAAACTACCTTTAATAATAATTTGGAATGGATATCAGACCAATTTATTTGGAGTGTCGATTTGTACTTGTATCCCGGTAAATACATGACGACAAATAGTTTTATCTTTGACACATGAATGGAAATATGTTTTATACTTTTGTTATTCGGCGGTATATCCTCTCTGCACATCCCTTCGAAAATACTTTGTAATGTTTTGTGTAACTGGGTATACCATATTTTTCCTAAACTGACTGTATATTTATTTTTTTATATATTTTTAAAAAATTATGTAGGTAATACATAAAAAATAAGCTGCACATCTCACTAGGACTATCATCCTGTATTGAGATGTGCAGATATTGTACATATTAAGTATATACAATTATAGAAAGATTGGGAAAAATATCTTTTTCTGATTTTTCTGTTTCCAGATTTTCGATTGAGTTTCGCTCATAATGTCTTCATTAATTAAATATTACAGTTTGAGGTTTTACTCATAAAGTTAAAATAATAAATAATAATATTCATCCCAGACTTGCAGAAGAGTCAATAGATGTCGCAAATTAAATAAAATGGATAATAATTTATCCAGACACCATCTAGATTGCATTTAGTTCGAGTTGAATCTTGCAATCATTCATAAAGATGGCAGCCAATAAAAAATATGCGTTAAGAAAAATGAAGATAATATGGGTGGTTCTTAGTCGAAGTATGGTACAGTTAAAAGTGACCGAATTAGATATCGACACCTTAGCTCAGTGGATAAGAGCGCCCAACCCGGAAAGTAGGGAGGTCCTGGGTTTTTATGATTTTTGAGTCCCAGAGGTGCCAATATCTTTTTCTGATTTTTCTGTTCCAGATTTTCGATTGAGTTTCGCTCATAATGTCTTCATTTAATTAAATATTACAGTTTGAGGTTTTACTCATAAAGTTAAAATAATAAATAATTAAATAAAATGGCTTATATGTTCAGAAGTGTGATCTTTGAGTACCGATTTGAAAGAAAAACTAGAATATGTACCATTAGGCTGTACGCTTGGCGGTTGTTCATGATGGAGTCACCAATTTGCATAATATCTGACGGATCCTTAACCCCACATACTATATTTTCGATGTCCCGACAGTTGATCCCCCGACAGTTAGCCCCCCGAAATTATAATCATTATAATAAAATTATAATTTTTTGTACATTATTTACCAATTTCAAACCTAAAAGCGACTACAAAAATACCTTCCTTAACCTTCCGGGGACTTGGATGATATACAGTATTTTTCCTAAACTGAATGTGTATAGGTATGCCGGTGGGGAAACTGTCGTCTGGGTATCAACCATCATGGAACCTGTTCTCTCTAATTATGTGTTTTTTATTGTAAGATCAATTTGAACAGAAATATCGATCGTCCAGTTGATTAGTCAGACATCTCCAAATACTAAGTTTTGAGGTAATGAGGAGTAATATTCGGATGATCACCATAATCAAATATTACAAGTTGTCTGTATTTTACATATTAAATGCTGTAAAATAACTCAGGAAGAATAACAGTCTACTACATTAGTATGATATTTATGACATTTTGAAATTTCTTACTAGTAACCGGGAAAACATCAATTTTTGTTTAATTCAATAAGAATTTTTCTGTATTATAATTGAATTGGTAGTGTTCATAAGTAATATTGTACCAAATAAAGGATCCACTTTTACATATAACTGTACACTCAACTCAAATTTGGGTTTTTCGGAGATTTTGACTAATCAACTGGAAGATCCTATGTGGAAACCATTTGATATATTCGATACGTACTACCAGTTTATATATTCAGGTAACTATATTTAACATGAAACTTTATTTTTTATGGCTAATATATAAATCTCGATCTCACTCAATTAATTTTGTAAAAGTAAAAGAAAAAAATTGACATGTTGTTGATGAAAATAAAAATGATAAATCTTCATAGATTCAGAGTAAAAGTCAATAAAATTTACATCTTTTGAAGTATCAAATACATTTCAAAACACAGTTTAAAATAATTTATTAAAAAAATAACTTTTTCGCTTGCGTTTTACGCTTATGCCAGAATGCGATATAATCTGATAATAGTTGCATTATTTGTCCAATGCCTAATGCCTAAGCAAACGAAAATAATACATATATGATGGTGTAAAACAATACAAAATGTGATACCTACTAATTTTATTATCATTCCATGTAGATTTAAATTCGAAAATCGATATTGCTGAAACTATTGCATTATCAAACAACATGAATTGGTATTATACTCGTACATTGCTTTATTGAACGCTAATCTCTTTGACAAATTAACAGAATTATTTAATGCAAAATTACAAAAGTTACCATCGTGAAAAAGGAAACCGGGCGGTATTTTGTTGGTACAAACGCAACTCCCATTCCTCTCTAGATTTTAGAACTAGTGCCAATGTTTTTTTTAATATAATATAGATATCGACCTCCAGCGTGTCGGTACGTTTTGCTTTTTTGATTAGATACTTCTTGCAGGAGCTAGGACCCTCCGAAAATCGTTAAAATTGCCTGATTTGAATGCCATCAACAGACGTTCAGCATACAAAATAGTGTAATTTAAAAAAAAACAAAATATACAAATTGGGAGTACCTCGATTTGAACGATTATATTTAGGTATTATCAGCCTGAGTTGTAGTTGTCCCTTTCGCTTAATATTCGAAGAGGGGGGGGGGGGGGGTAAACGCGACACTGACAGCAACAGTTTGGTAAAATACGTATAATTCAAATTTATCGGTGACCGCGTTTCCTAGCAACAAAAAATCAAACATCTTTAATCTTTGCTACCGGCGTAGAGTCCTATAATACAATTTATTAACTAATTGTAAAAATAACTTATCAATGAATGTATTAAAATCTTAAACAATTTTAATTGCCTAAGAACGTATCTTGATAAAAATAAATATTAATGAGGGATTATTTCAATAGCGGACTCTTTTCTATGGTGTTTTAGTAATTAAGACAAATAAAATACTAGTTAAAAAATCGAGGATATGCATAAACAATTATCATTTTCTATTTTGTATTTGGTTTGTAGGTATTAATGAATGCAGTATTTTAGCCCACAGTGGTTTTTATATATTACCTAATGAATGCAGTATTTTAGCCCACAAACTATACAGTTCAACATCCTTCACAATAATATGTAGCTACAAAATCTTTATGCAATGTATGAATTCCAGACTCTAAAATGATAAATTCGTGGTGGGTAGACATGCAGTAGGTAGGGATGCATACATTTTGGGAAAAAAACCTCATCTCTAAACCACGAAATTTGTCAAATATGTTGTTGGCCCGTAAAGTTTTATATTCTTACCATTAGGTATTGACCTACCCATATCATTAGGTACCTAGCTGTAAAATTAATGTTTGATAATAATATTTGGATGATTTATTTAGTGGCGCTTTTGTGAAAAATCACCTCAAGGTCCTTTCCGATTATTGATGTGTTTGAACAAAACCATTCCAAGAGTAGAGGTGGTTTTGGATTGCAATAAAATTACAACGGATAAACCGTCAAGTAAATAAAAAGTGTTGAAGATACAAATAACCACCAGATGTAAGTGGCTGTAAGATCAAAATGCATAAAACGTCAACGGAGGAGCAAAAATATTAAGTTCAGACAAATGAAAAAAAAAATGAATAACGCTCGTTATTTAAAACCACTTTATTTTTAAACCAATACCGTTTTTCATTTGTCAAGTCACAAAGTGTTTGCTTATTCGATAATATTCGTTTAGCATTATTTCATATATTTTTCAAACATTTAATTCATGTAGGAAAAATACTGTAATACTGTTAATTTTTTTTTATATGAATACCTCACAAGAGTCCCAACTGCTCCCATCTGGAGCCAGTGAGACTATGGCATTCCCAATTGGGGTATGTTGGGAGGTTAAAGGTAGTGGGGAGGGGAAGGAGATGGGGAAGAGGAAGGTGGGGTATTATTATTAGTATATTCAGATCTGATCACCAAACACGGTTTGAAAACAAATTGAAACATTTCCTTTATTAATGTAATGGCAAATGCATACTGGCAGCACAAGTTCGAAGATACTCATAATAGTGCGAAACCAGTCAAGATGCATAGAATATAGAATATAACACAAGAAATGCTTTCTGTACAAATTTGAACGGAAACGAACGTGCCAATGACTTATTACCTTTTGGGTCTAGACCATTTAGAAAGCGGTCTGACTCTCTTGCACTTGCCTGAAATTGTATATCACCGTCTCATTTGAATTTCATAATCGTGGTGAAACACAATTTTGAATGGAAATGCGATCAAAAAATTGGATCATGAAATACGTCCATAAGGCACTTCTTGTGTTATTCTATATTACCATGCATCTACATACCTTAGACCTTATCTTAGACCCTTGCATTAAATTTGTTTATATGAAGGATTTTATTTTCTTTACAAACGCAGGATATATAAAGGATATATCACATAATATCATAATTGTTGGATTGATAATTGCATGTTGACTAAACAATTCGCAGACCCTTGAAGGATGACGAAAACTGACTTTACTTTTTAGAAGACAAAAAATTAAATCAAAAGAAAAACACATTTCAAGAATTTATTTGAATTAAATCATTTTCCAATAAAATCACATAAATTTGTTAAAGACCACTTTTATTTTATTACACTCTACCGGTTTCGGAATCGCCCTTTCGAAACCGGTAGAGTGTAATTTACAATTTTTTTACAAATAAATAATTTTCCAGATAAAAAATATTATATTATTATGGGTAGGTTCTTAAAGTACTACCAAATAAATAAATTAGTAAGATTAAGGGATGTAGAGCGAATGAACGAATATATGACGCGAATGTTAATGGGTGAAAAAGTCGAGGACGCACGAGGAAGAAGTGGCACTATCAAGTGAACCAGACATTTGAGTCGGGCCATGTCAATAGTAGATAAGTAGATATATGCACGTTGTATGAATGTGAAAGAGGCGAGGAGTGTGTGCCAAGACCGAGTTGTTCAGCAGCCCGTTCTCACTGCTGACCCTTGCAGAAAAACAGCGAGATGGTTAGTTAGTTAGTTTAGAAATTAATACAAAGAAATCTGGTTCAAAATATTTGTTTTTTTATGGCGTCAACTTTATCAACGCTTTATTCATAGAACCGAGTTACAGACAGACAGACAGACAGACACCGAAATTAGTATTTTCGATTACAAAAGCTCCCTGATTCAAACAGCTTTAAGCAGGTATAAATTTAAGTGATTTTGAATGTTTTATTAAAAAAAATAAGTACAATAAGTTGACTCTAAAATAACTATAATAAATAACTTTTGTGCAATTAAAAAAATATATACTTATATACAACATTTTAAAACCCTCTATAAATCCCAAAACCATCCTCTGCTTAAATTAAAAAATATATTTCCTAAAATTACGTTTTTAAAATATGCAACAAACGCAATAATAATAGTAATGTACCTCACCGCATACAAAATCCGTGAGGTGATTAAAAATACGGTAAATGCATTTTTACGCGTCAACAGGCACCGCGAACCTGCACCCAAAAACAACCCTTAACTTGTATAACCCAATGACTACATTCCCATCGGGCGTGTTGGGGTAGTTATGCCCTTTCAAAGGTGCCACCCTTATCTCAGGTCTCATTTCCACTAATTACTCATAATTATTACTGCCACTAATTGTATGGGAGAAATTATTTCATTCACGTACACTCCCATACATTTACTACTGTCCTTTTCTCGCTCGCACTCCCGCCCCTCTGCCCTCTTGAGGAGAGCCCTTTCTCTTTCTACTCTCGGAACATTTCCAGAGATGCTGGTCGCCTAATTGACTGAGAATTTCATTATTTTTGGAGTTTTTTGTTTGGTTTTTTTGACCGTTGCTGACAAAAAAACACAAGTTTAATTATCGTAGAAAATTAGAAAGTCGTGAATTGCGGTAGAACTTCAATTGCAAAATGTCGTTGTAATTATTAAATATAGAAAATTAGTGTTTTTGTATAAAATTATACAATAAAATAATTTTGGTGTTTTACGAAAATGTTTATAGTCAGTCTAAATATGTCTTTAGAAAAATAAAACATTTCTGTCAACATGATCAAATGGATGAACATTACAACGTACCTAACAGATAATTTATATCTTAATATCTTATTGTGTTTTAATGCACAATATAAATAATGCATACGTATGGTAAAACCATATAAAAATAAAAATCAGAGTGTGCAATTCACACGCGGTAGAAGTGAAGTCTCCAGAAAACTAAAGTAGACAAGAGTGAGGAGACTACAAAGCACTTTTTTATCAATGTGAAAGAATATTTTTTCCATATTTTGTCGTCGAATTCCAGAGCAACTTTTCCCACACATTTGATCATCTTATTAGTGTTTGTGTATTCTTCTTCGGAGTTGCTAGATTTCAGTTTCTTTTGTTTTTTTTGTCTTGTTTATTTTAGAGTTTTTTGAAGAGTATTGATTTTACAAAAAAAAAATCTTTGGATTTCGCAGGATTCGATCCTTGTTCCACTAAATGTCTGCAGAGGTTCGTCAGGCGCTCTAAACCACTACTCTATTTATCGTATTATGTTGGAACCGAGTACCCGTGAATTAAATAAATATTTTATTGCTATCTCATTCTCTCGCAAGCTAAATCCTATGTGTTTATCTCTTTTTAGTGTCGCTCGTTTCCGTTTCGTCGAGTTAAAAATCACAACGGTGCTAAATAAGTTTTCACTTCAAAAATAAATATTTATCCCTAGGCTTGCAGAAAAGTCAATAAATGTCCCATATTAAATAAAAATGGGTAAAAATTATCCATGACACTATCTAAGTAGCATTTAGTTCGGGTTCAATCTTGCAATCATGCATAAAGATAGCAGCCAATAAAAATATGGTTGGTGGTTCTTAGTCGAATTGTGATACAGTTAAATATGACCGAATCGCATGGGGACACATTAGCTCAGATGGCAAGGCTAAGGACCTCGGTTTGATTCCTGAATACGACCGTATCTTTTTCTGATTTTTCTGTTTTAGATTTTCGATTGAGTTTCGCTGATATTGTCTTCATTAATTGAAATATATTTTGTTCTGTGCAATTTATTTAATCCAGAAACTTCTTTTGTGAAGATTTTATGATTTTTTTTAAATTGCATCCCCAATGTCACAGAGTCACAACATGAAAAAAAATTGCCCTTTATTTAAATACATTTTTTTCTTTATAAAAAAATATTTGGTGTACCTGCATGCGTGATATGTTCGTGTGTATTTAAAAAAACTAAAGTTTTGTTATTGGATTGTTCGTAAACAAAGCAACTAAATTTGTTGTTATTGTTAAATATAAATGCTGCGTACAACATAAAATGCATGCTCTAATAATAATAATAACAATATAAAAATAACAATAACATAAAAAATAACAATAGCTACAAAAATAATAATAATATAAAAAAATCAGAAACTGCTTTCAAATAGCAAGTATAATATAATTGTGGTTTACAAAATAATATGAATATATTTTACATTTATTAGTTTCTTTCTTTTTCATTTGCTTATTTTATTTCGTCTCTCACTTGTACATTTTGGACACACATACTTAAAATAACAATTCTGAGAAAATGCCTTAAATTATAATGTTTAAAAAAATAGTTTCTTTATAATCGTTTATTTTATTTCATTCTCTCTTCTCATTATCTGTACATGAAATATTTTATATTTCATTTAGTTTATTATTATTTCACTAGCAGCATCTCCACTTAATAACAACAAAACAATGATTTACGCTGTGAACATTTTAAACTGGAGTGTTAATATCTATGCACTCAATGTCAATTTCATTAATGTAATAATTGTTAACACTCTGTAAATGTCTCAAACAATAAATAAATAAATTATTTTATTTAATATAATTTTAAAATGTCTGGGAAAGGTTCTTTTTTCTGCCACACACAATAAAAGTATTATCAGACACTTGAAAATCTCAAATTGTCACAAAAACCATCAATACAAAAAGCTGTAATATGACCATTATAAATAAAATTCACCACGCTATGTTGTATAGTACAACATTAATATTATTATTTTGATCAGTTCCATAAATAAACATGGAACATGAGTCCCGAGGCCCGAGCCTGAAAGGGCCCGTCAGATCTGAGCTAATTACATTGTTTTGGTTCCTAAAGGTGTTTAGTTAAGGAGCAAGGACACAAAAGGATCATAGAAACTGGTGGTCACTACTACCTTCAAATACTACCTTCGTCTCACCATACAAATCCCATGCTTAAATGAATAATAACATAATAACGTGTTAAATGCATCTGCCTCTATTGAAAACAAGTCTATCAAATATACCACTGTGGATTTAAGGATATAAACACAATGATATTAAAATAAATAATGCAATTGTGTCCATTTTGTTAAAGGAGGAAATATTGTGCATTGTATGCACGTTATAGATCGGAATGGATAATATTTTCTTTTTATGTTGTCAGTGGGTCGGAGAGCCAAAGTTGCCTTCGTAATAAAATCGTTGAATTCAGTCTGCAATATGGATGCCTACCAGGAATTAGTAGCAATTAATTGTAAAAAATAACGAAACAAAATCCTAGTGCTTAAGTTTATATTAATTATACACTCTATGTAAAATAATGTTATAATAATGAAATAATACGCCAATCTCAAGAGCTAGCACTCTTAATTGGCGTAGAAATTCATTAAAATATGTATTTTACTATTTTGTTTTGCCTAATATTATGTTCAATGCTGTAATGTTATAAATTAAAAAATAAAATTAAAATAATTTATAACGAAATGATAATAAATTCTTTAATGATAATCTTGATAACATATCTTCAGAACTATGCCTCTTATTATCTCTAATAAGTTTTAAACTTGTCATCAAAAGTGTGAAACTTGTCATCAAATGTGTTTTTAGAACTTTTAGTTGCTGAGCACAACGAGTATTCTGTGAGAGATACTATTTTTTATATTATTTCATTTCAGCACCGATATTAATAAGTTAATATTTTCTGCATTTTGGTCGATTGTTACAGTTTTTGGATATGATATATATGATTTGGATATAATATGTCTGTACTCAACCTACCTCGAAAACTTGGCCTCAAAAGACATGTTATAGTCATTTACAACTTACTTGTAACTCGCTTTCTTAAAATCGATTCATAATTTTCATTGAGGTAAAAAATACAAATGTTCACAATAATGGATATGAAATTTTTTGAGAAATATCTTGCTATCTTGCTAACTGGTATTACATATTGCTGGATCAACATCATTGCTAGATCCAACTCCACACGTTGCTATCTTGCTACTCCACATATTACAAATTGCAAGATTAACATCATCGCTAACTCTTTATAATCATTACTAGCATAACATCATAAGCTTAACACTTTGCTATATTGCTAACTCTGATTATTGCCAGCTCAACGTCTTATACCTTATTAACTCTACATATTGTTAGTTCAACGTCTTATACCTTATTAACTCTACATATTGTTAGTTCAACGTCTTATACCTTATTAACTCTACATATTGTTAGTTCAACGTCTTGCTAACTCTACATATTTCTAGCTCAACATGTTGCTAACTCAAAATCCTAGCACACGCATCTTCCCACGTATTGATTAATTCCACCAAGAATTCTAAATGCAACAATGTAAGCGAATATATTATTCGACGAGTTACTCCCTAAATAAGGGATTGTATTCAATATAGTGAATACAGCATGGCACTAATGAGTATGAAATAAGCAATGGGGAGTCATCGTTATTCTATTATCCAATCTACAGCGGCTACGTCACGCTTATTCTCCTCCAGCCCCAGGGAAAAGGTGGCCGCTAGCTACCGGCTAGTGTAGGTACTTGACAGAGTATAGTACAGCCTTCAGTACAGCCTGCAGCCCTTCATTTGTATCAGAAAAGTGGAAAAACAAGGGTGAATTATAATTACATTATCATATTGTGCGCTGTGTTCTGCCAACTTGATTAAATAATCGGAACAACGTGTTTTCAGCTTTGCACAAAAGTCTGCGAACAAAAATATTGTTGATAATAAAAATGGTGGGCTAGAGAAAAAATGTTTTGACGGTTAGCAAATATGATTTAATATATGACATTTATAAGTCCACATATTCTTTTAAAATTTAATCAACGACTTCAATTCAAATAATGCAACACATTCATTGTAACTTCATAAACAAACGAAAAAAATTATTTCATGTCTAGAGTCAAAAACAGGAGAGTATATATGAGACGATGCATGAATGTGAATGATGAGTATGTGCCAAGACGTGTCGTGTGGCGCTCTATCCTCTCTCTGTGGTCGGCGGGATAGTCGAGTTAGATAATTACTATATAATTATTTTATGTATCACATTGTTTCAGAGAGAAATGGTAAAATTCAAACCAAAAAGCGAAGGATTAGTTAAAATTAATAATATTTTAAGAAAGCTATATTTGCCTTAAAAATAGACAACCCATGTTCTGTACATTTCCTACATATGTATTATATTTCGATACATTAATGCAAATAATGTCGACATCCACAATCCAAGAAAAAAGTAGTTAACTTTAACAGACAAACATTTTTTACAAACTCTTTTATGTACGGATATTTATTTATTTACATATATGTCCTTAGAGCTTTCACAAAAACAAGTCTTCGTGAATTACATTTCTGCATTAAAATTTATAGTAATTATTATTAAAATTAATTACATTTTTATTCCCAGCTTCATGAATGAAATACGCAGTTCAACTTAACAGTATTGGCATTATGACAAATAATAAAATATTTTAAAAAAGATATAGACACAATGAATCAACGTAATACTCTTAACAACAAATTATGCAAATAAAAGAGAAGACACCAACAAAGTATTGGCAACAACCCAAGAAACCGAACATAAGTCCCAACCGGCCTCACGCATTTGGAGCCAGTGAGAATATGGCATCCCCAGCTGGGGTACGTTGTGAGGCTGAAGGCAGTGGGAAGGGGAAAAGGGCAAGGAAGAAAAAGGTGGTGAAGTACCTGGCTATTCAGATCTGGTCACCAAACACGGCTAAAGCCATTTCAAGCAACGCTTTAATTCTAAATGGTGGTCTTATACCATATTGATATTGAGAGTAACTTCCGCTCTGGAACATGGCGCAAATATACCTACTGTGTGTTATTTTAGGTGAGTAAATTGCGAAACAACCCAATTAATCAAATAAAATTTACTTGCGCACTCCGGGATTTGAGCCCGCTACATCCGGCTTGCTTGTCGAGAACCTTATCCCTCGATCACGGAGGGTAATCAGAAGATCATGATTGAAATACCTACGAAAAATCTTCGGTATATTAATTATTCTATCACAGATGCTGTGATACTGATTAACCTGATGTTAACATAACTCTATGTGGTTAAAAAATCATTAAAATAATATTAGGCAATTGTTTTCAAATTTTACAAAACAATTATTTACTATTTTTTATAGCACAGCTTTCCCACTGAAAAGACTACCTACTCCACGCTGCAAAAAATGTAAGTCTGATTTGCAAATTTTAGGCCTAAAAAGCTCACACAAAATCTTGCATTTTGTAGGAGAGTCGCATTAACCAACTTATCCGTGTTTTTTTATTCTCATTATCATAAATGTAATTGTGACTTGTATACAAGAACAGTTGGTAAAAAGTCAGTGTGAATTTTAAAGAGTGAAGACATAACGTAAGTATTTTGTAGACGTGAGTTCTTATTGGAGCATGCCGGCGGGATGGAAAAATCAAAACATTTGCGTCGGTTTAACGCTTACTGAAATATGCACTTTAAAACCGTTGTTTTTAAACAACTAAAATAGACTGAGAATTTTTTGAATTCCGAAATCAAATAGCATTTATATTTTTAACCTTGTGCCTGTAATATAAATAAAATCGATGCGTTGCGTCGGCTGAACAAAATAACCAAAAAATCTGCATTTCGGAATTTCTTCAGATCTTTTTTTCATATTTTAGCTTCAAGGGTACAAAGGCCTGTCTATTTTGAAGTCATTTTTAGCCACACAAACCATCAGAGCAGACATTCCACATAGCGAGACAGGCTTTCATATTGGGGGGCTGACGCTACATGAAGGGGTGAAGACTAATTACTATTATGCATCCCTCGCTTCTTACTTCTCTTCTAACTCTCAAATAAAAATAATTAAAATCCACAACTGTGAAAGCAAACCTGTGAAATAAATCAGACATTCTCTTACAGCACGTAAATAAACAAATAAAATAACGATAACTCGGATTTGAGACTATGAAAAGTCAGAACGATAACACAGAAAATTGTGTATACCTCAAAGGTGTTTAGAAAAATCTATAGTTTGCTTTAAAGTATCTTGGCATTAAACTATTTTATATTTAAAGTTAATATTATAAAATTACATAACCAGGTAGGCATAACTTCATTGAACAGTTGTAAATCACTTGACAGCATTTATTATAAGGACATTGTAATACAATATTATCAATAAACCACTCCGGCCTTCTACATTAGCTACCAGCTTCGAATATTACGAATTTTTAGGATCATTCAAAGATCTAATCAAAATCCAATCGGCAAAATTATAACCCAACATATATATATATTCGATTTTCATAGTTTAAATTATATTCGTTAAGTGTCTTAAAATGAACCAAGTTTTAAGATGTTTATTATGAGGTATTTAGCGAACATGAATTAGAAATTAAAATGTGTTAATAAACAAAAAATTGTAATAATCCAAGCGGAATTTTCCATTTTCGACGTTTATCATTTTTTTGTTGTATTGAAAAATTTTGATACACATTTCATCATCCACAAAATGTTATCATAACCCCATTTCGATGATTTAACAGGAAGCCACAAGCCAAAAATGTAGGAATTCTTGGTACGCCTTATATCGCCACGAAAACAGTTAAAAGACACAAAAATTGCTCGGCAAACGTAGTCTAGAAAAGTGGTTTTTATTTATTTGTTAATAATTTTAAAAGAAAGAAAAATTTTATAAATGGAAACTGTCACAGATCATTTTAGCGATAAAAATGTTTTTTTCGACAATTGTTTCTTATTGTTCTTAATCTTGTCATTTCCAATTAAACAAATACATTTTTTACGGTTTACGCTTTTATTTTTTTATAAAATAGTTAACAATTTTATTTTAATTTTACCCCGGGGAAGCGGGAGCAAAAGCTTTAACTCATCAATACATATTTTTAAAATATTTATAATGTAAACCGATTCGAAGTAAACATTAATCGAAATTAATGAATGCTTCGCCAATGATTAAACATAAAATTATATATTAATTTTCTTTTTGATGAATAATACGAAATTTAACAAAAAACACCATAAAATGTAATCAAACTTTAAAATAATATGTTGTTAATGTTTAATTAAAAAGAAAATTTTTATGAAATACGTATATGTAGATATTGCAAAACTGATATAAATAAATACTACAGGAAACTGTTTTCTTAAAAAAATAAATATATTTCTACAGATATTGGCTCTTTGATTTGGTCTTTCGTTAAAATTCTTGTAATAATTGTGCAAGAATTTAGTCGTGGGTTGTTAATATAAAAAGGGAAAAGAGTAAGGCTTCATTATTTCCGTTTAATTCTACCTCTTTTAAAGTGTTTAATTGAAAATTCAATTTGGATCCTCGAAACACATCGCAGGTATCACTGATACGGGCGCAATTAACAGGCCTCCGGATGTTTGTACCAAAGAGAATAATAATAATCCTGGATCCTTTGTTCTCCCGTTCCTTTTCTTCCCGACAGGGATCACCTTACATAACACTTGAATGTTGAAATCACAATAATAACTCGGTGTGAATATCACAGGAGAAATTCAACACAGAAGAAGTTCGGGGATGTGTGTACTGTGTATTGTGCGGCCGACGTTTCGGGCCGCGACTTGACGGATGTCACAACAGATTCGACGAATTCTCCGCACAAAAGACGTCTTAAATATTTATATTAAATCAGCGGAGATTTGCTGATCCTCCATTGTGGCTTTGGTAGATTATTAAAGATCTTGCTGAAGTTTCAGCACTCGTTCTTTGATAGTTAACAGACGTTGTTGAGATTTAGGAATATTTGCGATGGGTTCGTCTTTTTGTGCGGTGTTTTTTTTACAAATTGCTAGTCATTTAATTCGTATTACTGTGCTCTGGACTCTGCTTTGTGATGTGTTCAATAGATTTGTAAGCATTTCGACATATTGTCAATATCGCGAGATTGTTGTTAACCTCGGTGAGTTGCTTTTTTTGTTATACGTATTATCATATTACAAAAATAAGATATTTTTACCTATTATGCGAGAGTAATTCTCACATCTAATAAATAATTAGAAAAAAATGAGAGATTTCTTACAATCAAACTGATTGATCAGTTTCGTAAGATTTGTAAAATAAAATATTGTAAAATTAAAACTGAATAAACATATTTAAAAAAAAAAAATCTACCTCCATAGTTTTAGCAGTAAAATCACGTTGAATCAAAGCAAATAAATTAAATCTTATAATTTCTATAACGAATTCCACAGCATAAAATATTTTTAAAAAATATTGAAGAATGTACAATTTCGTTCCTACACATACGGAAAATTATTAATAACTAGCGAAGACTCGTGAAAAATTACGGGGTATTACAATTAAAATGTTGAAAATTACTATTACAAATAATTTCATGTGAAAATATTATATTGTAGATAGGTCGCTTCAAACAAATATTTCCTATTTTGAAAATGACACTTCTTTAAAGCAAATTCAAGCTCCAGGGTTCATTGAATCGGAGTTACAGACACATAACCGAAATTAATGTTTTAGTGATATTAAAATTAATTTATATTTTTATTTTTAACATCATATTATATTATTTTATATTACTTTTATGTGACATCTGTATTTCCTCCTTCATTTGATCCGGACTTAATGAATCTCTTCCTTCAGTTCCTCCCTTAACCCGCCTCACAACGCTGCCCCACTGGGTGGCGAAGTGCTTGCACTGTCTTCACACCGTACAGACAGGGGTTCTCTTGTGAGGTATCACAAGTTGAAGACGTTGCTACTATATAAATTGTGAAATAAACAATGTTTTAATATATCGGTGCATTGAAACTTCCTAATTTAGCCGCACATATAATATTTGTAAATCTGCCCGTAAGAAAATATTATAAGAAACAGCAAGCAATTTTACAATTATATCTACCAAATATTTATTTATGTATATTTCAACGAAATTACCAATAGACCACTGTTTTCTACTATTTATTAGTTCTACTTTCGTATTGCCATGACTTTATTACAAATTTATTTGAAATATTTTTATAAACTCTCAGATAGAAGACTTATTTCTGATTTGACTTTTATTTTTAAAATTGTTAACGGTATTATAGGCAGCCCTGAGTTTGCCTAATTACCTTCCGTATAGGTACCATAAATATATCAAACCACACTCATAGGTACCTACAAGAACTACTCGATCTAAAATAATTTTTAATTGCAACGACTACATCAGGACTGAGTCATTTAGATACTCGCTTGTACCTAGATTGCATTGATTATAGTTGGCAGTACTTAATAAGTAAGTAGTAAATGTTGTTCAACTGCACGGAGTAAAGTTATAAGGAGGCTATTATTATAGTTATATTATATATGTTTTTACATAGCTCAACAAGAATAATCAATGTTACCATAATATCTGCTATTCTTCTGCAATATAAATAAATAAAGTACATAATTGCTTTGTCACGTTTTTATGCTCTATAAAGATTTATGCTTAGTTCACACTGAGCTATATATCTGCGAGCAGATATCTGTTGATTCGCGAGCGCTTATCTTTTGTCCTTTCACACGAGGCTGTCAAATATTTCTTCCTGTGGTAGGAGAGGGGGTCAGTCGAATTAGGGAGCGGCAACGGAACGCATATTTTTTGTACTGAAATCTGTCAACGTGACATCTGTCATCCACGGGTCTAGGCAGCTCCGTAATTACAATGACCCCCTCTCCTGTTTTAGTCGGAGAAGGGGAGAGTTATCTTCTGGGATATCGCGTTTGGAGCGGTTACGTCTGAGACGTGTATTGTCTATGATTGATCTGCGCTTAAAAACGCTTAGGTGTGAACGGTCTGAAGGGATTGTATGGAGAGCGTTATTTGGCGTGCTATGATCTTTTATATTTGATAGCTGAGTGTGAACCAGCTCTTATAATAAATTGATATAATAGACTTCATTCATGTTTTAGGTAAAACACGATTTAAACAACTTGCTTCATTCACATTTAAAGATACGTTTCACAGGTAGGTACTCTTTTGTCCAATCCGTTGAATCGACTCTTGGCCCAATTCTAATATTTGGCTCTCTCGAAAGAACATATTGCAATTAATGAAGACAATATTAGCGAAACTCAATCGAAAATCTGAAAAAGAAAAATCAAAAAGAAATATTTTAGAAGCTTTAATTAAATACTGCGAATAGAATACATATTTGTCTTTTAAAAAATCAACCATTTTTTTATTAGTCTTTTTATAAGCCTAGAAAAAAATAAAGTACCATGCCTATAAAAACTGCTTTGAAATTCAAAATCTGTGACTTACGAACCCATTTTCGGTTATGGTGTTATTGTATAATGTGGGATATTAAATTCTTTAGAAAATGATCGAAAAAAAAAGTTAAATATTCTAATATCTATTTGTGCCTGAGCTTCGCAAAAAATTTTTATGTTATTACCAAAGCCAATATGTGTTCTATACTCGCAGTATTTAATTGAATAATATAATATTTTTAAGCGATCAAATTTTCAAACCAAATACTCATGATTTTGTTGGTTTTTGTATTGTTTTGCATGGCTTTATCTTAAAGATAGGTAACGTTGGTTGCCATGGTTGATTAAATCCCACAAAGGATGTAACATCAGCATAACATAATCTCTACCAACACGCATTTTAAAATTTCAGATCCAAAAATAATCCGGACTTAAAATTCGCTGACTTACTCGTATTCCGGAACCATATTTAATTTTTCAAATACACTAATGAATTACTTTACCGGGTCTGTAAGGAGGTGGGGTCCCCTCTCTCCCCCAGAGATCGGCTGGTAACAAAATAACCAATCAAATTGATGGAATTCCCCTTTCCCCCTCTCCCCATGACCGAGTTGCCCCACAGGGGGAACTGATTGAGAACCAGGAATACGGTTCCCCCAGGCAATTTCTATTTTTTATCTGCTCCAATAATGGATAGGACCGAATTGGGAATTTCAAAATGGCAACTTAATTTTTATAATTTTTCCCCTTTATAATAACTTTTTATTAATTTTTCCCCTTTATAATAACTTTTGTTATTCCCATCTATATAATATATCATTGAAGAAGAAGATAATCCATACTTATACTTACTAATATTATAAATGCGAAACTGCTCGAGTTTGTTTATGACCTTTTCAGGCATTAACCAATAAAAAGACTTTAAAAATTCATTCACCAATAGAAAGCTAAATTATATGCACAGACTATATGTTGTATATGATGGTAAGCTCTGGCGTTATGAAATTATAAATATTAATATATTATATTTGTTATACGTTTTCTGTCGCTAACAAAAGCGAGTTAATTGCAAATGTCAGAAAAAATTATTCCCATGGAAACAATGTTGATATATTTGTGGGCTCTAAGCTGGTAGGTACTCAGCCCCTGGTCAGCTACTGCCCCAGAAAATTCAAATATTAGAATATGTTTTGTTTTTTTTGGACAAGCTGGAATAAATGTCAGTTAAGAGTTCCTATATTAAAAATATAATTCGTAACGATTATAAAGACTGAATAATAAATAGTGAAATTTTGTATTATATTAACAAACTTCCAAATATTTAATTAAAAATAAACATCCAAAATGTTTGTAAGCGCATAAATTCCGAACGAATGAACAAAATTGGATAATTCTTTTTTTCTTTGTGAAATTTAGGTGGCAGGCTAGATGTTTGAAAACTGAATGTAAGGGAATGAATGTATGGAATGCGGGAGGGGGTGGGGTAGGGAGGAGGGGGGATAATTGATGTTCAACCGCTACAGTAATTTCCCGTAATACCATGCGAGCGAAGCCGCGGGGAAAAGCTAGTACTTAATAAATCTAAACGAAAATATGAAAACCAACAAGACACAGAAAAATAAACAAGTTTCGGTCGCAATGTGGAAGTGGGAGTGGAGCCGAGTGGAAGATACTCCCATTCATGCCCAGTAAGACCGTCATTCAGAATTGAAACCTTGCTTGAAATGGCTTTAGCCGTGTTTGGTGACCAGATCTAAATATCCAGGTACTTTCCCACCTTCCTCTTCCCTATCTCCTCTCCCCACTACCTTCAGACTATAATTTTCTCAGGGCCAAGGTCTTCTTTGCTGATACTGTGTGAAGGGTCTTTTTGTGGAAAGGAATGAGTGAACCTGGGTCTCGAAAAGACCCATGTTGTAGGAGGTAGGAAAACTTACGCCCCCAAATTATTCCACAGCCGAGCTGTTGAAACGTTTTCGTAGAAACGTCGCGTTCTTATGTGACAAATGGTGACCGGACAACTCAGAATAAAACCAACTCAGAACCACCTCAGAAAAGCCATTACGAGTGATGATTTTTTTAAATTGGTTAAATAGGTATCGTTAGGTTAGGGTTATGGGCTATTTAAAAAAAAAATCATAGCTTTTAATATATAATTTTTCAATAAGGCGTTGAGTTGACTTTATTCTCAGTTGGCATAGAACCGTGACAAATATCAAACGTTGGACAAATGTTGGACGCGCGTTTGGCGTGTTTCCTGACTGTGCACCGGTGACGAATGAATCAATGACGCTAGTTACTCGGAGCATCTTCCAATAAAATACTGGTAGAACAAGGAAAGAAATCACTTAGAGTCACACAAAGCGGTGACCGGCCAACTCAGAATGAAACCAACTCAGAACCACCTCAGAAAGGTCACAAAGAGTGATGATAAAAAAGTATAAAAAATTGCTTAAATAGGTTTATTAGGTTAGGGTTAATGGCACTTTAAAAATAATTTTTTTTTAGAGCTTTTAATGACTTTTCAAAGAGGCGTTGAGTTTACTTGATTATGAGTTGGCACGGAACCACACAAAGCATATCATTGGAAGGCCTGTTCGGCATTTTATACATGTTTTCAGTTTTTGTAAATTCGGTCCTGATTTATCTGGCCTCCCCTACCGGGCCGTTTTGTGGGCGGGGGGGATGGAAAGGAGTGCGGGGTAGGAATCGGGAGGGGGTTCCAAAGATCTAGAAATATATTCGAGGAGGTTGGGGTGAGGGTGGAGGGTGGTAAGGGTGTTGACTTGTGCACGTACTGGTGTAATCGCCCCTAACTTCTAACAAGCTACTCGCATAGTATGTTAGTTTGAAACGATACTAAGAAAACATATCTTTTAAATCAGTGGTGAAAAAAGGGTAAAATTAAATAAAAGTAATATTAAATTAAATTGAAATTAGTGTGTTTAGAAATTAATACAAATTGAAATTAAATTAAATTAAAATTAGATTGAATTCATATTAAATTAAATTAAAATTAGATTTAATTAAAATGAGATTAAATTGAAATTAAAATTAAAATAAGTGAAATTGAAATTAAATTAATTTGAAATTAAATTAAATTAGAATAATATTAAATTGAAATTAAATTAGAATAATATTAAATTGAAATTAAATTAGAATAATATTAAATTGAAATAAAATTAAATTAAAAATTAGATTAAAATGCAATGAATGTAAACTGCAATGAATATAAATTTGATTTTGAAATAAATAAAAGGATAGTCAGGAGCGATTTTATAACTCTCACCTTACTAGTAACGGAAAAATTAGTACACATTAAGATGAAGCCATGCGAAATAATGCAAAATCACACAAAATCATGTATTTTTGTTTTGAAAATTTGATCCCTTAGAAGCATTATCGATGCTTCAATTAAATACTGCGAGTAGATCATATCTTGGCCCTTAAAAATATTTGTATTTTTTTTTATAAATCTTTTAATAAGCCTAGAAAAAAATAAAGTATTACGTCTATAAAAAAACATTTTCAAGTACAAACTCTCCTACTTATAAACCCATTTTCGAATATGGTTTTATTGTTTAATGCAGCAAATTCAGTTTCTTTTATAATAATCGAAAAAAATTATATTTACGTCTAAACTTCACAAAATAAAATATAATATGCATTTTCGCGGTGTCATTCCACAATACGGCCGGCAGTCAACGAATTTGGATTTTCAAAGTGAACCTTATGCGGTCCACCCAAGGACTACTGATTTTTCACACCCATTTCGTATCGTTTCTGCCCCGGCCGGTGCGGGAAATAGACGCACGACTCCGCGTCCAGTGAAATCAATCTTAAATTTCCTTGTTATTACAATAAACTTGAATAAACAACGCGTAAAAATGGAGTTAATGTTTTTTACGGGCCTTTACGAAATCAATCTGTAAAAAAAATCTCAAATACCTTTTCCAACCTTTCCAAAAGCTTTTTCTCAAGTATTTTTAAACTCCTCCCAAAAGGGGCCTGAATTCCGATTTCGATTTTTCCCTGAACTATTGGATCAACTTAAATAATTTTTCATAAAATTTTAACTTTTCATATGCCATAATAATAGTACACATGAAACCGTTACAAATTTCTAACTATTTGTTAACCTGTCTTTTTCAGGGAAACGTAAAAAATGCAATTAGCTCCGTCCAAACAAAACACACAACTAGCAAATAAATAATTAAGCCGCCAAAAAAATAAGGTATTTATTTATAAATACAAACTCACCTATTTGGTCACCGCATTATAAGGTTTACTCAGTAAGACATATAAATTATAAACTTAATACTTCTTTTGAAAATTTTAACTATAATTGTCTAATGAAAAAAATTAAAATTAATAACGCTGTCCGACAGAAGATTTGTATTTGAAGTCATTTTTCTTTTTAAAATCCTTAATTCCCTTATCGACAGCCCTGCATTATTGCAATTGATTTTCCTAATAGAGTCACACGAACTAAAAATATTTTTCACAACAACAATAAAGTCAATACTAAATGGTTTATGAACTCCCTTATAGACACGCATCCACAGCTTAGCTAACCAATATGCAGAAGTAGCAGATATTATTTGCACCGAATGAATTTACAAAAAAGCATTTCAGATATATTTTGAAAACAGTTATTAGTTTACATTTTCTTTACAATGCCTGGATATAAATTTCAGTTAATTTAAATGATATTAGTCTATTTATACTGTACAATTGTTTTGTAATCCATGTTAATGTTAAAAAAGGTTCTGTTTAAATAGTTCAGTGTATGAGAATGTTTTTTAAACTTATATAATGAACAGTTGATGATTTTTAAATCAAGAATCACAGTGTCACGCACGTCGGTTTCCAAGGCGACATATTATTCAACACTTTCAACAACCTGTTGTTAATAATTTATTTCAGTTCCTTGGTGTTTGTAATAGGTGCATTGTTGCTGATTACTCTTAATAGAATTTCTTATCATTTTCACTAATGTATTTTATTTTATATTATATGCTTTTGTTGTTACATTTATTTAATTATATGTATTATATATTCTTTATTGTTTTAGTTTTAAAATATTTTGAATAACTGTGATAGGTACTTAACTTATAAACAAAGAATGTAAAAGCACATTAGGGCGTGTAATAAATAATATTATTTTAAATCGAGTTTTCCGATGGAAAAATGTAAAATATTTTGACATTTAGTCAATTTGCAAGTAAAAAAAAATTACAAGAGCGATTGGTTTCGTAAATCCGTTTCAATTTACAGTTATGTCGAGACTTATTACATTATACTAGCGCAGACCCGTAAAATCCCAGAATTGTGAACCTAAAAGTGTTGATAATCTAAATAAAATCCTCAGAAAGGATCACTGCCTTTAAAAAACAAACATTTTCAATTTTAGAGACGATCAAAAATTTACCTTGATTGATAACTTGAAAAATTAGGTCATCTGTCAAAAGTTTTAACAAAAGATATTTAAATTTCTAATATATGATTATTAATTAATTAATGAAAACGAAATTATTTTGGTAATACATACTTTTGTTTTTCAGAATTGTTCCCACTATCAGTTCCAATTTCGAAATGGAAAAGTTGAAAATCCAAGAACCAGAAATTTATTGAACCGGAGTTACAAACAATCACAACCGTAATAACACTGTATTTTCATGTATTGTGACTAACAAAATATCGGACCATTATATAATAGGAGTTGCGATAGGGAAAGAGGTACTTACAAAGGATTTAAATAAAAAAAGGGAAATTATTGATAATAAATTGGTATATTCTAAATTAAAACTAGTAAATTGGGGTAAATTATTACAAACTGAATGTCCCTCAGAACTGTACTATAATTTAAAAAATATTTTTGATAATATCTATGAGTCCTCGAAAAAAGAAAAATCATTTAAAAATAATCATAGACACAACAACCAATGGGTTACTGAAGAAATTAAGAATATGATTAAAAAAAGAGATTATCTTTACCGAAAATGCAAGAATAGCCCTAATAACCCTGTATTTCGTTTAGAATACACGCGATATAGAAACAAAACAAATAAACATATTAATTTTACTAAAAATACATTTCACAAAAACGTAATAAATAGTTTAAACGGCAATCCGAGGAAACTCTGGGACGAAATAAATAACCTAATAGGAAAACCTAAACAAAATCTAGATAAAATAATCCTTCAACATATGGGAGGTCAAGGAGACACAAAATTCTTATGCGATAAATTTGCTACAACATTCGTAAATGAAATAAAAGACATAAGACATAACTGTACTACAAAATTCCTAGATCGTAACACGTATACAACTCCTGCTAGTATGTCAATGAGATTTAGACCTGTATCACAAAAAGATGTTAAAAAAATAATTAATGATATGGATGTTAAAAAATCAGAAGGCAATGATCAAATAAGAATTAAAGACCTGAAGTTAATTGCTGATAATATAATCCCAATATTGACTAAATTAATTAACCTCTGTGTAAGTAAAAGTATTATGCCTGACGAACTTAAAACATCCATTATCAGACCTATATATAAATCAGGAAACCACAAAGATTTCACAAACTATCGACCAATAGCGATTCTCTCATGTATTGATAAAATTATTGAAAGAGCTATCTTTAACCAAATACAACTTTTTATAGAAAAAAATAAAATCATAAATCCCATACAATACGGATTTCAAAAAGAAAAAAGTACTACCCAATTACTATCTAAATTCACTGACCATATAAATTGTCATTTAAATGAAAAATATTATGTTGGTATAATTTTTATAGACTTTAAAAAGGCCTTTGACACATTGGACCACGAAACATTATTAAAGGCAATGGAGGAATGTGGTATTAGAGGTCCTTTAAAAAAATTTATTAAAAATTATCTTTTAAATAGAAAAATTAAAGTTAAAATTGACGGAATTTTTAGTGATGAAATGTTAACAAATACCGGAGTAGCAACAGGGTCGATATCGGGGCCTACATGTTATATAATGCAAGTAAACAGTCTACCAAACGTAATAAAACGTTGTAAATGCTACATGTTTGCAGACGATACTTGCATTATATGTGCTGACAAAGATCCACTAAAAATTGAGGAAATTTTACAAACAGACCTAAATAACATAATTAAATGGTCCCACGACAATGGCATTATTATTAACGCAAAAAAAACCAAATATATGCTTATACACTCACCATATGCAAATTGTCAGGAAAAGGAATTACATATAAAAAGTCATTCATATGATTGTTTGCACACAAAAAACCAATTCCAGCAGTGTAATTGCCCGAATATAGAAAAAGTGTACCAATATACATACCTTGGTCTTACAATAGATGTCAACTTTAACTGGTCAAATCATATTGAAAATGTATGTAATAGATTAAGATCCATATTAGGAAAATTTTACCACCTAAAAAATTTTGTTAATAAAAATATATTATACTGTATATACAACGCATTAGCAGAATCAATTATAGGATACGGAATAAATAGTTACGGATTAACGTACAAAACATACTTAAATAAAATAGAACAATTACAAATCCGTTTCCTAAAATTGATATCAGGCAAAAAAAAGGTCCAGTTATGTGAAGGTGATTATAAAAAAATGTTCCCCTTGTGTAATGTCCTCTCTATACACAGTAAGGTAAATTACCAATTAACTCTAGATGAATTCTGGAATACAGAATTCAAAAAACCTGTAAACCACAACTACCCTACTAGGCATAGAGAAGCACAAATGTTTATTGTCAATAAATCTCAAAATGTATACGGAGATAGAACAAAAAGTCATAAAATTCCGGAAATATTTAACGCATTACCTGAAAATATCAAAAATGAGACATCTTATTCAAAAATCAAAACAAAAGTTAAATCTTTCTACCTCCGCAGAACATGAAATCAAATAAAATAGTTCCTATCTATTTATTTTCTCACCGTATGTTTGTACTGTGTAAAATATTTTTACTACAACACAATTCATAAACATTAAAACATTATAATAATTTAGTTTGTCGTAATAATTAGTATTCTAATAATTGCCTATTTTGAAGAAATAATTAAGTATTATATTTAGTTATTATATTTACTATGTAAAACTGAGAGATTTCTTACAATCAAACTGATTGATCAGTTTCGTAAGATTTATAAAATAAAAAATTGTAAAATTAAAACTGAATAAAGATATTTAAAAAAAAAAAAAAAAAACAACCGAAATTACTATTTTTAATAATGTTAAATTAATTTATCTCTTAAACACGTAAACGATTTACATAGTGTGGAAATAAAATTTTGTAAGGTTTTTTTAGCCCTGTATATATATATTATTATGTATGTATGTACATAAGGTTAGGTTAGGTTGGGTTAGGTTAGATTATAATAGACAGGTTGTAGAAAGATTTCCCTAACGCCTACTTATTATAGCTGAGGTTGGGTTCTAAAATAAATATGTTTTAAAAAAGAATTCGAGGTGATTTGACATCAGACTGACTTGGGAGTGAGTAGGGGGAGTTAGGGGAAACAGGGAGGATTGTGGTAGAATTTTAAGATCTAACGAAGTGGTTGGAAGCGCATGGCGCCGAAAAATATGCAAATAACCATCCGAAGACCCTACGTTGATTGTTATTTTGAATAAAAACCTACCATCGTGTCGTGTCTCCATGGGGGATGCAGATAACGTAGGACGACTTTCATTCCTGTTTGAAAGTCAGTCAGTGTGGATGTGGAAAAAATTGTCACTTTTTCAGATTTTGAGGAAAAAATAAGGGTAGATTTGTAGATACCTATTTGTATTTCATGAACTATGTACCTGCTCGTAATTATACTTGTATTTCTTTAAATATGTACTGCAGTTAATCACCAGGACATTAGAGAGTTAAATGATAGTAGTACGGATGAAAAGAGTTGCATCACTAAAATATCACAGATGAACAAAAGTACCCACTTGAAACGAACATATAAAATAAAGAGAAAAACATTATATGTCCCACGCACAATACCATGAATAATATCAAAACGTGTGTTCCAATAAACAAATACGTAATCAAAGGTAATATGTAATTTCGCTTGTCTGTGATGTGAAATATTCCTGCAAGAAATTATTCAATTTGGGAGGCGGGAATGTGTACCGCCGCCCCGGGAACCTTTATTGGATAACCAACACCTCTGCCATAGGTCACCCCCAAGTGGTTCGCTACGTTTGGTGATTTAGCAGGGGTGCCAGGGTTCATGGGGTGAGGTTTGTCTAGGTCTTGGAGG
This sequence comes from Glyphotaelius pellucidus, assembly GCA_936435175.1. Lineage (NCBI taxonomy): Eukaryota > Metazoa > Arthropoda > Insecta > Trichoptera > Limnephilidae > Glyphotaelius > Glyphotaelius pellucidus. The sequence goes on from OW386548.1 coordinate 36,669,518, forward strand.
TGGATGACCAGGACACACTGAACCCCAGATTCCTACCCACCCCTTTTACCCTTTTCCTTCCCAGAACTCTCCTCTCCTTCCTCTCTTTAAAAAAAACCCTCCAAACAGCATCCCCAAAGATGACATAGGCCCTGAGGGAAATTATTTTCCTCGGGGCCTCCTGTGTAGAGCTCATGTAAAAAAAAAAAAATCACGGTCAATGAACTCGAATTTCCTTGGCATTTAATTTTCAAAGTGTTTTTGGGAACAATTCAGTCATGCGATAAAGTAGGTACCAGCATTATATTATTATTATTAATTAATAACTCTACATTTGAAATTTGTATTTTTTTTAAGATTTCGTCATTTTTCAAGTTTATCTGTTTTTCATTCAAATGGTAAATTAAGTGTAGATCAAATCTTATGAAGTCTTATTATTTGTTGTGTTGGAAAGGCAATGTTATCTCAATGCAAATATTTCATAAACCCTCTCAGCTTCAAAAATCCTACAACCTGCAATTTGTGTGTGATTTGTCACGGGTTTTACCCGAAAGAAATTTTTTTATAAAGAAGATAACCTTTATTCTATCTTATAAAGAATGTTATTTTTTAAATTACCATCTGGACTGCTTAGTGCTAAGATCTTGGTAATTGTCTTAAAATAAGTATTCTAATAGGATAATTTCCTACAAGGCTGGCAGTGCTGCAACGAAAAGTTTTACGAAAGTAAAACGTTCTTGGTTTCAATATAATATAACTAGATGTTTAATTTATTGGCGGGATATATACTACAACAATCAAGTGAAGTTTAATCATTTTTCGATTCCAAATTCAATCAATCAATATATATAAAAAAGTATTTTATATAGGGCATATAAGAATCTATCTTCTATATATTAATACGTGAAGCAAAAACTTTGTACCCCTTTTTACGAAAATTGCGCGGACGAAGGAGTATGAAATTTTGCACACTTATAGTTTATATAGAGAAGGAGTGCAGAATGCTAATATTTTTTTTAATTATGCATAAAAAATACAAATCAATAAAAAAAACATTACACTTAATTATGGTCGAATTTCGACCATTGGGCGACCACTGGTATAATTTAATGTTTCCGAATCCAAACCCTTAATGAAAGTCATTAATTTTCACAATATTAATCAAATAGTAAACATTTCTTTGGACAAAGAGGGAGGTTACCTTTAATCTCTTCATTGCGTTGGTAAACAAAATTACATGGAATCTATTTAATTGTTTGTTTATAGTTTTGTCAATTAAAAAAATTTCATTGAATATCACAGGATGTTCACTTTATTAATTGAAAACTCGAAAATAATATAAGTAGGTACTGCTGTCTCTTAAAATATGAACTCCACGTGGTGTCTCTCAAGGTCTCCAACATATTTGGGGATGCTGTGTGAAGGGTTTTTTAAGGAAAGGAAGGAATGAACCTGGGCCTTAAAGAGACCCATGTTGTAGGAGGAAGGAAAATCAAAAATCAGTAAATCATATCACAGCAGAGCTGTTGAACAAGAACCAATTATAAAATTAACTCGTTCACATTAGCTTATAGTAGACATCAACCGCGTAGCAGACATCAACCAACAACTTGACAAAGTTATTCACAAATTAATATTTTTATATTAATTGTTTTTGCGTTTAATTCGTAGAACTCCATTTATTTTTTTTTATATTTAATTAAAATTTTATTACCAAGTTCTGCAAGTATTTAAGTATGTATTTTTGTTGCAGCTGTTTCGGTTTACAAAACCATTTTCAAACTGTGGTTAAATGCACTGTTAGGCGACTTATTTAAATCTTGTAAATAAGTCCCAACAGTGGATTTAACCACAGTTTGAAAATGGTTTTGTAAACCGAAACAGCTGTAACAAAAATACATACTAAAATACTTGCAAAACTTGATAATAAAACTATAAAATTTAATTTTAATTAAATAATAAAAAAATAAATAAAAAATTGTTAATCGACTGTCAAAACATTTTCGATTGCATTTCTTCTTTCTTTGATAAAGTGATAAAAGTTGGAAAATCTATCAAGATAGGTGATTTTTTCACAAAACCGGCGCTATACAAATTTTCCAATTATTATAAAAGTGACGCTACAGATCTTTCTCAAGGTTTAGACTTTCATGGACATATTTTCAAAATGCTTTGAAATTTCCTTTATCTCAAACAAAATTTGACGAATATTGCTTGCTTTGCACATTTAAATAATTTAATTAAAAAAAATTAAATCCATAAAAGTGTGTTAAAACTATGGCGAAGCCTTCTAGAAAATACCAGCTTTACATAAAAATGGTAGCTAACTTTTCACGTATTTTACCGACAAAACGAAATTTTTTATGTCGCAGATTTAAAAATAATATAATTTCTTTTCGTAAAATATAATGTTTCTCCTCTGAAACCCCCCGCGTAATAATCATATGGGGTGCATAATTAATAACTGGAGTGTGAAAATATGTCGGGTCAAAATTGCGCATTCGGTGACGGAGACGGACCTACACAACTGCAGTGCATTAAAACGAGACGGAAATAAGTGCAAATGACGCCTGAGAGAGAGGCGAAGAATAATTTTACAAGAAAACCGCGAGAGGGAAAGAGAAATTGTAATTGCGAGTGAGGGGGTCGGGGCTATTGGAAGACTCGAGGGGGAGAGAGAAAAAGATCTCGGAAAGAAATGATAAAAATGGGCGGGAATTCGTATTAACGCTCCGATTAACAGGGAAGTCGCTAGATGGAGTGTGTGTATGGCGTAGAGCCATTGCAACATAACCGCACTTTAGTCAATTTCTTTTATTTATTCCTATTTGGCCCGAACCACAGATATCTAATAAAAACAAGGGATACGGGTCCTGAACCATTATAAGAGTAAAATTGTTGCCAATAATGCAAAATATTCCAAATCTCATCTATGCACGTGACGGCCTCCGTAGTCGAGGGGCAAGGCTCTCGACTCGCAATCCGAAGGTCGTGGAATCGAATCCCGACGTGTTTGATTAATTTGTGTTATTTCACAATTAATTCATTTAAAATAATATATGATATATTTGTGGCACGTTTCAGAGTGGAAGATACTCTCAGTATCATCCTGGTGTAACACCACCATTCAGAATTGAAACGTTGCTTGAAATGGCTTTAGCCGTGTTGGTGACCAGATTTAAACAGCCAGGTACTCCCCCACCTTCCTCTACCGCATCTTATTTCCTCCCCACTACCTTAAACCTACCTTTCTCCCCCCACCTTCCTCTTCCTCTTCCCTACCTCCTTCCTCTGCCAATTAATTTCAGTCTCACAACATACCCCGATTGGGGATGCCATAGACTCGCTGGCTCCAGACTGGAGCAACTGGGACTCTTGTGAGGTATTGACATAAAAAACGCACACCAGCACCCCGAGTTTGTTTCTACCTACATATTTTCCTTGGTTCTATTAATGGACATTTATTTATTTTGCAAAAACAGTATTAAAACCAGTACGTTACAAAGGCGAGAAAGAAAATGATAAAAAAATTATTAGGTGCAAAAAATATATTAGGTTGCATATAGGACCAAATACACGCACACATTTTGTCAAAGATTAAAATGATGCCATGTCTTTTAAAAAGCCTAGAAAAAAAATAAAGTATTAAGTCTATAAAAAAAACACTTTCAAGTGCAAACTCTTCTACTTAAATACATCTTTTCGGAAATAATTTTATTGTTTAATGTAGCAAATTTAGTTTCTTTTATGGTAATTGCAAAAAAAAATATGCTTAGTCCCGTTATTCACAAAATAAAATAAAATATGCTTTTTCCTGTTGTTATTTACCAATAGGCAGTCGACGAATTTGGATTTTCAAAGTGAACTTTATGTCGTCCACCCAAGGGCTTCTGGCTTGCCACACCCATTTCCTATCATTTCTGCCCCGGCCGGAGCCGGGAACAGACGTTTAGGTTCCGCGTCGCTTGGTTCCGTGAAATCAATTTTAAATTTCCTTGTTATTACAATAAACAAAGCGTAAAACAGGAGTTAATGTTTTTTACAGGCCTTTATGAAATCATCCTATTAAAAAAATTTCTCGAATATCTTTTCCAACCTTTCCAAAAGCTTTTTCTCAAGGATTTTTAAACTCCTCCCAGAAAGGGGCATGAATTCCGATTTCGATTTTTTCCTGGACTATTTGGATCACCTTAAATAATAGTTTTTGACTCCACACAGGAGGCTCTAAGGAAAATAATTTCCCTCAGGGCCTATGTTATCTGAGATGCTGTGTGGAAGGGTCTTTTTGATTAGAGGAAGGAATGAGTATTGATCTTGAAGAGACCCATGATCAATGTAGGAAGGAGGAAACACAGAGGCCGTCAAATCGCAAAATTCAACCGTGGGCCGCACTTGCGATTTGTACAGGATTAGCAGTTGTGTACTTTTAAAGTATCTGCGGGCCCTGTACAGTACGCGGGAGGGTAATTTAACTTTTTGGGAGGGTAATTTATCTCTGGCTTCGATGGAGCCCCCATACCTGAGCTGGTCACTTAGAGTTACACCGAGCATATCAATGGAGCGCCTGTTCGGAAGATCGCTTCTGTTGAAGGAGACTAGATTTTCATTTCGATCCCTTTTAGACATAATCAGACATGATTGGGTCTTTGAAATATTAAATTCAACGAGATTATTTTTATTCCAATAGAAAACACTCTCGAGGTAACCGTCCATTCTTCATGCTTAAATTCATTGGAAAATATTCATATTTTCTGCCAGGCAGTTAATTAACCCAGCAAGTCTTCCCCTTGATAAGTTAGTTTTGTACCTGTGAAGAATAAAAAATCCATATTAAATTATCCAGAACATGAAATTCTATAGATATTACTAAAACTGTCATCACTTTACTTTTTTCAATATTTTTCAATTGACGATATTTTATTACTATGCATTTTAATTTCTAGCTAAGACTTAACTTGTCATATCTAGAAAATCTTAATAATATTATATGAAAACCATTTAAGAAATAAGCCGCGTAATTTTTATATTTTTCATTTTGTCCCTCAAACAAAACTAAAATAACAATTAATCCAATTGGAAAATCAAAAAGCAGCCCTCTGAGTAGGGTTAAAACTGTCAAAATTGAAAAAGGAGGCTTTCACCAAGTAACAAGCGATCCAATTTGCGTCAAGGCCTCCCTGCGGCTCCAACCCATCGGGGGATGAATATTCATCATTATCTAATAATGTCCGCAATAAGGCTTTTATGATGACATCTCGGACACTAATGGGGGATATTTGCAAAATTGGTAATCGGCACATCGGTGATTTTCCAATAATTTTCCAGCGGAAAATCTTCGTTAGAGGTAAAAAATGGAAAAATTCACGTGAAGAAAATTTAACACATTTTGAACTGATTACTTTTTAGGGGGGAGGATGGTTATTTTAGATTTTAAAAGAAAGTAATTGTTATTATATATACCCCCATGATTTGTTTAATCAACTGACCGTTGATTAAACAAATCATGGGGGTAAAGAAAAATTCTCAAACTTTATTAATTAATTATAAAATAAAATATTTTTCTGATAATAGTTAGGTACCAACTTTATCGTTTGTCTGAATTCGCACAATCAGTTTAAATTTTGAAAATTTAAAAGCAAATTTGAATTCATTGAACGTGAATAATTTCAAGGAGGAATATTTAAATTCAATATAGTTTTCTTAAATAAACTATTATAATTCTTACTACGTTTTTCAAGTCACTTCATACATCGACAACTGAAATTAGATTTTTTATTATTGTAAATATAAAAAATCTAATTTAATTTTTTTATATTTACTTTTTTAATATTAGTGATATTGGTTACTGGAGATTAACACATAATTTTTTGAAGTGAAAACTTCATTAGCACCATTGTGATTTGAAACTCGATGAAACGGAAAAGTGACTCTAAAAAGAGACAGATACTAATAGAATTGAGCCTGCGACAGAATGAAATTGAATAATCGATCTCCTCTTTGTGCAGTGCTTCGTAGCCTCCTCACCCTTGTCTACTTTAGTTTTCTGGAAGTTTCACTTTTACCGCGTATGAAATGCACACAATCTCTTTAAAAACTGATTTTCTCAAAACATTGTCTACTAATCATCTCATAATTATATGTAACTAGCGATTTCCCGGCGTGCGTTGCAATATCACTATATAAAGAATTTTTTTCTGACTGCGTGTCCTTTCCCATTCGTCCGTTCCCCTTCCGCCGCCCCTCACGCGTTCCCCTTCTACCTTTCCCGCCTTCCCTCTCTCCTCTCCCGTCCCCATCCTACCCCGTCCCGCAACCATCCTCCCGCGTTTCATATATTCACTCCCAGTACATTCAGTTTTCAAACATCTCGCGTGTCATCTATTACAATTTTTTTAATTCAAATTTCATTTTTCATATAGGTATTACAAATGTTCATTTTTGTATATTATAAAAAAAATCAATCAAATTTGGTACCTAACACAGGTACCTACTTATTTAAAGTGCCTATAATTCTTACATACTTAGTAATTCGTCTTAGTTCTTAGTACAAGTAAATTCATTCATTTAAAGAGTTTATTCGAAAAATGAATTTTGATTAAACAACCGATGGTTTGCAAAATGTCATTCTCAAATTGTGACATTTTTGACGGTTTCGCAAGAGATTTCGTAATTATTAAAAAAGTTTTCAGATGTATTGTCATATGTGTTGTAATCATCCAAATACCTACGCGGGGGTGGAAAGAAAGTATTTTGAAAGTTTCAAACATTCCCTTTGCTTAATTTAGCAATACATAGACAACTCACTTATATATTTATAAGCAAGCATGTTTTGATTTTTACAAATATGAACATTTTATACTTGTATTAATAATACCGATTATTGTGTTATGATGGCCGTTATGTTGTTGAAGCCCGCTGTCACGTTTTGAAATAAAATGATTTTATTTTAATAAATATCATTTATTAACGCCCTTTTCGGGGACTTTTACACGTGGATAGTAAAAAGTGTACAGTATTTATTATACATAAATGAACTGCCTCAGTAACATTTTGTGTTTGTTTAGATTGATGATTTCCACGGACTTTAGTTATTTCCCTCTATTAGTATTCTGCATGGGCTAAGAGGAATTCATATGGTATATAGTTAGTCCCAGAATTTCTGCGCTGAAATAAATCCCGACTGTATTATGTAATGAAATCTGAAAGTAAATCAATTCTGGACTATCAACAACATCATTTAAAATTATATAAAAATACCAATGAAAATCATTCTGTCTGACAATCTAAGCGAATTAATTTTACATATCACCCAAAGAGATGTACACAAAGTTGCAGTGTTAAGTTAATTTTTCCATCACAAAACTACCACATAACTTCTAAAACCATATTTAAAATACACTTCATTTAGGTGTCAAATAAAAAGTACATGGGCACCTATTGAAGACGAAATTTGGGCAAACATTTCATTGCAAATAAAGATACAAAATTAAAGAAAATTTTTGACCATTTTCCGATCTCTGGGGTCATTTGAATTCCATACAAAAATATTGAACTTATTACAAACCGGGTTTTCGTATCGAATTTGAATGCTTTCATCCGTTTTCCTTCGGGGAAATCAGCGGAAAAATTGTCAGGCGGAAAATCTATCGGTTAGGAGAATTTTCCGCGAATATTATCCCGCAAGTCCGAGTTAGGTTATATGTAGGCAACATGGCAGTGCGGGAACAGGCAGTGCGGGAACACGGCAGTCAGGGACTTGTACAGAAATATACTTTTATTAGATTTTCCCTTGGAATTTGTTGGATATTGTTGAAGGTAAGAAGTTCAGACCGCGATGGGGTGTAATATTTGATTTAAGAAACGGAGCAGTGTATTTGAGTTAGAACGTTAATATTTGCAATGAATAAGGAGATGAGATGAATTCTGATTTCTACACATTGAGACTTTGATGGGGACGTAGAGCGGATGAACAGAGAAAGGTGTAATCATAAAATATGACGCGAATGGTAGAAGAAATCGGGGACGCCCGTGGAAGACATGGCATGATTAAAGTTAATCAAATACTGAACGAGTCGGATCATATGTCATATCAAGAGTCAAAGTAATATAAGAATGTGTTTGATACGATGTTTAAATGTGATTGAAGCAGGGATTGTGTACCAAGATCGAGTTGTTTGGCGGTTCGTTCTCCTTAATCCGTTTTGAGATCTTTATAATTAAATGAACGGTTGCAAATTTGTAGCATTAATAAACCTACGTTTTATGTCAAAGTGAAAAGTGGAAGATACAATTATTTTAAAGAAAGCACGTTTTAATGTATTTGCGTACATCGATAGTGATTCAAATTGGTTCGAAATGGTTTGGAACACCCGATCGCAGTACCCTCTTACAGCAACCCTACGGTACAGCACCTACGCCACCGCACGAGCAAGAGTTTCTTTAAAATGATTCTACTGTAATTTTTGGTACTTAGATTTTTTTAAATTGAAAAATGAGTTTCATTTCTATAACTTAACTAGCGCAGAGTGTTAAAAATCATGGAATACTCTGAATTCTTGATTAAATTGATCTGAACTCTGAATTATCAGTTCCAATTTTGGAAATGACAATTTAAAACAAATAAATGATTTCTATTTTTAAAATACATCTTAAAAAGTGAAAGAGATTTTCTTCAATATTTGAAATAGTTCTAATTATGCACATATATATAAAATAAACATAATGAACGCAATGCAAAATTAAGTTTGACAAAATTTTATGTTTGTAAATAGATTTCGTTCGTTATTAAGATTCAATTTTGAACCTCTGCAAAGTTAAGTTTGTCAGTATAGTCCCATTACCAAATACTAACATTATTGGTAGACAAATAGCAGAAATAGAAAGACTTTGGAAAATGGTTGAAAGTTAGAAGGGGGTAAATGCAAAATATGAATTAATAGGAAAGGTAGATAAAGCGACAAAATATCATTTTCAAAAGCAAAGAAAATAATCTAAGCTACCCAAATCCCTAACAAAACCAAAATGTAGATACAAAGATAAGAGAAATGAGAGAATGACTGGAAAACAAATAATGGATTGGAAAATCGATGTATCTAGCTACTACCTTCTAGAAATCTTCAGATTTTCAAATAGAAGAATTCTAGGTACCGATAATTCTAGGTAGTGAACTGAACACATTAGTTGTTTAAATAATAAAATTTTAAAAAACTAAGTTACTTTTCGAAACCATGATGAATGTCCTCATTTAAAAATATTTAATCAAGATTTACTTGTTGGCTCTGCCAATCACTGTTAGAATTCGATATTATCGGATAGGGCAGTGCAAATGACCATATTATACTAAATCCAGCAATTAAAACTCATAAAGCCACGATGAAAATTAAAACAATCTTAACATCATTTCAATCACACAACTATTCTAAAACTATACTCCCTTACATTTATAAATATAAAACACAAGAAATAACAACTAATACCTATATTAGAAATACTCGATCTCAGGGTAAAATACATATTCAGGAAGCAAATAAAACATTTGGGGAAAAACTTCTTATACTATGGTCCTAAACTCTTCAATAAAATCCCTCTCGCACTCAAAAACCACAACAATGTGGAGACAAAAATCTACTTGTAACAGAAAAGGAAGATACCTAATAAAACATCTTATAGTAATAATACGCAAGCATTACGTACATAATAAAGATAATAAAAGATCTGATAGTATTAGTACAGTTGAAATTTAAGAACCCGACTTGGAGTACATCTCTGACGCCGCGCCTTTTGCAAAACTTTTCGTATGTGAAGCTACTGTGGTCGCGTCCGCCGCCCGCAGGGCCTAGCAGCAAAAACGCGTTTTTAACTGCTTGTTTAATATCACTATTAGGTAATCGGAATGGCGGAAAAAAATAGTCAAGTGTCATTAACACAATGTATTAGCTCGAGTAACATGAGATGAAGCATGCACTCTTTTATAGTCCTATCTTTTATCTCACTCATGCTGACCCTTTCACACTAGACGTTAGTCGCACGATGGTTGCACACATTACACTCACTATATAGGTAAGTGCTATTTAACCTCGCATTTACCAACATTTTCACTGCCCCTGGATTCCAACGACAGGAGGTACACATTATGTACTGAATAATTATTATTTGAAGAGCAGAATATTAAAATGTAGTTGGAGAAATTAATTGCAATCAATTATTTATTTTCCCTAACGACGTGATTATTTTACACGCCATTAAACTTACTCAAATCGAAAATGCTGTCGATTTTTTTTTTACTTGAAACAGGTCTGAAATATATTTTCTGTTTTGAGTGGTAAACGTATATTCTCAAAATGTAAACATACAATTGCAATATAAAAATTCCCATTCTTTCAATATTTTGTGCCATTCTCTGAAAATCAACATCTTTATCTCGATAGCTTATCCATAGGACCTATATTTGGGAGGCGGGAATGGGTACCGCCGCCCCTGGAACCTTTATTGGATAACCAACACCTCTGCCTCTCAACACCCCAAGTGGTTCGCTACGATTGGTGATTTAGCAGGGGTGCCCGGGTTCATAGGGTGAGGTTTGTCTAGGTCTTGGAGGCGGATGACCAGGACATACTGTACCCCAGATTCCTACCCACCCTTTAAACCCTTTTCCTTTCCAGAACTCTCCTTCCCTTCCTTTCCTTAAAAAAACCCTTCACACAGCATCCCCAAAGATGACTAGACTCCTACATCACTTTATTTAAATACAGTCTACATCTTTCATGAATAATGCTTTCTTCATCAGGAGAAAAAGTATATTGAAGTTACAAATTAAATACAGATCACAGATTAAATACATTGGAAGGGGAAGGGGAAAGAGGGAGGTGTAAGAGCGGGGGAAGTTTATTGGAAATTTGGGATTACTATACCATTAAAAGGTAAAGACCGGTTAAGTGGGAAAATATTCAAAAGAGGGTTCATAAATTTTTTTTTCTTATTAATTAATTTGGTATTAACATTTTTCCTAATTTCTAAGATTTCAAAACCATTTATCTGCGTTGCCTTATAACCCGTATGAAAAATTTTAAGTCCTAAGTTTATATCAAATATTTATATGATCATTACTTAAGAAATGATCTGCGAACTCTGATTCGGGGGCCCCCAAACGCCTCCATTTTCCCTTAATCAAATCCTAAACAAGGTTTTAAGACACCAGGACACTTAAAAAAAATGTAATTTTTTATTTCATTTTCTGAATGATGCACTTGTTAAGAATGCTCTCACCAAATATTTTAAAGAAATTCGGAAAATTGGCGGAGATACAGCATTTTATGTAAAACCGTTTGTTGAATTATCCTTCAGCAAAACTTTGAATGCGTTTTTCTCTAAACTTTTTTTAACGTGTTTTTCAACCTGTTTGACAACATATTAAACAACATATCAATCATCCGATTTGCATGCGAAACTGTTAAACTGTTCGAAAATGTTCGAAAAAAAACTGTTCGAAAATCCAGCGTCTATGGCACCATATGGGGGAATTTCGATATCTAAAAAAAATGGCGAACCAGCGAATTTCATTTTCGATTTTTTATGGATAATTTTGAACGTTCACAAAAAAAATAGAAGGGGGCCCTTTATAAAACAATCCCTAGTCATAGTCGGGGCCGGATTAAACATGTCGGGGCCCCTAGGCAATGCACGTCTCGGGGCCCCTTTGCCATAGGGGCCCCTAGCCGATACGTGACCCCTAGGCAGTGGCTTACACTGCCTTATGGATAATACGGTCCTGCCAGGGCCGGATTAAACATGTCGGGGCCCCTAGGCGATGCAAGTCTCGGGGCCCCTTTTACCCTAGGGGCCCCTAGGCAGTTTCCTACACTACCTTATGGATAATACAGCCCTGGCCATAGTGACTGAATTTTTGATTAGTTGATTCGAAAGACTTGGTGCATGCAAATCGGATGTATAGTTTTTCTAATATGTTGACAATCAGTTTGAAAAACGTAAAAGCGTTACAGTGTCCATCATCAGGGCAGATGAGTTCATCTGCCCTGATGATGGACACTGTAACGCTGTCCGAAACGTTGGCTAAAGAAGGAGGTAGCGAAACACGGCATAACACCCCAAAAACAATAACAAAAATACTTTTTGGCCGTGAAAACCTAAAAACATACCTAATTAATAGTGTTTTAATATTAATTAACAACGTATTAATATTAAGTTATAACCTGTTTAATATTAATTGATATCGTACTAATATAAATTAATAACGAACCATTTTTAATTAACAACGTACTTATATTGATTAATAACGTATTAGTATTATAAAATACCGTATTCATATTAATTAATAACGTATTAATATTATAAAATAACGTATTCATATTAATTACGTATGTGAGTAATGATTGTAAAGGTTTGGTAAAATACATTTTTTGGTAATTACCCTTTTTTAAATACTGCTAATGCATACATTTTTATAAGAAAAATAAAAATTACTTATTGCATTAAGGGTTCATCGAAAAACTTAGAAGATTAAAATGAAATCCGATTTTAACATTTACCCAACCATGAAAATGGACAAGATAGATGGGTCTCCTAGAAACTCACTGCATGTATAGTTTTTCTAATATGTTGTCAACCAAGTTGAAAAACGTAGTTGCGAGAAGAACGCGTTCAAAGTTTTGCTGAAGGATAATTCAACATTCACACTCTTAAAAACGGTTTCACATAAAATGCTGTATCTCCGTCAATTTTTGAATTTCTTTAAAAAATTTGGTGAGAGTATTTTTAACAAATGCATCTTTTAGAAAATTAAATTTTTAAAAATGACAAAAAATTTTTTTAGTGTCCTAACGTATCTGGTGTCTTAACGTATTGCACTCCGATAGCCAATATTCTGGCTTTTGAACGTTTGGTTGCTATATAGCTCCGAAAGCCAAAATAGTGGCTCTCCCGGGCGGTAACTTTGAAGCTCTGTTTTCCCCAGTTACCGATAAAATTCTGTGAATTTTATTTCACAATGGTGTACATAAAGGATTAAATATTCCCTTAAATGTATTCATAATCAAAATACATTAAAGGATTAGCTTATATACTGTTTCTTAGAATTTTTGTCATTTTTGACCTACTTTGTATTTTTCTGTGTGCCGTTTTATTTGGTCAGCCTTGTTTAGGATTTGATCCAGGGAACATGGAGGCGTTTGAAGGCCCCCCAGGATCAGAGGTCCACCCTTTCCGCCTCCCCGTTAGTCCCCCACTGAATACCCTCATGACGTCATCGTTCAAAATTTTCAAAGTGATTTTCTACCTCCTAGTTTGTATGGGACGACTCACAAGTCCGCAAGCGCAGTATGGTGATAAGGCAAGTTCTTCTCTACTTCAACTTTGCGCGCAACCAAAATTTATTCAACGTTTATAAACAAGAGTATCTACCTATTAATCTCATATAAAAATATTGACCTTTTTTCCAGCATGACACCTGCCACTTGGAGAGTAACAAATTGGGTCGTGTAGCCTCGCCTAATTGCGTCTGACTGGTGTGAATAATTAACAAGCGATTAACTGGATAGCTTCTTCTTCCATGTCCTCATACTCCAGCGCCCCTTGACGGCTCGGCCCGTAATTGGTACGTCAATTAAACCGTAATCTGTATAATAAATTCTGCTTATAAGTAAAGTTATCGATATCGACAATATCTACCGATAGCTGGAAGAAGCTGGCTCCATAGAACTGTCGATCAATAAAAATTGATAGGATAACTTTCGGTAACTTCTCATTGTTCCTTATTACAACTGCAGATCGCTAACATTTAAACAACAGTTGACGTCATGGGCATATGCACGGTGGGGCAAGGTGGGACGTTTGCATGCATGACCTCTGGGATTGTCGACCGAGTCGCATTTTCAAATTTACAGCTCTTTATAGGATGATTTTTCCTTCTTCCGTTCATATTCTTTGTATTCATAGAGCCTAAAGCATAAATATTTTGTAGAAGTTTACTTTTTTCGGTACCTACTATAAATTGTTATTTTTTGCCCCACCCTAAATCAAAACCTGGCTACGCCAATATTTGGCGTCGAAGAGCACTTAGTCAATATGTACTGTTACTTATTCGTTGGCGATCTGCAGTCATTCTTATAAATCCACCAACACGCCACAGTTTACCACAGTCTTTGGTTTAAGAGTAAATGACGCTCCAGTTGATAAAATGTTAAATTTCTCGATTAATAAATTCTAAAAAAGTGTAATTTGCCCAATATCTGTTTTGAATCTGCATATTCAATTAATCAATTAATAAGGGACTAATGAAATATTTTTAAGCACCTTCGTCCTTTTGTTTCCTCTCGAGTCTAGTGTCATAAAAATGGGTCTCCCTCTTAACCCTTTCCATGGGATACTGAAACGAAAGACTCTTATATCTCTTTTAAATATTATTGATTAATCTCTTTCAATTACGAGAAAGCAGTTTACCCAATTACCGATGCTGGATCGGTTTTGAATACGCAAAATTGATTAATCGGGGACTGGTGAAATATTTTTAAGGGAGCACCTTCTTCCTTGTGTTTCCAATCTCTTTACAATATTTTTTCGGGTCGGAATAAAGATGTTTTTTTGACAATGGGGCTTATTTAAAAATCTTGTTTTCTTTTATTTATTTACCCCCTTACTAATACTAATAACGTGTTTTTCATTTTACTGTAACTGTACCTACTGTAGGTACTGTATAACAACCGTTTACCCTAACATCAATAGTCGTTTATCAGTTGTATAAAATTTAAAACAATTTTATTACTAAGGCCCTTATTTTTATTTATATAAGAACATTTAATATAGTGTTAAAAAATGACACATATTTATGAAAAAAAAATAAAATACTTCTTCAAACACAGCAAAATTATTTTGTAGCACCCAGTGGCGCAGCTAGCACGGGTGGCACCCGGGGCGGTACGTGGTGTCTTTTACTCAGACTATTGTAATATTATATCTGGATTTGAAAGGGTTGCCGCCCCGTCAGGATCGCACTGATATTTGCCTGCCTCTGAGCTAGTAACTTCGAAGCTAATTTCTGACTCTAAATCTTTCGTTTCAGACTATTGTAATCTTATCTCTGGATATGAAGGGGTTGTCGTCCCATCAGGGTCGCACCGATATTTGCTTGCCTCTGAATCTTTAATTTCGAAGTGTGAATCTTTCATTTCTGACTCTGGATCTTAATATCAGACTGGTTTACTCTTATATCGGAATAAGAGAGGGTTGTCCTCCCCACACAACACTTGAAACATCGTGAGGGTAGGTAGGTGGTAGGTACCTCCCGTACGGAGCCAAGTGTGAAATAATAATCAAGGGGCAGCCCACTACCGACCTCGGCTGACGAAAGAAGTGGCCAAGTGCTTTTTAAACGTAGTAATTGTTCATTTAATGAACGGGGCGCGGGGGGGTACCTACCCGACACCTACTGACGAGTCTTACAAGTGTCCCGGCTTATGGCAACACACGTAGCGGCCGGCGCGCGAAAAGGGTGATGGAACTTTTTTTAAAGTGCAATTAAGAACACACCGTTTTAACTACCCAATTTGCGAGCTGGTTCACAACGCGTAGTACCTATTCACTTTTAAATAGGTACCTACTCTTTTACAGATCGACAGAGTTAACTATGCAATCGGGGGAGGACGACTTTATTGTTTATATTTGGGTTACCAGTGCTAAATAAATCACTGGCTTATTAATCGACCAAATTTAGATGTGAATTATTTTATATTTTGTCAAAATTGGTGACCCAATAGTTGATCACCCGACAATTGCCCGCCAGAAATTATAATTTTTATCACTAACTAGTGATAAATCGTATGTTGATTTTTTCTGTAAATATGTGCAAAAATTTTGGAATAGCTAAGGAGGGGGGGGGGGGGGGCACGGAAGATACCCTTCAACCAACTGCGATGAAACTTTGGAGTCTGAAAAATTGACTTTCAAACTTGTATTTTATGGTTGTGCTAAATATAGATTATCTCTAAATATGATATAAATATATATACATAAATATATAGTTGTGCTAAATATAGATTATCTCTAAGTATAATCTGTTTTTAGCACAACCACAAAATACAAGGTGCTAAATATAAATTATCTATCTAAGTATTTAAATTTTAAAATTTTGTAAGATATCAATTTTCTTCTGCCTACAAACTGATACCTCTAACGTCATCATAATGAAAAATCAAAAAACAAAATTTTAGGCAACTTGGGCAATTTGTCAGTAATGAAAAACATGATATTTTTAAAAGTTTTGTCAATTCTTCTCCGAACCAAATACTGGTCTTTCTTTTTTTAATTGATTCCATATTTTGATATAAAAAGTCTTTTCAAATTATTTTTATTTCAAAAATTTTAAATATAATTTTTTGGTTTTAAGTGTTTGTGCATTATTTACCATTTTCAAACCAAAAATTTACCAAAAAATTACTTATAGATAATAATAAGTTGGTATGGATGTTGTTACGTTGCACATTACACAGTCCTAAAAACGGGTAAGAAATGACGCCACGAGTCTTGTTTACGCGCGCTCGACCCCGACAAGTGCTGCCGCGGCCGCACCCCACACTTTTTCTCCCGCCTGAGCCCGCAGAAACCGCTCGCATGTATGGTTCATTTATGCCGCTCGCCCTCGCCTCAGATCGGACGGGCGCATGTTCAAACCCCGGGATGTATTTTAAAAACGATTGGAAGTATTAATTTTGTAAGGTTTTTAAAATGAATACATTTAATTGAATTATTTTTTTTTTAAATTTTTCTTTATTCATTGCTTTATAATTTACATAATTTGAGGATTCTCGACCACCACGCTAGGCACATGCCCGTGTTGTTTTTGGAAATTGAATTTGAATGAAAATATGTTTCATACTTTTGTTATTCAGCAGCACGTCCTCTCTGCACACCCCTTCCGACACAGTTATATTTGTGTAAATGGATGTACCGTATTTTTCCTAAACCTTATTGTATATAAGTCTGCCGGGGGAGCAATTGTCGGGGGATCAACTGCCATGGAATCATCATAATTACTGTCTTTGGTTCATTTTAAAAATAGTGTTTAACAATATTTTATTCATTACTTTTGACCCATCTTGGTGTTGCCTTTGGTGGTGATAGTAGCCTCCGAGGCTTACGACTACCTCTGAAGTTTGCCACTATCTATCTCGGGGGTTTTCACGGGGGCACCATCTATGTCTGAGTTTGACACTAAAATAATGAATTTCTGAAATTTCGCATTTGAATTGCATAATAATTTTTTTGTCTTGGGAAGTCCTTCCATGGGGTAAAAATAATACATACTACCCTAAAAAATTAACAACATATTACGTACAAATTTTATGACTTATTAAAACTAATAAAACATCATGCCGTTTCTCGGCAGGGGTAGGCAGAGAGGATAGAATAGGATAGAAACTTACCTAAATACCTTCCTATTTCGTCATGAATGTTATTTACAGTTGTACAAAACTTAAACCGTTCTGTCCTATCGGGGGGGCATTGTGTGTTGGTTGCAAGTATAAACATATTGACATTAAGTTACATTGGTATGGACCAATCATTTTTTGGTTCATTATTATTAGTTATGTAGGTAAGCTGAAAAGTAATGCACACATGCTTTTACAGGGCGAACAAAATTATCTTCAGAAGCGCGCCAGGTGGAATATGGAAGCGATATTCCTCTTCAATACATACACGCAAGTTTGAGGTCGTTGAATTCAGTGTATTTTGAGAAGCGGAAGTATAGAGACGTGTTTTAGCGTTATGTCAATGCAAGATAAACAGCGTGCTGTTATCGAATTTTTAACTGCTGAAAAAGTGACTCCTACTGAGATTCATTGTCTTTTAAAGGATGTTTATGGTAACGAAGCTGTTGATAGGTCTACTGTAAATCGTTGGGTAATAAAATTTCATGATTGTGAGCCTGGTAAAGCAATAATTCTTCATTAAACATGCAAAGGACATCCGACATTGATACAGACGATAAACAATCCTAACTTGTCCACTATTTGATTCATTATGACCGGCGAATCACTCAAACCATTTTGAAATATCCAAGGAACATGTCAGCTTCATTGTTGAACAATTAGGAAACTGTAAAATCTGTGAACAACGGGTGCCAAGTTGTTTCACAGACGAGAACAAACAGCGTCGATTAGAGCCTCTGCAAAACCTGACGTTTGAACCGATTCCACACCCTTCTCCCTCCCCCGATCTTTTGCCTTGCGATTTTTATTTTTTTCCTCTACTCAAGAGACACCTCAAGGGTAATCTTTACACCTCGGACGATGAGGTGAAGGCAGCTGTCAAGTCCTGGATTTGAGAAACGCTGGAAGAGTTTTTCAGTTACGTAATGAAAAAACTTGTTACATGTTGGGAGAAATGCTTTAGCCTTAACGATGACTATGTTAAAACATAAATACAGTGAAACCCTCTTATTTTTTTTTTTTTTATAAAAGGCGGAGACGGTTTACAAGTATATGTTCCCGTGAGCACTTAGGCCATAGGCCCATTGTGCTATCTCCCATTTTACCTCAATCATTTAGTAACAACCCAGTCCCTTTAATAAAGTTCACCAGGGTTGTCACCGGATATGTGGCTATGTCTTCTGGTTCTACTGTGTGTCTCCCCAGGTATCTGAGCCTAGTTCCCACCAAGGCAGGACATTGGCACCATAAGTGAATTGGAGTTTCTTCGTCCTCTTCACATTTCCTGCATCTATTGGTGTTTTCCACTCCCAATATCTGCATGTGTCTCCTGAGATGGCAGTGTCCCGTTAGTAGTCCTACCAGTTCCCTCAGCGAGTTTCTGTCCATATTGAGTAGTTTCCTGGTTCGTCTAGGGTCTGGTCCTTTTATGAGTACTTTAGATTGTCTCATTCCAGGTGCCCTCTCCCATTCTTTGCAGTGCTGGGATTCGACCCACCTATCAATATGTAGTTTTGTGTGGCAAGCTGCTACTCCTACAGCCGGCTCGGATCCCACAAGTGGTGCTTTCGCCCCTTTCCTTGCTAGTTCATCAGCCCGCTCGTTGCCCTCAATACCTTTATGTCCTGGTACCCAGATCAGGGTTATTTTATTGATGGTAGCAAGTTCTGTAAGAATAGTCCTGCATTCCATCACCAGTCTAGAGTCGCATCGGTTACTTTCCAGTGCCATTAGGGCAGCCTGGCTATCAGAACATATGCTTATGTTCTTATTCCTGTACCCGATACGTATATTCTCATGTGCGCAGGCCAAGATGGCTTTCATCTCAGCTTGAAACACAGTACAGTATGTTCCTAGAGGTATACTGAGTTCCCTCTTGGATCCCTGCAGACAGACCCCGGCCCCTGTTCCTTCCTCCATCTTGGATCCATCTGTGAACCAGATTAGTTCCTGTTTGGAGGTTGGACCTGGAACCGTGTCCCATTCCTCCCTTGTGGGGTAGATCACCCCGAACTGCTGTTTAAAGAAATAGTCGGCTTGTTTGCCGTCCTGCTTCATTCCAGCTGTCGGGCTAATCGCCCTCAGTCTTGTTCCGATCTCTGTATGACTGTTTTTGGGCAGCTCACCTCTCCATTGACCTTTACATTGTAACCTGTAGGCTGCCGCCATCGCTGCCCCCTCTATTTCTAGGTTTAGTGGGGGTAGGTTCAGCAGCACCCCCATGGCTAGTATCGGAGTGGTTCGCATAGCTCCCGTGATTCCTCTGCATGCGAGTCCCTGTATGTGGTTGAGTGTGACCATCACTGTTTTCAGTGTTGTTCTCCTCCACCAGACCAGGGCTGCATGCATGATCCTCGGTTTTACAACGGCTGTGTACAGCCATTGCATCATTTTAGGGTTGAGTCCCCACGTTCTGCCGCAGATCCGCCTGGTTGCCCACATTAGTGCGCATGCCTTTCTGCCCATAATTTCCACATGGTTTTTCCAGCTCAGTTTGGCATCTATGATGACTCCGAGGTACTTGACCGTGTCCGAGGGTTTTAACTCCTTTCCATAGAAGGTTGGATTGTTCCATCCCTCTAGTTTTCTTTTGCGTGTGAAGATTACTAGTTCTGTCTTGTCTGGATTGACCGACAGCCCTGTTTCTTCACACCATTCTTCCACTGTCGCCAGTGTTGATTGTAAGAGGCCTCCGGTTGTGTCTGCATCCCAACACCTTATTATGGTTGCAATGTCATCCGCATACCGAAACCCTCTTAAGAAGTTCTCTCTTAAGACGTTTCGTGTCTTAAGAAGTTTGGTTTTTTTCAGTCCCTCGGCTCAATATTGGCCCATTTTTTCCCTCATATAAGGTTTTCCCGCTTAAGAAGTTTGTTTTTTCCGGTCCCTCGGAAAACTTCTTAATTCCACGTAACAAAAAAACCTTTAATTATTTGCTTATGAGGGTTTCACTGTATATGATTTTGAAGCTTAATGTAATTTTTGCCCGATCTTGCTACTTGTTTTTGTTTGTGTTTTACAAGCATGCGTGCATTATTTTTTAGCCTACAGTAGTTCCTATTTTGATCACATGCAGCCACTTATTTTCTTTGACTGGAACTATTAAATGATGCGTATAGTCTTTTCACATTCACATCGTAGAATCCTTTGGTACCCATTTATTCAACATTACATAGTGATTGTGACTGCACACTGATGAGATTTGGGTGAGGTACGCATCTTCTGAGGAAATTTTTGTTAATGGATCCACAACAAGATGCTTGTATTCACATCCGAGGTCTGCTACCGAATTCACCATGACTCTTTAGATCTTTACATTAGACTTTCGACTCCTAAACAGACACAATTCTATTGGTACATCTTTTCAGTATTTTTTGCCTTTTCAACAGTAGAGAACACTCCCTCAACATTTAAGATCATGAAATTTATTTTATAAAAAATACAATTTAAATTATCTTATATATAGGAGAGTTATATATAATCATTATTAATACGTATTTGCATATTTATATTAAGCATCGCAATTGTTTGGTATGAACGAGCTTATTCCATCCCGGGGGGGAGGGGTTCGTTGAATCCCATGTGGTGGGGCTCCACCATCAGTTCCATGGCGTTGGGGTGGGGCACGGGGGCGGGCACGGGGGCAGGCACGGGAGCCGGAACGGGGGCAGGAACCGGAGCGGGATTATAGTCAGTCTGCAATAAATAAAATAAATCAGTATTCATTACTAA
Source organism: Glyphotaelius pellucidus (assembly GCA_936435175.1). Lineage (NCBI taxonomy): Eukaryota > Metazoa > Arthropoda > Insecta > Trichoptera > Limnephilidae > Glyphotaelius > Glyphotaelius pellucidus. The sequence goes on from OW386548.1 coordinate 36,690,667, forward strand.
TTTACTAATTATTATCAACAGGACGGACCAAACAACCTGCTCATGGCACACACTTCTTGCCTCAAGTATCTGGTTCACTTAATCGTACCATGCCTTCCTCAGGCGTCCCCAACTTCTTTTATTGTTCTCATTTGCATAATAAATTTTCCTTACATTCCTTTCTACATTTATTCACTCTACATAGAATGAATGCTGTAAATCACTAAGGCGTTTCTGTGGTTAAACCATGTACGATTGTGTAAGAAACGTGGAGATCTGAAAAGAAAGCGAGGCTGATGTAAGCGTGATGAGTAAAAGTAAGAAAGGGACGCTCAGATGGTTAGGGTGTGTACAGTAAATGAAAGAGGAAAGGAGTGTAAGGAGAATATATGATGCAAATGTGAATGGTAGAAGAAGTCGGGGACGCCTGAGGAAGACTTGGCACGACCAAGTGAATCAGATACTTGAGTCGGGCCATGTCAAGGTCAATAACAGAAGAGCATGTATGAGACGATGTACGAATGATTTTTGGCGGTCCGTCCTCTCTGCCTACCCCTGCGGTAAAACGGTATGATGGTTAGTTAGTTAGTTAGGTACACGCCCAAACAACTAGAGTATCCCTTAACCTTATAATATCCATCCCTCATGCTTACATCAGCCTTGAATTCCTTGCAGATCTCCACATTTCTCACATGATCATACAAAGTTTTACCACATGTACGCCTGGATCTCCCTTCTACAGTATTCAGTCTACTTTCATCCTTCCTCTGCCAGTTCCATGACACATTGCCGTACATCAGGAGATTGAGGTCAGTACACTAGCACTCCATTATGGACTGCTAGCTTCACTTCTTTGGACAATTTATTGTTAGTGCCAATTATTTTTTGATAACTTTTGGATTTGAATATTAAGCATGGGTTTTCTTTTTCTAATACCGTTTCGATCATATTTCTCAACACGATAGTAAGGGAGGTACGATTTCTGTGAGACCTGAATGAGTTGTTCCCAAAAGCGAACAAATTAGCCAGAGGGGTATAATTAAATCATAATTCTGTTAAGAAACAAAAGCGCTATAGCAGTTAAAAAAATTGAATATTGTTTGCCAAAACAGTGCCGCGCCGCACTATTGATATTTTATGTATGAACATTAAAAATGCAGTGTAAATTAATGTTAAATATATCCCCAGTTGAAACATTTAGCACCATTCAACACATCCCCAAGAAATAAAGCACAAACAACTTACACCAGCAATGATACAGGCAGTGACCACAGCGGCTACGTGGGGCAGAGCGTTGGGTAGTGAAGGCAAGGCCCTCTCCAGCACAGGGACCAGGTCGGGCGAGGAGTCGAGGGCCCAGCGCAGGGGCTCCGGGGGCAGGCTGGCCAGCACCCCGCACGACTGCGGCTTCATGCGCTGGCAGCATTTGATGAAGCCTTCCCAGACCACCTTCTGCTCCCACACCTGGACAGATTTAAATGGTTTAGTTGGGTTAGGTCTTTTAGTAGATTCATGCTAAAATTACCTCGATTATTATTGATAAAATGTCAGAATAAAAACAATGTTTTATGTATTTTTGCGATTGTTTTCTGTTTACCAGATAATATATCTTATTATTCATACATATTTTTTTTAAATTGGCGGGCAAGATAACTTAAAAAGTTCTCAACTGATTCTTATGAAATTTGGCACACGTCTTCTCTATAGTATTAGCTTCTAGCTCAAACATGCCAAAAAATCTACAAAAATTATCATTTTTGACCCAAAAACTTAAAAAAAAGGGTGAAAAATCAAACTTTTTTATTCTGAGGTGTGCCAATTTACGAGTTTTTGACTTTTTTGTTGGTTGAACTAGAAGATACATGTTATATAAACACGCTCAAACCAAAATTTTAGATTTCAGATAGCTGTAAAGAAAGCTAAAAATCCCGCCAATTGATGCCTTTCGCCACGAGGGTCTCAGGAGATTAGTTACTACGGTGGCCATTTTGAAAAAAAAATAAAAATCTGATTCTTAAATTTTAATATATAATGAATAAACATACTGAATTCAAAAACAATTAATTTATTCCTTCCCTTTTAAACAGGCCTCTGAAAAACGGTCAAAATTCAGGCGGTTATATGTATCGCCCCCCTTAATACATTGTTCCCATACCTGGACAAATTTAAAAGGCTTAGTTAGGTTGTCAATTGATACGAGGAAAAGCAAAGAAAGTTTGAAGGTTATAGATACATCGCACATCCGCAACTACATACACTGTTGTAAGTCAAAATATATGTCAAACTGGATAATGGACATTGAAGATTTATACACGGATATAAGATTTGTGTACTAACCTGTCTAGAGATCAGTATGTGTAAGATGTTGATGACGAGAGCCGACAGTTTGACGGGGTGAAGAGTCAGCGCCTGGAGAACGGACCTCATCAGCAACACAGGCAGCTGGGGCTGGTCGACCAGCTGACGCAGGACTGATTCCAGCACCTAATGATAGTCAGAATATAATTCATTACTAAATTATAATGTAAAATCCATTCCTGAAGATTCCTATTGATCATAAGAGGTGATTTTTACACAAAAATAGCGCTCTACAAATTATTATTAGAGGGGTACAATTATTATTAGAGGGGTACCTTCGAGGAATCCCAAAGAACCTTTTAAAAATCCAGAGATAATCCGGAGTCATAGTGAGCTGGGGAACTTTTCAAGACTAACCTTGATTTCAATAAATCACACTATTTTCATAATACTTACTTAGGTATGATTTTTTTAATGAGGGGTGGAGACTTCCAAATCAGTTGCTCAGAAATCCCGGATGCTGGATGCCTATTTCAATAATTAGGGTGATACACTATTCCTGGATAAATTAGAAATCGGAATCCCCGCCTCTTTTTGGAAGGGATTTAAAAATACTTGAGAAGACTTTTTTGGAAAGGTTGGAGAAGATATTTGAGTTGATTTTTACAGGTTAATTCCATAAAGGCCTGTAAAAACATTAAATCCTGTCTTATCATTGTTTATTATAAAAACAAGGAAATTCAAAATCAATTTTATGAACCAAGCGACGTAGAGTCTGACGTCCTTTCGCCACTATAATGGGGCATTAACTGATACAAATATCACATAGTTTTAATGAGGACGCCGCCCATTTTCATTCATGCCGAAAAAAACAGCACGAAATTGCAGTGCTTTGTTTTATTTTGTGAAATTCTGGCAGAAATATTAAAGTGCTCTCTGAAGAGCTATTCTCTAAGATATCGTTCTCCCGTGAGAAGTGCTGTCAGATTTGTGTGATTTTCTACAGCTGTTAAATGAATAAATAATCATGCATACTTGCAGAAAAAACCCAAAATGACCTAAACTAAAATATGTGACAGCTCACAGCTGAAATTTTGACTAAAAATGACCCAAAACCTAAAATGACCCAAACTAAAATATGTGACAGCTCACAGCTGAAATTTTGACATCGGCCGATAGAAAAAGCAAATAACAGCCATAGAAAATCACACAAATCTGACAGCACTTCTCGCGGGGGAACGATCTCTTATCACAAATTTCAGGAAATTGCCTTTCTGATCATTTTATAAAGAATTTAATTTGCCATATTATACAATAAAAATTTATCCGAAAAGCGGTTCATTAGTAGGAGATTTTGCATATGAAAGTATTTTTTATAGGCCTGATATTTTTTTTTGCATACTTATTAAAAAAATACTGGATTATTTCCAAGGCCAAGATGTATTCTACTCGCAGTATTAAATTGAAGCATCTATAATATTTCTAAGCGATCAAGTTTTCAAACCAAAAACACAAGATTTTGTATGATTTTGCATTATTTCGCATGGCTTCATCTTAACGTGAACGCTTGAGTGGTTAGTAAATAAAAATGCATTATGATAAATGAGGACTTACGTCATGCGTATACGCCTGTTTCTCAGCAAAGCACAATGAAGTAGCCTTAATTATAAACTTGAGTTCTGCTTTGGATGGGTCGATCATGTGGAGGGCTACTAGCAATTCAGCCGGAGTCACTAAAAATTTAAATACATTAACACCTCATTTTAGAAATTCTGCAATTGAAATATTTTTTTTTAAAAGTATTGCTTTATGCACATTATTTTTTTAAATACCTGGTAAGAGGTGATTTTCTTCATTGTGAAGTCCTAATAGTTTGTTAAACACTTCTCTAACCACAATGGGATTTAATTTGATCAATTTTGGAAGAGCCGATAACACCTGAAATAATAAATATAAATTTATAACATTGAGCTCTTAGCTCTCTCATAGAACAAAATCTTTTTGAAATCTCGACCACAAATGGCAGAATGAAGGCAGGTGACCAAAGTCGAGACAAGGCGGCCATTACTTTTGAACTTTTACACAATGTAGTACAACTTTTTTTGAGAAAGTACAATAAAAATAAAGAGACAATCAAATACAGGTAACGTAAAATTTATAAGTTAACAAAATATAGGTAACATAAAAATAGATAATCTGCCAATATTCTCCAAATCAACAATCAGTATTAATAAAAATGTATATTGCATATTTCTTCAGAAGATCAAAATAATTCTGCTTTGCAATAAAATCGAAGAACATAAATGAAATATTTCTGAATGTATCTGAAAACTAAAAACTTTTTTTGAAAGGTGAAAACGGTTTAAAATTTTTAATTCGAAAAATTACTGATAACGAAAAAATAAAACACATATTTTATTAGACAAATATATTATAAATATTACTATCACCATTTTTTTGATGTTTTATGTAAAAATAATAAATTAAAAATTCCCGAAGTTTCATAATTTTTTTTTCAATTGCGGCCGGAAACTTTGGTTTCATAAAGGTGAACATTGTCAATTGACTTTCAATATATGTATCGACAGTCCTGAAGAAAAATGTCGGATGTACAATTTTGTAGTTTGTCTCTGCATTTTTACTGTTTTTGACATTAAGAGTGTTGTTTTTTTATATCTTGCATTGCATTCAAAATTTCGAAAATATGTACAGACTTTAAAATCATCAAGATGAAATTAAAATAAGCCAACAAAACGATTTTATATTTTTAGCAGATCCGACATTATTCTTCAGGACTGTCGATATGCTCATTGTAGTCAAATGAGTTTAACAGCCAATATCTCAGAACTCACATTTAACTTAACATTTTTTCCGTAAGGCACAAATAATTGCTTATGTAAATAAAATACATTGTGTTGTAATTTACCTCTTGTTTAGTCAGTCCGTTGATGACTGGGATCAGGAACCTAACATCGGACACTCTCTTGGCGTAGAGTTCCCGCACTTTATTTACCAAATCTGGAGTTGGAGGAGCTAAAAAACAATTAATTTAATTAAATATATAAAAACCTACTTTTGTAATATTAACTATCTGTCCAATCAATCTGTCAAAATTCCCCCTAACTCCGGAGACATCCCTACCCCAGCAAAGCAGATGAAAAAATTTTCAAGAGTTCCAACTGTCTGGAGCCACATCCCCAATTGGAGTCCCATAGAATGAGTTGACTTCAGACAGGCCAGTTTCCTTCAGATATGCGCATTGTACATGACATCAGTTACGAGATAGAGCGCTTATCACGTGACCTGCTAGGCTACATCCAACAATTCAGTTGCAAAGTGTGGTAGAAAAGTATTTTTATTGTTTTTTAATGGAAAAAATATCATCAGACAGAAAAATTACATCTACATTTTTACTCCAAATATGCTCAGGAAAATGCTAGTTAAAATCTTTCAGGTACGAGCTACGTTACGTTATATGTTACACCTAAAATAGTATTCTAAATGAATAAATTGTGAATTAACACAAATTAATCAAAAATTCTGAATCCGCAACCTCAGGATTTGCAGCCAAGGATCGTAACCACTCAACCATGTTGCTTGAAATAAAATTTTAAACAGTTTGTCTTGGACAAAGCTATCCAATGTATGTATTTACGGTTCCATGACAACTCAGAATCAACTCAACTCAACACCTCTTTGAAAAGTAATTAAAAGCTATGAAAAAAAAATTGCAAAATAGCCCATAAACTAACCTAACATAACCTATTTAACCATTTTTCAATATATTTTTTCATCACTTTTAATGACTTTTCAAAGGAAGTGAGCTGAATTCATTCTTAGTTATCTGGTCACAGAAGCTCTGCAAACAGAAGGTGGCTCGGGGTCATTTATCAGATTAAGCATGGTTTCCCAATGTAAGATCAAGGCCAACAAGGTTGATAGGGTGAACAATAGGAAGGTAAGGATGTTCTCACCTTTGTCAGTCATTAGGTGTATGATCCTGGTGACCAGGGTCTCAGCTCCCTTGGGGCACTCCTCGATGAAGGCGAGCAGCGTGGGGTTCTCGGGGCCCAGCAGTGTGACGGGGCCCTCCAGCAGGCGAAGGACGCAGCGCTTTCCCTCCGCTGAGGCCCCCGAATAGGCGCGGCACAGATCCCACAGGAGCTCTGGAAAAATGAAGTCACATTATTTGGTGAGGGTAATCATTGACTGATGAAGGAGCACAAATTCAATATCACCAGGCAAAATATACATAAAACATGATGTTTATACTATGGGCAATTTGTTTCGCAGAATTTGAAAAATTAATCAAATTTCAAAGATAGAATTTTACTTCTATGAAAGTTCTGTTATTATTTCGCCATGGGCCCGTTGTTTCACAGTATTTGGATAATAACAGAAATTAAATAGGACTTTGAAATTTCTTGATGAATTGTTCAAATTCTGTGAAACAATCCGTCCCAAGGATACACTGTCATATTAAGTCTAAAAAATTGATTTTCTTTTACTTACTGATTGCATCTGATCCACTTCTTGCGTAGAAAGCTTTGGCAGGAAAAAATACAGGACATTTTAATTTAAGCATTGAAGCAAGCAATAAATATTATACATCTGTCATGCTAAGTGTAAATAGTACAAGTCAAAGGCAGCAAGTTTTGAGGAGAGCAATTTCAAATTTATAAACTGTGATTACTTAATATTTTAAAGCATAACTAGCAAAAAGTGTTTTTTCCAACAATAATTGAATTAGAGCCATCTATGAACGAGCAGTTTATAAATAATATTAAGTTTACCCAAAACATGTACATAATCGTTGGCTTCAACAAAAATATCTTTTTATTTATTGAAATTTCTTGCCGGCCGCTACGGATTAAAGTTTCTTGTCTTGGTTCATTATTTATGTATTGTTTTTGAGCCAAAGAAATTGTCTTGATATTTTGTATAACCCTTTTTTATGTGAATATTGCATAAGAATCCTAACTGCTCCCATCCGCCTGGGGCCAATGAGACTATGGCATCCCCAATTGGGGTATGTTGTTGTTGTGAGACTGAAGGTGGAGGGGAGGAGAGGGAGATTGGAAAGAGGAAGGTGGGGAATACCTATTTAGGTCTGCTCACCAAGCACAGCTAAAAGCCATATCAAGCAACGATTCAATTCTGAATGGTGGTCTTGTACAACGAGTAATATATACCTTATTTTATTTTAAATGATTAAATTGCAAAATAACACAATTGAATTACTTGCGCACGCCGGGATTTGAACCGGCAACCTTCGGATTGCCAGTCGAGAGCCTTACCCCTCAACCATGGAGGCCATCAGACTTATTATCATATATTATGTATTGTGACTACTTTAAACAGCTCTAATGCAAGGATATCAATTTGCACATCCAACATAGTTCCTTTGGACAGTGGATATATTTAAAGAGTAATTACCTTCATTGGACGGCAGCAAAGCGAGGTAGAGTTGCAAGCAGACTTTGTATAGTTCATCCGTCCAGGTGGGGATGTGATCTGGTCTGCCGTTCTCATAGTCAAACAGGTCTTTGGGTGGTTCTGGCAATGCGATGAAACCGAGGTAGAGATTGGCGTGTTTGTCTATGGCCTTCTTTACTGATTCGTTGTTTTGCTCATACAAGAATAGCACTCTGTCTATGGCCGCCTCTCTGATTGTGGTATTTGCATGAACTGAAATAATAATATATATTAAGGGGGGCGATTCATGTAAAAAAAAATAAAAATATCTTTTCTTTTTTTTTTACATGAAAAATGCAAAAAAAAAAATATATCTTTTTTTTTTTTTTTTGCATAAATAGTTAAAATAACATCTCAATAATATGCCTGTAAATTTTTAGAATGAAATTCGTATTATTTATCAGTTAAAAACTCATGTAAATGCTACGCCTCAACTCAAAGACAAAATCGATGACCAAAGGATGAGTCGAGAAAATCGCCACAGCTCTTAAATGACCAAAAAAGCTTGTCAGGCATGTCAAGAAGGACGTAAGAAGAAAAACGAGTACTACGAACGCGTCGAAGGACTTCTGTATAGCCCTGGAATCGCTGACTAGTTAGTAAGTCGTTTTACTCAAAGTGTGTCAAAACTTTACACGTGTTTCTCTCCAAACTCCTTTTTTTTAATTGGCGGTCAAGATAACTCAAAAAGTTCTCAACCGATTCTTATAAAATTTAGCACACGTCTTCTCTATAGTATTAGCTTCTAGTTAAACCTCAAACATGCTAAAAAAATTACAAAAATTATCATTTTTGACCCAAAAACCTTAAAAAAAAAGTAAAAATCGAACTTTTTTATTCTGAGGCGTGCCAATTTACGATTTTTTAAACTTTTTTGTTGGTTTAACTAGAAGATACATGTTTTATGAACACGCTCAAAGCAAAATTTTAGATTTCAGATAGCTGTAAAAAAAGCTAAAAATCACGCCAATTGAAGCCTTTCGCCACGAGGGTCTCGGGAGATTAGTTACTACGGCGGCCATTTTGAAAAAAAAGTAAAAATAAAAATTTGACTCTTGTATTTTAATATATAATGAATAAGCATACTGAATTTCAAAAGCGATTAATTTATTCCTTCCCTTTTAAATAAGCCCCTGAAAAATTGTCAAAAATCAAACATGTATCGCCCCCCTTAACTACCCTCATTCTAGTGTAAGTGAGGGTAGTCTAACCTTATTACGTAGTAAAAGGACATAATATGTAATTAACTTGCTTATTATCTAAATGGAAAAACACTAGATATAATCAAGGAAGTGAAGATTATTAAGATATCTTGTGGTAAAGTGTGACAAAGTAATAGGTCCTACTCATCAACCGATTTGCAGAACAACTTGCAGGACAGCTTGTTGAACCGCCAACTGAATGATTATTATTCCGATGGCCCGACATAGGGAATAATAATAATTTAGCTGACAGTTTTGCCTACTCACAATGCAATTTGCAGAACCCCTGTCCTGCAAGTTGTTCTGCTAATCGGATGGAGAGTAGGACCTATAAGGTTTGTGATCAAATTAAATGCACCTTAAGTGTTAATTTTTCATAGCAGACAAAGGTTAAAAATGCAATAGACTAAAAAAAAGAACACTCACTTGTAAGAGGCAATAGTGCGTGAATGTACTTGGTTGCTTTTGGAGGTTGAAATATAGCTAGGTCTCGCAGTAAGTTAAGTCCTAGCGTCGTTTTGCCTTCAGTAACGCAAGTGTGTCTCAAGAACATAATGGCGTCTTCTGTTACTAGCGGCGCCTCCAGATATATCCGCTTCAGTAATGTCTCCCTCAATATCTCTTGAGACGGGTCAACCAATTCCGACACATTGGTTATCAAAGAACAAATCAAACTGTTGTAGTTGACGCCCGATTTATCCGAGAACTTTCCCGTGTTTAACAGTGACCGGTTGAAGCCTTGAACAAAGCTGTACTCTTCGTACAACCAGGAGAGGGCCAGATCTATCCTCGTCACAATGTCTTCCAAGATAAAGTTGAGAATGGTCTCGCGGACGTGTTGCCCGTATGAAACAGCAAACGTCGTGATGACCTTTTCTCGGACGTTGATCTGACCTCCCTCCAAGGCAGCTCTTTCCGCATTTAGGATTCTCTCCACGGCTCCGATCAGCAGCTTTTCCTTGATCTGCCGAGGTAAAGGTCGGGTGAGCTCGGCGAGCTTAATGGCCTTGACTCGCTGCTTCAATTTAGGTATTGAAGGGGTCATCGGATAAGTTGGTTTTTCTTTTTCCACATTTTTTAATATCTCTCTATCCCTCGCAGCTGCCAGGATGACATTCTCTTTGCTTGTTTCTTCCATTAATTTGGACACGGCACTTTCCATTCGCTTTTTGGAAGCGATTTTGGCAAGGGCATTCTTAAGATTAGCCTTTTCAAGTTCCTCTTTTGCATCTGATACTATTTGAGGAGGTTCTTCGGCCGGTCCTGTACCATCTTCCTTGATGATAGCCAGCAATAATTTGGCAAGAGCGGGTTTCTGCAGAATGCTTCCTGACTTTGAGATGGGTTCGTACAACTTGTTAAAATCGAGGGGCATTTCTTCCGGGAGGTGTTTCATTGTATCCACAACCAAATTGATAACCAAACCGATGTTGTTTAGACCGTCTAGCAATTGTATTTCTGTTATTTGAGAGATAGGTTGCGGCTCAGAAATATCCATCAAAGAGGTGGTGGCGGAAAGGTCGCTCTTATCACTGCCTTGACTTCCTTGGCTGTTACTCTGAGGAGAATCCACGCGCATCCTTTTAGCAGAAAAATCTGGGTTCTTCAGATCAAGTAACCGCTTGTTTCTCTTTTCTCTCGGGATGACTTTAGTGACTTCTTGAGGAGTCATTCCAAGGTCCAGCAACATGTGAGCCAGTTGAGGCAACATCTCCGTTGAGGAAGGATGTTTGATAAGGATGAATATTTGCATTTTGAGATGTTTCCGGACCGAGTTGACTTGCGACTGGGAAAGTGTGGGGGGCAGGGTGGTGTGGAGCTCTTCCAGTGCCTGGATGACCCGGGGCAGGAACTTGGGGCGGGTTTTAGCTACATCGCAGAGCGCAGTCATGCACGCCATCAGATTAACTCCGGATATGTGCTCGGAATTGTGAAACTTCAACAGCAGATCAAAGATATGCCTGGAAAATAAACATACACAAAAGATGATGCAATGGAAACCTCCCAAGGCAGATACTTTTATCCATTCCTTCAACCAGAAATGGATCAAAGTATCTGCTAAAGTATGCAGCGGGCATTTTTGCCAAAGTTTGTAAACCTTTTTATAATTTTTAAGCAATCCATTTTCTTACTTTTACATTTGTCTCTAAGTTTTCACTAGATTACTAGAAATCAAGATTTTTTTTCAGTGCAGAAATTCTGGGACTAACTACTGTAAATCGTACTCCTCTTTGCCCAGAAAACTAATGGAGGGTAATAATGTGGATTCTTCATTGGACATTTTGAATATATCACTTAAAAAATGCAAAAGATTGTTGCTGGGGCAATTCAATTATGTACAAAAAAATTACTAAAAAAAACTATTCACAAGTAAATAATTGTATAAACTATTCCTTTGTAAAATTAAAGATTCTATATCAGAAATGTAAAACATGATTTTTTCAATGTTGGTCGAAATTTACATAAAAAATGTGTATTTTCCAAAAATAAGTAAGCTATTTAAGACATACAAAATTAATCTTACACGTCTAAAATAAATTTCCAAATCAGACTTTGTTCCACTGAATGCAGAAATGGTACATGGTAAAAACACACCACCTTCAAATGTTATATTTAAATGACTAAATAAAGCAAATGAATAAATTTGCATTTTAAAAATATATATCTTTCCAATATTCTATAAAATACAACTATGGGGAATTCAATTAAAATCGTAGGACCTGTCAAAAACGCAATGTTCAAACTTTAGCAAAATTGCAAACATATTAGTAAACTACAACTTAACTGTAGTGTATAGGTTTGTCTTTTTTTTTTCTTTTTTCAGTATCCTTCAATAGATGTTGTTAGTATAGATAGTTATACAAAGTTTTGTGGTATCTCAACAGATGTCAGTTCAGTATATTTTAGAAGAAAGGTGCCGGTAACCCGGGCGTTTATTAATATAAAGAGTTATTTACATTTACATATATGTGCGCTACCCGACTCACTAGACAATATCTGTTCTGAGCCGGGTAGCAGTATCTATAATTACATATATCAGTAAAGATTAATGCAAAAAAAAATACAAAAGATAATAAATAAAAATACAAAGTACAAAAGAAAAACTTAAATAATAATAATACAAAGTACAAAAGGAAAACATAAATAAAAATACAAAAGATAACTTACATATAATAATCTAAATATAAAAAAATTAACAAACATATATAGTGTAATTGAACATTTTCAGTATGAAAGTTCTTTTTTTTTTTAAATTTTAATATATTATGTTTAAATAATAATATACAACGTTTAAAAAATTAACACGTTCAGTTTGCAAGTAGCTTGTTAATGCAATCCCTTTTTTTGTTTAATAACCAAGTATTAAAGTTTTTATATGTACGATTTCTATTGGTTTGAGTTATGTGTTGTGTTTCTTTTAAGAAAATGTTGAATATGGAAGGTGCGAGGTAAGATTCATGTTTTTTAGCAAGAGTGGATTTTATTTTTGGCACTTGTAAATGTTTGTTAGATTTAGCTCTAGTGTTCTGGGAGTGAGATATGTGGGAAAGTGATGATTTTATGCAATTTATATGGATAATTTTTTTTATGAATAGCTTCCTGATATCAAGTATTTTGTTTTGAATCAAAAGATTTTCAGTGGGATGAAAATCTTTTATATATATATATATATATAGACAACCAAGGAACATAATACCAAGACAGTTATGGGGTATCACTCTGCCTGCTAATGTGATAGGGTGTAATACTGGTTGCTTAGTTTCTCACTTACATGGATTCATCTTCCAAGGTCTTCCGCAGGGCAAATCTCAATGTGGACGGCACATCGCCCAATGAAAAATCTCCCGCCGCCCTCTCCGTATTCTCATCTGTGTAAGTTTGCAAGATGACTACGCCGGCCAAGAACTTGATGGAGTTGGTTCGAATACCCTCGTTGTCACTGTCCACCATGTTCAGGATTTGCAACTAAATAAGAGAGAAAAACTATTAAAATACTTCACTCGGTTCAAATTAATTATATTCAATGTTTCAATAAAAAAAGGGGCTTAAATGACAAGTCAGCTATTCTTTGGTCTTCTAACAATTTAGCTGTCATTCTCTTGATTACTTGGGAAGGGAAGACGGAGTTGTTGCATTGAAACAAATAATAAGGATAGAGACTTAAATGAAAAAACCTGGAGTCTATAAATTAAAATACAACTTTAATTAGGATTTCAATTGGAGAGATCTATGGATCTGATAAGAGTTGATGAAGTGATACACGTCTACAATGTTAACCCGTCAGGCCTATTTGTTCGATTTTCGGAACAACTCATATAGGTCTCATAGAAATCGTTGTGTCTCCCTTACAATAATGATTAGAAATATTATCTAAACGGTGGACAGAGAAAACGGTGGTAGAGACCAGTGGCGGCTCGTAACTTTTGGGTGTTCTAAGGTGCTAATATTTAAAAAATGGCATCATGGATGTTGTCGTATGTGAAAAACATTTTTTTTTTTTTCAAAAATCGGTGTTTTGTATGAAGATTTTTCAGGAAATCCGTGCGGCGCACGGCCAAACTGAAACTACCTGAAATTTTTCATACAAAAAACTGATTTTCAAAAAAAAAAAAATTTTTTCGGCTACAACAATGACGCCATTTTTTTTTAAATATCAGCACTCTAGCACACCCAAAAGTCACGAGCCGCTACTGGTAGAGACTTAACCTCTCTGCTAGTGAGTTTTGGCAAACAAAACTGTATGTGAGGGGTGAGTTTTTTTTGTTTAATTTTTTTATAAATAATCATAGATTAACTAAAAATAATTTTATATTTTGAATTAAAACATTATCGACATCAATCCACGAAAATAAACCAACATCGAAAAAAACATGTCCATACAAAAAAACTGCTTCCTTCCTCTGACGACCGCTAAATGGTGCAAAAAGAATTTTTAAACTAAAACTGTGAAGTCGGTATTGTAGGTATGACTTCCAAAACTTGGACAAACTATGCATATATGTCCAAAGATGCAACAACAAGTTGAATATTTTCATTAATCATGACGGCATTTGAATAATAGTCGCGGACGCAACGTTTCGGCCATATCTTCTGGGCATTTTTTCGCTTCGCCGAACCATTTTGGCCATACTTGGAGTGGAGAGATTAAAAATGAAAAAATGTGGAATCTATAAATTAAAATAAAACTTTTATTCGACTGGAGAGATCCACAACAACTGGAGAGATCCACAGCAAGAGTTAATATTATTTATACATAATAAGTAAATATAATAACCTTCAGATCGTTCAGTACTTTCCATGTCATCTCCATATCACTGTTAGCCACCGGAGAATTACATATCCAGATGAGAGCCGTCTTGTAGACGACGTTGGCTGCCTGTATGACCCTCTTCTGCACAGCGATGTTTTCATCCATCAACAGCATCCGGAAATGGTTGACCATCTGTGGTAATAGCATCGGTTTGACTTTGCTGAAATCAAATCACACAGTTTTGATTCTGCTTCCGTTAGAGCGGCAGTTGTCAATCTTTTAGAGCCTGCGTACCCCTCGACTCTTACTACAAATTTGTTGTACCCCGTACTCTCTATCTACTTGTGTACACGTGTAATGAAAGACATGTTTCATTTGTAATTTTAATACTCTCATTATTACATGAATTTAACAATTAGTCACACAAACACAACTAATGTAATCATCGTTGTAACTTGTAACAGTGAATCAAACAGCGAAATACACACATACGCACTCCCTCACTAACTGCGCCTGCATAACTGGCTGAACTGAGCTGACTGCCTGACTGACTGACGTATGGCGGCGCGGCAGAATACCAAACCACCAAGCGTAAACTGCCAAAATTTGAAAACGTTGAGCTGAGTTTTAAAACCTACATTCGTGCCACGATATTGCGTACCCCCAATTCTTGCTTCGCTTCACTCCAGGGGGTAGGCATACTACAGGTTGGAAACCGCTGCGTTAGAGAGTTGGTGGCTACATAGGTATGCAGACTCTTTTTTTTACATTACATCCACACAGGAGACCCTGAGGATGTCATCTAGGAGGAGGTGGAGGATCTTTTTATCCGGCTGGATAGGTCAAAGGGCCTCCCTCAACCGGTGTCTCCAGATCCGGCTCGCCAAGCAGCAGGTGGGCCGCCAAGACCTGAACAAACTTCACCCCTTGAACCCGGGCACCCCTGCTCACCAAACATAGCGAACCACTACGGCAGTGGTGTTGGTTATCCAATAAATGGTTCCGGGGGCGGTGGTACCCGAAAATCATTTCCAACATATTCTGAGAATCTTTTCCAACAATTACATCAACGTTTGAAACTTTGACAAAACTGGAAATTTAATACATCTTTTACCATCTCCCCCGGTGTTAAATAGTTGTATTTGATAGAAAAGAAGTAAAATCTAAGTGTTATTTGTAAAATAATATTTGAGTTAAGCAAAAATAAGCGTATCCACCTCTCCTTCGACAAATGTAGATATTTAGGCTTACCATGTTTCTTCAATAAATCCAACCAACGTTTTCCGCACTTCTTGATTCGAATCCGTAGTATAGGGTAAAACATTTTCCAGGTATGTGAACAGTAAATGTGGACACTGGTATATCAAAAGTTCCTGGAGTTTCTTCAGTAGCAAAACTTTTTTTTGATTTTCAACAAAGGCGAGCTCATTTATCCAAGTGACGATCTAAATGCGGGATAAAAAGAATTTAAAAGGATATTACAAAACTGTAAAGTGCAAACAAAATATTATATCATTTTGGTAAAGTGAAAAGACAAAAACATTGATATCCACAAATATAATGACATTAGAAACTAACCTGACTTTCTGTTTCCGGTGAAGTTTCTTCGCCAAAATCCATGTTGGACATTTAGAAATGTTAATTCGTGATTTAAACTAGGGACTTATGTTGGGCTATCCATAAGAAGTCTACGGAGGAGTTTTTTCACTAGGTGTATTGCAAAACAAACACCAACGGCATCGGCCCTTCCATAAATAAACCAATCCCGGCTTGTCAAAAGTCAAAATTGTTAAGCCATAGATATTATAGATTAAATATCAGCAAGTAGAAAGTACGTCTGTGTCTATGAGCTGTTACGAACGGCTAGAAAATAATGTAAGTTCTTGCACGTAATTATTATTTTTCAGAAATGGTAACTTCCACGGATGTTTTTGGTTTGATTTTTGACTTTTGTGATTTGTCTTTGCATTGAAAATATCTTAGAACTGTAATTTTTTTTTAATATAATCGGCACATCAGGTAAACATGAATAACAGCTACACTATCATATTTTATTAGACCGTCGAATACAGGAATCAATTAAAAATTTGTGGATTTATTAGTTGCCGTTCCTGTTATAAATATGACTAATTATAGTTTTATATTTTGAGGTTAAATCTAACCTAACTTTAGACTAGTTTTATTATTATTTTGGTTTGTAGAAGCACAAGAGCGTAGCTACAGCATTCACATGGGGGTTAGATCTTCGGGGGGGTCGGAAAATTTATTAGAAGATTTTTTGGGACCTCTACTTACCATAACTTATTATTTACATCACATTGATAAAAGAGATGGTGCAAATAATATTGTTTTATTTTCCAGGAATGTAATCCACTGGTACTATTCTCACTTATCTAACGCGATACTGAGGCCGATACACAGGCCCCCTTATACACGCCCTTGTGGAAGCACAAGATATCACAACTTACTTTCATTGATTTTATTACAGATATGGCGTTCCCATCTCTTTTGGCCAAACTAGCGACGCCGATTAAATGTCTTACCTCATCTTTCCACACAACGGCTATTTGCAATGAAATTCGATTGCTGGCGAGATTGAGGGTTGTCGACAACTCAGAAATTGGCAAAAGGGCCATGTCTGAGGGAAAACCACCCAAAGTCATTCATGTATACAACAAAAGAAGTAAGTTAAAAAATGCGGAGAGATTGTTTTTTACAGAGTAAGATTAACACTGCGAATTTCTGGGTATAGTCAGAGAATAAAATTTACCCTTTGAAGTTTTTGCTAATGTTTTAGCAAATGAACTGTTATCATGTTACAATTTTAGCAAAACTCGTCCTTCCAAATATTAAAGTATTGGATATTTATTATACAGGAACCACCAATTATTTAAACCGCCGTAACAATAAACCGTTAATAACAACGTACACAAAATTATGATGACTCTACTGGGTAGGCCTTGTAGCGAAGACGGGAGATAGCCTACTGTCAAAGAAGCCTCTATAATAAGCCTACAAGACTAATTATAGAGAGGCTACAGTCTTGGAAGACTTGAGCTTTGTTGACTGGGTGGAGTGGAGACCAATAAAGCAGCCTTCGGTATGAGGAACCAAATAGAAATAGCAGAAACACTTTCTGGAAGCAACTAGACTCTCCAAGGTTGTGGCTCTGTTGATGCAAAGCTGTTGCATAAATTTATTGACTGTATTATAATAGCCACTACAGTGGCAAAATTCTGCACATATTTAGGGATATCCCCCAGAACTTCACAAAATTTCTCAAATCTCTTGTTCGCACTTAACTTATTTGACCCAAACTTTGCTGGCTCTGGTTGTTATATTTATTGTTTTATTAAAATATATGAATTGTTGTGCACCGTTTTTGGACACTTAGTATTTATTCTTTTTTTATGTTAACTGTCTGTGTCTGTCTATTGTGTACACTATAATTAAAATAAATTAAATTTATTATACTTTGAATTGTAACTAGAAATAGTAACTAGACTGTAATTAACATAACAATATTATCTTTGTGTTAATTCCAATATATTGTAAAAGCCCGGCTGGGCATGAAATTCAGAAATAAATAAAAAAATTATTGACTCACCAGCCATATTAGACAGATTGCATTTCGTTGCCCTGAACACAATACCAGATCATATACTTTATTTTATATACAAGATTTCAAATCAAATATATGCACAAAACTTTTTGCTCGGGCATATGTGCAAATCTTACAATGCCCTAAAAGATAATGATATTTTCCACTTTACTCTTAAAACTTATAAAATCAAATTAACCTTGTAATCTACTTAAATCAAAACTCATATTTATTTATTATTTTTGTTAAATTTTTACTTATACTGTATTATATTATAACTTTTAATATCTGTAACCATAACAGTCTCCATCAATAGGTTATGAATACACTCTCCATTCACACTCTTTTATAGTAACTTTTTCTTACTCTCTACATTTGGAACAGATATTTATAATAAACTCTTCTCTCCATCTAATTTGATTATAATATTTTCCAGGGGTTGGATTTCTCGGTGATAAAGTTCTGGTGGCCATCAAGGGACAGAAGAAGAAGGGGATCCTCGTGGGGTTGAAGCAAAAGCAGATTCCGAGCGTCCCCAAGTTCGACAGTAACAACTTGGTGCTCATCGATGACAATGGCACTCCCCTAGGAACAAGAATTCATGTTCCTATACCGACCATCTTGCGAACAGTGCTGAAGGAAAAAACTCAATCTAAAGGAGCCGATTATACTAAACTCTTGGCAATATCTAGTAGATTTATTTGAATTGTATTTTTCTTTTATATTTGTTATATTATGTTTAGTTAGTCTTATGTAATAAAAAAGTATCAAATTTTTTTAAATTTTATTTCTCTATTACCAGTAAGAAGATATTGAGGCAATTAATAACAAACTAACAGTTAAAAACCTGCTCCGCAGGTTTTTGCTGCTAGGCCCTGCAGGCGGCTTTTGGTTCAGCTTCGCCCAGTTAGTGTTTGTGTTCGACTATTTTATTCCAATAGGAACTGGTTTCAAAAATAGCCTGTTCCTCGGATCCACTGTCATCGAGTGACAGTCACCAGTACAAAGTAACTGAGAGAGGCAATGACGTCATACGTAATGTATAGCCGCACGATACAACTATGTATACTGTCAACCTTTCCATATCCGGAGATACTACATTTTAACAAATTCGTGGCAGTTATAGCTAGAGGGGGCACGTTCCCGTCCAAATTGCTGAATAAAGTGGCGCCATCCTGTGATGAATTCTTGAATTCATAACCGAATTACAACCGATTGGTAGCTTTGTTTGGAATTCAACGTACACAGATGTTATTTGAAGCGCGACGCGAACGGCCTGTCAACATGCACTCAAAACTGGGTTCTGAAATTCAACCACGCAGATGCAAGGGTATTAATACTGTTCGATGATTACATAAATAGGTATGGCATTTTCATTATTTCTCTGAGAAGAGGAATAATTAATCTCATGAAGGTCAATTTTCCCTTACTTTCAGGTGAATTGATGAAACATTTTTAAATATTCAACAGAAAATCAATTTCTATTGGGCTGTCTGAAGCCAAGGAGTCGAAAGGTCTTCAGTTTTCATTTACCACTTTGAGTGCTCCATTTACCACTTCAGTACTCATACTACCTGGAGTGCTCCGTTTACCACTTCAGTGCTCATACCTGGAGTGCTCCATTTACCACTTCAGTGCTCATACCTGGAGTGCTGTATGTGCCACTTCAGTGCTCACAAGAGTTCTCTGTTTACCAATTCAGTGCTCGTACCTGGAGTGCTCCTTTTACCACTTCAGTGCTCATACCTGGAATGCTCCATTTACCATTTTAGCAATCATATCTGAATGGCCCCACTTACCACATCAATGCTCACTGGAGTTCCTTATTTTGTTTTCTGTTTTTTTGGGTGGGGATTAACAATAAAACAGAAAGTTATTATAATTATGTAGTCATTTATTAAGATTTTTACATGCAAAAATGGAAAATTGTACAGTAGAAGATAAAATTTAATGAAATAAAGAATAATCTCTCATTAAAATCATTCTTTAAATATACATACGAAGGAAATTTACTAAATGCGCCGATGCACTTTCCTGAATGACATTATTTAAAATTATTTCTAGCTAAAACATTTCAGGAAAATGCATCCTGGCAAATAAGCAGATGATACCGACACAATACAACCAAACCGGGCACGGGTTAACTGAGGTTACTAAGTGACAGTAATACCGAGTTGCAAAGGAACCGTACCAGAACAAGGAACAACGGAACAACGAACTGAAGCGTGGCGACCGTGAAGCGTGCCGGTGTGGCCATGGCACTGTGTCGTATCATAATAAATTGACCATTAATAAATCTTCATAGTCTCAGCTTAGAAAAATTACCAAGGGCCAATTGAACAAGAATATAATTAATTTTCCATATATTTTTGAAAATGCATTCTCGCCCCGAAATACGGAAAACAGAAAAACCGGCCTCGCACGCCATTTGCAATAATAACGCATACATTCCCAGAACGTAATTACATTAAAAGGTATTCTTGAATTGCTATTGCCACGAATTGAACTAGCCAAATGGCACGAGTTAGGATAGCTGATTACGCGTAACAAATGGTGACAGTCTTTCATAAAGTGTATATGCTTCTAGTTACAATACATATAGAACATACAATTTAACGATAACATGACAGCAGACATTGCGGGAGCTACGATTCTAACTGACCTAAGTTAAAATGATTGAGTCGACGGAGATCCGCGGTGTCCACACCACCGACTTAAAGATATTCATTGTTTTACATTCCTCCGCTCGCAGAACTCACAGGTTGTTTACTCTACGGGGGCCGGACTGAACTGCCACTGATTATCAATTCCTGGTGACCTCGCAGCGGCCCGATGGCAGGTCAGGACAGGTCAACTACAGCGCTCCTTTGCGCTTCAGAACTCAAGTTACCGCAACAACACAACACATACTGACGAGAAATGTACGCAACCAATTACCAAGCATTATTATCCAAACATTGCAAATTAGACAAGTTTACACTCGAGGGCGACAAGGAGAAAGGCTAAGAAAGTTGCAGGTAAAGAAATATATGTTAATCTAAGCACGTGGATACAATTCTATTTAGCATGAAGTGCAATTGATTATAATTATTATTATTTCTCTGGCATACTTGTACTTATGTAGTGAATAATCTGATAAATATTTTGCATTGTTTCAAATGACTATTCCTATCTATATTAACCAAATTCCTATCTTTAATTATATCCTCGCACAGAACATCTGATATTTATCCTTTACCAAAAATTACCAATCGATTTATTCAAATAAGAAATGGGATTAACTATTTATTACTTAACTCTAGTGAGAATAGTTAATTGCATTTATATTTTATTTGATAAAAAATTGAAATCTGATTCAAACCATCCATTAAGTTCCTTTTATCTTTGAATTAATTATCAGCTTTATTATCAATGTAAGCAACAGGAATCCTGATGATTTTGTGCTTGAATCCGCTATGTTCTTTCTTCAGGTAGAGGGTAAAGCTTTTCATGTACAATAATCAACCAGAATTACAATACGTATTTCTTAAACATAATGAAAATTCGTTAAACAATAGGTACTAATTGTTTTATTAAATGGCATTATTAAAATAAACATTAGAATCGGTATATTATAATTCTATTAAATATTAACTAAACCAGGTCATTTCCACATGACTTTCTTTGATTTCACCGAGTTCAAATTGAAGAAATATGCAAATAATGTATTATTACCTTTGTTAGTAAGCTAAGAAAAGATTCTTCTAACCGATTAAACATTTGCACTTTCATACTTTACTTCAAGCGTTAGCAATAATAATCACGACACGATTTCATTCAGATAAAATATTAAATAATATACATTAGAAACTCAATTCCCTGACAAATAATTAACTGATCCCCGTAGAAGCTACTTAAGTAATTTCAAGCTCAATAAATAATTAGAAAAGAAGATGCCATTTATATTTATACAAACGTATTTACAAAAAGCTTTGTTTTGGTAATCATACGTAGATGGTAAATTATGAACTAAAACGGTGGTTGTGGTATTTTAAAGCATAAGTCATGGCAAATTGTTCATCTACTCGCAAAAATATATCAATCATTATTATTATTCAAAACTATATAATATGCTGTCTTATTACAATATGCAACTTATATGTACAGTGTACATTTCAATATTCTATCTTCTGTAATAATCGTATATAGTGATCTCTCAATATACATACATTACACATGTTTGTTTGTTGATCAGGTGAAATAGTTGTTGGGATTGATTGTACTGGGGACGGCCAAACAATAGCAGAAGTGGTTTTCACGGCAGTCACAGCTGCCAGCGCGGCACGGCACACGACCGCTGCGCTGCCAAACCCGATGAGATTGTTTGTGCATAGCATCCAAAACTATATATCCTCGAATAGCCACAACTTACTTACCTTACCATTATATTAATAAGTTTTATATATTATATACTTTGAAGCAAACACTATACATACCTTTCAAACTAAAGAGACTAAGTGATTCTTTAAAAATTGGGATATAATAAGCCAACTACCTACTGTCTTTAAGTACAATATTTTATCATTAGTTTCATTCAAAGTTTTTTTTTTAATAAAGTAGACACAAAAGAGATTTAGTACGAGGGATTTAATAATAATTTAGTCCTATTAGTGGATAATAAATAAGGTATTCCATGATTCTTAAATTAAAGAAACAATCTCGGAGGATTGCGTAAATGTGAATCAAACAGGACGCTTGGAAAATACACCATATTCATGACTATTCATCTTAGCATTCTTCCGCTTTCGGTTTTGGCTACCAATGCGACATATTCAGCACTCAGCAAACGATCGCTGGTCGCTGGTCACTGGTGGGCAGTGATTTACAACATTCTTTAGAAAAGGACATACACAATTTACTAAAATTTACAAGTTAGTTTTTTTTTTCATTTAAATATTAATTAAAATGATAAAAACAATAATATACATCACATTTCATGCAACAGATCTTTGTTTTTGGTGACAATGGAACTAACTTGCATATACAAATATCTATCAGGTTACTAGTAGACAGTAGACAGGTACTAATTGATTTCTTTAGTATTGCACTAGTATTTATATTACATTATAATATTATTGTGATATGTTAAGATAATATATAATACAGTGACTTCATGTTCAATTTCATTTCATGCGTGCATAATATATTGATAAAAACAAATACATAAACCGTCTCCTATTGATCCTCTCTATTAATTCCTTGAAAATGTGTACAATAAAGACCAGACGTTGATTTGTGATTTATTTGTTCTGTTCATTTTTAACTAATGCCGTTTCTTTCAAATGGATGAGATTAGAATATAAAAAGAATTTTTTATTTTTAGGTAACATTGTTAACGGCAGAATGTTTGTGTTAACGGCCTCATAATTATTGGACCAGCAATATCATGATATCAATAAAACATTAAAATGTGCACATGTCTGCACCACATGTATTGAATATATAATAAAAGAACAATTATGCAAGTGAGTTCCACTGCGAGCCATTATTAGCCAGATGTTGGGCTAACCTCGTGGTAGGATTACTGCCGCATTACAAATAATAGTCAAGTGAAAGCTAACCGTACATCAACATGGATACAGTTTATATTATAATATTCACAAATTAACAACTTACAGGAGAACGGCAGAAAATATATCTAGAATCGTGACTTTCTAGAAGAAATCATTGAAATTATTCTCAATGATGCAACAATGCTATCAACACTTAAGATGACAACGATTCAACACATCAACACCGATGTAACAATGCCGTCTACACATTAGATGACAATGATGCAACAATGCCATTAGTAACAGCGATGAAATAATGGCATTGACATTAGATGGCAACGCTGCAACAATTCTGTTCAATTCATTCGACACATCGTTAACAGATATAATAGTGCAATCAACATAGTAGATGACGTTGATGCAACAATGCCATTAGTAACAGTGATGACACAATGGCATTGACGTTAGATGACAACTCTGCAATAATTCCATTATTCGACACATCGTTAACAGCGATATAATAGTGCCATCAACATATTAGATGAAATGCAACGATGCCATTAATAGTGATGAAACGAAGGCCTTGACACATTAGGTAACTACGCTCTTATTCAACACATCATTATGAAGCATTGCCATGGACACATTAGATGGCAACGTTGCAGCACTGCCATAATAAAAACATTAGATGAAAGAAGTATTATAATTAACACGTCATTCCTTTAAAATAGATAGTTCCTCAAAGTAAAACCTAAAATAGACTTACAGAGAGTAACACCGAGAGATAAGAAAGGCATTTGAGTTATTGGTCGATGGACAGCAAAGCTAGCTTCAACTCCGTGACAGGGAATATGGTGGGGACAGCAACCGGAATGACTACTAAACCAACACGATGTCCGCAGATACATCTAGAGACATTCAAGAACGGCGAAACTTCCCCGCTCGTACATCGTAAGGCAATTCGCCATCTCAATGCCGGGTATCGGTTAGAACAGTGGCGGTGGCGGCGACGATAAACCAACGATACTGCTAAAAGCTGGTAGCCATAGTAATGGAAGAGCCACCCACTTTGTACAGATGAGACAGTATGTACAGAGGAACAAGTCTAACAAACAATGGTAGATAAAGTTTAATGGAATAGACCATTAATATTACAGTAAAGGCTAAAATGTGTTATGTAACATCTATTTAAATCTTGTCTTGCATTAAAAGAATGTTAAGAGTGACATATGAGTACTCACTAAAGTAGAAAAAGTATTGCTTTATTTGCAATTATTTGTAATGTGCAGATTTTCATAATCTAAATATCTTATCGAATATTATAATATAGTAGGTACTATTCAATTTAAAAGTTATTAAAAATTTGATTTAGAAATTTGCTTGATTTATCGCAATCATGGCACAATGGATCGAACGAGGTGGATGCCCGGAGGTCACAGTTAGACAAACACAGAGAGGTGAAGTAAGGATACAACACGTCTATCGGCCGTGCATGATAAACAGAGAGATCTTCACAACACTCGTCTCGTTAAGACCCAAACACTCGGCACGGCACAACAGTGGTAACATAAAGTGGTCACATAGACAGTAACACAGATCTGCCCTTAGCATTCTAATCTCCTGAAACCCCAGCACGACACAATGGATAACCTCAAGTGGTCACGCGTGTAACCACACAGAGAAGTGAAGCGGATGATCCAACAAGTCTACACACACTCACACACACTCTCATCTCATCAAATCACAAACAATCAGCATGGCACAATGGTCGTCAGTTTGGTCAGAGGAGACCAACACAGATATGAAGCAAATGATCCAGGGCGCCTATTGGCCATGCAGGTTAAACAGCATCTGCACTTTCTTATCTTAAGCCACACGCAACCAAATGGATTCAGAGAGGACTGTGTGGTTGGTTTGTTGATAGAAGCGACCACACAGAGGAGTGAAGCAATGGATCCAAGATGTCTTCTGGCAAATGCAGGATAAATAGCATCTGCGCTCTTAATCTTAAGCAACACGCAATCAAATTGATCCAGGATGGATACTGTGTGGTTGCTTTGAAGTGACCACACAGGGAAGTGAAGCAAAAGATCCAGGACCTCCACTGGCAATTGCTGGGTAAATAGCATTCGCACTCTCTCATTTTAAGCCACACACAACCAAATGGATCCAGGATGGATACTGTGTGATTGCTTTGAAGTGACCACACAGGGAAATGAAGCAAAAGATCCAGGATGTCCACCGGCAATTGCAGGGTAAATAGCATCCGTACACTCTCTCATCTTAAGCCATACGCAACCAAATGGATCCAGGATGGATACCGTGTAGTTGCTTTGAAGAAAAGTGAAGCAAAAGATCCAGGATATCCACTGGCAGTTGCTGGGCAAATAGCATCCGCACTCTCTCATTTTATACCACACGCAACCAAATGGATCCAGGATGGATACTGTATCGTTACTTTGAAGTGACCACACAGAGAAGTGAAGCAAACGACCAGAATGTCTATTGGCCAGGCCGGATAAACATGCAGGATACTGCAGGATGCAGCCAGAAGCAACCAAATGGATTCAGGGTGGACTCAGTGAGGTGGGTTTGAAGTAACCACACAGAGTGAAGCAAATGATCCAAAATGTCTATTGGACACAGCCAAATATATAAATGGATCCAGGTTTGATCCAGATCTGGTTTGTTGGTTGGTTTGTTTGAAGTGACCAGCACAGAGAAGTGAAGAAGCAAGGACCGTTGTCCAACACGTCGATTGGCCATGCGGGATAAACAGTAACACTCATCTTCATAGCGTAGACTGCACAAACGAACAGCCCGCCTATTCCAGATTACACATAGTTATAAACAACAAAATCTATTTAAAACAAAATAAACCTATGTTAAACACTGGGATCACACAAAATAATTTAAGTAAGAGTATTGCAACGAGTCTTAAATATAACACAAAGAGATGGCATCTTTTACTGCTATTTACCCCACAGTGCCAATGACTAGATAACAATTTTATATATACTTAATAGTTAGAGATATCCTTTAAAAAATATACAAAAAAACAATTGACGAAGAGTGGTAGAATTAAACGTCCACTACCATTTTCTTATGGATATCCGTATTCCCAACCACTGAACAGAATTCGTCAAATGATATTTTGCCGTCTTCATCCTTGTCAGCAAACAATATGGTCTTGTCCACGATCTGCTGGAGCTGCGTGTCTTTCAAGTTATTGCCCACCATCATTTTAAGTACCTGTAAGAAGACTTCACACGTTAATACACTGACATCTGTCGTACACACTCCTCGTCATTACAGTGTTAACCTAAGAGAGAAAATGCCATGGATAATTGTATTATTCACATTCAAACACTATTAGTTCTGTAGGGGTACTTCTCAATAACAATAGCTCCTCGAACCAAACTGGTTTATTATTTATGAGTTTACATATTTACAATAATTATGCTACAAGTCACACGACCTGTGTATACTAGCGGCTAATTGAATGTGAGCAGTAGGCTGGCGAGAACCGCTCGATGGCTATCGACAGAAGCACTTTCCCTGCTGGCATCACTTGGAAGCTCTTTCAATACATTATAATAATAGAAACAAAAAAGATATGGCATGGATTGTTACCGAGCTACAATCAAACTGCATGTACAATCAAAACGGCAGTCAACAACAAAAGTTTTGCGTTTGAAACAAAGGTGATGCAATTTGCAGCAGTACGGGTGTTGGTGACATGCATTGTGCGCGCGGTTTCATATTGACACACTTTAGGCAGGAAGGGTAGTTCTACTTTTACGCCGATCCTACTTGAATACTTGGAAAGACATTGCTAACAAATATTGTACGAATATTGTACTCCAATCTTTTTGTAAGTGTCTCAACTACATGACATAAATATTGAGCAATTCAACTGCTAAATGAATCTGTATTGAGCATCGACATCTTCAATGTCACCTACAGAGAATTCAGTAACTATCTTCTGACATACGTCACAAGATAGTGAAACTGCCCCCATACACTTTTTTTCTTTAAATTTTGTAATCTTCCCCATAATATTCTGGTGTATAACTGTTTTATGGAGAACCTGATAAAATAAATAAATAAATATATATGTATATGTGATACAAGACGGGGAAATCTTCTGATCTCCTTGTTTTTGCGTGGAAAAATATTTCATCAAAAGAAAACTTACACTTTGGCAATGGAGAAGTGCAAATTGTTCTTTTTTTGTAATGATTTGTACCAAAGTGAAAACCAATTTTAAAGTAATAAAATACATACATGTTTTACACATAAAACGTCACTAAATGGCCCCTGACTTTAACTTCTTATGGAGTCCTATTACTAAGTACGCTATAGGTTTGGACAAAACTTGTATAGTTGGGGTGTGGCGGGTACCATAGAAAAAAATTCATTCAAATGTACATATTATTTTCGAAGATATTTCGAATTAAAAACAAATTCCATTTTCTCCAACGGGTTCCTCGGTTTCGCTACAAAATTTGAAAGTATATTTGTATTACACAAATTATATTATCACATTTCAAAAGCAGTTTTTAGTTTTCGGATGTTTTGAGAAATATTCCGTTAATTGAAATTTATTGCAAAGCGGAAATATTTTGACCTTCACCAGAGGCCTGAGGGGTTAATTGAAAGAAAATATAATCAATCAGTAAAATGACATCTACATTTTTTACTCCAAATATGCTCGGGAATCGCAGGTCAAAATTCTTCAGGTAGTGCTCTTACATCGTGTGTATTTATAAAAAAATTGCCCAGACCGGGTTCTGAACTGGTGACTTTTGTGTTGGAGTCAAGGAGCTGACCACTCCGCCGCAGATGTCACGCTTTACAATGTTTGTCTCATAATCTCGGCTGCCTGCTCCGCTGCCGCGCCACACGATATTACGATCCATTACGATAAAACAGGGAAAATATTTGCATTCCGTAAAGGCGCATACCGTAAGAAAGCTGAAACACTGTTTGACTAGCTCTAACTCAACACGGCTATAAAGCTTCTTATCTTTTACGGTCTTTTGATTAAACTAACCACATACAACAGTGATATGGTTATTTACATCTAAATTGTAATGACCAATAACCTAATTAGTGTGCAGCATGTTGAGATTACACTTTAGTCAAATTAGAAAAATTAGATGGTTTGGGCATGTAGAGCGAACGAACGAAGAAAGTAGTGTAAGAAGAATATATGACGCAAATGTGAATGGTAGAAGAAGTCGGGGACGCCCGAGGAAGACATGGCACGATCAAGTGAATCAGATACTTGAGTCGGGCCATGTCAAAAGCCAGAATAATAGAAGAGTATGTATGAGACGATGTATGAATGTGAGTGAAGCAAAGAGTGTGTGCCAGGACCGAGTTGTTTGGCGGTCCGTCCTCTCTGCCTACCCCTGCTGTGATGGTTAGTTAGTTAGTTAGTAATTGCTTATTATAGATAATTTGGATACTTTGTAAGCAAAATATTAAAAACGAGCTTCAGACTGCGATTATTTATAAATACTTTTAGTTATCATTGAATCTATTTCTTAGGGCCAGCTGTTTCACAGAATTTGTACAGTTCATATTTCATATCTCATATTGTATATTCACATCATCATATTTTCAAATTAATTTTCAAGTTCTATTCAAGTTCTGTTATTATTTCGTTATGGACTAGTTGTAACACAAAACTGAAAAATTAACAGAACTTAAGTAGAACTTTCACATGGTCTGAAAATTAATTTTGAAATCTGGACAAAATCATCAAATTTCAGAGATAATTTTCAAGTGCTGTAAAGGTTTTATTCAAGTTTCGTTTTTATTTCAGTTGTGTAAAACTGGCCAAAAATACGGGTACCGCTGCCCCGAGAACCATTTATTGGATAACCAACACCTCTGCCACAGGTCGTTCGCTACGTTTGGTGACTAAGCAGGGATGACCAGGTTCATGGGGTGAGGTTTTGTCAAGGTCTTGGCGACCAGTGTGTCTGCTCACCGGCTGCATGGCAGGCCGGATCGAGAGAGACTGCTCGAGGAGGTCTTTTGACCTCTCCAGCCAGAATCCCTCCACCCATCGCCTTGCACCGCAGTTGAATTCAGTTGATTCCTACTCCCTCTCATACTTATTTCCTTCCCAGAACTTCCTCTTCTTCCTTTCCCTCTAAGGAGACAGAGCTCACGTTTGGAGGTAATGTAAAAAATAAAAAAATTCTAAGAAGCCTTGAATAGAACCTTTAAAGAACTTGAAAATTAATTTTGAACTTTGATGAATTGTTAAAATTCTGTGAAACAATCCTATCCTATCCTAACAAATCCTATCCTTGATGATCATTGTAATCTTGATTAGGAATCAAAAAATATGAATTTTATATCAAAACGCAATCATTTGCTTTTTTAATAAATAGTGTTAGGTAATTATAAAATAAACTTTTATTCTTCGTTACAATATAATATAACTGTTGTGAAAAATAATAGCGACCTTGAGATGTTATTTCAGAGAAACAGCACTATAAAATTTGGATAAGTACATCTTATTATTAATGATCTTACTAATGAACAGAGTACATACCAATTATTTAGAAGCCAGTGTGACTTTGATAAACCATTTTTATAAGTTTATTACAATGATCCCAAAAAAAATTTGGTCTGGCAACAAATCCAGTGACATTTGTGATGTTTTTTTTTCAATTTAAAACATAAAAAATCAGTAAGTATATTAGACAGTTAGGGTCGGGGTGAGGGGGGTTGGGCGGTTACTCGGCTGAGTGACCAGTGAAACATGTGCAAAACATCTAAAAAAAATAACTTCCCAACACCATCAATATATTTGAATTTAACTAAAAAATAAAAACCAACAAATTTGAACTTATTTTCGTCATTGTATTCATGATGCACAAAAAATCATTAAAAAGAAGCAAGTAATTTCTGAGAAGAATCGAGAATTGTACAGATATCCGCGATGATCAAAGTCGCCCCCCTGATTCAAAAGTCATTCCATTTTACAGTATCAATTAATTGCCAAATATAATTCTGTCTCCTTGGCACAACAGAAGGTTTTCAATATAACTTCAAGTAATCTTATCAAAAAAAAGTCTCAGTTGAGTGTATATTTCAATCAGTCAAAAAGATTATCAAAAAATTTTAATAAAAGCCAATTCTGACCTAATTAAAAATCAATAAAAATTATAATGATTGATAATCTATTTGATGGACTGGAAATCAGTAGTGCAACATGATTGTCTGATTGGAGTAATATTTATACTGGGAAAGATTTTTTTACAATTTTATATACTTACTTTAAAAGGAAGAGAGATGTTTACATAATGTATCTCTTTCAGAAAAGAGATTAGTTTTTATGTTTTGGAAATAAAAAAGGTTTCAGATGCAAAAATACGAAAGGAAACTTTTATAAAACAAAAATCTGAACAAATAGTCACAGCACCCTTCTTTCTATGTAAATTTGCACGCAGTCCAACAACAATCTAACAAAGGGCAATTAATTAAAACCGTTAAACTACTGCATACGAACCACGTATCCTAGAGATGAAAAATAATACTAATAACATATTAATAGGAAAAATATTTTTAAAGAATTGGCAAAACATTACAAAAGCAGTAATAATTTGATTAAAAACATGACAATAATAAAACAGTTCCATGACAACTCAGAATCATGCAATTTCAACACCCTTTTGAAAAGTCATTAAAAGTTATAAAACAAAAAAATTGAAAAATAGCCATAACGTAACCTGTTTAACCAATTTTTTATATATTTTTTTCATCACTTTTAATGACTTTTCAAAGGTGTGTTGAAGTTGCATGATTCTGAGATGTCTAGTCACCAAATAAAACATGATATCTGATACTGTCCATTTTGACTGCAGTAGAAACTGCGGGACTTAAATACAAAGCTGGATACGTTTACTAGTGAGATATGATTCAAGGTTGTTTACTTTCAGCTTACTAGAAAAATTTCACAAATAAGAACATAGCGGCGCACTTGGAAGTGAAATAACACAAAGTTGAATATATTTTATCTAATATATAAAATTCTCGTGTCACGGTGTTAGTTATCATACTTCTCCGAAACGGCTGGACCGATTTTGATGAAATTTTGTGTGCTTATTGGGTAGGTCTGAGAATCGGCTAACATCTATTTTTCATACCCCTAAGAGTTAAGGGTGGTCCACCCCGAATTAGTTATTTTTATGTTTTGGACAAAATTTTATTTTTTTATGGTGAGGCAATAAAAAATACATACAGCCCTAAATTTTCACCCTTCTACCATAAACCCCTATTTTTTAATAGAGATATTAGTATTTTACAATCATTTTCAACCCCGGAACTAAAAAAATATTTCCTAGAAATAATGTATATGGCAAAACAACGTTAGCCGGGTCAGCTAGTTATAGTATAAAATTCCATTTCTATTGAATGGAATAATCTGAAGTAATTAAAATATACAACCACAAACTATATTGTATTATGTAAATTAAATAAATATCAGCAGATAAAGAAGAATCGGTACTTTATGTTGTATTCAAAAACGTTTTGAAAATTTTTGATCACATTTTACGTTTATGGTAACTAAATAATATCATTATTTCACAAATATCTCGTTTGGTTCGACCGTCCTTCTTAGGGTGAACATCTTCCGTCAGCCTCATTGTACGTTAACAAAGCTGTAAATCCCAAAGACTGCCATGGACTGGACATGTAGAAATAATGCCAGACAGTAGGACACGGAAAGTTAGGCTCCGGAACTGGTGGAGATTTGAACTGAAGGATTTTCCTCAACCAGTTCCCCTGTGTGCTGAGCCCAGTGGCATCCCACAATGGCTCTCCTATGACTCTTTCACTATGATCCCACCACCTCCCTCCATCATAAGAAGATGAAAATTGAGCCCAACTTAAACTTTTCAAAATGATTCTGAATAATATGCAAGTACGGAATGGTCTACGGGGGAAAACGTAAGGTTTGGTGTTTTGAGTAAGGAAAAGATATTAAAATGAAAGTAACCTGAAACAGTTCCCCGTTGCTGATGAATCCGTCGTTGTCCATATCGTAGATGCGGAAGGCGAACCTCAGCTTGGAGAGCTTGTCCCCTTTGACACTGAACTGCGACACGCCCTGGATGAACTCCTTGAAGTCCACCTCACCGTTCCCGTCCGCGTCGAAGATGTCGATGACGCGCTGCACCAGAGGGTTCTGCTGCAGCTCCGGGAGGGACATGAATTCGTCGATGGACAGCGCGCCCGAGTTGTCCAGGTCCAGCTTCCTGAACCTCTTGCCCAGGCGCCGGATCTCGTCCGCATCGACTGCAGATGGATAAACACTTTTACAATGGCACAACCAACATGCGTGTTTCTCAGAACAGTTACAAAACAAAACAGTGACAGATCATTCGGAATAAAAAAAAATTTACGCACACACTTTAAGTCGGCATTAAAAAATACACCCACTGTAAACTGCTAAAACGAGAAATATTACAAACGATTTATATTTAAATTTTATATAGGAAGTTAAGAAAATGTACAAGGTTTCCAGTGAAAAAGTTCTTACTTTTAAATTCTACATATATTATGAAAAATGTACTGAAGTTTTAGGCAAAATGCTCGAAAATGCCTTGGCTGGTTTTCAAACTCCACCTTTTATAGACATTTTGATAGGTACCTGTTACTTATTTGATAGTATTTAAAGATTTTCATTTGATTTTAGATGCTGGCAACCTTTTTACATTTTCCTAACTTCCATATTTGCAGATAGTATTGCTTGAGTTAGCAAACTACACAGTGATGTTCAGGGCCATTATTGAGTGATGAACCTTATCTAACCTAACCTAACAATTATTTCATCATGTTCTGATTTGCCACTAATCTG
The DNA here is from genome assembly GCA_936435175.1 of Glyphotaelius pellucidus. Lineage (NCBI taxonomy): Eukaryota > Metazoa > Arthropoda > Insecta > Trichoptera > Limnephilidae > Glyphotaelius > Glyphotaelius pellucidus. The sequence continues at coordinate 36,723,890 of OW386548.1, forward strand.
TTTTGTCACTATTCCGTTTTATCCGGTTATCATTATCTGGTCAAAGTTATTATTAGTTCAATTAATTCTATTTATGATTAGATTGAATTTAAATATAAAGATGTGTGTTCACAAGGATAACAGTACATAGCTTGGGAAACAGTTCATTGCTAACAAAAACTATAGACTAAGGTGAGGGAGTTTCAAGCTTCATTTGATGACCTTCAAAGAGACCATCAGCATTATTTTAAATTTTTGACCTGATAGAGTTTTACTGTATCCATTTACTTTATAAAAATATGCAATATTTAAAAAAAAATATGTTGGAGCCTCAAATGATAATTAATTAACAGTTAATTGATATTAAAAGATCGGTCAATCATTGTACTGCTCCTGTCTGCAGCCTGTGAGACTAAGGCATCCCTAATTGAGGCATGTTGTGCAGATTAAGGCAGTAGGGAGAGAAAGGAAATGATGAAAAGGAATGTGGGCAAGAACTATGGCTATTGAGATCTGGTCACCAACCATGGCTAAAGCCATTTCAAGCAATGTTTCAATTCTAAATGATGGTCTTACACCAGGGCGATACTGAGCGTATCTTCCACTCTGAAATGTGCTGCAAATATACCATATATTATTTTTAATTAATTGTGAAATAACACAAATTAAATAAATAAATTTTATTTGTGCACTCCCGGATTTGAACCTGCTACCTTCGAATTGTTAATCGAGAGTCTTACCCTTCGACCACGGAGGCCAAGTGTAGCTAAAATAAAATCATAATAATTAGAGAAGTTGATACTATGATAAGTATCAAGTTTTGGATTTTATTAACTTGATGTCTACGGCTAGTAAATTTAGAACATGACATGCATGCAGATAATTATTTAAATTCACGGACAACATAATAAATTAGGTAAGGAGAGCTTGTGTTAGCTTAAAAAGGTGTCATTATGTTGGCTACCTGCTTATTAACTTCCTAACTCCAATTAGCTGCTTTAACAACATTGCATTTCGGACTTTGTGACTATTATGGCATCCCCAATTGGGGAGTGTTGTGAGACTGAACGGTGCTGAGAAGGAAGGAGATGGGAAAGAGGAAGGCTGGCCAACCATATCTGGTCACCAAATACGACTAAAGCCATTTCGAGCAACATTTCAATTCTGAATGGTGGACTTCCACTAGGGCAATACTGAGAGTACCGACTCATCATGACTGAAATGGCATTGTAACCTGATTGAACAACGATATGAAACAGTTTAAGGAAGGAACTGGTTTAAGTAGGAATTAAATGAGGGAAGAAAATAAACGTAGGCAACTAACTAGCTATAAACATTTACGAATTTTCAAAAAGAAAATTCAAAATGAGTGCTGGTCCATTTTGAAATATATTCCTGCAATATTATTTTTATGCTCTTCATTTCCTGATAAAAGATGTACCTACACTAAATAAGTCTGGAGTATATTTGTGAATTAAATATAACATGTACGTTAAATCTGAATACATAATGCTTTTATGTTATCAGAGTTGGCTTGAATATTTCAATTTGTATTACACTAAACACATTATTATAAATTTTATGACATGTTTCTGAAAAACAATATTTTATTATTAAGCTTGACTTTTCGGTTTGAAAATTAGACGGCTTGAAAATATTTTATTATATTACTTTTTAATTAAATACTGCGAGTACATGTGAAAAATGCCTCTGGAATAATCAGGTTTTTTTTTATTAATCTTATTACAAGTTCAAAAAAAAGTATCAGACCTTTAAAAACTGCTTTAAAGTTGAAAATCCCCTACTTAAGATCAAGGTTCCCTAGTTTGTTTTATTGTGACAACTACATGTCGGTATCAGGCTCCAATTCAGTTGTAGATTACACACCATTGGAAATTTTTATGCCAATGTGGCTGATATTTTTAATATTTCCATACTGAAATATAAGGTTGTACTGATCGAACATTTCAGCCAATTATACGTTAACGAGGTCACTACATAATGAGTTTTTGATATTATTGTTTATTTTTAATGCCTGTATAATGTACTACGACTGTAATTAAATATACACAAGCTTGTAAATGGCACTTTGTGCCGTAAATTTTAAATAAATAAATAAATACTTACAAACCCCTTTTTGGTTATGGTTTTATTGAATAATATGGAAAATTAATTCTTTAGAAAATTTTTGTAAAACATTTAAATATTTGTGCCTGAACTTCTCAAAATAAAATAAAACATGCTTTTAAGCAGATGTTTTCTTAAATAAATCAAAACAGGCGGCTGGTGTTAATTTAAACCTTACAGCCATCTACATAAGGAGTGTTATTGTTAGCGGCCCGATCCCAAATTTTACACGACCTGGTGCCGTAAGCTAAATATGTAATTTCACGGTAAAAGTGAACAAAGGATAAAACCTGTAAAACCCAAAGAATTACTGAGTCAATCTTTTGCAAATTACTATTAGTAATTAACCACATATTAATCACAAAAGTTTCCGGGTATCAATTTCACCACAAATAATTATTTAATTAGCAAGCAAAACAAAATGACCACAATATTGGCCTCAATAATGGACATAACTAAAAAGTTTCAATAGTTGCGATGCGTGAAACTTGCCTTGAATTAAATTCAAATTTGTTCAAAAATCATACAAACTATTTTTTATCACTTTGTGACATTTCTTGGATCATTTGATAACTGATTCGTTCTAAGACATTTTTAACAAATCACAATTCTTTACTATTTCATTCTAATTTTTATAAAAATTACTGCATTGCTAATGTAAGAATAATGTTTGAATTTGATTAATTTCGATTCTAACAAAGCCATATTGAACGAATTGATCACTAATTGACTAAATTAATTTTAAACACCGATTCATTTGAATGAATTAGTAATCAAAATGGATATCTCCATTAGGCCTCACTATTTGGGACTAAAAGTATAGGGGTGAATCTATAATTTATTATTATTTTGGTGGCTTGCTTCTAAATGTGCCAAAGTCAGTTTTTTTCAAATATATGTAGAATTTGCCCTTTTTAGCAAGTTTTAACTTTTCTAGTGTAGGCGATTTTCTAGTGTAACATTGGCCCCGAAAATTTGAAAATCCTTTCTCGAAATCGAAAGGTTTTTTTTAGAATTCAAAAGATAATCCAATTTTTAAGCGAAATTGCAAAAAAATAATATATACATACACGGCATCCAGAAACTCTTAGGAAAAGTGGGGAAACAGGTGAATCTTTATCACTTAGAGAACCTCCTATTTTTACAATGATTAAAAAACTATTGAAACCTTTATTTTAAAAGACATTAAAACATTTTTGTTATTATTTTTGGGGCGTTAACATAACACCCCAAAAATAATAACAAAAATACTTTTTGGCCGTGAAAACCTAAAAACATACCTGACATTAAAACAGCTGATATTAAACTTTTTTTTTTTCAAATTTGACTTAAAAAATTGAAAATTACTAAAAAGGGCAATTTTAAATAAATTCACATAGGACTCGATTTACGAAAACGTAAACTCACATCAAAAAAGTTATACCATAAAACCAACTCCAAATGATTATGATATACCAGTTTCCAGCTTTTACTTGGAATTTTCAGGCGTGATATATCATTGCACATCCCATTGAAAAGTGTCATAAGTCAAAAAAGTTAATTTCACAGGAGAGCGAAAACAAATGATGATTAACGAACAAACGGTCCCGTCGGAAAGAGACACTAGTGACATCTAGCGGATAGAGTTATTTAACTTAAATACGGTAGATAATTGCATTCACTTTACTGTTCAGAGAAATAAAAAAAATTTATAAAGCCGAAAATTTTGAATTACGTCCCTTTTCTATGAAATGTGCAATGTATCGAAGACTGAGTTTGCCCTTTAGAAGCGAGCCACATATTTTGTATGTAGTTTAAATTGAAGTAACAGATATTAAATAAATCAATGTCTCTTAAATGCTTACTCGAAATGGATTAATAATAATTTAGTGTATACAATTCGTTCAAATGTTTAATTTTGATAGACAATTGATGTATACAATAATGAAAATGAGTATATGAGAATTGATTTTTCAATAATCTCTTTGATGTATTAGAAATTATTATTGAATTTTTGATGAGTTATTTGGTTACAATGTCAGTTAATGTATACAACATTATATTATTATTCTAATGTCCGAGCTGTTCAATGTACACCGAAAAATTATAGAGAAGATTTGAAATTTACACAGCTGAAGTAAAGTCGGCTTTTTGATATTTGATGTTAATGAAAAACTATTTCTGAAGTTTGTAAATCAATTTACACCAATTTATTAAAAAATGCTCTTCTTGAGTAAAAGCAAAATCACTGTTGAAAAATTGAATGACGAAACTTACATAATAATATTGAAGGTCCCGAAGAACAAAGTCGGATATGCAATTTTGTAGTTTTGCAGTAGACGAGATGTTTAAAATTTCGTTTTTGCATTTTTAGTGTTTTGGAGATCAAGAAATATAGTGTTGTTTTGATTTGTTGCATTTCATTAAAAATTCCGAAAATACAGATTTTTACATCAACAACATAAGTCGATAAATAAGCCAACAAGACGATTTTTAATTTTTAGCAGATCCGACATTGTTCTTCGGAACCGTCGATATGTCAAATGTAAGATTATTTCCCAATAAGTGTAAAAAGTAATGGGCATGTCGCAAAATGCTGTGGAGATTTTTTTTACTATGGTCATCAAGATGTGAGGAAAATACACTTAGAACAAAATAGCTTCAATAATTTTTTTATTGATTACTATTAAAAATTGTGTCTGTTGTGATAAATTTACGGATCAAACCAATTTTTATGGCCGTGTCGTAATTTTTTTCTTCCACATAATAAAATATTAATGCCACAGATAAACTACCTAATGAGGAAAACTATGACCATCATTTCATTGAATTTCAAAGTACTTTTAAAGATAAATATTCACCGGGAAGTTCAACAAACGTTTGCTAACAAATAATTTTCTTTGAAGAATTTCATCAAATTGAAAGCAATAAATCTCTTTGGTAAAGATTTGAAAGAAGCGTGTGTAGGATTAAGTATCCAATTATAAACCTCGAAAAATAAATTGGCATCTGAAAAACAACAAAAAATCTCACTGAATTGTAAATAAACGTATTGTGAAAGTTTAAAAAAAAATACTGTTGGCTTGCTGCGAAAAGTCACTAACTTCAAAATAATAGAATTGAGATTTTTACAGCCAAATTGTTATCATCAACTGCTCCCAACCACCTGGGGCCAGTGAGACTATGGCAACCCCATTTGTGTATTTGATATGTTGTGAGGCTGAAGGTAAGTGGGGAGGGGAAGGAGATGGGAGAGAAGGTGGGAAAGTACCTATTTTAATCAGATCTGGTCACCAAACATGGCTAAAGCCCTTTCAAGCAACATTTCATTTCCGAATAGGTCTTACACCTGGGCGATACTGGGAGTATCTTCCAGACTGGGAGTATCTACCACTCTGGAACGTACCGCAAATATATATATATATATATTATTTTAAATTATTAAATTGCGAAAACAAAAATCATTAAAATAAAATTAACTTGCGCATGCTGGGATTTGTACCCGCAAAATCCGGGTCGCTAGTCGAGAACCTTACCCCTCGATCGCGGAGGCCATCGTGGACCACAAAGGCTGTCAACCGCTTCCTCCTTTTTTAGCCAACGTTTTGGAAAGCATTAGTGTCCATCATCAGGGCAGATGTCCTAACCATACCATGATGATGATGAACACCGTAACACTGTCTGAAATGTTGGCTAAAGAAGGGGGGAGTGCAACATGGCATAATACCCCAAGAATAAATCACAAGAATTAACCAAATAAATTTTACTGAGGGGACATTCAAGCATTTTATAATTTATAAAAGTCTTTTTTTTTTTAATAAGTTATGTTAGAGTTTTCACAGCAAGCTGAACTTTAGAACAATAAATCTGACTATAATTGTATATAAAAATATTATACATATTTTTAATAGTTAGATTACATAATTATGTACCAATGAGATTTTGTTTAAAGAATTGGGCATTAGCCGTCTAGGACAAAGGTTCCCCATCACTGCACTAGGAATAAAGATATGTAAGACCTTCTTGTCAATATTATCAAACCAAATATGATGTAAAAATATTCTATTGACAGTACTCGGACAATATTTTATTATTTTAGCGTCCTTGGAAGCGATTTTTCACCAAAACGGTGCTATACAAATCATCCAAATATTATTATTACATTTTCCTGAAATCTTATAAAAGCCTTATCGTGAGCATTTTGCAATGAAATGTTATTTTATTAAGAGCAAAAACATGACAACATTGAATATTTACACTGTCAGTATTTTATTAGATTATAATTATTGGGTTGAGCTTCTCTTCAAAAGATACTGTTTTGCACGGCATTTTGTGAATACCACACCAACTATGGCACCCAAAACTGGGGAACTGATATGGTAGAGGGAAGGAGGAAGGTTAGGAAGTACATGGCCATTCAGATCTAGTTAAGCTACGTTTCGATACTGAGAGTATTTTCATCCCAAACCTACCTTAAATTTTCCTGTGGGAGGTAACAAATTCAATTAATTCCTTCACCATACAAATTGTAATCTTCGCTTGCAAGAATTGTGCATCACAACTAAAACTCAAATAATTTGTCCACATCTAAATTTTTGCCTATGGCCATAGTAATGTGTTGTTTAATGCTATATTTATTCATTATTACGATAATCTCATGCACATTTAGGGACAAACCCCTCAAACTGGACAATCTAAGGAATGAATCTCAATATTGCTAGAAAAAACATTTCACTCACCCTTTGCGCTTCTTGGTTGATGGCTTTTGAAATTAAAACTTACTTACGGAGAATCTCCAACACGAGCATGAATCTCCATATAAATAGAATTGGGAAATTCTTACATTGACAGCTCCAATGCGGAAGGCAGTTAACCAAGTCGCTCATTATTCTGCGACTACATTTTATAGTACCATTATTGTAGTCACAAATAAGAAGAGCGCAACTCGCCAACTAACATCAAAGAAATTCTACAAACAGCGGAGAATGGCACAGCGAAAGCAAGAACATCTTGTTCACCGTCCTTACTTTAACTGTTCAACTAAACACACTCCTAAAAGTGTGAGTTAATTTCGCAGCCAATTAAAGGTTGACTTTTAGGGAGTTGCACCGTGTTGAACTCTCTCTTCTTGAGCCAACGTTTCAGGCAGCCTTACGTCTGACAGAAATGCAGGCTCAATAAGGAGGAAGTACAACATGATTCAACAAACATAATATGCTCTAGCCACGATTCACATATCAATGTTCAAAATGTGCCAATCGTCGTTATTCGTACAATGTCTTTAATCTCCTTAGGAGCAGTCAATCGTGAGTCCGGCAATTGTTATTTCAATTTTGAGTTATTACTTGAATAATGGATCTACACACCAAGAAGCACCAAGTCGTGAATGTGAGAAATTAAGGATCCACTCCACACAACATTAATCATGATTAATAAATTACGCTTGCTGATATGTTCAATAATAATCGTGCATTATAAAGCGACTAATGGGACGGATCTGATGACAAAGTGATCTGTCGAGATGGGCAAGAATAATGTGGTGACAAACATCTCTAGAATCTAGAATTCACTAAGACATCTCTAAAAGGCCTTTAGGAAACCAGAAGCTTCGTACTAATAATAAAATGTGCTGTGTGAATAAATTTATTTATAAATTGTTTGGCTTGTGGAATTTTGATCAGATGAGACACTATAAATAAAGAATTGTATCAACTGAGATGCTGTAACACACAAACACACACACTATTATCTAAGAGAATTGATGTGTCTGTCTCCATTAGAAGATTAATACTTTTGGTATGTTGAACTCGAAAACATTGAAAATATTACTTGCAATGAAGTGGGTGAATTTTACATTTGTGAATATTAATGTCATAATTTATCGTACAAGTATTTTTTAATTAATTTATAATATTTATCAAGTAAAAATCTTAAATACCAATTTGAGGTATTCCATTACTGTCATACAAAATAGAATTTATTATAGGAAAAACAATAAAGCAATCAAGCTGCTTATACCTTTTTGTAATTGGACTTTCAACTTTTTAACCAACTGAAATATGTAAAATATTGAAAATTATCAATAAATTAAAGACATAATAGGCGGTTATTATCCTAGTGCAATAAATTCATTTAGATTTTAACAATTTCAAATAAGCCGAGTGGAATAAACACAGTTATCATCATAACAGAATAAGGGAGAATTGCATAACACAAATCATCTAAAAAATGGCATTTGATGTCATAAGTTGCTAGAATGTGATATTTTTTGGTGAAAATCACTTAAAAAATCATACTTTTTAGCAAAACTCAACTAAAATATGATATTTCATGTTATATTTTAGCTGAAATGTGACATTTTTTGTCAAAATTCATCCAATACGTGAGGTTTATTGGCATAAAGTACCAGAAATGTGACACTTTCCAGTGATAATCAAGCAAAAATATGAGATAAAACTTTGTTTTGTCTGGTAGTAATTTTCTATTATGACACTAATTTATTTGTGGATTCAGTAAACTTGTTAAATGATTTCAAGAATGTAAATATTTGTCAGTAGAACTTTTATAGTTTTAAAACTAATAAATAAACAAGGACGCAAACTCCGCTATAGTTTTAAAACTAGAACACAAAACTCCGCTAACACAACAATATTTTCTTCTCTTTACTCTATTTTACTACTTTATTGTTCCTAACTACAATTCAGTTAAAACAATAGACCCAGAGGTTTGTTATACATATTATCTGATTTTACTTACGAAATACAATATTTCCAAGAAAATAGAAAAAAAACATTACAAAATTCGGAAGAAATTCTAAGAAGGTATATGTATATAGGTTAAACAGTATAAAAATTAAAATATTTTTAGTTATAAAAAAGAATCTACTAAAAGAAAAACTTTACCAATCCAAAGACTATAAAAATCGAAAGAAGAAAAATCCAATAACTGGAATAAAGCTACTTTTGTTCATAATTTATGATGGATTAACTGAAATCTAATCTGACAAATATAGCCGATGGATTCACAATAATCTAATAATTAGCTAAGGTGGATTTACAGTAATCTATGCTAATAATTATAAAAGGTGGATCAAAAGTAATATAATCTAACAATTATAAAAGGCGATTAAAAGTGGTATGTGTGTTCTAAGAATTATTATTTATTTATTTTAACTCAAATGTGTTTTTTTTGTTTATAAAACCTCAAATTGGAATATTTAATTGAAGACAATATTGATGACTCTCAATCAAAAATTTACAGAAAAACCATAAAAAGATTCAGTCACATCTAGGAATCGAATCCAGAACCTTAAGCCTCGATTACATTGAGCGAGTTTACAAGCTACTAGCCGGTTAGTTTAAAAACGGGTGAATCGGCGAATGAGATTGTCAAGATGACACACAAAACTGTCTACTCCCTCGGTAGCAACAGTAGCAGCTATAATAACGACTCTCGCGTGAACCAATTCAGTCGACATTTTGTAAAAAACTTGAGCTCGCAGCTAGCGCCAACGCTAGCCAGTAGCGAGAATTAAGGCTCCCGCGCAAACTAATTCTGACAGTTACGAAATCAGCTGTTGGTAGGCCGCCATCTTGAGCGAGTAGCGATTAAAGTTGACCACCTTTCAACTTTTTTCGTAGATTGTCCACAATCTGCTAGTTAGCAAGTAATACGATGACACTGAGCAAGTTGACTAACAGATAGTGAATTTCCCAGATAGTAGCTTGTAAACTCACTCAATGTCGTCGAGGCTTTAGCCTTGCCGGGGTGGAGCTCTACCACCGACCTAATGGGACCCTATCCCCTATCTAGGTAGCATTTAGTTCAAGATTAATCTTGCAATCATACATAAAGTTAGCAGCCAATAATAATGTGCATTATGAAAATGAAGATAATGTTGTTAGTTCGTAGACAAAGAATGATACAGTTAAGTATGACCAAAGGTCGTGGTCATTAGCTCAGACGTAGAACACCGCCCCGGCAAGGCTAAGGTTCTGGGTTTGATTCCCGGATGTAACATTATCTATATGTGATTTTTCTGTTTCGAATTTTCGATTGAGTCACTAAAATTGTCTTCATTAATTAAATTTTAATTATGTAAAGTTGAAGTAAAATTATCTAGTGCAATTATTATTTAAAGTGGTCCAACAGTGATCTAATAATATAACAATTATTTAGGATGAAAGGGGGGTCTAATCTAACAATAATTGTCAGAAAAGTGATCTCTTCTGACAATTATTGTAACCTAATGTAAGTGATTCAAAGTGACTTAACTTAATAAAAGGGATCAAACATTAATTTATTCCAGGTGATTCAAAGGGAACTAAATAAAGGTAGATTAACAATCATCTGATCTAACAAAATTATTTAAGGTGATTACAAGTAATAAAAATCAATTATTACAGTGGATCCACATTATTCAATAATAAGAAAGAATTAAAATTACACTTTCAACTATGTTGGATAAATAATATAAAATTTACTGTTTTGCTGTTACAAATTCTATTGACTAATATTATTATTATTTTGTAGTATGTATAACCGTGATTTTTACGCATTGAGAAAATCAATGAGAAGACCTAGACAACATAATGTCAGAGGGATTATATCTTTAAACCAAAGACAGTGTGACACCCAACAATGGCAGAGTTCTAGCCGTGATTAGAGACAAATATTTTTAGTGCACGAAACAGTAATTTCTACCAACATATAGGAACCGTGTAAGAAAATTTCATACAATCTTGACCTCTGAATACTGAGTTCTAAATGCGTCAATGAATTTATGAAGGGTTACTAGAATTCAAACGATTGACCATTAATATTCTAGAACTATCTTTCTGCTATTAGAACCATGTCGTAGTAACCTCATAAATATGTGTTTATGACAGTTCCATGAGAAATCAGAACGATGACAATTCAGAACACTTTTAAAAAATGATTTAAAGTCATTAAAAGTGATGGAAAAAAAAACCAGCCTGAAAACCTAATTTAATTAACCTAGTTTTTTTCGCTATTCTGATTAATCCAGTTACCGTTTACGACAAGTTTTTCCAACCAAAGCGAGGCTTTTTAGGGTTGAAACATGGGTTCACCACCTAATCCCGGTATCAAAAAGGCAATCAACGACATGATTTAAATTTTTTCTTCACCTGAAGCAAAATTTGACCAAAAACATTTGGAGACCGACGAGGATGCGGTGGAAACATTTTTGGCGGCGGAGTTCTACGATAAGGGAATCAAGGACCTGGTGCCATGGCTCACCAAGTGCATCGATCTTTTGTAAAAAAATAAATTTGCCTGATTTTTAAAAAGGTCCTTAATTCTTGGACAACCTTCATACGTGGTAGTTATAAAAATATATTTGATGAAACATAAAAGTTTAAACCTGAGACCAAACAACACAACAAATATTAAAAATCTATTTTTAAACCTTTTTTATGTAAGTGTAAGCTAAGTACGCGTTACAGAAAAAAAGGTGTACACTGACAATAATTTTTTATCGATATTTCCAAAGTACCCATTATAAATAGGCATAAAGGTCTTCATAAGAGTTACAGCGCCCTTGAGATGATTTTTTACAGAATCGATGTTACAAATTCATCATTGATGAATTTTTTTTCAACCTTTTAAAGCAATATTTCCTTGAAACCATTTTTATTTGATTTATTATCAACTGAGTAAAGTTTACAGCGGAGCTATTATTTATGGCTTTAAAAGTTTATTTTCCTTTCTGAAAATATATTTATAAAAATAGATTTTCAATCATACTGGAAAATTCAGCCTAAAAATCTACACCTATCTTACGGAGTAGTTATAAACCCCTAGTCTGAATATCAAAGTTTGAACCAGTCACGCAGTACAATTATTTAATTAAATAGAAAATACAAAAAACACATTTTCTACATACTTTCACAGAACATCTTAAAATAAAATATACAAAAACACAACTTTTAACCACTTGCAAGAGTCAATACATCAGTTTTCTAGACTTCCCATTCATTATCAAACTTTTAAAATACCAAAATAAATCACCAAAATGATCAATTTATTTATTTTTAAATCACAACAAAATACTAAAGAAAACACTAAAATGTCATTATTATGTAAATAAGGAAAAAAATAATTTAAAAGACAGATATTTTCAAAGGCTTTTCTGGCTAACAGTTTAAGAATTACACTAAGATTAATACTAGTTGGGGTAGATTTATACCCCACTACAGTGACATTGACGGGTATTTTACACGATTTGGGAAGGTTATGTTTATATGATGAAATGTTTTATGGAAAACGGCAAGAATAATAAACAGTCAGAGTTCAATGAAGGGGCGTTACCAGGAAACTGTCACCTCAAAACACACATGCGCCTTTGGAGTGGAAAGCATCAATGGCTGAAGGAAATGTGAAGAGATTGAAGAAATATTAATTCATCCATGGTGACTTAAAAAAGGCTCAGGTATTTAGGAAGCCAAGTTGTCAAATTAGAAGAAGAAATTGCTAAATACCCATTGACAACCCGGCCCAACTTCCCCAACCCGGTCAAAGGAAGAAAAGTTAAAAGTTGAAGAAACATCAATAATTCATCTGTGGTGACAAAATTCCTTGATGGGAAAAGAATAAGATATCTAGGAATCCATATTGTGGCACCAGCAGACATCGCCAAATACTCTGGTGGACTTCATTCAAGAGACTGGACTACGAACTGTCAAAGAAGTACGGTTAAACGTGGGAGATGAGTGCAGGCCTGAGTGAACACAGGTGCCATGCAGATAGTCTCTGCACCAATAACAGTAAATAAAATAAATCATAAATAAAGACAAAAAAAAACTTTAGAATGTGCGCAGGTAACTCTGTTTCGTGTGAATTTTTGAAGAGCTGACTTAATTCACTCTAAATCCCATTTATATTAGATTGTTAATATTATTATTACGTACAGAACCTAAGAGTTTATTTGCAATTCAAATATATAACCTGAACGAATTCACTTTGTAAAGGAGTGCAAGGCTGAATCTATATTCTCATCTAGGAATAGGCCACCGTCCAAAGACAGAGTGAGGTTTGTAACTATGTCGAACTGAGGAAAATGCATTTCATTTTAATGACGGATACAATCAATTAAATTTAAATAAAGAGGAAAGACTGCACGGCTTTTTTCATAAAAAATCAATTTTAAAATACCAAACCAAACTGAATAGTATTTTTTTAATCAAAAGGTATTGCAAATATCCAGTATGGATTTGTGCTGCTTTATTAATTTTTGTTTTAAATTATAATAATAATCATTGGATAATTTGTCGTTTTTGTGAAAAATCCCCCCAAGGACGTATAAAATATGGGTGTAACAAATCTACTTACTTTTGAGCATATATTAAGAGTTATTGAATCTCGAATACCTTCCCATTAGAGGCGAGGGATGCTAATGGTTAGAATTTTCACCCCGCAACTCCAATATCATAGCTGGGATGACCGATATAATATCTTGTGATAACTCGAGAAAATTAAGTTGCCTTCCGGTTCTACCCGCGCATCTTCAAGGAAAAATCTATAGCAGGACTGAAATACTTCTAACTAACCCAGAGTGAATAGACTCGTAAACCTTTTGTGAAAAGGTTTAATGAGCGGTCGAGGGAACAATTAGGTTTCCTTTGAGTTATTGTTGTTAAAATATCAATAAAAGTTTTCAACTAGCAATAATCGCACCTCGGATAAACCTCATTGATTACGATATCGCCACTGCGCAAGTGGCGGTAGTGGTGTTACGATATCGCCACTGCGCAAGTGGCGGTAGTGGTGTTACGATATCGCCACTGCGCAAGTTAGTGTTGAAGTTTTGTATTGTTTTACTATTATTGAACTGTGTCATACTTGCAAATTGATTGTACCTACTCCAAATAAAGACTAATTGTGATTACCATAAAAAAAATGGTGCATTTTTTTTTAATTACTGCCGCTACACAGGATAAAGAAATCAATTTTTCATGATTTTAGAGGCAATTTTGGCATTTTTGTGAGTTAATTATAATTATAAATATACCTGCCTATTGAGTTAACATAATGAAAAATAATTTTTTTAAAATAAGCCTCATAAAAAAATCATTTCTTTTGATAGAAATTTTAATTTATATATGACAAATTTGTGTTAACAATGTAAATCGGTTGTTTGTAATTTGCGTTAATGGCCATCAAAATGCTTTTTTTTTCATTTTTATTTTATTCTGTTTTTTTTTTTATCATATTTCATCACATTTCTATATAAATAAGTCAAATTATCTATCTATCTTCTATATATTAATACGTGAAGCAAAAACTTTGTACCCCTTTTTACGAAAATTGCGCAGACGGAGGAGTATGAAATTTTGCACACTTATAGTTTATATAGAGAAGGAGTGCAGAATGCTAATATTTTTTTTACATTTTGCATAAAAAATACATTAAATCAATAAAAAAAACAATACAATTATGGTCGAATTTCGACCATTGAGCGACCACTAGTTTTTTTAAATAATTATCATTTGCCAAAGTTGCCTCTAAAATCATGAAAAATTGATTTCATTTTTTACCTATATTTTATAATTTAAAACACTGATAAATAAAATGACCACATCTTTACTAGATATTTGCTATACCTTTGATTAAAAAATATATCAGTTTGGTTAAGTATTTTGGCCTCAAATCCAAAATTAAATTTTGTATGAAAAGGACTGCGCAGCCGTTTCCCTTCAACTAAACAAAGTAACTTTGTTAATGACTGTTCATTCGTATATTTGATGCCAACCCAGTTTCAATTAAGTCCAACTTCATCAAAACCAGATTAGATAATTTAGAAGAAGGGAAATAATAAATAGTAAAAACAAAATATGCATGAAAAATTCTTATGAGAGAACCTTGCGAGGGTTTGACTGTAATAACCAAAATAATGTGTTGAATTTCCTTTCATTTTGTTGTTGCTCTGTTTCCTTATCTTATTATTTGAATTAAAAATATATTTAAGTTGATTTTTATAATTTTATTTAGTCAATATTAAATCCTGACAAAGTTCGAATCAAAATAAAACCTGGTCAGCATCGAAAATATTAATAAATAGTTGTGCAAAACAAAGGTACTTGTTTTATAATGTTACACAAAAAAGTGCCCTCTACAAATACGGAAAGAAAATTATTTTTTTTAATTTAGATTGTTGCAAATTACTGGAAATAATATGTAAAAATAAAAATCGTTAAATAAAATGATGTACGGTTGTTTTGCTGCCAGAATTCATTACGCAACTTTATGGTCAATAATAAAGTTTTTTTACAACACCATTTGACTGCCATTGATAATTTTATACAGTAGTGATGTCACATAAGTGTATTGAACGACCTCTTGAGCCGCAAATGATTACTTATGATTTTTTCACCGTATTCAAATTCAATATTTTAAGCGTGCAAATAACAATGTCATTTCGTAAGACTGCAGCCTGACTATTAAATAAAATTCTAAATAAATTTTTTTTTTGCATGAATCAAAAAATATTTACATTATTTAGACAGGGTGTGCACTACAGTATAGAATCTAAAGCTTTGCGTGACTCGGAGGAAGAAGGACAAAATATTTTGTTGAAAAATTTTAATAGTCCTTTTCTTGGACATACACAACGTTTTTCTGATCTTTAGTGCTGCTGTCAATGGTGTTATAGGAATAGCATTTTTTTCTAGTAAGAGTGATACTAGAACCACAGATATCTCAGAATCAATTTTTTACAGTTAGAACCCTGGAATAGTGGCCTCGGAAGATGATGACTTCAGCCAGCAAAACGACAATACAGACATTTTCCATTATAATAAAAAAAATAATCAGAATTCTTTTAGTGGAGTTTTTTTATGTTGATTGAAAAACAAGTCCTACAATACACAAAAATGGCATTTAACTCAATTTAGAATAATGTACACATGCCGCATTTCTTCTTTGGAAGGTGGTGAATACGTCTCTGATAAGCAAACCATTTACTACGGGCAACAAGACCACTACATAAAGTATATAATATATTAAGAAACACTTAGTATATACATAACATTTGTCAAATTATTCACAAATTGTGTGGTATCTACTGAAACAATTAAATATTATATACATCGACACACAGGAGGTGGGTTAGGTGAAACATCTAAAGTAGAGATGCATCAATATGCAGTCTAAGGCTATGAAGGAACAAACCATGACTTTTACACCAATATAACGCAATTTCATCAAAACCGTGCGACAATAAAATTATGAACTTATTGAATCACAAATTGATCTGCCGCGCAAGTCGGTGATTTATCATTTCGTCTGTACAAAATCAATATTATTTACGGATTGCGTCTTTGCATTTTGTACAACGGTGATGCAAAATCATAGTGTCTTCTCGACCAAAAGCCATACACAACTAACATTCATGTATATTTAATTAGAGCAGACACTGCCACTTACAGTTCTCCGCTTTCAAATCAATGCAATTCAGTCTTGCTGAAAAACAAATGACAAAGAATCCAATCACATTTGTTTTTCAGTGAAATCAATAAAAAAAACACATGATATTATTAAAGTCATTATTAACAGGGCAGGTTACCGACATAACACAATGTTTGTGGATTAAGAGATACAAGAGGGATGTGGAACAAGGCGGCAGATTAATCACCAAAAGAGATTTCAAGTGCAATATGTATTAGGGCAGATGCAGCTTTGTGCTTTAGTCAAATAAGAGTCTAGAGGGAATATTCCACAGGGTGAGTTTCTGATTATGTTAGAAGGCCTCTGCCCTAATTTACGTGATGTTTTCAGTGACACGTCCAAGACCTTGAATGTCAAAGACCAAAAAGACCACAAAAGAGAGCAATTATCCTTTAAGTATAATATATGAATAAGTAAAACAGTGTATACGTACAATTGGAGCACAACTCCATGGGAATTGATGTCTCATTGCCCTGAAAAAGAAAGTAGGAATCTTCGTCAGTAATGAATTACTAATGTAATAAAGGAATAATTGCTGATGAAAGTGATTACTACTGCACGCTTGAATCCAATTTTAAAATAGACAAGCACCCTGGCAGCAACAATCATATTTACATGGCCCAGATGGGCCGTAAACTTCAAATTTGCACAAACTTTTTTTATTTAAACGCCTTACAAAACACATTTAATTCAGCGATACGCTCAAAAAACATATTTACCATGTTTTATTTTTCAATGCGGGCTTTCGAAATATCACCTGGGGCAAACACTAATTTAGATCATGAATGTCAAAATAATTTTATGGGTCTTCGCCGAAATACAACTGGGTGCACTCAAAGTAATCGATAAAATATGTTGATCTGAGTTTATTGCTCAACAAAATTAAAACAATAGCGTCTTGCCAATTTTGATACACTACACTTCTAATAAATCCTCAGTTTATTTTCGTCAATACAACGAATCAACCTTTAAAATGAGAAGAAAATCATACAAATTACTAAAAGTAAATTCATTCGCAGCGATGAACATTGAAATAGCACTGGCCATATCAAAACCTGTTATCAGAAGTATGAGTTTTATCTCTTTCTTTCGCATTGGGAGCCGTATCCGAAAAAGGAGAAGGCAAGCTGTGTAGCCCGGAATTGGGTCCAAGTACAATGCTAAAGATTTTTCATTTACACACCCAAAAATACTAAAAAGCCCTACCCGCCTGATATCATTTTAGCCAAATATTATAAAAAAAACTAGTACTAGCTTATTATAAAAATTAGTAGTAGGTGGAAATGAAATGGCCTAATTTTTGTAAAATATTCTACGTTCCCAAATCATCTACAAATATTTTTTTTTTATGTTTTGAAATTACCTATCACGTAGAAATCGTTAAATCTGAATGGTGCAATATACAAAAAGATTTCCTTAATATTTTCTCTTAAAATTTTAAATCCTTATTTTATTTTTGATTATTATTACCTCATAATATCGTTACAAAAATGCAAAGGTCGGTGCAAAGTATTTTTCTTTGCAAAATACTTAAAACTCTTTCAATTTTCTTCTTGGTAAGAAATTGATGTTATCAAAACTTTCGCATTTTGTGCACATTTTTGCAATTATATAATAACTTAATAATTTGCCTTATATCATTTTTTGAATCGTAACCCCTAAATTCAATAAACATTTTTGTTGATTTTATTAATATTATACCTACTTTATGAAGCGTGACTCATCAGCTTGAATTATTGATATGTTTGAAAAGAGCTGAGCACAATAGTTAATTATGAAGAAAGTAACCTAGGTATCATTTAACAAAACATAAAAAAATGCCGTTTTTAGCTGATATGCCCCTCTTTTGTGCAACATCACATCCCTGTATTTTTTTGGTTGGATCACAAACATTTAGTACCAGCCAGTTTAAAAAATTTTTTTTTGGTTAAAGAAGAAAACAACTTTATTCCAATTTCATTTCTAATTTAATTTTTTTTCCACCAAAAAACTTTTTACGACGAATATTTGCAAAATAGATGAGATAATTGGATGAAACTATAATTATTGTAACAAACTACGTTCTTTTTATTACGACATTCTTTTTCATATTATTAGAATACTGTATTATTACATAAACTACATGTAGTTAATTTATTTACGAACAATGGTTGTTTTTGTTTATTACTTGAAGGTATTTTGAATTCGGATATTGATTTTTTATTACTTTGTGTAAACCATCTTTCATGATGCTTTTTTTTTAATACCAACCGTGACGATATGGTGACGATCAAGGACTGTTTTTTGTGACTCAGCTGCTTATTTTTTGCATATGGTATAGTTTTTGACATTTCTATCTCTCTTCCACGTAAAAATCCGATAATGGCGGCTGGAGTGAGTGATTTTTAATTTTTATTTTCAAGTTATCTATCTAATCAATTATTTAGACGTTAAATTTGAGAAAGAATTTTCAAGAAAATATATTAATTTATCTAATTTCCCTTGTATTTTTCCAGACTTTATACACGTACCCGGAAAATTTCCGTGCCTACAAGGCACTGATCGCCGCACAATACGCCGGAGCCAATGTTAAAGTCCAGCCGGATTTCATCTTCGGGGAAACAAACAAGACTGCCGCTTTCCTCAAAAAATTCCCCACTGGAAAGGTAAGAATCAAATAATTAATTGACAGCTTCCGCCGAAACTATTTGCACAATTTGAACCGGTATCATTTTTAGGTTATTTATTTTGACATCTGGAGGATATTCATGTGACGTGTGATTTATTTCAGGTTCCTGCCTTTGAGTCTGCCGATGGAAAGGTGCTATTAACGGAAAGCAATGCCATCGCCTATTACGGTTAGTGAATGTTATTGTTTATTCTTTATTTATCATCGGCGTATTTGTACTTGGCACTTGAGAACTGTCAAAATTATTTGATCTATTATAATCTTGGCACTTTATAGTTTATTATTAGCAGTCAACGGAGTGTTGATACATTATTTTCTTTTGATTAAATAGTCCGAGAGTTTTAATACCTACTGTGTCACAAATTGATTTAATTTTATTTCTAATTGATTCACAATGGAGAACAATCGAGAAAGATGAAGGAAAATTGGTACAAAGAAACTTTTATAAATACATTTTGGCCAATTTCTATTTTCCTTATTTCGAAAGAGTTCCACCCTTTCTCATACTACGATTAGTTTTTTTTTAAATGTATACATGATTTTTTTAATATTAAAAAAATAATACGCTGTCAATGAATTATCTATTGAAACTATTTTGTTGAAAAAAAATTATTTTATCAGTTTAAAAATTATTTCAATTCCACAAATAATGTCAACTGTGTTCAAATGTTTGGTGTGTTTCCCGACTATGCATCGGTGCCGAAATAATCGATGACACTAGTTACTTGGAGCATCTTCCATTCAAATAGCGGTAGAACAAGGCCAGCATTCCTATCTGATGCCTGTGCTCTATATATTGCAATCCAATGAGATGGGGTATCTAACAAACGGAAGACTGAAACACGCTGCCACACGTGTCCTGATAGATAATTTAACTTCCAGTGAGCAATGCAGCCCTTCGAGGCGCCGATGCCGTCTCCAGCTCCCAGATCCTGCAGTGGCTCGGTTGGGCCGACTCTGAGGTGCTGCCCGCCTCCTGCGCATGGGTGTTCCCCCTGCTGGGGATCTCCCCACCAAACAAGCAGTCCATGGAGAGGGGAAAGGAGGACATCAAGACCGCGCTGGACTACCTCAACAAGCACCTGCTCACCCGCACCTTCCTCGTGGGAGAGAGGATCTCCCTCGCCGACATCAGCGTGTTCTGCACGCTGCTCTTGACATACCAGGTTAGTTACTCATCTCATTTTCTTATCTTTACTCTATTCTAGGTTTTATCCTTCAGCGGCCTCCGTCCATCGCAGACCTGTTTGTCTGCTAGGGAACTGTCAGGGAACAAGAAAACATGGGAGTTAGCACAATGGGCAGACCGAGATCAACAATAGTCCCCCGTAGTTTAAGATTTTCATTTAGTATTTTTTTTCTGGTCTCTTGGGAAACAAACCTACATTGTTAACGCCCGATGGCGATAAATGAAAGGAGTGTAAAAAAACTATGAAAATTGATTAAGGGTATTCAATTGGGTTCGCAGAAGAATATGGAAGAAGGAAGTAGATCCTTATCTTGGTGTTTCTCCTATCCATGCTGTCAATTATTGCATTAACAAGTAATAAGCTACTTGTTAATGCAATAATTGATCGATGACAATTGAAAAGGGGCCATTCAGATATTACGTAAGCGGATTTTTTTGCAATTATTAAAACCCCCCCCTCCCCCTCGTCAGCAAAAGTAAGTAAAGCTCGTACCCCCCATTTCATCAAAAATAAGCAAAGCAAAGACCCCCCCCCCTGTAGTGCTTGAATGGCCCCTAAATATCGGTGATCTGTTTTTGATAATGATAACAATTCGAGTGACTCATTTTAAATAATTGAAATGTGACCATAAAGATGAGAGATTTACTGGGATTAATAATACTGCCAAGTATTTACTTTCTCACCCTTTTAAGAGAGTTTCATTATGATGTCTGTGATTAATATCGGAATCTTTCTTTCAGAATGTCCTGGAGCCATCCGTGAGGCAGCCCTACACTAACGTGAACCGTTGGTTTATCACTCTGCTGAACCAGCCTCAATTCCGCGCCGTCGTCGGTGAAAATGTGAAGCCATGTGAGGTTGCCATCGTCTACGATCCCAAGAAGGCCGCCGAACTCAAGCCCGCAGCTGCCGCCGCCGTCCAGGCTAAGCCCAAGAAGGTCAGTGGATATATATTTGATTTGTCAGAGACTAGTAACAGCTCAAATGTCCCAGAGTTGTTGATTCTCTCAACATCGCCCATAGAAAAAATGTAAAGTGAGCCATTTTTAAAACTTTTTATGTTTTCATGCAAAATTTTTATATTTCAAAAATTATATGTTTATTTCGATTTATAACATTTGAAAACGTATTTCATCACCTTTCAAAAGCAGTTTTTATTTTTCGGATATGTTCAGAAATATTCCATTTACATGAATACATTTTATTGTAAAGCGGAAATATTTAGATCCTCTGACAAAATATCGTCGAGGCCTGAAGCGGTTTTCTTAATCTTCGTTTTACTACAGAATTTCTTCCACTACACTTAAAATTGACACACTCATCCATCCATCTGGCGGTAAACTGACAAAACATTAAGCCAACCATTTGTTCGGTTAGTCAAAATAAGGATAGATAGCAGTAATTAAAAATTAAATTAAATTCAACTTTGAGTAAACATATTTGTGACACGTTAAAAAATAAATAAACAAGATTTTATGTTTAATGAAAAACAATTACTTTGTGTAACAACCACTATTTATAAATTATAATTAAATTTGCCTTGAAGAAATAAAAAAGATTTTATGTATTTAATTAATAATAAAAATAATTCAAGCCTTGCGACGTATATTAGTCAGTAAAAATGTGTTTAAATGTTTCTTTTATTTATTTAATTTGTGTAATTATGTGTGCTATCTATATTAAAAGAAACAATGAACAACATAACAACCTTTTATAATAACAATGACCTGTTGTAATAAATAACAAAGAGTAATTTCGTTGAAGGATATAAATGTTATATGGAAATAGATATTATATAATTTTTTTTCAATGCAGATCAATTGCCAAATACTTTTTCTAGGATAACCTAAATTATATATCTGGGGCTGGAATTGTTAAGGAATGAAGATTGCTTTTTAGATTTTCACGGCCAAAAGTATTTTCGTTATTTGTTAACACCCCAAAAACAAATAACGAGAAAGGAATGAAGATTGTTTGTCAATTTCTTGGCATAAAAAGGACTGAATATTTTGACTTCATTAGATAGGCCACAATTACATATTTCTAGAGTACTGAGGTATTCATAGCATTCAAATTAGGAATGTTGTACTTAGTACCTACATCAAATTACCAAAAAATGAAATAGGCACTTTCGGCATTAATTCCCAGACATATTTATCGCACCAAACTCTCATTTGAGGTATATTCTTCTTGGTGGAAGGGTTAAGCATGAAAACCTGTTATATGGGAACCTATAAGTGCTAAAGTAATAAAAAATAAGTAAGTTTATATAAATCTAATGTGTTTTATTTCAGGAGAAGAAGGAGAAGGCCCCCGCCAAGAAGGAGGAGCCCGAGGAGGCGGAGGCGTTGGACGCCAGTGAGGAAGCCCTCGCCGCCGAGCCGGCCACCAAGGACCCCTTCAGCCACCTGCCCAAGGGGTAACTAAAATCATTACCCTTTATGTCTTCCATTTCAATGTGCTTTGTCATTACTGAACCTTAAAGAAATAGTTAAAGTAATTAATTATTTTTCACAATCTACTTTTATATACTGCTGTATTGGTAGATTAGAAACGTATTAAGATATCAAATGTTTGAAATCACATACCATTTGGTCGGGACCTCTCTTAGCAACTGTTTTTTCATGTTTTCATTCCTTTACCAATAATCTGACTATATTGGAAAAACTCCTTCTACTAATAATAATAATAATTATTATCTACCATCATTATAAGCGGAAACATTATTTTGAATTGAACCTGCTAGGTGGGAACCCGACGCACTTGTCAACTTGACTACTAACCATACTCCTTTTTGGCGTTGGCATAAACTAGAGCAAAAGCTAAAATGGGGGGGGATAGGTGTGTTCATTAGCTAAGAATGAAGAATAAGAATCTGCCTCCTGATCAACCGTTCCTGTAAATTGATGTTTCAACACAGGCAGAGTGGTAGATACCTTTAGTATCGCCCTGGGAAAAGATCACCAATCAGAACTGAAACATCACTTGAAATGGCTTTAGTGTGTTTGGTGACCAGATCTGAATAATCAGGTACTTCCCCCACCTTACTCTTCCACATCTCTATTCCCTCCCCACCATCTCCAGCCTCACAACATATCCCAATTAGGAATAACTTCCTTGTGCGGTAATCTGCTCCAATCAGTTAGGAGCAGATTACCGCACAAGGAAGTTTTAGTGGTATTCGCATAAAGAAAGCATTTCACTTCTACGATATAGGCTATATTATGTCAGCATCGATTGCCCCATTTTTGCAAAATAGGTCAATACATATCTATTCAAGAATAAAATAATAATGTATAATATAAGGTTCAATCTTCTGCTAGCTAAGCCCTCGAAGTAGGAAGAATTCTCAAATACATATTATCAGTATTCTAGCAGGGGATGTTTTTCTCTTTAAAGAGTAGAGTAGCAATTTATTAATGGTAGAAAATTTGTTTGGTTTGTTTATGCTATCACCATCCATCACAAATGCCAAGTAAAGTGCATAAATATTATGGTGAAAACATATTCTCAAATAATCATTTCTCTTTCCAGAACCTTTGTCTTTGATGACTTCAAGAAAGTTTACTCCAACGAGGCTGAAACAGTCTCCGTCCCCTGGTTCTTCGAGAAGTTCGACCCGGAGAACTACTCCATCTGGTTCGCAGAGTACAAATACAACGATGAACTTGCCAAGGTCTTCATGAGCTGCAATCTCGTCTCAGGTAACATTAAAACTTGAAAAATATGTCTCATCCAACATAAAAACTTCCTAAATATATCTCATCCAACATAAAAAACTCATAAATATGTCTCATTCAGTATAAAAACCTCATAAATTTATCTCGTCCAACATAAAAACTTTAACTTGTGACACGCCACTGAAGGAAGCTCGAAAATTTCGCAAAGTTTTGACTTTGACGAAATATTTTGTGGGTTTATTTTATGCTATCGTATATAATATTTACCGAAACACATTCCTTGAACAATAAACTACGCCTAAAAACAACATTACTTGCGTTTATTTGACAAATTGATAGGTTTATCGATCTTTTCATGACCCACGACGCTCACAGTTTGACAGTTCGAATCGCAGAAGAAATGACATTTGGGAAGTCATAGATAAATTCAAAAATAATTATTCAAGTGGCTAGGTGTGTTTCTTATATCTGTTACGTCAAGAACAAGAATGCCCAAAGCAATTCTGACCTTGTCCTTCATACATTTTCTGTATACATAAGGTTAAAATCGCATTTCAAAAAGTTTTTTTTTTTTTTAATTTTATTCGGCGTACCGGCGCGTAATCGGCACACCATGAATTTATGTCTTGTACAACATAAAACCTTATACATAATTATATCTCGACCAGCGTTAAAACTTCATAAATATTTCTCATCCAACATTAAAACTTTAATACATGTTTTAATTTAATGAATAATAATTTTAATATATGTCTCATCGAACATAAAAATCTTCATGAATATATCTCATCCAACGAAAAAATTAAAAAAATGCATGTCTTCCGTAGTTAATGGAATTGCAGGAGATGGGCTGTGAACCAATATTAGTATAAAACCACACGCAAGAAAGTGTCACAAACATCATTCATCTGTTCTATTACAAATTGCACGTATGCATAGCGGTGCATCGCCTTCTTTCTGACTTCATGTCAAATGTATAACTTTTCATTGCGTAACCACTTTGATGGTTTATCCAGTTTTGTCATAGCTCGGCGATGGTCGGCACACTTCCGTGCTAATGTACATTTGTTTATAATGTTATATTTATGATTTCGTCTCTAGCAATGTTTTTTTAATTTAATTTAACATTATTAGCTGTCTTGTGCGAACACATTCCGAGAATGGAGGTGATTCAACATCATGCAAAACTTGTATTTGACTTAAAAAGATTTTATTGCTCGAGTTATCTTGCAAAGTTAACATTTTGTGACTTGGATACAGTTTAAATAAATGCTTGATCTTGGAAATTATTATGGGGTCATAAAAATGTACTTGTGGAGACATTTATTATGTAGTTTTTAAATGCTCGAGCTTTTCCCCTCACATAAAATAATTTTTTATTTAATTTTGATAGTTGTTACTAGCTGGCTCTGGCTGGGCTTTGCCTGAGTTTAAATACCTTTTTTGAGGAAGTAAAGTAGTATC
The DNA here is from genome assembly GCA_936435175.1 of Glyphotaelius pellucidus. Taxonomy (NCBI): domain Eukaryota; kingdom Metazoa; phylum Arthropoda; class Insecta; order Trichoptera; family Limnephilidae; genus Glyphotaelius; species Glyphotaelius pellucidus. The sequence continues at coordinate 36,749,443 of OW386548.1, forward strand.
TAAGGAATAAGAAAGAGACTATTGTATAAGATAAGTAGATAGAAACCCTCAGTATCGCCCTGGTGGATTGACCCCCATTTAGAATCGAAGCTTTCCTTGAGATGGCTTCAACCAGATCTGATAGCCAGATACTTTTTCACCTTTTCTTCCCCGCTTTTACTCACCTTCCCCTCCATATTCTCTTGAGCCTCACAACCTACTCCAATTGGGGATGCCTTCGTCCCACTGGCTCCGGGATTCTTGTGCAGTATTTATAAAAGTTGTCTGCAGAATGTTTCCCATTTGAAAGTATTAAATGTCTGCAATGTTTAATTTCTGTTGAACTTAACCTAACTTTTGGTCATTTCCAGGAATGTTCCAGCGTCTGGAGAAGCTGAACAAGAACGCCTTCGCCTCGTGCTGCATCTTCGGCGAGGATAACAACAACAGCATCTCGGGAGTGTGGGTGTTCAGGGGCCAGGACCTCGCCTTCCCCCTCAGCCCCGACTGGCAGACAGACTACGAGTCCTACGAATGGTCCAAACTGGACTACTCCAAGCCGGAGACCAAGAAGACCGTCGAGCAGTACTTCAGCTGGGTCGGCACCGACAAGCAGGGAAGGAAGTTCAACCAGGGAAAAATCTTCAAGTAAACTAGCTGCGCGCATAAATCAACAACTTTTTTACCTTTGAAATTATAGAGCCATCTTGGACTTTAAAATGTACGATACTCATTTAAAAAATTGTTTGCAGCGTGATTCTGTGATCTTCTAAGATGCAAGTTTTATTTTTTAATTAATAATTGATTGTTTGGTTGATTGTTTTTATAAACCCCGTCGTCAATATTCTTACGATTATGATTGCTGTTAATGTGGGATGGTCTATGATTTTATTGTTTTAAAGTTTTTTTTATTGATAATTTCGTCGTTTTTTTACTTAAGTCCTCTCACTGGTACGCTTTAAGGAAATGTTTTATTTTGTAATACTTTGAATTTTTGATTTATTCAAATAACTATTAAATAAAAATGTTTTCTTATATACGTTTGTTTTGTATTTGAAAATATTTTCTCCCCGGAGCGAGTGTTGTGTGTTGTGGAAGAGGAGAAGGAAAGATAAGGTATGCTCATTTCAATTCTGAATGTATATTCTTGATAAACAGAGTAATGTCCTCCAGAACTCCACCTTGCTGATCTTCCATCAAGGCATCGTTGAGCTTCGAACAAGATGTAAATTTACTGTGCACATAATATATTCATTTATATAAATTCTAAATGTGAAAAACCCTTTTTGTTTTAAAATAGCTCCACACAGGTGGCCCCGAGGAAAAAAATTCCCTCAGGGCCTGAGTCATCTTTGGGAATGCTGTGTGGAGGGTTTTTTTGAGGGAAAGGAAGGAGAGGAAGTTCTGGGAAGGAAAAAGGTGTGAGGGGTGTGTAGGAATCTAGGGGTCAATGTTTCCAAGAGTAAGACGTATGAATCCATTTCTCACAAGGCGCAAGGCGAAGGGTTGACAGAGTTCGAATGGAGAGTTCAAAACGTCTCCCTCAACCAGTCTCCCGATTCGGCTTGCAACGCAGTAGGTGGGCAAACTCATCCGCCGCCAAGATCTAGACAAACCTCACCCGGGCACCCTTGCTAAGTCGCCAAACATAGCGAACCACTTGAGGTGACCTATGGTTGTCCAATAAATGGTTCCCAGGGCGGCGGTACCCAAACTCGCCTCCCAAATTGTGGAATAAACTGGTTGGAAAAACTCTTGGCTTTTTAAGAATAACTTTATTTTTAAAAATTTTTATATGAATACTGTACAAGAGTCCCAACTGCTCCCTTCTGGAGCCGGTGAGACTATGGCATTCCCAATTGGGGTATGTTGTGAGACTGAAGGTATTGGGGAAGGAAAGGAGATGGGGAAAAGGAAGGTGGGAAAATACCTAGCTATTCAGATCTGGTCACCAAACACGGCTAAAGCCATTTCAAGCAACGTTTCAATTCTGAATGGTGGTCTTACACCAGGGCGATACTGAGAGTATCTTCCACTCTGGAACTTGCCGCAAATGTACTATATATTATTTTTAATGAATTAATTGTGAAATAACACAAATTAATCAAATAAAATTTATATGCCACGCCGGGATTCGATCCCGCAACCTTCGGATTTTAATGATCATTTTTTGTGTTATTACTATCGGATACAAATTAGTCTTACAGATGCTTCCCTACAGATATCGCGCTCGGTGCCAAATAAGCAATATGTACCAGACAACCGACATCGGTTATATTTTGTATGAAATATCCTCCAAATATATTGAAACATGAGAGATGTGTTATCGGCAGCTTTTACTGGGTGGGGTTTTACCTGGCGTCGCCGATATTATTAACCAATACTACTGCACGCCTTAAAAAAATCAACTAAATGAACAAATTCTTTCCATATTCAAACTATGCCCATTAGGGGCCATCCATAAATTACGTCACACGGATTTCATGATTTTTTGATCCCACCCCCCCCCGACAGTCACATATCGTCACGTTTGTGAGACCCCCTGCCCCTTAGTGTGACGTTACATATTTTGCAATTTTACATCTAAAAATAATCGAAATTCTTTAATAAAAAAGTTTTTTATCTCTTGCACATTTAAATTTTTGGCATTTGTGCGATATTGTTTATTCGTTTACGATGTATGTAATGGTAAATGAACACCTGCTTAGGTTTTACTAATTTATGTACTTATTTACATGTATATCTCGACGGCCTCTATGGTCGAGGGATAAGGCTCTCGACTAACAATCTGTAGGTCGCGGGCTCAAATCCCAGTGAATGCAAATAAATTTTATTTGATTATGATTAATTTGTGCTATTTCATAATTAATTAATAAAAAATAATATACATATAGTATATTTGAGGCATGTTCCAGAGTGGAAGTTACTCTCAGTATCGCCCTGGTGTATGACCACCATTCAGTATTAAAACATTGTTTGAAACGGCTTTAGCCCTCTTTGATTAACAGATTTGATTAACCAGGTACTTTCCCATCTTCTTCCCTATCTCCTTTCCCTCCTCACTACCTTCAGCCTCATAACATACTCTTGGGGATGCCATAGTCTCACTGGCTCCAGACGGGATCAGTTAGGTCTCTTTTCCGATATAAAAAAAAAAAAACAGACAACTTTTTGTCTTTTACAGACAAAAAGTTGTCTGTAAAGTCGGTTTACGGATGATAATTTTACGTGATAACGTCATAAAATAACGATGGAGTGGAAGAGAGATAGATGCGTCAAAAGCCCAACGCTTGTTCTGCGCTCGGCTCGCTTGCACGCTTGGCTCAAGCAGAACGTGACAATGTGTCATGTTTTTTTGTGAGTGCAGCCGGCGTTCATCGATTAACAAGACGTTATCATGTCAAAGTATATATATATATATATATATCAAGATATTGATATATATATATATACCTACAGCTGCTACACGGCTTGTGCTTTTCTCTCTTGGTACTGAATCAATTTATCCGTGACATGCTTAAAATAATATAGATATGGACCAGTAGTGTCGATGGTATGTTTTGCTTTTTTTTGATAAGTTACTTCTTATAGGAGTACCTTTCATAAATTGTTAAAATTGCCTGGTTTGAACCACACCAATAGACGTTCAGCTAGACAAACTAGACAATGTGTTTTTAACTTTCCCGCAGCCAACTGGGGGGGAAGGTATTACACAAAATTACTTTCCTTCTTATATCATCATCAGTATATTAATACGTGAAGCAAAAACTTTGTACCCCTTTTTACGAAAATTGTGCGGACGGAAGAGTATGAAATTTCGCACACTTATAGTTTACATAGAAGGAGTGCAGAATGCTAATATTTTTATTAAATTATGCATAAAAAATACATTAAATCAATAAAAAAAAACATTATTAACTATGGTCGAATTTCGACTATTGGGCGACCACTAGTCTACTTAAATACATGAAATATATATTTAGTATTTTACGTATTCCTACCCAAAGGATAATTATTACATAATTTGCCATTTGAAAAAAAATGTGAAAAAATCATTGATCGCAGGAAAAAATATTTTGTCAAAAATTGGTAGTATTCCCTGCCAAAACGAAAATTACTTGCGTGGTGGAAACAGAAACATATGTATACTATATGTCGGTAGGTATAAGCAGTACGTCGTGTCAAGTACTGATGGGTACGGTGCGGCAAGTGTAGTGGGGCGGAGTGGGAGGGGGTTATGTCCGCTTTCGCTGGAGAGGTGTTGCTTTAAGCATTTATGTATTATACATAAATTATTTCTGTCAATAATAATTTTTGAAATTAATGGGATGTGTATTTGTAAAATGAAAAAGATATGATAATTTCAACCATTTATAAAAACGACAATCAGTAGTAGTACATTGTTATAATGTACAATGATTTGTTATTACACCCTTTTCAAGGAAGCGGATAAGAAATAATAAGGCATATTTGTATCTATAATTAAGCTTTAAATATGTTATTATTACATTATTTTCCGGGAATACAGTTACGGAGTCAGTATTATATAGAAACCAATTTTAGCGTGTTTCATATTATATTGATTGTCTGTTGGTCATAGAAAATTTTCTTCTAATATGGTTGGTAAAAAATATCTTAAAAATCATGGAAAAACAAAAACTCGATTTTGACGGCTACTGTGTTTCCTCTTAAATTTTCCTAGCCTTTGCAAAATTCTGATAAAAAAAGTTTTAAGGAATTCCAAGGTAACTAACTAACCACCACGCCAATCAAAATTAATTTGGAGCTGAGACCAGCTGGAAACAATACTGAAGGGGTTAAGTAAATGTAAGGTACAACTTGACTTGGTTAACTTTGCATTTTGCACCTTAGAATTTCTAGTGTAGATTTTGCGTATTAAAAAAAAATCAATGATTTTTAAAATTTGTCGTTTGTTAGTTCCTCTTTTGGCCACTTGCAAAGTTATCCGTGTCAAGTATTGAGCTGAATAAAATATGTGAATTTGAATAGGGTGACCAAAAAGTTGTTTTCAAAAGTTGTACCGCCACTACCCGGGGAATCAAGTAAGCAGCTTTGTGAATTTTATAAAAGGTGAGTAGGAAAATAACATTGTCCAATTTCATACGAATCAGAGTTGAGATTTGTTTTTTTGATTGATTTGGGAATTGGGAGACTTTTGGAGGGAATATCCACACTTGATTTGGACAAAGTGAACTCCTTTGGTTTGATAAATGATTTACTAATAATAAATTACTTTAAAAACAAATTATGAACTATTTTATCTCGTGAAATTTCGCAAAGAAATTATATTTATCCATGGATAATAGAAAGAAGGGAGACAGGCCATTACCCATTTTTATTATGAAATCACACGCACAGAATTGTGTCCAAGAACTTTCACCCATACTACTGCAAATCGCATGTCGCATTCAATGAACACTTTTGTTACCATGATGATCCACGATTACGGTACCGTGACAGCACAAAAAAAAACAATAGACATACGTTCCTTGTAACATATATATGCTGCAGCTCTTTCAAAAGACAAGATAAACAGGTCTATTTCCTCCCTACAATCATTATCATACGTCTTCCTCACACGTGTAAAGAAAATGAAACATAATTCCCACCGTAGCTGGGTCATTACTAATTGTCACCGTAGCTGAGCTGTAATAAGATATGTGATAAATGTGGTACTTTGTAGGAAACAGACACAAGTATATTGAATATCTCATCTTTTGTCTCACCCATACGTGTAAGAAAGTCATTATTAGGACAAAGAATGTACGTTTTAAGCTTTTTTCTGCCGTCACGGAACCGTTATCATGGATCGTCTCGATAAAAAGAGAACTAAATTAAATACACTAATCGGCTCTGCCGTTTTGATAGTCTGTGCAGTTTGGTTGTGGATTGGTGACAGTTGTCAAGTTTCCATGTCATATCTCCCTTTGTTTCTATTATCTACGATCTGATGGCTATTGGAAAAGTTGCTTTCTGAAGCCTCTGTTATACATCATAATTGGACTCGCTTTTACATTCTCGATTCCTGCCGTAGTGCAATAATATTACATTAACAAAAAGATACTGCCATATTTCCAGAGAGGTAGATATAGTCAGTATCGCCGTAGTGAAATACGAACATAATTGAAATGGTATTATCCGTGAATAGCCAGGCACTTCCTAATCTTCCCTAACCTTCCCGTCCCCACTCCCTTCAGCTTCACAATATATGTCAATTATCGAAGATGCCATAGTCTCTCTGGCCCTGGGTAGATGAGACTCTTATGTATGGGTATGGAAATTAAAAAGAAAATTTGGGCATAAATTTTTTTTTCGAACCTAATGAATATAATGTAAAAAAATCATTTACATTAATGCCAACAAAAAAAACATTAAAAGAAATTGGAACTACGAAATTAAAATTGTTAATCTAATTTTATAGTACTCAGGTAATAAAATGTACCCTTGAGTAACCCCTACAACAACAAAAAACATTTCATGAAGGGTTTGCGCGAATTCGATACGACAGTGTAAATATTTTAGCTTTAAAATTAAAACGAACATAAACAAAATTATATTAACCACATGGGAATCTTACGGCTGAGTTTACCGCCAGAAAATCAAGGGGGTATGGGTGGTTTGCCACACCAAAGTAAGTAGGTTCACGCAAGAAAATTTATTTAAAAAAATCGCTAATTTTTGATGTAGGTCGTTGTAAATAGGTCACCTGACAGCCAATAAAACGTTTTTACAAAGTACCTACTTAAGTTTTCAAAGCTGCGTGCTCTTTATGCTATTCATGACGTTACGAAAGATTTTTGAATAAGGAATTAATTTTTAGCTTGTTTAGGAACTCTTGTTCGAATTTAGGTTTAGTTTTTAGTTTCTCTTCGTCCTGCGAGGTGGAAAGTATGTGGCTTTGAGCTATGAGCTACTTATTATGAGATGGTATGAACTATGAGCTATGAGCCTTGTAGTATAGTGCCGTCAAGGTTCGGACCTGTAGCGCAGTGGCGTGCACGGCGCCTGTCGGCAAGGGCGGGGGCGGGGGCGGAAACACGCATGCGCCCAGGGACATTGAACTCTCATAGGCGTGGGGTGACGCCAAAAAATATTACCCCATTTTATTTAAACAATATATTTTTATACCTGGGTTGATGTTGAGATGATGACGATTGTTGAATCTAACTTGTATGCTGTTGTGATCGGATTTTTTTTTTAAAAGTAAAAAAAATAAATTAGTAGAAATTATTTACATGTTTGTATGTAATGCACTTTCACAAAGGTAATGTATAGGTACAAGGAAAAGATGTTTTTGAAAGTTGTTACTGAAGCTGGTTTCTCCGTGCTGAGGTAGGTACCGTTTTTGTCAAGTCATGTAGATAACTGCTTATATTACTGACTACAATGCTTTCAATGTGGTGGCGGGAATGGGCCCATCACCTTGCACCGCAATGGGAGGGATCGATAGATCATACGTCACTCCTAGACACATTGATCCCCAGACTCCTACCCACCCTTCGCCTTTTTCCTTCCCAGAACTTCCTCTCCTTCCTTTCCTAAAAAGACCCTCCATACAGCATCCCCAAAGATGACTTAGGCCCTGAGATATTTTTTTTTACTCAGGGCCTCCTATATGAAACCAATTTAAAAGAAAATGCTCGCGTGCATTAACCCCATTTCATACCCCCCAACTATAACGTATTTAATGAAAAGTCATTCAAGTCACGAGAAGTCATGTCATTTCGTGTCAGTCATGAGTCATGACCAGAGTCAAACTCAAAAGTGTAGATCTCTACGCCAAAAGCCATGACCGAAAAGGCGGCGGCTCTAACGAGGGCTTTCATATTATCAAAAAGCTTTCAAAACTCTATTGAATAAAACTCTAATCTCTCTCAAGCCATGGGTTCAAATGGAAAATGGCGAAAGTGGTGTAATTTTTCACTACTAGATTTCCAAAGGCGTCCAAAAATTAAGTTGCTCCATGCTCCACTTGGCTCATATCCAGGGCTGACCCGACCTCATAAGGCGCCTAAAAATCAAGTTACCCCAAGCGCCACTTGGCTCAGAGCCACACTTGGCTGACCACAATACGCGCGTTAACACTATTCTGAGATCTTTTAGCGTACCACAAAGAAAAACAAGTCGCTTTATTCCATTCATAAAACACGATTTGCCATTTATTATTACGCCATTATTTCATAATCCAATCTTGAAACCAGAAACCACATTATTAAACTGGGAATGCATCAATTTAGAGCCAGAACGTTTGTTTGGCCGTTCTGTTAGCGACGCAGGTATTTATACCGTACGAACAGTTTCGCTCGTCATGTGATTATTACGTGCGGTTATTTCTGGCACCATTGAGGAAATCTGTTTATGAAGCCAACGTTCGGATCTTGTTGTGATAAAAACCACCGTGTTTACGTTGGTCACTTCCCACCGCGTTTTAGCAGCGAGAACTGGTACATAAATAAATCGTGTATTACAATAGTATGTGGTAACACACAATGTACAAGCTTCACTGTTAGGCATCTCCATAACTACCATTTTTTAATTACGCTTACTGATTTATTTAGATATACCTAAACAATGACGTTAAGAGCAAGTTAGTCTGCAAAATATCTACAAGCATTTGATATTCCCATATTCAATAATAATGTCATCTTCAAAACCGCATTTTGTGACTTTTTAAAAAGAAAGAAAGAAGACAGTGGTATTTTATGAATGTTATAATATTTTATTATTACATTCATAAAATACCACTGTCTTCTTTCTATACAGCGTAAAATCAGGGGAACAGATCCGGTTAGGCAGCGTTGTGAGATGGGTTAAGATAGGGGCTGTAGGAAGGGATTTATTAATGCGGTCTTGAAGAGGCTGATGAAGGAGGAAAAACAGATGCCTGTAGCTCGTTTCGCATCGGTGCAGGAGATGGCAATCGGTCTTTTAACAACGGATTGTCAATCAGCCGAACCGCCCTCCTTTGCACAGAATCAAGTAGGTTTATCATCAAGTTCATTTATCAAGTACCCGCCCAGAGGTGGTACTTGATACCCAAATTCAATTGTTGCGCGTAATTAAGATTTGTTCAGGGTTAGATGTTTGTGTATGACAGTTCGGCTGTGAAATAATTACCTACCAGATTTATTTGTGTTCCTTCCTCCTTTAACGTGGGTCTTCCCAATATAAATTTTGCCTCCTTTTATCTTATTATTTCCCCATGTATTGAGATCTTTTATTAAAAAAAAACAAAAAACATTGTAAGGGGGTAGATTCACCTCTCTTTCCCCCGACGCTTAATATTATAATAAGTACCTACCTATCCCATAAAGAGGCAAAACTATGAACACAGTACATAATTTATTTCGTATTTATTTATTTTTAAAATATATTTAATTTGGAGAAGATATACCGAATATCACCCCTTGACCGGGAAACACTTAATAATATTTTCGTAAAAAGCAATCACTTTGTGGTTTGACATATTTTATTATTAAGAATGAACTTAAAAATGTGTTTTAAATCACTAATTTCTTTAAATATGTCACCAACCCTGATGAAGCATAAGGTGACTTAAAATAATTCGTAATCTGCTCTTTCATAGATGGAGAGAGTTTAAATATTTTGGGAACATTTTTTCCAAGTTACTCCTTAAAATATTAAAGATGAATTAATTAGTTTTAATAAATAGTTTTGGGCGTACACAAACTCAACTCTTTCAAGAAAGGCAGACAAATACTGCTAATTGCGTGATTCAATCCAATAATGCATTTATAAGCCTTTCCAGAAAGATTTGAGTTTTTATGGACAAAAATATGTACCTATTCATATTCACATTGGTTTTTTTTTTTACACTAGCTTCACACAGGAAGCCTTGAGGAAAATAATTTCCCTCAGGGCTTATGTCATCTTAGGGGATGCTGGGTGGAGGGTCTTTTTAAAGAAGGGAAGGATAGGACGTTCTGAGAAGGAAAAAAATATGAGGGTCAGTTAGTCCAGTCAGTTAGTAGGAATCTGAGGGTCAGTTAGTCCAGGAGTGACGGACGTGTGAATCCATCCCTCCAACTGCGGTGCAAGGCCGAGAGAGTCCGTCTGGAAAGGTCAAAAGGCCTCCCTCAACCAGTCTCTCACGATCCGGGCCGCCACAGCAGGCAAATGTGGCAAGACGCATCCACCACCAAGACCTGGACAAATTTCACCCCATGAGCCCGGGCACCCCTGCTAAGAGACCGAACGTAGCGAACCACTCGGGGTGACCTATGGCAGAGGTGTTGGTTACCCAATAAATGGTTCCCGGGGCGTCGGTACCCATACACGCCTCCCAAATTGACGTACGTAACTAATTCATCTTATTATTTTAAAGCGCTACTTGCAAAAAGTATTTTTTGATCAGCTTATGAATTTTTTTAAGTATCACTTTAAGTCAAGCAAAACCGCTTTTCTAATTAAAATATATATTGTGTTTATGTATTCAGCATGTTCACTCCGCTTCTCTATACACAGTTGTCACTTGTCACATGAGAACGGGTCATTTCTACGACTCATTCTTGTGTTCAACAGCTCGGCTGTGGGACAATTTATATCTACTATGTAAATATTTATACTATATGGAACGTTTGGGATCGCACCGTCCTCTTCAAATTATGGAATAAAGCATTTTTATTATTATCAAAAATGTGGTTTAGATTGTGTTTGTAAATTAACAAGGAAACTGCTTCCGCGCATGCTTTTAAAATTAATTTTTGTAATTTTCCGGAATTGAAGGCCGAGGAGGCACGCCGCTGGGTATTTCCACCACCATCACTAGTCGCTCCCCGTCCTAGCGCAGGGCTGCCGCACACCTCCCCCCGCCACCCCACCTCTCCTACACTTACACTCACACCCACACTCACCCACCCACCCGACTGAGCATTGCATAATTTCCATCGGCCGGTCGATCTACGCTCCGTGAGTGGAACCGTCTCCCACTGACTCGGAGCATGTCAGAATCGGATGAAAAACCCTTAAAAATGTCGCGAAACTAGATAAAAAACTAACAATATGGCGTCCCTTTCATCAAGTCCATAATCTGAAACGGATTCACAGTGAATAATAACATAACCACCCGAGTTCATTGCTTTCGTTCTACGTAGATTCTGATATTCCAGTTTCATTTCTTGCGGGATTGAAGGGTGTCGCGTGGGATTTATTTGACATTTGTGACATTAAACGGTTTTGAGAAGTGTTTTGAGGAAAGCCCGCTCTAGAAATTAGCGTTGTGAGGAATTAATAGAAATGGGTTATATGTTTCTCGAAGGAGCGGTTTAGTGTTTTGTTTGAGACGGTTTAGCGAGTGACTTCAATGTGCATTTGGTTCAGGTACGAAGACTTTTCTGTGAAGATATTTTCATTATTAATTCAGTTTTCAAGCCTGGCTTTAGTTTGATAGTTGATTGATCTTGGCTCCTTGTAACCTTTGGTTGAACGATTAAATAGTGGATGCTTGCCTGTTGTACCTACATACATCATAGTTGATTTTGGTATACCCTCTTAGGTTAAGAGTAAAACAATTAGTTTAGATTTATTATATTGGCTGCTAATTGCGTTTTTCATCCCTGAAAATTCATTATTTTCTTTTACAGTTATTTGCATTTTGATATTTTGTGTATGTTTTTAAATGTTAAAAATTCTACTCTTGTAATGTTTTATGATTTCAATTTTTCCACAATTTATCGATGTATCAACTTTAAAAAAAATATTTAGGAACATTTTGGTGCATATTTGATTTGTGTTGTAAGTGTTGTATTAAACAATTATTGTGGTATAAGGTGAAATATTTTCTCTCATAACTTAGTTTAAAACGATTTTTTTTAAGCTTCTACCTTTGAAGTAGGTTTTAATATATTTCGAAATTATAACAGACACTATCCAAGTTTATAGATGGTTAGGAATTTTAGATAATTTAAACTATTAGCAAAATCAAATACTAGTGAAAGTTACAAGTAAACATTTTAATGGTATCCTGAGCAATACTAATCTGATTTTTTATTTTTTATTGTTTAAATCTACATAAATGAAGGCATATTGAGGAGTAAAGAACTGTTCTATATAACGTAAACACGTGTTTAGAAAAATCATATTAAAACAAAGAGTAGGAACTTTAAATTTTTGAAGTAAAACTTCTTTACGCACGCTTGACTCGGGGAGTAAGCTGGTGAATGCGTGACGAGAGCGTTACGAAAAGTGTGATCGGGCGAGGCGAACGAAGCATAAAGAAGTTTTACTTCAGTCGTGTGGTCTAAAGCACACTCGTTTTTTTTCTTTAAATGGGTTTCCAACACAAAATATTTCAATAGGTACCAACTGCCTGCCATATTTCAATAGGTACCAACTGCCTGCCATATTTTTTTGAGTTATTAGTATTACAATTAACCGCAAAAATTAATTTTCTGAAGCTAACATTAATAATAATAATTAACCCAGCAAAAATTAATTTTCTGAAGCTAACATTAATAATAATAATTAACCCAGCAAAAATTAATTTTCTGAAGCTAACATTTTTATTAAAAAAAAAAAAAACTTGAGTTTTTTCGAGACGAGAAAGACGTCTTTTTGTTGGTTAATTTCTGTTAAATAATCACAATACACTAAAAGGTACTAATTTTTTAGAGCTCTAAACACTAGATAATTTTATTTATATTTTAAGAAATGTAAATCTTGATTCATATTTTTGAAACGTAGTGAAATTGTGATAATTTAAAAATTCCCTTTTCTCGGTGAGACATATTTTGACTTACGGCAGTGCACAGAATAGTAAGGTAGATTTTTTTTAAATGAAGATGTTCAACAACTGAAAATGTTAATTTTTGAAAATATTAACTGTTTCCGGAAACCCGCCGGATGACGATAATGAAAGACACTTGAATTTCGATAAAATTATAAGCAATAACGGAAACTATGTGATAACCATACAAAATGAAAAATATAAGCAAGCTTAAACAATATTGTATTTTAACAATAAAGTAAAAAATACCCCACAAAACACTCGCGCACAGTGAGCTCTCTGGCGTCATGAAATTTGTACAACTTTTCTGTCTGGATTTCCTACTTCAGCGAAACGATTTGCAGCTGGAAGTGATATTTCCTAATTAGATTGCTACGTAAGCTGAATTTCGAAACGATTTACAGCTAGCAGTGTAATTTTGATAATGAGATTGCTATGTACGCTGAATTTTGAAACGATTTACAGTTGGTAGTGTAATTTTCAAAATGAGATTGCTACGTAAGCTGAATTTCGAAACGATTTACAGCTCGCAGTGTCATTTTCATAATGAGATTTATTTTTATTTTTATTTATTTGTTTTATTTTAATATTACATTGGTTACATTAATGACATATTGCCTATCTCACTAGGTGTGAAACACCTGTGTTGAGATGGCAATTTACATAGTGGCTGTTATCCAGGTTTTTTGTTTACATGGTACAATAATTTAAAAATAATAGTTAATAATAACAGTAAAAATTATTATTATTATTTTCTTTACATTATACAATTCAAATTGAAATACTCATTATTATTTATCGGAGGTAATCTATGATTTTACTTTTAAATAAATTTATGGTTTGTGTTAATCTAATATCCGTGGGTAGAGAATTGAATAGCTTTGTTGCATTATATTTAAAACTTCTTTGCCCATAAGAGGTTTGACAAACTGGGATGTCAAAAGATTTAACATGTGATTGCAATGTAGGTTGGATTTCGAAACGATTTACAGCTGGCAGTGTCATTTTTATAATGAGATTGCTATGTACGCTGAATTTTGAAACGATTTACAGCTGGTAGTGTAATTTTCATAATGAGATTGCTACGTATGCTGAATTTCGAAACTATTTACAGCTGGCAGTGTAATTTTCATAATCAGATTGCTATGTAAGCTGAATTTCGAAACGATTCCTAACAGTGTAATTTTCATAATGAGATAGCTTAAGTTGAATTTCAGATATTTTGTTGAAATTGATCAAAAATTTTGAAACATTGAAATTATTTTTTGAACTTAACCTGTTCAATTTTCTCATGACATCGTGCTAGGGTTAATTACTACTTCAGATAAACACATTTATTATTTTTAAGCAATTTTCAAAGAAGAAGAAGATAACACTTTTAAATCTAAATGAACATATGAAAGAAAACAAGACACAGATATATTACGTTGATGGGAATAACCTTCAAAAGTTATAAAAAAAGAGAGTTTTTCTCGTAAAAAAAAAAAAAAATTGAATTTTCAAAGAGTTTATTTTTACTATTAACATCACAATACACTGATTATAGAGCTCGAAATCGAACTCTATACTTTTTCAATTTTTTATGAGAAAAACTCTCTTTTAATAACTTTTTAAGGTTATTCCCATCAACGTAATATATCATTGAAGAAGAAGATAACACTTATAATCTAAATGAAAATATGAAAGAAAACAAGACACAGAAAAACAGAAAAAAACAATGGTCGCAACTGGGACTCGAACCCAGACCTCTCGTCTTACCGGGACGGCGCGTTTTCCAATTTCGCTATTGCCACCTTCTGTCAAACCGTCATATTTGTCAATCTCATATTTCAAATATTTAGAATCATTACTATTATCTTCAACTAGTTCTTTTTTCCATATTATAGGCAACTACTCTTTTTATTGGAAACAATCATTCAAAGAATTGGTTTGTAACCTGAATAGCGTCTCGGATAAATGTATCCGAATTTATTCATATGGAACTATTGACTTTATGAAAGTCTAAATGAATATTCAATTTTTTATGAGAAAAACTCTCTTTTAATAACTTTTGAAGGTTATATTCCCATCAACGTAATATATCATTGAAGAAGAAGATAACACTTACTCCCGGTAAGACGAGAGGTCTGGGTTCGAGTCCCAGTTGCGACCATTGTTTTTTTCTGTTTTTCTGTGTCTTGTTTTCTTTCATATTTTCATTTAGATTATAAGTGTTATCTTCTTCTTCAATGATCTATACTTTTTGACTCAAAGTAGAAAATGTTGCTCGAGTCGTGATGGAGGACTTAGCCAGCCGAGGAATCGAACACGCGACACCCAGATGGGACCCAAACGGACGGTCAATTAAAACATTACAAGGCTTTTTTAAAATTTAACAAATCATTTCCTTCATAAATACCAACCTTGTGTATTCTATACACTTTAAGAATATTGTCTGATATTTCAAGGTGTATTTTTTTATTGAGTTTTCAAAATTTCAGGAAGCTTCACGTCCATGTCACATCTTACGGCGCGCAGTTGACAATCTCACGAAACTCAAATTTTAACAACGGATTCTTTATCATTCTTTGAGAGGCCTTGAGGTATCCCTCGAGGTTTACGACATTTGAATGAAATGAAGGAGTGAACCTGGGTTTTATATTAACTTTGTTGTAGGAAAGGTAAACACAAAAGACGGCATGTCATTTCCACACTCGAGATTGATAAAAATGATACATTTTCTTGCGGAAAATGCCAACTATGGAGAGGAAATTCACATTACCTGAGACACGTTCCTCATATGAGAAACCACAATATCTCGTTTCTCACCACTTCTATCTTTCGGTCCACAGCCGAATAATTAAAATCTACTCGTTTCCTAGTATTAAATGAGTCTCCCCCCTCCCACTTCAAGAATATTAGCAGATATTATATATTTTTTCACAAAACCTTTTTTAAGCGCTTAGCTGATTTGATTTACTTAGTTTTATGAAGTAAACTCCAACTAATTTAAAATACGTAAGTTAAGGAGTTAATAATAGATGTATTTAACCCCTCAGGCTAATTTGTTCGCTTTTCGGAACAACTCAAATAGGTCTCATAGAAATCGGTGTTTTGTCCTTAATATCATGGTTAGAAATATGATCTAAACGGCGTTAGAAAGTGAAAACACCACGCTCTATATTCAAATCTAAAAGTTGACCACAACATAATTAAAATGCACACCTTTATGAAACCAAACTATCCGACCACAAGTTGAAAAAAAAATCGTGAATCACTTTTTAATAATGATTTTTAAATGAAACGGCGAAACGATACACGAAAAAGTAAGTTCACGATAACCTTTATAATACATTTGCCTAATAAAATAAGTGTATTTTTATTTTTTCATTTTCAGCAAGTTTAGTTAGAAAAAACGTAAGGTGAGACATTTATAATTTTTTTTTATAGGTTTTCATAGAAATTATTTGTTTATTTCGAATTATAAAATTTGAAAGCGTATTTCTTTCCATTTTGGTTTTCGAATGCGTTCAGAAATATTCCAATTATTTGGATTTTATAGTAAAGCGGAAATATTTTGACCTTCCCACAAAAAAGGCCCGAGGCCTGAAGGATTAAGAATAAAAGCACAAATATACATCTACCTGCCTATCCTATAAATTGATAATTAGGTTTGGAATTCGTAAAATCGTTGAACAAAGTAGATACACGTACAAAGGTTTCTCTTCCTGGTTTATCCAGTAGGGAAACTGCGCGACTTATGAATTTAGACGTGTATTTTAATATTAAATTGGTTCTTTTTGTATTCAGGTGGGTACCGCAAGTTCCATATTAATATTCGGCCATATTTCACCTGTAGGTTGGTACGCTTGTTAGATCGATTTCGCTAGTTATGGAAAATCAATGTTGCCAGCTATTTAAAATTCGTCCGTAAAACATTGTGCCCCGGTTATCGATTCAGCATTGTTTGTTCGAATTACGAATGTAAGAGATGCTGACTTGGAAAGTGTGCACGAGTTCTTATCCAGACCCAAATAGAAGTTGTTTGAGAATTTTGATGAATAATTGTGGAGAGTTTCTTGGAAGGCGGGTAGGTACTTCATTAATAACTAAAGTACACTGAACTGAGTTCAGCGGGTAGGTACTTCATTAATAACTAAAGTACACTGCGCCGGGTTTTTCATATTTAATATTGGAATATATTCCAACACATTCTTATATCAGACATCATTGTTTTATCTTAAAATATTATATATCTATGTGTTTAATTAATATGTACAAAATAGTTTCTTAATTGTTCTTTTGGCTTTATGTCCGGGTTAAATCTTCCCCACAGGAAAAACTTACACACCCTTACATACTAAACTTACACTTAAACACACCCCAGATAAGAATGCCACACTACCTCAGTCACGGTTGCGGTGTTCACATAAAAAAAAAACAAAGGATGAAAACTGATCCAATAAAACATAAACGGGTTCATGGAGTGAAGTTTTTCCGGGTCTGGGCGGCGGATGCATCTGTCCACCAGCTGCAGGGCAGGCCAGATCGGGAGAGAATGGGTGAGGGAGTTCCTTTGACTTCTCCAGCCGTAGGTACTCTCTCGGAACATCGCCTTGCGAGGGATGGATGCAGACGTCCGTCACTCCTGGACACAGGGCCTCCTGTATTTTATTTTTTTATATGAATACCGCACAAGAGCCCCAACTGTTCCCGTCTGCAGTCAGTGAGACTGGCATCCCCAATTGGGGTATGTTGTTGAGGCTGAGGGTAGTGGGGAGAGAAAGGAAATGGGAAGAGGAAGGTGGGGAAGTGGAGCTAATACAAAGTGTGGAGCTAATATAAAAAAAATAAACAAATAGTAAAACGGTAATTCAGTGTTTTTAATCAGAATAAAAGAAAATTTGCTGGGAATTTTCCCCGAGGAGTCCCCGCCCCCCTGCCTCCCTCCCCCCCGAGAGCGCTACCCTTAATTTTCCCTTTGTGTTTTCAGATAGTTTTTCTTTTAAATCGGATTATCTTCGTTGAAAACGCCATTTTGCTTTCGGTGTGTTCTGTCGATATTTTGGTAGGTATTTTATATCGCTACTTCTTGTTCAAACAGGTCAAGGTTAGGACAGTTTACACTAAATAGTCGACTATGACATGCAATAGTTGCGTGCGAGGGGCGTAACGCATTGGAGCTGGTGGCAATTTCCTAAGATATTTATATTTAGTTGGTCATTATATTTCTACTATTATTAATCAACTTCAGGGTGGAAACAAACATTCCATATTTAAGGTTAGATGTACGTACTTCCACTTCACACTGTTATCTTCGCAGAGGAACTAACGACGTTAGGTTTTTTGTTTTTCTAAACTGAACAATGGCAATACCTAACCCACTGTTGATGTAGTTTTTCTAAGCAGATCGATAACGGAAATTTGAAATGCTGTAAAGTACGATAAATACGAAATGAGTTAAATATGTAATTTTTTCCGTTTTTTCTCTTTGAATCTGCGTCGTTGAAATATTTCCAAGAAAATAAGAGCTTTTTTATACGGTCGAATTCGCCCTAGCAGGCCTGGAGATTTGAACTTTCCGCCGGGTTCATTTTAATTAATTCTGAAGAACGCGCTACTAATATTTAAGATGTTTCTAAATGAATTCCTCCCGAAGTTATTAATTCATCGTCTAGAAAAATAAAATCTGGTGCTCACCGCTAAATTTATAGTTATACACTGGAAATAAAATTTTCAAACAGTTTTACGTAAAATATATTAATGGTGAGGTATTGTTTTTATTATTCTTAAATATAAATAACTTGCATCCCCTGGTCGCAGTTTGAACAAAAAAGTTATTATGTGTACGAATTCGTCGGAACTTATTAAAATGTGAACCTTGAGCAAACTCCCAATATTAGGGTACTATACCGCCTTAAAGCTTATAAAAAGACTAATCAAAATATTCTTGATTATTTCAAAAGCCACGTTCTACTCTTGTATTTAATTAAAACATCCAAAATATTCATCAGCGATTTAATTTTCATACCAAATGACACGATTTTGCTTTAGTGCATCGCTTTAAGACCTCGTACATACACGTACTTAAGATTAACTCGCCTCCCGACATATTGCATTGATAAGTTCACATTGATTTGCGTCGAATACCTGCATTTAGGGATTCAGGTCGACATTCGCCAGAAATTCATCGGTACCGGTACCAGTACCCCGATGCTCTGATTCGACCAGAATGAACCGGGACGTTGTTCCGGTTCGTGAAATCCGTTGTTTTCCCCGTTACTGTCAGCGACGCGACGCTGTTTTCGAGATGGCGTGTTTTGTACTTCCAGGGTACCTAGCATGGTCGATCGATATAACCCTATATAAATAAGATATTACCCAAATCCGTCATCTTTGGTCAGTTAGCAATATTTGCGATCACGGTCAACAATTGGTAAGAGAAATTCCAATCGACGATTGACAAATTTTTGCCCGGATTCCATAGTATCAGATAAGTTTCGGTTAGCTGTCAATATATGCATTTATTTGAATTATGTCGTTCGTTAATCTACATTACTGGCTTATTTAATGAACGTATTGAATTAACGAAGATTTTTGTATTGAAAGAAGTCATATACGCGATTCATAGACTTTATAATTCAAATGAGACGTGACCAAATTATTCCGTTCGAATTTTGAGAAACTAAAGTGGCTGAAATTAATGACTAAAGAAATTATTTAACTCCCGTGTAGTGTCAAAAAATAAATGCGGACTGCCAATGCATTTTAAGTTAGTATTTCAATCCAACTTTGCCAAATTATTCATATTTTTACGTATTTGAATGGCGTTTGACGTTTCTGAATGTAAATTTATGGATAGATCAATATCGGTTCGGCTATCAACAGTGAAACTGTACTAGGGATATCGATATAAACTGTACTAGGGATATCGATATCATCGGAAGTTACGTAAAGTTATCGATTTCACCATGCTAGAGCCAGTCGATCGATAAGGATTGATCTAACTTTCAGTAACTTCTCATCGTTCCCCAGCATGGTTGCAGATCGCCAACGAAATAGTAACAGTTCATAATGACTAAGTTTAGTGTTATTAACATTTTCGACGTCAACTGTTGTTTGTACGTTAGCGATCAGCAGTTGTTGTCCTAGAGAACGATGAGAAGTTACCGATAGTTATCCTATCAATCCTTATCGATCGACCATGCTAAGACGCCTGGTGCAATCTATTACGATGAAAACAAATCAGGTTTATCAAGGAAAATCGGATGAGGGTATCTACGGTATCATTACAATTTGGGAGACGAGTAAGCATTCCGCCGCCCCAGGAACCATTTATTGGATAACCAGCACCTCTGTATAGTTTACCCCAAGTGGTTTAATACGTTTGGTGACTTAGGGATGCCCGGGTTCATGGGGAGAGGTTTGTTGGTACCTTGGCGGCGGACGCGTCTGCCCGCCAATTGCGTGGCGGGACAGGTCGGGAGAGACTGGTTGAGGGAGATCTTTTGACCTCTTCAGCAGGACTCTCTCGGAACATCGTCTTGCACCGCAGTGGGAGGGATTCACACGTCCGTCACTCCTGAACTTGCTGACCCCCAGATACTTACCCACCCTTCATACGTCCCAGAACTTCCTCTCCTTCTTTTCCTAAAAAGATACTCCAGCATTCCTTAACATGACGTAGGCCCCAGCATATTTGCAGTAAAAAATGTAGACGTGATTTTGCTTCCCGATGATATTTAAAAAAAAAAATTAAAAACAATAAAAATATTATCCATTTCACGTCGCAACTGAGTAGTCAGGTATAGCCTGGGGGGTCACATGATAAGCACTCCTTCTCATTCCAGCAGCAAGGTAACGCACGAAACAGAGCGCGTATCACGTCATCCCGTCGTGACTAGAGATGGGTAAGTTCTGCATTTTGCCGGAGGACTCCGAGACATGGTTCCTTTTAAAAGAACTCGAGTTCAAGGAGTGGGTCCCGGGTCCGAGTTCTTTGGTGCGGACTGCGGACTGAACACTGGGTGCTGTTGCGGCGCACCGAGCCGAGACGCACGGGTTCATTTTGGCGAAGATTTACGAAATCCATTCGTGCCGTGTCCAGCCTACAGGGCGACGATTAATGCGAGGCCGTAACGGCTGTATAATTCCCAAGGAATGACAATTTTAGCACACGCGTAAGCAGTAATAAATCAAATAAAGTCATGAAATTTCTCAATTATTATTCTAATTTAGTGGTGATCATGCTTATCTCCTCACGGACTTGAACAAAGGATATTATTTTTAAATGTTTAGATAAGGCCGAAAATCCATTAACTTAACTAATCGTTTGCATACGTCTCACATTTCAAGAGGCGCGATAAGTATTAATAGTGTAATACGATATTATGGCATCATATTTACAGGATACAGAAACGATAATGATTTTATCAAAAAATATTAACGTCGATCGTCTTAAAAATTTGAGAAGTTGTTATCTCTGGTACAATACATATTAATTTGACTCGGGACGTCCGATATATGTTTTAGGAATAAAGCATCATTTTACATCACCTATAATATTGGCGTGTTCTTTAAATACAATAGAATTGAATATCAACACATTTTTCTAAAATAACTTTAATCAATTGTTTTTAAAAACTGGTAAGACATTATTTTTGGGGTATTATGCCGTGTTGCATCACCTCTTTCTTTAGCCAACGTTTCGAACGGCGTTACAGTGTCCATCATCCAAAAAGATGTGTGCCACACGTCTGTCCAAAGAAGAAGATAGCGCAACACGGCATAATACCCCAAAAATAAATCACTATTATACTTTTGGCTGTGAAAATCACATCAAATGTAAGACCATGTTACAAAAACGGAGAAAGACTGTATGGAGTAATGCACAATATTACGAAGGAAATTCTTAGATAATTGGCCTAAAAAGCCTACTGGTTAGAAATTATTACACATTTTGTAAATTTTCAGATTATTATTTTGATTCCTTTTAAAATTATTTTTTATCGTAAAAAATGCATATTTAACATGTAAATATATATTTTTTAATGCATATTTAATAAATATATTTTTAAATGTGTCAAAATAATAATCTGCATATTTACAAAACGCATTATAATCTCTAACCGTTGTTCCTTTGTTAAAATTTATGTGTAATCTATTTTTATTTCATCAATGTTTTGTGTTACTGTGTATTGTTTATGTATATTGAAATATATACTATGCTCGTACTTATTTATTGTTTAATTTTGTATCCCAATGAGGCTTACGCTAAGCGAAACCGGTTTGTCATAAGAATAAAATACCGTGATTTTGAACAAAGTTATTGTTTTATTTCATTATATTAAAAAGTTATGATTTGTACTGAATGGGCAAGAATTTGCTTGAAGCAAGAAGTGTATGCCGTGATAGAGTTATTTGTCATTCATTTATTCTCTGCCTACTCCTGTGGAAAAACGGCGGCGGCTTGGTAAATGAATAATTAGTCTGTTACGCAATAACTCGCAATAACTCTCACGCAATAAATCTGTTACGAAATGACCGTTGTAACTCAGAATTGACCTACGTCATAATCGAATTATAATTAAATTCAATTTTATTTTATAACATTACGTTCTTATTTATTCTTATCAATTTTAATTTGTAGAACTCCATTTAAACAGTTTATACATTTTCGTAGGTCGGGGTCGTAGGTGAGAGGCATTTGGATTCCCCGTTCGGTTCCAAATTCCGAGTTAGAGTTCCGGCTTCGAGTTTCGGTCCGGTCCAGTTTGAACGCAGGGTTTGAAAAGAAAAAGAACTCAAACGCGCGACCTGCAGTACCTGCACCCGACTCGCGACTAGCTCGGACCGAGACGCACAAGCCGGCGAACCCGGGCCTGGAGTGCGAGTGGCTCGGACTGCCGCGAATACCGCCAAGTTCCAGGCTTGGGTCCGATTCGGATTCCCGCCCCGGTTCGGGTCCGAGTTCCGCGTTCGGGCCCGAGTCCGCGCTCCGTTGCGGGTTCGAGCAAGTTCGAGTCCGGGACAGGGTTCTCTGAGAGTAGTCGATTTGAAAAAGGAGTGGTAGTGGGAACTACTTCCCGCGAAGGACTCAATTTCAAGAGCTCATTCCGGCTGGACCTACTCATCGCTAGTCGTGACGTGTAGGAGTATGATAAGCGGAGACGTGTGATTGAAAAATATATATATATATTTTTTTAATAGAAAAAACAGTCATCGGACAGCAAAATGACATTGAATTATTGTACTCCAAATATGCTCAGGAAGGCTCTGGTTAAAATCCTTCGGATATCTGCTGTTATATCCTGATTAAAGTTGGTTTTCAATGTAATTATCTACACCCTGAGAGACTCAATGACATGTGTTGTACGCCGTATAACGTCTTGCAGAAGATGTTTATAATACTTTTGATAAGGGTCTGTATAACTTCCATTAGCACTCGGGTCATACGGGTACCCGTTTAGTAATGTGTATGTTATGCTTAGTCCCTTGATAGTATCCCAGGTTGTCATTATTTGTTGTTTGGCTTTGGTTTTACGACACGACTTTCCACGAACCTCTTTGTCGAACGAATTTTGTAATTTTGTTCAATTCAGTTACTTATATAACTAACTACAAGAATATTCCGTAACAAATTTATCTGAAATCTGTTCTCAAATAACTTTAACTTCTCGAAACACCAGTGAACCATTGATTGGATGATATTTTTTATGAATAATACGAAAAAACGGTTCTATTACGATAATTGCTCTGCGAAGTAACGCAAAATCATATATGTATACATATGGATATATTTTTTTACATCAGCTCCATACAGGAATTTTGGGGTTCATGGAGTGAGGTTTGTCCAGATTTTGGCAGCGGATGCGTCTAATCACCGAGGCAGGTAGGATCGGGATATACTGATCGAGGGGAACCTTTTGATCTGTCCAGCAGGATTCTCTCGAAATATCCGGTGGGTTGGATTCGGACATCCGTTACTCCTGGACGCAGATCGCTCGAATCCTATCCATCATGCATTTTTTCTTCCCAGAACTTCTTCTCTTTCCTTTTCTAAAAAGACCCATACACAGTATCCCTAAAGATGACATAGGCTCTGAGGGAAAATATTTAACACTATGTGGAGCTAATGTAAAAAAATGTAATCTAAATAAATCAATAATTAATAGTTTCAAGGCTTTATGTAGGTAGGTACATCCAAATGTTGACAAAAGAGAGAGAAAAGAAAAATAATTAATAATAAGGAAATAAAAATATCAACAAAAACCAAAAAAAATACATACCTACTCATGACGAGTCATTACACATTGTATAGAATTATTACGGTTGTAGGGACAAAGAGAAACGAGATAATTAAATCGAATCAGGTTCAATAACAAATAGTGGGGTAGTGGAGGGGGGGGGGAGGGAACACAGAGTACCTCCTTACTTTGTTATGATTGCATGTTTTTCGTTAGTTTGGTCAACTGATTGTTTTTGTAATGAAAACAAAATCGATTGGTGGAAATGATTATTTATTCTGCGTAGTAAAGTTGCTGAGAAATATTTTTAAGATCTTGCGTTGAGGGTTTCAATGTTGTTTTTGCTATAGTTCTAGGATAGTGCTTCGAATTGGTGCTTTATGGTGATGGGTGGATGAAAAATGAGACATTTTTGTTTTTGTTTTTGGGAATCGAAAAATCTTACTTTTAAGCTACGCCCTTCTTTACTGGGGAAAGAAAATAAGCAATGGTGGAAGAAAACACGTGATAGTACAAAATGTGAGCAAGAATATATAGTTTTGCCGAAGAAAGCTGATTCACCGTATCAGCCCACAGGAATCTCTCAGAAATTTCATTTTAATAACACAACAACTCATGGATGACTGCATAAAAAACCACTCTGAATTTATAGAATAAAAAATTACCTCAAGGCATACCACGTGGACAATTTGCACGGTGTACTTATATACAATATTCAAATATTACCTCAAGGCATATCCGTGGACAGTTTGCACGGTGTACTTATATACAATATTCAAATATTACCTCAAGGCATATCCGTGGACAGTTTGCACGGTGTACTTATATACAATATTCAAATATTACCTCAAGGCATATCCGTGGACAGTTTGCACGGTGTACTTATATACAATATTCAAATATTACCTCAAGGCATATCCGTGGACAGTTTGCACGGTGTACTTATATACAATATTCAAATATTACCTCAAGGCATATCCGTGGACAGTTTGCACGGTGTACTTATATACAATATTCAAATATTACCTCAAGGCATATCCGTGGACAGTTTGCACGGTGTACTTATATACAATATTCAAATATTACCTCAAGGCATATCCGTGGACAGTTTGCACGGTGTAATTATATACAATATTCAAATATTACCTCAAGGCATATCCGTGGACAGTTTGCACGGTGTACTTATATACAATATTCAAATATTACCTCAAGGCATATCCGTGGACAGTTTGCACGGTGTACTTATATACAATATTCAGTCGGTTTAGTTAAATACGATACTTATACAAAATATAACTAAGTTCCCGAAGGAGTATGCATAAACCATGTATCGCCGATAACAAAAGTGTAAAACATATTTTCATTCAAATGCTTCAATGAAGAAACTACTTGGGGATATTATTATACTCTATACATATAACAACGTAAGTAGGAAAAAAAATCGACCCAGTAAATAAATTCGATTGATTTCCATACCAACTTATTATTAAGGGTATTTTTGAAATCGATTTTGGTTTTGAAATTGGTAAATAATGCACAAAAAAATATAATTTTATAATAATTACAATTTCGGGAGCCAACTTTTTGAGGATCCACTGTCGAATTTTTTATAAAACATTTATAGAAGTTATAAATTAATTGTAGAATTTATGAAGTTGAAAGCACTTTTAAAATATTTGCCTCATTGCTTATCAAAAATAAATAGAGTCGATTTCTTTATAATATAATTAGTGACACCAGAATTAGTAAGCTTTAAATATCATTAGCGATTAATATTTTGATCTGTCAATTTTTTACATATTTAGATCTCGCAAACATTTATATTATCTCAAAACCTATACACATTTCAATAAAGAATTATTAATTAATAAAATAATTTTTGAACCTTTTTCAATTTTGAAAATCAAAAGTTCATTGAACTTGAATAACTTAACACATTAAGCAGGAATACAATCATTTCAAATCACGCATGCCCCAATGCACCAACGATCTGAAATAGCACGTTTAACACTAGAAAGACCGGAGCAGTCATTTTGACGGCAGCCTGAAGTAATGTGACGATATAATGGTTAATAATTATTGTTTTGGTCTGATTTTTTTTTATATTTCATGATTTATGATTTAACAACTATGGTGAAAAAAACAGGTACTTTTTTACATTTACTTTTTGAGATATATTGACTAATACCTAGAAAGACCGCCGCCGTCAATGTGACTGTTTGGGCCATTACGCTGTATTTATTTACAACCTTCTTTACCCATGTTTACAACATACCCATTCCTCTTCGTTTATGATAGTACTGATATGTCTGTCTCTTTCTTATGGTATTGCGTATCATTCGAACTCGATCTGTACGTTGATTGGTCACTGTCACATAATTTATAAAAAGACCAAAAAAATATATCTCTCGCCCAAATTTATTTTATGGCTTGTTGGAGAAGGACAGAGTTTACAAATACCAGAGTTGGTCCAGCTGCGTTAGCTCCTGAAGAACGGACAGAATCATTTATTGGATAGCAAACTCGTCCGCCATTGGTCACTCCAAGAAGTTCGCTTTGTTTTGTGACTTAGCAGAGGTGCGCGGGTTCGTGGGGTAAGTTTTGTTCGGATTTTGGCGGCGGATGCGCCTCCCAAACAACTGCATGGTAGGCCAGATAGGCAGAGAACGATTGAGGATAATTTTATGACCTCGCCAGCAGGACTTTTGGAACATTGCCTTACACCGCAGTGGTGAGGATAGATTCATACGTCCGCCACTCATGACACACTGACCCCCAGTTTCCTACCCCTCACGCCTCATTTCCTTCCCAGAACTTCTTCTTCTTCCTTTCCCTATAGTTACCCTTCACACAGTATTCCCATAGATGACAAATGCCCTGAGGGGAATTATTTTCCTTAGGATTTTTTGTGGAGTTTATGTAAACGAAAAAGAAAAGAAACCGGTAAATAAAAATTCTGAAATCGATACTGCCAAATTAAAAAAAAATATTTAAAAAACCAAATAATGCACATGCGATAATTGCGAAAAAACCCGTTTGTGGAGAGTGCATTCGATTTTATAAAAAACGTAACGAATCGACATAACACAAGCTTGTACTAAAATTACAGCATTTTGCACTCACATTTTTTTTCAGGAAGCCTCGAGAAAAAAAATTCTCAGGGCCTATGTCATTTTTGGGGATGCTGTGTACATTTATATGTGCTTGGTGTTTTTAGGGAAAGGAAAGAGAGGAAGTTCTGGGAAGGAAAAAAGTGTGAGGGGTGAATAAGAAAATTTGGTACATGTATCCAGGAGTGACGGGCAAATGAATCCATCGCTCCTACTGCGGGGCAAGGCGACGGGTCGAGAGAGGTCCTGCAGGAGTGGTCCAGATTAGGTCTTCCTCAACAAGTGTCTCCCGACCCGGGCCGCTACGCAGTAGGTGGGCAAACGTATTCGCCACCTAGACCCAGACAAACCTCACCCAATGAACCCGGATACCCCTGCTAAGCCATCAAACGTAGCGAGGCACATAGAGTGCCCTGTGGCAGAGGTGTTAGTTATCCAATAAATGGTTCCCGGGGTGGTGGTACCCATATCCGCCTCCCAATTTGAAAAAGTGATCAGCCGTCAAGTTGACGGTCGTGGTCTTTATAGGTATGGAACAGTACCCGGTCTTTCTAGTGTTAAAATACATGATAATAAATATAATTATATTACGTTTGCAGTCATATATCATGTTAATGTTACTCTGCAGCGCATCTTTCTTTGTTCAAACGTGTAAACATAAAAAACAGAGGATGAAGATTTCAGAAGATTTCACTTCACACGCGGTAGAAGTGAAATCTTCAGAAAACTAAAAAAGACAAGAGTGAGGAGGCTACGAAGCACC
Organism: Glyphotaelius pellucidus; assembly: GCA_936435175.1. Taxonomy (NCBI): domain Eukaryota; kingdom Metazoa; phylum Arthropoda; class Insecta; order Trichoptera; family Limnephilidae; genus Glyphotaelius; species Glyphotaelius pellucidus. Next base: position 36,777,286 of record OW386548.1, read on the forward strand.
GCACAAAGAGGATACCGATTATACTATCTCATTCTCTCGCAGGTTAAATCCTGTAGATATATGTGTTTGTCTCTTCTTAGTGTTGCTATTTTTCGTTTCATCGAGTTTCAAATCGGAACGGTGCTAAAGAAATTTCAACTGAAAAAATAAAAATCCTTGAATAGATGTAATTCATATCGGCAGAACAATTTCGGCAGCAATACGAAATGCAATAATTCCGAACACAATCTCGGGAGGCTTTGTGCCTAAATGCGTAGCTTTTGGCTGCCGAAAAGGTTTCGCAAATTCACTTAAGTCTAGACTAGACGATGTACCCAAGACAAACTTTGAATTTATGGCCTCGATTTTGTAAGGGGTGTACATTTTGGTGCCACTGAAGCGTGTAGCGTGTGGCGCGCGGTCGAACGGATATTTTGCACGATAAATGCCTACTGCGTTAAATCTATTAATTGAATGAAGGCAGTAAGGTTGAAAGTGCTCAAACAAAAGAAGGAGGGGCGATATGTAAATATGAACGTTAGAGGGAGCGCGCTAGTATTAAAAACGATAATATTTAAGCGAAAATTTTGAAAATGTATCATAAAACACAACTCGTTTAAAATAGAACCAAAATCGTGTGGGAAATGTCTTAAGTGGCAAATAAAAACAAAAGATATTTACTTCTTTCAAATTTCGAGACAGGTTAGAAGTTTAGTCCAGTACATAGAGCGTCCATCTCATACCATTCGGCGTACCATTGACGGCCTCAGTGTTCGAGGGGTAAGGCTCTCTACTAGCAATCCGAAGGTCGCGGGTTCAAATCTCGGCATGCGCAAATAATATTTTTTTTATTAATTTGTGTTCTTTAACAATTCATTAATTAAATTAATATACATAGTGTATTTGCGGGACGTTCCTGGGTGGAGACACTCTCAGCGTCGCTCTGGTGTATATTAATTCAGAAGTGAAACGTTGCGTGAAATGGTTTTAGCCTTGTTTGGTGAATACCTGAATAGCCAGAGACTTCACCACCTTTATCTTCCTTATCTCCTCCCCTTTCTTACTACCTTCAGCCTCGCAGCATACCCCAATGGAGGATGTCACAGTCTCACTGGTTCCAGATGAAAGCAGTTGTGACTGTGGGACTGTTGTGCGGTATTCACAAAAAAATCTCTTTCTGTCCGGTGCGTACCACAATGTGGTTTTATACTAACTCGAAACGCTATACAGGACATGTGTGAAGCTAATTCAAAACGTATTTAGGGGCATCTTCTATTTACGTACCGGTCGAATAAACACATTTAACTGAATAACGTTTACACTTTGTGACGCATTCAATTTTACACACATTGTGTCCGCCATTGACAAGATGAAAAGTGCGGTTGACCGACACGACACGACATTGTCCGTAGCGACACAACCAGGTGAGTGTCACAACTCGCGCTGGATGTGTTCTATTTATCAGTAGCCACTGACCTTTGATGACCATTACCAACACTAAATAATGCTCACCCAACTGAGAACATTATTGACACTAAATAATGCTCAGAGGTCACACTTTGAATAACAGTTCACTATTTACTCCTTGCTTAGTTCTCACCGAGTAAGAATCATACTAGGAAAATACCAAAAAATGACATGATGATGTGATTGGCATATTATGCAACAATTATTATTGATTTTATTTCCGTACACTTAAATAAACGAATGAACTACAAAGTAAAAACCTCTTTTTCGGTTGTGAGGTATATATATTTCACCACTTACGACGCTTTTCTTCTTTTTTCTTCTCTTTTGTTTTCTGAAGCAAACATTTTAAAAGCAAATATTCAAAAGCTATTTTCCGATTGTGAGGTTTAGGTACTTATATCAACGAGAATTACTTTAAACAGACGTAGACGTACGTCTGCAGATGTACGTCTGCAGTTGTACGTCGCTTTTCTACGGCAAAACAAATATTCAAACGCTATTTTCCGATTGTGAGGTGTACTTATTTCAACGGGAATTACTTACAGCACTTTTATACGTCTGCAGACGTACGTTGCTTTCCTACGGCTGAGTTATTTATGCTACATGGGGTTGGACTTCTGGTTACAGTGTCTCGTGCTTATAGATTTGTGCGTGGCTTCCGTGACAGAAGATGCTTATTTGTATGTAAATTCAGAAAGCATGACGCCACGACGATGTGGCCACACACAGATGTATTAAATTCAGAAAGCATGACGCCACGACGATGTGGCCACACACAGATGTATTAAATTCAGAAAGCATGACGCCACGACGATGTGGCCACACACAGATGTATTAAAATATTAAAAAATCGCACGTATACAAATGTAAGTATTGTCGTGTACGTATATATCGTATTCGAATGGTTAACGTTTTATATAAATACCTGGTTTTATAGAAGTTGGCGGTTATTATTTATTGGAAATGTAAAGCAAAACGATTTAAATTAAACAGTAATGTTTTATAACTACATCTGAGTATCGCTAAACTTCACAAAGTATATCTTCCCCACCACCACCAGTACCACCCCCCACTTCCTACAAATATTAAGCTAACAAATATTCCCCAACTACAAGTTAGTACTATAGTCTTACTGGCCCAGGAAAATGGTTTTCTTATATTTTCAAAAGTAAAAAAAAACTTAGAGGCTTACGGATCGATGCGTCCGTAGAATTTACAAGTAGATACTCTTTAATACGATATAGCCTTCCCCGCAGCATTTCGGCGGTGGGAAAATAATAAAGCCAGAGAAAATGACCTTAGCTTAAGCACGAAAACACCTTTCTGGAATAATAAAATACCACGAAAAATAGCCGTAAATATCGAGAAACCAACATTTCTAAAAATCAAAATATTTAATGTTTACAGAAAACGTGTTCGTATGCTGATAAAATTTCCGATGAGCTCTTTATAAAGCTAATACAAACGTGTTTAAAGCGTAATACTGTAGCAAATCCATCCAATGAATGAAAACTCAAAAGAAGGTTAATTTGATATAAGAAAACCAAAAGCGACCTCTTTTGTAAGCTGGATTAAAACACACCAATGAAAGTTGTGGCACAAATCTGCCAGCTTTTCTACAGAATGAAGGTTTTCCACATATTAAATCTAGAGCTTTTCTTCGCACTTTGTTTTGATACCATGATACCGGAATAAGGGAAAAAATTAAATTCGGTTACATTTCTACAAGGTTTGACCCGCAAGTTTACGCAATACCTTGTCACAGGAAAGCAATACTGCTGAAACAACGGTAAAAGGTTTTTTAAAAGTGCTTTTTTATCCTATCCCTAAGGTGCTAGAAAATTTCGTGCCCTCGATTTATGATATTAATTTCAAGTAAACTAAATTTATTTTTTTATTCTTTTATGTCATTGAAGAAGAAGATAATATTATAAATCTAAATGAAACACGAAACAGAAAACCAACATCTCTTGTCTTATCGGGACTCTTCTACTTTGCGTTATGACATAAATCGAATCCATACTTTTTGACTCGAAGTAAGATGCGCAAATAATAATTAATGCTTAAAAATAAGTTTGCTGGAATTCAAGAAATACTTATTACATTGCAAAGGCGTTTTTTAACTTTTACGAGGTTGTTTTTTTCGTAAAGACCAACCTTATGTACTTTATACACTATATGAATATAAAAAGTCTCAAATATCAATGTCATATTATTTTTCTGATATTTCAGGTCTGTTTTTATGCTGACTTTTCAAATTTCAGGAAGATTCATGTGCATGTTACATCTAACGGCGGTTAACAATCTCACGAATCTTATTTTTTTATAACGGACTCTTTATCATTATCTAAATAAATATATTTATTCAATTTTTATTGGAATAATTTTCAATAACTCTTGAAGGTTATATCCATCAATGTAATATATTATTGATGAAGAAAGTAATACTAATAAATCTAAACGAAACACGAAACAAAACAAGAAACAGGAAAATAAAGAGGAAACGGTTGCGACTTGGACCCGAACCCAGGATCCCTTGTGTTACCGGGACACAGCCCACTTATCAACTGGGCCATTGGCACCTACATTTTTTCTGTCACATTTGTCGATCTCGTAATTCAAATTCAAAATTGATGAACTAATTTTGAAGTGAAAACTTCTTTAGCACCATTGTGATTTGAAACTCGATGAAACGAAATGTGTTTGTTTCTTTTAAAAAAGAGTAAACTTTTAAACGTATAACTTTGATTGTGTCCGCCGATTTAATAGTCCATGCAATTTGGTCGTCGCTCGGCGGCAGTCGGCACGCTTCCAAGTCATTGTTTCTATTATCTATGATCCTCCCTCATGTCATGTCAGTTGTTATATTTACGCGATAAATGAAACTGTTATAAAGTCCCTAACGTTGTTCAGCATATTCATATTAATCAGTTCATGTTCCTAATCGATTCATCGTACAAACTGTAACACGGTCAGATCTGTAGTAGATTAGCTTTTCATAATGTAAACGTCCATTGTAATGGATTAGTGCGGTGCTAACCCATCGTGGGTCGGGAGCCGATATCAGGCGGGCTCAACTTACCCAGCCACCAAAGGGATTCACGTGAAATGCCGAATAAAGTATGAACCAATATTATTGTTTGGATGGATGTAGATATTAGCTATAGGATAAAAAATGTATGATGTACAGATTGGGCCTTAGAGAGTCGGCGATGTGTGAATGCGGTGCGGTGCAAACCACCGAACAGTGGTCAATGAATGCCCGCTCCATTCATTCCCCGGCGGGATTGATGAGGTCCACAGGGCAACGCCTGAGGCCGGCTAGCAGATCTAGACGTCCCCCCTCTGACCCCCACCATACAATTTGGGAGGCGGGAATGGGTACCGCCGCCCCGGGAACCTTTATTGGATAACCAACACCTCTGCCATAGGTCACCCCAAGTGGTTCGCTACGTTTGGTGATTTAGCAGGGGTGCCCGGGTTCATGGGGTAAGGTTTGTCTAGGTCTTGGAGGCGGATGACCAGGACACACTGAACCCCAGATTCCTACCCACCGCTTAAACCCTTTTCCTTTCCAGAACTCTCCTCTCCTCCTTTTCCTTAAAAAAAATCCTCCATACAGCATCCCCAAAGATGACATAGGCCCTGAGGGAAATTATTTTCCTCAAGGCCTCCTGTGTGGAGCTCATGTAAAAAAATGAAAGAATAATAATAATTTAACACTATAAATACCTTCCTCATAGGTTTGAATGAAAGCCAATGTCGACACTCAGTCAGTACCTACCTTTTGGCTAGAACTACTGAATAGCTATTTCCCCTAACTTCTTTTTCTAATACTCTCTCTCTTTCTTCAAACATTTTCCATCAGATATTGGCAACCATCATCAATGGTCGTCAGGGCGAACTCCCTGAAGATTTCAGCCTGAAACAATTATTTCCTTGAAGTGATTTTATCACAAACTGGCGACGTATAAAGTTGACCATTATTTCACGTACCATAATATTAACCATTATGACTGCTGTATAAAGTTGACCATAAATTATATATTTTTTAAATGAAGTCTTAGATGAAAACGCAGCGCATAAGTGTCGAGTTGTCATTTTGAAAAGTGGGTCTCGTAATTTGTTTGGTAGCCCCTGGAATGACTTACAACCCCCAGTCGCATTATTTCTTGCTGGGTATGATGACGTCATTTAATAAAGAGAAAATTTATCCACCCCTGCTTTAAATTTATCTTCTCAGCATTCTCGGGTCGCCGCTTCTTCGTCTTCAAATACTCTTGATAAAATTCAATTCAGTGGATATAGAGTGAAAGGAAATATGTCGTTCAGTTTTTTTTTAACGTCCTTCCGAGTGTTTTCAGATAAGTTAAAACACGTTCCATGGATTTTGCTACCAGCGGCATGTACGTCCTTAGAGCTGCGAGCCGTATTTTTTGTGATCATTGAATACTTCAAAGAAATATAGCATGTGTGTAATATTTCTATTTTTTCCGTAAATATGTGTAGTACTTAAATACCTACCTACTTAATTATAAACCATTCAAATTTTATGCAACATTTTATTTATTTAAAAAAAGGACTTATTCAATTTATACAAAGAAATACCACTATCTCAATGACAATTCTATTTTAAGTTCACTTACATTCGAGAGGTAAATTTTTTCTTTTGAAAGGCAATAATCCTGAGGTAAATATATTTTTTTTTTTTAAATTTTAAGCTTCGCAAATCTTATAATATAGTGATTTTTGGGTCTGTGCTGGGTTTAAATAATATTTTATTGGTAAAATACGATTCCTTTAAAACCATAATTTTGAAAATTTTTGACTTTAATTCATGGAAATATAATGGTTTTACCAGAACGTGACCGACATTTTGTGGCGTCGAGGAGACTACCCTGTCTACTATCTCTTTTTTCAATATTCTTATATATAACGTATTACAGGGGATGTGAGAGAGTTTGTAGAAAACCCGATCAGAGTTCCATTGACCTCTCCCTCTTTCTCACAAACGACAAATGTAATAGAAAGAGGTGAAAATGGGGCACATAATGGCAGGACCCTTTTTGATGGTACAGTAGCCGGAAATTTGAATGGAAAATTGTTCCAAGTTGAATTTAGAACCCTACTTCAGGGAACGGTTGCGCAGCTCTTTCATAAAAAAAACTTGAATTTAGATTTGAGTCCAAAATACTTAACCAAACTGAAAAATTATTGATTTAGGTAATCAAAAACAACAGCAAGGATATACAAGGGATATGTGCAACTTTCTTTATATGTGTTTTAAATTATATATGTAGGTAATTAAAGAATTTAAATATTATTGATTTAAGAGAAAATTTCTGAATTTATAATTAATGATAATTTTACTCTATTTAATATACAAATTTGATGAATTATAAAATAAATAAAAAAAGGTAAAAAAAAAACATTTTGATGTGGGTAAATCAAATTAATCAAACTATCGTTTTTCATTGTTAACACAAATAAGTTATTATAAATTAAAATTTCTACCCAAAGAAAATATATTTTTATAACGTTTGATTTTTTTTTTCTTTATGTAAACTCAGTAAGGCAAGATTTTTTTAATAATTGTAATTAACTCACAAAAAATGACAAAGTTGCCTCTAAATGACCGATAAATCAAAATAAATAAAAAAAGCACATGTCCGTAATAGATACCTACCTTTTGATTAAAAATAATAAATATTCAGTTTTGTTTGTACTTCAGCATCAAATGCAAATTTAAATTTTATGTTAGAAGGCCGCACAGACTTTCCTCTTAACCTAATTTTACTAAAACACTAATTAATAACCTGTCAAAACGTTTCTCCAAAGGGTTGGTAACATGGTTCTAAAGACAAACACCTAACCAGGGAGTTGCCCAACGCCCATCAACCTTTGTTAGTGTGAAACCGTACGCAACGTACTGACATCGTTCTCCTATCCACCGTAGTTTCAATTTATTTCAACAATAATTTATTAATCAATTTAGTATTTTAACAGAGGTCAGTAAAGATCTACTATACGAGAGAGACAACTGTCTTCCGTTGTGGTCTAATTACCGAACGGTGACGAAGACAGCCGATGATATGCGATCGATAGGTGGGCACCTACAGTGACCAGTTCCCCGCTACAGATCAACTCAGAGCATCCGTTAGAACGGACGTTAAGTCCAGTTAAATATTAACTGTAAATAAGACGGTAGTAAATAGGACTCATAACCTGACGAACCGAAGGATCATTGAAACTCCCGGTCATCGGACTTGTATTATTCATAAGATGAAACAACAGTACAACAAAGATAACAGTACAAAATTCTTATTATCTCGTTCTTAAGATTTGGGAAGACATGTATTGTAGGTAAACAATTAATTTTTAAGGTGATTTAAACTATAACAAGGTAAATTTATGTGTCGACTGTTTTAGAAATACATTCAATAGCACTATTCACCATTCTTCTTGTTCATGCTATGCTGTACTAGAACATCTGTTTTGCCAAGTGGTATCTTGAACAAGTTGTCTTAACTTGACAGTCGGGGGCTTACATGCCATTTCACATAATATATTTCTGTTTTATCTGTGTTCCGCGATACGATGATGCTGAAAAATGTAGTTTTCTTGGAAAGATGTTAACTTTTGGCTCTACGCAAATTTAAAAATTTCTCTTGAATACTCGTCTTCACAGTATATGTATATGACAATCGTCCAGTTGATTAGTCGGACATCTCCAAATACTAAGTTTTGAGATAACGAGGAAAGCAATATTTGAATGCTCTGGAATCAAATATTATTTACACGTTTCTGTGTTTTATATATTATATATGCCATAAAATAATATCGGGAGCGAAACGGTCTGTTTTAGTATGACATTTTGAAATGTCCAATGGTGACTCAGGAAGCATTAACATTTTAATAATTCACTAGAAGGTTTTTTACATTATAATTGCTCTAGTGGTGTATATGAGTAATCTGACTATTGTACCAGATATTATAACAGTTTTACACGTAACTGCATACTCAAATTTAATTTCGATTTTCCGGAGATATCTGATTAACTAACAGGACGATTAGTGTAACCATATGTGCATTCCTGCTCTGCATGATTATTAATCCGGCACTGACTAGCATCTACCACAATATAATAGGTCGCTCTGTTTAGAGGTGATCCCAAAAACTCTAACTTGGGATAGTGTGTATTGATGTGTATGCGTACCTTCCGACAGCGATGTCTTCGAAAAGCATCACTGAGAAACAGCATTTTTATTTCAGCTCACATATTGCTTTTAGCGAAAAAAGGACAACAAATGTATCAAAAGATACGTTAATTGAATTTGAGAGTTTCGATGTTTGTTTTCAATTTCACTGGAATTTTCTCTTCTGAAGTACTAGAATATCAAATTTTGAACATGCTGTATGCAAGCGATGATTCAGTGTGAGTACTATGCATTGCTTGATTGCTTAACTCAACTCTGGCCATCACTATTTAGAGACTCGCAACAAAGAAAATCGATTAAAAAAACATTTCATTTACTCTGTAAAATTTTTACTTCGAATCGAATCAAAAATGTAAATTTAAAAATAAATCATTCATTTTTTAGAATTTTTTCCATCGAGATACCTTAATGGAAGCCTCGCTCTATCGTGATAAAAATAATAAATTCTGAAAAGCCGCTGAAAAATATAACACGTACGAGTCTACGAGTATGCGGGTGAGGAATGTTATTAAAAACCAATATAAATTCCTCTTTGGTTACTGAAATACTGAAAGCAAATATTCTGGATTCACGAAGCAAGAAAGTGTAGAAAACGTTTGATGGATATAAATAAACATTTAAAAATATATAGTAAGATAAGTATATAGCTTGAGCAATAGTCAGTCCATTAAATTAGTAACACTGAACGGTCCTCCACACCTAACCTCCACCCTAATTTTATTTCATTTATTTATTTTAGAAAATCAAAAGATTTTTACATCTACATATAATAAACTTATAAACAATACAAATAAAATCTAATGAAAGATTTTCACGAAAACATAAAATTATGACCGAAAAATGGGGTCCAGTACCACTGGGGTAAAATGTTTACAAAAAATTTGTGACCGACAGAAGGTTCGGTTTCGGTTTCGGTTTCGGTTTCGGCAAGTTTCGGCAAAAAATCTAGTTTCGGCATCTGTTTCGGTTTCGGCAGAAAATCTGCCGAACTTTCGGCCGCACCGAAACTCTGCGTTCGTGAATTACCACGCGTCGTTTTGTGACTTCGGGTGATTTCGTGGCTCGTTCGTGTGTCACACGCCATCACCAGCCGAGTTCGCTGGCTTGATTGAGTTGTGAGTTTACGTGTAATTTCTCGCGCATAGTGATTAACATGTTTGATAATTTTTAAAAAGACTATTTTTTTTTAAAAAAGACTAATTAAAAAATACTCGATCACTTCAGAGGCGAAGATGTGTTTACTCGCAATATTTCTAAGCGATCTAATATTTTACACCTAAATCACATGATTTTGTCTTGCTCAGTAGTGCGGCACCTTAAGTATTTTCCCCAAAAGAGCTACTAGCTAGCTCTTCAGAGATTTTTTTTCTGACAGGTTAAAACGGCCACCCTCTTGAACCGGAACCGGAAGGTAACATTGAAACTTCTTCAATGCGAACGACATTCTGAGTTTATAATGATGGTAGGCTATGGAACGATTTGCCGGCATCTGTGTTTCCTCCCTCCTACAACATGGGTCTCTTCAAGACCAATGTTCATTCCTTCCTCTCCTCAAAAAGACCCTCCACAGCATCCCAGATGACATAGGCCCTGAGGGGAATTATTTTCCTCAGGGCCTCCTGTGTGGAGTTAATGTAAAAAAAAGGCAGAAGAACGAACTCACATACCGCGAGGTTTTTACAAAAATACTATTATGGTGACCGGACAACTCGGAATGAATTCAACTGAACACCTACTTTGAAAATTCATTAAAAGTGATACAAAAAATGGTTAGATAACGGGTTACGTTAGGTTAGATTATGGGCTATTTATTTGAATAATTTTTTATGACTTTTCAAAGAGTTGTTGGGTTGAGTTGCTTCTGAGTTGTCATGGAACCGTTATTTACACTTGCCACTTACTTATTTTATTTGTATGATAACTTCTTCCGCCACACAACATGCTCTCCATGCACTCTCCCTAGCTCCGGCTAGAACTAATAAATTCACGAGTATATATAATGTATACACAAAACTTCTACAGTTTCCGTATTTCAGATGTTAAATTTTCCACCCTAAATACCAGAGGTAATTACTATTTGTTATAACGACTACAACTGTTCCAGTACTCTACAATATTCAAAGCCAAGACTTCCCCTTCGTCAAGACAACCTTCATGAAATATTTAAGCAGGTGGATTGCAAACCTGAAAACGGAATGAAAGGGAGAAAAGATCGGAACGGCTCTTGGAGGAGACCGAAGAAAAACTAAACGATTTCTTCATTTCTTATTTTGATTATTGGTTGAAGACAATCGGAAGAAGTTCGCACAATCCAATATTCAGTAACTGGAAATATCAATAAATGCATGATTCCATTTTAGTGGCCAAAATGTATTATGCGCAAAATTGACATAATAAGATTATATTTTATTTTTTGTGTGCCGCACAAGAGTCCCTGCTACCCTCATTTTGTATGTGCTTGTATATGTGTATATTAAATATTAATGTATGGGATAGCGTCATCATCAAGTCGCGATTTTGAAAAAAATTCACCAACCAAAAACTTTAAATGGAAATATTTGAAAAATCTCGAAAAATTCCCTTCCAGGTAATTTTTCGATTATGAGGTCCATTTTACAAAAATGAACATATTTCAGAACATGTAATATGTCTTACGAGCGAAATGAAATATTTGTGAAACTTGAACCTGTGTAAATAACGCTTGTGATGTTTGGATCTGAGGCCGCCTTAATTTCGACAGTTTCAAGTAAGATTAATTTTCTTTGGAAGAATAACTTTTTAATTGAAGATTGAAACCCCGCAGAACGGAACGCAGAAGGCAAAAAAATAATGAAGGTTAAGTTATTCAACCCACCCTTAAATGCTCCGTTAAAATTATTTCCTGTTGATGGGGAAAGAATTTTCGTAAATACGTGATAAAATGGAGGGAAATTTCTAGATTTTTTAATAAATGCAAATGCGATTATCTGAACGACTCTTTGTTAGCGACCGACTGAATTTAGATTTTCAGCCGAAACCGAATTTCTGCTTGGGTTCTAGTTTCGGCCGAAACCGAAACTAATTTAAATAAGTTAACCACTCGGACCCACGAGCTTGTTTTCAAAACATAATAAAGCGTAGCCTGACAGTGCCTTTAGAAACAAAACCTTTGTAGAAAATATATGATCAACTATGCTTGTGCCTACTTTTGGTTTTCATGAAAAGAAGGCGCGAGGAAACCGAACAAAAGGTCGAACCTAATAGAATTATTTATTTTATTCTTTGTACAGGTCCTCGCATAGAAGGGACTAAACTAGTGATGGGGATGGCGCGTACCAAAATAATCGAGTTTTTCTTTACATTTATTTTTTTAATTAACCTGTTGGGCTTTTATAAAACGATTTTCAATTAAATTGAAAACACCAGTATAACATAAACAAAAAAATATTAAAAAATAAAGCATATAATGCAACATACTTGCGAAAGCGTTAAATTTATTTTGGAATAATACAAAATTCAAAAAGATAGCGTGAATCATAAAATATGATTATTCGTTATTCACATAAACCAAAAAGTTCTGAACTAATGTGGCTTTCAATGTATCAAAATTTAAATCAAAAATATCAGCGTTATCTTTTACATCACTGCCCAGTTGATGTATTCTCTCCAAAACAGAATTTAACACGAAGTTTTTTTAATATTTATTTCTTTACATCACACATGAGACCATGAGGAAAATAATTTCCGTCAACTAAGATGCTGTGTGGAGGGTCTTTTTGAGCGGAGGAAGGAATGAATATTGGTCTTGAAGAGACCCATGTTGTACGAAGGAGGAAACACAGAAGCCGGTAAACCGTTCCACAGCCGAGCTGTTGAACACAAGAACGAATCGAAGAAGCGATTCATTACTGTATTCCATCTAGTATGGTTCTGAGGTTATACAAATAATCTAAGAGTTTCGATTCTGCAAATATATATTGAGTTCAATTACTTTGTACATTTCATTTCAATCGATTCGAAACTAAATTAATAACGTTTTTCGATTTTTGAGTAATTTCGAATTTGGATGCTTCGATTTTGAACATCCCTAGTCTAAACGAAACGCTGCAGAGACCATAACCCAGAATTTATCGAAGGCCTGCAACGTACGCTATGTGCTGCTTTGGCTTCATTCCAGAAATTTCTACATAGTGGACTTAATACACGGGGTAGAGTTTCTCGATAAATTTTGCTGCCATCTTTCCTGGGTTCCTAGACAGAAACCTTGACGATAGATGAAAAATGGTGCTATAGAAAAACGACAAACATTTTTACTTAATTATGTAGTTGCAGAAGTTTAATTTTATATTTAAATTACACATGTATTTAGTATGGTATACGTGGAGTTGGAGAAATAAAGCATATCTTGGCATTATATTAAATTTAATATCCCTCATAACCTCAAAAGAAACAGGATAACAAACTGTTTTTTCATCAATAGTGTTCAGGGAATAACGAATCATAGTGTAAGTTTAGGTTAGATACCTCCCCATGCTGCCATTTTGCAATATTGACTTGCTAGGAAAACATAATATTAGATATTACCATTTATATACGATATTACCTTATCAAACTTGTCTGTCCTAGCATGCAAGCTCTAGAATAATTCATTAATTTGATTGGTCGACTGAACGGCGTTCTTTATTTGAATCCGCTTTCCAGTGTTGCATGCAATAAAAAATTCCTATGTTAAAACAAACTACTCACTCAAATGGGCCCATGTAAAATGTTTTGACTCTCTTTAGCTTCTCCCTCGCGTAATTACAAAAAATACCCTTTATCGCGTTTTAAAACTAATTTAACACTCCCAAAAAGCGCCGGTAGAAAGTATATAATTTTTATTTTTTATTTTCCATGTTTTCCCGTGCGATTATTTTTAATTCCATATTTGAAAACAAATATTTTTTAATTGAACCATGTTGTTCGAAAAAGTAAGGTACCCATATTTTCAGCTTGTTCGAGAATGTTTATAGTTTGTTTTCCGAGTAGCTTAGTTATGAACCTAAAACATTGTTTTGCTTGCCACATTTCCATACATAAATATTAATTTAAGTGTCTACCTTGTAGCAAATTTATGAGAGAAAATATTTCGCCTTCAGATTTGGAGCCAAAAGGTGGGAAAATGAATTTGTACGAAGCTTTTAGCTTCCATAGACACCTTTAGCTACCGTAGTGAAATTTACACGAAAATACAAACATTTTTGATAAAAAGATTTAAAAAGGCCTCACTTTAGTTTGGAAACTGACTTAAAAGTAAGTAATGAAATTAAAGCAAAATTCAAACTATTCTTGTCTACGCTTCACACGAAACATAGAAACCTCTGATTTATTACAGAAATCAACTACTTGAAACCAATCTCTTACTTCAAAACAAAAATTATTTTAATGTCTTTTGATTTTAGTTCTATACTATACAGGGTGTCAAGGAGCGTACTTGACTTACTTTGACCAGTTTCCTGATTTTATTTGTAGTAAAAAATGTTACTAAAATTTTGGTCTCGGGTGACTTTTTTTTTTGTTCATCTAAAAACGTTTAAAAAATCAGTAGGTATTAGACAGTAGGGTCGGGGTGAGTAGTTGGTAGGTTACTCGGCTGAGTGACCAGAGACGACATGTGGTTGAATTTTTTTTTAGTTTGATTTAGAAAAAAAAGGTCTTCTGTAAAGTCACCGGAGACCAAAATTTCAAACATTTTTTGCTACAAATAATGTCAGGAATCACTGGTTAAAGTAAGTAAAGTACGTCCATTAACACCCTGTATATTTAAAATTGAGAACCACTTTCAAAATATTGACTTTGCCCACAATATCCTTCAATACAATACGCAAAATCATTGCACTTTTTTTGCCCAACAAAACGTGGATGAAAATTAGCTTACAAAATTTTACTTGCCCTATTAATAAAATTGCAGATGTTATTTAGTAGATAAGTATCCAAAGGGATTGATAACATTAACCTAACTGACTTAAACTAGGAACTATTTCGAATTGATCTAACTTAATCTATACTTAAAATCCAAAAAAATATTTGATCCCCGAAAGAACCGACTTGTACTGATGTTATTTTAATAAAAAAATATTAGAACGCTGAAATCAATTGCCATTGATAAACCTAACCTCTCGTAGCGTGGCCTTATCTAATCTTGGTTAGATGAGACAAATCCAACGATATCCATAATATTGCTGGATTTAGAAATCATATGAAATGTTTAACCCCTGAGAAAACAGTCATTAACCTTCTCATTTTACCTAAACTTACACATCTTTGGGAACAGATTATTTTGGTTACAAATTAATTTGATCGTCGTGAGAGACATATTGTAACATAACACAAACTTAGTCAGATCTCATAACCATTATGAGATCATCGTCATGATCTCATAATGGCTGATCAAATCAGCCATTTAATTGCCGGAACGAACCGGCCTTAAGATATCTTATTTTGAATTCAATGAATTATTTGTTCGCTAGAATTAACAGGCATCATTCTAACATAACTAAACTTAATCTTAACTAAGCTAACACAACATTAAACAATTCTTATATTGATTCCGAATAATGAACTGCCTGTTTGGTCGCTAAAGTGATCAGACATTTTCCTAACACCAATTACATAAACTAACACAACCTCAAGCGGATCTTATTTCCAGATTCCAAAAGAATTGTTTGAACCTGGACAGGACAGACGATGGCCTAATCTGATTCAACATATCCTGACACAACCTTGAAAAATCTCATTTCAAATCTAAATGCAATATTTAATCCCTGGAAAGAACAGCCAGTGACCAATTAATTCACCTGCCCAAACTTAACACAATCTTAATCAGATTTTTTTTATTGCTGAAATAAACAGATAATACAGATTAAAAATGGATTGTTTGACCCCAGACAAAACAGACAGCAAACTAATCTCACACTCAGCCTCGAGAGATCTTATTTCAAATACAAATGAAATATTTTATCCATGGAAAGAAAAGGCAGTGCCCTAACCAAACGTAAACCACTATTTACCAGTTCTTATTTTTTGATTGATGAAATGAACAAATTGGAAAATAATCATAGGATTTAGAATGAATGAGTGTAGAAGGTGACACCTAGATCAGCCCTGGCCACTGAACATGGCGGCGCCATTACTAGGTGGCTGTTACTGACAACTGATGTGCCGTTGCAGGTGAAGGGGCCCCCGGCCTGATGGAGGGGGACCAGGGGGCCCCCGCGCCCCCCCGGAGCCCCAGACAGACTCGGATGGGACCCGCCCCCTTCGCTTCCTTCGAAGACGTCTCGGATGAGGTGAGGGTTAAAGTATGTATCTGTATCTCTTTCTCTCTAACTTCTCAATCACGCATTTCACCGCTTGTAATGGTAATGGTTTATATATATTTTTTGCAATTATCAGTAGGAAGGCGTCACTGACACTAGGCATTTTTTCACTAGGCATAACACTTTGTAGACAAACGCCTGTAGTAGACGGGTGTCACTTTTACAATATCTCACTAGGCACAACAGTACAACAGTGCCTACAGTAGATAGAATAGATGTCACTTCTAATTGTATAACACCTCACTGGGTGAAACAGATGCCTTCAATACACAGGTGTCACTTTTATAATTTCTTACTAGATGTGCCTAACAGATGCCTACAGTAGACTGGCGCCACTTGGCTAATTTCTCACTAGTGGCAGGGCCACTGGTGCAATTTTTCACGCCTACAGTAAACAGATGTCACATGCGTGCATAATGTCTAGTCACCGAGAAGTTTTAGAATTTATCACTAGGTGACCATAGACGCTAACAGAAAGCATGGTTGCCTTTGCAGCAAAGGTCGAACAAACACCTCAGCAAACATGTGTAACTATTAAAGTTTCTCATTAGTTTCAACATTCACCGACAGTAGGCAGTGTCTCTTGTAGTTTCTGAATAGGTTCACATAACGCCGACAGAAGGCAGATACCAATCACTAGTACAATTTCTCGCTAAGTTCATCCAACGCCTTTAATAGTAGTCGATTGTCACTTGTACAATTTTGTACTAGTTGTAAGAGATGCCTACAGTAGCTAGGTGTCATTTGTGCATTTTCTCACTAGGTGCAAAAGATTCATCGGTAGACAGATGCAGGTACTTGCACAATTTCTAACTAGGTGCTACAAAAGCCTACCAATATATTAGTACTAGATATAATTTTCCCACAAGTTTAAAAAAATATTTTACACGTACAGAGCTAAAAATGCCAATATGCAATGCACGTAAAAATGCCAACTAACGAAATTAGATGCAACTAAAACGATTTCTCACCAGACGCAGAACGATGAAAAGTTGTAACTTTAAAAATTAGATTATTTTTGTTAATCATAGAAGTATACAGAAAGGTATCGCGTTGCGTTCTCCAAACAAACAAAAAACAAACATTTTTTTGGTTTCAACGAACAAAGGCTAGAGATCAATAGTTTATTTTCTCTTTTTTAATTAACAAAATGTTTTTCATGTTCTCTTCAACTCTTTCCTGTAATTAAAAAAGGCTTTATGGGTTAAAATTCATATTAAACTTATCTCTCCCCTGTCATTTAACATGCTTTATAAACTCAGTGTGTAATCCAGGAAATTTGTAGAAGAAGGGAGAAATCTCTAAAGGTTCGTTCGCTGGGTAATTAATTTAACGGCACCTCTTAAAGGACTTATTAGATCTGGTGCCACTAATGGCTCAAAGGCAGTTTATGTACGAAGCCTGGGATGGCCCACTGATGCCCTGAAAATTACCAACTCGCTGAAAGCACGTTTATATTTAACTTGCTTACTAGTTTTAAATGTCCTGGAACTCAAAGTTGAAACTGGAAAGCGAAAAATTCAATTTATTTTAACAGCGAATTTAACAGTGAATTGGGTAATTTAGTTTAAATGTTATAAATATGTACATATTTAACAAATTTGTTTTTCTCGATAATACGAAGAGAAACAAGGGAATTAAAATGTCTTCATTCATATATAATTTGACATAATACTGTCTTAATTGATATAATTATTACGACAATGTAATCGTGTTGAAAACATTATCTAAAATTCGCGAGAAATTGTGCAGAAATTAAGAGATAGCCAACAGTTTTTTTCAGAGCATTTTCTCAATGGTTTTGAGAGTTTAAAAACTCCCCCTGCTACAGTTTTAAAAAGTTAACAGTCATCGTGACAATCCACGCAAAACCGTCAAAAAATCAACTGCCTTTCACGTAATTAATTTATTAAGGCCTAGATTTTTAATGAGACGCGAAATTCGCCAATCAAGAAAAATGGTCCAGTAAAACGATTCGGAAATAATATCAGCAATACTTTTATTACAATTTTTTTACAAATTTAACAATTCATGGCTTAAAATTATATTGTAAATATTTTTTTATTATTTACTAACCAAGATATAATAAACAAATACATTTTTTCTATAAACCACCTCACTGGATTGAACCTGTTCCGAGGTGGCAGAAACACAATCTAATTTAAATAGAAAAAAAAATAAGAGATAAACAGAAATTAATGAAATAAAAAAGCAGAAAAAAAAAATAAATGAAATAGAATAAAAGAAAGGAGAATAGACAAAAGAATATATAATAGGAAAAGAAATGAAAGTAAAAAATAAAAAGAAATGACGAAGAGAAAAATACAGGCTTAGATAACAGATCTATAAACTTATACCTAAAAACTCTGAAAATACTCTCGGGGACGTGCTCCATGCTACGGAGTGAGCATTCATAATAAAATAAAATCTTTGTATTTAAAAATATTTTTTCGTTCGTCAGGGTTGTCCAAGAATTAAAGATCTTTCCTCATTTTCGGCAACGCGGACATTGTTTCTCAAAATATGGAGGCACTAGCGTGTAGCTGAGACTTTCATCTAAAAAAAAACGAGCATTGATCCGGCTTGGTAGCTGCTTCAGTGCGACGTTGAAGTTTGTAAGCTCGTAATTTTGATCCTAGACATTCACGATTTTGAGGGGAAAAAGACGTATGCAAACTGCATGCTCGTTGGTTCCCAAAAAGCGGAAGAACAAAATCGTTTGGAAAGCGCTGGGGTATCTTCGAACTGTTTTTCCAACCAAGGTGAGGCTTTTTTGGGTTGAAGCACGGGTTTACCGCCTAACCCTGGAATCAAAAAGGCAATCAATGACATGATTTGCATCTTTTTCTTCACGAAGCAACATTTGGCCGGAAAATCTTTGGAGACCGACTGGACGGAGGGAATCAAGGACCTAGTGCCACATCTCACCAACGGGGACTATGTCAAAAAAAGAGTGGGGATATGTACCTAAAATGTCGATTTTTTCGTAAATATAATTTTTTTCCAGATTTAAAAAATCAGAACAGTCTTTAATTCTTGGACAACCCTCGTAATATTAAAACCCATTTAAAACCGAATAAGATCTGAAACTAAAAACTAAACAAACGTAACATTGATTAATAACGGTTGCCTTTATCAATTTCAATTTAATTTGTTAAGTGTTCAATCGTATTCAATCTTCTTTCTCTTTGACGATCTTTTATAATTATCATTTAAAGGTCGTTTCGTTTCTGTGCTCATTCCTTTAGTTAATTGTATTAAATGTGTTTCCATTGCTTCTTCTTCCATGATGTTTAGCATTGCTTTACGCTCCAGCTTTAAAATTTCTATTTTTTCAACTATAAATTCTTAGTGAAATTCCATCGTTGTAATTATAATGAAATCAATTTAAACTTTATTTGACTTATTTATTCTTTTTTTAAAGTGATGGAATTTCAGTTAAACTAAACCTGTTCTATGATATGTTTGTTCGTGTTTTCGTTATTTACTGTTACGTAAATATTGTATGCTGTTACGTATATGTTATTTTTATTCTGTATTTTTAAGAGAAATCTGTGTTTTTTAATATGTGTTTTTTCGAGATTGAATTAATGCTTTTCAGGGTTTGAATTAATTGATGTTGTACCAATGATTTATTTCGTTGCATGATAAACAACATTAATGTATGTTTGTGTTGCCATCGTTGTTTATTTGATGTTATCGTCTTTTGTGTTGGGAATGGGAATGATGTTTTCATTTGATTTGCTGTTTTGGTTCCTACTAGTTATAAAATATTACCAGTTCATGATATTGTATCAGTGTTTGTATTAAAAATGAATCAAAATGTTATTTTCACGAGTGTTAATTTGTTTTTGCTTTGAACTTTTGTTTTCTGGTTTATTTCCTACCAACGAAAATGTTGGAATTTTATGAACTCACAATATTATAATTCAAAACGAATGGTGGAGGTGAATTTTGTTCATCATCAAATTATAGTTTATAGCTAGCATTAGGTAGGTACTACTTGATTTTGCAAAAGACAAGAAATGAAAAAATGAAAAATCTAGATAAAAGTAGTAGGTTATGAAGAAAATGACAATGCGAGCTGAAAATACTTCACCAACACAAAAAAGACTTTTTCAACGACTTATTTAAAGAGACTCATGATGTGGGAGGCGGGTATGTGTACCGCCGCACCATTTATTGGATAACCAACATCTCTGCCACAAGTCACCTCGAGAGGTTTGGTACGTTTCGGGTTCATGGGATGAAGTTTGACCGGGTCTTGGCGGCGGATGTATCTACCCACCAACTGCGAGGCAGGCCGGATCGGGAGAGAATGGTTGAGGGAGACCCTTTGATTTCTTCGGCAGGACTCTCTCGGAACACCGACTTCCACCATAATGTGAGGGATTCATATGTCCATCACTCTTGGACACGATGATATCTATCCGCCCCCCAAACCATTTTTCTTCCTAGAACTTCCTCTCCTTCCTTTCCTAAAAAGATTCTTCACATTCATCTTCCTATTTCGAGGAAAAATAAGGTAAAAAATAGTTTTTTTTAATTGGACATGCAAACCGATTTTCTATCTTACAAATGCTTAAGATTTAAGGAAAGGATTCATGCTATTATTCAATAAACCCAGGCATCGTGAGTTCAATTTTTCGGATGGCTTCAGAATGGAAATTATAAAAATATTAAATATTTAAGTTTCCTACCAGGATACATAATAACTTAGCTACAGTTGCAGAATCCATAAATTAATAATTAATTCCACTAAGTTATCGACCCATATCAATATTAATTCTCTCATCAATACCTGGCGCCGCTCGAGCTAGGGTAATCAAATTTCAATAATAATTTCAAGTTGAAACGGGTGGGTCGATCTATACATCCATACTCCATTCGCCGATATATAAACTCAACCAAGGTCATAATATTATTATTAGTTAAAGCATCGAAACCACTCTATTGTTGTGTATGTGCGTCCGAGATAGGTTTAGTTATTCCTTAGTTCTATTGTTGTGTATGTGCGTCCGAGATAGGTTTAGTTATTCCTTAGTTCTATTGTTGTGTATGTGCGTCCGAGATAGGTTGAGTTATTCCTTAGTTCTATTGTTGTGTATGTGCGTCCGAGATAGGTTTAGTTATTCCTTAGTTCTATTGTTGTGTATGTGCGTCCGAGATAGGTTTAGTTATTCCTTAGTTCTATTATTATCTAATATTTAAATAAAAAAATGTTATTTTCGGCCCCATATTAGACATTTTGTCTTTCCCGTTCGTTCTCCTCCCCCCACTTTTCACTAATCCCTAGTTACGCCTCCATCCCAATTCAAACAGTAATATTTAATGTTTACCCATTGTTTTGTAATGTTAAGTTAGCATATGTTTTGCCTAGATCGGTCTATGATTGTTATTGCATGGATCAGTTGATCGGAAAGCAAAGTAATATTGAATTTATTTTAAGTTATAGCTATAACTAAAGTTATAGCAACATTCTATTAGTATATACCAAGTATTTAATTATTGGGTTATTTCACAATTTATTCATAACATACCCTATATAATATATTTGCGGCAAGTTCCAGAGTAGAACATACAGTATCGCCCTGTTGCAAGACCACCCTTCAGAATTGAAACGTTGCTTGAAATGTCTTTAGCCGTGTTAGGTGATCAGATTTGATTGGTCAGGTTTTATTTTTATTTTTTTTATTAATGGAAACATTTATTATGGTTACAATTTTACAAGATAATATTACATGAATATTTCAATTACTCTCCTAATAAAGTAGCTGCTTGTGTTTATGAGAGGACAACTAAATATTTTTACATCAGTTTAAATATTATTACAAAGACTCTCAGTAATTTTCCAAAGGATACAAGATATAAAGCAAAGACATCAATTTAAACAATAAGTAAAGTTATGAGGTGGTACTAGAGCATTTTTCATTCACCCTATTCCAAAGAAAGGTGACCGCTCTAACCCGGCCAACTACCGCCCCATAGCGATCACATCTGTTCTGTCAAAAGTGATGGAACGTGTGGTCAACGACAAACTACTCACATACCTCGAGAAGAACAAAATTATTAACGACCGTCAATACGGATTCCGGCGGAACCGCTCGTGCGGTGATCTTCTCGCGTATGTGACACATGTTTGGGGGCGGTGCCTGGAACGCTTTGGTGAGACCCAAACCGTTGCATTGGATATTTCCAAGGCCTTTGACCGGGTTTGGCACCGAGGGCTTGTCAACAAACTGCCTTCTTACGGACTTCCCGCTTCCTTGTGTACGTGGATTGCCGACTTTTTGAGGGAGAGGTCGATTCAGGCGGTTGCTGATGGTTTCACCTCTTCCTCGCATTCGATAAATGCTGGCGTCCCACAGGGATCGGTTCTGTCTCCGACTTTGTTTCTGTTGCACATCAATGACCTCTTGACATGTGCACCGATTCATTGTTACGCGGATGACAGTACAGTCCATGATAGCTTTTTGTTTGACAAGCCTCCAAAGGGCTCACAAATCCCAATGGCTCGGAGGGCTTTGAAACAAAGAATGGACGGTTACCTCGAGAGTGTTTTCTCTTGGGGTAAGAATAACCTCGTCGAATTTAATGTTTCAAAGACCCAATCATGTCTGATTACGTCTAAAAGGGATCGGAATGATAATCTAGTCTCCTTCAACGGAAGCAATCTCCCGAACAGGCCTTCCATTGATATGCTTGGTGTAACTCTAAGTGACCAGCTCAGGTACGGGGGCTCCATCGAGGCCAGAGTTAAGTTAGCCTCTCAGAAACTGAGCGTACTGTACAGGGCCCGCAGATACTTTAATAGTACACAACTGCTAACCCTGTACAAATCGCAAGTGCGCCCCACGGTTGAATTTGGCAGCCACCTCTGGTCTGGAGTCCCAAAATACCTGAAAAAAACCCTCGACTCTGTGCAGAAACGGGCGGTCCGTTTGATAGATTCTCCTAACTTAACAAATGGACTGCAATCTTTAGAGCACAGGCGTCAGGTGGGAATGCTGTCCTTGTTCTACCGGTATTACAATGGAAGATGCTCCGAGGAACTAGCGTCACTGATCCCCTCGGCACCGGTGCATAGTCGGGAAACACGCCAAACACGCGCTCAACATTTGTACACGGTTGACATTAGTCACATGAGAACGGGTCGTTTCTACGACTCGTTCTTGAGTTCAACAGCCCGGCTGTGGAACGATTTGCCGACTTCTGTGTTTCCTCCCTCCTACAATATGGGTCTCTTCAAGACCCATGTTCACTCCTTCCTCTCCTCAACAGCACCCTCCACACAGCATCTTCAAAGATGACATAGGCCCTGAGGGAAATTATTTCCCTCAGGGCCTCCTGTGTGGAGTTAACATTAAAAAAAAAAAAAAATTTTAATTTAATTTTTTTTTATATTCGTCGTAGTTTTCTTCCGATCGTAATTTAAGGGTAATTTATTGAATAATTTTATACCCTTTAATATATTATAGTGATGCTGTGCTGTTGTGGTTCGTACTAGTGGTACGGTTAGTCCTCCAGCAGATATTATTCTTTTGCTAATATTTAATTGTAGTACATTATTTTTATTAAAAAAATCTAAATCGGTATTTCCCCCCTTCCTTTTTTCGGAGATTTCTTCCTACCCCCACCGCGTTCCGTCTCAGTTCCCAATTATTTGGGGATGCCATAGTCTTATTGACTTAAGAGGATTTTGGGAGCAGTTGGGACTCTTGCTTACTGTGCGGTAATCACATAAAAAATGGGGGAGATCATATTTCATGGTTAATTTAAAGTTTGTTTTTATCAAATAATTGTACAACAGATTTAGCATTAATTTACAATACAAGATATATTATTTCAACATTCTTAGAATCGGGAAAAGTGGTATACAAAAAGTTTTAAAGTTATTCAGAGTATTAAATAATATGACGGCCGACGTGGTCTAGCGGTAAGGCTCTTGACTCGCAATCGGAAGATCGCGGGATCGAATCCCGGCGAGGCAAATAAATTTTATTTGATAATTTGTCTTATTTCACAATTAATTCATTAAAATAATATATAGTATATTTGCGGCACGCTCCAGAGTAAAAGATACTATCAGTATATCACCCTGGTGCAAGACCACCATTCAGAATTGAATTGAAAATGGCTTTAGCCATGTTTGGTGACCAGATCTGAATAGCCAGGTACTTCCCACCTTTCTCTTCCCCATCTCCTTCCCCTCCCCACTACCTTCAGCCTGCAACGCACCCCAATTGGGAATGCCATTGTCTCACTGGCCCCAGACGGGAGAGGTTGGGATTCTGGTGCGGTACACATAAAAAAAAAATTACCCACAGTTTTAGAAAATTCATTCAATACGTCATTCATCTCGTCATGATATGTTGTGGTAGAACATCTGTTCTGCCGTGTAGTATTTTGAACAAGTTGTATTGACCACTCTGTTCAGTTGGGTTATAATTATTATTGAAAGTCCTCGAACTCATTTGTTTGTCGCTCTTTATCACCGAAAGTGTGTTGTGGACGTGTCCGTGCGCCGTAAGTAAGCAAACATTTCCTTGGTGAGAATGATTAACCCGTTAAAACACAGGAGAACAAATTTGTTCCAGCTCGCTTAGGTCTCGTAAATCGATGTATCTTCCTTAATGTCAGGTGAGAAATATGATCCTAACGGTATTAGAAACAAAACACTTCACGATTTTTATTCAAATTGAATTTAGTAAACCGTAGATTACATAATAGTAGACCAGAGTTAAACCGTATGAAAAAAGCTTCTGATATATGTAAAATATGTAGAATTTCGAGTGTTTTATTCATTATTTTTAATGAAACGACAAAAATGAGAGGTAACAATAACGTTTATAATACATTAATCTAATTAAATTTGTGTGTGTTTTTCTTTTCTTTTGTTATCAGTAAGCACTCTCGTAAAGGTTATATATTATATACATATAAATGTTCGTGCAGTTTCTGATCAGTGTTGCATGTTAATGTTTAATGATTCGTGTTTGATCTGATTGAAACCTGATAATATAATTGTTTGAGAATATATTTCATGTATATGTATATAAATTTAAATAATAAAAAATAAAAAAAAATAGTAATTTTATGTAGAAAAACATATTATCCGTTTTTTAACTTTTTTTTTATGTTTGCACTAAAATTTTTAATGTTTTCAAAATTATTTTTTTATTTGTAAAAATAACATTTGTAAACATATTCTATCACCTTTCGAAAACAGGTTTTAGTTTTCGGGTTATATGACATTATTCCAGTCTATTGTTGTCCCGTATAGATTTTCTCGTTGCATCATTTGACACGATGAAAATAAATTCTCTTGGAGTTATGATGATTACATTAAAACATTATTATTAACTGTTGCATTTTCAATTTGGGTGGTGGGTATAGGTACCACCGCCTTTGGAACCATTTATGGATAACCATACCCCCTACCATAGTGGTCTCTACATTTGGTGGCCTAGCAGGGCTGTCCTGGTTCAAGAAGTGGGGTTTATCTGTCTTGGCAGCGAAAGCTTTTGCCCACCTACTAATGCATTGCGGGCCGGATCGGGACCAACCGGACTCTTTCGACCCATTGCAGTGGGAGGGATGGATTCATACGTTTGTCACTTCTGAACACATTAACCTCCAGATTCCTAACCACCCCTCATACCCTTTCCTTCCCAGAACTTCCTTCCCTTCCTTTCACACAGCACCCCCAAAAATGAGATAGGCCCTGAGGGATTATTTTTCGGGGCCCACTGTGTGGAGATAATGTTAAAAAAATCTAAAATATATACATAAAGTTGTCGATTGTAATTTGAAATTTCGTGCTCAGGTGAGATTTTTTCACAAAACAGCCTCCACCAGGCATAAATAATAAATTATTAAAGTTGCCTCTAACATCATGAAAAAAAAAAGATAATTTAGATAACGGCCAGCACTCAAAAATACAAACTTTGTGAGAATAAGAGAACAAGAATACTATACGAATAAATTGTCTGTAAATTCTATGTGTTATCAGGTAGTCAGGAAAAAAAGGTTTCCAGCAAAAAAGTTCTCGATAGACTCTAACTTTTTAAGTTCTGTACGAAAATATAAAATACGTTCTGGAATTTGAGATAAAACGTTCGAAAATGCCTTCGCCGGTTTTCAAAGTGTATATTTTACAGACATTTTGGCAAGTATTTCATAGAACTTAAAAGATTTTAATTTTAAGATCTTTGTGATTGGAAACCTTTATACATTTTCCTATCTGTAAAGAATTTGCAGATAAATCATTCGTAAGGGGATCACAAAGTGATGTTCAGGGCTTGCTTAGAATTGAAACAGCTTTGGGATTTCTCTATATATTCCAAGGTCCTGTTCAATGTATTGTCATCTCCTTTGTACCTCTCCTTCCTTACAAAGCCTTGCTTGGGAAACAGAAGAAAGAAGAAGATGACTAAATCCTACCTACCGATGCCAGTTCAAAATATTATTTATATAATCATTTTGAAGCACCCACATTAATCCGTTGAAATACCGTCTCGATCGTGACCACACCAGTTATTTGAAACTCTCGCAAAAGATAATTTTTTAAGGTGTAACTGTGCCAAATGACCAGTGGACGAAGAAACAAATCGTCAAACATTTGAAGATTGGGCTATCGAATGTTCTTTATATTTGTGAAGTACTTTACATTCCGCATAGGTTGCCCATTTTCGCACAGCACCTAGAAATTTTCATATATCTTCGGACTCAAAACCAGAATTGGCTTAAATAACTCGGCAGAAGGGTGCACTTGTGATTCGTATAGGGTCAGCGGTTGTGTTATACTTTTGAGCGTGTGTTTGAACTTAACGAGGGTTCCTTCTACCATTCGCCTTTTAGGGAAAGAAATATATTTTCCGAGCTTGTTTTTATGATTGCCAAGATTATTTCTACTTTTGATTAACCGTTGTATATTTTTACAACAGCTTACACGGCTTTCTTTCAGATATATAATTAAATGAATCGGTTAGTTGGTCGAGCGGTTCAAAGCGGTTCATTTTTTTATTAATAGTTTAAATACCTACTTACAAGTTACAAGTCTTATAATTTCAGAGGAAATTTTGGTTCTGATTTGATTTGGTTCTATAAGACCTATATGAGTGTTAAGGGAACTTAGAAATATCCTTTTTTTGGTCACAGAACTCTTAGCTAAATGTTGATAGCTTTAATTTTTTTAAGAGGATCATCTCGTGTGACGGCTATTACAGCAAACTAAATAAACATACTTACAACTTTTCACCATTCATATTTTGAGCACATTTTACAGCTTTTTCAGCCCGAAATCACCACTCGGTACTAAAGTACACGGCAACAAAAACAGGAATGCCCTAGTGAGATGTGCAGCTTATATTTCCATGTCATACTTTATTTTTCAATAAATAAAATAACTTAGAAACTCATCTTCAATATTGTGGTCACCATTTGACGGCGTTCTGCTTATCTGAAATAAAAAAAATAAACGGCGTTTTAATCTTTTAAGTATTGTTTCAGCTAGAGGGTTGGTAATTTTGACTATTTCTATTCACTAAAAATGGCAATTATTTTATTGGTTTCAATTACTCACAGGATAAAGTTGGAAGGGATGAAGGTGCGCCTCCTCTTGCGGGTCACTGAGAGTTTTGTATTATAATCAAATTGCAACACTTTTATGATGCGATTAATATATTGTGCGTAGTAATAACAAAAAAAATGCGTATTGCTTTCACTGCGTCGTTACACTCGACCGGATTATTGTGAACTCACTCGCAGGCGGGAACGTGAGCGGGGGAAAGGAGAGGGAGGGCCAACAAATAATTGCCATTGGAAAGAATGTTCATTCCCAATAAACACAAAATCAGCGCAGCCCATAATAACTGGCGCTAACAAGTATGAATTAGATTTCGAAATAGGATTTTAAAAAATATATTGTATGGTAAATTTTTGGCATCTTGTTGAAGAAAAAAAGTTTGTTTTCATTATTTTTTAGTAATCGTAATTCAAAAACTAGTGCATACCTACTTCACAAATTTAAATTCCGTTTGATTTTTTAGCTTAAGATGAGCAGAACGGCCGCAATCTGGCCACTGAAAAAAGAGTGGCAAGTTTATTTATTTTATTTATTTATTTAATCGCCCATAGGACTTTAACATATAGTGTTGTATTTGATAATTCAGGCAATAACATAAAATATAAGAAACAAAATATAGGTGACATAAAATATAAAAGTTGACATAAAGTAGGTAACATAGAACGTAAGTTAAGTAAAAATAGAGATAAAATAGTTTTTGAAGTAGGTAGAAATAGTTGATACACACGTCGTTTGAAGTTTGTCAAATTCAAATTATTGTCAAATACATCCAAATTGTTTAAACATTTGTTACAAAAACTAAGTAAACGCTGTTTTGGAGAATTCAAACTATAGTTGGAATGAGATGTACGTATATAAAATGATAATATTTGTCTAGTCGTTCGTGTAGGTACATGAAGATTTATTAATTGCAGGAGTTCACAACAATTTAGAGTTTAATAATTTTAATAAAAAGGCTAGGTGATAGGTTAGTTACCGTGTACTTCAGCAATGAGCGGCGATTTTTGGTTGAAAAATTGTAGTGCGCTTAAAATATTAATATTTATGTGGTGAAAAGCTCGTAGTTGTATGTTTATTTAGTGCGCCCAAAAAAAAATTCCAAAAAAGCGAAAAAAAGAGCCTTCACACATGGATGACCCTCTTAATAACAGGACTCGGTCTTCACCTTCCTCCCGACAGCCATTTTCTCAGTAACTACACCGAAAATTCTAACTAATGTTTGTATAGCGCAGAGCTTTAATTATAGGATCTCATTAAAGAAAGTGAGATCGTTCTTATCCTAATTTGGTTTAGATATTTCTGGAAAATTGCTTGTAATAATGTTCCCCTTTGTACGATATTAATTGGCAACACATTTTTGTTGCTTAATTAATGAGAGTCGCTATTGTTTTTTTAGAATTGCGTGTTTTAAGATTTTGTTGGGTTTTTGATGAGGTTCGTGGAGTTTTCATTCATTTAAATATCCAAAATCCAAAAAAATCCAATTTATTATCATGCAGTAGAATATGCGTCATTATTAAATGAAATGACTCCGGAGTGGAGAGCAGAACAGACGAAAATCTGAAAAAGGATCAGCAGTGCAAGGTGGGTATGAAATCCGAAAGCCTTTTTCATTTGTACATTAAAAATTTCCCCTTTCCTCGGCCCGTTTTAGCGTTCGATCATACCTTGATGATTTATAAAGCATAGTGAATATTGCTATTATTAGTTAACAGAGACTTTAGAGAGTTTAATAAGACAGTTCGGCGTTTAACGTGAACAGTTCAAAAATTGAAACCTGCGATGATGGTCGATTTGGTCATCAATCTAATTGTGACGGATGTTGAAACAACCTAACCTAACTTAACCCTAACACCTGTCATGCTACCAGTGGCGTGTAATGATGAAATAAATTTTATTACCTATATTTATTTTCAAGTTCGAGTTTGAATAATCGTGCATTTTTTTGGCGAAATTGTCAGTTTATCATCTTAGTAAAAAGGGTAAATTTGTCATATTTATCGGCGTAGTGTGGTCTAAACTATTGTGATCTAAAATGTTGATAGTCAAATTTATGGGAAAAATACATTTTTATCAAAAATACTTTTATTTCCTACGTATACGTAGTAAGCCTTCAAATTTCTTCGGTTTCTTAGGCTTGAAAGTTCGAAGGAAAGGAAGAAATGATTTAAATACGAATGTTAGAGGGAGCGCGCTAATTTGTATATTTATATACATTTAACGATTATATTTAACAGACATAAGCGAGCGTTGAAAATATTTAATAAAACACGGCTTGTTTAAAGAAGCGTAAAAATCTCTCTCTCTACAAATGGCTTAAGTAGAATTTAAAGAAACAATGTGATTTTGTCATACCTACAACATGTTAAATAACAGAACCAGAAGGGTGATTTTGTATCTTTTATATTATCCTTTGCAGTCAGTTTGTTTGTTGTCAGTCGGCGTTACGAGACAATTAAAATTAAGATAAAAATTCAAAATCCGTCAGATATCGGAAGGCGTCCGTCGTGCGTTATCCGCTGTCAAATTTCTGTGGTTTTCTTATGGCTTTCAATGGCCTATCTATGCCTACTGGGTGTTAAATGGATTAATTATCTACTTAAAAACATGAATTAATATTTATTAGTTATTATAACTACTAAAATAGGCGTTCAGAAATTACTATTCGTTTGTCGTATGATTAGGATGTTTAACGGCGATGACATTTGATTTGTCTGCGACCGCGACCGATACCTCTTCACGAGGATTCATGTCTGACTGTATGTATAATTATTTTGAGTTAGTGTCTTAACCTAGTCGCAGTATTTTAGCGCGATACGGAATACCGCATTTAAGAAAACTGTCAAAATGTGTCGTATTTAAAATGGCCGGTTTAAAACGAGTCACGCTGTCGCAAAAGATAAAGAATCACCCTTTCCAGATTTTTTATAATTTTTGGAACGAACTTTGTGATTTATTCTAGGGAGGCTATTTCATAGAAATACTTTTTCAACTGGGCTAATGAATTAATTCGGCCAACAAACGTTTGAAACTTAAATTTGTTAAGGTAAGTATGTTTATTTCAGTAGAAATTCGGAATGCAGGTTCTTAATAGTTCGTATTTCATGATGTAGGTACGACTTATCAATTTTTCGGACTGCACGCCACTGCGAGCCATTCATTCTTTCTTCAAATATTGTAACGTGAATTTTGAATCGCTCTTAAACCGATCAATTATTTGTTATTCTGAGAAGCTTCTGAACATTAAAATACACGCGTCCTTAATTCCGAATGTATTTACTAATTTAGGTAAGAACTCCCCGTTGTTTTAAGTAAACACCCCGTTCCTATTCAAGAACAATTACTATTGTTAACCCCTCAGGCTAATTGGTTTGCTTTTCGGAACAACCAATATTCGTTGTCCAGGTTTGAAACAGACTAGCTGAGAAACTTTAGCTCTCAAATCACATCAGACGTAGGCACCGTGCGTTTTTTGAGTCCAAAGAAGAACAGTCTGCCTTTACGGGGTACGTTGTTGTATGTAACAATTTGCCCCCTAATATATAGTCTAAACATGCACGTGTTTTTATTTTTTTCATTATCATTATCAGTAAATTTAGGTAATTCATTATTAGTAATTTTAGGTAGAAAAAACATAAGATGAGCCATTTTTAAAACATATTTCAAAAATAATAATATGTATATTTCGATTATTATCACCTTTTTAGTTTTCGGGTACGTTCAGAAATATTCTATTTATTTGGTTTTTATTACAAAGCGCAAATATTTTGACCCTCTGACAAAATATAGTCAAAGTATAGGACTGAGGGGTTAAGTGTTTACCCCTATTGATTTTTGTCACCTTGAACCTTATTATTCTATTGAGAAATAGCACCGAGGGTTCCATTAATACCACGTTTTGTCAGTATTTTGAAGCGGATTGTGTGTAAGTATATAATTTACGATACGTGTAAGAGCCAGTGTTTTTAGATTTAGATCCAAATTACTAAATGCAAATAATTGTAATTTATTCTAAAAGGTCATCGACGAATGCGATGGATTTATCAAAGTTTGTGATTTTCGTGAATTATTTTTTTTAAAATCAAAAGTGACCAACAATTTTAAAACTATTGTGTTATTAAAAGTGTTTATTAGTTTAGCTTACCAGTATTGGTATTTAAAAAAAAAACGATAAGTGGAAAAATAATCGTAAAAAAAACCTCAATTTCCAAATTAAAATTCTAAAATATTTAGTTTGCCTAATGTCCGTTAGTAATTGAAAATCTAAAAAAGAATTTGATCTGCTTTCAAAAACTGTATTTCGTTTTGAACAACGTACAATAGTGATTCAATTGGATAATTAAAAAAATTTTTTTTGGATAAATAAACGTGTTTGAACTAACTCTTTTTCATTGTATTACTACAAAAATGTCATGTCACGTATGGGACAAATATGAGTGTCAACCGGGAATATTTCTAAATAAATCATGAATATGACAGATCATTTACAATAACTCGACGACGAAAACTCAGAATGCCAAGGGGTTAAAAGACATATGTTTATTTTATTTGAAATAATCATTAATCCATTCGAAGATTTTAATCAACGTAAATCAAAATGCGGCTTTGTTACCCTAATATTAGGTGAACACTCTTTTCTGTCGATATATTTTTTTCTATTATCTTATTTTCGCTAAATACCTAGGATCATTTTATTTATCAGCCGACCCAATTAGATAAAAATGTATAAAGATATTGAATATATGCTTTCAATAAAAATTAACAAAACAAATAAAATTATGGAAAGACCGCTAACAATAGAAAAAACACAAACCAACTGGAATGTCATTAAACAAAATCTACAATGTACCGATTGGAATAAACTACAAAGTATGGACAATACAAATGAAGCATGGAATTATTTCATAGAACTTATACAGCAAAACATTTCCTCTAATACTGCAAAAATTGTAAAAAAAATTTCACATAAAAATATACACATTAAACCATGGATCACACAGAATGTTATAAACTGCATAAGAAAAAGAGACGAGTTACAAGTTACAAGAAGCTAAAAAATAATCCATACAATATACACATGTTAAGATACTACAAAAGATATAGAAACATATGCAAAAAATAAATTATACATACAAAAGAAACTTACTATAAGCAAAAAATAGATAATTGTAAACAAAATCCCCGTATGATGTGGCAAATAATAAATGAAATAACTAGTACTAAATCTACCAACGCCACATCAATTGACGAGCTGAATATAAACAATGTCCCCAGGAAATACGCTGAGAATCCTGACGAAATTCTTGAATATGTCAAAAACTTCTTCATAAATATAGGATCTAATTTAGCAAAACAAGCTACGCAATGTGATGAAGCAGTACAAACAAATGAATCTCCTAAGTAAGGAAAAAAGCTCGAGTTTAAACAAATCACAGCTGATGAAATCAAAAATACAATTTCTTCTCTAAAATCAAATGTATCTTCCGGGGAAGACTTAATAACAACAAATGCAATAAAATTCCTCTGTAAAGAACTTAACGTACCTCTAACATATCTAGTAAACATGGCTATAACTGAAAGCATATTCCCCACAGCTCTCAAAAAAGCTATTGTAATACCAATATATAAACAAGGATGTAAAAATGACATAAACAACTATCGACCAATAAGCCTACTCAATACATTTTCAAAAATATTGGAGAGAATATTAAAAAAACAACTCCTATCCTACTTAGTACGGATTTAGGGAGAATCTAAGTACTGGTGACGCCATAGAAACTATTACAGATATGATCATAAAAAGTTTATACAGAGGAGAAAAAACACTGGCAATCTTCATAGACTTACAAAAGGCATTTGATACAATAGATCACAAAATCCTTTTTGCAAAACTTTCAAAAATTGGTATGTCAAATAGAACACTAAACTTATTAAAAAGCTATATGATGGAGCGTACACAGAGCGTTCAAATTAACAAGAAAAAAAGCAAACCTCTCCTAATCAACCATAGAGTACCGCAAGGAAGCGTACTAGGACCGATATTATTTCTTATATACATAAATGATATCGGTAGCATAGGAACGAGAGGAAAAATCATAAGCTTTGCTGACGATACAGTAATTGTATTCAACGAAAAAGATTGGAGAAGTACCTACAAAGAAGCGGAACATGGACTTGGTCTACTGCAAAACTGGCTTAAGAGAAATTCCCTTACACTTAATGTCAATAAAACAAAATATCTGACATTTTCTATAACAGCCAGAGGACAGCCAGAAGATGACTTTAATATCAAATTACATACATGCCAAGAAAACTATCAAAATCAAGGCTTATCATGCCACTGTCCTACCATAGCACACTCCAAAAGTATCAAATATCTTGGTATTGAAATTGATGATAATCTCCGATGGAACGAACACATTGAAGCAATCACAAAAAAACTCACCAGGTACATTTACTTCTTTAGAGCCATCCGTAACATCCTCAACATAAACGACATTAAGAAAGTGTACTACGCTTTATGTCAATCACAAATAGAGTACGGGATAACTGGATGGGGATCTGCCTTGAGCACTCACATGGACCGGCTCAATATAGCCCAAAAAGGAGTACTAAAGACAATTTTGAAATTACCGGTTAGAACTCCGACAGAAGAATTGTTTCAAAGCATTCAAGTCTACAACATACAAAAACTTTATGCAAAAAATATTTTATTTAAAATTAAAAAAAACATACCAGAATACTCCACTGTCCAACATAGATACACAACCAGGGCAATAAACCAAAATATTCTAGCTACAGCCAGTTTGAAAACATCTTTTGGACAAAGAAATATGAAATTCAATGCGACAAAACTATACAACGCTCTACCAACTCAAACAAAAAAAATAACAGAAATAAATAAATTTAAAAGAAAAGTAAAAATACAAAGTGAAAATGAACTATCAAACATACTGAAGACCATGTAAAGACAACTGGATACTAAATACAAATGTGGAAAAACTACAGGCCGCCTCAGAACAGGGAACCCTAGTGAGGAGGACTGTGAAAAAAAAAAACTTTATAATACCTTAATATAATACAATTTATAAATACATTATGTACAAATTTTGCTATAGATACTAATAAAAAATAAAAAAAATATATATATATTTTAAAGTTTCATACTGCACGATTGATGTTTCGATTAAAAAATAGTTATTTTAAGGATATTCCAGACAGAAAAACCTGTGCAAATTGTATTACTCCAGAACTCACCGTTATAGAGTTCTAAGGCTTCAGATTCAGATTTTCTGTTACAGATTACAGCTACTATCTTTATAAAATTATGTCAGCGTTGCTTTGGTAGGATTTACATGTTTTGTTATAAAATTATAGACATTTTAAGGGAATACCAGACGCATTTGTTTGCTATTTTTTCTATATAAACTGTATACGATGTAGCGGTCCCAAGGAACGGGAGGCCACCTACCTTTTGCTCGCGGCTAGCTCAAGTCGTCAGCAGGCAGAAGTCCTCCCCTCGTCAAGGTCGTAGGTAGCTAGGGGTAAAGGGTACATAGGTATTTGCCAAGCCCGCCCACGTGGTGATCCCATCAAATGAAAGAGGAAGTTGGGTGAAACATAACTATATTGTCGGGTATACACATTTACAACATCTTGCAAAACACAATATAAATCACATAACAACACAATGCCTAACTAGGTAGTTCCTAACGTAAGGATCCCTCTCAAATTTCTCTCTGGGAATGCGATGGTTTAACCGGGAATTACTGTGGGACACATTACGATCAAGAGGGGAATGGTGGTTACTCACAGCTGGTGGTCTGATGCAGGAAACCGGGGAAGCAGGCCATGATCAGCGCATGTAGCTCCAGCACTTTACTGCTCAAATCGGGTTTTAATGGTCCGCCATTGCAGGTGGCGTCACGCGGGAATGGGGGGAGCGTGCTCGATCGACACGGCTCATCGGGCGGCGGTCGGCTGGTTTCTGCCGGAATGTTAAAAGGGAGGGGTGCGGTGTGTTCCTTCTTGCGAGGGGGGAAGGCGGAATACGAGCGGGACTGTGACGTCATCATACTTGAAATGCGTACCGTAACAACGAATTAATCATAAGTAAAAAGGTCAGTTCTACATAGTATGCTAATTTGAAAAATCAGTATTCCGCAGTCAGTTTCACAAACATTAGATACCAAACTAACGACGTTTTCGTGTATTGTCAGACAACGACCGGTGGTATCCGATAACGATTTAACGTCTTACCTTTGTTTTATAATAAAACGATTACCAACCATTAAACTATAAAAGATTTCAATTGCATCAAGACTTAATTTTTATTTAAAAAAAAAATTAACGATAAGAGATTTACGCACAACACAAAAAAATATTTTAAATATTTTTTTTATACCGGACATCAATGTACAGTATCGGACACAAAATTTAAAGAAAATATGCTAAACCCGTTTATAAACTATGTTTGATTTTTTTCATAACACATTATTTATTTATTTATTACACTCCCTAAAGGGCTATTACATTCTTTGTTTATAAATAAAAAGATATTCAATACAAACAAAAATTGCAGAAATTATCCACGACTATTTGTGACTAGATTTATAAAAGAATTAGAATAAACAATGCTTATACTGGTTTTTCTTAAGATGAAATGTATCTCCTAGATCAGAATATTTATTTTCGAGATTGTGAATTATTATTAGTATTATTTATACGCCTATAAAAGACTTTTTACATAAAAATGATACTTGAAATCAAAAGTATACGGTGTACATAAGAGAATATATGTATTATGATGGAAATAATAAAAATGTAGATATACAGAGGTAAAAAAAAATTATGAATTAGGAAAAAAGTATTTGAATATACAAAACTGAGAATACAAGTATAGGGTTTTTTTTTAGAGGTATACAAATTCAAAATGAAAAAAAAACACATTAAAACAATGTTAAAGTCTATGGTATTGGCTTTATTTAATAGATAATTTTATGCCATTATTGTTTAAATATGATTTCGGGTATATGAGCGTAACGACTGAGCTCAAATGAAGCGCAATCTTGAAGTCCAATTTTCGACAACTTTATCGAGCAACTGGGGCCATATATCGACAAAACCACGGCGAATGTTGACTTCCAAATAGTCCAACGTCTCTGGTTTATCAGCATAGACTAGTGTCTTCACATACCCCTAAAGAAAGTAATCTAATGGTGTGAGATCACACGATCGTGGAGGCCTAGACCCAGATATTTCCGCAGAATCTTCCACAAAGTGGATGGGCACAGCTGCAATTGCTGTGCACGATGGCGAATCGACTCGTTTTCTTCTCAACACTACTCTCCACAGCAGCAATAACTTCTTCTTGCGCACTGTTTGTCGTCTTTGTGGATGCGTATTATCCACTAGAGTGTACGTGGTGCGTAAACGATCCATGATCTTCCGAATAACTTGCTCGGATGGATGATTATGTCGACAGTAAAATGGACGTAGTGCACGATAAATTTGGCGAACCGAACCATGATTTTCAAAATAAATTTGCGCAATTTGCAAGCTCATGATCTGACGTCAGTCTACTCATAGTGAAATGGCAAAACGTACTGACTACAAATCAACTGTCAACTGTCAAATTGACAGTCTGTAGAAACAATGTTGCCAGTTTAAAAACCAAACCTCTAAAAAAAACACCCTTTACAATGGCAATGGAATGAAAAAAAAATATTTACGTTATTTACAAAAGTTGTATATTTTCATAAATATCTTTAAAGAAATACTATATCTGGATCTACTTTTAAGTCTAACTAAAATAGGGACTCATTTAAAAGTATGTTATATTATTTTGTATCATCCGTCAATGTCAATATCCATCCCCAACTTGTTGTTCCCTCCACTTTCTGGTAAAGATATAAAATGAGCAAGCACTCTATCTGGCAAATAAATCCACAGAAACAGCCATAAACATCCAGGAACTCGTTTCGTAAACTTAACAAGTCCATAAAACATATTTCTAATAAAATTGGGAAAAAAATAATGATGTTAAAACCGTGAGGTTACGTTACTTCGTTGCCTTTACTTGGGAAATAAGTCTACAATACAGAACTAACCATATCCTACCACCGGCCTTTGCTCACGGAGAAACTGAAATGAAACCAGTTGTCAACGCACCAGCACTTTTGCTTGTGTGGCAGTTGCTTTTCAGTTCCCTTGTTAACAGGTTGCCATGGTAGCGCTTACGAATTTCGAATTGCGTTGAAAACTGGTTTCATTTCAGTTTCTCCGAGTGAAGGCCTTTAACCTCCTTACTCATAACTAATATACTCTTAACCTTGCAATTAACGACGTTACCCTTAACCGCCGTACTCTTAAGCATCTTACTTTAAATCAACTACTCTTAATTATCTTTTAACTACCTTACTTTTGATTACTCTACTCTTAACTACTTTACTCTTGAACACCTTACTCTTTTAAAGAAAGGATTAACGTGGGATGGTCCTAAGCTCTGTATGGAACCCGCTTACCCACTCAGCGCTTACGGAATTCAATACTTCGTTTGTTAATATGGAGGGTATTTTTAGAGAAAGGAATGAGGGAAGTTCTGGGAAGGATAAATATATGAGGGGTGAGTAGGAATCCAGGAGTGACGGATTTATGAACCCATTCCTTCCCATGCGGTGCAATCCACGATGGGTTGAGAGAGGTCAAAGGTCTCCCTCAAACAGCCTTTCCCGATCCGGCCCGCCACGCGGTATGTGGGCAAACGCATCCACCGCCAAAACCTTGACAAACCTCATCCTAAAATTAAACAAATAGATTTTCCAATATCGCACCGCTCGAAGAGGTACTGAGTTAAGAATTACTGTGTTAAGTGTTTATTTGTTAAGAGTTAAATGACATAAGTTAATGGTTAGTTTGTTTGTTAAGAGATACTTTGTTAAAAGTTGGTTATTTCTCAAGCGTTGTAGAGTTAACCCCTGAGTCCTCACCCATATTTTGTCAAAGGGTCAAAATGTTTCCGTTTTGCAATAAAATCCAAAACAATGGAATATTTCCGAACAAAATACGCGCAAATTTTATAAATCGAAATAAATATATAATTTTTGAAATAGAAAAAATTATATTTTTTAAGTTTTAAGCCGCCGCTATCCGAATTTCGACCGATTTCTTACATATCTCCCTTAAACATTTGTTTTAAGCTGTTAAAAAAATATATGTTATTTTTGAAGATAATATCTAGATACTTTCCACGCTGAAACGCAAATTATATGAAATGACCTCGATAGAAAAATATCGCAAAGTATGCTCCGAAAACAAGTCTATTTCTATTATTTTACAAATTATATTTGTGAAAAAAATCACAATGTTTCTTTAAATGATACTTAAGATACGTTCCAGGTTTTTGCTCTATTTTAAACCAGTAATGTTTTATTAAGCTTTTTCGCAATTTTCGCTGCAATTTTATCACTTAAAATATTAGCGCGCTCTGTCCAACATTTGTAATTACATATCTCTCCATCTTCTTCTTTTTCAGCCAGGAAGCGCCGCCTTAAGAATGGCTCGCCACACATTTATTTTAACTAAAATTATTGATAGTGAAAAAATGAAAACACATAAATATTTTAGTAGCCAAATGTATTATGAACATTACTGTCAACTTACTTTTTTGTCGTTTCATGTAAAAATAATTAATTCCCAGTTCCATTTTTTTTTCAAATTGTGGTTGGAAACTTTGGATTCATAAAGGTGTACATTTTAAAAATCGTGGTGTTTTCTCTTTCTAACACCGTTTAAATCGTTTTTCTCACTATTATAGTAAGGGAGACAACGATTTCTACGACTATACGAAATTTTTCCAGAAAGCGAACAAATTAGCCTGAGGGGTTAAGATTTTTTTAGTAAAGAGTTACTTTTTTAAGAGTTTACTTTATTCATCCTTTTCAGTTCAGAAGTCGTAGGAAAATCTAATTGCAGAGTTTATGGGTTGAAATAAAGCCAAGGCACGCATATCGCTTATCGCCAGACCCGACCAACCCGACCGGTTCAATGCCGCGGTACATAGGAAACGGCCTTAGCCTGGATAACTGAGCCGAAATCGAAATAGCTCGTGGTGGAATTATGTTTTGGGTTATCGAATTAAACGGTAAAGTAAAAAAAGAAATTTGATATAGCTCTAAGCTCTACGGAGGTGATCCACTAGTCCTTGAAATATTCGAATCGGAATCCCCGCCCCTTTTTAGGAAGGATTTAAAAATACTTGACAAGACTTTTTAGTAAAGGTTGGAGAAGGTATTGAGAGTTGTTTTTTATAGGTTAATTTCGTAAAGGCCTGTAAAAAACATTTACTCCTTACTTAACGCATTGTTTTAAAATAACAAGGAAATTAAAAGTCGATTTAACGGAACCAAGCGACGTAGAGTCTGAGTCAACGTCCGTTCGCCACCGTAATGGGGCGTTAACTGATACTAAATGTACATAGTCTTTAAACCGGACCGCATAAGGTTTAATTCTCAATTCGAAATTCGAAAACGCCGCTCGTTCTGATTCATGCCGAAAACAACATCGCGAGATTGCAGAGTTTTGTTTGATTTTGTGAAATTCTGGAAGAAAGATTAAAATGCTTTCTGATGATTTTCTAAAAAACTTAATTTGACACATTAAGTATACAATAAAACTTTATTCGAAAGGAGGTTTATTAGTAGGAGATTTTGCCCTTGAAAGTATTTTTTATCGACCTGATATTTTATTTTTTACAGACTTACAAAAAGACTTAAAAAAATACTCGCAGTATTTAATTGAATGATCTATAATATTTAAATTACACACTAAAGACGGGTTTTTTTTCATAGAATTTGAAAAATTCAGTTCAAAGTTAATAATGAAGTTCTGTGAAAATCCTATTCAAGTACTGTAAAAAAACCGGCCGATGATGAACCGGCCGAAAGAACGTGAAAAGAATATCAACTTGGAAAATTGATTAATGTGGTATTTTCATAATCTGTGAATACCGTTAAAAATGTATGGAAGATTTAAAGTTTTTTTTTTCTGATTCTGATCATTGTTTTGAAAATGTGTGATTTAAATATATTTTCATTCATAACTAATTATTGATTACAAAATTAATTATTGATTTCCGAAATGGTTCCAACTGGTTACATTGCAACTTCATCATGACAGAAAACACCACTGGCTCCTGAAACGGCTGTCATCAACGTTACCCGTCGTGACGTCAACGCCGCCGAATCCAGGCATAAAAAAGAACTTTTGGCGGTAAATCGAAATTGGTACATTTTAAATAATTGTAAAAAATTTATTCGTAAAAAAATAATTTTATTAAAAGTAATTTTTTCTTTTAAAATACCATATGTTCATATTCTGTAAAACAACGTGCCCTACGAGTCTGGTAGCTTTTGAAATACCTACTTGACATATATTTTTTTAATCGTAATTAATCAGAATAAAACTATCCTAGAATGTTATATATGTTTGTTTAGAATGAATCACGCTGATTGAATTCATAAAAAGTACGGATTACGATATTACACCTATGACAGTCATGATAAACGCACGCCGCGGCCGCTCCGAAAAAGTCAACAGTTTGACAATAATTTTACGATTGAAATAATTTTAAGCAGAGAATTCAATAACAATTACACTATACATAACAGAATTTGCCTATAATAAATATCCAAGGGGTTTTTGAACGCGACAATAAACCGTTATGAAAAACATAACTCGAGACTGAACATTTGATTAGAAAAAAAAAAATATATATACTATACGCTCGCAGATGTAGCAAATGTCTCGACATCTCTTGTTAAACTGGGAAACTATTAAGTTTATCTTGTGAATTTCGAAGACCCAAAAACGTGGGAACTTTCGAAATAAATCCAAAAAGTATATTGGCCAGTGGCGCTGGCAGAACTTTTCAGTTCTACGAGCTGAATTGTGGTAAGAGACCACAATTCAGAATCAAAACGGATTTAGAGACTAGATCTGATCCCAATCAGATTCCATCCCAATTTCTTGCCCTCCACACATCCTCCTTTTTTAGTTCTATTTTCAAACTTTGATGAAATAAAATTTCTTTAATTACATTAATGGCTAATTTCTAGTATTTGGTGAACATTCCACTATGCTTAAGAAGCAATTTAATCCTAGTCGGCATGCTGTACACCCTATTTGTATGGCAGTTTTCTTTAAAAAATTATTTCTTGGTCAAAACCAAGTCTTCATCAAAATTTTTGATGCCGTGAGCTCTTCGTGGTTATCTTTTTTCCTTCAATTCTTTCTTCACAATCGACCATAGATTTTTGGTGGGGTTCATATCTGTGTTATTTCCATGCCGTGGGTTCGTTCGAATTTGAATTTCGTAAACACATTTGTGGACAACTTTGGCATTGTGGCAGGGAGCCTTGTCGTGCACGAATGTTCTATCACGATTGCCATATAAAAAAACATAGACTTAACACAGCTGTAATTAAATGAAAAACAATTAAATTAATGATATATAACTGTTGTAAATATTACCTTCTAAGGTGAAAAACACGCGAATTTGTGTTTTCATCAAATAATCTTCTCACTTCTATATGCAGGGTGTTAATGGACGTACTTGACTCACTTTAACCACAGTGGGAGTAAAAAATGGAAATTAAATTTATGATGTTTTTTTTATTTTTCCTTGCAAAAACACAAAACAATAGTAAGTGTTGGACAGTGGGGCCGGGTAAGAGGTTGGGCGGTTACTCGGCCGAGTGACCGGTAAAGACATGCGAAAGAATTTTTTTTGTTTGATTGAGAAGAAAAAAAAAAATTAAAAAAAAATCATCGAAAAAGCCACCGGAGATCAATTTTTTTAAACATTTTTTCACTCTAAATAATGTCAGGAATCAGTGGTTAAAGCATGATTACGAATCGGGGATGCCCTAGCCTCACTGGATCCGGGCAGTTCGTCTTGTGCGGTCACATCACATAAAACAATCTTTATAATAAAATATATTATATTAATAAAAAAAACGCACATGTATTTCTATGAGGAATTTAACCACACTTTTGTCCTCCCCTCCCCGTCCCACAGCTACCTCGTGAACGTGCCTGTCAGGGAGCATAAATGATAAGACTTTACTCTTAATTAAGTGATATTTATGTTGTCAGTTTCTCTGTTTATTCTTATCAGGCTTTTTTTTTTTTTTAAATTGGTCAAAAAATTAGTCAGCACAAAATAATATTTTCTCATGAAGGCTTATTTATTTTAACTACTTGCTGGCGGGAAAAAAATATGGCTTTTTTATAAACGTACTACAATTACTTTTTGTACGTTTTTAAAATAATTTTGATCGTGGGACCATTAATTAAGCCTTGTAGAAACCCGTTTGAAAATCCCTCTAGCAGAATATAAATATGTAAGTTAATACAGTAAACAGCTGACAGTAGCCCCGTGAAGTCTGATTTTTATATAAATATATTTATTTGAACTTTAATTTCGTATTCTTGATTGAATGAATGCATATCTCAGAAGTTTTTTTTATATTTTTTACGTGGATACCCCACAGGAGTCCCGGCTCCTCCCGTCTAGAGTCAGTGAGACTATGGCATCCCCAATATGGGGTATGTTGTGAGGCTGAAGGTAGTGGGGAGGGGAAGGAGATGGTGAAAAGGAAGGTGAGAAAGTACCTGGCTATTCGGATCTAGTCACCAAACACGGCTAAAGCCAGTTCAAGTAACGTTTAAATTCTGAATCGTGGTCTTACACCAGGGCGATACTGAAAGTATCGATCTTCATCCACTAATCCACTTTCCGACTTCCGATAGAGCTGAAACTTGGCAAATAGACTCGTTGTCGATGGCAATGCAAATACATATTAAAAAAATTACAGCGGCGGTACTGTCCAATTGGGATGTGTTAGGTTAAGAGAGGAAGGTTCGATCATTAGAAAAACCCTTTTTTTTGTTATTTTTTACATCTCAACGAAATTGGCTACTATCCGGCCCAAGAGGTGGCTCAACAAGGTCGAACATTGAAAAAAAGCTGTATTATGGTAAAAAAAAAACTTTGTCCTTATATGAGCTAATTATTTTTTCTAATTTGACTTAAAAATTCCATCTCCGGACTACCTTCTTCTTCTTCGTGTGCCCTATCAGGTCCCCCCGACGTTGGCGATCACTCTGGAAAATGTCTCTCTATGTTGTGCTGCCCGGAATAGCTCCTCCGCACTTCTAATGCCGGTCCACTCTCGTATATTTCGCAGCCAAGATATTTGTCTCCTACCAGGCCCTCAGCGACCTTCTATTTTGCCTTTCCGTTATACCACAGAAGTTATACCACAAAATCGGTTCCAAATAATGTGTTAAGCAGTTTTCCGCTTATATCACTAATTCGATATGGCCTCTACCAACTGAGCTAACGTCTCCCTATCCGTTTCGGTCGTATTTAACTGTATCATACTTCTACTAAGAACTTCCAAAATTATCTTCGTTTTCTTAACGCATATTTTTATTGGCTGCTATCTTTATGTATGATTGCAAGATTCAAACCTGATTTAAAGGTGACCGAATCGAATAGGGACACGTTGGTTCGGTTAATAGAGCTCCGCCCCGGCAAGGCGTAGGTCCCGGGTTCGAGTCGTAGTTGTAACCGTGTCTTTTTCTGATTTTTCTGTTTTCTGATTTTCGATTGAGTTTCGCTAATATTTAATTTAATTTTCATTTAATTAAAGTATTACAATTTGAGATTTTCCTCATTAAGTTAAAAATAAAATTTGTATGCAGTTCACAGTTGCGGTATAAGTGAAACCTTCAGAAAACTAAAGTAGACAAGAGTGGGGAGGCTACGAAGCACCGCACAAAGAGACCGATTAGTCTATCTCATTCTCTCGCGGGCTAAATCCTTTAGATTTTATCCTATATATTTTAAATCCTACAGTTTCTTTTTAGTGTCGCATTTTCGTTTCATCGAATTTCAAATCAAAACGGTGCTAAAGAAGTTTTCTCTTTAAATATATAATATGTTACTTTCGAATATTTCTTTCCACGTGTTTTTTTATTCTCTGTTAATGGATTCTTAAATGCGTATTTATTTCCGAATTCCGTCCCTTTTCCCATCGAATAACGACTGTTATAGGAACATTACGTGTCCTAAGCCGATCATCGATTTGATTGGCATCAAATTATAGGCGTATTGATCCGCCATCAATATTTCACTACTATACCGCCCTGTCCAATAGTGAAATGCGAAGCCTTACGGATACGAGTTATATTATATGCCGATTTCATGTGGTTTTTTTTGTGAGAAAGGTCGTTACACCTGCGGTTTAATTTAGTTTCGAGAAGAGTTTTAGAAGCGAGAAGTTAAAGAGGAATAAATAATAAATTATTACAGTATTTGTTTTATTCTATGACTTTAACACAAAC
Organism: Glyphotaelius pellucidus; assembly: GCA_936435175.1. Lineage (NCBI taxonomy): Eukaryota > Metazoa > Arthropoda > Insecta > Trichoptera > Limnephilidae > Glyphotaelius > Glyphotaelius pellucidus. The sequence continues at coordinate 36,822,285 of OW386548.1, forward strand.
ATAAGTATGTACTTACTATTTACTTATTATCATCTTCAATATACACCTTCCTCTATCCTCTTAAAATGCTCCATGCGAATCTTCCATTGTTTAAAACAGTGCTGGAAGTCGTCTTCCGTCAGCTCCTTCAGGACGCGTGTCGCTTTCTCCTTCAAAGCTTCAACAGACTCAAATCGTTCACCTTAGGAAACAGATAGAAGTCGCACGGCGCAAGATCCGGCGTATAAGGCAGTATAAAGTTTAGTGTCGAGCTTCCTGCTGTTCAAACGTGAGAATTTTAGGCACCATTTTGGTAACACGTATTGCATGTTAAAATTGTTACTCATAAAATTGGCCGGACGCATTCTTTGACAATTCCCACAATTTTAGCAATCGCACGAAGATTTATCCGACGTTCAGATTGAACCAGATTACCGATCGACTTAAGTGGAACGTTTGCGCGGCCCATTTCGGACCGTTTCATACAAATCTTAAATTTGGATTTGAGATGAAAATATCCAACAAAATTGAAAAATTATTTTTGTAATCAAAAGGTTTATCAAATATCTAGTACGTTTATGAGCTACTTTGTTTATTTTTGCTTTAAATTATAAGATATGGGCCATTAAAGATTTAAATGTTTCATGATTTTAGGGGCAACTTGGGAAATTATTTGCGAGTTAACGAAAAACAATAAAAAAATATTTTACTATATTTATCGTAGAAATATAAAATAGAAAATTAAATTAAGAAAAAAAATCATTTTGGTAGGTGTAAATTTAAAATTCTAATTACCTATTTACGTCGGAACAAAAATTTGTCTTTTTTTTTTTTTTTTTTTTTTTTTTTTAAATTTGTCGTTTATACATTAAAATTACTACTCAAAAAAAATAATTTTTAACAATGTTTTTTTTCATTGTATTTTTAAAATAAAAATAGTAATAATTATTTTTTAATGTTTTTCATTTACTCAGAAATAATTGACCAAGTTGCCTCTAAAATCATGAAACACTAAAATCTTCAATGGCCTGTATCTTATGATTCAAAGCAAAAATAAATAAAGTAGCTCACAGCCGTATTAGATATTTGATAAACCTTTTGATTACAAAAATAATTTTTCAGTTTGGTTGCGTATTTTGATCTCAAATCCAAATTTAAGATTTGTTTGAAACTGGCCGAAATGGGCCGCGCATACGTTCCTCTTAAGTGTACGGTTAAGTATTAAAAAAAGGTTGATAATATTATGATAAAATGAGTTAGTAGTTTTTTACAAATAAATTATCTCAAAATTTGTTACACTCAGGTCACAGTAATTATTTTAGAAGTGGTTTAGATAAGAAACGGATAATCAATACTTCTATAATTAATAATACCGAAACAGGATTCTGCGTTGCGTTACGGAGCATTATGGTATTATTTAGTAGATAAGATAGACTTGTATTGCTGCTGCGAACTGCGAGGCACTAAAGTATTAAGGGTATCGTAAATTAGAATCGAAACGAGCTTTAAGCCAGATATAGATAAAATGCAATATTTGATAAATATTATTTTATGTAGAAATATAATAAAGGAAATGGTAGAAACATAACTTATAGGAAGCCGGACACGTAGATTAAGCTCGACTGAGCAAAGCAAAGTTATAAAAAGTGTCAACAGAGTGGCGCAAACGCCACGACCGTAGATTTATATATTTCATCAATAATTTAATAAGATGAAGTACAAAATACATTTTGAAAAAATAAATAAGTACCTAATGAAAAAAAAGATAAATTCAAAATCAAATTAAAAGTAAAGTAAAATTAAAAAAAATTACAATTAAATAAAATTATACATAAAAACATCGCATTTTTATCTTTTCCACATTAAGAGGCAAGTTCCCCAAATAATGCTAAACATCACTTTGTAATGTAATTAGTACAAGCAAAACTACAAACAATTTATCTAAAAATTCTACAGGAGTAGTTAGAAAAATGTCTAATGTTACATGTGTGTGAAATTTTTTAATCGTCAAATTTTTAATTCTATATGATATACATACTGCAACTTTACTTAAAATGTTCGAAAATATTCGCTGAAGTCAATGTAGCGCCTACTACAGGCATTTTCTTGTAAATCCTTTCTTTCTCAAAGTAAACATGATACATATCCTTTTTAAGGCGCTACACAACCCTAATAATTTTTGTTTGCTCAAAACTAACATTTTAATCATTTCCGGTGAATTTGTAACTATAATAACTTTTTTACTCTAACAGACCCCTGGGGATGTAAGTTTTTTATATTTAAAATAATAAAAGCAATACTTTACCATTAATGTATTTTACATACAACTATTTTAAACTTTATTACCAGTTTTTCAACAATAAATTTAGCGGTAAGCACCAGATTTTATTTTTCTAGACGATGAATTAATAACTTCGGAAGGTAATCATTTAGAAACATTTTAATATTTGTAACACGTTCGTCAGAATTAATTAAAATGAACGCGGCGGAAAGGTCGAATCTCCAGGCCCGCTGGGACGAATTCGACCGTAAATTCATCTAACGCGCCGTGCCGCGGGCGTATATTTGTTTACACGCATTCTTCACTTACCTCGTTAAGATTCCCACATTATTTGTATTCTTCTTCTTTTCTTTGTTAGGGAAAATTCGACATTAGGTCCGTCCAATACACGGGCCGCGAGTCGCAATTTGTATACACTTACGTCGTTAAGATTCTGAATATATTTTAGGGTATATTGTCGTCTTAATGAATGAAAAACACTTAAACGTATCTAGATTTTTATCGTAATTCGCCCAAACTTTATGAATTTTTTTATTCTTTTCCACCATACAAAATTGCATGGCAAAATATTACTCCGCGAGACGCGGTATTATGTCTCGATAGCCGTCAGTTTTGAGTTTTAGCGAGAGATGCACGTCTATTTCGTTTAGATTTTATCCCTTAAATATAACCCCTTTATTATTATCGTTTGTTAATATTAGTGCGCTCCCTCTAAGATTCGTATATATCTCCCTTTCAAACCATCTTCTTCTTCTTTTTGAACGCTTATTGCGGAGTCTTAATTAAATTCGAAAATCTACTCTCATGGATTGCACTGTGACCTGAGATTCACGCCCTTGATTAGGTAGGGAAGGTTAAGCTTATTTTTCCTTCACAATTCTTAAATTTTCTTTATGGTCATTGCAGTGGCGTAGCTTAGTGGGGCCGGCAGCAACTAGGCAGAAACTACATTTGAACTAGAAAATTTTTTTAGCCCTAAAGCGGGAATCGAACCCGCATTGATCGATTCCCGCTTCAGGACTAAAAAAAGTTTTTTCTAGTTTGGAGTTTCGTAAAATCTTTCTAACTTTTAATATAGTGTTAAAATCAAAATATTAATGACAGAAGTTTTATTTTTAATTTTATTATAAGTATATTATTTTTCAATAAAAATATAAATAGTAACGGTAGATAACGTTCTAGTTCTAATCGGAAGTAGATTTGTGTTTTATATTCAATTCGCTAATAACTTAATCTTGTCGATCGTCAAGACAAAGTCGTGTTTTCTATACCTGTTATATCAATGTTAGTCATAGAACGTGTAAGAATTTTTTATATAATAAAAGTGATTATTGATTATTATATTCGAAAACATAATATATAAACATGACTTTTTTATTTTGCAACCTGTAATACACAATAATGATGATTGTTCTTGCCGAAAAGTTCTTAAGAATTACTAGTTAATACTACTTATTTAGTATTTTAAATTGAAGTTACCTAAATAAAGGGGCGGCGAAATTTTCCTCCGTCCCACGCTACGCCACTGTGTCACTGTTCTGTTTTGTCATGGAATCCCATACCATATATACAACAAAACATATTATTTTGATAAGTCGTTGTAGGGATCGTGCCGGATTAAGGTTTGTATCACATGACATATAACAAAGAAGTACACAAGTACTGCGGTGTGGGCGTATTTCTCGATCCAAAAGTCAGACAGATCGGTGTTGAATTTCCAATTCAAAACTGTTTTTCATCATCATGAAATTCAAATGAGATGGCGATATACGATCTCAGGCAAGTGGTACATGACAGTTGATCTCCCGGCTTACTTATACACAATATGCCGTCGGTACTCCTGCTTACACAAAATATAACTAAGTGTCCCCGAAGGGGTGTGCAGAGAGAATGTACCGCCGAATAATAAAAGTATAAAGCGAATTTTCAATCAAATAAATTAAGGATAAAACTACTTGTCTATATATTGTATAGACCAGCATGTAAGAAAAAAAACAGTATGTAAATTCGATATCCATACCAACTTATTATTAAAAGGAAACCCGGTCGCCGAGAAGTTTCATTAATAAGTATTTTATCATGTTGCTGTCACTGTCACTCTTACTCTTCCTAATACTGAGCGAAGGAGACAACTGCATTTCAGGCTGATAATTCCTAAACAAAACCATCAAAAATAATATCTGCTTCATATGAACAAACATCAAAAATAAGTTTTTGTATTCCCACATTTTTCTTCTCAAAAACAGGCCGAATTTTTAAGATTTTTTTTAATAACTGTATTAGAAAAAAAATCTTTTGTTTCTAACTCTATGAGTAAAAACTCCAAATCGTAATATTTAATTATCTGAAGAAAATCTGCAGACAGATAAATCAGAAAAAAGATATCGGCACCTCTGGGACTCAAACCCAGGACCTTCCCGAGTTATATTCAATCTAGATAGTGTCTGGATAAATTTGTATCGTTTTTATTTTTAATATGCGTCATCAATTAACCGATGTCTGAAGGGTCCCAACTCATATAAGAAGTGACTTGTCTAAAAAAGCAAAACGTACCGACACGCTAATGGTCGATATCTATTTTAAAATATATATTTGCACTAGCGTCAAAATCCAGAGAGGAAATCGAGTAATACGTTTGTAAGGACAAATCGCCCCCGTTTTCCTCTTAAAAGTATTTTTAAGGTCCATTTTAGGTTTGAAATTGGTAAATAATGCACAAAAAAATATAATTTTATAAAATTATAATTTTGGGGGGCCAAATGTTGGGAAACACAGAACTGTAAACTGTAAGTAGTATGAAAAAGGCAGACCACGAGCTAAATGGACAATAATCCGAAGGTACTAAGCACGTTGCTTTACATTTCCATTAAAATCTACATGAAAGGCATTTCTAGTGTGCGTTATCTATTCAGTTGTTTGTATTATGTTAGGAACTGACTGGTACATTTACAGAGGAAACTTTATGGTCAGTTATCACGACATATTGTGGAAATATTTGGGTTGGTCAATACTGTTCAAATACGCCATTAAACATGATACTTTTATACCCAGCGGGTTTGGGGATTAGAGGTTTAAATTAAAATAAAAATCGAATCGAGGATTTAAACACTGTACAAATATTTAAGCCTTGTAATGTGCCACATTAATTTTATTTACTATTCTTACGTTAGCTCCACGCAGGAAGTCTGAGGGCCTATTTGGGGATTTTGTGTGGAGGATATGTTTAGGAAATGACGAAAACAAAATTCTGCGAAGGAAAGAGGTGTGAGGGTAGGTAGGAATCTGAGGGTCAGTGTGTCCAAGGGTGACGGACTTATGAATCCATCCGTCCCACTGGAGAGGTCAAAAGGTCTCCCTCAACTTGCCACACCGTTGGTGGACAGATACATCTCAGTCTTTCAGAGCACCCCTGCTAAGTCACCAAACGTAGCGAGTTCCCGGGCTGCGGTACCCATAGCCGTCTCCCCGTTTGATAGTGTGATAATGTTTGGTAGGGAGAAAACATTGGTCAGATAATTAATTATCATTTTGAGTAGGTTAAATACTAATAGTTGTGTGAAAAATTAAAAGACCTCGCGCCCAAAAAGTATGTTTCTAATTTTCTCGTATTTAATAAATCAAATTCGTTCTACAAATTAAACTCGATAACAATAAGAGCTCGTTCCTCAGAGCTCGATGAATATATTAGTTCATGCATATAAAATTAGATCATTTACATAAATTTCGGTGACATGGAAGCGTTCAATTATTTACGTAAGTTATGTCTGATTTGACACGGGGCCGTCTACAAAGGAACTATTCCGCGCTATAGCAAAACTTGAGCGGCAGATTTAGCCCGCTTAAATTTGAGCGAGGAATGTCGTGCAAAGCGAGGGTAAGGACTGACTGATATACCCGTATCGGCTTAGGTAGCCTACGTTTCTAAAGAGAAAATTAATACTTGAATCCTTGCTTACATTGACCACTCAAGCTCTAGCACTCACACGTGAATAAATTATTCAAAGGAAAACCAACGTATAATGAGTTGAACCTATAGATCAATGTTAGATACATTTCTTTCATCAAACATGCATGATTGGATTTTTTGATATTGCGTTTAACCTACGCATTCGTGCTCTACCATTCTAATTTTGTTGTGCCCGCGTGACGAAATTGATGCCCTCCACAAACGAGAACTCTAAACAATTCAAAATCGATACAAATTTATCGAATGATTTTTATTAAGTGCATTTCAGTTTTGGAACAATTAATTTTGGAACAAATAATCACATATTTTGATCAACCGTCAACCATAATACCTAACACGAGTTGAAAGCTAATCAAAATTTGATCACACGCCGAATCGGTCCTGCATCCCGAATTTCTACCAATTTATATCGTTTTTCCTTGAACACTTTAAGTTTTTAAGCTCTAAAAACATATTTGTTATTCCTTATTTATACATTTGCGCGCCGAAATGATAATTATATGAAATTCCCTCGTTAGAAAAATATCGCAAAGTATGCCCCGAAAGTTAATTCATTTTTTTATTTATTGACGCCTTATTGGGCTTTTTCATGTACAATACAAATTACATTTATAACAACAGTGTAACCATAGAAAACATATAAATAACAAAATATATAAATAAAGCATAAACTCAATAGAATAAATAAGAACATATCTCATGCAACTTTACTTACGAGTAACAAAAATATAAAAAAAATCAAAACACATTAATTTTTACAATTACCTGCTCGTTGTTTGCATCTAGAATACAAACAATAAAAAAATAAAATAAAATGATTTCTCATTCATTATTTACATCAAAAAAGTTATGGACTATTTTGGCTTTAAATGTTTCAAAGTTTAAATTAAATACATCAGATATGTATTAAATATATAAAGTAAAAAGGTTTTTTTTGTTATTTTACAAGTTTTATGGATGCTAAAATTAACGGTGTTTCTTTTAATGCTACGTAGGACATTTCCGACGAGATTCTTGCTCTATTTTAAACTATATCACGATAATAATTATTGCTCGTAATAGGAACCACTTATGAATTATTGACCGATTATTAAATTATTACCTCCTGACTAGTCATATAATTAATCAAACGCCTTTTATTTTTTTTTTCGACGGGCAATTTTGGAGAGCGGATATCCGGCAAGTCACTGTTTGGTTCGCCGCCGATAGGCGATAGGGGAAAACGACGGAGAACCGACTAAGTCATATTTTCTTTAAGTTATGGAGTTTTTAAATCAAGAAAATCCTTGAGTGATGAGGATAGTAGTGCCAGACGTCAGTTCTAATATTGTGAGATCGTAAAATGTGCGATCTAAGAATTCCTTTTGAAGGAGTTTTGTTTTTTTGCGTGAATAATATCCACGCGGGTGATCTTGGGGTTCCTTGGGCGGTAATTTAAGCCATCCGCTGCTTGTGTTGATTGATAAATGTTGAACGTGCGGTTGCATTATAGGGCCTTGGCCCCTTCATCAACCATTTACTTGCGGATTTCCATGATAAATTTCAACCACGAGCTTGGGATCTTCCACGGAAGTTATCCATGAAAGGCCTTGCATTTGGAGTATCCCCTCGATCCCGCTTCACGGCCGAAAAACGCGGCGAAAAAGCCACGGAGGATGTCTCAAGTCCCAACTTGGATAATTTCCCGTCTCTTTTACGGAGGATGTTACGAGTCCCAATGTCACCGTTCCTGCTTACTGGTTCTCCGACGTTTTTTGCACGGCTCTATAGAAGTGTATAACTAGCTAGAAATTCGCAAGGTCCACCAGGTACTGTACAATGTTAATTTTGTTTCTGGAGTTTATTGTACTTGACAATTTAGCTGATTAATGGCAATTATTATTTTTATTGGTTCCTCAGAACCCTTTCTTAATTTATAAAATATACACCTATCTGTCACTTAGACATATTTTTTCCCCACCGTAAATAGATCCCTTTTATTGGAGAACCTAGCTTTCCCATCATCCTGATAAATAGTTTTCATGAAGCTCTACCGAATAATCTTTAAGTTACCCCAACGTTACATTTGGCCCCCACAATTACCTTACATTTGACGCCCAATCGTGGTGAAACGTTACATTTGGCCCCCAACGATACCCTACACTATTACATTTGGCCCCCAACGTTAAATGTGACGTAACACTATTACAACTAGTCGTGTTTTATTAAACATTTTCACAAATTTCACTTAATTATTATCGTTTTTAAAATTAGTGGGCTCCCTCTAACATTCGTATTTACATATCTCCCGTCTTCTTTTTTTGAACACTTATTACCGGGCCGTAACAGATAATGGGGGCTATTCAAATTTGATTATGTTATCAAATGTAACATGTCGGTTTAACTAACAACGTTAATTAATAACGCGGAAACCACATTAGCTCTCATTAGGTAATATATTATACAGCATATGTAGGTGAGTACTGCAGTTTTCTCTAAAGTGCATTCTTGAGGTGAACTCCCATAAAAAATATAAGTAAATAAGACAAACTTATAATATTACCAAACTTTAAACTAACCTTTCAAATTCCGTCCGAATGACTCGCGCTGCCCAATATTGACTCTAAAATATATCCCAAATCATATGATAATAATAATAATAATCGCAATGCACCTATATAGATTACCAGCAACTATGGGACCTTCCATCATATTTCTTAGGTTAATAAAAAACATACTAGTTGCGACAGAGCGGTAGATCTGCGAAACTTGGGAGTTTACTGGCTAAAAACAGTGCAATAGGCATTAACGCAAAACGGCGCCCCGCCTTCGTTTTTATCTAAGCATTCATTGGCTCTACCGCTTTGATAGTCCGTTCAATTTGATCATAGCTCGGTGAATATCGCACGGTAAATATGTTAATGAAATATTTACCAAATACTCATGTTTAAAGTATTAGGTTGGTAAAATGTATACCAAGATTACAAAGGAAAACCAACTGTAAACACAACCTACTTCAGTACACAGTGTGTTCTATCTTTTAGCCTGGCCGTGTTTACTGTGCCAATAGTTCCCAATGAAAACGGACTGGACTCGACCGGGCTACAGGCTACATACAGGCTATAGACTATGTCCACTGTAACTACACTGTACTGATAAAGGGCCGCATTTACGCGCAGGATGTCAAGGCCGCAGCCTGTGGGCCCGCACCACGAAAGGGCTCGCGCCACAAATTGTTTTCGCAGCATTGAAAGTTAGATTTTAAGACAATTAAATTCTGAAGATATCAAAATTAGCAGATCATCACTAGTATGGGCCCAAACCACTAAGCCACAGCTTTCAGATTTCCAAGCAAAGTTATATGTATATCTTCAAACACAGCAAATTTATGTACCTAGTGGCAACATTTTAATATAAAATATTTACGTTTAAAACTGACATGTTTCGTAAACAATACTTATTTTGCCACTCACTTAAAACTAATTACAATGATAGACATATACATGAATCTTATCTTCTAAATATCTAAAAAAAAAAGTTGTTCATGACAACCTTAAAACATCGTATTAAATGTTTTTCAATTCTTTTCATTTTCATCTCATAATTTCGTTAACTTCTAGGGGTAGAGTACTCTAGTAAAAATTTACTGGAATTTAATAATGCAAGTTAAATTAATCTTTTTACGATTTTAGTAAAAAAATGGCTATAAATTGCAATTTTTGTAGGTTAAATTAAAAGGAAAAATCCGGGGCAGACTCCCTATTTTAACGTAGGTTACGGATTTTTTTTTACAATAACTTTCTACACAGGAGGCCCGGAGAAAAATAATTTCCCTCAGAGCCTATGTCGTCTTTGGGGATGCTGTGTGGAAAAGAAAGGAAGGAGAGGAAGTTTTGGGAAGGAAAAAGGAATGAGGTGTGGATAGGAATCGGTAGTCAGTGGGTTCAAGTGTGACGTACGTGTAAATCCATCCATCCCACAGCGATTGGTCGAGAGTCCTGCTGGAGAGGTCAAATGATACCCCAAACCAGTCTCTCCCGATCCGGCTCGCCATGCAGTAAGTAGGCAGACGAATCCGCCACCAAGACCTAGAGAAAACTTAATCTATGAACCCAGGCATCCCTGCCAAGTCACCAAATGTAGCGAACCACTCGCGTGACCTATGGCAGATGTGTTGGTTATCCAATAGAGCGAAAGGGGTTTCGCTCACCGTGCAACGATGCGTGGTCGTCACTATTAGCAGGCGTTCTGCCGGCTATAATGAATGTAGCATGCGTTTTATGCTTCCAGGTATTTTTTTGTTTCCAGCAATAATACATACTATTTTAATCATGCCCGTGTGTCCATATGTATGTACTCTTAATAAAATGATTTAAATAAGTAGATAACAATAAATGTCAGCTATTCAATTTCATCCTACTTAAAAACTACTTCTAAATTTTTGCCCTCTCTACTGAGTACAGAGATTTTCTAGTATCATAAGGGAATGGTTTGAAGGCCTGAACCGCTGCTGAAGCGTATCCCCTGCAGGTCGCGGTGGGGCGTCGGCGTCACTAAGGGACGGCGGCGCGTCTACCGGAAACAGTTGGAACCACAACTACATATTATTGTGGAGGAGAAAGTTTTCATTATATTACATCAGCAAGGATCCGCGGGAGGTAAAGCCAAACATTTTTTGAAAATGGAATATGGAACGCGCTACATTTGCAAATTGAGACTCTATGAGATCCCTTTGTTCGTGAAAGTATAAGAACACTGAATATATTCGCACCATGAGTGCTTTCTGTATTAAGTCAAAATGTATAGTTTAGAGAAATCAGCGTTTGAAGAAATACCTTTATCAAATTGATTTTCAATTAATTGTCTTAGATTTTTTTTTATGTCACAGGAAGTTGGTTTGTCCAATACTCGAAAAATATTAAATAATACGGTTATAATCTTAATATATAAAAATGAATGTTTCTTTGTTGGTCCCTTTATGCGTTCCTAAACCATTCATCCGATTGCGATGAAATTTTGGTGAATTGATGTGGGCATGCCCTGTAGGCATGTCCCCTGTGGGCATGTCTGTACATAATAGTGAGCTCTGGCTTTAGCAAATTACTTCTCTTACTATTCATCCGATTGGGATGAAAATTTGGTGAGTTTTTGTGCGCGCGCCCGCAAAGGTTTCTGTATATACTGGTGAACTTTGGCGTTTTTAAATTTATATAAAAAATTGCAACAGGTGGCGCACAAGTTGTTTGGAAAATTATTTCGTATATTGTAGCATCAGGGAGGGAAGGAGGGAGGGGAAGGGGATTTCGGGAAGGAAGGGAAGGGAAGCGGAAGGAGAACAGGAACAAATGGGAAAGAACACGCAGGGTGAAACTATTTCTTTATTTAAATGGCATTGCAACTCGCTAATCGTGTATAATAATCGTACCCTAGACTTATGTTTTTCTAACTTAAAGTCACTTTTAATTGAAGAATGTAGTGAACCGCTGGTGCCCATAGATGCCTATCATCCTCCGCTGGAAATTATTATTCCTCATGTGCATGTTAATACTTGTAAGCTGTCTTACAGTTACCAAAATTTTTTCAAAACTGATTACGAGAAAATTTGTAATTATCTTCTCTCTTTTGATTGGTCATCTATGCAATATGATGACATCAACACAGCTACCAATAATTTTTATTCTGTTTTGGGAAAGGCTATTAGCATGTATATTCCAACCATGAAATATAAGCCAAGCACCTATCCAAAATGGTATTCCAATGAACTTATTAATCTTCTTATTACCAAAAAACTAAAACATAAGGAATATAAATTATATCGAAAAAATTCTGATTATATTGAATTTAAAGATTTAAGAACTTGTAAGAACTTGTGTAAAAAAATGTCTATGACCTGCTACCGTAACTATTTAAATAATATTCAAAACTCCATAATTAATAATGTTAGTTATTTTTGGAAATACTCGAAATCTCTTAAAGAAGATGATTCTGATTTTCCGAGCATTATGCACCTAAGTGGCAGCCATAGCAATAATACTGATGGTATTGTTAACTTGTTTGCAAAATTTTTTAAAAGTGTTTATTCAACAGACTCAAATAATTTTCCTATTCCAACAACTACTCTAGATGAAACTCTTGATATTTCACAATGTACCATAAGTATATTTGATGTAATTACTAAAGTTAAATCCTTAGATATCCACAAATCTGCTGGACCGGGTAATATCCCTACAATATTTATCAAAGAATGTATCAAAGTAATTGCTCTTCCATTATCCAAACTTTTTAATCTATCTTTATCTAGTGGAATTTTTCCTGATAAGTGGAAAATTAGTTATTTGTCTCCAATTTTCAAAAAGGGTGATAAAAGTGATGTTTGTAATTACAGACCTATATGTATTCAATCCACCATACCGAAACTCTTTGAAAGCCTAATACTTGATAAACTTTTTACACAAATAAAACCTGTTATATCACCTCACCAGTTTGGATTTATGCCAGGTAGAAGTACTCTTTCCAACTTAATTATTTATGAAAATTTTATAAACAATGCTTTTAAAGAAAAAAAACAAGTGGACACTGTTTATACTGATTTCAGTAAAGCATTTGATACAGTTTCCCATGAAATCTTAATTTGGAAATTAGGAAAGCTTGGTATACGCGGCAATATATTAGCCTGGTTTAAAAGCTATCTTACTGGAAGACAACAAATAGTTAGAATTAAATCCTCCCTGTCAGAACAAATTAATGCAACAAGTGGAGTTCCACAGGGTTCACACCTTGGCTCAATCTTATTTATCTTGTTTATAAATGATCTTACAAAAATATTTCATGATGTATCTATCTTACTTTTTGCTGATGACCTCAAAATTTTTAAAATTATTGAAAATATTTATCATTGCAACATTCTTCAAGATAATATCAACAAATTGTTAATTTGGTGTATGGAAAATAGACTTTATTTAAATATCTCAAAATGTCAAATTGTTAGATTTTCTAGAATAAAAAATCCAGTGATATTTAATTACAACATTGATAACAATGCACTTCAGACATTAATGCAAATTAAAGACTTGGGCATCACTTTTCAATCAAATCTTTCATCTGTTAACCACATAACAGAAATCTGTAATAAGGGCTTAAAAATGTTGGGGTTTATAACTAGGCTAACTAGAAACTTTAACAATATAAAATGTATTAAACTGTTATATTTTGCTTATGTAAGAAGCCAACTTGAGTACAATTCTCCTGTCTGGAATCCTCATTATAATATGCACGTACAAGCTGTTGAAAGAATACAAAACAAATTCTTACGTTTTCTAAATTTTAAAATGGGTATTCCAGCAAATATGTTAAACTACAACACTATTTTAAACGATATGAATATGCTTAAATTGTCAGACAGAAGAATTTTCACTGACTTGGTATTTTTATATAAAATTCTAAATGATTTAGTTGATAGTCCGGTATTACTTGAATTGATAAGCTTCCGAATTCCACATTAATGTGTTTACAATAGATATTTGTAATCATCTTTTACTTACCCACGGTTATGAAAATTTGTATTATTTTTTGCAGTGCAGAAAAAAACATATTTATTGACTGACTTTTCGCACAATTTTCATTGGCTATTACTGGCTATATCACTATTAATAAGTGAGAAATGAACCTGTGGAATTCGATGTCTTAACATAATGTTAATCACGAAAATATGAAAGCCAAATGGCAATTTAGAAATTTCGGAATGACTATTAATTAATATGAAGAAGGATACCTACCCCCCCCCCCGCGCTTCTGTATCACGGTTTTATCCTTCAACATGTATTATTAATTATATTACTAGCGCAGACCCGTGAAAAACTACGGGATATTATAATTATTGTAGAAATTGTGAAGTTGAAAGAATTTATAAAATATTTGCCTCATCAAAAGAATTTATAAAATATTTGCCTATCAAAAATAATTAGAAACGATCAGAAAATTACCATTCGAATTTAGTATATGTAAATAAACTTAAAAAAATCATTATTCAGATTTAAATTAGTTAAAAAAGTTAACAATAAAATGAAATTATTATTATTAGACTAATTTTTAACCTGCGTAGGTACTTCGTCAACTGCCTCATTTAAAACTCATCAGTTCCAATTTTTAAAAATTACAAGTTCATTGAACTTGAATTAAGGAACTTTTTTACATTAGATCCACACAGGAGGCTCTGAGGAAAAACATTTCCCTCAGGTCCTACGTCATTTTTGGGGATGCTGTGTGGAGGCTTTTTGTGGAGAAAGGGGTTTGGAAGAGAGAGGAAGTTTTGGGAAGGAAAACGGCATGAGGGGTGGGTAGGAATCTGGGGATCATTGTGTCTAGGAGTGATGAAAGTATGAATTCATCCAATCCATTGCAATTCTAGGCGATGGAATTTTGAACATATAACATATTAAAATTTATAGTGTATTTTTCTTTGTAATGTCATAATATGTTGTCAAGGCAAATTGAAATAGATGTGATCCTGAAATAGATGTTTTATCAACATGAACTGTAAGTTTAACATGAGGGTCAAAGTCGACTTCTCTCCGTCCCTTGCACCGACATCCCAAATGAGTATCTATTTTTTTTCTGTATGTTTTTAATTTCAAATTTTTTTTATGTTGTTTCAATTTCAAAATGATTAATTTTAACACAAAAAGTTAATTGTAATAAAAGAACAAAATTTATTTTAATTTTCAAGCTGTATTATATTTTTTTATCGTAGGCACTAGAAGATTTATTTTTTTTATCGTAGACAAGAATAATAGAAACCGGTGAAGTCATTAATATAATAAGTAATAAGTTCGTTATTCATAAGAGAAAAAATTACAAATACTCCAATGCATTGATTCACCCATACAATATTGTATTTGTGTCTCTTTTTTGGAATTTTTGTTTTCAACTTTTGGTGTTAATGGCCTATATCTTATAATTTAAAGCATAAATAGATAAAGTAGCTCACATCCGTACTAGATATTTGATTTACCTTTTGATTACAAAAATTATTTTTCAGTTTGGTTGGGTATTTTGATCTCAAATCCATATTTAAGATTTGTATGAAACTGGCCGAAATGGGCCGCGCATACGTTCCTCTTAATGCTGAATCACAGAAATAATAATATTCTCATAGAATATTTTCTAGCCCAGGATGAAATAATTGGAAGATGAACAACTGAATTAAATTGATTGTCTACTCCCAGAAATGGCTTCCAATCAAAACGTGGTCAAAGAGATTGCCCCTTTCCCGAGAGAAATGAATTCCAGTAGCGGATTCTGGATCGATCTTTTAGAATCCCAAGCGGGAGATTATTAGTAAGAGAGTAGGCGTCTGCACTGAACGTATAAACAGATAGAGCTGTGTTGTGGGCGTGTATATGTGCTAGAAGTAAGCTCTTTAATTCATACTTACAGTAGAATTGATCAAATATTATCAAATACCTAAACCCTTTCTAGAATATTTTAGTATTTTAAAAACACAGTTCATAGATAAAATGAGAGGTGAACAGTTGAGAAATAATTACACTGATCGGTACGGTATAACATATCTCTAGGAAACATCTGAAGGTGATAATGTGTGTGTATGCATACCTATGTTTTATTGTTTCTTTTTCTGACTCAGCTGCCAGTCTCAAGTGCTCCCGTCTGGAGCCAGTGAGACTATAGCATCTCCAATTGGAGTATGTTGTGAAGCTGAAGGTAGTAGGGGGAGGAAAATGGAGCAGAGGAAGGTGCGGAAGTATTGATATTCAGATCTGGTCACCAAACACGGCTAAAGCCGTTTTTTTATTTTATTTATTTATGTCTATTCTTGAAAACACATTTTACAAATGATTACAGCGGATATAGTAGTACAAAAAACGTTCATATTACTATGTTGGGTGTAAGGTAGGTTTGACAAGGTAAAACTGTGGATGGGTAATATTGTTTGTTTCGTGAACACCTCACTAGGAGAACCATTTCAAACAATGTTTCATTTCTGTATGTGGGCGATACTGAGAGTATCTTAATATCTGGAACATGCTGCAAAAATATATTACATATTATTTAAAATGAATAAATTGTGAAATAACACAAATTAATCAAATACAATTAAGTTGTGCACGCCGGGGTTTGAACACGCGACCTCCAGATTGCGAGTCGAAAACCTTACTCCTCGAACACAGAGGCCGTATGTTAAAGTAGTGGAGCATAGTGAGTGCGCATTGATTAAGAAATCAGGGACTATAAAATCAATTTCTTTGCTTCTCCGGGGCAAAGTAGTGGACAGGTCTTATTTACATTATTGGTGATTTTCAAATCGGTATAGATCACCCGTCTTGCGACTATCACTTCAGTGGCATCTACTGACAGTGCTGATAACACCCTCCAGACAAGAGATAAATAATTTTTGTTTCCTCGTTTTCCAACGAGATTATTTTCCGTTTGAAATAAGGAATTTGTTTTAGCTTCCTTTACACTCATTGGATACATATCGGTGTACATCAAGGTCGTATACTGTAACCGCTTTTATTTAAATTTCACCCTAAATCAATATTGAATGAAGCTTTGTAGGCATATAGGAATGGTCATTATTGATGTGCCCATAAATAAAATTGGTTTGCAGATGAAACAATACCACGTACTGATCATATCAGTGATGTGTAAAGAATAACGAATAAAGCAACACGACTGAAAAAAAATTCTAGTAATCTCAAAATGTTCGCTTATCCATAAACAGCACGAGGAATGAAGTAATCAACAATAGACCAATAATTGATCGTTAATCTAAATATAAACACTTCATTAACAACAAATAGACCCATCTCAAGAAATACGGGTTTGAATCAAGATGTTTAGGAGCGACTCACGATGAATAATGTATTTTGTAATCGAAACCTAACACTAAATTTGAGATTAATGGTTCCTCTCTATAGACTCGTCCTTGCAATATGGATAGATTGAAAGGGATACTAATGTACGAGTATATGTAAAGGTTCTTTGTCAAATGACCAAAAAATTAGAAATATTTTTGAATTGCGACATCATAATTGTTACAAATAACAAATAATAATCTAGAATAATAATACGACTATTGACTTCTG
Organism: Glyphotaelius pellucidus; assembly: GCA_936435175.1. Lineage (NCBI taxonomy): Eukaryota > Metazoa > Arthropoda > Insecta > Trichoptera > Limnephilidae > Glyphotaelius > Glyphotaelius pellucidus. The sequence continues at coordinate 36,839,596 of OW386548.1, forward strand.
ACGCTTTCCATACATTGAGTTGGCAATATGATACATTAGTGCCTCTTGCGGCGTAAATTGTACCTATGGGTTGGTTTTCTTTTATACATTTTGATGGATAATTACATGTATGAATTGTGTCTTTTTTTATTTTACACTTGCGTTGAAATGCCAACCAAAGTAAGTTTAATTTAAGTTTTAATTCTGTTTATTGAAGTATTTTCGGATACACAATATTCTTTGTTTTTCCGTCTGGTGCGTACACCAATAACTCAAAGATTTTCCGACTCGCGAGCAGGCCACATACAGCTGTCAGTGTGAGAAGCGAGGATTTTCCAAAATTACCCCCTGCTTTCACCTACCGTAACTATGTCTCATTTGCAATCCCTTCCTCTGCCTCTCCCACGTTCCCTTATTCTGCGTCACCGGCGTCACCCTTCTACCTTCCTCGCCTTCACCCTCACACGCGTCCCCCCCTCTTCCACGTTCCCGTCTTCCCTTCCCGTGTTCCCCTTATACCGTTCCCGCCTTTCCTTTCCCTTGTTTTACCTTCCCGTGAATCCCCTTTCCTTCATAGCACCCCTCCCAGATTCACCTCACCATACCTATGCGTCCTGCCGACGGAAGTAGCCACATCTTGTTACGAATTCTTGAACTAAAAATCGAACTACAACGGTAGCTTTGCTTAAAATTCCACGTACACATATGTTATTTGTGGCGCAACGCGTACGGTGTGGCGTCAACATGCAATCGAAACTGGGTTCTGAAAATGGTTCACGCAGACGTTACCTTATTAGTACTGTTCGATCGATATTACCGGCAAGTTTCCGGCATGCGTTTCAATGCTACTTAATAAAGAAATTGTTTCTCCATGCGTGTACTTTCCCATTCGTCCCGTTCCCCTTCTGTCTCTCATTCCTCTCCCGTCGCCCCTTCCCCTCACGCGTTCCCCCTTCACCTTCCCCGACTTCCCTCTCCCCTCTCCGTCTTTTCTGTCTCGCGATCCCTTCCCCTGTCTCGCGTTCGTTTATTCAGTTTTCTACAGCTCGCACACCACCCATTGCAATTTTTTAATAAAAATTTCATAAATCCAGAACTCACCTCTATACATAGAAACCATCACGGGCGTGCGCACAACAACTCACCAAACTTTCAAAGCAATTGGATGAATTGTAGGGACTAAATAATTTAAAAATTATAGAAATCGAAAATTAAACAAGACAAATAATTTTTTATTTTTTATTTTTGGAATAGTTTGGAGTTTGGCAGTGAGAGGGTTGAATTCATACGTCCGTCACTCCTGGATACATTGACCCCAGATTCTTACACACTCCTCATACTCTCTCCTTCCCAGAAATTCCGCTCCTTCTTCCTTAAAAGACCCTCCACACAGCATCCCCAAAGACGACATAGGCTCTGAGGGAAATTATTTTCCTGAGGGTCTCCTGTGTGGAGCTAATGTAAAAAAAACCTACCTCTTTCTCATTCTCGACCTTTCCATACAGGAGTAAAGAGGTAGGATACGATTCAGATTCAGTTTAAGAGAGTAGGAAAATGTAAAATAGGTAGGAGATTAAGAAAGAAGGATTGAGTTTCACATCATCCCCCAATTCAGGATGTTGTAGTGCCACTGGCTCTGAATAGTTGGGACTCTTGTGAGGTAATCACATTATATAAACACTAGATACACTACAAGAAACAGGCCGTCTTGTATAGGGCAAGCAGATTCTAGTAAACAGCCGCTAACCCGGTACCCGGTACGCTCAACAATTGAATTTGAGAGCCACCCCTGGGCTGGAATCCCAAAATAAACTACTAAACTAGATAAACTAGATAGGACACCTACGTAGGACACTCGGTCATAATCTGTTGTCGATGATTTGAAATTTGAAGAGGAAAATTTTGTGTTTGAACAAAGCCGTAGTGAAGACGATAAAACAGAAATCTACACAAAATGGCTTTATGGCGTCGCCTCATTTGGATAGGGTTCTAACTGAATTTTTTTTCAAAAATTACCTTTGAATGCCAAAGCATTTATTTTGCTCAGTTTTATACCCAAAATAAATTTTCAGAACCATCCGTGTTGTATTTTCGTAGATATATGTTTGATAAAGTTCTAACATCAAACATTTTCAATAATAAAAAAAATCATTTCATAAGGTTCTAACTACACGTACACTCTCTATTTTTGTTGATCTTAAATAAGAGGCGCGTTCGTCACTTCATTTGGATAGGGTTCTAATTACGCTGTATCATTTTCTAAGGTTTCTAAGTTTCCAAAGACGAATTTTCGTAATCTATTTAATAATTTTAGTTAAAGTATTTTAGTTTATCGTATTTTAATGGAAAATATTTAAATAGGAGGTGGCCCTAGCTTGAAATTGCACGAAGGAAATGTAATTAGAACCTTGTGCAATGAACTATTATGCCGTAGCTGGTTGCACAGTTTAGGTATTTGCATGTTTAGGTAAATTCTAAAAGGGTGAATATACGTCCTATTTAAATACTTTCCACTAAAATATGTTAAACAATTTTCAACTTCAAAATCGTAAATTGGTAAATAGATTATGAGAAATCGTTAAAGCAAACTTTTTTTTGTTTTTTAACTTTATTTATTCTCATTTCTTTGTACATATAATGTATAATAGCACATAGTATACATATAATAACATAATATATAATAACAAATAGTATGAACAAGAAATGAAAACCCACTAAGGCACTGCCTGAGTGTGGGTAATATTAAAACAAAATACTATATTTCCAAGTACCCAAATTATAAAATAGACTTAAAAAACATATAAAATAAAATGTTAGTATAAAAAGTTAGTATTACATTGGTAGAATAAGTGAAAAAGGTTTTTTTTCAGCTATTATAAAAATAAAATAAAAATATGGAAAAAACATACTGATTTTAAATTTTTTTTTAGTTATTTTAAAAAATAAAATAAACAGAAAACACATTGTACTAAAGTATAGAAAGTTACAGAAAGTGAGCTGTAGAAGTACTTTATTTATTTATTTATAAATAAACGCCCTTTTTCGGGGCTTTTACATATATAGCATAGAAAAAACATTTTATTGTACATAACTGAACTGCCTCAATAACAATATTTTATACTAGCTGGTACCCGGCATGCGTTGCCATGCCATTTAATAAATAAATTGTTTTCTCCTGCGTGTTCTTTCCCATTCGTCCCGTTCCCCTTCCGCCTCCCCTTCCTCTCCCGCGTCCTCTTCCCCTCTCGCGTTCCCACTCCGCCTCTTCCACCTTCCCTCCCCCCACTCCACTACTCCTTTCCCCGTCCCGCAAACCCCCCTCCCAAGCTCCCCTCCCCCCTCCTAGGTTCCCCCTCCCAGATTCCCCTTCCCCTCCCGGGTTTCCCTCCTCCCCCTCCCGCGAACCCCCTACCCGAGTCCCCCTCCCGCATTTCATGCATTCTTTCCCGGTACATTCAGTTTTCAAACAGCTCGAATGCCACCTTTTGCATATTTCATAATGCCAGAGCTCACCAGTAGTAAAATCCAATTAGGTGCAGTCGTTCGTAAGTCATGCGCGTAAATACATTTCGGCGATTCATTTTTTAGAGCTAAATAGTAACTACGATGCCCGAATTAAAAAAAATATATATCAACATGGTTTTCACGGCAACGATTTGTTTTGCCTTTCTTCTGACGTTAGCAATAACTCGCCATTTTCGACAGAAAACGTAAAATAAATATAATATATTAATATTTATAATTTCGTACGCCAGAACTTACCATTATTTATAGCCTATATTACTCGCATATAATGTAGCTTTCTATTGGTGAAAAAAATTCTAAGATCGGTTTATTAGTTTATGCGTGAAAGCGTAACAAACAAACACACGCAGTTTCGCATTCATAATATTAGTATAGATTTAGAATTTTAGGGTAGGTACTTTCTATTACATAATTCAATTTTACCAAATTCTGACACAGGCATTTAAATACAATAGCGAGTTCCCGGCATATGCTATGCCACTCAATAAAGAAAAAAATTCGCTCTACTAACCCATTCCCATTCGTCCCAGATGATGCCAGAACTCACTATACACGTATAGAAACCATCGCGGGCTTGCACACATCAAATCCCCAAAGTTTTATCGCAATCGGATGAACGGTTTAGCAACGCAAAACATCTCACACACATAAACAGAAACAAACACATTTTCTATAGATCAGTAATTTTAATATCAAAAATGTCAGTTGAGCATTTTTAAATTTTTTTAAAGAAAACATTAAAAAAATTTGAATTTAATATTTTTTTTGTAATTTCTAATAATACCATATATTTAAGCGTATTTCACCACCTTTCAAAACCAGTATTTAGTTTTTGGATACGTTCACAAATATTCCATTTATTTGAATTTTTATTGCAAAGTCGATATATATCGAAACATTTATACCTTTTGACAAAATACGCCAAATTTTTGAGGGGTTAAGCTTTGAGCTTTAAGCTTTGATATTCAAGCTTTGCGCTTTAAAATTTTTGAAGGGTTCAGCTTTGAGCTTTAAAAATTTTAAAGCGCAAAGCTTGAATCTCAAAGCTTAAAGGGTTAAGCTTTGAGCTTTAACCTTAAGCTTTGAGCTTTAAGCTTTGAGCTTCAAACTTTGATATTTAAGCTTTGAGCTTCAAGTTTTGAGCTTTAAGCTTTGTGATTTAAGCCTTGAGCTTTAAGCTTTGAGCTTCGAGCTTTGAGCTTTAAGCTTTGAGCTTCGAGCTTTGAGCTTTAAGCTTTGAATTTAAGTTTTGATCTTTAAGCATTGAGATTAAAGCTTTGAGCTTCAAGCTTTGAGCTTAAAACTTTGAGCTTTAAGCTTTGAGCCATAAGCTTTGAGCACTATGCCTGAGCTTTAAGTTTAGAGCTTTAAGCTTTGAGATTAAAGCCTTGAGCTTAAACCTTTGAGCTTTAAGTTTTGTGATTAAAGCTTTGAGCTTAAAGCTTTGAGCTTAAAGCCTTGAGCTTAAAGTTTTGAGCTTAAAGCTTTGAGATTTAAGCTTTGAGCTTTAAGTTTTGAGCTTAAAGCTTTGAGATTTAAGCTTTGAGCTTTGAGCTTTAAGCTGAGCTTTTAGCTTTAAGTTTTGAGCTTTAAGCTTTAAGTTTTGTGATTAAAGCCTTGAGCTTAAAGCTTTGAGCTTAAGGCTTTGAGATTTAAGCTTTGAGCTTTAAGTTTTGAGCTTCAAGCTTTGAGCTTTAAGCTTTGAGCTTTTAGCTTTGACTTTAAGATTAAAGCCTTGAGTTTCAAGCTTTGAGATTTCAGCTTAAAGCTTTGAGTTTTAAGCTGAAAGCACAAAGCTTAAAAATAAAGCTCAAAGCTCAAAGTTAAAGCTCAGTACACAAATCTCAAAGCACAAAGCTTAAAGCTCAAAGCTCAAAGCTTAAAGTTAAAGCTCAAAACACAAATCTCAAAGCACACAGCTCAATACTTAAAATTCAATATCAAATCTTAAAGTTCAAAGCTTAAACAACACGTAAAGCTTAACGTTGAATGCATAAAGTTCAAAGCTTAAAGCTCAAAAATCAAAGCTCAAAGCTTAAAGTTCAAAGCTTAAAGCTAAAACTCAAAGCACAAAGCACGGCTTGCGTTGCAATGCAAAGAAATCAATTGATTCTCCTTGAATGTCCTTTCCCGTGCGTCCCCGTTCATCTCCCGAGTCCCCTTCCCCTTTCACGTTTCCCTTCTACCTTCCCCGCCTTCCCATCCCTCGTTTTCCCACCCAGGTATCCCACCTCCCCCTCCCCCCTGCCTTTCCTCCTTGCCGCTAAAATATATGTAATAAGCACATTTTCATTAATTCAAATTTAATAACGCAAGAACTTGCCTTTATCCTTTGCGGGCGTGCGCACAACAAATCACCAAAGTTTCATCGCAATCGGATGAACGGTATGGCAGCGCATAAAATACGAACAAACAAATTTTAATTTTTATATATAAGATAGTAAAGATTGGATTGTTTGTTGGTGTCCTCTCGTACGGTCCGTACCCCAGTGACGCTTACATCGTATAATACTTACAATTTTAAACTCGTGATATCTTTCAGATGGGATGTCCGAATTGAATAATTCAAAAAGTAATATAAAGCAGCATTGAAGCAGTCTCGAATATAAAATAATTTATTTTGATAAAAATTAATACGATGATACAAATAAAGAGTCTTTTCTAGCGGCGGCATTTCAATTAAATTTTTAAAATAAAAGAACACTTATTGTGGCATAACTATAATAGTTAGACATATGCTGTTGCGACATTTTTTGTAGATAATGATGTGTTCTGCAAAGTCGTAGTACATTATTTTATTCTAACATCAATGGTTTTTGCAGCGCACGCGATGTAAAGAATATTTTAGGTAATTTTTTTACACCTTGGGTTACATTATTGGAGTTTTAGTAAGGATCGCTAATTTTTTTAAAATTATAATATAGCCTATGTTACCCGGGAATAGTGTAGCTTCTCAACAGTGAAAGAATTTTTCAAATCGGTTCAGTAGTTTCGGAGCCTATTCGATGCAAACAAACAAACAAACAAACAATCAAATCCTTCCTCTTTATAATATTAGTATAGATTTATTCAAAGATAAATTGAAGATGTTATGTTACTTGACACCTTATATCTCAGAACAAGGTGAAGTGAAGTTAGAACCTTATCCAAATGAAGTGGCGATTTTATGAAGGAAAAACAACTTACGGTTACGGAAGGTAAAACAGGAATCTACTAACATTGTACGAAGGAAAAACGATTACAATGGTTGCGGATGGTAAAACAGGAACAATATTGAATAGATTACAGAGACATCTGTTGACGTATAAATTAAACAAAGCACAAAATTAAACACCACCAAGTTATTGTCGATTAGTCACCAACAAGTTCAACAGAGTGTAACAGCACGTATCAGAAGTATTTTAACCAGCAATACGTCACTTCATTTGGATAGGGTTCTAACTGCACTCAACCTTGTTCTGAGATATTGGGTGTCAAAGTTTGCAAATGCGATTTCTCATAATCTATTTAACAATTTCTTATTTTAAGTTTCAATCTTTCGTAAAGTATATTAGTTTAAAATATTTTAAAGGAAAATATTCAAATATGATGTGTAATTAGTGGTTTAGAACATACCTAAACTTGAAGTTAGAACTGTGTGCAACCAGTTTGGGCATAATAATTCATTGCACAAGGTTCTAATTATCTTTGGAACCTTGTTCAACAAGTTTGGTGTATTTTTTGTAGTTGGAATCAGGTAAATTGGAATAAAATTTCACATAGTGATTTAAAAATATTTATTTAAAACATGTTATTTTTATTTTTGGAACAAACATTATTGATAAGAATGAAAAAAAATATATATTTCCTAATACAGCAGTTTTTTCTTCATTTTTTATAAAGGGCAGAGTAATATTCCCTATCTGGTAGTGGCATTAATGAAAACATAGCTTTTATGTCTGCTTTGAACGCCTTGACTCCTCACCATCCGTCCTTCTAAAAATGCGATTATTTAGATTCCTTTCGGTCGAGGTTATTGTACAAGTTTTTTGCCATTCATATCTAAGGACCAATAAATAAGCTTAGAACAAATCTCTTCGCTCAGATTCTGATATGTTTTGACTACATATGAGATGACATAAACCTAGAAAGTCTTTAAATTTTTAACAATGCAGACTGGTGATTCAATTTGCTGATAGCAAAAGCCCATTGTTTAGGGTTCCTAGGACATCTCTTTCTTTTTGTTTGAGTTAGGTTCATTAGCATTGTTGATAGATATAAATTGAGTTCGTTGTGCAGTTTAATTGTTAGACTTATTAGCTTATTCTTTAATAACACTATCATTTTGAAGATCAGAGCTCCTGGAAACATTATATAATTTTCCTATTAATCTATTATATTTAGTACCAACCCATTTTAAAAGAATATTTAGAAATTTCAAGCAGTAAAATGAACTATCTATACTGGATCATGTTAACTGTGGAAGTAAATAATGAATACTACATTCTCGTTATGAATTTGTTCTTCAAAATGAATAGCATGAGTTTGTTTCTTAATTTTTGATACATTGTGAACTTCATACGTTGACCTGTTTATAAATAATAATATGAGATTAAGAACATGTTTGGTGTTTAATGATAAGTAAATAATGCAAATATTCAGTATTGTTTGTAAGAAAATACATTAAAAAACATACTTTTTAATGAGGGCCGTCCACATTCACATCTTTGCGAGAATATGATTGTTTTTCACTCCTATTTTGACGAGTCCCGGAAATATATAATAAAAATACATCAATACACACTTGCTAATTAAATTATTTGATGTTAAACATAGTTACAAGCGATAAAATCATTTAGATTTATTCACCAAAAATACTAAATTTAAAAATACTAAATATAAAAATACTAAATAAGTATTTTTGGCTGTTTCTTCATTATTATGACCATTTTTTTTCAGAAAAAGGTGGATTGCAAACTTCATAAATTGTATATTTCTTCAGCAATCATATTTCCGATTTCTTTTTGTATTATGATGGCTGATTATAATAACTCACTCGCACTTTATAGTTATTATAATGATGTCAAATAGACTGTTTTATACCGAAAATAACATACACAAAACTTCGAAAACCAACAACATTCAACTGCACCGCGTTTTCCTAACAATCACGCAATCAACAACTGTCAGATGCGAACAAAACGTCGGTTACACAAGGTCCATATTGACGATAGAACCTTGTCAAAGTGAAAACTTTACATTTTTTTCTCGGGATTAAAATTTCTTTGGTTCTAACTTACTATTGAACCTTGTAAAATGAATTATTATTTAAAACGCTTGAAGTTAGAACTTTGTCATACTTATATCTACGAAAATACAACACGGATAGTTCTGAAAATTATTTTGATTACAGAAATAAGCAAAAGAAATGCTTTGGCATTCAAAGGTCATTTTTGAAAAAAATGTCAGTTAGAACCCTATCCAAATGAAGTGACGAATACCTGACCATATTTGGAGTAAGAAATGTCGATGTCACCAAACACGTAATAGAAAAAATTAAAACAAATTGTTAATTACGAACCCTCCACCCCCGCTGTGTGTTATTTTCTCAATATCATTATGTAATTTTTCCTTCTTTTTATAATAACAATATTTGGATGATTTGCATAGCGCCGTTTTTGGTGAAAAATCACCTCAGGGGCGCCGGAAAATGGCTAATCATGTTTATCATTATTTTTATTAAGAAAAAAGAACGTTTTCTTATGGTGTGAAAATGTATTATTTTTATATACCTACTTGTAAGTTAACATTTTAATTTTCATTTTATCTATCCTAGATGCTTTTATCCATATTTAAAAAAAAAATTATTTTGTATACATTTTTTTCTTCTTTTTTACCACTTTATGTTTTTTTTTAATGTTTTAATTTGTGTTTTTATATACATATCATACATTTTTGCGGAAACTTCGCTGGTTCATGCCACCATGTAATATGTAATTACTATAATAAAATATGTAAACTGTTTGTTTCCCAAATAAACTAAAATAAAATAAAATGTCATTTTGCTGTCCGATGATATTTTTCTCAACTAAAACACAAAAAATGTTTTTCATCACACGCCGCAAATGAGTAGTTGGGTCACGCAATACTCAATGCGTCTCGTTCCAGCAGCATAGTAATGAAGAAGAAAGCACGCGAATCACGTGATCCCGTCGCCGTGTGATGCAAACATATATTTTTTGTTCTTAATTTAAAAAAAAATCCTTGCGATTCGTGCTGTTACACCCTGTATACGTTTAATACAAAAAAAGCAACCAACAAAAAAGAAACGAAGATCTAATCTCTCGGAGACCGGATTGGCAGTTATAATAGATTTTCAGAATCCATTTTCCGATTCTCCGGCCCCAGACAACTTCCCGCAATACGACAGAAGACAGGTATCTAAGATTAAATCCGGTAGGTAACGCAGAGATAAGAGATATTTACTAACTTTGGATTTCCATGGGGCCTTGCGGAGGCAACTTTGACAAATTTGCTCAATTTGTTACCAGAAAATAAAATTTTATCTTTTTAAATTTTTTGAAATTTCGTTTTTTTTACATTATCTCTGAACAGCAGGCCCTGAGGAAAAAAAATGCTTCAGGGCCTGTACCATCTTTCTGGATGCTGTGTTGAGAGTCTTTCTGGGGTTTGGAAGGAGAGGAAGCACGGGGAAGGAATAAGGTGTGAATAGTGGGTAAGAAGGAAATGTGATCAGTCTCGATCACGGAACGGATGAATCCATCCCTTTTACTGCCGTGCAAAGCGATGGGTTGAAAGAGTCCGATTAGAGAAAAAGTTGAAAAGTCTCTCCCGATCCGGCCAGCCACGCGGTAGGTGGGTTAAAGCATCCAAACAGCCAAGACACAGACAAAACTCACACCACGAGCCCGGCACCCCTGCTAAGTCGACCTATGGAAAGTTGTTAGTTATCAAATAAATGATTCCAGGGGCGATGGCACCATTACAACTTCCCAATTGCGACTCAAGTTGCAACTCAAATACTTTACAGTTGCATATTTTATTTGTTTTTAAAACTGGTAATATTTAATAAGATTTATAACATTTTTTACCTTTGTTCTTGTTCTTGTGCTTTGTGCTGATAGCAACATATATTAGTATTGCGGTGAGGGATGAGGGAGTGGTTTTGACTTTCGAAGTTGGAAGGGATTGTTAAACTGACTAAATAGCAACTATTCTGCATCATTAATTTAATGAACTAAAAAGAGCGTTTGTTGCAGAAAATTTAGGTCTCTAGGTTTATGTACGAGTAGGTCTTACTAAAATTCAAATATTTATTTTTGCCTCAAAAATACGTTAGTCCTATTAATTTTTTAAAAATGAAAATGTGTACCAACCCAGACACATGGTGCAAGTAAAATAAGATAAAAGACCTTTTTCGAAATTGCAACGTTTTAAGATAATTTTCAGATCGATAGTTTGTGTAAAAAAAAAGGAATTTAGAAAAAAAATGTTTATCTTTTGAAGTGAAAATTTCTTTAGCACCGTTGTGATTTGAAACTCGATGAAACGGAAACGAGCGACACTAAAAAGAGACAATCACATACATCTGTTTATATAGGATACACAAACGAATATATAGTATATAGATATAGGATTTAGCCTGCGAGAGAATGAGATAGACTAATCGATGTCCTCTTTGTGCGGTGCTTCGTAACCTATCAGGCTCCTCTTTGTGGGGTGCTTCGTAGCCTATCGGCCTCCTCTTTGTGCGATGCTTCGTAGAATAAAATTAAAAATAATTTTTAAATTTGGTAACAATATTAACAAATAAACCTTACAATTATCCCACTCCTGATATTCTGCATTCGTCTCATTCTCTCAAAGTTTAGTTTTGTGAAGGTTTCACTTCTACCACGTGTGAACTGCATACTCTGATTTTTTTACTTCTACCATTATGTGGAAATACTTCCCGAGGTTAATGCACCTAGCGATGTGTAGGTTCTACTGGAGCGGGCTCTTGAACTCGGGTTCTTCGCGGTAAGCGGATTCTACTTCTACTCATTTTTCAAATCAACTATTCCCAGGGAACTCGGTCCATGACGGTTCCGAACCCGGAACTCGGCGGTCCGCGCCCTTCGCGAGTCGGAAGTAGGTCCCGGGTTCGAGTTCTTTTGCGGTTTCCGGCCCCGAGGCCCGGCTCCAGTCGAAGCCGTGCGTCTTAGTCCGAGCCGCTCGCGAGTCGGGAGCAGATCCCAGGTTCAAATTCTTTTGCGGGTTCCGGCTCCGAGGTCCGGCTCCGGTTGAACCCGTGCGTCTCGGTCCGAGCCACTAACGAGTCGGGAGCAGGTCCCGGGTTCGAGATCTTTTGCGGGTTCTGGCACCGAAGTCCGTCTCCGGCCGAACTCGTGCGTCTCGGTAGCCGCAACAGCACTCAGTACCCAGTCCGCACCCAAGAACTCGGACCCGGGACCTGCTTCAAGAACTCGAGTACTTACCTGGGTTCATGGGGTGAGGTTTGTCCGAGTCTTGGCGGCGGATGCGTCTGCCCACCAGTTGCGTGGCACGCACCGGATCGAGAGAGAATGGTCCCCTTGAATTCACCAGCCGTACTCTCTCGGAATATCTATACATAAATATATATAAAAATGTATATGTAAGTTTTTTTATAAATATACATATATATATTTTTAAAAGAAGCACGTCTAGCAGGCCTCCGAAAAATGCAGAACTTACCCATCTCTAGTGCACCTTGCCACCAGGACACCTTGTATACACGGTGTCTGGAAAATCGAAACTCTTGACCGGAGTATTTCGATTTAAAATTTTTTTTATTTTTTATTTTTTTGCCAATTAAAGAATTGAAATACTTTAAGAGTCAAGTCTAGGATTCGACGCATCCTAAAAGTAAAATAAAACTGCTGATATTAACCCCCTAGATATCGATTTTTTTAAATTTGACCTTAAACCATATGATTTGATTTACTCGAAAACGAAAGTTCAAGTCAATAGAACTATTCCACAAAATCGATTCCGAATATGATGTCGATTCGCTATAATGCATTATAATGCTTATAATAATTATTATAATAATTCATTATAATGCTTCCCGCTTGTACTACGAGTTTCTGGGTACTGAGTATTGGTGAGTTCCCAGACATTTATAAAAACAAAATACCCAAAAAGAATTAAGGCCCGGTAATACCCGCTCAAAAATAAGACAGAGAGATATGCAAATACAAATGTTAAAGAGAGCGCGCTAATGTTAAAAACGACAACATTTAAGCGAAAAATGTGCAATAAAACACGACTCGTTTAAAATAGAACAAAAATCTCGTAGGGAATGTCTAAAATAGCAAGTAAAGAAACACTGTGAATTTTTTCATACCCGTAACTTGTAAAATAACTGAAAAAAACGTGTTTATAATAATTTCGGAGAATATTTTGCGATTTTTTCTATCGAGGGAATTTCATATATGTATGTTATTGCCGTTTCGGCGTTGGGAATGAATAGATATTATCTTCAAGAATAACATATATTTTTTTAAGAGCTTTAAAACTGAAAGGAAAATATGTAATAAATCGGTAGAAATGCGGGAAGTCTAACTGTCTCTTCTGATGATCATACAAATGACTTTTCTCACTCTCTTCAAACATGAAATAGTGATGTATTCTGTAGCATCAAGTTAAAAAAGTAGAATAAATTACTAAATTCCTTCTTAACAATGTGAACTTTGAACAAAACAAACTAATAAATATAAGTAAAAAACATTATGTTTGATATAATTAATGAACGTACTAAGAAACGACCATTTTTAAATGTTTTCCACTTCCTTTACCAATTTTTCACAAAACGCCCACTTTATACGTTCAAAGAACTTTATAATTTATAATAGAGACACCGCAATGCTTTTAGAGGGCGCCTTCTCTCAAATAACAAAGTGCTTTGTGTTTCGTTTTCTTCTAAAGAAATAAACAGGTTTCTTCACACGTTATAGGCAATCTAGGCACGAATTCAGGAATAAATTGTTATTTTGTAGGTCTTAGAAGAATGATAAATTATAAACAAAAACTTTTCTAAAACCTTTTGAAAAAACCCTCTATCTTAAAGACATTATTTTATTGATTTGTAGTTATGGATACAGATAATACTCGTTAGGAATTCGTGAAAAGTCTCAATTTATCAACTTTTTTCTTTTCGAGCTTTTTCTCTTGAAAGATTCGCGAACAGTTTTTTTTCTTTTGCTATAAATACGTACTCTACTTGATGAACGACTTTTGTTACACAAGTTTTCATTATGAATGGAGTTTTTAAAAAGATGAATTATTGGACGATTATGAAGCTTTAACAAAAAAATAATTGATGGTATTTTAAAATAGCTTTGCAAAATATGGATGTTGTACTGTTTTATATATATATATATATATACATTTTTTTAATTTTTTTATTCCGGGATGTGGGGAGGGGAGTGCAATCCCACACATCCCATATAGGGTATAATTACATACGTTATTATGAATAAATAAAAAGATAAAAATTAACAAAATAAAAAATTAAAAAGAGAAGCATCATTAGATACACTATTCACAAAAAATATAGTAAAGTCTTTAATCAGGTTCTTGTTGTTCCATCGGATCTCAGATTGTAGGAGCCAGTGTTTTTCTCCAACATTCATCTATGCTCGATCCTGGAATCAGACGGGCTTCCATGATGAGGATATTACTGGAGTGGTTTATCCTTCCCCTCAGTCCTGCAATCCTTGTTCTTAATAGAGCTTCGAATCCTGGAACTCTCCCTTCTGTGTGTATATAAAAGTCTATAAATAATTTTCTAATAAGTCTATAAATAATTTGCTAACGATTAACAACCTTTATGTTTTTGACTTGTTTTATATTGCGAAATAATTAAAATGTTGAATTTATCTTTTCTTGCAGCACGACAGTCCTGACGAGAGGCCCGTGATCCGCCTGCCTGATATATCCGAGGACTCCTCCAGTAGCGCCCCTCCCGATACCTCCACCACCTCCCTCCATAACATGGAAGGGCATGGCTCACACACTCCCACCCTCGGGACCATCAGTCTGCAGACCCCCTCCACCCCCAGGATAGATATCTCCAGAGCATCCAGCTCTAGCCACCACGACTCCAGAGATAGCTCTCCAGAAAACGCTATCTTCGGAGTCGAAGACAGAGACCCGGAGGGAAACAAACTCGGGCTAGGATTCAGAGAAGACGGAACGGCAGATCTCAGATCCTCAACGGAAGAACTGGCTTTTCTAGAACCCAATCCAGGAACAGCAGAAAAAGAGACATCAAACAAACCAGCGCGCAAATCCCCTCTCATGTTTAAACCCGAAGACACGCACAGAAAAGATAGTCAGTGCTCAGATATTGTTCTTCTTTCCATCTCCGGAAGAACTAGCAGACTATCCAGCATTGGCAGTCAGGGGTCTGGACATTCCAATGCGTCGGGACACTCCAATATGAGCCACATATCGGGGCACAGTAATGTTAGTCACATATCCGGCCAAAGCAGGTTATCAGTTATATCAAGCGTATCGAGATCCCCGTCACCACATAAAATGCTGTTGGAAACATCTTTCTGTGGGCCGAAACCTCTGGAAAATGATGTTGGAGTTGTAGGTAATGATAAACACCATTCCGAAGTCCTTGAACAGGTGTTGCTTGCAAGAAAACATGATCCCAGAGAAGCTATTTTAGCCGAAGGAATATCAGTAAGAAAAGCAAAAGAAGTCAATAATAAGCCATCACCACCACCTGTTCAAACTCGTCTACCTGATAAACTGACACCGGCTTCAATTCCTGGAAAAGTGAATAACGCGAGGAAACATTCAATAGAATCTGTACGAAAGGAGTCTCTTACATCACCAGTTATTACACTCTCTACTCTTGGCGCTAGTTACAAAGAAAGAAGACCCGAAGATACTCGTCATATGCTCTCCAAGCCGATTATACCACCAAAAGTAAAAAAACCCAAAAAACAAGATCTTCCAAAACCAGTCATTCATACCGAGGCAAATACTGAAGCTGGTTATATAAGGATAAAGTTAAAACCAGATCATATGTACGAAGATGATGGAGAGCAGTCAAATCAACTAGAATCTTCTCTGCAAAAACCAGTGAGCTTAAATTTAAAAGAGCAAACAAAAAAGAATGCTCCCCATTTTTCACAGTTGGTAAAACGCGACGATAGTTTAAATAAAATCAGTCGTTATTCGGGCGAATTTGATTCCCAAAAACTTGGATCTCAGCCGAAGTGTAATACTCGGTCTCCAAGCATAACGCCTACCGCAAGCCCAAAGTTAGGAAAAAAGACAAGCAATGGAAGTAGAACACCTTCACCGGGCATAACAGTGTCAAGAAAATCATCTTTCTGCTCGCTTTTTAAATCCAGAGAAACTATCGTGAGCCCTGATTCACCATCGGCAAAAGATAAGAAAAACGCCGCGGTTCCTACGAAAGATGTAGGAGAAAGTGTTCACAGTTCACGGTCAAGAAGTAAAAGCAGAGACCGAGACAAGTCAGGTACGGCAACTCCGGTATCTGCCGGAAAGCCTAAAGGATCTGTTTTAGCAATATTCAAACCTCGCAAATCTAGCGCATCCGCATCACCCGTGGCGCGAGAGAGTCTTCCTAACCTAGATGGCTTATTACATCCTATGGGAAACAAGCATAGCACGGAAGCTAAAAGTGTGCAGAATTTAAGGAGCAACTCCAGATTAAAGTATTATGATGCTCCTGTTGATGGATTCATAAGAATACCATTACACACACCTTCAGATGAGGACGAGAAAAATCTCACGGTGGAAAAATCTCCCGCAAAAAATACGTTGAGAGAAGAACCTCATCAACTTAAAATTGACCGTCCAAAAAGTGCGCCCAGCTCCAGTAGACCTTCAATTAGTCATCAGGCAGTAAACATGCCAGATAAATACGGAACAAAAAAAGCTGAACCGCTTGGAAAGCAGGTGGTTTTGCCCGACGGTAGCATCAGAATACCTCTCCATTCTCCGAGCGAAGATAGGTTGGTTCGTTGTGATCTTATGACAGAAAAGGAGATAGAAGAGCTGAATAAGATGTGCAGTAATATACAAACTAAAAAAAATGCCAAATTTCAACCAACTCCTAAAACAAGCGTATCATCCTCCACCGCAGTTTCAAAAAGAGAGGTAAAGAGTCAAGAAAAGGTGGAAGTGATTCATCACACACAAAACAATAGTAAATTTGATCACCAAGAAAAAATAATATCACAAGAAAGATTAAAAGAGACAAAGCCACCAGAAAAATTAAAAGAGATCCCCAAACCACCAGAAAAGTTAAAAGAAATTCCATATTTATCGGAACTAAAACTAAAACAAACTGCCTCGCTCCCACAAGGCTTAAAAAAAACGGAAAATATTCCCAAATTCGAGGAAAAAAAAAACGCCAATAAAATTTTACATTCACAAAAAGTTGCAATAGAAGAACCCGTAGAGCCCATAGAACCCGTAGAACCTGTAGAGCCTTTAGAACCTGAAATAAAAAGCGACGAAGAAAATTTAAGTAATCAGACTAAGAAGCATATCATTTTTACAACGAAAGTAGGAAGCAAAGATCAAATTTTCAGTTTGCAATTTAGTTTATCAAAAACTGATAGTCAATCTAGTCAAATGTCTGATAACAGAAGTCAAATATCAGAAGATAGTGTTATCGAAGTTCCGATGTGTGAAAAGCGCTCAGATGGCTCAACCCATCATTCTCCATCAACCGACAATAAATCAGATAAGGTGAGTAGTAAGTCGGATTTAGAAATCACCAAAATCGTGACTGATGAAATTTGCATTCACTCATCTGAATTGACAGATTCACAGCATTCAGATTTATTTCCAATTTCTAATAGTGAGAACACACTTAAAAACCCTCCAATTGGCAGTTGTCGAGGAGATTCTGCTTTTAATGACAACGTTCCAAGTCCGAGAAATTCTGTGGACGATGCAGGAGTCGACTCCTCTGAATCAGAGAGAGATTCGGAGTTAGATTTTATACGAAAAAAACAATTGCTCGCGCTAGAAAAAGCAGGTCACCGAGAACCAGGAACAATTGACCATGAACGAAAGGGACTCGTTCTTCAGCAAGATTCTTTTGATGATGAACTTCCCTACGTGCCGACAACGCTGCCGCTGGAAAGGTCAGTTGCTATTCCAATTGTTCCCGTTAAACAGCGACTAACTCTAGAAATGAAGACATTTCCAATAGAGAGACCACGATCAACAACACCGATTAATCCCAGTTGCCTAGAAGAGTATTGCTCAGATGAAGTGTATACACCGGATTCAATAAAAGCGGAGAGATTAAAGATTAGTTTGCCAAAAGAGAAAGACGAGACTCAAGAAAAAGCAAAAGTAAAACAAAAAGCCAAGTCTCCGCGAAGGATTTCTTCAGGGTCCTGTACAAAGACCTGGTTTGAATTTGCGGAGCAGGGAATTTCAAATGCGGGAACCAGGAAGAGCTCGACGAGTCACGAATCTGATTCCGATCAAGCTCCTCCCCTTCCGCCGAGAGCGCCAGTGCCAAAATCTCAATGGATTAACTTTGAAGATATTCCAGAGAGAAGAAAATTACCCAAACGAATACAGACTATTCCGAGTCGAACCAACATAGAAGTGGCAAATGACGCAACCGTAGTGTACACTTATGTGAATCCTGAGGATTGTAAATGTGAGTGCCACGAATCGGGAAAAGATGCGGAAGATGGAAGTCCCGATAAAGAAGAGGACGAAGAACCCCTTCTCGAAGACCACGGAGAAGTAGACGGAATAAGTGCTCCGGTCACACGACTGAAGGGGGACCCCAAGAAAGAAAGGCGGAACATCACTAGGTAAGCACAATTGCTATAATAATGAAACGAACAATGTTTTTTGTGAATTATTAAAGAATGTTTCAATAATCGGGGAGGAAATTGGATTCCATCGATGCGTAATATGTGCCGTTCAGTTCCATGTTTTTAATAACTCAGGGCTGAGTGGGGAGTGACATTTTGCATAATCAAGCAGAAATCAACCGCTATCATGCAAATAAAAGTTACTTTGTTCATTACTGAACGTTACATCGTAAATTAATTTATTATTTGGTTTAAGAAGTGGGCAATGATCTAGTTGCTTGCGGTTAATTATTATTGATATCGCGAACTTACCTATGTATGGAAAACGCAGCGAGAGTTGGAAGCATTAAAAAAGCTTAGCATTAATTATAGTATTTGTGCATCCGTACGCGTTCCACCGGCGAGGAACAGTCTGTTTATTGAGTAGAAGAGGGACAACACGTGTATATGATTCTCGTAAAATAATATCTTTAAGAAGTTTAAAACGTGTCCGATTCATTCATATCGGTCCCAGTTCAATCGGTGAACAATATCGCGAGTGCGATAATCTCAGTTTTTATTATTTTGGGTTCGCATTATTATTAATAAACTTATAAGGGCAATTTTCGTGCCACAATTTATTTTACTTTCATATCACTTATTCATCGGATACCGTACACTACTAATAAATATAGGATATAGACAATGAAATATTAGCTGATTATACATGCATATTGCATATATCTATTAATATATATATATATATATATAATTCAGCCCTGAAGATTATCGCATTCAGATAAGCCAATTTAATAGCCTTCAGTACGTTTATAACAATGAAATGAAGCAATATCCGGCAAGTCAAAACAATTCTATACAACTGTAAAATAATCATTGATTAGCTTTTTAAATTTTAATTAAAGTCTAAACGAAACACGCCGCACGTAAGTTGTGCATTGTGTGAGTAATGTGATGGAGTCAAATAGGATGATAGACTTAACACGTTAACGTTCACACACAGCTATAAATCTGCGAGCACAGCGATATCTGTTGAATTGCGAGCGCTTATCTTTTGTACTTTCACACGACGCTATCAAATATTTCTTCCTGTTGTAAGAGAGGGGGTCAGTTGAATTAGGGAGCTGCAACGGAATGCACATTTTTTTGTACCGAAATCTGTCAACTTGACATCTGTCATCCACCGGTCTAGGCAGCTCCGTAATTACAATGACCCCTTCTCCTGTTTTCGTCGGAGAGGGGGAGGCTTATCTTTTGGTATATCGCCTCTGGAGCGGTTCCGTCGTAAGATGTGTATTGTCTATGATTGATCTGCGCTCAAAACCGCTAGGTGTGAACGGTCTGAAGGGATTGTATGGAGAGCGTTATTTGGCGTATCTTTTATATTTGATAGCTGTGTGTGAACTAGCTCTTATAGACAATAGCTAACAGGCCCTATTGAATTTATAGTGTCTGTGCTGGCTTCACAAACTTGTCCCATACACCACATTTTTATGAATGATATCTTTAAAAATTTAAAATTCTGAATTATACAATTTGTCTAAAGAATCGTCATCACCACAACCACAATTATGTTTTCAAATTTTCTTCAGGCAAGTAGGTTACTATTTTTGATGTACTACAATAATATTGAAAAATAAAATAATAAAGTTCAAATATTCACAAAGATTTCACACATGAAAAAAATCATTATTGAACCATTAAAACGGCTACCATCTTGAATCGGAAACGAGTCGTACACACAAATGTATACAGAGACAAAATGATCCAATGACAAAACATGCTTCAGTATACACAGTATCAGTATACATTAACAAATCATTTCACAAAAATATTTCAAACCAATGATAAAGAGAAATTTCTGGAAAGCGAAGCATAATACATAATGAAAATAACACCAGGTTTCTGGTGTTATTGGAGACCCACTGGAAAACAACACTGTGAAAACTTTAAAATAAAGTTTATCTTACTGGTGTTATGATGTTCATTTATAACAGTTTATATAAAGTTTAAAGTTTATTCTATGTATTTTACCAATATTGGCTTTTATTTCGTTATTATCGTCATTCAAATTAAGGTAACGAAGCCGGAAGATTGCAAACACTGTTTATTCGGTACCAAACAAACAGATATAAATACTTGGCGACCCTTTTCACATAAGTTACTGAAACCCGTAGGCTATCTGAGTTTGTATCTTAAAATTAGCAAATAATTTGTATTCCGAACTGCCACGAAATTTTATCGCGTAAATAATAAACAAATGATAAAATAATATTCTTATTTAGAGGAGGAACGCTTCGTGAATATTATAAAGGTACAAGTTGATTTAACGCAAATTATTTCTTCATGTCTGGTCTACTGCTGACTGTGTGCAATATGCTTAACTTCACGGACATTCCATCTTTACAGTAGAATTGGTTAGGGAAGGAGAATTTCTCAGGAGTATCAAAGTAAAGGAGTCTCATTTATTTATTTTTTGTTATATGACCACCGAAAAGAGTCCCGTCTGTCGGGAGCCAGGAGGACTTTGGCATCCCAAATTGGGTATTTGTGAGAAGAAGTAGGAATGGGAAATAAATGAGAAATAGGAAGGTTGTGATTTAACGAGCTATTCAAATTTGGTCAGGGCTAAAACCATCTCAAAGGAACGTTTCGATCCTGAATGAAGGTCTTCCTCCAGGCCGATAGCGTATTCTACCCGCGAGCTTTGTCTCTTAAAGGATATTTCCTTTGGTAAAAGCTCTTAAGACCCCGCCATCCACACGAAAAATTTCGATTTAGAGCAATACATAAATTTGATTTCTGTAGCTGATCATAGGAGGTGTATTTAAAACGCGCGGGTACCTATTATTAAAATCAAACGGCTGGATGAAACTTCGCTAATCATGGAGCATTGGCCTAGTATATCCTTGGTCGAAGGGTCCGAGTATAGCTACTAGATTGTCTGGCTTACAGGTAGGGCTGCCACAATTTTATAATATACATAATATTTATACGAAAATATCTGTTATTTTGTCAATGAATTACGTTAGGTTACAAATATAGTGTAATGTGCACTTTTTATATATTTTTTTTAGATGAATATCGCACAAGAGTCCCAACTGCTCCCGTCTGGAGCCAGTGAGACTATGACATCCCCAATTAGGGTTTCTAAGATTAATATACAAGGTGTTGAGATGAACGTTCACAAAACAAAGCTATATTATTATAACGGAACTACTATTATCATTGTTTCTCTTTAATTTCTCTTATCAATTTTAGAGACAACATTTGTTGGATAACCGACACCCCTGCCGTAGTTCACCCAAGTGGTTCGCTATTTTTGGTGACTTAGCAGGTGCCCGGGTTAATGGGATGAGATATCAATTTGGAAGGCGACTATCGCCGCCTCGGCAACCTTTCATTGGATAACCAATACCCCTGCCATAGATCACCCAAGTAGTTCCTTACGTTTGGTGACTTAACAGGGCTCATGGGGTGAGGCTTATCTATTTATTGAGTACGTTAGTTTTAAAGGGCGGCAAAATTTCACAAAAAATCAGTATCTTAATACGTGAAGCAAAAACTTTTTACCCCTTTTTACGAAAATTACGCGGACGGAGGAGTATGAAATTTTTCCCAATTGTAGTTTATGTAGAGAAGGAGTGCAGAAGACTAAGATTTTTTTTAAAATTATAAAAATAAAATAAATCAATAAAAAACATAAAAATTATGGTCGAATTTCAACCATTGGGCGACCACAAGTAATAATAATATCTTGTTAATAGTTTAACCAGTTCATATTTTTGCCGCACCTGCGATTCGGACAGATTAAAATGGGCACGAAATTTTTCATTACTTATTCTGTGACAAGACCGGGGAAACCCCTTTCTTACAATGAATGTATAATAGTGCCACCTTGATCACTGCGACTTGCAATACCGTCTCTATAGAATTGCAAGTATTCCCAGAATTTCGTTTTGCGCTTGGTTTTTTAATTACTAATATTCAGTGAGAATGATTGAGGGGGTTCCGTGTTATTCTGGGTGTAGTTTCAATTTTAACTGAAGACTCGCGTGCAGATTAACTTTTAGGCTAAAACCTGTTTCACGTTCCGAATGATCTGTTAAAATTCCAGTAGCGGATTAATCTGCTGACGCATTTCGAAGGAAACCGCTCAAATATTTCGAGTGCAGTTAAAAATTTTGTTTCGTTTATTTGTATATTTTGTGCCTTTGTATTGTAGTTATTTAAAAGCTATTCTTCTGTATCTATTTTGCTATTGTGGTTTCTTGAAATATTGTGCGCTTTAGTGTTTTATTAATATTGTTTGATTGACCTGCTGACAAACTGCTTTGGCAGTTTAGCGGGTGCTTAAAATGAAGAATAAAAAAAAAATAAAAAAAACAATCTTCAAAATTTGTAATTCGAAGGAAAACAATACGAATATTATGAGAGTAATTCACTCATGATTCACTCCTAATTTAGAACCAGTTTTGTGATCAGAATTCAAAATTCCAGTTGTTGATACATCTGCTGACTCATTCGGCGGAAAAAATTCTCTTATTCGAAGTGCAGTATAAAAAATTCCATCCGAAGCCATTTTCATGTGCTGAGTGTAGTTTTAATTTGCCGCACACAGATTTTATTAGTTTTGTCTTCAGAATGTAAAATTTATGTTGCGGAATCATCTGCTGACTCATTTCGAAGGAAAACATTTTCTTTTTCGAAATGCGGTTATTAAATTCTAGTTGCAGACTATGTTTGTGCTGCCAGAAAAAAAAATCATTTTCATGTTCTGAGAGTAGTTTTAATTCGCCGCATACAGATTTAATTTAAACCAGTTTTGTGTTCAGAATATAAAGATAAATTAAGTAACAAGATTCAAATTCATCGTGTACCGATTCACTCTTATTTTAAAACCAATTTTGTGATCAGAATGTAAAATTCCAGCTATGGATTCATCTGCTGACACATTTTGAAGGAAAGCATTCTCTTATTCGAAGTGCAGTTATAAAATTCTAGTTGCAGACTATGTATGTGCTGCCAGAATCAAAGAAAATCAATTTTTATGTTCTGAATGTAGTTTTCATTCGCCGCATACAGATTTAATTTAAAACAGTTTTGTGTTCAGAATATAACGATAAATTAAATAACAAGTTTCAGATTCATCGTGTACCGAGTGAAGCTTAACATTTGAGTTGCTTAGTAACAATTCTGAGAAAGTGACTATTCCGTGTGTTAACTATTATTTTGGGACTCTTATTTGGAGATGCGAAATCCTATTACTTGGATACCATTCTCAATTTCTGAGAGCAGGTAAAATTTGTAGTAGCATTTATAAACATGATTTTTATTTGAAGACTACTCGTCACATACGATTATGAAAAAAAAAATTGGTATTTTTATACCAATCGTAATACAAAAAAAAATGGATTTCCACGAACCCCCCTCCCCCCCGTCGGTGCTTGAAAATCTGCGGTTTAAGTACCCATACGGAGGGGGGGGGGGGAATTTTCCTCAGCCCCGGGCGGCCGACACCCACGCTACGTCACTTCTCCTTACAAATAAAATAAAAAAAAACTACAGGCCTCTCAGAACAGGAAAATCTATTGAGGAGGACACCCTAAAAACCCTGTGAACACCCTGTGAACACCCTGTGAACACCCTGTGAACACCCTGTGAACACCCTGTGAACACCCTGTGAACACCCTGTGAACACCCTGTGAACACCCTATCAACACCCTGTCAACACCCTGTGAACACCTTGTGATCACCCTATGAACACCCTGTCAACACTCATTGAAGTTTACGTATTTACAATAAATAATAAGGCTACAAGTTAGCCGACCCAACTGAAGAGAGGTAGATATGAGCTGGCGGGGCGGCCGGGGCCGGGAGCGAGCAGTCTCACCAGCGGAAGCGACACAGGCGCCCCTATCGGTCAAGCGGAGAAAATTTTCTAGCTATAAATCTTTTTCAATACATTACAGAGAGAGAATGGTTGAGAGAGTCCTTTTGACCTCTCCAGCTTGACTCTCTCGACCCATCATCCCCTTCCACCGCAGTTGGAGGGATGGATTAATACGTCCAACACTGGGCACACTGACCCCTAGGTTCCTACCCACCCCTCATACCATTTTCCTACCTTTCCTTGAAAAGACTCTCCAAACGTCTCTTGAGATGACGCAGGCCCCGAGGGAAATTATTTTCCTCAGGACCTTTTGTGTCGAGCTAATGTAAAAAAATCGAGTGCAGTTAACATGCGGTAGAAGCGAAACTTTACCAAAACAATCTCAACCAATGAAGAACCAAGGAGTCTGGAAAAGTGAGGTCATAATCAAAGTTGCCAATGAGCGCAGACCTTGTGTCATCTCCGTTTTATATATCAACCAATAGGAGCCTTGATGCTTCGCAGGTGCTGTGTGCGTCATTTCCGTTTCATCCGAATTCCAAATCACAACGGGGCTATAGAAGTTTTACTTCAATAAATATTTTATTGCTATCTCATTCTCTCGCAGGCTAAATCCTATAGATGTACGTGTTTGTCTGTTTTCGTGTGTCATTTCCATTTCATCCTAGTTTCAAATCACAACGGTACTAAAGAAGTTTCACTTAAAAAAAGTGGCAAGACCGAGTGAATCAGATACCTTATTCGGGTCACATCAAGATTCAGAATAATAGAAGAGCATGTATGAGACGATGTATGAATGTGAAAGGTGTGTGTGCCAAGACCATTTGGCGGTCCATCCTCTCTGCCTACCCTCTGCGGGAAACGGCGTGATGGTTAGTTAGTTAGTTAGTGAAGGAGTTTCTCCATATTTTTGTCGTCGAATTCCAGTGCACTTTTTCCTATAACTTTGTTCATCATATTAATATTTACGGTTTCTCTTCGGAGTCGCAAGATCGTTTTCTTTTGTCTATTCATTTTGATGTGGTTTGAAGATTGGACATTGATTTTGCAAAAATATAAACATTTATTTTTTTCGGATTTTATAGGAATCGAACTCGTGTCGTTCGAATGTCCGGCCACTTTCCAGGCGCTTTATGCCACTGGGCTATGCGAGGCTTGCGTGTGGGCAAGGATTTATCGTATTATATAGAACCAAGTATCTAGTATAATTGAAATAATAAATTTTAGTATAAGTGAAATAATAAATTTTAGTAACATGCAGTTTCAAATCACTAACGGTGCTAAAGAACTTTCACTTAAAAAAATAAATTATTTAGGTTCTTTACATTTTGGCACATTACGGCAAGCGATCGCTCAAGATGTTTTGCAAACTTGCCATAAAATGTCGCAAGTCGTTCGAGCGGAAACAATAAAACTTTCTGTTGTTTATATAAAAAGTGTTTATAAAAATTCGCAGAATTTATCGTATTTCTGAAATTTACATTAGGTTCAATTGAAATTCTAGACGAAGATATTTTTCACGGAATTAATAATTGTACCAACTTACCATAAAATGAAATAGTTTCTGCTGTATATTTCTGAAACTCACATTACGTTCAGATGAAATAAGACAAAGTAGTTTGTAACGCAAATACTTAAGTAGGCACTGGACAATTTAGTTGAAATGAGAAACGAGGACATTGTGCCCACACTACATTATTATACTCAGGGTGGTGGTGGTGGTTCAGGGCGGTGCGCGGCACGGCTAAATTACACTTATTCTATTCTCCGTAAATCTCATCGCTCTGGTAAAATACCGTGATTCATTATCAATTATCACAACGTGGCTTGCTTCAAATGACTTTTATTTTTATTTATTTATTGGCTCGTCAACACAATACATCACAATTATGGTATTTAATATTTTCAATAAGGTTATAGCGATGATTTAAATTACAGGTAAGAACAAACACACCACACATCACAACAATCTTTGTGCAATGATTTTAAATTACAAGTACATTGTGGGAGGCAGGTATGGGTACCGCCGCCCTGGCAACCATTTATTGGATAACCGAAACCTCTACCAAAACTTCGGCCACCTCAAGCGGCTCGCTGCATTTGGTGACTTGGCAGGGATGCCCGAGTTATGGGGTCGGGTTATCCGGATCTTGAATGAGGATGCGTCTGCCCGCCAACTGCGTGGCACGCCGGATCGGGAGAGACTAGCTAAGGGAGAACTTTTGACCTCTTCAGCAGGACTCTTTCGGAACATTGCCTCGCGCCGCAGTGGGAGGGTTAGATTCATACGTCCGTCACTCCTGGACACACTGACCCCCATATTCCTACTCACCCCTCATACCTTTTTTCTTCCCAGAACTTCCCCTCCTTCCTTTCCCTGATACTTTTTTGAAAAGACCCTCCACAGAACATCCCGTAAGATGACACGCAAAGATGACCTCGAAACGAATTGCTTTGCTCAGAGCGAGCTTGTGTAGAGCTAATGTATAAAAAAATAAAATAAAGAGAACCAAAATCAAATATCAGTAAATGTATACATACACTCACATAATATATACGCCTAGTATTAAATGGAAAAATACAAAATGGCTATCAAAAGTTTCTCCAAAAGGGACTCTTCTTAGAAACAAAATAATTAAAATGTTTGACTCCTAAAGAGTCACAAAACCTATTTGAAAGTATTCAAATATTCAGATGTACCCTGTTTTACATAAAATATTTGGAATTGTTTCCATTTAAAACTGGCGAGGTTGTTTTTTTTTTAAGGAAAAAAACATTCCCGGGTTACGAATAACCCGACAATGTTTACAAATCTCCTGCTAACTACCACACTAAGCGGAAAATATTGCTCGTGCGTGGTGGAGTGCTTAACCAGCTGAGTAATCGAACACGCGACGCCCGGGTAGGACCTAAGCACGATGCCCACTCGGCCACTGACCGGTTCTAAAACAAGGCATTTGAGGTAGTATAGAAATTTCAGTAAATATTAATTATCTCAGAACAACAGACTTTGACTTGTTGCAGTTTAATACTCGGCCATCGGTGTTCTTTACTCGTATTCGATGATCGATCTGAATTGCCAGGTCCTTCCAATCTTCCTCTCCCCATCTTCCATTCCCCACTCCCTTTGACCTCACGGCGTACTCCAGTTGGGGATGTAATAACTGGGTGTCATGAAGGATGGGGGCAGTTGGGACTCTTGCGCGGCATTTTCATGGATAAACACTCCATCATAACCTCATTACTGAGTGCGTGCACATACACACCTGTACAAAAAATAGACGGGTACCTACCTAGGCGGGTGTTGTAAAGATACTGGCAAAATATAAGTTTGTGATGATTCCTTGACAGTTTATTTATTTATTTGAGACACAAACAGCATATTTACAGAGCATTATTTTGGTTAATGTATAACAAATTAAGATACAAATATAAATATCCCTAGACTAATGTGTCTACAGTAATAACATTAGCGTATTCACAGACACATGAAAAACAATGTAAGTATTTTTTACATAATTTAGAAACTTAAATAGAAAATTTGAAATACATGATAGCTACATAATATTTAAAGTGTTTATTAAAAATAATAAAACAACATTTTAGTTACACAAATCATGGAAATATTTCTTAAAACAAGTAAAATTATTCACAAAAATATCTATTATAGAGTGTGATTTAGTGAGATCGTTGTAAGATCGTGACATTCTAAATATGGGATTAAAGTATCCCGTATTATTGTTAAAAATTTCGGTCCAAAATATGTCAAATTTTCTGGTAGATTCGGGCCTGGCGTATAAATTGATTTCATTGATTAAGTTACTATCTACTAGGTTGTTAACAATTTTATAAAACATTAAGAGGTCATTTATATTACGTCTTTTAACTAGACTCTAAATTGAAATGTGTAAGTCTTTGTTCGTACCCGTCTAGAAGATGGTAGACACCTGACAGGTAAGACAAAATCCGTGTAAATTTCCTTTGGACTGATTCAAGTCTAGATACCTGTAAAATATAGTGTGGATTCCAGACTGTTGACCCGTACTCAAGAACACTACGGATTAATGAATTAAAGAGAATTATTAGGCTATTAAAATTCTTAAACAGTTTGGTTGATCTTACAATGAAACCAAGTAATTTATTTGACTTACTCACAATGTATTCAATGTGTTGGTTGAACGTTAGTTTGTTGTCAAATATAATTCCTAAGTCTTTTATCGACTCAACTGTATCCAGATCGTGACCACATATGCTGTATGAATATAGAGTTTTGTTGGTGTTCTTGGTGAAATTAATAACTTTGCACTTAGGTATATTTAGTTCCATTTCATTGTCAACACACCAGGTAGATATTGTGTTAAGGTCTTGTAAGAGTTCACAATCGTCCATAGATTTAATTGCTTTATACAATTTGAGGTCATCAGCATATAGAGAAAAATTACAGCGGAGTTTATATGTAAGGCCGTTAATAAAGATCAAGAAAAGCAAAGGTCCAAGGTGCGATCCTTGTGGTACACCCGACGTAACTGATATTGGGGAAGAGGTAAAACCGTTAACAGTAACTAATTGACTTCTATTTGATAAATATGATTCTAACCAACGAAGCAGATTTCCGTGAATGCCGATTTTATCCAGTTTATTCATTAAAATAGGGTGACTAACTTTGTCGAAGGCCTTACTGAAATCGGTGTACACGGAATCTACTTGTATTTTTTTATTCATCGATTTACACAGAAAGTCCATATACTCGAGTAAATTAGTATTTGTGGATCTTTTAGATACAAAGCCATGTTGGAAAGAACTAAGTATATGTGTTACGTGAATAAAAATGGTTTTGTATACAATGGACTCGAATATTTTGCCAAAACAAGATAAAAGGCTAATAGGACGGTAGTTACATCATTTTTACTGCCAGATTTGTGAATCGGAATGAAGTGGGCGACCTTCCACAGATCTGGAAAAACTCCATCGTTCAGACTTTTGGTGAATATTTTGTGTAATGGTACTGCAAGTTTATCTGCACAATTTCGAATAAATAGTGGAGGAATTCCATCTGGGCCGGAACCCTTATTGATGTCAAGAGTGTTCAATTTCGCTTTGACCTCGTCTAAAGTTATTTTGATATGAGACAATGGATAATTATAGAGTGGGGAAGAAAGTTTAGAGTCACTTTTAGAATTAGATGGTGAGCTAAAAACAGAAGAGAAGTAAGTAGATTTCACATATATCTTCACCATTTGTTGCTGATTTGTTGTGTAGATGCATGATTTTAGGAAGAGAATTAGAAATTCTTTTCGAATTAATGAGGGTTGAAAGATTTGATCCCCTTTCGTGCTTATATACAATAGGCAGTCGGTTTAGAGAAAATGCGGCTTATAAAATATAACTAAGTGTCCCCGAAGGATTGTGCAGATAGGTTGTACGCCGAATAACAAAAGTATAAAACAAATTTTCTTTCAAAAGCATGAAGGATAAAACTACCTGCATATACCAGCGCATACGCACAAAAATCTACACTATAAATAAATTCGTTTGATATCCTTATCAACTTATCATGAAAGGAATTTTTGAAGCCGATTTTAGTTTTGAAATTGATAAATACTGTATAAAAGGATATAATTTAATAATAATTATAATTTTGGGGGCTAACTGTATTCTAACATTTTTTTTTTACTTTTTGGGAAAGTAGAACAGTTGAAAAACTTTAAAAGAGTTTTTTCTAGAATAACCTGAAAAATCATTTCCAAAGCTTTCGTGGTACCACCCTGAACTACTGAACTAAAGCGTACACTGTACACAGCTCGCTCTTGAGAGCTCCAAGCAAGGAGGCGAGTGCGGTAATGAGTCAAGTTAATATTCTTCTCTCCATAATAAAACGAACCACTCCAAATAACATCACCCCGAGAGCGTTATATTCTCCAAGTCGTAGAAGGTTGAATATTTTAATTTCTGAAAGTCATCAACTTCGGAACTTTTCCAATACTTGAATTTCATTATGGACACTGAACTAAAAATTTCTAGAACTGTGTGATCTATCATACCGAGTTGAAAGAAAATATTTTTACGTCGCAATTTTATGTAAGACCTTTCAATTCAATAAAGCCCTAGACTCTTCACCAAACAGACGTGTTGTCATTTTGTACTCGGCTCATTCCTATAAATATTCTTATCTGAAACTCGATTTTAGACTCCCAGCGATTTTAACCCGTTGTTTTACTACTCTCAACCGCCGAGAGACTGAGACCATGTCATCGCCAAATGGGGAATCTTGTAGGGCTGAAGGAAGAAGGGAGGGGAAGGAGATGGGGAGGGGAAGGATATAAGGAAGAGGAAGGTGGGGAAGCACCTGACTATTCAGATTTGGTCACCAAACACAGCTTAAGTCTTTTCAAGCAACGTTTCAATTCTAATAACAATAACAATATAGCTTTATAATGAAATTTGCAACATTTATAACTAAGAAAGTACATGTTCAGTATAGTTTACCATGGTTTATAGATTAAATTAGCACAAAAAGTTAACAAACAGAAAAAAAACGTACGATAAAAGAATATAATTTGTTATTTATTATTTTAACTTTATGAGTAAAACCTCAAACTGTAATATTTAATTAAATGAAGACATTATGAGCGAAACTCAATCGAAAATCTGGAAACAGAAAAATCAGAAAAAGATATTGGCACCTCTGGGACTCGAACCCAGGACCTCCCTACTTTCCGGGTTGGGCGCTCTTATCCACTGAGCTAAGGTGTCGATATCCAATTCGGTCACTTTTAACTGTACCATACTTCGACTAAGAACCACCCATATTATCTTCATTTTTCTTAACGCATATTTTTATTGGCTGCCAATAATCTCTGAAAAGAGGAACTAGTTTTTATATTGAAGATAAATATAAAGAAAACACAAAAATGTGCAAATGCTCCTTTGCGATGCTCCTTAAAAACAAAATACGCTACATAAAAATATTTTTCAGGTATTTCTTAAATATTGGTAAACTTATATTAAATTCGTCGATATTTGAGGTGAGGTAATTAATTCATGGCACTCTAACATGTTCAGGTAGTCGTGACATTGATGGGGTGGATTGTTTGGAAATATGTTGATATTTAAATCTCCCATTATTCGGGCAAATCTGTACCTACTCCCATCTATCCCTCCCGTCTTACCTACCTATCCTGTTACATCCATCTTTTTTTTTTTTTTTTTGGTTTAAGGCAATTCACCCTGGAGAGAGTGCTTTGTGCCGGTAATATTTAAAATGGATAAGAAATTTCGGTTAATCTAATGGGAAAATAATAAAACAAATTAAATATTGGACTCATTTAGATCACTAAAACAAATTAAATATTGAATTCATTCAGGTTAATAAACTTACATAAAGCTGTATGAACACGAGAATTGTTAAGAGATAAAAGGTATGAAATGTTAAGCGGGGACTGGTGTGTGATTTTAATAAGCCGGCGGTATATGTTCTTGAAAGATGAATGGTTTTTACAGTTAAAGAAAACGTGGTCGAGGGTTTCCTCTTCCACACCGCACTGGCAGAACGGATCATCTAAAACTCTAATTCTAGACAAGTGAGATGCAATTGAACAGTGGCCAATTCTCATTCTCGAGATACATGAAATGAATCGTTTTGAAAGTTTTTTACCGTGGAACCATGGCTTAGCAGGGATATGGTTTTGAATTCCCGCATAGAAAGATCCAGTTCTTATTTTGGAGACTGCCCAATTTTCTTCCCAGGCACGAGTCATATTAGATTTAAGAATCGGAAAGACATCGGATATAGGAATTCTAAAATTTAGTGGGATAGTTCCGGAATCTGAACCAGATTTGGCGAGAAAATCGGCCATCTCATTACCCTCGATACCCAAATGGGCAGGGACCCAGGCCAATATCGTCTCAAACCCAGATTCACTAAGAGAATTGAGAAGATTTTTTATTTTACATATAATATTGTCTTCCGGATAACGTAAAATATTTGACCTAATTTTAGTTAGAGCACTTAGCGAATCAGTACATACTAAGGTTCGATGAATGTTGAGAACCTGGATTTGATTTAGCGCTTGTTCAATTGCAAAGCATTCGGCTGTAAATATGGAAGCTTCTTTCGGTAATTTATAAGTGAGATTGATGTTGAATTCTGGACTATATATAGATGCTCCACATCTTTTATTTTCAAATTTGGAACCATCCGTGAAAAGGATGGAAAATCCAGGGAATTTCGAAGCCACTATGCTTTTAAAACAATCATCCACATTTTGAAATTTATTTGGGGAAGATAAAATATTCTTCTGAAAGACTGATGTTATTGTGTTTGGCATAAAAGTGATTGCCTTAAATGGAATATTGTATATAGGAAGATTGGGAACTTCTTGAAGATATTGGAGGGAAGATGATAGAGAATTATAGAGATGAAAACTTTTAATTAAGAGAGGAAAACATTGTTTTTCTCTCAATCTTTTGTTAGAATTCAAATTAACACTTAACCTATTAAGACTTTGTTTAATAGGATGATGTGATAACGATAAAGCCTTGAAAATATATTTATTGGCAAGGAATTGCCTTCTGAAATATAATGGAGGCTCCACACATTCCACCTGAAGAGCATTAATTGGAGAAGACTTCATAGCTCCAATAATCATTCTGAGGGCTTTTGATTGAATTCTTTCCATTTTCTTATCTAGATATTTAGGGAGTGGGTCAAAAAGGAATGAGCCATAATCCAAGTGGCTCCGAACTAGGGAATTATACATTAATTTAAGAGTGGTAGGGTGAGATCCCCACCATACTCTGGAAACTGCTCGCATCATATTAAGTCCCTTTTCACACTTTGTAGAAATTATCTGAATGTGTGGAAGCCAGGAAAGTTTATGGTTCAAAAGAAGACCAAGGAATTTGATTTGAGTAGCGGTTTGTAGAGGCACATTATCAAAAGAAATTGAGAATTGGGGAATTTTTCTTTTGCGCGTGAAAGCCACGACCCTTGTTTTAGATGCCGCCAGATTCATCCCATTTATTGACAACCAGCTTTTAATATATTGTAAAGCCAAATTCATTTCCTTAGCTGCAAGAATAATATTTTTATGTAACAAATATATAAGGATATCATCCGCAAAGTAAAGACGCTTGATAGAAAAAGGAATTACTGAGTCTAGGTCGCTTATATAAATATTAAACAACAGAGGACTAATAACAGAACCCTGGGGCAAACCTCTCCATAGTTTGCGCCTTAAGCATTTAGAGGAAGACTCAATAATAATGGACCTATCTGAGAGCAAATTAATAATAAATTGGACTAATTTCGGGGGGATTTGTTTTTTAATTAGCTTTTCTTTCAAAACATTCAGTAAAACATCATCGTAAGCTGATGAAAGGTCAAGGAATGTGGCCAATGTATAAGAATTTAGGGATTGGGAAACTCGGATATCAGTTGTGAACAAACTTAAATTATCCATTGTAGATTTCTTTTTCCGAAAACCATACTGATTTGGTGAGATAATATCTTGACTTTCAACAAACCACTCTAATCTGTTCTTCATCAAACGCTCCGCTACTTTCATCAAACATGATGAAAGAGCAATAGGCCGA
Organism: Glyphotaelius pellucidus; assembly: GCA_936435175.1. Taxonomy (NCBI): domain Eukaryota; kingdom Metazoa; phylum Arthropoda; class Insecta; order Trichoptera; family Limnephilidae; genus Glyphotaelius; species Glyphotaelius pellucidus. The sequence goes on from OW386548.1 coordinate 36,873,445, forward strand.
TAAGACGAAATTTCAGATGGATTTTTTCCAGGTTTTAAAATGGGAATGATTTTTTGAGTTTTCCAATCATCCGGAATTAGTCCTGTTTCAAACATATTATTAATAAGAGATAAGAAATATTCAACCGCCATATCAGAAAATGATTTAATGAAACTATTAAGTATTCCATCGGGACCCGGAGCAGAGTCAGAAAGGGTTCTTATTACTAGTTTCATCTCATCAATGGAGAAAGGAGCATCTAGCCAGTTAGAGTGAGATGGATATGGCTTAATAGAAGGCATTTCTTCACATCCGGCCACTGATGGGGGGGCTATTTTATCCGCAAATCCTATAAGAATTTCTTCTGATATATGCTTGGTACTCGGCGGAGAATACGATGATCCGAATTTTTTTAAGCTAGACCAAACTGAAGATTGGGGAGTTTCCGGAGACAGGTTCTCACAGAACTTCCGCCATCCAGCGCGTTTTTTATTTTTCAAAATTCGTTTGGTTTCTGCCTGGGCTTTTTTAACTGATAAAAAATTTTCTAGTGTCATACACTTACGAAAAGAGGAAATTGCTTTTTTACGAGAGTTGACGGAGCGAGTGCATTCCTCGTCCCACCACGGATTAGAGTGTTTTATTTTAATGTTCGCATTGCGTTTCGGGATGGATTTTTCTGCTGCATTTATAACCATAGAGGGAAACGTCTCACATTGCAATCTGATGTCTCCCGGGGACGATTTTTTTTTTAAATTAATAAGGTTATCTAGTTCAGAAGAGAAAGTGCTCCAATTCGCATCATTTATTCTAAATTTGAGATTATTTTTAACTGGTGGAGGATAAGTGTTAGATTGATGTTGGAATCGGATTATAATTGGAAAATGATCACTAGAGAGGGGATCGTTTAGGATGTCCCAAGAGCATTTAGATGCTAACGAATATGAACAAAGAGATAAATCAACAGCACTTTTCCGTTGATGAGGGGGGGTGAATCTGGTTGGAGATCCGTCATTTAAAAAACATAGGTTATGGGTATCAATAAAATCTAAAAGATTGCGGCCAGAACGATTTGTTATTTTGCTACCCCAAGAAGGGGAATGTGCATTAAAATCTCCTAGGATCATAAAAGGGGAACAAATCTGGGTTAAGATTGGTGCCCATTCATTTTCAATAAAAGTGGTAGAGGGAGGAATATATATTGATAATATTGTGATATCAGATAAGACAGCTGCTATTATCTGGATATCGTCGGAGGGAGTATGTATATTAATTTGTTTAAACGGGATAGAATTATGGATTATCAGAGCCGTGCCGCCTTTACCATCCGGTCTGTCGTGTCTGAGACAATAATAACCCGGAATTCTTAAGTGAAAGGAGGGTTTTAACCACGTTTCAGAAATGGCGGCCACTGAAACGTCGTGTTCGTCGAGTAATTGAATTAGGTCAGATTTGTTAGCGAAGAGGCTTCTACTGTTCCACTGAAGAATTTTGTTCAGTTTCGAAGTCATTGGGGAGGCAAGATAATAAAGATTTAATGTAATCGGCAGCGTTGGACGGTACAGTATTGTTGTTTGTAAGGATAGAAATTAAAAGGGTAATTAAAGTTTGTATAAAAGAATTATTATTCAATATTTCGGGGAGAGCAGGAGGGGATGTATTACTATTAATGGCACACCCATTGGGGGTCCGAGATTTGGCATTCCCATTCGGGCTGGTCAAAATATTATTCAATTGTTTTTTATCAAGGTAAGGAGTATATTTTGGGTTGGGTTTGACTGGCTTGAGAATGGTTTCTCTGTGAGAAGATGACGTTGAATTTAAAAAGGTGGTTGATTGGAAAGGAGCTGAGGACGATGTCATCTCTGCGAAAGATTTTTTCGCAGGAGAGAATAACTTTGAGGCCTGGAAGTACGAAATGTTGTCGGTAGCCATTTTATGTTTTATGTTCCTCTGTCTTGTCAATTCCGGACAGGCTAGACTGACCGCGGTATGTGCACCCGAACAGTTAATGCAAATGGGATTATTGGAAGATTTTGGACATTGATCAAATGGGTGATTTTCTCCGCAAAAGTAACAACGTGGAGGGGAGCGGCATACGGATTTTGTATGTCCAAACCGGCAGCAATTGAAGCATTGAACAGTTGGAAATTTATAAACTTCGACGGGAAGCGAGGTATAATAAATAAACACACGAGACGGAAGGGATTGTCCCTCAAATGTAACAACAACAGATTGGGAAGGTTTCCAGATCTTGTTTCCATCAGTAGAATCCTTGTAGTTCAGTCGACGTGCTTTTATTACTTTCGGGGTTCCTTGGGAATTATTCAAAGCATCAACAATTTCAGCCTCTGGGATATCCGTGGGAATTCCTCGAACAAGACCCATTCTCGTAAGGTTAAATGACGGGATGAACGATTTATATTTATGTTTTGAGAGCGAGTCAATTTTTTTTACAAATCCATTTGCGGAAGCGGCAGTATTAAACTCGATAGATAATTTATATCGCCCTTCCGGTTTAATTGAACCATTAACAATACCAAGGTTATTATTTTTTGAGTCAAATAAGAATTTTCCAAAATCTAAAGGATGAATAAGTTTTCCTTGTTCAGTTCTCTGAACAATTACGATAAAAGGACCGGAAGCGGAAGCAGGATAAAGTAAGTCAGTACTTTTTGTATTATCACTAGCTAAAGTACTTGTCTGGGTGTTACTATTGGGGTTAAGGTCGTTAGAGGTCGAGGTTTGTTGAATCGGCGGTATAGATTTAACTTTCGATGGGATGTGAAGGCTATGCGATGGTCGTCGTTTACGAGATGGAAGCGTAATAGAAGCCTGGCTAGTGTTAGATTCCGAATCAGAAAAATCTAATATCGATCCTGGGTCGGGAGGTCTATCTTCGTCTTCCTCCATTATATAAAAAAAAAAACTTAACTTTTAAAAATTAAACTGAAAAAATAATACGCAGTCTATTTCATTGACTGTACAAACAAAAACGGATTAGCCCTAAGTAGGAATGCAAACAAATAAGTATACGATAAACAGAATTAAATAAAATGTAACAATAATCTCTTATCTGTATGAGGCACGGGAACGGGCGAACGGCACTAAGCAATAGGTAAGGTACACACAACCACTGTTGACCGCGGCTCGAATCGGACTCCTACATCCATCTTGCTATTGTCACCGGTTCAAGTTTGACTCCTAACCGTGAAATCAGTACAATTTCAACACCGCGCGGACTGGCAGCCCAAATACTTGGTCTCGTCGCTTATAGTCAAAACCCGGATCCGCGCAAAATACGTGCTTTCCACCGCGAGTTATCTTGAGTGCATGAAGTGTGGGACCCAGGACGTCACCAGCAAGGTAGGGTTTCATCTTGTTTTCGGTGGACATCCCATTTTTTCCCCTTCATCCATTTTTCCATTCCAACAGTGATAGGTGGAGATTCCGAACTCCGCGGTAGAAAGTAACAGGCTTCCATTCAGCTATCGAAACATTGGTCCTTCGCCGGATGTACATTCTTTACAGATTAGTTAATTTACATGATTAGAAATTGTACTCAAACTAGTTTCATTACAAGACGATTATCAATAGTAGGTAGTTTCGGTAGATACGGCTTATCAGTTCAGCTGGTAGGTAGATAATATTTGGGCAAATAGAATACTTTATTTGTTACAAGTAGATACCTACTATTATAATTGTTAATTTACGTATTTAATACATTTCAAAATGGATAAAGTTGCAACCAAAATTGGTTCGTTAAAATTAAAACGGCAAAGGCTCTTTGGGAGAGTGCAGGTCGCATATGATCTCATTAAAGATTTAGAACAAAAGACTAAGCTGTGTCAATTCAGAGCCCGAATGGATAAATTAGAGTCCACATATGACGAATTTCAAAGTATTCAATGTGAGCTGTCAGATCTGGTTTCACTTCCCGAGTTTGAGTCGAAAAATGATATATTGGAGGTTTCGCGTGTATTTGAGGAATTGTTCTTTGAAGTTACATCGGCACGTGATGCCTTAGAAATGAGTCAGAATAATCGTCATGACGTGTCAGGCGGAGAAGTACAACGCTCTGGGCCGCCCGGTCGCAGCTTACTAGCTCCGGAAATAAAAATTCCTATATTTAGTGGAAATATCGGAGAGTGGCCTCAATATTTTAATTTATTCAGGAGCCTTGTTCATGACAGCACTATTTTGAGTGACATTGAAAAATTTCATTATTTATTGACCTCTTTGAAGGGAACAGCTTTGTCATTGGTTAAGACTATTCCATTGATTCAAGAAAATTATGAATTAGCATGGGAAACACTGTGGAGTCATTATTCTGAATCTAGAGCATTATTTATATATTATGCCAACTCTATTTTAAATTGTAATTTTGCTAATAATGAAGAGATTTTGAATGTCTTGCGTGAAAATCTCTCGGGGCTTCGCGATTTAAACCGAGGAAAATTATTTGAAGAATTCGTTTGTCATATGGTTCTGCAAAAAATAGATTTAAAAACGCGTCGGTCTTTTGAATCTCTTGTTAAAAAAGATGAAATACCGGATACTGGAAAATTAATAGAATTTTTAGCAACTCAAAACCGTATAAATATGTTATCAGATATTAAAGAAAAAAAGATTCCTAAGCGGGTATTATTTTCAAATGCGAGTTCAAACGGGCATAATGTCAAGAAAATTACTTGTATAATGTGCAATCACACACATCACTTGACAAAGTGTCAAGACTTTCTATCACTAAATGTAGACAGTAGGAGGGACTTCGTAAAAAAGGAGAGGTTATGTTTCAACTGTTTAAATTCGCACCTTATTAAAAATTGCCGTTCAAAGTTTCGATGCAAACGGTGCAAGCGAACGCACAATACGCTACTCCATACTGATGAAAGATCTCCTTCGCCAAACGACCGTGATACTGAAAGTGATAACCCAGTAATATGCAACGTAGTGTTTGGATTGAGTAAGCGTTCTATATTGCCTACCGCGCTAGCAGAATTCCTTGATAATTCAGGACGTAAACATAGTGCTAGGATGTTAATCGATACGGGAAGCGAGATTTCGTTCATTTCGGAAAGATTATTTAATATATTGGGCTTAAAAAAGAAAACATGGAACGGTAATATACGGGGAATTAATAACGCAACAGTTAGTAATGTGCAAGGTTTAGTTAATTGTAAAATATTTTCCTTGCAAAACAGCTCTTGGGTTGCAGGGCAGGCAGTAATAATCTCCAATGTTACGTCAAAACTCCCTTATATAAACTTTCAAGATACGTCTGAAGAATTTAAAGGTCTAAATCTTGCAGATCCAGAATTTAGAAATCCGGGAGAGATAGATTTCCTATTGGGGTCTGACTTGATTGCAAAAATATGGAGGCAAGGTTATATTTCAAACCGTGATTTAATAGCTGTTAATACAATATTCGGATACATAGTTATGGGATCATGTATACAAGGTTATAATTCCGTACAACCCGTTATGACGTCAGCGTTGACTGCAGTTGAAAATAGTGACTTAAATTACGCGGTAAGTCGTTTCTGGGAAATTGAAGAGGTTTCTAACGAAATTATTCAGAATAAGGACGATAATGAATGCGAAACCATATTTCAATCAACAGTCAACCGGGAAGAGTGCGGCAGGTATATCGTGGCACTACCTTTCAAGAACAGAGATCATGTGGATATCGGAAGTACATATGATATCGCCCTTAAGAGATTTTATAATCTTGAAAAACGCTTGTCATTAAATCCAACATTGGCAGCCCATTACTGTAAATATATGGATGATTTCTTACAGCAAGGCTTCATGACAAGAGTTTCTCCATCGACTGAGATACCGAATACTTATTACATTCCACATCATGCGGTTTTTCAAAAAATAGGAAATGATATTAAAATTCGGGTGGTCTTTGACGCCTCATGTAAATCTGATAAACAAATTTCGCTGAACGATTGTTTATATTCGGGTCCAAAATTACAAAATGAAATAAGTCACATACTTTTAAAATTCCGTGTATACCCGATAGTACTCACTACGGATATACAAAAAATGTTTCTACAAATTCGGTTGAGAGAAGAAGATACAAATTTTCAAAGGATTCTCTGGCGATCTTCACCGTTACAGCCGGTAGGGCAATATATACTTGGTACTGTCACATTCGGGGTGACTTCTTCGCCCTATTTGGCCATAAGAACTTTACATGAACTGGTGAAGGATGAAGGTACTCGATTTCCAAAGGCTTTTAAAGCACTGTTGTCGGACACATACGTGGACGACATCGTTACCGGTGAATGGGAACCGGAAAGCGCCGCTCAGCTGCAGACGGAGCTAAAAGAACTCCTTACAAAAGGAGGCCTTCAATTGAGAAAATGGATGACAAATTCGCAGTCAGTTTTAAATAACATTCCAATTGAGCACCGGAGCCACACGAGTGGTAAAGTTGCATTTGATGATGGAACATCTTTCTCGTTGAAAATTTTAGGTTTAATTTGGAATCCTGATAAGGATACATTTTCGTACTCGGTAGAAGAAAAAGAAAAGGTTTTTACAAAACGTGCGATACTGAGCTGTGTTGCACGTATTTTCGATCCCATTGGATTAATAACACCTGTTGTTTTTAAGGTGAAATGTCTTCTACAGGAACTATGGAAATTAAAGTTAGGTTGGGATGACTCCCTCCCGGAAAAAATTGTTAATTTATGGGAAAATTTCTTGGATGAATTACCTAGGTTATGTTATTTACAAATACCGAGACATTGCAGTACAATAAAAAACTCAAATTGTACTTTAGTAGGATTTTCAGATGCGAGTGAATTAGGTTACGCGGCTTGTATATATTTGGTTACGAACGAAGCACAGCCTCAAGTCACATTACTTACGAGTAAATCTAAAGTTGCACCGCTGAAAATATTATCAATACCACGTCTCGAGCTTATGGGAGCTTACCTACTTTCAAAGCTTGTAAAAATGACGAAGTCGTCTATAGAAACTCTCGTGAAAATTACAGAAATAATATTGTTTTCCGACTCCACCATAGTTTTATCATGGATCAAGACACCCCCTCATACTTTGAAAACTTTTGTCGCGAACCGTGTTATCAAAATTATTGATGAAATCGAGGACGCAAAGTGGTACCACGTTGCGTCAAAGGAAAATCCAGCCGATTTTGCTTCTCGCGGTTTATGTCCATCGCAAATAATAGACAACAAATTGTGGTTTCAAGGGCCTCCTTGGTTGGCTCAGCCAAGTCAGAAGTGGCTATTGTCTTTACCGGAAAAATTAAATGAAGAGCTACCGGAAGTAAAATCCCACGTCTCAACAGTTAACAGGCCGCTTGATTACTATGAGGGCCTACAATTTTTCCGATTTTCTTCTTGGAACCGTCTTCGGAATGTGGTCGCTTGGTCGCTTAGGTTTATTTACAATACGCAGCAACGGACCAAGGATGCTCGTAGATCTGGAATTCTGACCGGCGCATAAATAAATCGCGCGGTCACCCTAATAGTAAAATGCGATCAGCAGTTTCATTTTCCCGAGGAATTCAGAATGCTGCAAAATGATGCGGTCAACTCAGTGGCATTTCAAAAATTAAATGTGTTTATTGACCACGAAAACATACTTCGCGTTGGCGGGCGGCTCCGCAACTCTCATTTAAAATATAATACTAAGTTCCCAATAATCTTGGCAAAAAACAGTAAGATTGCGGAACTGTTAATATCTTATTACCATAAGGCCTATCTACACGCTGGTTCACGAACTTTGCAATTCCTGATTCAGCAAAATTATTGGATTGTGTCGGCACGTAATAAAATCAAGAAAATGGTGTCCAAATGTGTGAGATGCGCGAGATTGCGAGCGTCCCCGCAAAATCCTCTCATGGCCAGTCTGCCAGAAGCGCGTGTCACACCGAACCGCGTATTTAATCGGGTGGGGGTGGATTTGGCCGGCCCATACGTCTTAAAGGAAGGAAAACGCAGGGGTGCTAAGACATACAAGGCTTACTTTGCAATTTTTGTCTGCATGGCAACGAAGGCGATTCATCTCGAGGTTCTCTCAGATCTCTCGTCTGACGCTTTCATCGCTACCCTCGATAGGTTTGTTTCACGACGGGGTATTTGTCAGGCCATTTATTCGGATTGCGGTACGAACTTTGTTGGGGCGAAACGCCATTTGATTGGAACACAAAATTTTTTAAATAGTTGTCGTAATGATGAACAAGTCATGCGTACATGTTCAGAAAAGGGAATAGTGTGGAACTTCAACCCTCCCTCCAGTCCTCACTTCGGAGGACTATGGGAAGGGAACATTCGAGTCGTTAAAAATCATTAAAAAACGAGTAATAGGGGACACTTCATTGACGTTTGAGGAATTTACCACTATATTACATAAAATAGAAGCCATACTAAATTCTCGTCCCCTCTGTCCTCTAACCTCAAACCCTGAGGACATTCAGGCCCTTACTCCAGGTCACTTTTTAATTGGAGAACCGTTAATTTCGATTCCAGAATATAACTATTCAGAGATTAAGATAAATCGTCTCAATCGGTGGGAACATTTAAAGAAAATGACACAACATTTTTGGCAGCGCTGGAATACAGAATATTTACAAGCGTTACAAAATCGAGTCAAATGGTATAAGGCTACCCGTAACCTTCAAGTAAATGACCTAGTGGTCATCAAAGATACTAGGAGTCCTCCATTGAAATGGCCGCTCGGCAGGATAAGGGAGGTGAAACCGGGCTCTGACGGGGTCGTAAGATTAGCCTCAGTACAAACCAGCGATGGTATATATCTACGGCCTGTGGCAAAGCTTTGTCTTTTACCTGTAGAATAAGATAGCAACGTTTTTTTTTTTCTTTTTTATGAATATTGGAATAGGTTCATATATTTTTTGTTTTGTTTTGTTTTTATGCCTTCAATGGTTTCGCATTGATTGCGATTCAGCTATCTTTTGTTTTAGTTATGTTTTTCGAGTTATTATTTTTTCATTACATTCTGCACGTATAGTCTTTAGTTTCACGTGCACCTAGTTTGTTAGGAATAGGTTTCTTTTCATATTCTTTCACGTGTTAGGAGTAGGTTTCTTGGCCAGTTTCGATGGGTGTTGGAAAAATGGTATTTTTGGCGGGCGGTATATGTTCGGGCAAATCTGTACCTACTCCCATCTATCCCTCCCGTCTTACCTACCTATCCTGTTACATCCATCTTGCTATTGTCACCGGTTCAAGTTTGACTCCTAACCGTGAAATCAGTACAATTTCAACACCGCGCGGACTGGCAGCCCAAATACTTGGTCTCGTCGCTTATAGTCAAAACCCGGATCCGCGCAAAATACGTGCTTTCCACCGCGAGTTATCTTGAGTGCATGAAGTGTGGGACCCAGGACGTCACCAGCAAGGTAGGGTTTCATCTTGTTTTCGGTGGACATCCCATTTTTTCCCCTTCATCCATTTTTCCATTCCAACAGTGATAGGTGGAGATTCCGAACTCCGCGGTAGAAAGTAACAGGCTTCCATTCAGCTATCGAAACACCCATAATTAAGTTTTTAGTACAGAAAAAAGAGTTTGTTATTTAGACTGTTAAGAAATCTCTCTCTCTCTCTCTCTCTCTCTCTCTCTCTCTCTCTCTCCGATGGCGCTACAGCCCATATCGAGCCTTGGCCTCCTGCAACATTCGCCTCCAACTCCTCCTGTCCTCAGCGGCTGACTTCCAGTTTGTTATTTGGAGAAGCTGTGCTGCATCTTCCCACCTCAGTCTGGGTTTTCCCACTTTTCTCTTTCCACCTGGGTGTCCAGTCGAAATTCTCTTGGGGACGCGTATATCCGGCATTCTCTGTACATGTCCAGCCCATCTCAAGCTGAGGAGTCTCATGTGGGCTGAGATGTTAGGGGCCTGATATATATCATACAGTTCTTTGTTGTGCCGGATGCGCCACTGTTCCCCCTCTTTCACGGGTCCACATATTCTTCTCAGCACTTTTCTTTCAAAAGTATCTAACATTTCAGCCATCTTTACCGTCAGTGTCAGCGCCTCACATCCATATGCCAGTACAGTTCTAACAATGGTCTTGTATATGGTTATTTTGGTTTATCTGTGGACGCTATGTGACTTAAACACTGGGAGCAAAGAGAAGTGTGTTTTGTTGGCTGCTGTGATTCTCCTTCTGATTTCTGCTGGATCCTCATTATTCTCTGTCAGACTGGAACCCAGGTAGGTTAATTGATCGACCACTTCCAATGAGTAATTGTCTTTAAATTGTGCTGTACTTCTTCTGTGCGAAGGGTTTCTGCTCTGTATCATCATTTCGTTTTGTCAACATTAACCCGCAGTTCTACTACCCGTGCTGCTGTTTCTAAAGGGTCGAAGACCTCCTTAATGGCTGAAATTGTTCTTCCGACAATGTTAATGTCATCCGCATATCCAACAACTTGACTGCTTTTGAAATAGATATTGGAGCCAGTGTCTATTAGCGTTAAGAAATCACACGGTATTAATATACCAGATACTGTATGGTTGAATTTAAGATGCCGTACGCAAGACCGTTGTCATACTTGAAGTTTGTTATAAGCAACTTTTGTAATAGAACCGAATCCAAGCAAGTAGCCAATAATGCAAAAGGAAAACAGATTGCACGAGGATCTGCCGCTGGTACCTCATTTGTCCCGGTGACAAGAAACCGGCTTTTTTGGAACCAATTCCTATCGGATTTATTAAATGGTCACCAACACTCAAGCTGGGCGAAGCCGAACCAAAAGCCCCCGCAGGGCCTAGCATCAAAAAACTGTGGAGTGGGTTTTTAACTTCTTTAATATTACGAATCGATGGAGAGCGGTATATTGCTAGAATGCACGCATATCATTATCATCCATTGTTTTTATACAGATCACGTCAATAATATTTACTTCAGTTACAGCAGAGTTTCGGTGATTTTTTGTGTATATCACAACTTCATCGTTCTATCATGTTTTGATGAGTTGAAGGAAGACTAGTAAGTTATGAATTTTGCAGTGTAAATATTTGTTAAGTTATTTTTAATAGGCAATATTAGGTAAGATTAATAATTATCGAAGAAAGCAAACACTTTGTGGCTTGACATTTTACAGAATGAAACAAGTTCTTTGTTTAAAACCACTTTATTTAAATTTATATTCGTCGACCGGTTTCGGTCGAACTCGACCTTCTTCAGGACAATAAACATATAAACTAAATTAAAGTACAGAGTTAAGATAATGAGGTAAACACAAAAGAAAGAGAGAGCATATAAGAGAGAGAGAGAGAGAGCATCAGATAATGGTTGGGGGCGGGGTAGGAGGAGGGGTCAAGGGAGGGTGGGGGTTAGAGAGGGAGAAAGGGAATAACTTTAAAATGGGACTTGTGGTTAATTCTAATTGTTTGTTTAAAATTTGGCAATTATTTTTCTTTGATTTTAATATTTCTAAAGCTTCTAAGTTATTAAGGCGTATTCCTATTTTATTTATATGGACTATTTGGACTCTCGTATTTTTATTAAAGGTATGGTCAGTATCAATTAAATGTTCGGCAAATTCTGAGAAACCTGTGCTTGTGAGACACCTAACATGTTCTTTAACCCTAATATTTATGTTACGCGCTGTTTTACCTATATATATTGCTGGGCAATCGTTACAATTAAGTTTGTAGATGCCAGAATGGCTTAGTTTGTCCTCTTTGTCTTTAGAATTAGTTAGGAGTTTGGATAAATTATTGTTAGTATAGAAGGCCGGCCTTATTTCAACTGGAAGTTTAGACGTGCAAAGGGAAGAGAATTTACTAATATACAAAATTCTATGCCATAGAAAAATAATTGCCAAATTTTAAACAAACAATTAGAATTAACCACAAGTCCCATTTTAAAGTTATTCCCTTTCTCCCTCTCTAACCCCCACCCTCCCTTGACCCCTCCTCCTACCCCGCCCCCAACCATTATCTGATGCTCTCTCTCTCTCTCTCTTATATGCTCTCTCTTTCTTTTGTGTTTACCTCATTATCTTAACTCTGTACTTTAATTTAGTTTATATGTTTATTGTCCTGAAGAAGGTCGAGTTCGACCGAAACCGGTCGACGAATATAAATTTAAATAAAGTGGTTTTAAACAAAGAACTTGTTTCATTCTGTAAGATTAATAACTTCAAAGTCCTATTTAGGTGGTGTATCTGGAGTTCATTAAAGTTTTTATTAATTGACCTTTATATTTTGGTGCAAAATAATAGTATTTTTTGAAGCGGTTGTTAGATATTTACATAATTAAGCATCTGATGTTTTAATCTTTTCGCTGCCATTAGCACCGATCGATGTACGAACGAACCGCGCCACAACTGCCATTTACACCATTGGATGTAAATCGCCAGTATGAATGTTTCGAAGGTGATATTTCGAAGATCTTACTGTTGATGGGGCTAAATATTATTTTGTAAAATATAATGAACTGTTTCTTAGCGACATCTCTCAAAAAAGTTGATAATTTATATTATTTACATTACACAAAGCAGCATCCAAAAAAGGTCTGCAGATTTCTTGACCCAGTTGTTTAGATTTCCCGCCGTTGTAAGATCGTGTGTGTGGATATCACGTGGTTCTTATCTCATTTAAAGGTGTGGTTCTAAAAGTTTTTTTTAATGTTAAGCGGAAATGTAGATTTGTGTTTTTATATCTGATTTGGAAATTTACATGTTTATTTTTACATTTAGTTTTGTCATTTCGTTAGACATAAAAAGGATTTTTGAAACGGAAAGTAACATTAATTTTTATATCCCTAAAAATGTAAAGACGCGATCTCAGTGAAGAAAATATTAGAGATTTCGTTCTCGATCTTGACAATTGACTCTCAAATTGAAGAAAGTGAGGAAGATGCGGATTTCATTACACAACTTAATGACAACGAAGATGAACCTATGGAAACTGAAGTTACCCAAACCAGGAAATCGGAAAAAATGTGAATTTTGAAAATTTTGTGTGAATTGTCCACCAATTTAATGATTTATCTGTTTCTATGATCCACCTGGGATAAATGAGAATCCATTATTATCAGAAAATCTACTGAAAATTATTTTTTTAAAACATTTTCTGAATACAAATATAATGTCGGAAATTGTCAACGAGACAAACAAATAATATCAAGCCACTATTTAAAATAAAGTTATTTCTGAACACTCAAGGCTTCACAGATGGAAAGATCCATCGGTTAACGAACTTTAAGTATTTATTGCAGTGACAAAGCTAGCTAAAAATACGCCGAGACCTATACCAGCCACGAATAAAAAACAAAAACCTTACAAAGACTGTTATGTTTGCTCAAACACAAAACTCAGACCAAAAGCAAGAAAAGTGACCAAATATATGTGTGGTGATATAATGTGCCGTTATGTGTTTGGCCATACTCAACAATATTCCATGAAAAAAAAATTAATATTTAAAACATTATGTAAATATAATTCAGTAGAATATAGTACAATATCACATCTAAATGTGAAAACAGTTGGAGAATCGTTGACGAAATCCATTGACATGATTGTGAGATGTTAGTGTCTATAATATATCCCTTTGTTTATTTGTGTTAGTGAGTCATCGCTATGGCGGGCTCGGAGGTCTAGATTGTTCTGTATGTTTATTATTTATGTCAAAAATACAATTATGGGACACACTTGAGGATAAATATTGTATCAAGTATGTTGGATACGCGCCATAAAATATATTTAAATACATTTGGGCATTAATTTCTTTTAAATTAATAATTTATGCTATGGGACCATGGGGACGCCATCTATGGTGGTTGTATTATATTGAATTTACCTATATGACATTGAAATTCAGTGTATTCATGCATTTTCTTACCTCTGTGAGGCAGGCAATTACTTCCGACGTGAGTGTTAGTGAAAGCCAAGAGACGTCAGTCCTAGTCAAATCATAATCAAATAATTCACCCATAATTGAATTATTGTTATACCTAAGATTTGCACGTACGCTGGCACGTATTATTATTAATTTGCAAATCTATATTTTCATTGTTTGAACTTCCTTCCTGTGATAAACACATGTTGAGATTGTGCACTTACCGCCTTGGCAAAGAATCAATATTTTGAATGAAAACTAGTGTCGTTTTGTGCTGACTTCGTGCAAGAGCTGCATTCTCTGAGCGAGTATTGTTTTGTTTTCACTTAGGATTTTGGAATTGCTGTGTAAACTGTTTTGTGTCACATAGGGAAGAGTTCAACTTTCCTTAATTTACATAGGGTAGTATTCCCTCGTGTCTGGGGCTATTTACATGCCCCTATATATTTAATGGTCCTTTCGTAGCCTGGATTATTCATTTATACATACATTCAATTCGAGATTATAGCTGATATTACATGGATGTTTGAATTTAGGTATTTTTTTTGGTAAATTTGAAGTACCTCTCATTTTTGAGAACTATAGCTGGTCTTGTTTTTTCTTTTGGATGACATATTTGGATGTTCGCAGAATTGTCGTAATTTTGGATAATTAATCGCAACATTATTATTATTAATTAATTGTAAACATTGTTCGCAGAATTGTCGTAATTTTGGATAATTAATCGCAACATTATTATTAATTAATTGTTAACATTGTAACATTATTGTAAAATTTTGTGGTAATCTTTTCGCATATATAAAAAATGCCAAGAATTACGGAGGAAGGTGAAGGTGAAGCTCAAGACAGATTGCTTATTCTTTTAACCGCAAAAAAGGAAAATCTTTTTTTTCGTATGAACGATCTGTATAATCTAACAAAGAACATATCTAATTTTGAGTCAAGAAATAACGAAGTATTTATGGCTCAGTCAGGGATGATTGATCAAATGCGAAGTCAGTTTGAAAATATTATAGATAGCATCAATGATCGTCAGTTAACTTTAAATCCAGAATTTAAACCAGATTTTCAAGCTTTAAATGCATTTGAGGATCTTTTTTTGAAGGTCAAACGAACTAGATCGAATATGAAAACTTCTGTAAGAGAATCACTGACGTCACAAAATAATTCGCGGGAGCCGTGTATGATTAATCTTCCCGCAATAGATCTTCCAACCTTCGATGGTAAAAATGAAAGCTGGCCGAAATTTATTGAGTCATTTAAAGCCAATATCCATAATAATAGACAGCTAACTGACTCACAGCGTGTGCAATACTTATTCGGAAAACTCACACACGGGACATTGAACGTAACCGCAGGCATTGTGCCTACTGGTGATACATATCAGATCATTTGGGAGAGTTTAGTTAAAAAATATCAAGATAAACGTGCACTAGGAACACATTATTTAAATAATATTCTCGATGCGAAAAACTGCACGCATACATCTGCCAGTCTCAATTCTTTCATTGAAAGATATTCTTCGTCAGTGTCGGCATTAAAGCAGTTAGGTATTGAGGATTTAACTATTTTTTTTTGTTTCACTGCGCGGTAAGAAAAATTGATTCACAGACGGCTCAGAACTTTGAGCTGACAGTTCGTAATAAAGAAATTCCTTCTTATAATGAGTTAGTTTCGTTTGTACAAGATCAAGTAAAGATTTTAGAACGATTGAGTAACTCGCATGGTGTCGTAATTAAAACGCATCCTTTTTCGTCCTCTCGATCAAATAATACTAAATCGTTCGTCGCGAGTAATGCGAATATTCCGCGCTTCCCACCTCCGCCGAAAGGTTGTACTCTGTGTAACAAAACAGATCATTTAGTCAAAGTTTGCTCAAAGTTTAAATGTATGAGTTCCCCACAGGCTCGATTTGAATTTATAAAATCGAAACATGTCTGTAAATTGCTTTAGTGGTTCACATACAATCAAGTCATCGGGGTTAGTTTGTGATTTGTGCAATAAACGTCATCATACATTCTTACATTTCGGCAGTGTGAATAATATGCAAACTAATACTCATGTACATACGTCGCAAGTACCTACCAGCGAAGAACCGTCAGTCCCCCCTCCAGTGTCATCCAGCATCAATTGAACTGGTATTTGTGATATGCAAGTGAAGGGGACCGCGAATGTCAATCCCTCGTGTTCGCTTTCTGCCAAAGTAACACCGAACTCTTCTATTTTACTTTCGACCGCACAAGTATACGCGAAGCTTAAAAACGGAAATAAAGTTATTGTTCGGTGCCTAATTGATAATGGCTCTCAAAATAATTTTATTACGGTCGATTGTTGTAAGACGCTGAATTTGCCAATAATTCCTTTGAGTAATTCATTTGTCGAAGGAATTGGATCAACGTCTCGACCAATTTTCGGTTACGTGTATTTGGACATTGAGTCCCGCGTATACCCAGAGAATAAATATAATATACATGCGCTTGTCGTTGACAGTATCACCGACCAATTACCTAATCACTGTATAGCCAAGGGTGACATGAGGTATTTAGAGGGCATACCTCTCGCAGACTTAACGTGGAATATTCCTGGATGCGTGGATGTCGTCATAGGTGCACAACTGTTCCCATATATTTATTTAGGGAACAGGGTTGAATCGGGTACTAGTGCACCCCCCGCGTTATCGACCGCTTTCGGTTTCGTGTTGATGGGTGATTACCCCAATAATGTGCTCAACACAAACACATCATTTTCGGCACCCGCACTTTTTGGCCACCAGTTGGCCCAGGATATGAGACCACATTACCCGGACGCTGCCAAAGTGGCAGAGTCCAAGCTGTATATGGACGACCTGGTCTATTTTATTGCAGATGAGCCCAGCGCCATACGTCTTTCTCGAGAATTAATCTCGTTGTTTAAGTCCGGTGCCTTTGATTTAGTAAAATGGACTAGTAATTCTCAAGTTGTACTTGAGAACCTCCCGGATCCTCACCGCAGACCAGTGGACTTCACTGTTGGTTCTAACAATACCTCTAAGGTGTTGGGCCTTTCGTGGGAACCAGCTGATGACAGCTTCTTCTTTACAACATCTTATGTTCAGGAGAAGTGCACAAAGCGGAGCATACTCTCCATAGTCGCTCGCTTATTTGATGTCCTCGGCTTGGTCGCCCCTGTCATTCTGTACGCTAAATTACTTACCAAAGAGCTATGGCTGTGCAACATTGGTTGAGATGATACACCCCCTGATAGCGTTATTCATCGGTTTTCGGTGCTTACAAATCAATCACGCTGATATCAGCAATGCAACCAGAACTACAGACCGAAGGTTTAATGCTCCACCAAAAATCCTCGTAAAATTTACGGACACTAAACAAAAAGACATCCTTCTATCCAAAAAAAGAGAACTAGATCTGGATTTATTAAAGGATTTGACACAAGAAAAAGTATACATCGGTGAAGTTATTAGTCCCTACAGAAAAGAGTTGCTTTGGAAAGCAAAACAATTAGCGAAAGAAAAGAATTATGAATTTGTTTGGATTAAAAATGGGAAAATAATGGTTCGTAAAGGTCATGATCAAAAAATCCTGTACATAAATCACCTGGACGACCTCAATAAATTATTTTAACAAAACTTTTACTTGAACAAACCAAACTGAAGTACTGCGAACATGGATAAGAAAACAATAATTACAAACGAACCAGATAAACTCTCAACTCTAAAAAATAATTTTAATATATTAAATAAAAACATACGAAGTATCAATAAAAACTTCGATGAACTTCAAATATTAATTAAGAATCTAAAAATAAATCTAGATATAATTATCCTCACTGAATGCTGGATAAAGGAAAAATATTCACCCTTACATATAAATAATTACATCTCCTATGCAACCAACTTGAATTACACAAAAAATGATGGTGTGATAGTGTACATTAAAGATGACATTAAAACTGAAGTCAATGAAATAAAATTCCCTAATGCAAACTGTTTGAAAATCAAAGTAGGTGATGAGACCACCATATTAGCTCTGTATCGATCACCAGCTACAACTAATATTAATCAGTTTCTTGAAACACTTTCTAATGAACTCAATCTTCTAAAAAGCACAAAAAATGTCTTCCTTATCGGAGACATAAATATTGACATATTGGAAAACGGTCATCCCAATAGAACTGAATATCTACTAACACTGGCTTCCCATGGACTTAAAAGTATGATAAATGAACCTACGCGTGTAACTAATGACAGCAAATCTTGCATCGACCACATTTTCAGTAAGACTATTAAAACAACTTACTCTATCATATTCACCTCTACTATAACCGACCACTATACAACAATATTATCCATTACAAAAAAGAAAATACAGAGATCGCAGCCCTACCCAATTATCTTACGGAAGACAGAAACCGAATGGAACGAAGTTAAACAAAAATTACTTAATACTAACTGGATAAGCCTACTGGAGAACCTTGATGCAAATAATGCCTGGAGTAAATTCATTGAATATACAACTCATACCATCATGTCAAATACCAAAACAATAGAAAAAAAGATTTCACATAAAAACCAACATCTGAAACCATGGATAACTCAAAGCGTTATAAACTGCATTAGGAAAAGAGATGAACTACACAGGAAAGTTAAATTAAATCCTTGTGATATTTTTATACAACGATACTACAAAAGATACAGAAATATTTGCAAAAATGTTGTACGTAATGTCAAAGAAAATTATTATAAAAAGAAAATAGACGAATGTAACAATGACCCGCGCAAATTATGGAAGATCATTAA
The DNA here is from genome assembly GCA_936435175.1 of Glyphotaelius pellucidus. Lineage (NCBI taxonomy): Eukaryota > Metazoa > Arthropoda > Insecta > Trichoptera > Limnephilidae > Glyphotaelius > Glyphotaelius pellucidus. The sequence continues at coordinate 36,892,071 of OW386548.1, forward strand.
TGAAATTACCAATGGAAAATCATCCCAATACACGAGCATTGATGAATTAACAATTGAAAATGCCCAAATCTCTTTCGCAAAGCATCCAGACAAAATTCTCGAATATGTAAACGAATGTTTTATTAATATAGGGTCACAATTAGCAAAGAAAATCAGACAACAAATAACTAGCATTTTACCAGAAGAAAAGGAAAATACGAACCAGATAGATAAGTTAAAGTTAACTGTTGTAACCAATACTGAAATAAAAAACGCATTTGCAACCCTTGATGCTAATAAAACATCGGGAAATGACATAATTTCAAACAAAACTATAAAACAATTACAAAATGAACTGACCTTCCCTTTGACATACCTGGTCAATCTGTCAATATCTACAAGTGTCTTCCCTTCATGCCTTAAAAAAGCTACAGTTATACCTATACATAAAAGTGGTAGTAAAAAGGATATTTATAACTACCGACCCATAAGTCTTTTAAGCTCCTTTTCAAAAATCTTGGAAACTGTAATGAAAAAGCAGATTGTTCAATTTCTTGAACAAAACAAATTACTATCACCATCCCAATATGGCTTTAGGGAAAATCTAAGCACCAATGATGCCATAGAAAATCTAATAAGCAAAGCCATAAAAAACATAGATGATGGGAAAAAATGTTTGGCTTTATTCATAGATCTTCAAAAAGCTTTTGACACGATTGACCATAAAATATTAATATCAAAGCTAAAAAAAATAGGAATGGCCGAAACAACAATGAACTTATTGGAGTCATATATAACAGGGCGAGAACAACAAGTACAAATTGGCAAACAAAAGAGCAAACTACTATCTTTAAACTATGGAGTCCCTCAAGGAAGTGTACTGGGTCCGATTCTATTCATTATCTATATCAACGATTTAACTAACCTTACCATTAAAGGAAACATAATCAGTTTTGCTGATGATACTGTTTTATTATTTCATGAAGAAAATTGGACGGATACATTTAATGTGGCTGAACAAGGGCTTAGCGCACTTCAAAATTGGCTTAAAATCAACTCGCTTACCCTTAATATAAGCAAAACTAAATATATAACATTCTCAATGAACTCAAGAAGCCAACCAATAAAATCACTAAAACTAAAATTACACGAACGCCATGGAAATAATATACAATGTTACTGCCCCATCATCGAAAAAACACAAAATATAAAATATCTCGGAGTGATAATTGATGAAAATCTTAGATGGGACCTACACATCAAAGGAATTACCGAAAAACTAACAAGCCTCATATATTTCTTCAAAAATCTAAGAAACGTCGTAAATAAAAAGGATATGAGAAAGGTCTACTACGCTTTGTGTCATTCTCGAATTGAATATGGAATTATAGGATGGGGATCTGCTACACATAAGTACATACATAACCTTAATACGATTCAAAAAGGAATCATAAAGACCATATTGAAAGTACCCATTAGAACGCCTTCAATTGAAATTTTCAATAGCTTTGATGTACCAAATGTGCAACAAATATATGCCAAAAATATATTATTAAAGCTTTTCAAAAATACTGAATCTTCCACTAGACCATGCATGCATAACACTAGGTCGAATAAAAATGATGTAAAAAACATTCCAAGTTACAAAACCACATTCGGACAAAGAAACTACACATACTTTGCAACTAAACTTCATAACATCCTTCCCCAAGACATAAAACTAATAAAAAATTCTAATGTATATAAATCAAGAATAAAAATATGGCTGAAAGAGATCAATGAAAAAACCCTAATGGAAACACTAAAAACGACATAGAAGACAAATGAAATATATTTAAATAATTTTAGTCCGCCTCGGCACAGGACCCCCTAGTGAGGAGGACTAAGAATTGCAATATTTAACGTTAAATTCATCATTTTATTTTGTGTGTACAATTATTCTATATAGTTGCTAATAAAAAAAAAAAAAAAAAAAAAAATTTCCTCTAATTTCAATGATGAAAATCCCTCGCCATGTTGGTGTTCTGAAAGACAGTACGGTGCTCGTTGTTGCTTTCTGCGATGCAAGCATGAATGGTTACGGCTGTGTGATTTATTTGCACACCACTGATCTGTTTGGAAAAATTACAGTGAGATTGTTGTGCGCAAAATCAAAGGTTTCTCCCTCCAAAGTGACGACCCTCGCTCGTTTGGAGCTCTGTGCCGCAGTATTGATGTCCAAATTAATACGGACGGTTCAAGATAATTATTCTGAGCGTCTTCCTATTGCAGGAACATATGCGTTATCCGATTCTACCGTTGCGCTCTCTTGGATACATTCTTCACCGCATCGCTGGTCGGTGTTTGTTAGTAATCGCGTGGCTCAGTGCCAAGAAAATTTATCTCCAGAGAATTTTTACCATGTTGCTGGTAGTGAAAACCCGAGCGACTGCCTTTCTCGTGGCATGCTTCCTTCCCAACTCGTTTCACATGATTTATGGTGGAACGGCCCATCATGGATTCGCAGCCCACCTTTGGAATGGCCATTAAAACCGTTTCACCCTACCAATTCTGGTGAAATGCCAGAACACAAAGCTAATGTGCTCATTGCAACATTTCAGGGTGAAAAATCGGCCCTGAGTGAACTGGCTGGCTCAGCGTATATCCACTTGGGATAAACTACTAAGGATTGTTGTTTATGTCCTCTAATTCATAAAAAAGATATCACTTTCCTCTGGAACGGTCAATAATATTATGACTGCTGAAAATGCTGTGATTCGTGCTGTGCAGAGTATTCATTTTGCAGGAGATATTGCTGCACTCCAGAAAGGCAAATTTCGTTCCAAAAAGCTTCAGAGTTTATCTCTATTTCTTGATGGAGATAATCTGTTACGTATTGGGGGGCGGCTTTCTAAATCGGATTTAACTTTTGAGGTTAAACATCCGGTTTTACTTCCCAAACATGACTGTGTTGTCGATCTGATCATCGCTCACTTTCATGTCGTGAACTGTCATACAGGCCCAGGACTTCTTATGTCTATCTTACGTCAACGCTATTGGATATTAGATGCTAGGACTGTTATTAGGGCGATGGTGCGGAAATACAATTGTTACTTCCGCTTAAATCCATCGCATCCTTCACCGAAGCTGGCAGATTTACCGTCATATCGTGTTGCAGAAACAAAGGCCTTCGTACATACCGGTGTAGATTACGCAGGTCCCCTCCGTATTACGCTGACTCGTCGGAGAGGACAATATTCTCAAAAGGCTATTCTCAAAATCTGTCTATTCGTATGCCTTGTGACCAAGGCTATTCATATTGAGTTGGTCTCTGACTTAACTTCAAATGCTTTCCTGGCTGCTTTCAGCCGTTTTATTTCTCGGCGTGGCCCGGTAACATGCTTGTATTCAGATAATGCATAGCATAACAAGAGGAATGGTACTGTTGAACGAAATATCAAAAACACTAGATGTATACAACTCTTCTTTAGATTTTTTTGTATAATGATCATCTTCTTAGGTGTTAAGATTGTCAAAATGAGAAAATTGTACGGTAATTGGATTATTTATCTGTTGTACAATTAAAAAAAAAAAAATAAAAATGGTACTAATTTTGTGGGTGCAAAGGCACAATTAGATGACCTCTACAAGTTTTTGGTTGAATCTGAATATGAGCCCTCATTAAAGCGCGAACTCGCTAAGCGTCGTATAGAGTGGAAAATGGTTCCTCCACGCGCGCCTCATTTTGGGGGTACGTGGGAGTCGAACATAAAGAGCATGAAGACACACTTGTACCGTGTGATTGGAACTCAGCTTCTCACCTATGAGGAGTTACAGACTGTGCTAGTTCAAATTGAGTGCATAATGAATTCGCGTCCACTTACAGTTATGTCTTTTGACCCTTATCCAGAAGTCCTTACGCCTGCGCATTTTTTAAATTCGCCACTATTGCAGTACTTGCCTGCTTCTGTCCTGGCAGACGGTAAAATCAATTTGACTCTGGGTAAGCAGAGTTGGACAGCATGGTTCAGTCCTTCTGGAAGAAGTGGCGTTCAGAGTATCTGCACACCTTGCAAGTCAGGCAGAAGTGGACTACTTCTGATCATCCGATTAATATCGGAACTGTCGCACTAGTGGGACAGGAAGATTCCCCTCCGTTAAATTGGCCTTTAGGCGTGATAACTGAAATCCATCCCGGAATGGATAAAATTGTTCGCGTTGCGACGGTAAAGACACGATTTGGTTTTTTTAAACGTCCGGTTGTCAAATTATATCCCATTCCAACGCAATAATTTTATATTTTATATTTTATCTATTTTTGTTAATTTTTATTTATTTATTTATTTTTTGTTTTAAGTCATTGTTTCAATGATCTCTGACTCAGACATGGCATTACTTAATATCCGTTATCTTGGTCAATTGAACTTTATTACATTGTATTTTTAGTTATTTTTCTTTATTTTGTGAGATTCTGCAAATTTCCAATGCGTGTCATTCCTGAATATTACCGGTGAAATCAGTCACTTTATTTTTATTTCATTTCTTGTTTCATTTGTATTTTTATACTCTTTCTTTTGTAAGTTCTACGAACTTCCAAGGCGGGGAATATGGATACGCGCCATAAAATATATTTAAATAAATTTGGGCATTAATTTCTTTTAAATTAATAATTTATGCTATTGGACCATGGGGACGTCATCTATGGTGGTTGTATTATATTGAATTTACCTATGTGACATTGAAATTCAGTGTATTCATGCATTTTCTTACCTCTGTGAGGCAGGCAATTATTATTAATTTGCAAATCTATATTTTCATTGTTTGAACTTCCTTCCTGTGATAAACACATGTTGAGATTGTGCACTTACCGCCTTGGCAAAGAATCAATATTTTGAATGAAAACTAGTGTCGTTTTGTGCTGGACTTCGTGCAAGAGCTGCATTCTCTGAGTGAGTATTGTTTTGTTTTCACTTAGGATTTTGGAATTGCTGTGTAAACTGTTTTGTGTCACATAGGGAAGAGTTCAACTTTCCTTATTTTACATAGGGTGGTATTCCCTCGTGTCTGGGGCTATTTACACGCCCCTACATATGTACTATAGATATCAGTAACGAGTGTTTAATATAATTAAAGCCCTCAAGGGCAAGGGCAATGCTAGAAAGATTAATTTAAATGACGAGTTAAAAAACACTGAAATAGCTTGGCGTATGGTAGTGGGACAATGTTTTTGTTTGGGCAGTTATTGGGTACAAATTCTCTTGATCACCTAGTTTTTCGTATGTGTTATTAATGGTAATAGTCATATTTAATTTAATTACTAACCCCCTGACCCCCTAACCCCACCCCCATTAGGATAGGAAAAGTGAGAATAGTACTTGTAGATTACATTCCAGGAAAAACAACAATATTATTTGCACCATCTCTTTTATCAATGTGATGTTTGAAATAAATATAATTACAACCTCAAGGTCGGGGCCCAGATCATTCACACCGCCTGTTAATCAAAGTCATCCGCGTTCATTGTAATCTTCACCAATAAAAGTCAAAGTGTTTTGTTGATCCGGAGTTTTTTTTATAGACAAATCTGGAGTTTCGAGAATTTATAAAGTGCCGCTCGGTGATTGCTTACTGGCTTAACGTACTGGGTCACTTCCCGACTTGAAAAGCTGAAATGTGTTTTCTGTAGCTACTTAAATAATCTAATTTCATTTTGAGTGTTGTTGACCTTTTCTCCAGTTCTTTACCCTAATTAATATTTCCTCCGGTCTGTCAATTAAACAACTCTGAACTTTTCACTCGATCGCTAACTTTAATGGTCGAGATGGACTTCCGGAAACCAATCTTCAATTAAATTAATTATTTGTTAAGTGGTCTATCGGAAACACCACGGATATCATGGATACCACAGAAAAGATCCACAAGAGTTTTCTGAACGGAAAAGTATAAAGGTTTTCACCAGAAAGTACCTTACCATTGTAACAATATATCGATTAACACAGAATTCATTTCCGCAATGAATTGACAGCACAATTCAGGAAATAAGAACTGTATTGACACTGCGTTGTCACGTTGGGTTGAAAGGCTTTTATTTTTATTTTTTTAAATAAAATAATTTCCCTCAGGATCAATGCATATTTAGGGATGTTATGTGGAGGGTCTTTAAAAAAAAGGGAGAAGAAGATGCTCTGGGAAGGAAAAAGGTATGAGGGATGGGTAGTAATCTGAGGGTCAGTATGTTCATCCCTCTCACTACGGTGTAAGGCGATATTCCGAGAGAATCCTGCTGGAGAGGTCAAAAGGTCTCCCTCAGCCAGTCTCTCCCGATCCGGCCCGCCTCGCAGCTAATGGGCAGATGCATCTACCGCCAAGACCCGGGTAAACCTCACCTCATGAATCCGGACACCCCTGCTACGTAACCAAGTGAAACACTCTGGGTGATCTGTTGAAAAAGCCTTCTATTTAATACCTATAATGAGCAATGCGCGTAGTAAGAAACAAGAAAAATAATGGAATTGCCGCACTGCCTAGGCCTAGAGCCTAGAGCCTAGACTGTCGGTTAATTGTCTATTTAGAGTGAAAAAGGTTTAGGAAAGTAAGAACCTAATATAAATATGTTGAAATGGACAGTGAACGGTGGGCTGGAGACCATTTAGGGTAGAAAAGGGATAAAGCTGAAATAGAACATGGTAAAATGAATCCCACACTTGTTGATAATACTAAATCCGGGATATTTTATGACGGGGTATAAAAAGATTCATAATATTGATACTAATTACTAATAAAGTTACTTCGTCGTTTATTTGAAAGCGTACGTGATATCCAAAAACTATATTTTGACAATCGAAGATAGATTTCAGATGTTTCAGATGTCCGAAATCCGTGTTATTTTATTGTAAATTGTTTTGTGGTATTTTAAGGTAAAATTATGGTTAGTAAATAAATAAATGACTGGAAACATGCAATTCAAGCGGGAAACTGTTAAATCTGTCAGGTCCCAGGGTCTGGTCTCCAAATAATCTACTGTCAGTTGTAAGTTGAGCAGCTTCGTAGACTTCTTCGTTTCCTCACCAAGGGATTCCATACAGAGAGAGGTTATGAATGATTTGGTTTGAAACTTATTTTTACTTAGTAAAAACATTTGTGATTTACTTGGATATTATTGTAAAACTTTGAATTTATTTAGGTGAATAGTAATTTTACAGAGATTTGATTCTAATTTGAGACTAGGGCTTTAATTTGCAGAATGAGTTACGAGTAAAAGTGAAAGTTGAAAGAATAACCACAAACAAAGGAGCGCGTAGACAAAAATGCATCGAAATATTTAGCAAAAGAGTCTACACATCAAAGTTAGGCAAAATGATAAAATCTGAAATGCTAAGTGCTAAATGAATTTAAATGTTTGATATAGGACAACACAACACTCAACAGAATCTACATCATATTTGTAGTCGATTATGTGGTATAACTTTTTCTGATTTGTGCTTCATTTTTCGAGTAAATCGAGCCCGAATTTGGGATTTTTTGGAAGAAATTTAAAAAAAATCGGTAATCCAAGCGGCCAGAGACCAGACATCGAGCGAATTGAGTTCGAATCCTACGAAATCCCGAAAAAATAACTTTAATTTTTATTTTTGAAGTGAATACTTCTGTAGCCCTGTTGGTAATAGAAATTCAGGTGAAACAGAAGTGCGTCACAAAAATTATTTCACGATTATTTTAATATATTAATATTTCACGGGTAAGTAAGTACTCGGTTTTAACACAATAAATCGTCGGTCCCGCGCAAACCTGCCATATTCCAGCGGTGGAAGGCGCGAAACGAATGTAGGTAGGGCGACATTTGGGCGGCCTGTGTTCGAATCCTATAAAATCCAAAAGAAATAAGCGTTTTTATTTTTGCTAAATCAATATCCAATCTTCAAACCATTCCAAAATGAAGAGGCGAAAGATAACGACATCTAGCGACTCCGAAGAAGAAACAATAAATATTAATATGTTGACCAAATCTACAGGAAAAGTTGCACTGGAATTCGATAACAAAAATTTAGAGAAAATCATCCTTCACTAAATAACTAACTAACCATCAGCGACCTGGTTTCGAATCCTATAAAATCCAAAAAAATAAACATTTTTATTTTTATTAAAATCAATATCCAATCTTCAAACCACTTCAAAATGAACAGGCAAAGAAAACAAAAAAAACATGTGTGCAGTTCACACACGGTAGAAGTGAAACCTTTAGAAAACTTATTTTTTATAGAATCAGACGAATGCAGAGTATCAGGAGTGGGACAATTGTAGGGTTTATTTATTATACGAGGAACTATTTCTTACTCGTAATATTGTTACCAAGTTTCAAAATTATTTTATTTAACATAATATTCAACGTATTACATACAGAATCCAAGTTTTCAATTTCAAGTGTGAAATAAATGGTTGGATTTGATCAATATATCTTTGAAATACTGCGTCAATTACTTTTTGATTTTCTTTTTCTTTCCTTTGTCGTCAATGATCACTGAGTCGAGTGAAACCCTCAATCCCTCACCTCGCCCCTAACTGTCCAACATCTACTATTTTTTTCATGTTTTTGAAGAAAAAAAAAATAAAAAAAACATCAAAACATGTCGCCGGAGACCAAAATTTTATTTATATTTTTTACTCCAAATAATGTCAGAAATTACCGGTTAAAATAAGTCAAGTACGTCCCTTAACATCCTGTATATGTACGTATTTTTTACATTAGCTTCTAATAATTCCTCTCAGGGACTGTGTCAACTTTGTCAGGGTGATGGGTCTTTGTAGAAAAGGAAGGAGAGAAAGTTCTAGCAAGGAAAAAGGTAAAAATCCGAAAGAGTCCCCACGAGAGTCTGCCACGCATTTGTGGGTAAACACATCCGCCGCCAAGACCCGGACAAGCCTCACCCATGAAACCAGGCACCCATGCTGACTATGATGACCTGTGGCAGATGTGTTGGTTATCCAATAAATGATTCCCGGGGCCGCGGTAAGCATTTATTGGATTAAATTGACACGATATAGAAAATATCTGTTGTGTGTGTGTGTTAGCTACGAGAGTGACAGTTTGTATAGTTACCTTCCGGAAGACATGGAAAAAAGAATAGGTGTTTAAAAAAATATTTATTTCTTTTCATTTTAATATTCAATATGTATTTAAATATACTTTTATTAATAAATTTAATTTTTTTATAAAATTAAAAAAAATTGAATAAAATTTAAAATTTTTATAGAAAAAAAAAACTCACATTTGCGTTCCCACACGCCTTCCATTGTCAATATAGACGTCATATTCCCACGAATAAATACACGATATTGAATTCGTATTATTGTGAAAACCTCTTGCCCTTTTCTCCGGGAGGTTTGCCCTTTGAACTTCGATTGACTTTAAATGAGAAGATGATATCCAATAACTTGTACGTCTTCTGACTGGAAGTTACTCTTTCTGTATTTTGAATAACCACTGATATCTTAAAGGTCACGACAAATAGGTAAAATCGGTTGTATTGACAATAATATTATTCAGATACATAATACACACGGTGTTCGGAAACTTGCAGTACAAGAGTAAAACTTGCAGTACAAGAGTAAAACTTGCAGTACAAGAGTAAAACTTGCAGTACAAGAGTAAAACTTGCAGTACAAGAGTGAAACTTGCAGTACAAGAGGGAAACTGGTGAATTAACATAACATTTGAAGTGAAATTTTGTTTAAATATATATTTTTTGTGCTTTATGTGAAGAAGATTTATCAGTTTCCCGCTCACAATACGAGTTTCCGGAAACCGTACGGACAACGTATTTGACAAAAAATAGCGCTATAATACATACGGGCTTGCAGTAGCGGTGCTGTGGAGAAGTTTCAAGTTTTGGAACATCTGTGTTAACCTAAATCTGATTTTATCAGCTTGAGTTACTGTCATAACAATTGATAATTACCGACCACACACACACACACGAACTATGTTTGTGTGTGTGTGTGTGCGTGGCAGTCAACTCTACGATCACCTCCACACAGCGAAGGGCCATCTAAACCTTTTTCATATCACATCTCGCAGCAGTAACACGGACACCCGTGATACTTACTTTTTTATGACTGCGGCAAACAATATTATAAATTCTTTGCATACTTTTATAATGGATCCAAACAACAAGTTAACCAAAAAGCAAAAATTGTCACCAAAATTATCGGAACTACTTCGGGGAAAATAAGCCTTTTAATTGTTGCAGCTAAAACGGGCTTTATAGAAGGTTAACTTAAAACGTATAAACGCATCTCGGAAAAGCCTCTCCAGCCTCCGCTCCAGTCCCTACCAAATGGGGCACAAATAGCCCAAATGTGCGAAGCAGCCGACGAGTTGGAAGAAAGAAAGGTGAGAGCCAAAGGTTAAATCACCACAAATTTGCCCGAAAGTGTCGTGGTGAATCAATTGGACCGAATTAAACAGTATTAAATGGCAGTATTAAAAATTCTTAATAGAATTGAAAACACGTTTGTTGAAAACTTTGTCAACGCCTTCCGCATTGGCGTAGTAAAATCCAATAAAATAAGACCAATGAAAGTCTTCCTTAATGGTCCGTCGATAGCATTAAACATATTACTTAAAAAAAAATTACTCTAAAATGCACCGAGTACAAAATTTATTCCGACCAATCTCCTCTACAAAGGCGATACCTAAATGATCTTAGACAAACTCTGACAAACCGTCCCCTGGAAGACAAAGTCGGACTTACCATAAAATTTATTAATAGTAAGCCAACTATAGTAAAAAATGTTTCAAAAACCAAAATATACCATTGGATATGGCCTAAATAACCAAAAATGCCTGACAACTTTATAGGAACGAAACTACAAGACCTTAAAGGAACGGTATCTTTACACAGACATGATATATTTATTACTGAAACATGGCTCGTTCCAGAAATAAAATCTCCAAAACTTGGTTTTACAAACCACAAAAGTGATGACAGAAATCCAAAATCTCGTACCAAACCTAGAGGAGGCGGAATTTTGATTGCAACCTAGGAAAATAAGCTAATTGCTTGGTATCACATAAATTATTACTTGGCAAACTGTATGCATTAGGACCGAGATACAAGTTGTTGTATTGGATAATTAATTACTTGTCTAACAGAATTTCAATTGTCAAAATTAAACATTCTAAATCTAAATGAGTCATCTCAGCCCCATCCTTTTCCTTTTATTCATAAATGATATCAAAAGTTGTTTTGACGTTGCAGAAGCTCTGTTTTTTGCCGATGCATCAAACAATACAGAGAAATATTCAATATTAGCGACTGCCTAATCCTGCACTCAAATATCGACAAATTACAATTAAATGGTGTATCACTAACAACTTAATCCTCAATATCGATAAATGTAAGACACTAACATCTATCTTTCTAATACACAATAGATAACAAAATCTTAGAAAAAGTCAAATAATCTTGGAGTTATGTTTGACGCACAATTCAATTTTAACCATAAACAAACGCATGGATTTATAATCAGAACAATCAAAGACTTTGATTCGTTGGAAGTTATAAAAACCGTATATTTGTCACTAGTACGCAGCTTGCTCAAATATAATTCCATAGAATGTAGTCTCCGTATTATCAAATTCATATCAAAAATATTGAACGAGTGCAGCACATTATTTTACTACTTATTAACTTCAAGATACACATACCTGTACAACATATTAACTTTACATTCTTTAAATACACTTAAACTGCATTTCCTACAAAATAGAAGAAAAATAAATGACTTAAGTTTTTTGTTTAAAATTATTCTGAATTTTACTGTTGTGAACTCCTGCATATCGTCGACTTTAAGGTACCTAGTCGAGCAACAAGGCAAAATATACTATTCTGCAGCAATAATTCTGGAACCAACTACCACATACACGCACCTATTCCTCGTTTTCACACATTTGGAAGCAAATTCACCTCAAATGACGTATTTAAAATAAGTTTACCACTATTTAAGAAATACCTGAATGATATTTTTATGTAGCTTATCGTTAGTGCGACCCTTTTCGGCCCGTTTTATACAAATTTTAAATTTGGATTTGAGATCAAAATACCCAACCAAACTGAAAAATTGTTTTTGTAATGACTTAGCAGGGGTGCTCGGGTTGCGTATTTCCAAACCCTATACCGGTTCAGTCGCGGTAGCGACATTTTAAATTTTAAATACACCCGTATATTGGTTATTTTTGATCACTTTGCAAAAAAAATTGTTTTAAAATGAAGATAAAATAATCTTTCCAATGTGTGTATTAGAAATTAATAATTTTATTTTTAAATTTTGATATTATTCCCATTTATTGTAAATACACCTTTACATTGGTTATTTTTTTATCACTTTGCAAAATCAAAAATTGTTCTAGAATCTAGATAAAATAAACTTTCTAACGTGTTTATTAGATATTGATAATTTTATTTCTTAATATTAAAATTTTGATATTGAAAATGTACCGCGACTGAACCGGTATAGGGTTTGGAAATACGCGCCCGGGTTCATGGGATGAGATTTGTCCGGGTGTTGGCGCTAATTGCATATGCCCACCAGCTGCGTGGCAGACCGGATCGGGAGAGACCGGTTGAGGGAGTCCTTTTGACCCCTCCAGCAGGACCCTCTCAGAACATCGCCTTGGACCGCAGTGGGAGGGATGGATTCATACGACCTTCACTGGAGACTCTGACCCTCCAGATTCTCTTTTCCTTCCCAGAACGTCCTCTCCTTCCTTTCCTAAAAATACCCTTTACATAGCAACCTCAAAGATGACATAGGCCCTGAGGGAAATAATTTTCTTCAAGGCCTCTTGTGTGGAACTAATGTAAAAAAAAATCATTTAAAGTATTCTTCATTATTTGCGAAAATAACCCTTTGTGAATATTGTATTCCCGCTGGCCTTCGGCAGTTTGGGAATTTTGTATTCCCGCTGGCCTTCGGCAGTTTGGGAATATTGTATTCCCGCTGGCCTTCGGCAGTTTGGGAATATTGTATTCCCGCTGGCCTTCGGCAGTTTGGGAATATTGTATTCCCGCTGGCCTTCGGCAGTTTGGGCATATTGTATTCCCGCTGGCCTTCGGCAGTTTGGGAATATTGTATTCCCGCTGGCCTTCGGCAGTTTGGGAATTTTGTACGATATTCACAAAAAAATTGCGTACTAATTATTTTTTTTCAAATATATTAAACGCTTATTATGAATGGTTTTCAGCGATTCCTCGAGCTGCAGTCACGACTCGGGAACGGCGCACCGCGCGGCGAGGAAACTTTTCAAAGGAAACGACTCCGAAGCCAGCAGCAACAGATCTAGCGTTGTTTCACAGGTACATACTTCAACCCTTATTGCTAATGGTCTAATTTTGTGAAATGTAGATTATTTAATAATATATTTTTTTCATTTTCCGCATATACAAATTAATGAAAACGACTTTCACTTATTAAGAACTCCATATACGTTTATAATATTGCACAATAATAATAATTTTGGGAGACTGGTATGGGTACTGCCGCCCTGAGAATCATTTATTGGATAACCAACTTGCCATAAGTCACACACAATATTAGCTAGGTTTTTACTTCACAACACAGCCAGGCTTTCTGTTGCCTTTAAATGTGTATTCTTCCAATGTTCGATTTCATTGCAAATGGTTATTGGGGAAAACGGTAAAATTGGGCGGACCATCGTTTCTGGTGCTGCTGCAATTGTTGTGAGGAAAAGCGTAAAGTCTTACATATGGCGGTTCGCAATTAATTTAGTTCGGCAATTTCATACACAGAAAAATTTTCATGACCATGTATATTGTATAATGTATACGTATGTTACAAAAATTATTCAGTGGATTATTATGAAAAATTATGTATTACAAAAATTATTCCTTAGGAATGGAAACCAAAATTATACTCAAACTAAGGTCTCCAACAATCAATTTCCGTGAATACCTAATCTATTGTTCGCTAGAAAAATATATTAAACATAACATAAATCCTGGTACCTACCGTGATGTATGGCAGTGAGGCATGGTACTGGCAGAGAAAGGATGAAAGTATACTGAATGCTGTTGAAATGAGATCCCCGAGACGTATGCGAGTAAAACCATGTATGATAGTGTAAGAAATGTTGATATCCGCAAAGAATGTAAGGCTGATGTAAGCATAATGAGTAAGATTAAGAAAAGACCCTCAGATGGTTTGGGCACGTAGAGCGATTGAACGAAGAAAACATATGAATATATAACACAAATGGGAATGGTAGAAGAAGTCGGGGACGCCCGAGGAAGACAAGTGCACTATCAAGGCACAATCAAATGAATCAGGTACTTGAATCGGGCCATGTCAAAAGTCAGAATAATAAAAGAGTATGTATGAGACGATGTATGAATGTGAGACCAAGACCAATATGTTTGGCGGTCCGTCCTCTCTGCCTACCCCTGCGGGAAACATGGTTAGTTAGTTATCAGTAATCAAAAATATGAAGAGAAAATTAATTTAATCATTACTTTTACAATTTTGATAAAATTTTGACACAAATTTACTACTGTATTTTTGGACAAGCGCTTTCAGCCGAGTTGTCCATCTACTTGCAAATATGCGAGGGCATAGATTTAATTAGTCAATGGCGATAAAATGCTTATTTCGGCTGTGTCAAGGACCAGTGGATCGTCTTAACGATTCTATATTGACCATCGACATTTTCAATGTCACTTACAGACTTTTGACACGTGTCACAAAATAGTAAAACTGTAGTTTTCACGGAGAACGTGGAAAATAAATAAATAAATAAAGCAGTCAACTTTTAAAATGTTTTGAAAATACTTTCGTGAAGTAACTCAATTACAACACATTTCCATTGTTATTTGAGCTACAATGCATTCTGCAAATTCTGCTTTGTTAAAATAAAAAACGATATTTATGACTTTTAATACACAAAAGTGGTCATGGCGTGAAGTTATTGAATTGAATAATATAACTGTTATTGTTGCATTCCAGGATGGTGATCAATCCTCGTCCAGTGGCTCACCCAACGACGGCGCTCCTGCCCCACGGCGCCACTGAGGAACAGGAGAGACCGCGACTGCTTCCACCATCACCATCCTGCCTCGTGACCCCTTCGTCCACCGTACCTATCCGCAGAATAACTGTACCCCACCAAGCGGCATTATTGATCCCTTAGACACCAAGTGCTACCGCTCACCTGTTATTATTCAGTATTTTCTCGCTAGTGGTGACTTTTGCAAAGAACGATAACTGATAGTGCTAACACGAAATTCGTTTAGTGACGTTTCGAAAACAAGTTGGATCCTAATTCAAGGGAATTTCTCATGGAATCTGCTAGGAATCAATCATTTGACTGAGAGTCCTCGTCAATGATAACTTTTGTAAATCAAAACTCAACAAAATGACTGCTTTACATTCCCGGCGAGACTAAACGAGAATACCCGAACACGAATCTAGTTACATTTACACACGTCATACAATCTACATATCTACAGGTAAATCATTTTAAATCGATTCTTGCTTATGTAGTGGTGTCAAGAACGGATAAAAAATAATAATGTATAAAACTTCATTTGTTTGGCTGGTCAATGATTTACCATGACCAGATTTTATTTTCGACTACATTTTAAAAATCACAATCTAATTTTATCTAGATGTCGCGGTCAAGCTGAAGACTGGTTCGTATCGGCTTTTTGAAGTGAAACTTTTATAGCGGGGCTGCGATTTGGATTTCGGATGAAACGGACATGACGATGACTGCACCTGTGACGCATCAAGCCTGTAAGCTCATTGGCCGCCTTGATTATAATGTCATTTTGCAAGACGGCAATTGGTTGAGATATGAAGCGGAAATTACCTCACTTTTGCCCTATTGGTTGAGATTATTTTGATAAAGTTTCGCTTCTACCGCGTGTGAATTGGACACTCTAATTTTTTCCAATTTAATTTCGAGAAAAACCTTCGTTCTTATTTTTACATCAGCTACACACAGAAGGCCCTGAAAAAATGATTTGACTCAGGGCCTACGTCATCTTTGGAGATGCTGTATGTAGGGTACTTTTAGGAAAGGAAGGAGAAGGAAAAGGTTTGAGGGGTGTGTTTAGGAGTGACAAACGTATGAATTCCCCCTGCGGTGCAAGGCGATGTTCTGATGGAGTCCTGTTGGAGGGGTCAAAAGGTCTCTTTCAACTAGTTTCTCCCGATCCGGCCACCCGCGCGGTTGGTGGGAAGACACACCCGCCGTCTAAACCCGGACAATTCCCACCTCATGAAGCCGGGCACACGAGGAGACCTAAGGCAGAGGTGTCGGTTATCCAATACATGGTTCCCGATAAAGGCGGCGGTATCCGTGCTAAACTAAAAGCTCTTTAAAGTGATTTGCCGGAACGTGTTTCCTCGTCGGCAGCGGTCAATGTCGGTTTTTGGCAACTCTCATCCGTAGATTGTATTGAGAGAATGCCACCATTACACCATTAAAATCAATCTAAATCTCAATTGCGTGAAACGAGAAAATTGAAAACTCTGGGGAAAATTCTCGCCGGAGTGTAAAGCAGACATAACAAGTAGAAACATAACACCACGTGTTCGTACTGTTTTTGTAAAACCCACCCCCACCCTTTATTCATTAGCAACGACCTTCTGTGTAATAAATAGCTCACCAATATATTGTTAAAATAGAGTTGATTATCCAATGAACAGCTTTCCCTACTAGAGATAGTAATGTAATTAGTTATTTTATAACTTTGAACTAACTAGCCCCTGTTTTCTCCACTAGTTATGACTTATTAATAGAGAACCTTGTACCAATTATTTATACGTCTTTTTATTGTTATGTAAGTCGATAATTTTAGTTGGAGTCTTCGATGGTGCTTGCTTCTAGATACCTAATTGAAAAGTAATACTTCGTTGTACCTAAATTCATAAAACCTTTCCCATAAATTAAATTTGTTATTTTTGAGAGATTCAATGAATTCTTTCAGATTTAATGGATTTGTTGTTATGAGCTTTCTGAGATTTTTCTGAGGTGCTGGTTGTAAACATTGTTTTTCTGAGGTGCTGGTTGTAAACATTGTTTTTAATGCGTTTTTGCTGCAAAAATGCTACACATCATTTTTTTATTATAAATAATTCTCTCTCTGACGCGTATATCCTTAATGTGTCGTGGAACCTAGTTAGTACCTACTTAAAATATTAAAGTTTTTAAACCACTTTATTGGGAAATCATTTTTATATTTACTTATATCTTTTATTGAATTATAATTATTAGATTAAATGTTATAAAAATTGTGTTCTAACTCTAATTTTTAAACTATTCACAAGTTTTCGAAGAATCCTTCTTTCGCCAGGACAAAATTTAATCTGGTGGCAAATTTCAAAAGAGGTAATTTGAGTGGAACGTAATAACAGGAAAAGGGTCGGGCAGGAGTGCCATTGGATAATAACAGAGAAATTTATTTAAGAATATATAATGTGTTTGTGCATTTGTTAATAATTTATTCATTTCGTTACCACGTTAAAGGCTCTTCTGAAACTGGTCATCAATTGATATTTGTATTTAATCTTGTTAAATAATTCAATATAAAGCGTATGAAGGCACCCGAGTACCTCTTTAGTCATTAGACGGCGCAGGTTTTACAGAATTTTCCGCTAATATGGCACCCTCCACGATTCCAAAACTTTTGTTAAATTGTTCATTTTTATTACATATTGTAGAGATATCACGAAGTTGCAGCCGATTAGACCCAATGGATCATATAAAAAACTATGTTGAAAACCGAAAAGATACCCGGGCATCTCTTCAGCCACATTAAGGTTAAATTAGTTTCGTGGATAAAACGGAGATTTTTTTAAACTAATATAGTTACGGCAGTTTGGGTTGTCGGGGCTGCCTTTTACGAATGTGTATTTTAAATTTTTGTTCGCTGAATTTTCGTAGCACCATTGGGATAACTAACATTAGATAGTGTGTCCAAACGATGTATCTACGTAGCTAGTCCAAATGTCCATGTAAAAATGTTAAAAACCTGATTAAATTGAATTAACTAGCGTATTAATTATTAAACTGTAGACAATAGCGTTCCTTGTAAGGTTAGTTGAGGTAAATGAGTCCATGAGGCAAGGGTGTCACTTCATGCTTCTTCAATAAAAAAATGATATATTCAAGTTTTTAAACCATTTTTTATTTTTAATGAAAACAATTTTTATTTATTTTCTGATCCAATATATTTTAAAACAACACATACACTTACTTAATTTTATTACAATCTAAATCAAACATTATGAACAATATATTGTTTTTTCATAATTTGCTGTTTTGAAGAGTGTATAAAACTTAAATAAAACATTGATTTTGCCCCGATGATATAACGATATCGTTATCGAAACGAATAAAAGTGTGTATTAAATTTTTTTAAACTTATTGATTTTCTTATCTCAAAATTATTTCGTAGATTGAATGAAGGATCTGAATTATCGCAATTGCCCCCTGGACACAGTTACCCCATCTAACTCTATTGACTTCTTTCCGAGCCTTTGATGTCAATACTTTTAGTGATACTTGACTTGTTTGCAAATATTTTTCATTTTTTTATATACTGACAGCAAACCAACAAAGTAATGTTATCAGTTTGTTTGCTGCTAAAACAAAGTTGTTAAATCAGTACATTGAGTTAATACATTGAGTTAATACATTGAGTTAATACATTGAGTTAATACATTGAGTTAATACATTGAGTTAATACATTGAGTTAATACATTGAGTTAATACATTGAGTTAATACATTGAGTTAATACATTGAGTTAATGCATTTATTCAGCCAGTTAATACAAATACTGTTCAGCTTGTGGCTATTAAAATATGCATGCATTTACAACAAATATGGAAGATACACAATACGTGCCATTGTTTCATTGATTCACCGCATTACATACTGGTATACTGGTTCGGTACACAATTTAAAGCTGGGCTGTCACATTTATTGTATTGTGATAAACAAATTAAAAACAAACAAAAAATGTTTTGATTCAAAAAATAAATTATTAACCGGCTTAAAAAGCTCGATTGTGCTTAAATTCTAAGGGCCTTACTTATAAACGGGTTTTAAATTTAACACAACTGATAAACAACTATCAATGTATCGTAGAAATTTTAAAACACATTTATTAGTAAGGGAATTAATACACACCTTACCAGTATTGACTGGTGTATTGACACCAGTGTATTGGTGTATTGACACCTTTATTTATTTAATTTGAAATTTGGCCACATTTTTTTACTATAATATCAAAATACAAATAAAGTTTTTATTTAATCAATAATTTTTTTATTGCTTTTGAGGCGCTGAAATATAATGAGATAGTAAAAAAATTTGAAATGATTTTAATTATGCAACATTTTAATGTTCATATCACAAAATAAGCGAAGGTAGTTTGAATGCGAGAACAATTCTGGAAAAGTTAAATTATATTTGAATGATTTTGGGAAACCATAAAATTAGATGCATTAACTACATTTTTAAGTACAGTGAAATAAGCTAAACTAATAAGGTAATAACCCATACAGATTTGTTTTCATCTATCCCAGTAAATATCAACTTCATTACAAATACTTCAGAAAAACTATTTACAAATAGAAATGTTTCAAAGTCACAAATTTGAAAAAAAACGCTGTGTTCAAATAAAACTACCTGTAAGATACCCTTTTATGTATCTAATTTTATGCTCTTGAGTATTTTTTTTCACCTGAATAAACACATAGTTCATAATTTATTTGAATAATAAAAAAGCATTTAATGTTTAAATACATAACATAAAATAGGATAGTGTGATCGAAAAGTGAAATTATTCATAAAATGTTAAAAATATAATCATTGATTCTTCGATAAATTTTATTTTATTTAGGCTTTTTGTGGTGTGTATAATGCCTCCAATTAAATATAAGGCTTCGCAATACTTCTTGACATTTGGGACGCGTATAAATGTATTACAAACATTATTAATTAAAAAGATATATCCAATAATACTGTAAAAGGTTATACAAATGTATTTATTATTATGTAATTTAAAAATATTATAAATTTTTGTGTAATAATCATCATTTGGTTTGCTCATAATCGAATATCTCTAAGAGGGACTAAACAAATAATATGAAATGCATTTCGTCGGAAGTTAACTTGATGATTATGAAAAGTTAACCATTTATATTGTTAGCGTTCCAACAATCAACTGTTGACTCGTCTTACTAACATGTATTATATTATTTAAGGTTCAAGTTATGAGACGTTGTGTAAATTAACCTAAAAATAAATAAGTACCACTCAGGGGTAGGTAAGGAGGTTGGAATGCGGTACTGGCCTTGACACATACTCCCAAAGGGCGTTTTACATGACTTTTTATTTCCATTCCGATCCCCATATAGAATATATATCTTTGCTTCACACTATCTCTTCCCCACCTTCCTCTTCCCACTACCATCAGCTTCACAACATATCCCAGTTGGGGATTCCATAGTCTCACTGGCTCCAGGAGAAGGAGGTTGGGAGCAGTTGGGAAGATTGAAGAAGCTCGGCTGATGTACTCTTTCTACAGAAAATATCCAAGTCCGTCGTGGATTGCCCGGCTCCTACGACGAATCCAACTACGACGAGTTCCCAACAAATGAACCAGATCAGACCAAATTTTTAGCCTCCATCGATGCAACACCAATTCTAAGCAAAATTCCTTCATTTATCATTCATCACTTACTTCCAACACGCACTATACTACACACAATTTGACATTTTTAATTTTGCATCACACTCCTTAAAGTCACACAGGCAATCACTCGATCAACCAAAATCATGTACAACTACAGATACTCTTCGAATGCTACCGCCATTCTATGAACTTCATTTTTTATTATGTATATTGTTATTACAAACATACTCGTACTATACTTCAACCAGATCGACCCCACCCCCAACGTTCCCCCTGCCTATTCCCATTTAAAATCCTTGTTGTACCATTTTTCATAATCATCATCTTTCAAATCACTTAATTCACTTACATTTATAGATATATCCAAGTGGAAACCTTTAAATGGTACAGTTAATAATGTAACTTAGATATTATTATGTTTTATTTTTAATGTAAATCGTTGGTCTCCCAAATAAATAAAAATATATTAACGTAAAATAATGACAGATGTTAAATAATGTCCGCCATCAAATTGAACAAACATTGGTTCCAAAGTAGAACGTTTTTTTCATAACGAATCCATATGAAAAGATAATCGAACGAACGAACAAAAAAAACATTGTGTAAAACGCCCATACCTCAATTCGAAAAGGTTGTGTAAAACGCCCATAACTCAATTCTAATGCATTGTGTAAAACACCCATAAACTGAAATCCAATCCATTGTAAAGCGCCCATAACTCAATTCGAATGCATTGTGTAAAACACCCATAACTCAATTCGAATACATTGTGTAAAACGCCCATAACTCAAATCGAAACGTAAATTTTATACTCTTCTGTTATTCGGACTCTGGAAATTTCCCACTTTAAAGAAAGACAAACTATTTCATGTTGAATATAGCCTGAAAATATTTAAATTCCTTCCACTACCATCATTATAAATGTGCAATGATGGAGGATTTAACTAGAAGAGATTTTAACTCGCGACAAACAGACTTTGTGATGATGTTTTTCTGCAAGTTTTCCTCTCGTAATCTGGTACTTTATTTCGGAAATGAGTAAACTTATGAAAATGTTCGCGAATTGTTTTACGACTGTAACTCTGGGCGTACAAATTGTCCGGAAACTCGTAGTACAATCTAAAACACAGAGAGAACTCAAAAAAGTAAACTTTTTTATCTTTTTTCGAATTTGATTCGAAAAATTTCAACTTCGGACTCGATTTGCTCGAAAACGAAAACTCAAATCAAAAAAGTCATACTGCAAAATCGATTCCAAATGTGATGTAGATTCCCGCAATACAGTTTAACGTTTGAATTATGAATTTCCGGACACCGTGTATAGATTTATTTATTTTTCTGAGTATAGGTAAACTAACCCGAAGAAGGTACCAATGTGAAATGCTGGTATTTATTATAAAATCAGTTCTGATTGTTTCATAACTCGAACCGTGTGTGTTTTTATAGGAAATCTTTTGGTTCTAAGCCTTTTTGATGGATATTGTCTTTCTTTTAATGCACTTACTATTTTACTAAGCACACTTTACGTATTTATATTTACTATTTTAAAATACTTCTGAGTGTAACTAAAACTAACTTACATCTTCAAGCTTACCATAATGATAATATTATGCAAATTGGAAACTCTTTTTAATGTGTAATTGTATGGCCTTTTGTAAATTCATCATAATATATAATTATTTCGAATAATAATAAAATTGTTTAATCATTCAATATATAAAATTACCTAATCTTTATCTCTTTTCGATTTATTTTTTTCATGGACGTTTTTCTATTTATGTTATTATATAAATACTTACGAATTTGTGTTTTACAGTTCTTTTGGAAGTCATAACATTTGATTTACTTGAGCCAAAGTCGCCTAATTTCTTAGTTGTAAAAAAAGGCATTTTAAAAATTTTACCATGGTTTTGAGGAGCAACAAAATATGAATATCGTCGGTCTCGAAAAACAATGTCAGTCAGTAGTTTTACAGTAAAGTAGTAGAGCTGTTTAAAGTATCGTTTCTATATTTTGACTGTTTTTGAGATCAAGAATTATATATAGCATGTATGAAAAATATGTATATTTCATTTCATCGAAAATTCCGAAAAAATTATTCTATTAAATCAATTTGTTAACAACAAAAAAAATGACATTAGCCATTAGCGCGATTTTCAATTTTTAGGAGATCCGACATTGTTCTCCAAGACCGTCGGTTATATTTTTTTCATTACATTTGCAATTCTTAAAAAAGTAATGAAGTGCGCATAAATTCTTATACTTAAAAACCAAAGACCAAACCGACAGCAAAACAACTCTTTTGAAACTGTTATGAAATATTTAGAAACCTTATGTTACTTAGCCCTCCTTTATTCAAATGTCAACCCTCTAAAAACACATACTTTCATAAATTTGTCAAACATTCATATACCTGAGGTTGCTATTTCTTTTTGAAGTGAATACTTCTTTAGCATCGTTGTGATATGATGAAACTCGATGAAAAACAGTGACACTAAAAAGAGACGAACACAAACATCTATAGGATTGAGCCTGCGGGCGAATGAGATAGAATAATCGGTCTCCTCCTTGTGTGGTGCTTTGTAGCTACTCTTGTCTACTTTAGTTTTCTGAAGGTTTCACTTCTACCGCGTGAACTGCACACTTGTATTTTTTAAAATTGGTTTTCCGTATCCATTTATATCAGTTATTAAATTTTTTTCTTCGTTTACCCCCTTCGACCAAAAAAGGATTATTTGGTCGAAGTTTGTCAGAAATTATCAAAAACGGAAACATTTATATTAGCAGTGAAAATACTATTGAAAAGTTTCTGTTGTGGAAAATCCCTAAATTCTGTAGAAAAATCAGGAAAAGCCCATTTCATGTTAAAATGTTTATTATTTATGTGATTTAAGCAGTTTAATGAGAGGCGATAAATCTTTGGATTTTAAATAATCAAAAATATAAACCTCTTAGTACATACCTACATCCACAAAGCAATGCAAATTATTCAGCTTGCGGTCATTCATGTATCTAAAAAAATTATTCAATTAAAATGCTGTTTATATAACGCTTTTTTTAACCATTTGTTGGGAATACATTTTACTATTTTTATTCAAATTGTCTTTAAAACTGTTAGGTTTTTATATTTATTACGTTTTAAGTTCTTTATTATTAACGTGTATATCGTTACTTCCCCAGAGATATAGGAAATTGTTAGAGATTATGAATGAATGCTTCTGTTCAATAAACCTAATATTTGACACAATGGACAAGGAGAATTTATCTAGCTGCATTATTAACATAAGTGTCGTAAGACAGAATTTTTGCACGTGTGTACGCTTAAAACCAGAAAATTAATTAAAAAATAAAATGTAACTCTGTCTAGATTTTTTTAAAACAATCTTCTGTGAAGAATTAACATAAATTTTTTTTATTATTTTAACTTGCACACTTTGATTGCTTAGTTTTCATTAAGACCAAACCAAGGAGAAGTGTTTCAAGCAGGTAAAATCAAGTAATATAATAAGAGAATCAAACTTTTTTGCCTTCGTTTAAACACCATCCAATAAAATGTAACAAAATGGCGGTAGAAGTATTAGATATCTTAATGAAGTCATTAAACATGAAATAATAAGACTCTGCAAAATTACAATGATACTATTAACCATAATCGTAAATCAAAAGAACGCAGGAGAAATAGCCAAACTCCCGACAAAGCGATTTAAAATTTGTAAAAGGCCAAAAACGACATCGCAAAGGCTAAATACAATCGTGCAGTAATAAGTATTTATTAAAACCCGAAGTCATGTAATTATAAATACTTTTGTGGTCTGTTTTATTATTCCTATATCTCGAAATTTGAAAACCCGTTTTATTTCCATGTAAAGTCACATTTTTAATGATTGTTAAAGTTAATTGTTTATGTTGTTGAAGGCGTAAATTTAATATTTCATTGATTTTAATGTAAACAACTAATAATAAAGGATTATGTATGTTAACATTTACGCTATTGATTTGATTATTGATCAACCCTCCAGTCCAGGAACTAACAAAGTAAGTATATATTATTAAATAAAATCTAAACGCCCACTACTCACCAACTGATTTAAAGCACTACTTGTGCAGGACTGCATGCAGAACCTCCGACCGAATTATTATTATTACGACGGCCCGACAAAGAGAATTAAAATAATTCGGCTGGCGGTTTTGCCCACCAACGATCTGATTTGCAGAGACTCTGCGTGTAGTACTGCAAGCAGAGCTTTAAATTTGATGGCGAGTACGGAGCTACTTACTTGTCCATCCATACAGGTAGCAGGTAGCAGGTAGGTAGTGCCGCATCGATAACAGCAATTTGGAACGCGCTCTTTAACCAGGTGTTTGGTGTGAAATTTTGTATACAAGTTCATATTTAGATGCAAAAATCAAGATAATGAAATGAAAAAATATATTTGTAGTAATAAATTTATTATAATAAAAAAATGTAGATAAGCATTACATTAATACACACATATAATAAACAACACGCAGTATACGTTGGAAGTTATTTTAAATCAGAAATCTTCTCACTTAAATTAACGGAACCAGAAGAATCTTTTGAGTTAGTAAGAACTTTAAATTTCAATAAATATATATAAAAAAAATCCTAAAATAAGTAGTTAAAACTATTTATTAACAATATTCTTATTGAATATGGAATTGAGATTGGATTTGAACATCAGGCAGGACGAAGAATTGCAGAATCCTTAGACAGGCTTTTCACTTTTCAACTCGGAAGAACTCACTTTCAAGAAGTCTGCTAAACCATTTACATAATTAATCCATAGTTGGCATGGTCTATGGGAATGCACTTGACTTGCACTTTTTTCCACCACCTTGTTTTTCCTCTCTTCAATCGCCGCGTTCAAGTGATTAACAAGTCTTTGTATCTTCTCAGCGCGGGTTTCGTCGCGTTGTAACATTTCGTTATTTTCTTGGATCTTGCGACGAACGATCTGGTGAGGAAAATCAGGTTTCCTATCCTGGTGGAATTTGCCCTTGATCTTCGTGTTATTTAGATCTGCATCTCCGTCCTCCTTGAATATTCTATCTTCTCCGCAGTCTGTTGAATCGTCCCCGTCGATGTTGTTAAATCTTGCAATCTCGCGATGCTGTATTTGGACCCCTTGCGAGGGTTCATTGGAATCAGTTAGTGATGCTGGAAGTCTCGCAGCATCATCCTTCAAGGCGGAATGATGTTAAAGTCCCCGATGATGGCGGCTCGTTTACCGCCTCTGCAATAAACCTTCCGCTCTTCTTTTGAGTCTCCATTAGGCTTCCCGCACTCTGCTAATCTGTGATGTTTGGTATATCGGCGACGCTTCTCTTCTGGATTTCGTAGTTCAGAGACCACAAAAATAAAACCACTCACAACAATAAATAAAACAAATTTAACTGTTTGTACGAGATGATTGAATGTTTTACAAAGCCCTTCGTTACGAGACAGGGAAGATTTTACCTTACGTTCCCTCACGAAATATTGAGCAAGACTGACATAAATGAACCATACATTAGATTGATAACTCCGTGCTTTTTGTATGGGCAAGGTTTCGACACTGTTTAACTATATATACGTACGTATATATATATATACCAATATCTGGCGGCGCCGTGTGACGTCATACATACCATAGACAAAAGTTGAGGACACAAAAAAAACTCGACCATAGACAATATACGAATATCTCTTTCGGTACCTACCCAATTTTTTAGCCTAAATTACTATTTAAAAAATAAATGAAATATGGTTTCAGCAGAAAAATGAAAAACCCTGAATTAGATGTTTTAGTTTTTTATTTATGCATGTATTTAAATATAAAAACAGATAAGACATAAACCGGAAATACAATATAAGCACAAAATACTGAAAAACCAAAATTTATCGCTTTCTTTATCAATAAGTTTAAATAAAAACCAGAATAAAAAATTATAATACACCAAAGTAAATGTAGCAGAACTAATTGCAATCAAGCATGTTCTATAACTTAGTCTAACTTCCAAAAGTAAATATCTTGGTGTGTATATAGGTTAACATTTTAAATGGAAAACCTATATGGTTTGTATCACAAAAATCATTTAGAGGTGTATAATATATTAACACAGAAACAGGAAATATGAGAACAAATAATTCAAATATGAATGTGCCTTCCTACGACAATATCAATTTTTTACATTTCTCTGTAACAGAAATTTAACTCATAATTACATGTTCAAGTATTTTATTTATTTATGTATTAATATATATTAATACAGATAACAACAAACAGGAAATTCAAAAAAGCGAAAAACATTTGTAGAAGAAATATAGAAAATATTCTTCCTCTCCGTCCCCGACTTCATCTACCACTCACATCTACGTCAAATGAATGTACTTACATTCCATGCTTCGTTCATTCGCTCTACGTGCCCAAACCATGTGAGGGTCCCTTTCTTAATCTTACTCATTACGATTAGCCTTGCATTACAAAGTAGACAAACTATTGGCTAAACAACTTAAGGCTTAAAATCGCATCCACCGGTTCATCCATCACTGATATGAAACCATACGTACAACGATTTGACCAATAAACGGTCTGCTGTGTAAAAGTATACCTACATCGTTTTATTTACACTCTGTACAGGCAGAAAATATAAAGGACCATACAAGGTTTTACCACACACGCCTCAGGGATCTCATTTCTACGGCATTTAGTCTACTTTCATCTTTCCTCTCATCTTCACTGCCATACATCAGGTACAGTACTCCATTGTGGACTGTTAACTTCGCTTCTTTAGAGAGTTTTTTGTTAGCTCCAACGGCATTCAACCCTCCGTTAATGGAGTTACCTGCATTTACCCTTCTTTCAATATCTCTATCAGCCGTAAATATACGTCCCGCGACATATAAACTCATTCACCCGCTCTTAGTATTCATCATTCACAACTGTATTGCACACTGTTTTCGTACTCACTCTACTGATAAAAATAGTACAAATAATATAAAGTACAGAATAGAAAAGGCGACCGTGCTGAGTGACTTGTTCCTGTCGTTTCCTGGTCCAGTCCATGGATTCCTTCTTGTGTTCTCTCAAGAACAGCGGCGGCACAAAGTAATGGGACACATCCGCCCCACATCTCCTGACATGACAATTATATATCTACAACAAACAATCATAACATCATTAAGATACTAAATTAATGCTTTTAGATGTGCATCAAAATAAATGAATTTTAATAAAAATATTTAAGATATGTTAAAATCGTCATACTGCATCTGGTGGATAAAGTTCACCATCAAGCGAGCTTATCCTTATAATATACGTATATCTTTACCTATGTAATAATTTATAATAATAAAGTAAAATGCACACGTACCCAGACAGGGCACGGGCCATCACTCGTGGGTTGTGCACTCCAAGGAAATGAGTGTACTCCAGCACTAGTAGCCACCACCAGACCAACCAGTGGGTGGTTTGGTATATTTATGCACCAGCCTGACAGCTGACAGGGAAGAAAGTAGACATCCTGACAATAGGCTGTATATCCGTCATTTGTTTGGGCATTGTGTGTTTCGAACTGAAAACATTAATCAAAACAACTCTCATGAGACACATCACGACAGACAGATCAAAACAA
Source organism: Glyphotaelius pellucidus (assembly GCA_936435175.1). Lineage (NCBI taxonomy): Eukaryota > Metazoa > Arthropoda > Insecta > Trichoptera > Limnephilidae > Glyphotaelius > Glyphotaelius pellucidus. Next base: position 36,920,385 of record OW386548.1, read on the forward strand.
AACAAAATAAATGCATGAAAACAAGGTTTAACTCTGCAAAAGAATGTACCCTTGCACTATGAAATGATTGAAATTAAATGCGTTATAATAAACTCCACATTTAGAAAATAACAGGACGAAAGGAGCTTAGAATTTCATATAAGTAATCAATATATATTTGTACCTGTAATTTGGTTACAATGAATCCTGTTTACACGAGAGTTGCATGATTTCAAGAAGTGAGCTAGGTACGGCGCCATTTTACACTTTTGCAATCGCGAAATTTACCATTTCGCGATAGTTTGAGCTACAAGCACATGCACGAACTCTCAAAATCGAGTTATCAATTATATTAAAGTCTGCTCATTTCCCACCGCGCCGACATTTAATTATTTAGGAAGCAATCTTATGGATAAATAAACCGCCATAACGATGTACTCGATGTACTCGTAGCAAACGTCAAAACATACAATTCAATAACAAATCCATTGGTCCCGCCGTGAATCGAGTGACGTCACACGGTGGCGCCGTGTGACGTCACTCGGTTGAAGATTTATATCGAAGTTATACCCCCCTGAAGACTGATTTCTAGGAGGCAGGTATGGTCTTTATATGGTCAGCACAACCTTTCCCGCCCCTGAATGCGAACTAGGAGCCCCTAGCGGCTAGTGCTAGTAATGGATGGTAATATAATTAATGCGTCACCAACTGAGTAGATTTTTGGAATTATTTTGCTATTTGAGTTTCAGTCATCGTCATTCGTAAAGTACACACTTATTTCCTAAAAATATAGAAAGAGAAAGAAAATGGCGAGAAATTATATATTTAACTCATTTTAGATTTGTTGTCTTTTACAGCATTTCAAAAAATCCATGATCCATATATTAATTGTATTAGTTCTTTAATATCATTATTTTCCAACTTGATAATCTTAGTGTAAGGAGAATATATGATGCAAATGTGAATGGTAGACGATGTCGGGGATGCCCGAGGAAGTGTAAGGAGAATATGTGATGCAAATGTGAATGGTAGACGAAGTCGGGGACGCCCGAGGAAGACATGGCACGACCAAGTGAACCAGATACTTGAGTCGGGCGATGTCAAGAGTCAGAATAATAAAAGAGCATGTATGAGGCGATGTATGAATGTGAACGAGGCAAGGAGTGTGTGCCAAGATCGAGATGTTTGGCGGTCCGTCCTCTCTGGCTACCCCTGCGGGAAACGGCGTGATGGTTAGTTAGTTAGTCAGATAATCTCACATTACACAACCAATTCATATTTTTAAAATGGTTTTAAAAATTATTTATTTCGTTCATTGCTATAATGATTTCATTTAAATACACTACGAAGAAAATAATTTATTAAAAAACATAACTTATTTGTGTAAATGAGTGTTATCAATGTAAATAATTATTTAATATTACTAACTAGTTTACTAAAGAAATACCTTTCTTTGGATATGGGTACACTATTTTTTTAATACTCGTACAGCTGCCAATTATTTTCTTAGTATATAAAAACGAATGATTCTTTGTTTGTCCATTATGCTTTTCTAAACCATTCATATTATATCATTGAATATGAATTCAATTTTGATTGAAAAATGAGTGTATTTCATATATTTTTTTTTATTTGTTTTTGGGGTGTTATGCCGTGTTGCGCTACCTCCTTCAGCATCGGCAGATGACACAATTACACATCTGCTCCAGAGCAGAGTAATGGACACTGTGACGCTGTCCGAAACGTTGACTAAAGAAGGAGGTAGCGCAACACGGCATAACACCCCAAAAACAAATAACGAAAATAGATTGGCCGTGAAAATCTAAAAACGTATCTGCATTTCATATAGCTTAGCGGCAGAGAGGTAAGGAGGGAGGGGGGGGGGGGAGAACGCGGGAGGGGAAGGGTAGGCGGGAAGGAGAGGGGGAAAGGAATGGGAACGAATGGGAAAAGACACGCAGGGAGAAACAATTTATGTATTTAAGTGGAATTGCAGCGCATGACGGGAACTCCCTTTCCTTTATACAGTTTATTAAAAAAGCGTGTGAAAAAGCCAGCAAATTAATTGTGAAAAGACAGTTTCATTTGTAAAATCTGAATCGAAAGTTTTTTACAAACACCTGAAAACCAAGAACTGTAATTAATTCAAAGAAATACAATAAATAATTGTATGTAAATGTGACTCACTCTTCACAGGAGACATTTTTGTGGAAATTTTAAGGCTACATCATTTGAGGACGTGACCATTAGTGTTAAATGATTTCTAGGAAATACCGATAAGAGCACTTTAATGGTCGAAATGTTAATCACCTGGCACCTTGCAGCTGGCACCTGGCACCTGGCAGGTAATCGACAGGTAGTTTTATCCCCGCTCTTGACTCATAATAATTATCACAAACTCTTAATGACTCATATTTTAGTAACTCTGAGGAAGTGCAGCATGCTATCCTTTTTTGAAAAATTAAAATAATTACTAGGTTTAGCGAGTAGAGGATGTGAAACAAATATATTAATTTTATAAGATTCATATAATGAAATGATATTATTTGATATTGATATTATTGACCAGTCAGTGGTGGAGTGGGCATCGCGTTTGGGTCCCACCCGGGCGTCCCGTGTTCGATTCCTCGATTGGCTAATTCCTCCATCACAACACAAGCAATATTTTCGGCTTTCTGTGGTGGTAGTAGGAGATTTTCAAACATTGTTTGGTTATTCGTAACCCGGGAATGTTTGTTTTACATAACGGTAATTTTTAATTTTATATATAAGTAGGTATATCACACCACGTAAAAAATAAGAAAACCACAACTCGATTATTACTAACTAACCATTATTAATTATTCAAAGCAATCAGAAACATTTATGATTGCCATATTTATATTGTCAAATAACTTGTTTAGATTTATTATATGGTGTCATGATAACCGCTTGCAACTTAACATAAGCAAATATCAAATTATGAGGTTTTATCGAATAAAGAATCCAATATTTTTCGATTATTCCATTAACAATATGTCGTTAGTATCTGTTTCGGAAATTAATGACTTAGGTATTTGGTTTTACAAGAAACTCAACTTTATCAAGCATATAGAAATAATAACCAATAAAGCTTTGAAGAAAATGTTGGGATTTATTTAAAGGGTATCTAGTGATTTCAATAATGTCAATACTGTAAAAACATTACAGTATTGTACAAATAAACACGAAACCCAAATTAAATCTTCCATACTCCCAAGTAGACTATAAATTATTAGAAAAATCATTAATTACTGAAAAATGGGAAGAAGTATTAAAAAATAAATGCCCCAACCAAAGTGCCCCTTACTATTTGAAAATATTTTAACTAAACACATTTTAGAAGCAACAAAAACAACACAGATCGTCCCCAATTCAGAAACAAGAAAAATTAAACCTTGAATCTCACTAGGATTAATAA